>CM043722.1:30766285-32026285 GCA_023969325.1 Oryzias curvinotus
GTGCGAGCTAGCTAAAATGCGCGGTTGCGAATTCGCCACGCGCACGCCGTTCAAAATCTACAACTTCTAATTCCAACATTTTGTCCACAGTAGCGTGCCATTGATGCCCGAGAAGTTTCAAGACGATCGAAAAAAATCCCTAGGACGAGTTTTCGTTTGTATCCGTTACTAAAGGTGCTTTTTTTGTAAAATTCAAGATGGCCGCCCCTTCCCAAGGTCAAAGGTCAACGAAACTTCTCTTGTATCCGATTTCATGAAAATCGCTCAAACAAAAGTGTCGTTTTCCCATATTGTCAAAAAACACGAAAATCGCCATTTCTCAGAGTTCGCCACAAAATGGCCGCCAAGCCGTAGGTCGTGTGGCCATCCCATAATGATTTCATAACTTCTTTGGGATATCTCCAACAAGTGTGTTTTGGTTTTGTAACTGTATTTCAAAATATTTTTTTTTGGCCCCATAAGCGATTTTCGGCCCATTCATTTTTTTACGGGAACGCTCGCCGTGATGTCATCGACTTCGGGGGGGTGACGTTCTCTTTGCCGAAAATTCATTTTCAATTTATCCTAGGTGTGTGCCAATTTTGGTGAGTTTTCGGGTATGTGGCGGGGGTCAAATTTGAGCTCAAAGACGCCGTTAGAAACGAGAAGAATAATAATAATGAAACGAAGCAGAAACAATATAGAAAATTTTGCGGTCAGTTGGCCCATGTATTTCAATGCAGCCATCTTTTACTATAGGCTGGGCATGTCTTTTGGCTTTAAACCCGTCCTTTGAGGGCTTTTTGGGCTTTTTTGTTTTTGTCGTCATTTTTGCGACTACAATTTTGTCGTTTGTGCGTTGGTGTTGTGCGTGTGTGTGTTTTTTTTTGTTGCGTTACACAATTGTTGTGTTGTTTGTGCTTTGGGCGACTTTTGACCCATTTTTTGGCGTTTTGACGCGTTTTTTTTTTACGTTTGGGCTTTTTGAGTGTTCGACCCTCGTAGCAGTTACAATATGGTCCTTGCAGTTGTGACTGCTGCGGGCCATAATTAAAGCCGCAAGCGGCGTTGTATGGCCCGCAGACGCAACCCGCCTTCCACGCACCAACTCTACCACCGCCACCACCGCCACCTCACCGCCCTCACCGCCCCACCTTTGATGAGGGATAGAAAAAGCTGCATAAGCTAATAATGCTAACTATGCTATCATGCTAGCTATGCTAATTTGGCTAAAAGTGCTAGCATAGCGATCAGCATCATAACTCGTTCGAAAACACATTACCTAAAATGCTAACTATGCTAACTATGCTAGCTATGCTAATGTGGCTAAAAGTGCTAGCATAGCGATCAGCATCATCAACTGGCTCGGAAAAACACATTACCTAAAATGCTAATTATGCTAACTATGCTAGCTATGCTAATGTGGCTAAAAGTGCTACCATTGCGATCAGCATCATCAACTTGCTCGGAAAAACACATTACCTAAAATGCTAATTATGCTAACTATGCTAGCTATGCTAATGTGGCTAAAATTGCTAGCATAGCGATCAGCATCATCAACTGACTCAGAAAAACACATTGTGAAATGCTAATTATGCTAACTATGCTAGCTATGCTAACAGGGCTAAAGCTAGCATAGCGATCAGCATCATCAACTTACTCAGAAAAACACATTGCTCCATTGGTGAAAGCTATATGTCATGTTGACAAAAACCCACTTTTTTTCAAAATGGCGCTTTTCTGTTGATTTTATCTCCATAGCAACCATTTTATGTTTTGTTTGCCTCGGGAGGACGAACGGATTACGTCAGTTTCGGACAAATCGGGAAAAAGTAAACTTTTGTTGTCCTAGCAACAGTGGTTTTATGCTAACCACGCCCACATTCCTTATATGTCCTTGTCCAGTGTTTTTCAATGTATTCAGATCCAGGCATAAATGCATGCATTCAATTTTCACTGTATTGTATTGAAGGCATGGGAGTTATAACAGTGCGCCACTTTGCTAGCTCGCCACGCGCACGCCGTTCAAAATCTACAACTTCTAATTCCAACATTTTTCCACAGTAGCTTGCCATGCCCAAAAAGTTTCGAGATGATCGTTGAAAATTCCAACGACAAGTTTACGTTTGAATCTGGTGGTAAAGGTGTTTTTTATAGAAAATTCAAGATGGCGGCCTTTTCCCGAGGTCAAAGGTCGACGAAACTCCAGAGGTGATTGTAGACTTACGCTAGGGACATGCGAGTCAAATTTCGTGAAAATCGCTCGAAAAAAAGTTCATTTTTCCATATTGTGTAAAAACGCGAAAATCTCAAAATGGCCGATTTTGGCACAAAATGGCCGCCAAACCATAGGTCGTGTTCGCCATGACGTAATGATTTCAAAAGTTTGATTAGGATATATCCAACAAAGTTATCTGGGTTCGTTAGGCCGATTCTTAAAAAAAAAATCCGAATTTTTTTTTTTTGCGAGTCAGCACTTTTTTTTGCGATCGGTTTTTGCTTACCACGGCCATATTCCTTTATCGATTTTGTCGTAAGTGACACCGTTTTGTTCAGTGTGGGCAGGGAATCGCATATTTCATTTCACAACATTCCGATAAAATATGTGCGAGCTAGCTAAAATCGTGACGGTTGCGAATTCGCCACGCGCACGCCGTTCAAAATCTACAACTTCTAATTCCAACATTTTGTCCACAGTAGCTTGCCATTGATGCCCGAGAGTTTCAAGACGATCGAAAAAATCCCTAGGACGAGTTTTCGTTTGTATCCATTACTAAAGGTGCTTTTTTCGGAAAATTCAAGATGGCCGCCCCTTCCCAAGGTCAAAGGTCAACGAAACTTCTCTGGTATTTGTAGAATCAAGCTGTTGGCATCTGTATCCGATTTCATGAAAATCGCTCAAACAAAAGTGTCGTTTTCCCATATTATCAAAAAAAAACGAAAATCGCCATTTCTCAGAGTTCGCCACAAAATGGCCGCCAAGCCGTAGGTCGTGTGGCCATCCCATAATGATTTCATAACTTCTTTGGGATATCTCCAACAGTGTGTTTTGGTTTCGTTTCTGTTTTTTAAAATATTTTTTTTTTGGCCCCATAAGCGATTTTCGGCCCATCATTTTTTTACGGGAACGCTCGCCGTGATGTCATCGACTTCGGGGGGGTGACGTTCTCTTTGCCGAAAATTCATTTTCAATTTATCCTAGGTGTGTGCCAATTTTGGTGAGTTTTCGGGTATGTGGCGGGGGTCAAATTTGAGCTCAACGGATCCGTTAGAAACGAGAAGAAGAAGAATTAAAGCCGCAAGCGGCGTTGTATGGCCCGCAGACGCAACCCGCCTTCCACGCCCAACTCTACGCACCACCGCCCCGCTCACCCTCCTCACGCCACCTTTGATGAGGGATAGAAAAAGCTGCATAAGCTAATAATGCTAACTATGCTAATCATGTTCGCTATGCTAATTTGGCTAAAAGTGCTAGCATTGCGATCAGGATCATCAACTGGCTCGAAAAACACATTACCTAAAATGCTAATTATGCTAACTATGCAGCTATGCTAATGTGGCAAAATTGCTAGCATAGCGATCCATCATCAACTGACTCGAAAAACACATTGTTTAAGATGCTAATTATGCTAACTATGCTAGCTATGCTAACGGCTAAAACCTAGCATAGCGATCAGCATCATTAACTTACTCAGAAAAACACTTGCCTCCATTGGTGAAAGCTACATGTCATGAGTTGACAAAAAACCCACTTTTGTTCAAAATGGCGGCTTTCTGTTGATTTTATCTCCATAGCAACCATTTTATGTTTTGTTTGCCTCGGGAGGACGAACGGAATTAACGTCAGTTTCGGACAAATCGGGAAAAGTAAACTTTTGTTGTCCTTAGCAACAGTGGTTTTATGCTAACCACGCCCACATTTCCTTATATGTCCTTGTCCAGTGTTTTTCAATGTATTCAGATCCAGGCATAAATGCAAGCATTCAATTTTCACTGTATTGTATTGAAAGGCATGGGAGTTATAACAGTGCGCCACTTTGCTAGCTCTCCACGCGCACGCCGTTCAAATTCTACAACTTCTAATTCCAACATTTTTTCCACAGTAGATTGCCATTGATGCCCAAAAAGTTTCGAGATGATCGTTGAAAATTCCAACGACGAGTTTACGTTTGAATCTGATGGTAAAGGTGTTTTTATAGAAAATTCAGATGGCCGCCTTTCCCGAGGTCAAAGGTCGACGAAACTCCAGAGGTAATTGTAGACTTACGCTAGGGACATGGTGTCAAATTTCGTGAAAATCGCTCGAAAAAAAGTTCATTTTTCCATATTGTGTAAAACGCGAAAATCTCAAAATGGCCGATTTTGGCACAAAATGGCCGCCAAACCATAGGTCATGTCGCCATCACGTAATGATTTCAAAAGTTTGATTGGATATATCCAACAAAAGTTATCTGGTTTCGTAGCCGATTCTTAAAAAAAAATCCGAAAATTTTTTTTTTTTGCCGAGTCAGCACTTTTTTTTTGCGATCGTTTTTTGCTTACCACGGTCACATTCCTTATCGATTTTTGTGTATGTGACATGTTTTGTCGTGTGGGCAGGGAATCGCTATTTCATTTTCAAGGACATTCCGATAAAATATGTGCGAGCTAGCTAAAATGGCGGCGGTTGCGAATTCGCCACGCGCACGCCGTTCAAAATCTAACAACTTCTAATTCCAACATTTTGTCCACAGTAGGTTGCCACTGATGCCCGAGAAGTTTCAAGAAGATCGATAAAAAATCCCTAGGACGAGTTTTCGTTTGTATACATTACTAAAGGTGCTTTTTTTGTAAAATTCAGATGGCCGCCCTTCCCAAGGTCAAAGGTCAACGAAACTTCACTGCTATTTGTAGAATCAAGCTGGTGGCATGTGTGTCCGATTTCGTGAACTTCGCACAATAAAAGTGTTGTTTTCCCATACTGTAAAAAAACACGAAAAATCGCCATTTCTCAAAGTTCGCCACAAAATGGCCGCCAAGCCGTAGGTCGTGTGGCCATCCATAATGATTTCAAAACTTCTTTGGGATATCTCCAACACGCGTTTTAGGTTTCGTAGCTCTAATTTAAATATTTTTTTGGCCCCATAACGATATTTTCGGCCCATTCATTTTTTTACGGGAACGCTCGCCGTGATGTCATCGACTTCGGGGGGGTGACGTTCTCTTTGCCGAAAATTCATTTTCAATTTATTCTAGGTGTGTGCCAATTTTGGTGAGTTTTCGGGTATGTGGCGGGGGTCAAATTTGAGGCTCAACGGATCCGTTAGAAACGAGAGAGAATAATAATAAACATTCGAAAAACAATAAGAAGTTTTTCCCCAGGGTGCTTCCTATGTATTCAATGCAGCCTGTCTTTTACTATAGCTGGCATGTCTTTTGGCTTTAAACCCGTCCTTTGAGGGCTTTTTGGAGCTTTTTCGTGATTTTGTCATCATATTTTGCGACTACAATTTTGTCGTTGTGCGTTGGTGTTGTGCGTGTGTGTGTGTTTTTTTTTTTGTTGCGTTACACAATTGTCGACTTGTTTTGTGTTGGGCGACTTTGACCCCATTTTTGGCGTTTGACGCGTTTTTTTTTGACGTTTTGGGGCTTTTGAGTGTGTTCGACCCTCGTAGCAGTTACAATATGGTCTTGCAGTTGTGACTGCGCGGGCCATAATAATAATAATAATAAACATTCGAAAACAATAAGAAGTTTTTCCCCAGGGTGCTTCCTATGTATTTCAATGCAGCCTGTCTTTTACTATAGCTGGGCATGTCTTTTTGGCTTTAAACCCGTCCTTTGAGGGCTTTTTGGGCTTTTTCGTGTTTTTGTCGTCATTTTTGCGACTACAATTTTGTCGTTTTGTGCGTTGGTGTTGTGCGTGTTGTGTTTTTGTCGACTGTTTTGTGCTTGGGCGACTTTTGACCCCATTTTTGGGCGTTTTGACGCGTTTTTTTGACGTTTTGGGGCTTTTGAGTGTTCGACCCTCGTAGCAGTTACAATATGGTCCTTGCTGCGAATACAATTTTGTCGTTGTGCGTTGGTGTTGTGCGTGTGGTGTTTTTTTTGTTGCGTTACACAATTGTCGACTTGTTTTGTGCTTTGGGCGACTTTTGACCCCATTTTTTGGCGTTTTGACGCGTTTTTTTGACGTTTTGGGGCTTTTTGAGTGTTCGACCCTCGTAGCAGTTACAATATGGTCCTTGCAGTTGTGACTGCTGCGGGCCATATAATAATAACAAGCAAAAACAATAAGAAGTTTTTTCCCCAGGGTGCTTCCTATGTATTTCAATGCGAGTCTTTTACTATGGCTGGGCATGTTTTTTGGCTTAAACCCGTCCTTTGAGGGCTTTTGGGGCTTTTTCGTGTTTTTGTCGTCATTTTTGCGACTACAATTTTGTCGTTTGTGCGTTGGTGTTGTGCGTGTGTGTGTTTTTTTTTTGTTGCGTTACACAATTGTCGACTTGTTTTGTGTTTGGGCGACTTTTGACCCCATTTTTTGGCGTTTTGACGCGTTTTTTTTGACGTTTTGGGGCTTTTTGAGTGTTCGACCCTCGTAGCAGTTACAATATGGTCCTTGCAGTTGTGACTGCTGCGGGCCATAATAACATTCGAAAAACAATAAGAAGTTTTTTCCCCAGGGTGTTCCTATGTATTTCAATGCAGAGTCTTTTACTATAGGCTGGGCATGTCTTTTTGGCTTTAAACCCGTCCTTTGAGGGCTTTTTGGGCTTTTTTGTGTTTTGTCGTCATTTTTGCGACTACAATTTTGTCGTTTGTGCGTTGGTGTTGTGCGTGTGTGTGTTTTTTTTTGTTGCGTTACACAATTGTTCGTTGTTTTGTGCTTTGGGCGACTTTTGACCCCTTTTTTGGCGTTTTGACGCGTTTTTTTGACGTTTGGGGCTTTTTGAGTGTTCGACCCTCGTAGCAGTTACAATATGGTCCTTGCAGTTGTGACTGCTGCGGGCCATATAATTAAAGCCGCAAGCGGCGTTGTATGGCCCGCGACGCAACCCGCCTTCCACGCCCAACTCTACGCACCACCGCGCCTCCCCGCCCTCACCCGCCCACCTTTGATGAGGGATAGAAAAGCTGCATAAGCTAATATGCTAACTATGCTAATCATGCTAGCTATGCTAATTTGGCTAAAAGTGCTAGCATAGCATCAGCATCATCAACTCGTTCGGAAAACACATTACCTAAAATGCTAATTATGCTAACTATGCTAGCTATGCTAATGTGGCAAAAGTGCTAGCATAGCGATCAGCATCATCAACTCGCTCGGAAAAACACATTACCAAAATGCTAATTATGCTAACTATGCTAGCTATGCTAATGTGGCTAAAATGCTAGCATAGCGATCAGCATCATCAACCGCTCGGAAAAACACATTACCTATAAATGCTAATTATGCTAACTATGCTAGCATATGCTAATGTGGCTAAAAGTGCTGCATTGCGATCGACACATCAACTGTCGGAAAACAACAACATTACCTAAAATGTAAAAACCTAAATCAATGCTAGCTATGCTCTATGTGGCTAAAAGTGCTAGCATGCGATAGCATCATCAACTGTCGAAAAACACATTACCTACAATGCTAATTATGCTAACTATGCTCAGACGCAACCCGCCTTCCACGCCCAACTCTACGCACCACCGCCCCTCACCGCCCTCACCGCCCTCACCGCCCTCACCGCCCACCTTTGGATGAGGGATAGAAAAGCTGCATAGCTAATAATGCTAATTATGCTAATCATGCTAGCTATGCTAATTTGGCTAAAAGTGCTAGCATAGCAATAAGCATCATCAACTCGTTCGGGAAAAACACATTACCTAAAATGCTCATTATGCTAACTATGCTAGCTATGCTAATGTGGCTAAAAGTGCTTAGCATGCGATCAGCATCATCAACTCGCTCGGAAAACACATTACCTAAAATGCTAATTATGCTAACTATGCTAGCTATGCTAATGTGGCTAAAAGTTCTAGCATAGCGATCAGCATCATCAACTGGCCCGGAAAAACACATTACCTAAAATGCTAATTATGCTAACTATGCTAGCTATGCTAATGTGGCTAAAAGAGCTAGCATAGCGATCAGGATCATCAACTATTTCAGAAAAACACATTACCTAAAATGCTAATTATGCTAACTATGCTAGCTATGCTAATGTGGCTAAAATTGCTAGCATAGCGATCAGCATCATCAACTGACTCAGAAAAACACATTGTTTAAGATGCTAATTATGCTAACTATGCTAGCTATGCTAACAGGGCTAAAACTGCTAGCATAGCGATCAGCATCATTAACTTACTCAGAAAAACACATTGCTCCATTGGTGAAAGCTACACGTCATGAGTTGACAAAAAACCCACTTTTTTTCAAAATGGCCGCTTTTCTGTTGATTTTATCTCCATAGCAACCATTTTATGTTTTGTTTACCTCGGGAAGACGAACGGATTGACGTCAGTTTCGGACAAATCGGGAAAAGTAAACTTTTTGTTGTCCTTAGCAACAGTGGTTTTATGCTAACCACGCCCACATTCCTTATATGTCATTGTCCAGTGTTTTTCAATGTATTCAGATCCAGGCATAAATGCAAGCATTCAATTTTCACTGTATTGTATTGAAAGGCATGGGAGTTATAACAGTGCGCCACTTTGCTAGCTCGCCACGCGCACGCCGTTCAAAATCTACAACTTCTAATTCCAACATTTTTTTTACAGTAGCTTGCCATTGATGCCCAAAAAGTTTCGAGATGATCGTTGAAAATTTCAACGACAAGTTTACGTTTGAATCTGGTTGTAAGGTGTTTTTTATAGAAAATTCAAGATGGCGGCCTTTTCCCGAGGTCAAAGGTCAACGAAACTCCAGAGGTGATTGTAGACTTACGCTAGGGACATGCGAGTCAAATTTCGTGAAAATCGCTTGAAAAAAAGTTCATTTTTCCATATTGTGTAAAAACGCGAAAATCTCAAAATGGCCGATTTTGGCACAAAATGGCAGCCAAACCATAGGTCGTGTCGCCATCACGTAATGATTTCAAAAGTTTGATTGGATATATCCAACAAAGTTATCTGGGTTTCGTTAGCCGATTCTTAAAAAAAAATCCGAAAATTTTTTTTTTTTGCCGAGTCAGCACTTTTTTTTGCGATCGTTTTTTGATTACCACGGCCACATTCCTTTATCGATTTTGTCGTATGTGGCATCGTTTTGTTCAGTGTGGGCCAGGGAATCGCATATTTCATTTTCAAGACATTCCGATAAAATATGTGCGAGCTAGCTAAAATCGTGACGGTTGCGAATTCGCCACGCGCACGCCGTTCAAATTCTACAACTTCTAATTCCAACATTTTGTCCACAGTAGCTTGCCATTGATGCCCGAGAAGTTTCAAGACGATCGAAAAAAATCCCTAGGACGAGTTTTCGTTTGTATCCATTACTAAAGGTGCTTTTTTCGGAAAATTCAAGATGGCCGCCCCTTCCCAAGGTCAAAGGTCAACGAAATTTCTCTGGTATTTGTAGAATCAAGCTGTTGGCATGTGTGTCCGATTTCATGAAAATCGCTCAAACAAAAGTGTCGTTTTCCCATATTGTCAAAAAACACGAAAATCGCCATTTCTCAGAGTTCGCCACAAAATGGCCGCCAAGCCGTAGGTCGTGTGGCCATCCCATAATGATTTCATAACTTCTTTGGGATATCTCCAACAAGTGTGTTTTGGTTTCGTAACTGTATTTCAAATTTTTTTTTTTGGCCCCATAAGCGATTTTCGGCCCATTCATTTTTTTTACGGGAACGCTCGCCGTGATGTCATCGACTTCGGGGGGGTGACGTTCTCTTTGCCGAAAATTCATTTTCAATTTATCCTAGGTGTGTGCCAATTTTGGTGAGTTTTCGGGTATGTGGCGGGGGTCAAATTTGAGCTCAACGGATCCGTTAGAAACGGGAATAATAATAAACGAAGCAGAAACAATATAGAAAATTTTGCGGTCAGTTGGCCCATGTATTTCAATGCAGCCAGTCTTTTACTATAGGCTGGGCATGTCTTTTGGGCTTTTTACCCGTCCTTTGAGGGCTTTTTGGGGCTTTTTCGTGTTTTTGTCGTCATTTTTGCGACTACAATTTTGTCGTTTGTGCGTTGGTGTTGTGCGTGTGTGTGGTTTTTTTTGTTGCGTTACACAATTGTTGTGTTGTTTTGTGCTTTGGGCGACTTTTGACCCCATTTTTTGGCGTTTTGACGCGTTTTTTTGACGTTTTGGGCTTTTTGAGTGTTCGACCCTCGTAGCAGTTACAATATGGTCCTTGCAGTTGTGACTGCTGCGGGCCATAATAATAAACGAAGCAGAAACAATATAGAAAATTTTGCGGTCAGTTGGCCCATGTATTTCAATGCAGCCAGTCTTTTACTATAGGCTGGGCATGTCTTTTTGGCTTTAAACCCATCCTTTGAGGGCTTTTTGGGGCTTTTTCGTATTTTTGTCGTTGTTTTTGCGACTACAATTTTGACGTTTGTGCGTTGGTGTTGTGCGTGTGTGTGTTTTTTTTGTTGCGTTACACAATTGTCGACTTGTTTTGTGCTTTGGGCGACTTTTGACCCCATTTTTTGGCGTTTTGACGCGTTTTTTTGACGTTTTGGGGCTTTTTGAGTGTTCGACCCTCGTAGCAGTTACAATATGGTCCTTGCAGTTGTGACTGCTGCGGGCCATAATAATAATAATAATAATAATGAAACGAAGCAGAAACAATAAGAAGTTTTTTCCCCAGGGTGCTTCCTATGTATTTCAATGCAGCCAGTCTTTTACTATAGGCTGGGCATGTCTTTTGGGCTTTTAACCCGTCCTTTGAGGGCTTTTTGGGGCTTTTTCGTGTTTTTGTCGTCATTTTTGCGACTACAATTTTGTCGTTTGTGCGTTGGTGTTGTGCGTGTGTGTGTTTTTTTTTGTTGCGTTACACAATTGTCGACTTGTTTTGTGCTTTGGGCGACTTTTGACCCCATTTTTTGGCGTTTTGACGCGTTTTTTTGACGTTTTGGGGCTTTTTGAGTGTTCGACCCTCGTAGCAGTTACAATATGGTCCTTGCAGTTGTGACTGCTGCGGGCCATAATAAATAAACATTCGAAAAACAATAAGAAGTTTTTTCCCCAGGGTGCTTCCTATGTATTTCAATGCAGCCAGTCTTTTACTATAGGCTGGGCATGTCTTTTTGGCTTTAAACCCGTCCTTTGAGGGCTTTTTGGGGCTTTTTCGTGTTTTTGTCGTCATTTTTGCGACTACAATTTTGTCGTTTGTGCGTTGGTGTTGTGCGTGTGTGTGTTTTTTTTGTTGCGTTACACAATTGTCGACTTGTTTTGTGCTTTGGGCGACTTTTGACCCCATTTTTTGGCGTTTTGACGCGTTTTTTTGACGTTTTGGGGCTTTTTGAGTGTTCGACCCTCGTAGCAGTTACAATATGGTCCTTGCAGTTGTGACTGCTGCGGGCCATAATAATGAAACGAAGCAAAAACAATAAGAAGTTTTTTCCCCAGGGTGCTTCCTATGTATTTCAATGCGGCCTGTTTTTTACTATAGGCTGGGCATGTCTTTTGGGCTTTAAACCCGTCCTTTGAGGGCTTTTTGGAGCTTTTTCGTGATTTTGTCGTCATTTTTGCGACTACAATTTTGTCGTTTGTGCGTTGGTGTTGTGCGTGTGTGTGTTTTTTTTTGTTGCGTTACACAATTGTCGACTTGTTTTGTGCTTTGGGCGACTTTTGACCCCATTTTTTGGCGTTTTGACGCGTTTTTTTGACGTTTTGGGGCTTTTTGAGTGTTCGACCCTCGTAGCAGTTACAATATGGTCCTTGCAGTTGTGACTGCTGCGGGCCATAATAATTAAAGCCGCAAGCGGCGTTGTATGGCCCGCAGACGCAACCCGCCTTCCACGCCCAACTCTACGCACCACCGCCGCCCTCACCGCCCTCACCGCCCATCTTTGATGAGGGATAGTAAAGCAGCATAAGCTAATAATGCTAACTATGCAAATCATGCTAGCTATGCTAATTTGGCTAAAAGTGCTAGCATAGCGATCAGCATCATCAACTCGTTCGGAAAAGCACATTACCTAAAATGCTAATTATGCTAACTATGCTAGCTATGCTAGTGCGGCTAAAAGTGCTAGCATTGCGATCAGCATCATCAACTGGCTCGGAAAAACACATTACCTAAAATGCTAATTATGCTAACTATGCTAGCTATGCTAATGTGGCTAAAAGTGCTAGCATTGCGATCAGCATCATCAACTGGCTCGGAAAAAAAACACATTACCTAAAATGCTATTTATGCTAACTATGCTAGTTATGCTAATGTGGCTAAAAGTGCTAGCATTGCGATCAGCATCATCAACTCGCTCGGAAAAACACATTACCCAAAATGCTAATTATGCTAACTATGCTAGCTATGCTAATGTGGCTAAAATTGCTAGCATAGCGATCAGCATCATCAACTGACTCAGAAAAACACATTCTTTAAGATGCTAATTATGCTAACTATGCTAGCTATGCTAACAGGGCTAAAAGTGCTAGCATAGCGTTCAGCATCATTAACTTACTCAGAAAAACACATTGCTCCATTGATGAAAGCTATATGTCATGAGTTTATAAAAAAACCACTTTTTTTCAAAATGGCGGCTTTTCTGTTGATTTTATCTCCATAGCAACCATTTTATGTTTTGTTTGCCTCGGGAAGACGAACGGATTGACATCAGTTTCGGACAAATCGGATAAAGTAAACTTTTTGTTGTCCTTAGCAACAGTGGTTTTATGCTAACCACGCCCACATTCCTTATATGTCCTTGTCCAGTGTTTTTCAATGTATTCAGATCCAGGCATAAATGCATGCATTCAATTTTCACTGTATTGTATTGAAAGGCATGGGAGTTATAACAGTGCGCCACTTTGCTAGCTCGCCACGCGCACGCCGTTCAAAATCTACAACTTCTAATTCCAACATTTTTTTCACAGTAGCTTGCCATTGATGCCCAAAAAGTTTCGAGATGATCGTTGAAAATTCCAACGACAAGTTTACGTTTGAATCTGGTGGTAAAGGTGTTTTTTAGAGAAAATTCAAGATGGCCGCCTTTTCCCGAGGTCAAAGGTCGACGAAACTCCAGAGGTGATTGTAGACTTATGCTAGGGACAAGCGAGTCAAATTTCGTGAAAATCTCTCGAAAAAAAGTTCATTTTTCCATATTGTGTAAAAACGCGAAAATCTCAAAATGGCCGATTTTGGCACAAAATGGCCGCCAAACCATAGGTCGTGTCGTCATCAAGCAATTATTTCAAAAGTTTGATTGGATATATCCAACAAAGTTATCTGGGTTTCGTTAGCCGATTCTTAAAAAAAAAATCCGAATTTTTTTTTTTTTGCCGAGTCAGCACTTTTTTTTGCGATCGTTTTTTGATTGCCACGGCCACATTCCTTTATCGATCTTGTCGTATGTGGCATCGTTTTGTTCAGTGTGGGCCAGGGAATCGCATATTTCATTTTCACAACATTCCGATAAAATATGTGCGAGCTAGCTAAAATGGCGGCGGTTGCGAATTCGCCACGCGCACGCCGCTCAAAATCTACAACTTCTAATTCCAACATTTTGTCCACAGTAGCTTGCCATTGATGCCCGAGAAGTTTCAAGAAGATTGATAAAAATCCCTAGGACGAGTTTTCGTTTGTATCTGTTACTAAAGGTGCTTTTTTTGTAAAATTCAAGATGGCCGCCCCTTCCCAAGGTCAAAGGTCAACGAAACTGTTCTGGTATTTGTAGAATCAAGCTGTTGGCATGTGTGTCCGATTTCATGAAAATCGCTCAAGCAAAAGTGTCGTTTTCCCATATTGTCAAAAAACACGAAAATCGCAATTTCTCAGAGTTCGCCACAAAATGGCCGCCAAGCCGTAGGTCGTGTGGCCATCCCATAATGATTTCCTAACTTCTTTGGGATATCTCCAACAAAAGTGTTTTGGTTTCGTAACTGTATTTCAAAATATTTTTTTTTGGCCCCATAAGCGATTTTCGGCCCATTCATTTTTTTTACGGGAACGCTCGCCGTGATGTCATCGACTTCGGGGGGGGGATTTTCTCTTTGCCGAAAATTCATTTTCAATTTATCCTAGGTGTGTGTCAATTTTGGTGAGTTTTCGGGTATGTGGCAGGGGTCAAATTTGAGCTCAAAGACGCCGTTAGAAACAATAATAATAATAATAAACATTCGAAAAACAATAAGAAGTTTTTTCCCCAGGGTGCTTCCTATGTATTTCAATGCAGCCAGTCTTTTACTATAGGCTGGGCATGTCTTTTTGGCTTTAAACCCGTCCTTTGAGGGCTTTTTGGGGCTTTTTCGTGTTTTTGTCGTCATTTTTGCGACTACAATTTTGTCGTTTGTGCGTTGGTGTTGTGCGTGTGTGTGTTTTTTTTTGTTGCGTTACACAATTGTTGTGTTGTTTTGTGCTTTGGGCGACTTTTGACCCCATTTTTTGGCGTTTTGACGCGTTTTTTTGACGTTTTGGGGCTTTTTGAGTGTTCGACCCTCGTAGCAGTTACAATATGGTCCTTGCAGTTGTGACTGCTGCGGGCCATAATTAAAGCCGCAAGCGGCGTTGTATGGCCCGCAGACGCAACCCGCCTTCCACGCCCAACTCTACGCACCACCGCCGCCCTCACCGCCCTCACCGCCCACCTTTGATGAGGGATAGAAAAAGCTGCATAAGCTAATAATGCTTACTATGCTAATCATGCTAACTATGCTAATTTGGCTAAAAGTGCTAGCATAGCAATCAGCATCATCAACTCGTTCGGAAAAACACATAACCTAAAATGCTAATTATGCTAACTATGCTAGCTATGCTAATGTGGCCAAAAGTGCTAGCATAGCGATCAGCATCATCAACTCGCTCGGAAAAACACATTACCTAAAATGCTAATTATGCTAACTATGCTAGCTATGCTAATGTGGCTAAAATTGCTAGCATAGCGATCAGCATCATCAACTCGCTCGGAAAAACACATTACCTAAAATGCTAATTATGCTAACTATGCTAGCTATGCTAATGTGGCTAAAAGTGCTAGCATTGCGATCAGCATCATCAACTGGCTCGGAAAAACACATTACCTAAAATGCTAATAATGCTAACAATGCTAGCTATGCTAATGTGGCTAAAAGTGCTAGCATTGCGATGAGCATCATCAACTGGCTCGGAAAAACACATTACCTAAAATGCTAATTATGCTAACTATGCTAGCTATGCTAATGTGGCTAAAATTGCTAGCATAGCGATCAGCATCATTAACTGACTCAGAAAAACACATTGTTTAAGATGCTAATTATGCTAACTATGCTAGCTATGCTAACATGGCTAAAACTGCTAGCATAGCGATCAGCATCATTAACTTACTCAGAAAAACACATTGCTCCATTGGTGAAAGCTACATGTCATGAGTTGACAAAAAACCCACTTTTTTTCAAAATGGCGGCTTTTCTGTTGATTTTATCTCCATAGCAACCATTTTATGTTTTGTTTGCCTCGGGAAGACGAACGGATTGACGTCGGTTTTGGACAAATCGGGAAAAGTAAACTTTTTGTTGTCCTTAGCAACAGTGGTTTTATGCTAACCACGCCCACATTCCTTATATGTCCTTGTCCAGGTTTTTCAATGTATTCAGATCCAGGCATAAATGAAAGCATTCAATTTTCACTGTATTGTATTGAAAGGCATGGGAGTTATAACAGTGCGCCACTTTGCTAGCTCGCCATGCGCACGCCGTTCAAAATCTACAACTTCTAATTCCAACATTTTTTCCACAGTAGCTTGCCATTGATGCCCAAAAAGTTTTGAGATGATCGTTGAAAATTTCAACGACAAGTTTACGTTTGAATCTGGTGGTAAAGGTGTTTTTTATAGAAAATTCAAGATGGCGGCCTTTTCCCGAGGTCAAAGGTCGACGAAACTCCAGAGGTGATTGTAGACTTACGCTAGGGACATGCGAGTCAAATTTCGTGAAAATCGCTCGAAAAAAAGTTCATTTTTCCATATTGTGTAAAAACGCGAAAATCTCAAAATGGCCGAATTTGGCACAAAATGGCAGCCAAACCATAGGTCGTGTCGCCATCACGTAATGATTTCAAAAGTTTGATTGGATATATCCAACAAAGTTATCTGGGTTTCGTTAGCCGATTCTTAAAAAAAAATCCGAAATTTTTTTTTTTTGCCGAGTCAGCACTTTTTTTGCGATCGTTTTTTGATTACCACGGCCACATTCCTTTATCGATTTTGTCGTATGTGGCCTCGTTTTGTTCAGTGTGGGCCAGGGAATCGCATATTTCATTTTCACAACATTTCGATAAAATATGTGCGAGTTAGCTAAAATGGCGGCGGTTGCGAATTCGCCACGCGCACGCCGTTCAAAATCTACAACTTCTAATTCCATCATTTTGTCCACAGTAGCTTGCCACTGATGCCCGAGAAGTTTCAAGAAGATCGATAAAAATCCCTAGGACGAGTTTTCGTTTGTATCCGTTACTAAAGGTGCTTTTTTTGTAAAATTCAAGATGGCCGCCCCTTCCCAAGGTCAAAGGTCAATGAAACTTCTCTGGTCTTTGTAGAATCATGGTCTTAGCATGTGTGTGCATATTCGTGAAAATCACTCGAACAAAAGTGTCGTTTTCCCATATTGTCAAAAAAAACGAAAATCGCCATTTCTCTGAGTACGCCACAAAATGGCCGCCAAGCCGTAGGTCGTGTGGCCATCCCATAATGATTTTATAACTTCTTTGGGATATCTCCAACATGTGTGTTTTGGTTTCGTGACTGTATTTTGAAATATTTTTTTTTGGCCCCATAAGCGATTTTCGGCCCATTCATTTTTTTTACGGGAACGCTCGCCGTGATGTCATCGTCGTGGGGGGGGTGACGTTCTCTTTGCCAAAAATTCATTTCACATTTATCCCAGGTGTGTGCCAATTTTGGTGAGTTTTCGGGTATGTGGCGGGGGTCAAATTTGAGCTCAAAGTATCCGTTAGAAACCAGAAGAATAATAATAATAATAAAAAAACATTCGAAAAACAATAAGAAGTTTTTTCCCCAGGGTGCTTCCTATGTATTTCAATGCAGCCAGTCTTTTCCTATAGGCTGGGCATGTCTTTTTGGCTTTAAACCCGTCCTTTGAGGGCTTTTTGGGGCTTTTTCGTGTTTTTGTCGTCATTTTTGCGACTACAATTTTGTCGTTTGTGCGTTGGTGTTGTGCGTGTGTGTGTTTTTTTTTGTTGCGTTACACAATTGTCGACTTGTTTTGTGCTTTGAGCGACTTTTGACCCCATTTTTTGGCGTTTTGACGCGTTTTTTTGACGTTTTGGGCTTTTTGAGTGTTCGACCCTCGTAGCAGTTACAATATGGTCCTTGCAGTTGTGACTGCTGCGGGCCATAATAAACGAAGCAAAAACAATAAGAAGTTTTTTCCCCAGGGTGCTTCCTATGTATTTCAATGCAGCCAGTCTTTTACTATAGGCTGGGCATGTCTTTTTGGCTTTAAACCCGTCCTTTGAGGGCTTTTTGGGGCTTTTTCGTGTTTTTGTCGTTATTTTTGCGACTACAATTTTGTCGTTTGTGCGTTGGTGTTGTGCGTGTGTGTGTTTTTTTTTGTTGCGTTACACAATTGTTGTGTTGTTTTGTGCTTTGGGCGACTTTTGACCCCATTTTTTGGCGTTTTGACGCGTTTTTTTGACGTTTTGGGCTTTTTGAGTGTTCGACCCTCGTAGCAGTTACAATATGGTCCTTGCAGTTGTGACTGCTGCGGGCCATAATTATGTTTGCCAACATACTTACACCCATAGAGAGTCTTTTTTTCATCTGTACATCACAGCACATTTACTTCCTTCTCGTTACCCCAAAATCCACCTTTTAACATTTTTATGTCACTGGCATTTCTGAAGCTTTGAAAATGTGACATAAAAAAAACATGTGTTGCTCAATGGTGTGAAATCTGGACAGTAGCAAAATGCATAAATATAATCTCAAAATAATTCCGTTACATGATTCCTTACTCCAACCCCTGTTGTTACCCCTGTTAATCGCATAACACATTTGATATGTCATGTATGTTTTACGATTTATTTTTTAAGTGGGTTAAACATTTTCCTTTTTTCCATTTTGAGTTGTGGATGACATTTGTTTTGAGGCTTTGATTGTAGTTGTCAGTGTTCCACGTGGAGGGGGTGTAATGGATGATGGACAAGAACACTAAACTGTGGAACTTCTTAATGACAAGACAAAACAAAAAAAACCAAAACATAAGTTAGGTGAATAGCCAAGACTGAACTCGTCCTCGTATAAATTGTAAGTTAAAAGGCAAAAAGAAGAAAAAAGATTTTGGGCATTTTGTGTACATTTTTGTAAAATCATGTGGGATTTCCATTTTCCAATCCCTCACCAAATTCCACTTATAAATACTCTTGAAATGGCATTGAAAAAACAAAAACACTGATGAATAGAAGGTTAACCAAATAACAGAACAGTAAAAGTTAAAATAGGTTCCATTTTATTATACAGGGAAGATTTCAGAAGTTTTCTGAAGCTAACGGATTTGTTATTGTTTACAGGATAGACTTAAAAAATTGAAGCCATATTATTTTCGACTGCGTGAAATGCTTGTTGACTCTCATATATGGCTCATTTAGCTAGAAATTCACAATGGCTAAAAAGCATTTTGGTACCAAATAACTGAGACCAATGTTTCATAACTGTATTTTTTTTATTCTAATCTGGCAGACTTGCTTTGAGCCCCATGATTACATCAAACCTTTTTTACGCACCGAAAGGACAGCATTAAGGAGAAGAAATATAGGAAGAACAAAAAGAGGAAAAGTGTAGCCTGGGAGGCACCTGAAAAGTAAGACAAGTCCCCAAAGATGAAGGTAAGCGAATGTCCAGAAGAGGTGAGGGTGCATTTTATGGCAGATTCAGCTGAGGTGGAAACAGGTCAAAGGAAAAGTGCCAGGTTTTTAAATTGAAATGTAGTGTAACTGCCATGAAAAATCTACTAACTCCGTGCCAGAATGTATATGACAGCTACAGATCTCTCAGTCAGAGTAGGATTAGACTTTACCTTTACTCTGGTGACAGACAAAAGCAGCATGAAGAAATGACAGTTCTCTAGTAAAAATCTGACACAACATCAACAAAAGATATCTTGAATAAAGAAAATCTATTCATTTTTCTATTATTATCTTATCTAAAAGATCTGCACTTTAAAGAAATTTGTGTTTTTGGTGTTTTTAATATGTCCTTGTAACTTTTTTTCTTATGATGGAGAGCATAAACAAAATTAAGATTAAAGCTACGTTTCTTTGTTTTTGTTTATTTAGATCGTTGTGGATCAAGACCATCCACTTGCTTCCACTGACATCTGGTTCAAAACTGTATGACTAGATAGCTCCAATATTACTAGCCGTTTTTGTTGCACCACTAATACTAGATTAGGGGTGTGGGGGCTGTAAAATAGCAGGAGAGAGTGTAATCAGGTGGATGTTGGGAAGTAGAGGCAGGCTCACTCTGCGCCAACAGTCCCCACAACTCAGAGGTGAATTTCTAATGAACTACTTCCTACTACAATTAAAATGTAATATTGATATAAACTGTAATATTAATATTCGGAAATACAAAAAGAAAAAATAAGTCTCAAATAGAGAATAGAATAGTGACAAGCACAAAAAAGAAAACCTATAATGCCAATTCAGGGAAAGATGAGGCTTTCTACAAAAACTTTAGTGCTCATCAACTGTATGCTAAATTATAAAATGAGCTAAAGAACAAAACTAATTAAGAGGACATGGCTTCAAACACAAGGTCTTGACACCTTTACTGCACAAACCTAAAAGTCTTTTTGTTCTTTGTAAAGGAGATATTGAAGCCAAATAGGAGCAATGAACCTCTATTGATTCTATGCATTTAATCCACCTCAATCATGGAGATGGTGTCAGGCCAGATAGGGTGACGCACCTTTTAGAAAACTAGAGATGAGATTGAACAAAATGGGTGGCATGTTGCAGCTCAATATTGGACATAAATTGCATCAGAACTTAATTCAGCAGGGTGAGGAGGGGGAATAAGGCAGCTGCTAACTTAATTGAAGCTGTGAATTCTACCACCATAAAAGAAAAGCCGTGTCCCAGATGCTAAAATACTGGGAAAAAAAACTGAAAATGTGTTTATTTGCTCATCTCTTGAAAATAAAAATAATTATGACAAAATCTCTTCCTCCAAAACTATTTCCTAAAGAAACTTACCAAGCCAGAATTCATCCTCCAAATTTCCAAAACCAACACGATAGTCACTCCACTTCCTGGAAAAGTCAGTCAGGCCATTCTGACGACGCTGAAAGACCTGCAAGATTTCATAAAAAGATGACCAAAAAAATCATCTATGTGTTAAAAAAGCACAAGGATGGAAACATGCTAAGAGGAAGTGTGGCATGAATAAACAAAGGTGCAACTTATTCTGTTGTTCTGCTTTTTTTTTTCTTTCTCATTAAACAGCTTTAAATAGGAAATGTTCATTTTACAATGACTTACAATCCAGCCTCCTTCATCAGTGCTCATGTCGCAGTACACCTGCACACCCTGGCTTGGGTCCCTGTTGATGTAAATGGTGTAGACGCCACTCAGTGTCTCTCCATTCAGCAGGTGTTGGGCACAGTTCTGAGGAGTCGCAAACAGTCGACTCCCTGGAGGGGAGCACAGGAACACGCATGACAAGTCTTACTTGGCACTTCCTGAGTTTGTCAGTTTGAAAACACTCAACTTTATTCTGTTGATTAAAATATCCAGGATCTTTATAACTTTACAAAAACAGTTTTTGTACAATATTTTTTATGTTGACATTTTCTGAAAATAAAAAAAATAAATATTTTTTTATGAAAGAAAAAGTTAACATTGTTTTATTTGTTTATTTATTTATTTATTTATTTAATCTTTTGCATAATTGACTATTACTTAAGAGCAAGGGATACCTGGTGCTAAGCAGAAAAAAAAACAAACAAAAAACCTGTAGCTATTTTGAATTATAAAATATGCATTACTAAAAGACCCACTCCAATAATTTTTGAGTCATTAAAAGTGTTCCAAATGGCTTTTTAATTATGATTATGAAGTTTTCAGCCAAATCTAAAAATCTGTATCTTTTCCAGAATATAGTTTCGAGCAATAGTTCATTAGACATTTGCTTCTGAGTTGTGAGCTGGATCATTCATGTGGAGAAACCCCAACCCTTCTTCCCCTTCCTGTTGCTAAGATCTCTGTTTACACGCTCTCCTGCAACTTTACAGCCCCCAACCCAACATTACTGGTGCAACAAAAGAGGCGAGCAGCATTCCTGCTGTACAATGTTCAGCCAGATGGCAGCTCGGATGAGAAAAACGAAGACAAACATGGACCTAGTGGATGCATCAGAATGACCAGATAAGGGAGTATTTTCCACGCCATACACTTAGTTCTAAAAAACTCAGTCTTTTTGTCTGCTTCTGATTCAACAACCATTTCAATGAAGAAATAATCAGAAATGCAATTCCAAGCTTAATTTTCTTTATTTATGTCCTCCATCATAAGGAAATTGTCACAAGAACATGTTAAAAACACCAAAACACAATTTTCATTGAGGTGGATCTTTTAGATAGATATTTCTAGTGGGAGTTGAGACAAAACAAAACTACTAATTAGTAACAAAACCTCATAAATTGACCTTCTGCATGCTAGATTTGGAATATTTTGGGTTCATATAATGTAAGATTTTCAATTATGTTCAATTGGTCACATTGTTGTTTTATAGGACAACAGAGCGTAAAGTCATCCCATATTTTTGAGCACTTTCCAACACGGAAACCAAATCAAAAATAGTTGAATATTCCATAAATATTTGAACATGTTTTAGAATTCAGTTTCAAGAGAACAAAATGAGAAATCTCCCAAAACCTCGATGAAATTTTTGACTTGATGCAGGCCTAGAAAGATGCCACCGCCACCAACTTCAGTAAGTAGATGAAGATTGGGTCAGATTTGGGCATGATTGCTTTTCAAATCATCTTCAAATGTTTTTAGGCCAAAACGCTCCGCTTACTATGGCCATTCTATCACACAAGGTCATGAAACAAAAACACGCTGAATATGTTGGGAAATTTACCTGTGGTAAAGGTAGTGGAGACAACAGCACTGGTGTCAAGTCCTCTTGCAGCTTGAAGCTTGACAGTGTATTCTGTAGTCTCAGCCAATCCCTCTAATCTAATCCACATGTCCTCTGCATCAAGGATCAGCTCCTAAAGCACACAAAGGGTGACTGTAATCAGGAGCTGAAAAATGTCCATCCATCCATCCATCTTCCTCCGCTTATCCGGGACCGGGTCGCGGGGGCAGCAGACTGAGCAGAGATGCCCAGACTTCCCTCACCCTAGCCACTTCCTCCAGCTCCTCTGGGGGGGACCCCGAGACGTTCCCAGGCCAGCCGAGAGACGTAGTCTCTCCAGCGTGTCCTGGGTCTTCCCCGGGGCCTCCGCCCAGTGGGACATGCCCGGAACACCTCTCCAGGGAGGCGTCCAGGAGGCATCCGGACTAGATGCCCGAGCCACCTCAACTGGCTCCTTAATCAGGAGCTGAAAAATGTGCTTAATAAATTTAGAACAACATTTTCCAGGTCAAAAACACAAAAAAATATTTATTAAATGGAAGACACTGATTATAAAAAAAACACCTAAATGATGCTTAATGGCAGATTTACAGCTTGCTCAAGAAAAAATGGTGTGCTTAAGGGTATTGACTCATGTGTGCCTGTGGAGAATGTAGTTCTTTTGGTTCATGAAGCCAAAACCTCCAGCTATGGCTGGACTGATTTCTAGCCGGGGTGAGAATTTGAACCTTCGAGTTTGAGGCTGTGATTCTAAGCCAAAAATAAAAGGTGTAATGCCACTACAAGGTTAGGAAAGAATCACCTCCAAAGGTGGAGCAGTTCAGAATCTGAACAGGAAGATGAACGAAAATACAAAGCAAGTGTTTACAAATGATGGAGGGGTGCAGCATTAGACTGACAGGTGTTTGCAGTTCTGCAGACATGGTATTGATTCCTTTCGGTAAGGAGGGAGAAAGTAAAGCTCTAAATTTGCCCGTCAACCTATGTTGAAACCCTCCATAACAACCACAAGCTGTGGACTGTGAAGAAATGGATATGATCGAGGATAAAGGTGGTATAAATGATCTTTTGCAGCCTCTCTGAGGTCTCCCTTTGAAACCAAATGCAAAGGTGATTTTTACAGGAGCAGCTCCTGGCATCGAGAGAGGGCAGTTAAGGTGCATTGGACATTTTTGCTTTCTGGTGAGGCATGGATGAATACATGGATGGGTGGAGAGGTGGAAAGAAAGCAAAATGAACTTTAAAGTGAAACTTTATAGGGAAGTATTTATATATTTAGCTCCAATAAAGTGGCCTGCTTCTGTGTACTAACATGATAAACATGTTTTGGAATTAAGTAGAAAAAAGGTGAAAGTAAGAAGACAAAGATGTAAAGGAGCTTAAGATTGACAACATACCAGCTACAAAACATCTTTTGGGGCATACAAATTGAAATTAGCTTTGGGACTTAATCTATAATTAGTATGCAACTTTAAAATAGTTTTGTTATTAACTTTTCCCTTAAAAGAATAAAATTAAATTCAAAGACGAAACAGGCAAGGTAGAAAGGAGAAAATTTGAAAAGTAAACGAGAGCAGATTTCCTATTTTTGTGGAAAGGTCATAGCACAATGGAGTTATACCTACAGTATCCTTTTTATTAAGTTCATCTCAAAGAGACAAGACCTTCGACCGTCAGCAGAAGAGGATTTTTTTTTGTAAAAAACGCCTCTTTGATTTCACTCGATTCAAGTGGAATAATGCTCATTTAATGAAGTGAAACTAGTTCATGCATATGTTTCTTTCTGAGACTTGATATGTTACAGTCTGCCCAGAATTGTCATTAAATATGAAAAAGAAAGAATGAAATATTAAGTCTGTTTGGAAAAACAAAATCACACATTCAGAAGCAACGTGTCTGTGTGAATTATGCAGGATAGCAGCTGGTAAATGGTGTCTCACTGTCTCCGAAGGGCTGATATTCACCCGCTAGGGTTTCAAGGTCATGATAACAGTTTTATTGCAACAATACAGCACTGATTTGATTTGATTTTTTTATCAAGGCTAATATGTTACTTCCCATCCTTGCAATCGATTGTGTTTTTGTGTGGTTTGCTAGATTCATAGTCGTCCTTGAGTGAAAACGTTATCATTCGAGACACGAACATAACCATCAGTGTTACATCCACTTACCAACTCTTTGGTAAACGGGGATCAGATAAGGAATTAATTTCACAGCTACTTTGTGTAAATTAAAAAAAATCAATTATCTTGGTAGCAAGAGAAGATGAACAAACCACCGCTGGTTTTTTAACCCTAATGTATGACTGGAGATAACAGCCGTGGCAAATTTTCTGTTTAGCCAGACCTCAGGTTGTAAAAGTCAAGAGAAACATCAAACAAAGAGTACAATAATCTGAAACGGTGGTTATTGGAGTTGGTGTTTGCAAGAGTTATGTCTGATTTGTGTTATTAAAGATGATGAGATCAATATGATTTGCTTGTTGTTGAAGTAATTCATAACCGAGAGCTAAGGTCTGTAAAAAAAACTATTAAATTGAATACCTCCTAGAATCTGAATCTAGCTGAGCTTTGATCGGTACCAATCATTGCTGCCACTTTTTTCTTAACTAAGGTGCTAATGTTCTGAATTTTTTATTTTTTATTCAATGGTTTCAGACACATTTTCTTAAATTATTTTGGATCTTCTCATTGATTTAATGTATGTTACCTTTGACTAATAAAAGTAAAGCGAGCAAACAGTTTTTTAGAGAGGAAAAGAAGAAGCTGCAAACCACGTTATTTTATTTAATATGCATTAATTAATGCATTCTCTACAATTCTAGAGGCATACTCTTTGTAAAAATCTTTCCTGTCTAAGTAAATTGTTGCTACAAAGCTTTAAAACTGAGTGGCAGAGCATCTTCTCTGTGTCTCCCCCAACAAGTCAGCTTGTAATATCCAGCAGCTTCTCAGCTCTAGTTGGCTTTGGCTGTCTCTCGCTGATGGAAAAACACAGTAACAGCAGGTTTTACCAGCTGTCAGCTATTATCATAAAAATCTGTGAGTAATGTGATAGCAAGTCATTATTTTATTGAGCTGCCTGCTCTCATTCAAAGAACAACTGAGATAAAAGAAATGTTTTTGTTGTTGATTGCATCCCTGCGGGGCGCTGAACATAAAGGTTTGGCTAATTGCAATTTCCTGACAGTGTTATCAGAACCAACATCTCTCAGATCTTTTTTTTTCTTCCTTTTTTTTTTTTTAGAGTGGAATTTTTCATCAAAGCTAATATTACAATAAATTTAAAATCAATATTTAGGTTCACCCTACATATCAGGCTTTATATTAAAAGCATATTTTTGTATCTATTTATTGTATTATCTATTGACACATATATTACTTCATAAATTCTGACTTTAAGGTATTGAAAATTCCGACTTAAGTAGGATCATAAAAGACAACATGTATAAATGTTTAGATGTGATAAAGTAAGTTGGAATAAAGGCTGAATAATTCATAAACATGTTTTGAATAGACAAAAACAAAAATATGCATGCTGAAGGCAAAAAACATGACCACAAAACAGTTTGCAAGCGCATGATTCTTCAGAAAACCAAGTTATGGAAATGATTTGTTTGAAAATATCAGTGTTTTATTATTTGTGCATGAGTGACACCCAATGGCTGGTACAGCCACATTAACAAGGACAGATAATTCTGCATAATGAGACTGCTGGTGAATGAGCACAACATCTGCACAGATCTGACTTTTGACAGCACAACTCTTAATATTGTGCTCGATTAGCATCAGTCAGCCAAATCCAAACCCCTAATCAACATTTCCATTGAGGCACATTAAAGTTTCACTGCTATTGACAGGCTGCTTGGAGTTTCTATGACTCTGTGCACATTCCACATTAGCGTAATAGTGACATCTGACTTCACAAGATCTAAAATGTCACTGTGATGAATGAGTATTATTATGTACAAACACAGCTCACTTTGATAGTGCACTTTAACAGGAACCATATCACATGATTTTATATAGAGGAGTCACACTTTCATGCTCATAGCTACAAGAATATCCCAGAGCCCTGGCACATTTACATTTAGCAGATACTTTTATTTAAAGAAACTCACAAATGATCAACTCTTAGTGTCTGCTGTGTCGACAAATCCCAGGCAAGATAACAGTTGGTTTAAAGCTTTAGCTAGAATGGAACAAAATGTGTCAAACCCCAGCATACATATATCACTTACCTTGCGGTTGCCATCAGATGACCTGTAGGTGAGCATGTAGTTGTCAATTTCTGCAAGTGGTGGTTGCCATGAAATGAGAGCGCTGCGGTGGTTTACTTCACTGGCTGTGAGGTTCACGGGTGCATCCATGGCTGGCAAAAAAGTCAAAGTAAAAGGAGTTTTTCTTTTGAATAATTTTCAAATCTTAATATAAGACACACTAATCCTCAGAAATATTCAAATTTAACCCCTCTGCATTTGCTTATTGTAGGTTGTACTGACATTGTAATGGCATCATTCATAAACTACAACTTTATTTCTGTTTTGATCAAAAATTAATGACCTTGTTCTTGGAAAATCTGTTTCAGGGAGTTACGTCATGACTCTGGAGTACATGATACAGCAGTAAAAAGGAGGTGGGGGCATTTAGGCTAGAAAACTGCAGCACATTGCCTCTGGTGGGAGGTTGGCGCCAGTGTTTGGCAGGGTAGCTGCCGCCAGTGTGTGAATGTGTGTGTGAATGTGTGTGTGTGCATGGGTGAATGGGACTGTGATGGTACAGCGCTTTGGGCCTTCGTAACAAGGTAGAAAGCGCTATATAAGTATACGCCATTTTTACCATTTACATTCATTTATCTAAAAACACAGATGTGAATTTGGAATAAAGGCATCAACAATTTCCAAAATGATTTTAGGGTGGTGGTGGTGGTGGTGGTGGTGGGGGTATTATTCTTAAAATATATTTTTATGGCAAAACTTTGAAAATCTATCAATATGCTTTTTAAATGTTTTGATAATTTATTTGTGTTTTTTAATAGTTGTGACAGATCAATAACACTCCATGCCAAAAAAACTACATATATTTTACTTTTTGCAACATTTAAAGACTGTTTTTCCTAGTTTGTAAAATGTCCTAAATTAACATTTGTTCTTAGTTAGTTCTGCTTTATTTAGCTGAGTTTGCCTTTTGTGTTCTTTGTTACAGGTAGTTTCTTTTGTCAATATTATTTGGCTGCATATCTACTTAGATAACAACTTTATCTTTGTTTCACATTTATATTGATGTACTTTTTCATGTTTTTAGGACATGCTATTTATTTTTTGTATGATTATGATGATCATTATTATTCTCCAGCACCCTATTTTTTGCTGATTTGTGCTTTTTTTTATTAGAGGACATTTTTGTGCTGTACTTGGCTGCCTTCTGCACCACCCTCACCATGTGCACCCACTACAACAAACACATTGACATTTCTGCCCAAAAGCACAAAAACACTGATTACATCTCATTCAAATAAATATCGCATCAGCTATAGTACAAGGAATGTAATATAAATAAATAAATACAATAAAAAAATTACATTTTATGCATGAGTTATTTTTCCCAAAGACATTCCTCCTCTCTTATACAGTACTTGTGGCCCATTGCTTTAGGAAACTCTTCGATTGGTATCTTGCATGTCATTCAACATATTGGTCTTAAAAACTTTTCAAACATAGAAAATGAACTCTTTTTTCCCCCACTATTAATAGTCGTTTAGAACAGATACAAATCAATTACTAACATTTCAGTAATAAATAGCGTGAACCGGCATTGACAAACTTCTGAAAAACTGAAGATAACTATTTTCGGAATAGAAAGAAAGTCAGACTCTTCTCTCTTCTCACTTGTTTATTTTCTTTTGCTATGTATTTATTGTTCGGCTTTCTGAAAAGCAGTTGATTATTTTCCAGAAAGCAAACATAATATGTTTTTCTTCTAGTCCTTCCTTTGTATAAACAAATGCTGATTGTGAGATATGTCTGCATGGGGACAACTATTTTCTATCTCCCTGCTTTAAGCTCCCTTAAAAACATTTTCAGACAGGAGAAGAAAAATATACAGACAAACTATTTAAGAGGGGCAAAGATAACTTTGATTGATCAGAAAATGTTAACAGCTATTTTTTAATGAAGTGATTGAATGTAATTTAAGTCATATTAACATTTTTTCTATTTTTCTCTTGTATGAAAATTGAAAATGGGATACACATTACTCATATAGTAGTAACTGCCTAGAGTGATTAAGATTAAAAAAATAAGTTGCATTATGTACAAATCTTTCTGTCATCTTTAACATCTGCATTTTTGATAAATACAAAGCCAATCTGCTTACTATGCTTTTGGAAAAGTAATGTTACCAGTGTTTGTCCATGATATCAATGAAGTACATAATGCAAACAAACAAAATGTAGGTGAACTCTTTTCTTGGTCAAGGACAAAGTTCCTAGGTATATTCTTTGGAACTGCCTCGAAACTAAGGGCTTTTATTATCTATCTTTGCAGGAATCCTTTATCCAAGCTGCACAATGTGAGAAGTCCTAGTTCAAATGATTAATCACTTATTTTTGCATTATCTTGGATGTTTGCTCAGTCTTTGTCAAGGTGTAGTGCCACACTGATATTTAAGTCTTGTAAAAAAATTAAAAGTTTCACAAAGGCATAATTTTATTTTTTCATTTTTGTATTTCCCACTTTTGGCACCTCCAGGTGTGACTCATAGATAATTAGGTAAACACACTTTTTAAAACATCAAGTATAACTTAATTGCATTTTAATATACCATTTATCATGTTGTGCCTTGAGCTTTTTTGAAACTTCTCCTCTTGCCATAATGCATATTTTTAATTGTGGCAATCCTGTCGTCAACCAAATAGCAAAAAAGCAAAAACAAAAAAATAAAAAAAAACATGATGGATTTGTTTATTTTCCCCCTGAAGCTTGCATCTCATTTATTGAACCAATAAAATGAATCTCAAACATAATGTTATTACAAAAATCCACAGCTCTTGAAGTTTGGGACAGGTATGTCAAAGTAAGCACTGTTGATTTTAAAGATTAAGTCTCAAATCTACTTTAAAATATCAGAATTGAATCACAGATGATGGTTCTGCAACTGTAGCGGTCATCACTTGCAAAGAGAGTTTGGAGTGAATTTGCTTAGGGCAAAAACCCAGGCTACTTCAGAACCGCACCATGCAACTTTTGAAAGAGAAAAAGTCCTGATGCTGCACCCTACAGGCTTTTTGACACACTTACAGCTAAATCTATGCTATGTCCCGCCCTACAGCTCACAGCTTTAGCATTGGAGTGGCAAAGAACATCTTGAGTTTTGCGTTGTATACTTTATGCCTGAGCGACAATGCAAAGTTCCGTCTCAATATCCGGTAATATGTTAGCTGACAAATGAAATAAATACATTAATGGAATAAATTATTATTTATGAAATGCACATTAATAATAATAAAAACAAATTCTCCTATGTATCTTCATATTTCTTCATTCACCTGATCTCAATTAAGTTTCTGTTGATTCTTCATATTGGCCTTAATGATATTGTAATGCACACATGCAAGCATTGATAAAAACACACAGACACACCTACACATCCAGACCCAAACATACACATTATCTGACTTCCTTCCATCCATCCATCCATCCATCCATCCATCCATCCATCCATCCATCCATCCATCCATCCGTCCATCCATCCATCCATCCATCCATCCATCCATCCATCCATCCATCCATCCATCCATCCATCCATTTGCTCCCAATCTTTTAAAGAAATACCAACATACTATAAGTGATTATAATCACTTTTGGATTAAAGGCTTAACACTAAAATCCATGTTTTATAAAAACAAAACAAAAAAACCCGCAAAGATATCTATATTATTTTTGTCAAATCATAATAGTAATTTTGCTTTAGAAAATGACAAACTCATGCAATAAAATTATTACAATCTTGTTAAGTGGTATAGTCAGAGGGACTGGTGCATGTTTTCAACAGGCAGGCCGCCTCTATGGCTAAAGCTACTATTAGTCCTGGTGCCAGATCTTAAAGTGACATAGAACAGAAGCAGCACACAGTACTACAGTCTTATTCTACTAAGGTTTACACAAAAATACCTATTATTTGGCTTAAAATCAGATTAAATGACATTTAATTTACTTGACACCAACACCAACCGAGTCATCAACCTATGAAGATTTGCTCTCATATTGTACATTTCAAGTAGAGTGAATTAAGACTTTTCTTTGTATTGTGTTCACGTGTGTAATATGTGTATTATTTGTGTGATGTCTGTATCATCCATCCATAGAATTTTCTATTTGATTTAGAAAAAAAAAAAACTTTGTCCCAAACAATTTATTTTATCATATGAAGCAATGCTGTCCAACATGAACACCTTTTTTTAAAATCTCCATGTAGTTTTTAGTCTCAATCCTGTTCTAGCTTGTTTATATTCCACGTGGTGCTGCAGTGCAGGCCAGGTAGCTCCATTGCTTCTCTGGGGAAACAAACTATTTACAGGGAGTTGGCAACAAAACTCTTAAGAGTTGCAAGTCAGCTAAACTGGAAGAGTCCCCTCCCCTCACCACCAGACTTTTATCTAAAAAAACACTCAATAAATGCAAAGTCATCTTAAAAAAAAGATAGGCTTCATTTCCATTTCAGAAAACGTTAGTATGTATTTATTCTGGGACTGTAAACTGAGCATGATGGATAGATAAATTGATATGCAACCATTATTCTACCTTATAACTACATTCTAACCTAAATCTATATTCAATGAGAATCTGATCATATAGTCTACAAGATTACTTTTCCTTTCTTTTCTGTATCAACAGTTTTTGTCATTCTTCCATGGACGTGTTGCCCGTTTGAAAATTGATCAGGAAGAGGGAACTAATCATTGCAGTTTATGCCCAGCCGGAATTATGTGACACCGAGCCTTTCATATGTCGGAATGGAGCTGTGAAAAAAAAAAAAGCGCAGAGCAAGATCCATGACATTTGCACCGCTTTTGAATTTCGCACCAAGTCTCTTCCAACTGTAGGTGGTGGACGTGCTCTAGTAAACAGTAAACATAAATAAATAAATAAATAAATAAATAAATAAATAAATAAAAATAAGAAGCCTGTCTCAGTTGCTCCCTGCTTGTCCGATGTGAAGACCATGGGCTGAATGCACACCCACGAAACAGTGTACGGCAACATATACCCGGTCTGAACTTAGCATAAGGCCATTCTGATAAGGTGCCCAAACCGGTAAAACCGGTTCAAAGGACAAAAGGAAAATCAACAAAATTATGAGATTCTCAATGAATTCCAAAGGGTGAGTCCTGCATTCCAGCATCCTTTCTAGAAAATCTGTTTTTTCCTATATTTCACAATGTATTTCTTTAATTACCGGCCAAAGGTTAAAATTATAGTAAAATATTGAAAAATGCAGTAGTAAATTAACAGCTTTGCTTTCCAGTTCAGCTCCCTCCTCAGCACAGCACAGCACAGCACTGCACTAAGCCATCTGTAAATCTTGTGTATCATTCTATCCTCAACAAAGTACACTAACTTAAACTCCCCCGCTTGGAGCAGTAACTCATTCCCAGTACAAAGGAGAAGATCCGTCCTTTTCAGAATAAGAACCATGACCTCAGACTTAGGGGCCAATTATCATCCTGTATGCTTCAAACTCAGCTGCAAACCTCCCCAGTGCCTGCTGGGGCTCTCCAAGTGAGGAAGCAAACTGGATAAGCTCATCCAACTAAAGCTAAGATGTGATCCTGTGTTGACTAAACTATAAATATTGCAGCCTGTGGCTATGCCTGTCCATTTTCTTTCAGCTATGAATAGTTTCAGCAACAAAGGGCAGCACGGGTGGAAATCCTTTTCCTCGTGGGTTCTGACCTGCAGTGAGAGTCAAGCTTTCACACGAGCAGCCCACAGACAGAAAGGTCTTTGGATAAATCCTGATACTTCACACTCCTGAAAAACCTCTAAATAGGACATAGCAACATGTCCGTAAGAACTCTCCAAGTCTACACGTTAACAAAGGTTTGACAAATTCCCTAACAGCTTCCAACCTCTTTATAAAGAGATAGGACATTAGTTTTCAATACTGGAGTGACTCTTTGCTCCTTCACACCTACTTTTGTATGTTTCTCTTTGTTAGAACTGCTTTAGACAGGTCTATAACTGTAGACAACATCTCTTGAAGTTTGATAGTCAGTCATAAAGAAATATAATAGAAATGGTAATTAAATTGAACTTTTCCGAAAACACTGTTTTGGTTGTTGAACATCTGGTTTCCTTTTTTTTTTAATCTCACAGAAAAAGCTCAAAAAAGCATCCTACCATAAGGTGACACTTTTAACCATGTTACTTCTTGCTCAAATATGAGTTGAATGAGTTTAATACTTACGTGTCTGAAAATTGGTTATGACAGTGCCGCTTGTTAGTGGTCCTTTAGTGGCATAGAGAGCTACAGAGTAGGTGGTGATTGGTTTCAGACTAGAAAGCTGGTGTTCTTGCTTGTTGCCTTCCACCAAGAAAGTATCAGCTGTCACTGTGAACCAAAAGAAAAGACAAACATGTCAACTATTTTTACTCAATATGACACATCCATATACATGTTTTAGGTTTGCATAACCTTAACACCTTGTTTCTTTGCAAAATAATAATATTTAATATCTATAATATCTAAAACACAAAAGAAACAAATATGATTTTGAACAATTATCAGAGCAATTATAATGTCAAAAGCATAGCATCATTTTCTTTTATTTTCTTTGTTTTATTGTACATTTATAAATTAATTAATACATTAATTACAATTTTTATTTTATTGTCTTTTTCCTTTATTACTCCTGAAATTGTTTGAAATAAACCAAAATCAATCAATCAATCAAAGATAAAATTCTAGGTATCCATAAACACCTTATTAATACTAATTGATAATTATTATTTCAATTGAATACAGTACAGTTGTACTGACAGAAATATTAGAAGTTGGGGTATGAATACATATGATTAAGCAAAATAGCAATTATTACACGTTTTGGTGCATATGCACCTTATGTAGGAAATATTTACAGTAAACTGTGAGTTATATGAGCTAAATTGTTCAGTGTGCCGTATTGTGTACAAATGTCTGTGTGATTTAGCATACATTTATGTGTGCACATGATGGTACAGATAAAGGTTATATCTGTGTAGATGTGTGTGTTTGTGCACAAAAATGTAGCCCTTCTGTAAACAATTATTTATGACTTTGACAAAGTTGAGCCTCAAGCAATTCGGTACCCTCTTTACCTTCCCTCTTTTACACCCTTCCTTTTCTTTTAACCATGCTTTTCTCTCTTTTCTGTCCAGTTCAGAACCCAACAAAAAAACAGAAACTTATACTAAAGAAATTTTTGAAAAAAACGTTTTAGGTTCACTTACAAAAAAGATTGGTTTAAAGTGTGTTGTACCAAAAGAGTTGATACTAATTTAATCAACCTCCACAAAGATAACTTTCACAATTTTTGAGAGTTGATCTACCTTTTTAGTCTTTCTAAATCTACTTCTCTTTCATGAATGAAAATTACACTCACCCTGGTTGTGTGTGACTGTCAGCACATAGTTGTCAACATTGGACACCGGTGGTTTCCACCTCAACAAGGCTCCTTGTGGGGTGATGTTGAGAGCTGTTAACTCAGCTGGCATATCCATTGCTAGAATTTTAATACAAAAAAGCAAAATAAGAAGTATTTTTTAACAAAATCATTTCACAGTAAATCACCATCAAGTAGAACCCCCCACACACCCCCGTAATAACCCATACAAGTTCAGCCAAAAAGACATAAAACCAAAGGCTGGAAAATGTTCAATGGAGAGCTCTGCTGTTGGATGTTCAGTCTAACTTCCAGTTGGTCAGAAATCAGAAAAAGTTGTTTATGCATTTTAGAAGCTGTTAACCAGAAACAAATGAGCCTTCAGTGACAGACATGGACCTTTTCATGTGTGTGGAAAGATAATTTTAAGTGGAACCTAAGATCTAGCAGATGAATGTGCAGGATGTTTGGACACTGATGAAAAATCTGTGTCCTCAAAAAGAAACATTTTAAAGAAGGGGACCCAAAGCTCTCCTACTTTTATACCCTTCAGTGTAGTTACCGTTATATAAAAAAAGCATCTCTCCAAACCTTTGGAAACACTGGGATCTCCTCTTTCTGCAGCCTGCTTGTGTGTCTGTAGAAATGAGGTGGGAGGGAATCTACAGGTCTTTTTGAGCGTAACCAGAAGAGGGTTCATTTATTCCAGATATAATGTGTCTTCATTAATAATGCTTGACTGATAACTCTGTTTTCCCTTAATTATAAATCTCATTATGACACACATTTGTAATCCTGTAATACAAATCAGATAAATAAACAAAAAGCTTACATAAAAACTGGCTTTTAAAGATTTTGAAGAGAAAAATATTACTGTTCTTGCCCACACAAATATTTAAATAAATAGTCTTCAAGGCTACTATGTTATATTCATAGCCTTATTGCAGCACAAGTAGAATAAGACTGAACACAACAAGTTTGGCAGTGGAAAAGTCTAATTTAGGAGAACATTGCAGAATCCCTTTTTTGTTATTGTTAAAATAGATTTCAATAGGGGTGCAGGGTGATTAAGTGCTTACAGCAAGAAAGCCCCAGTTCAATTCCCGGATGGGGGACCTGAAACAGAATCATCAATGGGGTACTTTTCTATGTGGACTTTGCATGTTCTCCCAGTGCATGCACAGGTTTTCTCCGGGGACTTTGGCTTCCTCCCACTGTACAAACAACTTGCTTCATAGGTTAAATGGTTACTCTAAATTGTCCCTAGGTGTGAATGGGTGTGTGACTGTGGCCCTGCGACAGACTGGCGACCTGTCCAGGGTGTACCCTGCCTTTGGCCACGAGTGGCCAAGATAGGCTCCAGCAGCCCAGTGACTCAGAAAGGGACAAAACAGGTTTAGAAAATGGATGGATGGATGGCATCTCAATAATCCAGAGAGTATTTGGACATTTAAGCAAATATGTCTTAACTGGAGATATCTGAGACATCTACTGAGAGTTGCAAGGTACACTAGTTAACAAACTGATCAAAAAAGAAAATATTTACCAACTGATAAGTATTAAAACCTTAGAGTTCAAAGCAAGTGTTTTTTTTTTAATTGACTGTGCATCAGGGCTTCACTTTCCTTAAAAAAGCTGACAGGTTTTATATAAACAGTATTGGGCGTAGGACACAGAGAAAAAAAAGAAGATGCTTTGGCTTTATAGTTTTACGAGAAAAAAGTGCTCAGAAACAATAACAGTCATAAATGCATCATCTTATAATGTTAGTTTTTTTTTGGTATTCTTCCCTTTATCCTTTTTTCTTCCAGAAGTATTTTCTTTTTCAAAATCAGCCACATTCAGAATTCATACTTTATTAGATTTGGCTGTCTTTGTGTAGTCATGAATTCAAAATAATATATATTTTTAGTATAATTAAGACAAATGTTAGTTTGGGAGGATCAAAGGTTCTTGTCACTCTTTCCTTATCAACACTGATTGGCCCTGAAGCAGAGCCTAATTTAGTGCCACTTCCACTAGATTCATCTTAGATTAGAAACACCTGCTGTGAGGGAAAAATGAAAATACTTTGCTTCTTTCTCAGCTCCTCATGTGGCAATTGATTATAGAAGTGAAGTATTTGTGAAACCGCAGGGTTACCAAAGTCATTACATACTTGGCCAGGCAATTTTGGATCACTCTTGCAAAGCCTTGTTTATGTATTGTTGTTGAAAGTTGTATTAAAGTGCCCCTGTTTGGAGGATTGTACTGTGAGGAAAATGTTATTTACCCATGCTAACAAGCTTGACTTTGGAGTTATGTTCCTTTTTTTTAGACTATTACAGCCCCAGTGGTTCTCCTTGTTGTAGGTGCATTGGGTTTGTTGGAAAGAAAATGCTGATAAAGGAGCACTGGAGGGGTGAAGGGGAGGAAGCAAGACAGGGGTGAGAAACAGTGAACGCAAGAGAAATTGTCTCTTTATCTTTTTTTTTTTTTACCTTGGATTGTTGAACCTGACAACCCTGGGTGAATCAGGTCTCATTATCATGCAAACACATGTTCTGTTCTCCTCCGTCTTTCCTTTTCCTCTCCAACATACACAGTGCAAAGTATACATTGCATATGTAATGGGAGAGGGAGCTAATCTCAGCATACTAGCACAGTTTCATAGGGAATGATACCAGTGTGTGCTTTAGTTTGTGAAGATGAGAGTATGTAGCGTTAGATTTCATGGCCTGGTTCTGCATTTGAGTGCATTAAATATTATGATCCTTTATACAGTAATATTATTCAAAAAAGAAGCAAAAAAGGACATTAAACCAAGAACCATAAAAAAAAATGATACAGGATACTCACAGGAAAAAACTGAACCAAACAGATAAAAAAGATAGCTATGGTGGCAAATCAGCAAAGTGAAAACATATTGTGAGATAAAACTGAGAAAAGAGTCCAATTTATAGAGATTTAGTGTAAAAGATTTCATCACTTGCAGTGTGAAACCCTGAACTTCCTAAAAGGTCAGCTACTTCAGATGTTTACTGTTTTCACTTTTTGTGGTTTCTTTAATGAAATGTGTTTTTTTTGCGTTTCTTAACATGTTCTTGTGGCATTCTTTTCATGATGGAGGACACATATAAAGAAAATTAAAAAAGATTGTAGTTGCTACATAAATATACCGGGTGGGTCACAAGCTCCTTGCTTGCTCTTCTCCATTCCAATGCATCCACTTGTATATCCATGGACATTTTTATTTTCCTCATCTGAACTGGTATGTGGCTCAAAGCTCTACAGCTCCAATATTGCTCGCCATTTCTGTTGCACCAGTAATGTTAGGGGGTTGCCTTGTGCTAACAGTCCTGCCCACATCTCAGAGGAAAATTTGTAATGAACTACTGCTGCTCTGCAGAAACTGTGTCTTAGAAAATGACAACAATCACAATCACTCAAAAAAAAAATGGAACAATCATGAAGACCAATGGGAATACTTTTAAAATAGATGAAAAGATGACTGGAGTGGGACTTTAACTGTTACAAAGTAGAAACTGACAGTAAACAGCAATTATGATAGTTATTAAACGGTTTATGTTTGTATTTTTTAAAATCAATAGTTTGAAAAAGAAAGCAAATGTCTGTCATATTATCAATTTCAAAAATTAATAAAATGATTTATTTATACTAAGAAAATAAATTCATTAAAAAAATGTGGGCTATAGTGTAGCGGTAGAATGGTAGAATGGTCGACCTCTAATCAGAAGGTCACAGGTTCAGTTCCTACCTTATCTACCCATATGTCAAACTGTCCTTGGCCAAGATACTGAACCCACCATGCTGCTGATGGTCTAGTTTCCACCTTGCATGGCAGATCTACCACCAGCAGTGTGAAGGTGTATGGATGGGTGAATGGACGTTGTTACTGTAAAGCAATTTTGGGCCTAGAAAAGAGCTATACAAGTATAGATTGTTTACTGCATGCAGATTGACTAAATAAGTATTATAACCTCCTGAATATGTCATGAAATAAGAATTTCTTTTGAGTTAATTTTCTTTAGTCTATCCACAGAGTATTTTTTTTATTTAGTTTCCATATATATTTTTTTTTCAAGTGTACAGATGTCATTTAAGATTTGTTAAACATGATCTTCTACGCCATGGCAGTGAAAATGACTGGTCAGAAACTCATACCTGTGAAAACAGATGTACTGACAACTTTGCTCTCCTGACTTCCTCTGACAGCACTGAGGCTGATCTCATACTCTGTGGCAGGAAACAGACTGGACAAGGTGTAGTTTGTCACATCGCTGTCAATCATCACACTGTCCACTCGACCTGCAGGGGGGACAATAGAGACACCAAAGCATCCCACATCAATCTGTCCAAAGCGTCACACATCAATCTGTAGTAACATTTTACAGAGAGTTTTTATATAAAATATTGCAATACAGAAGAAATAATTGGTTTTAATATAGAGTGCTCAACTGCAAAGTCTCTACCACATCCAACACCCAATGCCATACTGCTGCAAGAATGATCCACACTACATAATGTACTGTTACCTCTGGCTGACTGGTAGGAGAGCTTGTAATACTCAAATGGAGCCAAGGGCTTGATCCAATTGATGGTCACTACATCCTCAGTCACATCCAGCACTGTCAGCTCTTTTGGCGGATCCATCCCTACAAAGCATTGTTGAGTGAAGATCAGTAAATAGTAATAATTGGTTGACTAAATTATCTTTAATTTATTTGATCTACATTTGACCACATTATGGCATCATCTAACACAGAAATAAGCCACAACTATCACATCATTTCCTGCTTATTTTCTCACCAAAAGAACACAAGGAGTTAAAACCGCAAAAAAGGAAGCACTCTCCAACTCAAGCACACATCCATACACTGACAGAGTGTGTTTGTGTCTCCTGGGGCAGCTGAGCTACCAAAGGAAAGGTTGCAGTGAAAGTAATTCAAGAGGACAATTAAATCTATGACAAGACCTTCGCTTTTGGAGACAAAACCTGAGCTACTGTCAAAGAGACGTGAGATAGCACTGTCTCCCAGAAGCAAGTTAAATAAATAAACGAATAAAAGAAAGAATAAATCCTTTTCTCGGATTTAAAGTTCAAGCTCAGGTTGTAAATAAGTCTTTTACAATGACTCTCTATCCCTCCCCTGAGACTTAGACAGACTTTTAGAGTGACCTTCTATGTCAGTCCTTATTTTAACGGGGCTGAAAGAACCCCCGACTAAAGATACTCCATTGTTTCTCAAGTGTAAAATGTAGATGCTTTGCAAGGTTTTTATGGTAAAACTATGTTTTAACGGTTTCTCTCTATGCATCAATCCTCACTCTTTCTTATTTGTTCAGCCTATTTTTTTTTCCATAAAAGAGTAAACATGTACAGCTTAGCATTGATTGTTTATCTAAAACAAGTTCTGAACAAGCTGAACACTCCCCTGACAATCTTACCCCTCCAATGAAAATCGTGTTTTTTGAGTTTTTGACACATGCATGTGGCATTTTTTTTATGAAAGAGAACAAATGTAATAAAAATAATTTCATTTTTGCATTTGTGAGTATTTCTCCTTTTAAATCGCTGTCACAAAGATGCTTGGTTTGAATTAATGAGCTGCTGTGATGTCACAACGGCCCAGTAGCGCTAGCGTATTGCGCAAGCTCCCCTATTCACCCCGTCCAATGTGCAAATTTGCAATGTGCATAAGCTCAGGTGGGCACAAGGGAAGATGGCACAATTCTGCACTGCCCACACCTATTTTAAGTGCCTCCAAGGCTGGAATTTGTTGCTGACCACACCTATTTAAAAATTAAACTTAAAGATAAAGTCCCAAATGTGTTTTCCGCATTTGTGTTCTCTCTCTGACCAAGTTTGATGGCTTGCTGTCCTGCATTAACCAGAGAGGGTAACAATAAAAAAAGAATAAAATTAGGGGACCTTTTTTACTATTGGCTTGCTGAAAATAAGGAAAATATCATAAAGCTCAGGAAGCCCAAGCAGGCTGGTACCCCACATTGGGTCTCTGTCTGCCCGCAAGCTCGCCTCCCATCCTGCTGATGTTTAAAGTAGAAAAATTCTTTATGGAGTGCTAAAAATGCAAAGTTTCACACTTCCAAAAAGTAATATCTTTTATTCAATTTCTTTATTGCAATTCAAATATTACTATTCTGCAGCAGTGCTGTTTTATATTCATCCCTTTTTTGCTACTTCCATGCAATATCGAGCAACTCACCTGTAACAAGAGACGCTGTAATTGGTTCAGAGGTAGAATCACCCTGAATTGTGATTAGACTGATGGTGTAATGAGTGGATGGCAGCAGACCCTGGACTAGTGACCTTGTCTTGGAGCCATCCAGCGTCACCTTAGAGGTGTCAGTCCCATCAGCAGAACTGTAGCTCAAAATGAAGAGGTCAGCAGGCGGTGCTGGGGCGCTCCATGCCACTGACACTGAGTCTGAGGTCACCTCTGATAAGTAGAGGTGGGTTACCGGCCTGATTCCTGGAGGAACGAGTTCAGAGGTCATCAAAGCACCTCAAGGACAAGTAAAAATCTTGGTATGGATGAGAAGTAGTGATAAAAACAATGATTGTCCCTGTCATGGATATGACAGACAAAGCACTTGATGATGGATGGAATCAGTCCAGGAGGATGAAAGAGAATGCTGATAATGAACTTAAGAAATTTAGTCATGATTAAATTCCAACGAAGAAAACCACAATTGTGTGGCAATAATGATTACATTAGTCATGATAAGAAGAAACGAATGAGATTGAGGATGAAATGTGATGGGACTATTCAGAAAAAAGGAAAAAGATTGTCACAGATGTGGTTTTAAAGAAGTAAACGCGATGTATGAAGAACAGATGGAAGACCAGTGAAAAAGTGGAGATGACAAAATATTCTAGCTGAGTAGCTGATATTTAGATGTTAGCATGAAGGCTCTATATCAACTCTGTAGTGAATCATCCATGATAATTGGATACAAATATGTTTTAAGTCTTCATCTCCATTTTGCATCAATTTTTTTCATCTAAAACCTGATTAAACTACCAACTTTTAACATGCTTTAAGTGCTGCTAGTGTGCATGAGTGCTACGCAGTCATGACATCCATGTGCTTGTACATCTTATACAGCCAAAGATGACTCAAGAACAGAAAAAGTGAGTGATTTTGGTTTAATTGGAGAAGGAATTACTTCCTCTCTCTCTCTTTTTTTTCCTTAATATGATGACCATGTTGGTGGTCTGGATAAAAGTGCCATCTTTGATCAAGATGGCAGAAAGCCATTTGCAGAGTTAATGGTTCAGAGGCCAATGGGATGGAAAGACAATGCCTACACAGAAGCAATGTACGTTATTAAAACATAAGAGTTCCACTCTGTAAGTCTTAATGAGTATTTTTGTTGCACTGACAGGCAGAAGCTGTTTTTGTGAGAGGAAACTTTTTCATGTGGTGCACTGTCACACTCTAACTAATATATATATATATATATATATAACAATACTGTGTCCAATTTTCCTGCCTTGGAGGAGTTTCAGAACACTGTATTAGAAAATTAGAGCACTGCATTTAACAGGCTTTGCTCAGCAAAAAGGGTCTAATAAAACTGTTTTACAAAGGACCACTGTCATAGTTGGGTGCAATAGAAGATGATTCAAACTGCATGAAGGGGGGATAAAAACATAAAATAAAGCTAAACTGCAGGAATAGAAAACAAAAAAGAGAACATTTTAAAAAATGATGCAAGGCAGAAAAACATTACAAGCCTGACAAAAATGGCCTTGGGAATTAGAAGACAAACCATATACTTTCCTCTGACTGCTAACATTTGTGTGTGACTGGTGTTATGTGAGCAAAGGTCTCTCTCTGCAGGGTAAAGTGAAAATGTCAAAGGAACAGAGGTGAATATGATGGCAACACGTCCCAATATGGTCACAGTAAGAAAAAGATAAAGTGAATGACAAATCTGGCATCTGGTTAGCCACTGCACATCATTTAGACAGCATCTCTTTCTCAAACTGAACTCCACATAAAGCTTGGGTATGAGAAGAAAATTGAGCCTACAAAGCTGGGTGTAGATTGACAAGTGAACTGAGAAACGGATGGATAAAAAAGCACCAGAAAATAAGTAGTGACTCTGTCACTGAAAAGAAGTAAGATGTAACAGGATGAGACATAAGAGGAAAGAGAACATTGCAGAATGTTGAATATGGCAACTAAGAAAATGAGATGAGGACCAACATTCAAGAACACGGAAATACGTGTAGATGCAAAAGATAGACATTTGCTGTTGAAATATAATAGTCAATATGCAAAGTCTTTTAAGATCATCAAGCTTTTTTGAACTGCCACAATTTAACTGATTGCTGCCACAATTTAACTGATTGAAAACAGTAAAAAAAAAGCTAAAAAGCCAAAAAATGTATGGCAACCGGGCACTAAATGTTTGAGTTTTCATATCCAACTCAAACCTTTGAATGTTTAGGCTACTCCACTTTCTCAGTTATTAGGTATTGAAAACAGAAAATGCTAAATTTTCTTCATTTTAGCAGTGTGTCCCTATCTTTCTGTGTTGGCAGGCCTATCGTTTATTCCTCTATCTGTGCAAATACACCTGGGAATCCTGACCTCTTTCTGATGACTAAGCAGCTTGAAGTGACACTGCTTAAAAAAATTTGGCAGCACAAAAACACAAAGGACTGCATTTCTAAGAGATGATCTCTTTCCTTTCTTATTAAAGCTAAATCAGATTGCTTCGTCTACCTGTGAAGGCATCTATAGTAGCTGCATTGCTCTGCTGTCTTCCTCTCCTTGCTGCTACAGTAATGGTGTACTCAGTTCCAGGCTCCAGGTCTGTCAGAGTGGTGGTGGTTACATCTTTGGGTACCGTCAGCTGGGTCAGGATAAATCAGACAAACCAGAATCAAGGGGATTTCCTCTCATGATACTTTTTTTTTGTACAAAGGCAATTTATATTTGAAAGATACTTAAGACAAGAAAGAGTCTAAATAGGCTATACTTTGTTGGAAATATTACCTCTGAAGTGATGCCAGAGGAAGATGTGTAAGTGACCTTGTAGAGGTCAATTGGACCCTGGACTGCACCCCACACCAGAGTGATGGTCTTGTCAGTAGAAGCTGTCACTGTTAGATCCATTGGTTCATCCAAACCTTTAGCATACAAAATAAATAAATAAATAAAATTCTCCAATATACACACCGGTGATTTGAAACACTTTCATCATTATTGAAAAATTGATGTAATATCTGGAAGGTCTATGCAGCAATATATTAGTATTAGATGGACTGTCTGAGGCAAAATTATGCAGTATTAATATCTTCAATGCATTTTTTTTTCAAACTGCTACACAATTATTATGCTCTTAGGCAAGAAGCAATAACACAGAAACAAAATCGCACATGAGAGGATCTTCTGGCTCCAAAACTCCTGCATATTTACATCTTCTATTATCAGATATTGTTTTGATTTGTACTTGTTTACATTTGCTATCATCATCATATTTGCTTTCATTTCTAATAAAATAACTTGAAAAAACTGCGACTATCACAGAAAACTTCAACAAAGATTTGAATTCTGTTTTTTCTTTTTTCTTTTTTTTTTTTAACAGACCAGGAGAGCTGGTTTAAAGACCTTAAGGGCAGTTTCTCCACATACACAGAACTTGTTAAACTTACAAATGGATCCTATTCGTACCTTTGATTTGGTAAAACAATAAATACAACAATTGTTCTCCTTCACACAAAGAGAGATAACAAAGTGCAAAAATCAGCTCTGAACTCTGCTGTTTTAAATGGGACTCAATGGACTTGAAAAGCTGCTCACAGAATCCATCAAAGGTGAAAAAATGCAAATTTTTCAAAACGATTTTTGTACCTTTGATAGTTTCAGCAGGTTTCTGCTCTTCCCCTTAGGAACCTGTGGCTATTATCTGAGTAATTACTAATTGTCAGTGCTACTCTGACATGAAAGAATAACTTCCATTTTCAATTATCATCTTCAAAGTGCTGGAACTTCCCCGCGATCATCACTCAATTATTATTTTTTTCACCTTGTTTGCCTGAAATATCAGTAACTGAAGCTCAGTCTGAAGCTTATTAGAATCAGAATAAACAGAAGTAAAAATACTCTCTAAATGACTCATCTTTTCTGGCTCAAAACAATCCAGCCACAGCAGTGGAAGTTCATTTGTAAGTTAATTTTAAAGTGATATGATAGATTTTATTCGATAAAATTAGGATGTTTTTTAGATCTCTAAATAATTATTTAATGGACGTGTAAAGGATTTTTGAGATCAGACTAGAGATAAGACTGACACAACATGATGGCAGAAATTAGCACCACACACTGAAAAACAAGGTTATTTTAGAACAAAGCCTTTTTTTTCTTCTTCTTAGCTAAATAGCTTAACAAAGGATAAAAATTCCAACAGTCAATCAAATCCTGAAGTAAAAAGAAGGCTATTAGCTAAATGCCATGCATAATTACAGCTTTAAAATGTTGTAATGAGAACTTTGACCCAATCTGATAACATTCAACAGCCGCACACCTCCATTAAATGGCACAAATGTTACCAATGTCTAATTTAGTTAATTTTCTAAAACATGTTTTAATGGCTGGAGCGGGGGCAGTGGCCCACATTCATTTTTTTTCTCTTGTCCGTTTTTTTTCCCTTTCGGGGTCACGGGGCTGCCGGAGCCTACCGGAGCCTATCCCGGCCACTCATGAGCGAAGGCAGGGGACACCCTGAACAGGTCGCTAGTCTGTTGCAGGGAAGAATTTCAACAATCATACAGCCATTCACTCTCACACTCACACCTAAGGACAATTTAGAATTGCCAATTAACCTATGAAGCATGTTTTTGGATGGTGGGAGGAAGCCGGAGACCCCGGAGAGAACCCACGCATACACGGGGAGAACATGCAAACTCCACACAGAAAGGTCCCCCATTGATGTTGATTTTCATGTCCCCCAGCCGGGACTTGAACCGGAGGCCTTTTTGCTGTGAGGCAAGAGCGCTAACCACTGCGCCACCGTGCAGCCCGGCAGTGGCCCACAGCACCGTTTTTTTTTTTTTTTTTTTTTTTTTAGACGGCAGTGGCCCACAGCACCGTCTAAAAAAGGAAATGTAAAATAACAAATGGACCACGGCAGTCTGTCCAGTCTGCACTCATCCTGTCTCCTGACGAAAGTTAACGTTTGAAGGCTCCAATGGAAATAGTATTTTCATTGGACTTTAATTTTTCTGATGACGGAAAACATATATAAAGAAAATCAAGTTTAAAATTGTATTTCTAAGTATTTATTTATTCAAATGATCATAAATCAAGAGCAGACAAAAAATGTAGTTTAAAAAATAGCTTATTTGTTATGTAGAAAATACAACAGGCAGGCCACAAGCGTCCTGGTCCATTCCATTCTGATGCATCTACTTGTAGAAAAATAGATCCATGTCTGTCTTTATTGTCCTCGTCTGAGCTAGCATCTGACTCAAAACTGTCGATTGTATAGCTCCAATATTGGTGGTCATTTTTGATGCATCTTATGTTGATGGAGTGAGGGGCTGTAAGCTAGCGGGAGGACATGAAAACAGAGCACTCTTAGCATAAGGGAGGGGAAGGGGGCAGGGTTACTCCGCACTAACAGTCTTATCCACAACTCAGAGACAAATTTCTAATGAACTACTGGTGCTCTGCAGAAACTATGTCCTAGAAAATGATGCAGGCAAAAAAAATGGCATAATCATTAAAAGAGGTCTGTATATGCTTTTAAAATAGATGGAAAGATGATTAGAGTGAGTCTTTAAGACTCTTCTGCAATCATCAACATGATAGAATCAGTAGGTAATGAAGATGGTTGGTAAACACAGTTTTCATCACATTTTTAACAACCCTGAATTAATCTTTAAATTTATGCAAGAGGCAATTGTTGGCTTTCACGGTAGAGCATGGATTCAAATTCACTTACCGGTCCTGGCATTCATTGTTGCTGGTGTACTCTGGTTGCTGCCTTTCATGGCAGAAATGCCAATTCCATACTCTGTGCCTGGCAGCAGATCTGATGTGCAAAGACAGAAAAAGAACAGAAGATTTAACAAGCAGCATTTCAGAGCTTTACATCGTCCTCATCACACAAAAGTACGTCAATCAGCTGAGTTGGAGGAGAAGAGCCTATTTAGCTCTTATGGGGAGCACAATTTACATGAAAAACTCTCTTTTTTTCCATCTGCATAATGGATCAGCTTCAAATCAAACTGAGTACTTTTGATTTTCTTGACCTGCTGAAAAGGAAATAAAAAAATAAAAGAGCAAATGAAAAACGAGAGGGTGGATGACAGATTATTAGTAGGGAGGGTGAAGAAAAGGAAAAATGAGAGTGATGGAGGAAGAATGAGCACATCGATTGCCGTGGACAAACTGAATAACTCCAGGACCTTCTACTTCTATTCTCATGCAGGCCATGGCCTTTACAGTACTATGGCCTTTCAGAAAAAACATCCAGGCTGACCCGTCTTCCTGACAGCCTTTCAATATGCCCGCAGGACGACCAAAATTTCCCACAGATACGATCAGTAGCCCGTCAGCTAAATGTTAGTTCTCGACATAATCCCGCGGTGTAAAACACAAACACTTCCAAGCTTCCTTACAAATGAATGCAGTCTGATAAAAATCAAAGGCACCAGGACAAACACACAGAGAATACGACCTCTGCAGATGTTCATGGTAAATAATTTATGAAAGCTCAACTACACAGCAAGTTAAAAAAGGAAAAACACACATCTCTTTTCTCACTCACCCGTGAGTGTAGTTTTTGTTGTTGCACCCCCATTGCGAGGTACGATGACTTTATCATACTGGTCTCCGGCTAAAGTGCTGTAGACCACCTGGTAGGCATCCACCTGCATTTAAACGCAGTTATTTGAACAGTCACAGCAGAAAACTGAAGAAAACATTTGTAAGAACCACTGTGAAAGAAGATTTTTGCTGTCTAAGTTTATCCCATAAAGCTTTGTCAAGCTTAGAACATAGAATTGTTATTGCAATGGATCTGGTGCACTGAGCGACGGGACAAAAACAAAACAAAAAACTAGATTTCATTTTTAGAAGGATGATTAAAAATATAGTTTTGCTGCCAAAAAAATGACATAAAAATATTGAAAAATTTCATTTTCAGCTACTTTTAATATTTAGGCACTAACATTTTGAGGAGTGTTTAAAAAATGCCATGATGTTTAAAATTAAATGTCCCCAGTCTGACGGTATATCGCAACATAATTCAGTCTGGTGTCTGGCTTTAATACAGGGTAAGATAATACAAAAACATGATGTGATAAAACTGAAGTGACTAAGAGGGAACTGAATATTAAACTCTGAACTATAAATTGCTGATTCATGGAATAATGCCTTATATTGGTGGAAAACTCTTTGATATTCAGGTCTGTGTCATCTCTCTCCATTGCAGAATCGTGAGGAGGAATTAATCCACAGTGCTAACAGCCATCTTGACAGGCAAACTCTGGGAATGTTACAGCTACTATGTTGAAACATAATGAGATTTTAGACTTCTGACAAACAAACCCAAACCACTTATTCATCCTTTGCATTTAACTACCGGTAAATTAAAGAAATTAATAGAAAATGCAGAATGTAGGAGTTATTACCCAAGCATTGTAGGTTTGTATTTTAAGGTTTGCAAACTTAAATGCACCAATGGGAGCAAAGTAACAGCACAATGATTAATAAAGTAGAACTTAAATGTACTAAAATAAATGAATACCTTTTAACTTTTGACTTTCTTCCAACTAAAGTTTATTTCCTTTAAATAAATCAATCATCATCATCATCATCTTTTTTACTAAATCTGTTATCTCTTTTGTTTGCATGTTCTCTTTTCTTAGTGGTGGTAATTGAAGTTTAATTAATTGACCAGTTACAAAACAAGTAAATTCTTAGTATGAAAAAGGAGAAAAGGGAGCATCAATATCACAAAAATGGATGATTCATTTCAAAATGTATAAGTCGAGTCTAAAAACAATAAGTAGTTTATGTATGTAAATGTATGTATGTATGTATGTATGTATGTACAGTATGTACAGTATGTACGTATGTATGTCTGTATGCAGATTTAGTTCTATGGTAGCAGAAGTAGCTGGTTACTCTGTCATGAGAAAAACAGGAAGTCAAGACCTGAATAAAAATCAAAATGACTTAGTTATGATTTACAAAGGCCAAAATAAATAACAAGAATGAAATAAAATTAGGTTTTATTTTTTTTATTCCTTTTATCTTGTTACCTCGGCCTCACTGTTATCCCACTCAAGCTCAAGGGTGGTGGAGGTCTTGGATACGAGCCGTAAGTTCTTTGGGGCATCGATCTCTGAGAAGAACGATAAAGCTAACAATGTTGGGGACACAGAGACCGATTCTCAGCAAATGTGAACAAGCAAAAATGCACAATTTTCAATCCATCAAATACAGACATTATTGAAAAGCATTATTTTTGATCTTTAAATTAAATAGCCCCATGCAACATTACTATTTGCTCATGCAGATTTATTTTTTCATTTAAAAACTGAAACATAAAATAAAAATAACATAATTCATCGTTTTAATTCTAGATAAAAAGAAAATATATTAATGAATTAAAAAAAAATATTGCCTCATTAAGAAAATACTGTCCTCTAAATAAATTTTAACACAGCAACAGTGACCTTGAACAGCTGTTCGCAAAGCGATCCAGTGCAGATAAACACTGCAGCATGCATACGGCCATATGTCATTGCTGTTTTATTCCCTGAGGCAGGCATTAGATCACACAGCAGTATCACCACATCTGCTTGTTGTCAGACCTCACCAGTTGTAAATTGGGTGGAAATAGATCCACTCTCGTTTCCTTTTCTTACTCCGCTCACAGACACCTCATATCGTGAGCCGGGACGGAGAACCTGTGGAACGCAAGACAGAGGTACTTCAGATTTTTTTTTGACCTCCAAATAATCAAACTTGCAGTTTCGATAATGTCATAGCCATACTGTTATGTGAAATAATGATATACTTTTTCCAAACACACTGTATATAATGGTCACACCTGTAGAGAGTACTGTCTCAGGGTGGGTTGGAGACGAAATGTGGTTCGTGGCCCCTCTCCTCCCAAAAGACCATAACGCAACACAATCTGATCTATCTTCGCCTTTGGTGGCGTCCACTCCACAAATGCAACAGTATCTGACACATCCCGCACAATCAGCTGGGTAGGACCATCAATCACTGCAAAACAAAGGAAGAACAGTCATCTTGTTGTCATTTACACAAACCTGTTTACATTTAAGCCTGCATGACATTGCTATTTTAAATAACCGATTAGGGTTTTACATGTTTTTTGAAGAGAACTGATATACACCACTCAACGGCATATTTAATTTACAGTATGTAATGTCCTTTACCTAGTCTTTTTATGGGGGCAATTTCACCACACTCCAAGGATATTATATATATTATGTTTATTATATAATGGGATTATCTTGTCCCAAATTGTGGCATTATGCATTTCTGCAAAGTATCTCCACAAGTGTTATTGGTCCCGAGGTCTTATAGGTTTTCCGCTTTGCAAACATAATCCTTGCTGACATTTTCTTCTTCGATCAAATTGAGTCAGTGTTGTGTAAGTGGAAGCGATTACTGCTAAACTAGGTGTGAAATAATAAACCAAGCTGAAGGAACACAACACTGCATGACAAGAAGTTCACTGCACACATTTTTAGGTGCAAGCAAAACACTGTACTTTAATGACAAAATTATTCACTACTGTTGGCTACAGGTCAGACCCATGTGCCACCTTTACAACCTGAGTTATTTAGCACTGGCGCTTCTATATTTCTTTGCAGTTACTGAGCCTTTGAGATCTAAATAAGTCTCAGACTCAGGTTTGACATATTGCAGCACCGTCCTGATCCTTGTTGTATTAGAAATTGGCCCCTTGGGTCCCGTCCTAGAAAACATCCTCAGGAAGACAGTTGCCAAGAACCAGCTCCCCTATCAGCTGTGTACTCCCTCCGGTTTTTCTCCCCAATAGCCAATACCCCCTCCGATTTCACCAAGGTAGGATAAATCTTTATTATAAATAATGAATTTTCTTCAAATTCACTTCTTTATCCAATAAGGTGTCATGTGGCGAGCCATTGTAAAAAATTTATAAGAATGTGCCATGAATTATTAATTGAAACTTAATTACAGCCGGGAAAAAGGAGGAAAAATTTGACAGGAAATTGATGGTGTTTTGACTGCTGATGTTACAGTCGGAATTGTTATGAACAAAATTTGAACTGAATCTATTACAGCTGTCAAGGCAGGTGTCAGCTGGATGAGGAGTGGGCTGATACCTGCGTGAGGCTTTTACCGGGAGAGGTGGCAGACCAACTTCTGCCTAATTTATGAAGTTTACATTGTTTGACATATTTTGGCCACAGGGCTTTTTTTTTTTGACTGACGACCACACAGCTACTTAACAGTTAATATTTAATAATAATTGTTCTCACTAAATAAATAACACCGCAGCACTGTTACTTTTTTTTTTATCAAAGTTAATGCGCTTCTGCCTCTGACAACTTCAGTGTACTCACACAGCGGAGAGGATAATGAGGATCTGAGAGCGGACTTAAAAAATGACATTTCAAAACCAAAGTGTTAATTTAATCAGAGGGTGGAAAAAGTAAAAATACTTTATATCTAAAAAAAAAACAATTATATTATGTCATTGATAAGCACTTTACATTGACAACATATTCACACTTGAGCCCAAAATGCAAGAGGAGCAAATCCCCTCCCCCATTTTGGTTGGAAAATACTCTATTTTTTTTTTTTTTGGGTCCAAAAACACCAATTTAACTGATAAGCCTAACAGTTATGTTTTTGTTTTCTTTTCTTTTTTTTCAGTTTTAAGCATTAGAACTTTAACACCAGAGATGTCTCTGTCACAGCCTGCATGGCTCTCACCGTAACTCCTAATACGATCAATGTGAATCAGCTGATAAGCAAAAGGGGCTTTTACACCTATACGCGTATAAAGCATTGCATACCGATGTAAAGCCCATATTCGACAGAATACGCTGATTCACGTTGACTGCATTAAGGGTTAAAAAGTCACATTACAATGTTTTTATAAAAGGTGCTACAATTCTGAAATCTTGTAGAATTTCCGTTTTCATCTAATGATGTCTGGGCGCCATCTTGTCTGGTCCTCCTCCCAAAATGAGCATTAAGAGGTTTCTGCCTTCTACAATCATCTATGGTTAGACAGTTATGCCAGGCTCTGGATTGTTCGTTGTCATTTCTAACTATACTTACATGTTGTGAAAGTAGCGGTAACAGGCTGACTTCGACCCTGGTCTCTGAGCGCCACCAGGTTAACTGTGTATTCTTCTCCAGGTCTCAAGCCAGTTTGTACAAATGAATTGATAGTGCTAGGCAACTGTGCAGTCATCCCTCCATCATTATCCTTTAAAAAAAGCAAAGAAAAGAGAGAAACAAGTATTTAAAATAAATATCTCATTTTCTAAACATGGTTTGACAGATCATATGGAACATCTAACCTAATTTCTCTGCTTTGAATTTATTCTGAAATACAAACAACATCATATTTGTTAGCTTCTCCGTAAATATATGGATGGTTTAGCACATTAAATTCCCAAACCATAAAGCCTTGCAAAAATTGAGTATGTAAAAGGGATATTTCCCAGATCGTGTTTTGCAGAGGGAGCACTCTGTTTTTTATCCAAAGGCCTGTCGTTCACCTATGCAGAGCCCCCAGCTGTATCCAGCTGTTCTCAGAGATTCAGAGCCAAAAATGAGTCTCCTGCTGTCAGATGTTACACCTACTGCTGTCCTGACGATCAAGCAAACCTGCACAATAAAAAGTGTTAAAAAGCAGCACATATATCAGCTTTTTCTGGAAATTGCTATTATTACTTCTTTTTACTATAGAAATTGTTTTTGTCCATACTCTGCATACTGATCATTGTGATTTTGCTTGGAAATAACAACACCTAGATGCTGTTTTTGGGTATATGTATTTTTTAATTGTTAATAATTGTCAACATTTTTTTTTTACTTTAATGGATATATTTAATCATGGTATAATTTGATAATTGATGGATATGGTGTTCTCCTATTTTTGGGTGCTGCCTTCAAACCTTAAATAAGCCCAAATAAACAGCCTCCATTTAACAACCCACTCCAATGAAAACTGTGTTTTGGGAGTTTTAAACATGTTCTTGTGGCTTTTCTCAATATGTACATCAAAAGAAAAGGTATTAATTTATTTAAACTTTATTTAATAGGGACAGTGCACATTAATGAACATCTATCAAACAATGATAGGCGTAAACATGGTGGATTATAGCAATGATGCTAATTTGCATCCATGGTCCCTAGGCAGGAAACATAAAACAGGACAAAACAAAAGACAGAGTCACAGATACAATAAGAAGACAAAAAGGTGGTACGTATGAGAGTTAAAAGTCAGTGGCTACAGGACTGGTTTGCTTTTTGTATACATTTTTAGTTCACAAGTAATGTTATGATGGTGTGTGAGGGGCTGTAGCTGGAAAAGTATGTAAATAGAGAGCTCTCAGCAACGGGGAGTGGAATGGGCCTGGTGTTGCTCTGTGCCAGCAGTCCTGTCCACAACTCAGAGGTAAATTTCTTAAGAACTCCCATTGCTCTGCAGAAATGTCCCCGAAAACTGCATGGGTTTTTTGATATTGAGAAAAGCAGCAAATTAATACTTAAAAGACTACTGGGAACATTTCTGAAATAGATCAAAAGATGGTTGGAGTGGGACTTTTACCTTATCCCTGGAGGCTTTTCTGACATCTGTGACTCACAACATGCACAAACAATTCCATTCTGTCTTCTTGGCATTATCTCCTGAACCTTTGACGTGAGCCCTCCACGTGAACCACTAATTCCCAATCCAATTCATCTACTACTCCCAAAAGGAGCCACACCATTCTTACCTTTTTTTTTTCTCTTTTTTTTCTTGAGGGTCACTGTCTATCTCCAAATCAACACTTTATGCTCTCACCATTGTATTCTACACTATTCCTTTCATTTTTGCTGAAGTTCTTTTGAAACACATCACACCAACCACTTTCCCCGCCTGGTCTGACCTGCCTGCACACACCTCTTCTCTTCTATAGATGTTTGACTCAAACTAAAAATTCTCCACCTTCTTTACCTTAGCTCCCTGTAACCTGACATTCCACTCTGGTTTTTCTCATTCATACATATGTACTCTGTCTTGCTGCAGCTAACCTTCATTTCTCTCCTTTCCAGAGAAAACCTTGAACTAGCAGAAAATTTCCTCCGCCTGCTTCATGTTTTCAGCACAGTCATCTGCAGGCATCATGGTGGATGGAGATTCATGTCTAACATTACGACTGTCTCACAACTCTTATACATGTAATGCACCGTTCCCATACTTCTCTCAAACTCCAGAGTCAGACTGCCTCATACAAAAACACAGCTTCTTCCTTGCACCACAGCAGATGTGCCTTCATCTTTTTCTTTCAGCAGTGGTGCAATTCCCTTGCAGGTTTAGAGCCATTGTTATTTCTGGCTATGATTGATCCAGTATGAAAGTTTATTATTTTATGTTTGATTGATCTTAAATTTAGCATTGGATGTCCTTACTGATCCAAATCCCTCCAATTGTCAAGAACTGATTGAAGACACAGGGTCATGACCCTTGTTGTTTTATTAATTAGATAATGGAGCATTTCCATAAAAACTAAAACCGTATTAGCTTTATCATTTGTATAAATTAATTAGATGCAATGGACTCTAGCTGTTTGGAATAATGTTTAAATAAGATCCCCTCCTCCTTTCTTTCTGGTTTCTTTTTGTGGAGAATTTTGTGTATTTGCCACAGGCTTTCATGCCTCCTTTCATTATGAGATTGTCTAAATTCCCACTACTGGATTAACTCAAGAGAAGGTGGGGCTGCCAAGTCTTAATATGATTTCCCTCGAGCATGGAGAGTGGGAGAACGTGTGATTGACAAGAGCACATGAACACTGAAAGGACGGAGGGTCGTTAGAGAGGAAAGGGTTAACTATCACAGACAAGAGGTGGAGGATGGAAACTATAATAAGAAGATAAGGAGAAAGGGATGGGGGTCTTGCACGGAGAGTGACAGAGGAGTTGCAAGATGAAGCATGAGGAAATGTCAGGGATGGGTAAGAGTGATAAAAATGTAGGAAGACATTTGCTATTTTATTAACAAACTTGGTATCCTTAAAATGCCTAAAAAATCCATCTCCGAACAAGATTAAGGGCTTGGTGTTTGGTGGGGCCAAGGGATATTTCTCTCGAGAACACCTTACAGGAGAAAACTAATTTCTGAGATTGAAGTGCACCTACATATACAGCAGGACCTAAAAATAAAAGGTTTTTCTGCTTTTGGACTTTGAACCTGGTCCTGATGTGGACTTGGCAGGAAATGGGATAAGCTGATAAATGGCTCTTATGCCTCACGATCAGTAAGCTTCATAAATCCTATTAGTTTAGCCAGGTGAGGTTTTAATAGAATAAAAAACAGCAAGAAAGTCAAACAAATTTGGATTTATTGGAAGTATAATGGTTATTGCTCGTTGTTTACATTTGAAATTTTATACATGTTATGTTTATTGCAGGAGATATAATGTTCACAAGTGTGATATACCAGGTACCCAGAAAACCAAATTAATTGGTTACAGTTCTGCCCTTGACATCTCAAGTTTTAGTCATAACTCCCCTTAGGGGTGGATATAGGCTGTTGTGTACAGGGCATGCAGGTGGCCTGCAGGAAATATCAAGGTTGTAGATCGCTCGGTGAGCCCGTAAAGCCAAAATGTTTGTGCACATTTTTTTTACTGGGCGAAGGGGTGGTAGTGAACACTTACAACACATACGGCTGATTAAGTGTGAAGTACGGTAAGTAAAAAGTAAAACCCAGGTTTGTCATACAGAAAATGCTTCGAATGAGAAAATTAGACAACTAATCCTAGCATACATAATTTATGTGTGCATCCTACATGCACTTACTTACTTACATATCACCTGCACACCCTGTTCATACAGCATGGATGTGTCTCCAGGCCAGTTATCACCCCTTACTTATGAATGGATTGTGGCATAAGGACACTGTACGTTAGCATCACCAGTACGTCATACATGAGTGCAACTTACATTCGCCGTACTTCACAATGCACTCACAACATACAGGACAATGGTACGTTCCATTTTCCTGATGTTCACACCGGCACTGCCTTTAAGATGCAGTACCTCCTCTCTGCCGACTTCCACAGGCCCGAAAACACCAAAACTCACCCATATGTGTCAACTGACCTATTAGTGCATGCCACTGAGAGTTGAAGCCTAATTTAATTTACTAATTTATAGACATTGAGAGTTATGCATGGCATCTTTGCACATTTAAATTTGGTGGTTGCTGCTGGTAGTCAATGATTTGCCAAAGCATTTAACTTCATTTTGCTGCTGTTTTAAAGTGGGAAAAGGCAGATTTTAGCTGATTTTGTAAGGCTAACATTCAATGTCATATCAGTAACGTAAATAAAATAAATTAAGTTCCTTGCCAATCTAAAAATAAAGCATATTTTGTGATATGCTAAACAACAAGTGAGAAATAAACTTTAGTTGATGAAGACTGTGTACTAAATTAGTTTATAAATTAGGTCAGAGTCATGGCCTAATGCTATCTTGAAACTTTATTTACACAAAAATGTGCTTTGTTCAATTTTAGCAAAATAAGAATAATACAATTCAAACACACCTGCAATCCAATGATGAAGTAATGTCCATATACCCTATTTAATATTTTTAATAATTTTGTGTTGCTGTACCTGGGGAATGAAGCTAATCTCCCATCCGTCAAAGGAATAATAAAAAGGATTCCACTGGACCTCCACTGACGTCTCTGTGATGGATTTGAAGAGCAAACCATCAGGATTGGAGAGATCTGGGGAACAAGTCGGACATGTATTACTGTTCTTTAGTTGCCCCACAGAAACCATAAATTGTGACTCCATTAAACGTTCAACGTGTTCATTGCTGAGTCTTGTCCTTGCCTGTACTCTTTCCTCATTACACTCTTTTGCTCTACTCTGACGTTGTGAATAAAACTGCTTTGATTAAAACTTTGATATTGTTTTTACACCTAGGAAGAAAAATCCAAGATTTCTCAGGTAACTTAAGTGTGCTGCCTTTCTCCTATGAAGAAAGAAATATCTATATTCATTATTATTGTTTTTTTCAATATTTACTGAAGCTAAGTGATGAGTTTAAAAAAACAAAACAAAGCATCAATTCTATAGGATAATTTGCTGTTAAAGACAACAAAGTATATACTTTAAAAACAAGCTTAGTTATGGATTAGTCTGAAACATATTTCATTCTACATGATTGTGTGTTTGAAAAATAATAATAAATAAATCATTGCAGTAGTAAATAAAAAAAGCCACCAACTGGACTTCTCAGTTGAGAAGGTCTCTTGTAGAAAAAGTGAAACATCTTTATTAATAAAAGATAAACCAACTCTAGTTGACTATTTTTTTACTGGCTATTTCCATGGAATCAACCTGGATGAACGAGAGTAATAAATAACACAACATTTAGAGAAGTACTCACAGGTCCACACAGTAATACTGGCTGGAATGCTGATAGTGTTGTTGATGACAGCGAACACATTGATGTTGTACTCCAAGCCTGCCTCCAGCCCTGAAATGGAGCAGCTGGTGGCGTTCCCTGGAATCCTGATTTCGAGCTGCACACCTGAAAAACAGACAGGTAAATAGTTACTCCTGAGATATCCTAAAACAACAGAAAACTACATTGCAACCAAAGCGCCCTGAAAGGTGAACTTTGGTCAGCACTAACCTCCTGGTGTGCTTGGTGTGTAGGTCACTAAAAAATCTGTGATCATGACTGACCCTTCCCACTCCAGGTCGATGGTGTGATCCGTCACTCCTCGCACGTTCAGGTTCATAGCTGGAGCCACTGTGGAAACAATACAATATAATACTCTTTAGCTTAAACGAATCATTTTAGGATTTCATTTCACTCGAGTTAATTTTTGTGTGTGAAAAAAATCAATTAAAAGTCTAAAAGAAAACAGTGCTTCTGTTTATTTCACACTGGCTTTAGCTTCACAAGCTGTCCTTGGAGCCAACTAGTATATTTTTACATGCCTGACTGAACAGAGACATTTTGCTTTAATTAATGCATCATTTATTTTAAATATTAGTAACTAGGTGTGAAGTGTAAGCTATATATATATATAGCTTTGAATTCTAAAAACCTAAATTATAGGTCATCTAATTTTTTCTTTGACAAAAGCTCCAAACAGGTTGTAAAGTTAAGTTGGTGGCAGTATATGAAATTTATTATGTAAACTTATCAACTTATGTTTCTCTATATGTATTACTGCTATATAATATTAAGGTATATTTAGTTAATTTATTTATGATAAAAAAATCATTGTTTTCCACAACAGCAACAACAAAATATTACAAAGTCCATAGTTTTGACAGAGCTTGGCTGCAGCTAAAACTGTTTTTAAGATCACCCTTCTGTTATGCACTGATTTACACTTCAGATGTTATACGATTTACAAATAATAACAAATCAATAAAAATGGGCATTTTCTTAAAAAATGATGGTGTACTATAAAAAAAAAAAAACCAACATCATTTGTTTTAGCATGAAATGTTCTTTATTCCTGAGTGTGACTCAAGCAAATTCGAAATGTATTATCTTAAGCCATCTACAAAATTATATTTACTTCATTAAATTACTGGCAAAAAAAAGAAAATCAAATTACAAATATCGGCTTTTTTCATATTCAATACTAATGTTCCTATAACTGTTATTTCACTTTATTTGTTTGCCTTCTTTAAAAGTAATTATGCTAAAACAGCTTTCACATTTTCTATGCACACAAAATAAAGTCTCTGCATTTATCCTTTCACTTTTTTATTATTTTTTCCAAATAAAGAAAAGCTGTTTGCATATCTAAGAGTTTACTGTCCTTACTGAGGTGGAGGGGTGGCTCACACAGTATGTGGTAGTTTGCATTTTTGGCATCCAATTATTTCTTGCATTGCAGCACTTCATATCACTATCCCAAATAAACCTGCTGATTCCCATCAGGATCAGACGATCATTATGAACTGACATTAGAAAACGTATGAACTGTAGTTTCAGGTAAAAAAAATACTCTATAAAAAAAAACAGAAAAGTCGTTGTTTATCAGAGTGAATTGGCTTTTCTGTTTTAGGTGATATGCAGCTCTTCTCTCTTATGACTCAAACTCCTTGGGTTGGGAGTTATTTTGGGGGAAAACTTCATCTAAAAATCAACACATTTCCAACACGTTCAGCTGCTTTAAGCTTCAAGACTTGATTTAAGTCCCATCCCTGTTCATTTGCATATTCTCATGACATATTAGATACAGCTGCCAGCGAGGTACCTTCCCATAAAGCCAATAAATAATTGCTGTAATTAAAAAAGAAATGCTCAAACTTCCTCCTGAATGTGTTTCATGTTTGAGCACATTGGTGGCAGGAGGAAGGTGAGGTGGAGATTTTCAAGCTATAAACAAGAGATCTGGTGTTGAATGCAAATTTGGAAGCATGAGCATGGATGTTTACAGCTCCCACTGCCACAAACACTGAAGGGGTGGATGGGGAGACAAGCGAAGGACATTCAGGAGACGAGGACGAGACAAAAGATACAAACTGATTTGGTGAGGCACAGACAACAGTGGAGAGCATGAGAAAATATAAGAAATTAAAGTGTGAGGAGGGTAAAAAATTAACAAGGACAGACTAGTAAATGAGACACAAAGACAGCTAAGGTAAAAAGAGTAGACAGACTTAAGTAGGAGTGCAGTGTAATGGGGTGATAAACAACCTATCAACCCTTCAGACACAGAATGATACAGGGCATCTCTTTTGTGCACCTTAGTGCTAATTTTAACTACTTTCACATCTGTCCAACAGATGAGAGCATGTTGTGTAGCAGCTTGTTCGCTTTATTGCAGAGGGGCCAACTTGCAGCATTTTTAGTTAGATTTATTTCATCAGTTTATATTAACTTTTAGGTGTAGAGGGAGTAACCAGAAAAGAGGGATCAGCAGTAATCCACTGAATGGAGGGAGCGACAAAATGAGGTGAAGCTGGAGGGGGGGACATAAGAGCCTATTAAAAAGTGTCAAAAAGTTTATTTAAAAGTAAAGAAAATAGTTAAAAAGATTACATTAATTTAAGATGATTGACCACATTTAAATAAAAAAACACTACGAGAATAGATGTTTATACACTCATCATATAGGCTTTAGATGAAGAAAGTACACAGATTGTTCAATAAAAAGTTTGGACAAACATTCTTTGAGGGGTGAGAAGGGAGAGCTTTTACACTGACCAGAACTCCAAAAGTTGGTCTAATATGCAGCAGTCACCTTAACATGTGGTAGTTCAATCACTTATAAAAGCTGGAAATTTTTTGGTTTAAATAGAAAAATGAAATTGAGGTATGTTGTTGAATGAAAAACGGTCACCCGGACAGCTGTCCAGGCTCCACGGTGGCACAGAGGTTAGCACTCACAGTGAAAAGGTTCAAATTGCAGCTGGGACTTACTTGGGTTTTCTACAGACCCTTTAACTTTCTCCCCCAGTCCAAAAAAGTGCTTCATAGGTTAACTGGTGTCCCTAATTGGGAGTGCTTCCAGATTCCAGTTGGCTTGCCCGTGCTCCTGTGCCTGACCGTGTACCTCGTCTCTGGCTCGCCTCTACTACTGCTCCTACACCTGGCTGTGGATCCTACCTCCAGCTCGACTCGCGCCCCCGACTGTCCCCCCAACTCCGGCTGGATGAAGCTCATCTGCTGGACTTAAAATATGTAGTTGTAGAGTTAAATAAATTAATTCTTCTCTATGAGTTCTGGTAAATCGCCTGTCTGCCCTGGGGGAGGATCCCTCCTTCATGTGGGCACCCCTGAGGTTTCTTCGCTTTTTCCGGAATCCGTTTTTTTTTAAGAGTTTTTCATTACTGCAAAGGGGGGGTCTAAGGGCAGAGATGTCCAGTTTATTTTAGTCTGTTTGTTAGTTCTATTTAGTATTTTCCTATTGAATTCTATGTATTCATCATCCTTTTGATTTTATGTTTAACTTTTTCAATTACTGATATGAAGCCCATTGAGACTGTTGTTGTTGTGAATTTGGGCTGTATAAAAAAAAAATTGAATTGAATTGAATTAATTGTGCATGAATGAGTGTGTGTGGGAGTGATTTTGTGCCCTATGACAAATTGGCGACTTGTCCATGGTGTATCCTGCCTTTGCCCAACAGTAGCCGGACCCCATGACCCCAAAAGGGTTGAAAAAAAGGATCAACGGATGGATATTTAGTTATTGACTGCACAGTGGGTAGTGCTCTTGCCTCACATCAAGATGGTGCTAGTTTGAATGCCAGTTGTGTTGAATTTGCATACTCTCCGCTTGGGTTTTTGGGGCACTCTGGCTATACTCCCACAGTCCAAAAACATGCCTTACAGGTTAATTGGTGTCTCTAAATTGCCCCTAGGTGTGTGTAAGTCTGTGCCCTGAAACAGGACCGGCAACCTTTTCTAGGTCTACCAACAGTTGCTGAGTTGGCTCCAGCAGCTCCATGACCCCAAAAGGGAGTCAGCGGATTCTGAAGATGGATGAATGGATGGTATTAGTTATACATTTTTTCAAAAAAGCATTTGGTATTTCCATTATTTTTTTACAAGGTTTTCCATTTTTAGCCACCATTGTAATAGGAGTTGACCTAAAGATTCTTAAAGGTATTGCACACAAGAGACATCATACTTGTAACACAGGCAGGAGCTGGTATGATGCCACTCACAAGCATGAAACTCAGAACAATAAAATAAGGCAACAAAGCAGACATCATGGGGGAGCTTTGCTACATATACCTCTACACTTAAATGCTGCAGAATAACGCTAATAACTACCACTGTAGGAATTTAAATGTCAGTCGTCACAATTGCAGCATTCAAACGGAAGCAAAAAGCGTTACAACTTTTCCATTTTAACTTCTGGTTTCTTAAAAATGATGATCTAGTTTATCTACTGATGAGTTGTTTGTGGAAGGATAAACAGTATTTTAGAGCATGATACACATCAATTTCTTCTCCATGACTGGAATATCTAATTAAGCTGCAACAGCCTCTATTATTTCTCAGAGTAGAAAAATATTGGCCGCAATAATTGAAACGAAAACGTATGCCACTTTCTTCGGCTTCTGATATCGTGAAACACTTAAGCCTGTCACCAAGCATGCCTCTGGTAATTGAACTGCTTCAAATTTGTATTCAACAAACTCTGCTGCATGAGAACTGGCTAATTACAAAGAAATAAGCAATTTATTTCCCTCGCTTGGTATAGATATTAAATAGGGGGGCAGCACAGAGGACTCAGGCTCATTAATACGATTCTCAGTCTTTGTCTGTCCTTGTTCTCCTCTTTGTTGACAGGTATCTCAAATGGAAAAAAAAATTATGTGGCAGTTTGGCATGTAGAACTGGCACTGAACAAAGGCAAAGAAAGTGTCTGAGCTGAAGCTAATGTGACACCTTTGCCCCAAAATGAATGAGTTTTGACAAATGAATACGTTGAAAGCCTTCTGCTGTCCAGGAAGCCCACCAGCCATTTTTGTCTGCTTTATTTAAGCAGGAGGGGTTTAGTCTTAACCCAGAAATAATATCAACTTGTTTCACTCTCAATAGCTATTATTTGTGGCTTTTACTTTAGTTTTAAAGATGAACCATGGGTAGTGTTTGGTAAGCATGCTGCCAAGCAAATAGTGTAAAAAATAATCTTTCTAGTTCTAGCATTTGACAACTGTTGCTGTGAGTGGATTGCTCAAAAGAAAATCTAGCAGACTTACCAGAGTTACAGTCATCTCCAGCGAAGCCATCCTGGCAGACACAGAAACCCTCTTTGCAGATTCCTTTCTTACTGCAATTGTTGGCACAGTAGACCATTGAGCAGTCTTCTCCCACATAACCGGGTCGGCATTGGCACGTCCCATTGATGCACATCCCCTGATCCGAGCAGTCGTTGAGACACCTTCCAACCATGCAGTCTTCACCCGTGAAGGACTCCTCGCACACGCACTCGCCGTCAATACATAAACCACGGCCTGAGCAATCTGAAGGGCAGCGTGGCTCAGAGCAGTTGTCACCTCCAAAGTCACGGTCACACACGCATTCCCCTTCAATGCACACGCCCTGACCAGAGCAGTCATTAGGGCAGCGAGGCTCAGAGCAGTTCTTCCCCATCCAACTTTCCTCACAGATGCAGCCACACAAATCAAAGCTGAAGCTTCCATGACCGCTGCAGCTTGGGATAAAGTCCAGATGCCCTGCAGAGACATTTATACACACTGTGAGATTATTTGGATACATTTAGTTGCCTTTGTAATGAGCACACTAAAAGTCTTAGGTCTTTCTTCTTATCTTAAAGATCACCAGTAGGAACCTGCTTTTTTTTGTTAAAGACCTACTCTGATAGAAATTGTGCTTTTGGTGTTTTTAACATGTTCTTGTGGCTTTCTTATGATGATTATGCTCAAAACTGCGATTCTGAGTATTTCTTTATTCAAATCAATGTGAATCAGGAGCAGACAAAAAAATCTATTTGAAAAAGAGCTTATTTGTGGAGTAGAAAATACACTGATCCATGTCAATGGTCCCTCCTACAACTCAGAGGTTAATTTCTAATGAACTACATTACCTATATCATAGAAAATGGCACAGGTTTTTTATTTTGCCTACAAAACGGCATAATCATATTGAAAAGACCACTGGAAACCTTCTCAAAATAGCTAAAAGGAGGATCGAAGTAGGTCTTTAAGGTTTAGTTGTTCACGTTGGAAAGGTTTTAGAATCTTAAAAGGAGAATAAAAGTGTCAAAACACCCAGGAAAAGCTATTCCAGCTTGTGTTTCCTCATCTCGCCACTGTCCGCTTCAACTGAGCATTTTATCCTCCTTCTGATTCTGATCATGACTGCTGGAGAAAATCATATTCTCACCATAGAGATGGGGTCTTTATAGAAAGTGTTTGAAATGGCTGATGGTGTCATTGGAGCAGATCCTTTAAACTTAATATATTCCGTCCATTCTATTCCTCTCATATTATAATAGCAGTGGTATCAAAGAATTCTTCACACCATTCAGTACAGTGAAGTAGATTAAAACAAGTTGCTGTCCAGAATCAATAACCTGGTGCCGACAGCCTCTTCTGTCAAACCAGTTTTCCTTACAGTTCCTGTTGCAATCCTTGTGTAAAAAAGTCTGGATTTTTTTTGGTTGTATTTTTTCTAAAATCAAAATCAAAAAGGCTACTTTATTCAGTTTTCCACTTTTAGAATTAAAATCAAAGGAAATTAAGTCACCCATTGCAGAACTTTCTCCACAACATCCAGATCCACATTGAGCCCTGAGCATGGAAACTTCTCGTTCCAACATCTCCACTCTAGTGGCTAACTGCTGGATCGCCATTGTTGCTGGACAACCACATGCAGCCTTCGGGATGTTGATGCGGTGTGTAAATGTTACCTAAGGAAAGACATACAGTAGGTAAACATAGCTAATTTCCGCAGATAATTATTATTTTTTATGTGGCAAATTACGATTGTTACTGGTTCAATAAAAGATTCATATGAATCCACTTTTTTGCTCTATAACATTTCAAGAATAACACATGGATTTTCCACAACTGAAACGAGCTACTGGTACTAGGTAAACCAATGGCAGGAAATGGCTTTAGTTTCATGCTGCAGCTAACCCACCTGCATGAGTAATTAAAACAATTAAGCTGCCAGCCAGGAAAGTAACAGATTATTATTTCAAGCAAGTAATTCTGAACTTGTTCATGACGCTGAGAAGCCTTATTGACATTGCTGCATTCTAGTCACAGTTTCAATAAAACAACTTAACAGCAGAATAAAAACATTTTATTGTAAAAAGTTTGCCATAAGAGTGGAAAAAAGACAGAAAGCTATCATCCATTGAACACAAACATATTTATGTGACAAAATCTAAAGCTAAAATAAAGCTAATTAATAAGGGTTGAAAAATAAATAAGACCAATAACTGCAAATATGTTATACAAATACAACAGTAGAAATTGTACCTTCCTCAAGGATGATAAACTAAAGATACCTTTCTACCTTTGCAGTACCTGCATTTACTTTTTATACCCCTAATGTTAGAAACAAAAATGTTGCTCATACCTGGCTGTCAGCGTCCAGTGTCTGCTCTGTGAATTCTGATGGCCCAGAACCATCTGGATCCATGGGACCCTCCACTGAGGGCCTGGATCCTAACTCCGCATGGGAATCTGTGAAAAGAAGAAAGGAGATTAAAAAAAAAAACACAATCTTGTGTATATTCCTAGAGGGAAGTTGCTGAGAAAAAAGCTCAAATTGTCTTAAAGCGCAACAATCAGTCAGATGTCCTCAGTGTCACCTGGGGCTGGTGCTGCAGAGGCTTCCAGGTCAACAGAACACAGTGACTCCAAGGGTACATTGATGTTGTAGACATGGTTAAAGATCAAAGGTTGTTCCTTCAGGGTCTGGTTTGCTGAGGAAGCAGAGGGAGGCTGATCCCCCCCTGGGGTCTGCCTCCTCACTCGGCTGGTTCGAACAAGCTTGTTGTCTCCTGATGGAGCAGCATGAGCAGCGCCCTGGAGCGGGAGACAGTACAGAACAACAAACCCTGAATGTGCTCAGAACTCATGGGATTAATGTTATTTTCTGTCCTTTATGACTGTATGCTATAAAAATGATGAAGTGAAGGCACAGAAATGAACCCAGGAGAGCAAAAAAAGAAATGAACAATCCATTCAAAAAACATGTTCTTATGCTGACAATGATGCTGACAAAGCCTCACTAAAACTCTGGTTTCAGTCCAGCAACTTTACAGTAAACATGTCTCTAAAGTAAATTATGCAAGCACTGCATTTATTTACGCTCATAAGTGAAAATAAGAGGAATCCCCAAAAGTGCTAATAACTTTGATCAATTATAATATGAGATTTTTCTGGGATGTTTTTTAGCTACAAATGTCAAATTCATACATGAAAATTAATTCCTTCATGGATCAAAAAAGATTCTCTGATTATTTGCAGGGCGACCATGGCGCAGAGGTAGAGTGACCGACCACTACAGATTTGGTTCCCATCCCGCTTGGCAGTGTGTTAAAGTGTCCTTGGGCAAGACACTGAACCCCACACTGCTTCAGATGGTTATAGGTTGGTGCCATCAGTGTATGAATGTGTGCGTGTATGGGTGAATGGAACTGTGACTGTAAAGCACTTTGGCCCTTCTGAGAAGGTGGAAAAATGCTAAATTAGTATACGCGATTTACCATTTAATGCATGGAAAACTTTGAAAGATGCAAGTATTATTTGGATCTTCCGCTCAACAAAACAAAAAAAAGCAAGAATGGCTATAGCTATGTAAATGAAAGACAAAGATAAAATCAATGTTACTTTACTCTGTGTTTTATTTTTTATTGGTTCTGGATACTGCTCGGAACTAGAGAGTCATAAACCATGTGCTTTTACTATGTACTTGCATGTTGGGCTGTTTAAAATAACCTGCACCTGATCTCTTTCATTAAAAAAAGCAATACAAATAAAGACAGAAAATAATTTTACCTGCATAGCAAGAAGCAGAGCCAAGGCCAGGATCCAGGTAGTTGCTGACATTGTGGCCAGGTGATGCTGCTCTGCCAGTGGCATGCTGGGAACAATCTTTACCGCAATTGTTTGCTAAGACCTACGAGGAGAAGAGTGTATTAGTATAGCTTGTACAGCAAATCATTATAGAGAAATCACTTGTCACAATTGTTTTTTATTTTTTACATGACTACACACATTGTTGTTTCTGAATCAGCGCTGAGAATAAATGTACATTCATGTTTTTATGTGTACTGTCAGCACAAAGTCTCACTACATTAATTTTATCCTCTGTAAATGATAAATAAATGCTTTTGATCTGATGTAAAATAATTGACTTTAGCAGAGAAAAAAGGAATCTCTTGAAGGGATTATTAAGGAGTCGGCTCAGAACGAATGGATTTCACCATGCATTACAAAATATTTGATCTTCCCACTTGGGAGCAACTCAGAAATATTGCTCAGGGACGGGGCTGATAGATGGATTTCAGCAGAGTCGCGCTTTGAGTGATGCTACTGTAATCCCTTCTGCGCTGAGTGGGAACTGAGAGCAAGGATCTACTAAAATAAAAGCGCCAAAGATGGGGGTAAAAAAAAAAAAGGATTTTAATCCTTTGAGTTGACACATCACACATCAGCAGTGTCATGTTTGGCGTTTACATTAGAAATGTCTTATTTTGGTTTTCTGTGGTAAAATATTTCAAAGTATTTTAAAGTGAACCATTCGTAAATAAGACACAGAGGTCTGTTTTTTATATTTGTGAGAAGAATATTTTCTTTATTTGAACTTACTTTTAGTTTTTGTTGTTATGAATGTGTGAACAGAAGGCAGAAAATCAAGATGTATGTAGTCTGTATCGAAGAAACTCTTGTCTTAACAATACATCTCATGTTGGTGAAGCAGGCTATTGTTCTCTGCAGGTGCCTTTTGTGATAGCCAGATGGAAGTCTTCTTATCTCACCTTGCTGGCTCGAGTTGTTTTTTGATAATTTAGGTAGAAATAGCAGAAACATTGGTGTATTTGCACATAAATGAGAAACAGTCAGACTTCCACTGAGTGTGTAAGGCCTCCTATTCACAAAAGAATCAGTTCTTTCCTTTTTTTTTAAATGGATGTCTTGGAGTTTCTGTTCACCTGTTCCTTTAAAGAAAGTCTCAACTTTACTTTTTGTTAGGGTTTTAGGTACTTTACTGTAGTTTTAGCGCCTTGAATTGGTCCATCTTTCTTTGAGAAAAGTTTTGCATCAGTGCATACCAAGGACACTGGCATAAACAGAGCTAACACAAACAGTACATCTTGGAACATCCATGAGACAAAGACAGCTGCTCATATCTTACAGTATGCAGCATGTCTCCTTGCAAACAGGACTTTGAATGCTCCCACAAAATACTTCAGTGTTAGTGGCTGCCAAGCAATGTCCTACGCTGAAAAGATTAATCGCCTGTATTCTAAAAACCCTGCAAGCACGTAGTGGCAGTAATTCACTTAGCAGTAGACAGGCATGAAAAGGAAAGAGTTGGGACTAAATCTCTTTAGAGGTACTGGCTAAAGCAAAGGTCACTAAGCAAGTCAAATTTAGAGGAAATCATCACAAAAAAGCAGCTACATGCATGTTTTATCTTGAAACATGCATGACAGAAAGGTCTGACCCCTTTTACACAATTCATGCTTACATAATTGCAATGCATGCAGAAATGTTAAACTAGCCCATGGACAAAGCATCTATTTTATATTTTTCTGAACTCATAAGCTTCTATTCAATTACTTTAATTTTTGCTTTACTTGTTTAGCTTTTATTGCAGATTCTTAAAGCAACCCTTCTTCTCTTCTCCGTCAACACTTGGATCTCAAAGTCTTTTAGTTCATCAGTTGAACAAGGTTGTTAGACCTACAGAGAAGCCTTTTTAGATTTACTAATTTATTACACCAAGACAGAAAGGCAACATCAGAGCAAATCACAACAATTCCTTTTAATTTGACATTTTCTATTTAATTTTTACAATAAGTATATGAAATATATAAACTGTCCAGTGTTGGAAAGTAACCCAGGGTTTTATTTTTTGTGATGGACCTTTAGGACATTTTGAAAATGATTATTACAAAGTCCTGGACAAGGTTTTCTCTGAAGTTATATGCGAAAGGTAATGTCTACATTCTAAGTTTAGATGTATTGGTCAAGCTCTTGAATGGTACATCACATAAAAGAGTATTTAAATAAATACTTTTTCACTGCAGCTTTCTATTTTTTTTAAATGTCTTGATTATTATATAATAAATGTTGTTGCAAATATGTTTTTTTTTTTGTATTTTTCTTTATTTTGCATCTTCTACTTATCCTTGTCAAAAGCCAGTGAGATATTGTTTTAATGAATTTATTGATACATTAGCATATTTAATGATTTTGTGACATAATGTTTCTTTTGCAACATGCAACTGATTATGTTAGTGAAAAGAAATTGTAAAAAAAAATTCTTTTGAATGTTATGCAAGCTTTTCAAGCTAAGTTCCCACCTGGTTCTACAAGAAATGTTTGCAAATATAATTATTAGAAATAAAGTTTAACCTCAAATACAAAAGGGGTTTATACAGATATATAATTTGTGTGTCTGATAATCCAGAGCCCCCTTTTGTAACAGCAAAATCTGTCCAACACAAGAGGCCTTCACATCTTATCTGTATCTCTTTTCTTTTCGAGTCCAGCTGCTGTAACAGAAAAGTTTTTTTTATAAATTACTACTACTTGCACTTTGCAATTAGGTGCTGCATTTCAAGACAATTTAAACATCTAGCATGAAATGAAATAGAGGAAGTAAACATATGAAAAACAAAATGTTCAGTCTTATACCAACACTGTGGTCAGTGATTCACAATGCAGGCTGATGCCCACAAGCATTTCTGTGCAGAGTGAAATTAGCTTTTTCGTGGAAGCTTAATAATGAGAGGTCCACTCATTTTGAATGACAACAATCAACATGCTGGAGGAACAGATAATGGGCTCAATATTTTCACTTTTTAAAGAAAGAGAACACACGCATTTGAGCCAACATGACTCCAGCAATACTTCTCTCATTGTGTGATCACATAATGGAAGTTATTACAGAAAATGTATTTCCCCAGAGTTGTAAACATCTTCTGGCAGTGACAATACAATGTGACCAAAATGTTATAGGATTTAGGAAAATACACCAGTGTAGAACAGGAAAAAATGACTATTTACCTGCATTGATATTAGTCAGAATATGCTCTCCATGTACTAAAATAATTCAAACGTAAAAGAAAAAAGACCAAGTGAGTTTTAAGGGAAACTTGACAAACATTTTTTGAGTTAACAGGCTTCAAGGCTGAAACAAATAGATTTTTGCTGACATGGTTAGGAACAATACTCAGGTAGGCTGTGGTGTTGTAAACATGCTCAATAGGTACAAAGAATGCCAAGGAAATATCCCCCAAACCATGACACTACCACCACCAGCCTGAACCATTGATACAAAGCAGGATGGACACATGATTTCATGTTTTTGACGTCAAATTCTGACCCTACCATCTGAATGTCGCAGCAGAAATTGTTGTTCAGTTTTGTGTGTAAATTGCAGCCTAAGTTTCCTGTTCTTAGCTGACAGGAGTGTCACCCGGTGTGGTCTTCTGCTTTAGCCCATCTGCCTCAAGGTTGGACATGTTGTGTGTTCAGAGATGCTCTTCTGCAGACCTCGGTTGTAACCAGTGGTTACTGTTCCCCTTCTATCAGCAGGAACCATTCTGGCCATTCTCTTCTGACCTCTGCAATCAACAAGGCATCAATCTGGCATCACTTCATGTTTTCCCTTTTTCGGACCATTCTCTGTAAACCCTAAAGGTGGGTGTACGTGAAAATCCTAGAAGATCAGCAGTTTCTGAGATACTCATACCAACCCGTCTGAGAACAACAACCAAGTCACTTCAATCACCTTTCTTCCTCATTCTGATGCTCGGTTTGACCTGCAATAGATCGTCTTTACCATGTCTACATGCATGAATGCATTAAGTTGCTGCCATGGGATTTTTGTTAAAAATAGAATAGAAAGTTGTGTTAACGAGCAGTTGGACAGTGAGTGGCCAGTGAGAGTGCATGTCAATCTTTTGAACTTTTGAAATCAAAAGTTTGAGGAAAGAGTGTGTATAAAATAGAAATATAAGCATGACTCCCATTAAAGCACTAGGTTTACATTTAATGCACCAGTTGTAATATTAGGAAAAGAAACGTTTAGCACTGTGTCTTGTTGTGCATCTCTGTGAGGAAAAGCAATACTGTAACTTCAAGCTGAGAAACTATATTCATTTTTTTCTATATGACAATAAACAGTAGCTTGAAATGAACTGCAGGTGCTATATTTAGACAAGGTAAAAAAAAAAAGTCAACCGAAGCTAAAATATAGCAATTTGACATTTGCTGGGTGAAAAGCAATGCAGCACATGTGACAGACGGTTTGGCAATAGTTCAGTTCCTTGATTCTAATCCTTTTATTTTTTTTCTGGACTTGTTTGTTTGGAGATGTGTGCTCAGCTTCCCAACATTTTATGGTCCCGTTTATTCTTTTTTTTTTTAACAAAGCACCCGGAGCAACAACACTGTGTATCCTTAAAGAAATCAGAGATTTGTATGCAGAAGTGCACAGGAGGTTTGAATCTGTGACAGCAGAGATATAGGCTGCACAAACTCAAAATTGACATATTAAAATGTATGAAGACAGGTGTTGTCTAGATGCTGTGGGTTTAAAGATTTAGGAAATAATGTGAAGTGAGGTCTGTGAATATCACATTGTGTGCATTATAACGTGCATAATTATTAATTAAGCAGACTTTTTGTGCAAGAACTGACAAATAGCAAAAAAATGTTTTAAATATGGTTAAAATAAACAGTTTAACTTTTAACAGACCTAGAAGAGGTACATTTAGCTTTTAATGTAATTAAACTGAGTTCAGTTTGCACCTCAGTTTCAAATCCAAGCACTTAAAGACAATGAAAATCATCCTTTTGGTGTTCTTAACATTTCTTTTTCATGGTGGAGGACATATATAAGGAAAATTAAGCTTAAAATTGAATTTCTAAGTATTTTTTTTCCTTTATTGAAATTGTTGGGAATCAGGAGCAGACAAAAAAAAAAATGCTGTTTGAAAAAGCCTGTAGCAGTGACGTGGGTGCTACAGTCGGTGGGCCACAGGCTCCCTGTTCTGCTCCATTGATGCACTTGTAGACGACATGTTTGTTTTCCTGTTTTGTTTTCATCTAAGCTGGCATCTGGCTCAAGATTATATGCCTGGATAGCTCCAATATTTCTAATATTTACATTAGGTTAGAGGTGTGAGGGGCTGTAAGCTAGCGGGAGAGAGTGTAAACACATGAGTGACGAGAAGTAGGGACGGGCCTACTCCATGTCAACGGACCTGCACACAACTGAAAGGCGAATTTCTAATGTACTCCTGATGCTCTGCAGAAACTATGTCCTTGAGAACAGTACAGTTTTTATTTTAATTTTGCCTAAAACTGGCATAATCATAATTAAAAGACCAAAATAAATCAAATGATTATCGGAGTGGGACTTTATAACAACTACAAGGTGTCAAAAATCAAGATTTTTTAAACCACAATGGTTCCAACAGTTGTAGTAACCACAATCTCATCCATTTCCTCACCCGGGTGACTGAATGGAGCAGAAACTTCAGGGAAATTACTTTTGTTTTTCTTCTGTGAAGCTGAGAAGGAGGAAAAATCCTCAATGAATCATGAATCATTTCAATTCCTTTTGGCTATTTCTCTAAAGGTGCTGAAGCGACGGCATTTGCACCTGACAGAAAACCTCCTAATGTGCTGCATAAACTATTCATCATAACAAAACACATTGAAGCATATTGATGAAAAACAGTATGAAAGACTTTTTCATAAGTGTCTTCTGTTGTGGTGAGTGTTGGTGGGTTCTGTACTAACTATTAACAACAACAGTGCACTATACTGTACATAAATCTGTAAAAATACAAGACATGAAAAGGTAACTTTTAAAAGTTAAAAAAGAAAATCTGTTAGTGATTTCTGCTCACATAATAACATTCTGCTTGGAAAAAGGAAGAGGCACGTACTGGAAAGCTTCATTACCTTTCAATTTGTATGTGCATCACTCTTGATCTACAGCTACAAGATTTTTCAGACTATTGCCTTTATTAAATGTTTACTGCCAGCTCAGTAGACATACGTCTCAATCTGTGTGCATTGTCTTACTGCCTTTTTGCGACCCTCTAGGGCCACATCTATGAACCTCTGACTAGCTCAGCCTTGGGACCAGTTAACTGTCACTTTCATTTTACAGAATTCTACTGGAGGATGGTGAGCATGTTAATGAGAAAAACTGGCCTTCGTGGTCCAGCTGCAGTGGTAACCACAAGCGCCCGCCCCCCTAGCTGCTGAGACACAAAAACATAGCTGCTGAAGAGGCACTGCGATCATGAACAGTCAGCGCAAAAGGAGGCATCAGGTGCCTCTGGTACAAGATACGGCTCGCTGTATGTCGATATCAGGCCTGGACTGTTAACAGGGGGTACAACGCATCCATCTGCTAAAACGTTATTTCGTCAGGTTGAAGAAGTGGGAACAATTTTCTGTCTAACACCCACTTTATTCTTCTCATGATTTTATTCAGTTCTTTCAAAAAAAAAAAAAAAATCTACTTTTGCTCCACGCTGGTGATCTGTCTACTTTTATTTAGCACTTTTATGTTTGTTTTTTGTTATCTGGGACTGTCATTTTTACCAACTACTATTGTAGTTCTGACAGGTTTCTCATTTTCTCTTTTTTCTTCATGGGCACTTTGTTTTTTGCTGTTCCTAAAGCCTCTCTGCGCAGTACATCATCTATTTTCATCATGTTGATCTTGAGTCTTAATAAAAATCACATGCTGATGACAGAAAAAAGTATTAGCCTGTATATGTAGTTATTATTTATTGTCTTTTGTTCCAGGGCAGAGGCCCTGTTTTGCCCATCTTTTTTTTTGCCCTATGGAAGCAAAGCTCTAAGCTATGTTTGCACAGGTTAATGTGCAGCCACCTCAACACAAACAAAAAACTAATAATACGCCTTCTTGCAGGGGTGATTGCTCACTCTCCCTCTCATTCTCATCTCTTGCCTTCCTATATTCCCTCTTCATCCCCACATCTCACTTTCTTTCTTTCAATCTGTCTTTCTTTCCTTCTGCGCCCTGTAAATTGGACTCTGGCAACATTACGATGCTTTTCTCATTATTCCAGTCACTGTGGCCAAATTGCCTTGTCTTTCAGGACCATTGCGCTCTGTTCATTGGCTGCTCCCTCAAGCCAAGGGGCGCACAAGTCTTTTCCTCTCTTCTCTGGGATATTTTAGAGCAAAGATGGGACCAAGAAATAGATTCAAGTCTACAGCAAGAAAAACAACCCCAGGCCACTGGTAACTACCTGCTGCACAGTCCACAATGATTGATATGCTAAAAAAAACATGTAAATTAATCATTGTGGGATGACTGGGTATAGCATACAAGGGAAGACGAATGGGAACTACAGATCAAAAGATGCTCTGCAGTCTTTTTCATTATGAATAAACAATTCTGAGGGCAACAGATCAAAGATGGGTTATCCAGAACAGGGATGATAACATGCATCAAGTGAGACATCTGCAGGTAAACTGACCGAAGTAATATTGCAATGGTGATTCTTACACTCAGTCATAACCTTTCATGCATGTAGTTACAAAATATATATTTTCAAATCTACATATAAAAGAAAAAGCTACTATTTTGTGAAACATATATTTGTAAGATTCTCATCGTTATAAAAGTCTTAAGGATAAAGTCTGAAGTTCCTGAGTGTGACTTTGCACTCATAAAATCCCTTGAAAAGCTAGTCTTTTCTTCTTTTCAAAAACATTTAAATAAATAATATTATATCTGCTTTACCTTATTTTATAAATGTCGTTATGTAAAATAACAAAACTCGCAATCCCTATATAAATCATTAACATAATATATTTAATTAAATACATTTTACTGCTGGATAATGTTCAACAAAGTTATGCTGAATGTATTATTAAGCTATTTCAAGATTTAATCTAGCAGCTTTAATTAAAAAAAGGGTAGATACACATTAAAAATTATTTTTGACTCTATTAATGCATCTTTGTAGACATCCTTAACCTGGAGATGCATTTAAAGCACAACAACTTGACTAGACTGTACGTTCACATAAACAAAGACAATTTTGAACAAAATAAAAGCAGACAAAAAGACTCTGAAAGCATAAAATTGTATTAAAAGTGACCACAGAAAGCCACAACAAAAATGAATCAGCCCTAGAAAAGCACCCAAATGGACTGAAGGAAAAGCATGAAAGGACCACTAATTATTTCGATAGGAGAGGTGAAACTTGAGGCCCTTTTGAGTTCACTCTCCACTTCCAGTAAGATAGGGACATGTGGCTATATATTTATTTATCTTTCACTGACTCCAGCAGGCGAGTACCCACTGCTCTTCAGTTCCCTCCAGACAAATGACAAAGCTTTTAGAAATTCATTTTCCATTTCAGAGATGACCTCTTGCTAATTTCAGAAAGGCCAAAAAAAAGAAAAAAATAGAATGGTTCTAGTAGTAAATCATATCATAGAATAATATATACAAAAGGGTATATCGATATCTTCCCCTTTTACTTTTAATTTTGGTAATAACTGTTCACATAGCTCACATTCTTTTTGTACAAAAAACTGATATAGTGAAAAGCATAGCAGTTTAGGGATCTGGCTTGCATTGAATCTTTAAGATGAGAACTTGTTGAGTTGAAGCTTCATTGATCTTGTGTCGAATGTGAACAAGTAGAGTAAAATAGGATGTCTCTTTGACAGCTCCTGATAGAACCAAATTGGGTCATGCAACAAGGGGATGTTACAGAGAACAACAGCAAATCTACGAGGAGGGGCTGAAAAAACTCAACTTAGGTCTATTTCATAAGATTTAGCAAAGCATTGCCAATAAAAGTTTTCTAAGTATTTATGAACTGAAGCATCATTATCAGTACTGTGTACAGTACTCATACTCATTTCATGTGTGCAACATTCTTTTTTCCTTTTACTGAACAGTTTTTAGTATTATTTATTTTTTAATATTTATTAGAAGAGAGCTGCTGGAAACAATTTCATTGTGCATTGCATAATGACAATAAAATATTCTGATTCTGATTAATCAAAGGACTCTGTAGAAAAATTTGGTTTTTCCTAAAGCTATTTAATTTTTATTCATTTATGTTTTTTAATGAATATTCTATCTCTGCAATTTAGTAAAGCTTTTTAAAATGCTAAAATAGTTTGTGTTTAAGGTAAAATATCTCCATTATATCACGGTCTGTGTGAATACTTGATCCTGTTCTGTTCTGCATTGCACCGATCTAAATACCAGTTGGATCCAGAACTTAAACTTGTAACACATGTTTATAAATAATTTCATTTTCAAAGATTAATGAAAGAAGCTGTTTGTTGGTACTAATTTATTTACCAGAGTTAATGGGAGATATTTCCTCCAATAAAGGCGATTTAGAAGAGTTATGCATTTATAAAACATTCCTCCACTGTTTACTCCTTATACACCAGCTGCAGTAGACTTATGTGCAGGCTTGGTAGCTGTTACCATGACACGTGTTACACCACTTATCAAATAGTCTGCTTCTTGTGAGATTAATATTATACTAATTAATAAATATATATATATATATATATATATATATATATATATACCGGCTGGGTAGCTCGGTTGGTAAGGTGCAGGACTTATGTGCAGGCTTGGTAGCTGTTACCATGACACGTGTTACACCACTTATCAAATAGTCTGCTTCTTGTGAGATTAATATTATACTAATTAATAAATATATATATATATATATATATATATATATATATACCGGCTGGGTAGCTCGGTTGGTAAGGTGCAGGACTGTCATGCTGGAAACCTGGGTTCGATTCCCACGGCGGAATGAACAATTAATGGTGATTAATGGAATGGGGCAAAATACCATAACAATGACGGGCAATTAACATCACCCAGTGAGGGTCCTTGGGCAAGACCCTTAACGTGAATGCCTACCTCACTACATGAGAGATAATGAACCACATGTCATGCCGGCTCAGACGTCGCCCGGCCAAACAAGGTCTGCGTCAGGTGCTGGGGGACCAGAGCACTCTGATGGAAAGTGGGCTACTGGAACAAGACGGAAATGGACTAGATGCGAGAACAAGGATCTGTTGGAATGCTACTACTCAAGTAATCCAACCCAGAGGGGGTACATGCAGAGAATGTGGAATGAATGGATGCTTCGAAACCCACAATCAAGGCTAACTGCCAAACAACTGGTAGCCCAATGCTCGAATATCCACAAACGCCAACTCCTATCACAGCTTGAGATTGAAGTGATACAGTACAATGCCAATACCACGGGAGAGCCAGAACAACAGGTCAGAGAGGAGGTTATACCACACTCACACCCTGAGATTGGGTACACAGCCCCAACAACCACAGTTACGCTGAGCGAGGCAGCAACTGACCTGAAAGACAAGATCATGTCTAGAATGAACACTAGGCAACCCCGACACCAGCTACAACGGTTAAGTGATGTACTGCCTGAAAGTCTACTGGAAACTGTGAATGAAGCATTGAGGGCAATTCCTACCACAACCATCACAGAAACCAATGAACTGGTTTACACTTCAGCAGCAGTGATCCTTGAGATGCTTGGCTATAAGAGCAACCATGGAAGAAAACAATACCCACCATGGAAGCAACGGTTAGAGGCCAAAATCAAGGCAACTCGGAAGGATGTGAGTAAGCTGACAGAGGCTCAAAGAGGTACAATGAGAAAGCAAGTACCTAAGAGATACAGCCAGATGCCCATACCTGAAGCCCTGGAAACTGCCAAACAAAGGCTCCTAGCCTTGAGTAGCCGCCTAAAGAGATACACAAGAGACAATGAAGCCAGACGAATAAACAGGCTGTTCGCAACTCAACCAGCGAAAGTGTACGCTCAGTGGCAGGGTCAAAACAGCCGAGCAGACCCACCAAGGCTAGAAACTGAACAGTACTGGAAAAGTATATGGGAGAAAGAGACAGCACATAACAGCAATGCCCAGTGGCTGGTCTCTCTGAGAAAAGAACACAGCAACCTCCCTGAACAGAATCCAGTAACCATCACAGTGGCAGACATCCAAGAAAGAGTCTCAGGTATGAAGAACTGGACAGCACCGGGCCCTGACATGATACATGCCTACTGGCTAAAGAAGCTTACCACACTCCACGAACGCCTGGCAGCACAAATGAACCAGCTGCTAAGAGATGGGACTCACCCCGAATGGCTAACGGAAGGGCGAACGATCCTGATCCAGAAGGATCCCTCAAAGGGTGCAGTCCCATCCAACTACCGGCCAATAACCTGTCTCTCCACAACATGGAAGCTCATGTCAGGCATCATTGCAACCAAGATAAATAGGCACATGGATCAATTCATGAGTAACACACAGAAGGGCATTGGTAGAGACTCCAGAGGAGCCAAACACCAACTCCTGGTCGACAGAACAGTCGCCCAAGACTGCAGATCACGACACACCAACCTGTGCACAGCCTGGATTGATTACAAGAAGGCCTATGACTCAATGCCACACACATGGATCACTGAATGCTTGGAGCTGTACAACATCAACAGGACTCTAAGAGCCTTCATAAGAAACTCAATGAAGCTGTGGAAAACCACCCTTGAAGCCAATGGGAAACCACTTGCACAAGTGTCCATCAAATGTGGGATATACCAAGGTGATGCTCTGTCCCCACTGCTGTTCTGCATAGGTCTGAACCCCCTCAGCCAAATAATCAACAAGACAGGCTATGGATACCGACTCAGAAATGGGGCCAACATCAGTCACCTCCTCTACATGGATGACATCAAGCTATATGCTAAGAACGAGCGTGACATTGACTCCCTGATCCACACCACCAGGATCTACAGTAATGACATTGGGATGTCATTCGGGCTCGAGAAATGCAGCCGGATGGTGACAAAGAGAGGCAAGGTAGTCCACACAGGGGGGGGTCGCACTCCCAGAAGGAACAATAGCAGACATTGAGGACAGTTACAAGTACCTTGGAATTCCCCAGGCAAATGGCAACCTGGAGCAGGCAACAAGGAAAGCTGCAACAGCTAAGTACCTTCAACGAGTAAGGCAAGTCCTGAAAAGCCAGCTCAATGGCAAGAACAAGACCCGGGCAATAAACAGCTATGCACTGCCAGTTATCAGATACCCTGCAGGAATAATAAGATGGCCAAAGGAAGAGATACAGACCATGGATGTTAAAACACGGAAGCTCCTCACCATGCATGGAGGGTTCCATCCCAAATCCAGCACTCTGAGACTGTATGCTAGCCGCAAGGAAGGAGGCCGAGGACTAGTGAGCATAGAAGCCACTATCCAGGATGAAACATCCAAGATGCATGAATACATCAAGCTCAAGGCCCCAACTGACAGTGTGCTCAGTGAATGTCTCAGGCAATGGAGAGCAGAGGATACAGTGCTGGAGGACAGATCCTCATGGGAGGACAAACCCCTGCATGGGATGTACCACCGGACCATAACTGAAGTGGCTGATATCAAGAAGTCCTACCAATGGCTAGAAAGGGCTGGCCTACAAGACAGCACTGAAGCGCTCATCCTGGCAGCTCAGGAACAAGCCCTGAGCACCAGAGCGATAGAGGCTCAGATCTACCACAGCAGACAAGACCCAAGGTGTAGGCTGTGCAAAGAGGCGCCTGAAACAATCCAGCACATAACTGCAGGATGTAAGATGCTGGCAGGTAAAGCATACATGGAGCGGCACAATCAAGTGGCTGGAATAATATACAGGAACATGTGTGCAGAATATGGACTGGAAACCCCAAGGTCAAAATGGGAAACACCTCCGAAGGTGGTAGAGAATGAGAGGGCAAAGATCCTGTGGGACTTCCAGATCCAGACTGATAGGATGGTAATGGCGAACCAACCAGACATCATAGTGGTGGATAAAGAACAGAGGAAAGCCGTTGTGGTGGATGTGGCAGTGCCAAGCGATGGGAACATCAGGAAGAAGGAACATGAGAAACTGGAGAAATACCAGGGACTCAGAGAAGAACTGGAGAAAGCCTGGAAAGTGAAGGTGACAGGTGGTGCCTGTGGTAATTGGAGCACTCGGGGCAGTAACCCCCAAGCTTGAGGAGTGGCTACAACAGATACCTGGAAAGACCTCAGACCTCTCAGTCCAGAAAAGCGCAGTGCTAGGAACAGCTAAGATACTGCGCAGGACCCTCAAGCTCCCAGGCCTCTGGTAGAGGACCCGAGCTTGGAGGAGAAACCACCCGCGGAGGGTGAGAGGGGCGTTTTTTTTTTTTTTTTTTTTTTTTATATATATATATATATATATGACCATGGTATGAGTGGGATAATGCCCAACGCCGTGTCCATTATTGGAAATTAATGTGTGGTGTGGAGGCATAAACTGTTTGACACATACAAAAAGTTTACAGTAATCATTTGATTATTTTGAAAACAATTTTCTTCGTCTGGCACTACCCCCTTAGTTGTTTAGTGTAGTAACATTTGGTAGCCTAAATGTAATTGAAACCCTACATTTAAAAAAAGTTCCTTCTCTGTTAATGAAACATTTTAGGAAAGAGTTTTTTCAGATTTTTTTTTGTCACCAAATTTGGAATAAGAGTATCAGACAGGTAACAGTATTGGAGTGTGCTTGTAATTTCATTTTATTTTTTCCCATTTAATTAATTTACTCAAGCAAGACCAAAATTTAAAAACTGGGCGAACGTTTTCAAAACCCCCCCGCCTGTCACCTTTTGAGCTCCTGTATCCCTGTGTTTCTGGTGAGCCATTTTCTGCTTTCATCTTTCTCTCTCAGAGGCTTTTGTGTCTCTGTGACTGAAATGACAGCACATCCTCCTGTACCTTTCATATACGTTCAGTGGGGAAGGGAAAAACACAAGCTTCCTCCATGTGTGCTTTCTGTTCTCTGCCTGCTTCTTGCTCTTCTGTGATTTTGGATCGGTTGAAATGACACAAACACGGCGACAATCAAACACCATAAGCTGTGCAGAGATGATAAAGCAAATACAGGGGATCAAAAGGATTGACAAGTTCTTCTGTCCCTGCCGTCTGTTCCATGCTGCACCAGTAAATGAAGACGTATTCCTGGTGTTTAGCAAGGACTACTTTTAGTCACCAGACAAACAGCAAAAGGCAGAAAAATACAAAGAAGAGGGTACTTTAGAGTCCAAAGACTGATTTAACAATTTTCTTTTTTTTGCCCCGCTTCTTTCAAACTTTAACTGTACTGTTACTACATCAGTGAATTTCAAATGGAGTTTGAATTCATCAAATTTTCACAAAAGCAGAAATGACAAAAAAAAAACAAAAATGAAAAGATAGCAGGTCTGATTTAAACTGTTATCTTAGAAGGAGTGTTAATCAAATAATAGGAGCCTCATGTCTGAAACCGTGAGGAGTTTTGTAAAACTGAACAACAATCTAACTGTTCTTAAATTTTATAATGTTTGGTTGACATAAAAATGTTAAGCCGTTCTCAACTCCAACTTTTATTAATTGGACAAATGTAGACTCATCGTTCATCAGTCATTTTCAGAAAAGAAGTGGCATGGTCACATGTTTCAATTTAGTATAATCTTATTATATTGGGAGACATTATTGCTATTTTTTACTTATTTGTTAACTTTCCACTTCTCAACATTGCATGTATTAAAAAGAAAGGTTTTTTCGGGTGGTTTTGCGAATTTCTCTTTTACCCAAGGTACTCAGAAAGCTTGCTTTTAGAAAGGTAGGCTTTTTCATAGTGGGGTACCAGAGTAATGAGCGACCTAGAAGCCATACTTTTTACCTTTGAGGCTTTATGTTGGACTTGCATCTTGCTGCATCTGAGTTTTAAAGCCCTTGCACAGCTTGAGATCCTGAGGCAACCTTGCTTCAGTTATTTCACGGTACAGAAGGATGATGTAGGATCATAAAATCATGTGGTAAGATATATTCAAACTGTAGTAAAAAAAATGCATATTTATGTATACAATAAAATTCTGCATGATATTGTCTTTTATTCTTTTTTTTTGTCTTCAATTTTTGTCTTTGACCTGTTGCAGAAAAGTGTTCCGCTAAAATTTTTGACATTATTTATTTTTCCTTTTATCTGACTAATCCCTGCAGAACTTTCTTAAAGTACCTTATATTTCATGAAATATATCCTAATGAAAACATTTTTTTCCCTTTTCTATTCAGTGTTGTAAGGTTGAAATTGGCATTCTTTGTCCTTTTTTTATTATTGTACGACAATGCAGAAAAGAGCTAGCTGTAAAATACATTGCATTATTCGTATAACAAGATTATTTATTAAAGGGCCTATGATCTTATATAGCAACAATCCAGTGGCAAAAATAGAAAAAGCATGAAAACTAAGACGGACGTTTTTTGTTATATTTTCTGCATTTTTGTCATCTATCCCTGGCTGCAGTGTTCAGACCGAGACATGGCTCAGCATAGGCGCTGCCCAATGTATGTAATTCTTCTTCGTCACTGCAATTGGCAGATTTTTCTTTCCATTTTATAAGTGTCCACGTGCAATATTGCCACCTACCGGATTCGAGATGATTAAATGAAGGATCGCCATGTACATTTTTTTTAATTCAGTAAAATATTTGTATATTTATTTTGATTTTAGGATATGTAAACTCCTGCTTTAAGGATTTTTTTTTTCTTTAGAAAAAAAACAGCCCTTTTAATTTATGGCTACAGGAACAAGAAAGGCAAACTAATCAAAACTGTGTTGAGTCGATTGCGAACGAAACAGCTCTTATCTGTATAAATATATCTCATATTTTGCACTAAACTAAAAAATGCAATTCACTTATTTTTCCGCCTCTGTATTCCTGCTTCAGCTAAGTGAACGAACTCACCACCCTCCTCTGCATGAGTGCATTTGCAGACACAGCAAGTCAATGATCAGGATGTCGTTCATGTTATAAATAAACCCTGGAGACGATCGCGTTGTTTGAAAAGTATAAACGCCGCTCAGAAGTTCATCACATTTCTTGCGGACAGTCGCAGGCAAATCCAAACAACATTAATATGAATAAAACCTGCGATTATGGATACGACTAGTGCGATGACCGATGACTTGGCTCTTGAAACGGCAAGAGCCAGTTTTTTCCTGGGAACCTTTTTTTCTTTTACTGTTCTTCTCTCTTTCTTACTTGTTTTTCTCTTCAAGCCGCTCCTAATTGCTCAATAGGTGCTCAGCAGGGGAGGTGTAGCAAAAGCACTTCATTTTAATCGATCATATGAAAAGAGAATTTAGAGTTTCCAAGAAATACAACCGGCTCCACAACCAATCTGCACCTGAGAACTGAGAGAATTTTCTCCTAAACAGAGCAGACCATTACTGACTGAAGAAACCAGATTAGCTTCACAAGCTGAGACACTTAGTATTTCTGAATGGCAACCTTTACTTTGATGAAAAAAAGAAAATTATAAAGTGGGCGTGCCTCAGCACTTGCCACATTGTCCCACTCCGATCATCTTTTGATCTATTTTAAAAGTGTTCCCAGTGCTCTTTTAATTATTTTAATGCTGTTTTTATCCACAAAAAAGCTGTTTTTAGGTCATAGTTTCTGCGGAGATGCAGTAGTTCATTACAAATTTGCCTTTGAGCTGTGGGTGTGACCATTGGCAAGGAGCCCCCCCTTCCCCTCCCAGTTGCTGAGACCTTAGAGCTGTCTGTTTACATGCTCTTCGACAAGCTTACAGACCCCTCACACCCCCATCCTAACATTACCCGTGCAACAAAAATGGCGAGCATCACTGGCGAGGGAAAAAAAAAGACGTACAAAAATCATCATAAATGTCATTTTAAACTTAATTTTCTTTATTCTTCATCATGTGAGGAATGCCATAAGAGCCTGTTAAAAACATTAAAAACAGGATTCTTATTGGATTATGTCCTTACATTATTGTTTTTACAGTTAATTCTTCATACACAAGTAAGCCTTTTTTGGTAAATTATTGAGAAGCAGGTAATCTGTTCAAATGTCCAGTGACTTCACTTTGGGTCAAAGTGGTGAATCCCCCAGAAAGGAAGGAAGTAATGTCAGACTGAACAGTTGAATGTGGCTACATCTCTGAATCAGGACATTTGATTTTAATGCCATGGCTTCTGGGAATAGCCTGTTGTGAGGATACAAAAAGTCCCCTCTTTTAGCAAAGAGCCTGCAACAGTGACAGGCTGCTGAGAGTGTTTACAACAGAAGCCCTAACAGAGAAAGAGCAGAAATACAAAGGAAGCATAACAGAGAGGGATTAGCTGCAACCCAAAAGTGGGCTTCTTATTGTCCCTCCTTTTCAAAAGAAGCCACTGGTCTCTGATGTCAAAATGTCTTATTTTTAAGGCTGTGTGTAATACCTTTTTTCAAAACTTATACAGCTTTTATCTTTATTAGTTGTTCTCTACACCTTTAACATTTCAAAAAACATTTTTTTCACTTGTCTTTTTTTAGTTAATGTGGGTTGTTTTGTGCACGCTTTAGAAAAATCTTAAACTGAAAAATGCCTTGACATTTTCTTTGTTTTGAGTTTGTTCTTCTGATGTGCACAGTTTTGATTGCTTTGCAATGATTAAATAGTTCCAAATAAAATATTTAAACATTTGTCAGGTTACCAGATGCCCACTCTGAATAAACGTTGCCGTACTTAAATTATCATTAAAACGGTCTTTATCATTTCCTTTATGGCTAATTTGGTTTCAGAAAAAAAAAAAAAATACTAGCTTTAGAATGACAAGAGAAAGTAGTTTTAGTGTGTGTACACTAACTGAGCTGTTCTTCACCAATGCTCAACCAGATTCAACACTGAATGTATAATGAAGCAGCAAAGATCTCAGCAGATTAGATGCATGTGGACATGTGTGGTGCGAGAGCTGCATTTGTCTGTCACCATTCTGAATGTCCACCATCTTCCGGCGCTGCTTCAATAATCAGGACTGACACAAGCACACAGACCATAATCCCCATTGATTAGAAATGTCTCCATTCTACTCAGGCTCTTGTTTTCTATTCAACCGTCCCTCCTGCTAATTGTGTTTTCACTTTCACTTACCCACATGTTTCACCTGTCTCATTTGTAACTAAGCTAAATTTGTATACATTTGTAAACTCAGAGTTTATGAAAAACTGTTTCCAGCAAGAGCTTATTTATTAGGTTATCTGTTTATTATATGAACATTTTTTCAGGACTGAATCTCTGATCGCCATGTTCTAATTAATATCAGTATGTAATGTAGTCTTATAACAGCAACCTATATAATAGCATTTTTAAAAATAATATGAAAAACCCTCATCTCCCTACTAGAAACATGGTTATGTCAATAGAAAAACATTCTGATTGATTACAGGGTATACTTGCAAAAAGAAAAGAAATGTGCACTTTTTCAGATACAGTTTTGTATTTTAAAATAGCTTTTAATTACAAAATATATGTAAAGGAGTGGTAAAAAAAATATATAATATATAATAACCACATTAATTTTTAAACTGTTTTGCTTCCTATTGTTTTGTTCTCATTAATTAAACTTCCATTTTCTACTGCTGTTTAGTCTTTAGTTTAGTCCATTCCATTTTAAAAGCCACTGTGATGAAAATGAAGTTTTTAATGTTTTTAACATGCTCTGGTAGCATTTTTCTCCCACTGGAGGACATATGTGGGGACATGTACGTTTACCGGAGAGCGAGAGCGTGTAAACAGAGACCAACAGGGAGGGGAAAGGGGGGTGGGGTTCTGTTGCCCACAACTCAGAGGTGAATTTCTAATGAACCCCTGACACTCTAAAGAAACTGTCAGAGAAAGCGAAAAAGTTTATTTGACTGTGGCTAAAACTGACATAATCATAATTAAAAGACCACTGGAAACTGGTCATAAAACTATATCATGAAACCTTTGATGCACATAAAAAAAACAAGACTATACTTCAAATTAGTATTGCACGTCTAGTGATGATGCTGATCAAATACATGCTAATTGATCGGCGCAATCTCAAAGGTTCTTTTAAACATATGCACGACTATAAAATTAAATAACTCAGTAGTATATAAGCTCGCTTCTTTTCACTCTTTTTCAAGCAATAAATCCAGTTCTATTTGACCTTAGTTAATTATCACTATATTTAATTAAGCAAATGTGACTGAAGAGTGTCTTTGTTTTTGTCTGTGTTTTTTATGTATTCATTTAATCATTTCTGTAATGAGTTTGATAAATTTGTGTGATTTTTTTAACTGTATTGACTACAATTATTGAAATTCATTCATTCATCTTCTTCCGTTTGCTCCCTTTTGGGGGTCACTGGGCTGCTGGAGCCTATCCCGGCCACTTATGGGCAAAGACAGGGGACATCCTGAACAGGTTGTCAGTCTGTCGCAGGGCCACAATCACACTCCCATTCACACCTAGGGACAGTTCAGAGTAACCATTTAACCTATGAAGCATGTTTTTGGATGGTGGGAGGAAGCCGGAGTCAACCCACGCATGCATGGGGAGAACATGCAAACTCCACACAGAAAGGTCCCCCGTTGATGTTCTGTTTCAGGTCCTCCAGCCAGGACTTGAACCAGGGGCCTTCTTGCTGTGAGGCAAAAGCGCTAACCACTGCGTTCATTTTTAATCAATGAAATAAAAATAATAATAAATCAAATCAAATCCTATGTTAGCAAAACATCATCAGCTTAGAAAATTAACCTATCTACAGTTTTTTTGTTCATATTGGGTGTTATTCTGTTTAAATGACTGAAGTGCTTAAACTCAGTTTTAGTCATGATGAAGCTTCTAGTTAGTTAGTTTTATGTCATGTCTCATCCCTGGTTGTTTATTTATTTTATTTTTTTCAATTTACTAACCTATACAGCATTTAGGTTTGGAATGAGAGCAGCCAGGGATGGCAGCATACACTTCTGTTTAAAGTGCACCATAACAATAGGTCTGCTTTTAAATTGCTGTTGTCATCCTTCAATGCTTCCTGTGTTTGTTCACCCAGACAGTGGTTTGTGTGCATGCTGATGTTTGTGTGAATGAATAACCATCACATGACCCTCTGACAATCCATTTGTGTTCCTATTAGAAAAGCCAGTTATGGTGATGAATTCATACATGTAAATTAGCCCAAGATGATCGCTAATTGTCTGATTAGATGTGCTTCAGGTTGATAGAAACACAATAAGCTTGTGCACATAAAGTAGTCATTAAGGGACATTAGACCATTAAATTGAACATTACACTGTAGCTGGAGGGAAAAAAAATATGGATGTTCATTAATGCATCCTGACATGAAGGTGCAGCATTTGTTTGTGTGCAGGCTCAGTACCTTTTTCCTATGCACCCAGCCTCTCTGTGGGACTCTACACCTGCCCAAGAGACAGAAAACATTTAATCAGCATTACAATAATTACACATTTAAACAGCTTTCTAGTGAATAAACTATTTTCAGAAAAATAATTTGAAATACAAACGCAATTCCCATACTCCAGATAATTTAAACAGAGGTGTGTAAAAGCAAAAATGAGACACATTGAATGAGTCTTTTCTAACTCCTTCAAATAGGCATTGTCCATAGGATAAATTAGCAATGTAATTCAGCATTTAAATTCACAAAGCAAACAAGCTCCACTCCCATGTTCACAATTTAGGCTGGCAAGCATTTCCTACACACAAACCAAAGCTGGCACAGTGTACAAAGGTGTGTGCATGTACACCTTCCCCAGCTGAGAAAGAACGAGAGCTCCACTTTTAACATGGAGTACAGAAAAATTTGCTCATTTGTTTTCCTCATCTGCTGTGCTGCTGGGATTTTTTTGGTTAAAATCACCTCCCGAGGCACTTAAATACACACACTCGCGCCCACGCAAACACAAACAGGCCCCCTATTTTTGCTCCTGCTCATGTCTCACTCAACCTCTGTGAGATAAGATGATAAGCTTTGCTGGCCGGTTCGACTTCCGCTCAGAGGAATTGCAAATTCTCAGAAAACAGTGTCATTTTCACTTGGCTGTGTTCCAGCAACAATCCTCGATTAAATCAACAAAGGAAGTAGGCTCCGCTATCTGCTCTTCAAACATGCTAAGAGAGGGAGATGCTCCTCTCCATCTGTCCCCTTCATATGGGAAATCAACATGCAAATTCAAAATATTTACATGTTTTCGTTTCATTGTGACAATTTCAAATGCTCTTTGAGGCATGTGTCCTTTAAGCTTATTTTTCCTCCTAAATCAACAACTTTACTTAGATACACTAAAGCATTTATCCAGTAACAAACACAACTAATCTTTAATTGTAAAGTATTGTAGTTATAAATGTGTTCGGTCAAAAAAAGTGATTCATGTCACTTCTTTTTTCATTTTAAAAATGAAAAATGTTGGGTTTATTCAAAAAGTTAACATTTTTGGGAAGATAAGATCCTGTAAAGTAAAAAAAAATGTGTTTTTTATTTATTTACTCTAAAGAATAGATTTCGATGCTACTTCTGTCCTTGCCTGATGCCCAAACAACAGCATCTTAAGATCAACACAACTGAACCGACACAGTGAAAGAAAAAGCACTGTGATCATAGAAAGTGATTGGGAATAGAAAGTCGTGCACTCTGTGGACCCCTTCTTCCAACAGTTTAGTCATTCCAGAAAGATTTGTCACTTACATGAAAAGGCTGGTGTGACAGCTTAGAAGCTCAAGGGCATTTTAGCTGTTTCTGACATAAAAGCACAGTTTGATGTCAGATATTTGATAACTGAACTGCTATGGATGAAAAAGTTATGCCAAAAAAGCAATATTCTAAGTGCTTCATGGTATTGTTTTTTTTTTTTTTTTTTTTTACTTAAATTCTGCATGAAAATATGTTATAATTGCAAACATAAAACATAACCTGAACCTGAATTTTATTAAGTGACTTAGGATTTAAGAGTCATGAAATAAACCAAAAAGGGCCTAACTTATGCAAAATCAACTTTGTATTATAATGTCAATTCTTCACAAAAAACAAAACCAAATCGGTATTTTGCTTCCTTCATGCATTTCTAAGTATTCCTCTAAAATCTGCGCTCCAAGCACCAACCCCTCCCAATCCGCAAAAACAAGTGGATCCTCATATTGTGACATCACAAAGTGGGGAACAGCCCCTTCCAGGAAGGGTCTGCGCTGCCAGCACCACTAACACACACACCCACTTTCTCAGTAGAACTAGCGGTGATCAGCTAAACACTTTCCTTTTTATACACAATATGCACATCCATCTTTGAAGTAGTTCAGATGTTTGTTTTTGTGATGAAACGCAGACACGCTGCTTAGGCTAACTCTTGGATGATGTCATGAAATGGGCGGCACCCACAAGGAGCGAAAGGTGGTGCCTCTTAATAACAAATTCATTGTTTAGTGCGCCAACGGATATGGATATATTTTACTCTGGAAGGTTTAAGAAAAGCATGATATATGCCTTATAAATGTTTGTTTTCTTTTTACCTAACACTGTTATATTACCTTCATATTTTGTGATATTTTTCAAACTAAAGCAAAACCCTTCTTTAAATAAGGATATGTAACTTTTCTTACAATAAGCCTTCGATGAAAAACCCATCCTTGGACAGATTAAAAAGATTACAAGTCTTCTCTTTTTGACAATAACTATATTCAAACTATAAAAATGTAAAAATGAAACTCACACAAATAGGCTACTTATCAAAAATAGCATCAAGTAAATCTCAGATTCACAGTTGTGGCCTTTTAGAAACGAGTCCATTCCAAACCTCCAATCATTTTCTTATAAATATTTAATAAGACACCTCAATGTTGAATGCAAAATGCATCCAGACACACTCATCACCACACAAAAGGACGCTTGCTTGACTTACATTCTTTGTAATGTCCAACTGTGTGAGAAAAACATTCAGAAGAATAGTTTCTGATTGTCAGAGCAAGTGTGCTTAGAATGCAAATAGCATTACGCTCCTGCTGTTTATCTGCTGTTTATTTTCTACGACAGAGTTTTAGGGCCAGTTTACAATTTTTTTTTTTTACTACGACTTTTAAGTCGTAAATTTACGAGAAAGAAAGTCATAACTGTTTAATTATAAGATTTTTTCTCGTAAATTTAAGACTTAAAATCTCGTAAATTTACGAGAAAAAAAGCCAGAGATTACCGAGGAAAAAACACCAAAGTTTTTTTGTTTATCTGAGCCTAGCGTGAAGATGAAATATGTGGAGCCTTTTGTGAAGCTCTATTTCGGGATAGGTTTAAAAAGAAAAAGGGATTCGGAACCTTTTGGTGACTCCAAATCTATTTTACCATTTATTTCTTTTTTGGTGGCCCTTAAACTATGTCATCATTTTCTAGCAAGCACCAGTAAAAATTCCCTTTACTGGAGAAAAAATAAATAAATAAATAAAAAACAGACATATGAAAAAAATATTAAAGACGTTAGAGGAAAGAAGATACTATAAAATCAATTGTGTGTGTTTTAAAATATACCAAACAACTGACAAAAATTTTTAATAAAGTTTAGGGAAAGACAAAAAAAGAGAATAGGCATTAACTTGTGAGGTCATTGAGTTTTAATGATAAACTCTGTTAATAATAATATATATTAAAAATACAGTTTTAAGAAAAAAGAAAACAAAGCCGGACTGGCAAGATTGGCAAGTTTATTAAATGTTGAACCATTTTCATAAAATAAGAAAGGTATTTCCTCCACACAATTTTTTATGCTCCAACTCAATGGTTTCAAGCTTTATTATTTCTTATGTTAGAGTTGCAAACTATGCAATGTTTGGTGCATCAGTCACCTAAGCCTTTAGATTCAAGGTTAGACAAAAGATGAAACTCTGCATAAACATGAGTGCACACACAGAGGAACAAACATCCACATGGATTATGTGATCTGCACAAATATTTGAGTGAAGGAGAATTGTCTATTCCCTCTCAGGTAATATTGGAAAAAGCCTGTTTAAATACTAATTTATAAGAAGTAATGTAACTGTCTGCACCATTTTCAGTATATAATTAGAATCTCAAATAAATTAGATGAAAATAGTTGAGGAATATTGAAGTGCAATGCAAGGAACCAAAGGTAATTTACCTGGTCTAGTCCAAACCCTCAACACAAAGCCACCTACATAAATCATATTGGCTTATTGAATTTGGAAAGTATGAAATATCTCAGATGATAGATAGTTGGTATTTGAGTGGGATGGCACACAGCCATTAGTAAATTCTTGTGTGTGTGTGTGCGTAGTCTCTGTCAGATAAGAGAGAGTGAGTGAGAAACAGGTTGAAAGACATCCTGTGCTCATCTTTCTTTCTCTCAAGCGCACTTCACTATCAGAAAACGCACACACGCCACTGCACTACACAGCGTGAATCAGGCTCAGCTCTACCACAGATGTATTTATCTTTTTATGCTTAACCAAACCCATTTCTGATGTGTTGATGCAGCAGATGGATCTATTTTCTATTAAAAAAAAAATAAAAAATAAACTATATATATATATTCATGACCTCTAACATCAAAAACCGCCCACTGCCCTTTCCCTTCTTTTTAGAAATGAAAAATGAATTTTAGACTGTGCCTTTCTTTGAAACTAGGATAGGCTCCAGCAACACCGTGACCCTGACCAGGAACAAGCGGGTTTAGATAATGGATGGATGGATGGAGTGGGTGGGTGGACGGACGGACGGACGGGTGGATGGATGGATGGATGGATGGATGGATAGGTGGCCTGCTTGGAAAAACACAAACAGTGTTAAATGCATTAGAAAGCAAATCTCCTCAAGGACCTACAATAACTTCTGGGCAGAAAGAAGCTTTTAGTTACAGTATGTTACATGTGAGAGCACAAAGTGAGAAGAATAAGAAGAAAAAAAACAGAAAAAGAACAAAAGAGCTGTTTTTAGTAGTTAATGTTTGTGTTTAAAAATGTGTCTCTAATAAAAACAGATATTAAATTTAACTCCACTAAAGAAATCTTAAATAAAATTCAGTCTAAATGATTTACTAGACATAACATTGTAAAACTTTTAAGAAATTAAAACATCATAATGGGAACAACTCGTTCTATACATCTCTGACTGATTTACATAATCTAGAGACAGAGGTAGTTCAAATTGATAACACAAAAAAGTGTAGTTTCATGTTTCAAAATTTGAACCAGTTTTCTTTGTGGTCTATCTAATTGTATTTTGTAAATGTACTCCAGAATATAAAAAAGACCAAAGAGCTGACATGCAGGCTAATTAATAAAGTTGCTTTTAAAGGATATAAGTATATATATATATATATATATATATATATATATATATATATATATATATATATATATATATATATATATATATATTTTTTTGTATTTTCAACTTTCCTTTTATGAAGGAACTAAACTTTTAATTGAATTTGATTGGTATCTCTCCGTTTCATATTCTTTTTCATTTAAAAAATGACTTTGTTTTACATCCAAACTTAGGGCTGTTTTATTTATCTCTTCTTTTTGCTCAAAAGTGCTTTTATATCCCAGACTTACAGGCAAAGGGCCATACATTTTTATTTTACCACATCACACAAACTAAGATGTAGCAGCTTTTTGTGGAGATACGAAACATCAGATAAGAAATGGCAGTAATCTGATGCAGCCACATGATCAAATAAAAGGTTTTCTCTCACTTTATTATTTCTGGAGAGACGATAACAAGCTCAAACCTGAACATTTTTTGTGCCTAAAAAAGAAGCTATAAATGTGCCAAATTAACTGCTGCTTCATTCATTAAGACATTTAAAACCAAACTGAAGGCACTCACAAGCAATAGTCAATGTGTTTTGTAATTGGAGTTTCTCTTGTCAATGTTGCTGCTCAGCAATTCCTTTATTCATTTTGTGATGATTTCTATGTAGCTCATTGTACCATTTTTATGCTGGTTTTAGCATTTCTTCTTGACATTTTCTACATCTAATTAATGCATTCTGTCACTCTCAGTAAGTGTAGTGAGCAATATTGTAATTGAATGTCAAATGATAAAATATTACTGCACAGACTGTCATTATGTACAGTGTCATTCAAAACGGAAAGTCCAGGGTTACCCTATAAATGAGAAACGAAGGGGAAAAAAGGCATAAAGGCATTCCTCCCTTTCCCTGCTGCTGAAGAAATGTGGCTTTGCAATATGTTGGACTTTTGAAGACAACAGAAAAAATGGTTTTTTTTTATGAGGTAATAATAAAAAAAGAAAACTACAATGTATACAAATAATTTATTGGATGTACTACCTTTGAATCTAAGTCAGCCATTAATATACAGATATTACAAACAATATGTGGTTGCAAAGTCCGATTTTTGTATTCTTTCTCCACTGTTTTTTAAAAACAACACAATGGATTTACTTTTTTAAAATTCTCTTCAAAATCTAACCAGTGTAAAAGACCTGCTGCTTGCTTTAGGGGAAGCTCAAGCTAGACAGAGCTGAGGTTTGACACAGATGCTGTTCAGAGGGCATAATAAGTTCAATACCTGCTGCATTGTGTGTGGTGGTTGTTGTTTGAGCCTGTGGTGCTTTGATGGCAAATGTATTAGCAACATAACACAAGAGGTGAGAAATAAGCAACTTCAAAACAAGATTTAATGGAGTCCAACAATCGCTGCTAGCAACTCATTATCTAACAAGCATGTTTGTTGAACCTTGAAACCTACAACTGTGTTTATAACTTAATAAAGTTGTTGTTTCATCTTATCTTTGCTAAGCAAAAAAATATTTAATGTACTGAACACTTCATGTACCTTTACTAGTTACAAAAATATGGTCAAAGGGATGGGACTACATCATTAATATATCATTTTTTGTCATGTTTTCAAAAATAATCTATCCCACATTTTCTGATCTAGAAATAAGGTACATGCCTAAATAAGTCATATTTGTTCTAATTAGGTTTATAGTCACACTCCAATCATCTTTTTATATATTTCCCAGTGAACTTTTAATTCTGATTTGTTTCATTTTTTGCCAAAATCAATAAACGTGTCGATTTCTAGGACATAGTTTCTGCAGAATGACAGGGGTTCCATAGAAATTCACCTCTGGGTTGTGAGCAGGACTGTTGGTGTGGAATATGCCAAATTTTCCCCTTCATGCCTTTGTTCACACGCTCTCCCACTAGCTTACAGACCCTCACACCCCCTAACTAACATTGTCGGTACAGCAAAAAAGACGAACAATATTGAAGCTATACAGCTGTACATGTCTGAACCAGATGTCAGCTTAGGTGAGGTAAATGAAAACATTCATGGATCTAGTTGTCTACAAGTGGATGCATTGTAGAGCAGGGAGCTTGTGGCCCGCCCACTGTAACACCCATGTGACTGCTTTAGGCTTTTTCCAACTGCATTTTTTCATCAGCAAATTATTAAAAATGATGAAAAAAAGTACTTAGAAATGTAATTTTAAGCCTAATTTATACGTCCTCCATCATGACAAAACTGCCACAAGAACATGTTAAAAACCCAATTTTCATTGCAGTGCGTCTTTAACAAAAACCAATTCTTCAATTGCCTATAAAATGTTCTCAGTCATTACTTAGTTTATCTTTTCCTAGCACCTGTCCTTGAGGTGAACACTGGCATGCTCTCTCATCATTTAAAGACAGCCCAATACTTGTAAGGGGAGCACACAGAGGTTAGCACTGCAGGTTTGACTACCGACATTCAGGGATAACCGGCATAGTGAAGGGAGCGTGAGAGACAGGAATGGAGCAGCACTCAATCTCTTTCTATTGAATCTCACTACAGTGGGAACTTTATCACTGATGCAGTTCTCCTGGGATACAAACCTCTGCATTTCTGTGCACTTTCAGAAAAATACTCTTTTTAGACTTCCAGACAATGGATTCAATTCTATAAAAACTTTACAGAAAGAGTCCAAATCACACTATATATTCCCATGTTAATTGTATTCATTTGACATTAACGCTAAAGGCATATGGCAAAAGGTGAACAATATGGCAATAATGCTAGCAAAGATCTAAGATGCAAAAAAATATTTAATAATGTAAAGAATTGCAAGAAAAAAAGACTAAAAATACTGATGTTAGAGTCTTAACTCTTCTAAAACCCAGTCTTCAATCAAAGCAGGATGAGCCTTGAATAAATAATATTCAATAAGGGAACATTAAAAAAAAGGAAAAAAAAAAACAATTACGCATGAGCGAAACACTTTTTTTCAGATTTTACCAGTGTTTTTGCCTGAATACATGCTGAATGCTAAGTAGATACAAATCCATCAAGTCATTGAAAGGGAAGATAGAAATTAGCATATTATATAATTACAAAAACACAGTGCCTAAGATAATATAATGCATTTATTCTCCCTTGGTGGGGACATTTCCATCACTACAACAGTTCTTTTGCACTCAGGAGGGGTATCATTTTTTCTGAAACTAATTAAGCATTTGAATTGGTGGTTGTTGTTTCTATATAGATGCTGTGTAGCAAAGCAGGAACTTTTAAAAACCTGATGGAAATATTATAGGGCACAGCTGTGCCAAGTTTTTACATATGATTTCAAATCTCTAACAAGTTAAATACGGTAACTCAAATCCTGCTGCTCTCTGATCAGATTATATTTATCTTGACAGCCATGAAATATAAAGTATTGTACTACTAATCTTCAGTGTCTAATGATGCCTGACTTAAGGTGAGGTACATGGATCACTGGCTTCTCTATCTTTCCTAGATTTTCTTGACTTTTGGTTTAAAACACACTTGACAAGTATCCATGCATGTACCCCATTCATTCAGCAACCATCTGAGAAAGGAAAGATGCTCAAATGCACATTAAAGTGGAAATAGCATCTACTTTTTGGATTAAGATGGTTTCTCTAAATAAACACATTCATCGTCCTTTGCTTTACTTAGCCATCCGAAAATATGACAAAAGGTACAGTTGAAGTATAAAAAATAAATAAAAATAGTTCATCTCATTATAAAATCAAGGTTTTTGTCAAGGAAGAAAGATTATGCATGATTCTTTCTCTGTCTTAAACAAAAATGATGATTTAGTTGCCTTTAGCCCCAGTAGCTCCGGTTTACAACAACTTTTAAATGTCTGTTCAGAATTTGGTTTTAAGAATGATATTTTATTTAACTCCAGCAAAAGTGCTGTAATGATCTGTCGGACAAAGGATGACGTTGCATTGAATTTTCCTGTTTTTAAACTGTCTGATTCTGAGCTTGCCGTCTGTTACAAAGTCAAATATCTTGGTCATATCACCAACGATAAGCTTACAGATGATGATGATATCCACAGACAACGGTGTATTTTATATGCTCAGGCAAACACGCTTGCACGCAGGTTTTATTCATGCTCGGACAATCTTAAAATTCTTTTATTCAAAACTTACTGCACACCTTTGTATACTGCCCACCTGTGGACAAATTATAGGGCATCCAGCATGAGGAAGCTACAGGTTGCCTATAAAGATGCCCTAAGGATTTTGTTAAAACAGCCTAGATGGTGCAGCGCAAGCAGTTTGTTTGTTGGTGCTAGAGTTAATACTCTCCAAGCGTTATTAAGACATTTTATTTATGGTTTTATTTGTCGTCTTAATGCTTCAAGTAATGATATCATTTTAACTCTCACCAATGTAAAGCACAGCACTTTTAGATACCAATCCCCTATCTGGAGATTTTGGTACAAACGTCTTTTTTAAACTTTTGATTTTTTCATTAATTTTTTTTTTTTTTTTTTTTTTTTTAAGTCAGCAGTTTTAGTCTTTGATACCGGTTTTTTATTGTTCTTATACTCTTATCTCATTGTTTTATATTCCTATGTCATTGATTTTTATACTTTTATGACATTGTTTTATCTATTACTTTTTATGTCATTTTTCTTATACCTGTTTGAGTGTTCTGTTTTTATCATTAAGTCTTTTATATGTTTTGTGTACTTTTGTGGCAAATGGACCTCGAGTCTGGAATAAAGCTTATCAAAAAAAGCATGTCTCTAACTAAAAAGCATTAATTAAACATTATTGTTTTTAAGTAGCATAACATGAGGCTTCAGGTCTCAACTACATTTTCTTTATTCGTTTCTATTACAATATTTTAAAGTGGCATTTCTATTTACCGATTTAGCATTCTATATTAATGTATGCTGTTCGTCTACACAGTAAAAATCGTCAAGGAGGCACAAAAATGAGAATTGAAATCTGTTTATGATTTTATTTGGAGTGTGTAATGTGTAAAACCTAAATACACATTTTTAACCCACGAGTTAGTGAAACAGAAAGAAAGGATCTTTTAAATTGCTGAATTATCAAATGACAAGAAAGAAAAATAAACAATAGTTGGAGTAATAATTCTTGTTAAAACCACTGAAACAGAAAATAACAAGAAGATAACAAATGGGAAGCAGATTACAAAATACTGAGGCGGTGTGATGCTTTTATCACTAAAGTTACAAGGCGGTAAAAATCACACAAAAACAGAAATTATTGTTAATAGCTTTTGCTCACATCTGTCCACTCAAACTTTATAAAGGAAAATTCTGCATGGATTCTTCATTGCTTTGTTATTTTATTCACAGCTTTATCTAGTGACAATAGCAAATCCTGAAAGTTTCTCAAAGTTGTACCAAAGAAAGAAAAACGTGTTTGTAAATGTTGGAGAGTTCCATTTGAAATACATACTTTTCCCTTTGAAGGATAAACTTCCTGAAAGTCTCAGGAAATGTCTGCCTGCTCATAAGTCAAGCTGCATTTGAAAAGTCAGAAGAGGCTTTGAAAAAAGTGTTTCTATTACTTTGCTTATTCAAGCAAAACCAGAGAATCAACTTTGCATGTTTCATTGAATCTGGAGGCCTTCTTGGACTTTTAGCAATCATCTGCATGAATATAGATTCATACATTCAGCCTGTAAACCATAACAGATTTTGATAAACAGCGTTGTCAGGCAAGACTGTGCTCTCTTGTGCTCCGTTATCACTTTGAACACAAAACCTTTTAAGACATTTTAACAAGTATTTCTCATTTGGAAGAAATTTTAAACCATTGAAGTATTTTAATTTGCAATTTCCTTCATAATATGTTTGTATCGATAAATGTTTTCCATGAAAAAAAAAGACAAAATACACTAATTTAAGTGATTCAAACAATTCATTTTTCTTAAAATTGTTGCCTAAAGTTTTTTTTTTTTTTTTTTATTATTATTTTTAATATTATTAAAATAATTTTCAACATGAAATAAATGTAAAGTTTTTCTGAGCTATTTTGATGTCTTTTTATGTATCATATCTCTTTGCTATTGCCAAATAACTATTCACTCTTAAAATTGTGTGCACAGACAAATGACAAGACAACCACAAGCACAAAATGTGATTCAATATAATTTCCTGCTTTGTCTCAATTATTTTTATTAATTAAGTTTCGTACCATCTACAGTGATCATCAGTGTTATTCATTAGTTCTTGACTATATGTTTAAATTGCTTTAAAGTTGCTGACAGAGTTTTTACCTAGGGCAGAAACAACTATTTTGGGGGGAAAAATAAGACCAACAACAAGTAAATAATATATTTAAGGTAACTTGGCAGGAGCTGCAAAAGAGCACTGTAACCCGGGAAATAATTCATCATCTAAACATGCAGAAAAATATAAATTCATCAAATTTGGGGTCAATATTTCCTACATCGTTTCCAAAATTGATGTTTTTTTTTTTTTTTTTTTTTTTTTTTCTGGGAGGGTGTGGATAGATCTGGTCCACATTTGAAACAATCAACCAACCAGTCGGAAATAAACATTTTTTTGAGATAAACAGTGGGGTACAAAAATTGTACAGTTGTTCCATTCAGTTCAATGGTTACTGCGTTGGCAACTATACTGGGATAAATGGCTCCTCCTTACTCAAATCACCACGGTAACGCAGAATAATTTGCTAAGCAGCCCCTGTTGAGGGACTTAGGGCCTGAATGTTTCCCTTGACCACTCTTTATATTGTCTGCAACCTGCAGTGAGAATGTGCAATGTACATTAGCAAGCTGTGTTCATCAGGCTACATTTCCACTTACTGTACAAACCTACTGCAAGCATTTTACTATGTTCTTTTTTTTTTCTTAGTCAGGATCCAGTCTTATATTGATTTAACATTTATTAACTGGATTCATTCAGTTCCATTATACAAAAACAGAAATAACCCTCAGGTCAGAAAAACGAAAAAGTTTCTCAATGCAGGTAATCAAGGCTGATGTACATTAAGGGCTGCCTTTAAGAGACTGAAAAACATATGTTCTGCTTTAAATATGTAGACTGATCTGGTGGAGGCTTGATATAAAAGCATCACATACGAGTATAGATTGTTTTCTCTTTTAATAAATATACATACTTACAGAGTTGAATTATTTTAACCATAAGTGACTGAAAAGTTAAACCCATAAGCATACAACAAAATAAACTACAAAAAAAGAAAAGAGAAATACCCAACATGGTAAAAAAAAAGGCTCCAGTTTAAATGTAATGGTCCAGATCAAGTCCTTGATAGATTTTTCATAGAGACGAACAATACAACACAGGGAACTTCTATAAAAATAATAAAATAAAATAAAATAAAACACTCAGAGGCTCAGTAAATGGAAGCAGTGTGACTGTGTCGAAACATGCTTTTCTCAACATTTTAACAATGAGAGGGGAGACAGTTGTCAGCTTCTCACACCCTCTCAAGTGTTTGCGGCTTCAACAAAAGCATCACGCAAAGTAGCAAATATAGTGGACTAGTGTCTGCATGTGGTTGTGGAGGTGATCAACAATACAAAATCCACAGTAAAGTTTTGAAAAACAACAGCAGTTTTTGCTTTTTTTGTTAATTTTTTATTTAGAAATCTAAAACTAAGTATTTAGTTTAATCCCACAACTGATATTTTAATGACAATCTACTGTGTCCTTTGCTTCATGATTTGCCTTTACTCCTTAAATAAATCTATACTGCATTCATTCGTTTAAGCTGCAATTTTATTAATTACATTTTACTTTATAAACTAGAGGCAAAAACTCTAAATATTTACAAAACATTTTATCAGACAGAAGATAAACTGCAAAGTGAGACAGTAAATAAAACAACAAACCAGAGTTTCCTCTGAATTAAAACTGTGAATGGTTTAAACTAGATAATGAGAGCCTCTTAACACTTAAGCAGTAAAGCAAGTAATTGCTTTTTCATGGACTCAGAGTTTGAATTTGCATCACGTGGTGAGACTAACAAAATCCAATCACACGGATAGCAATTAAACTCTTCAGTGAACTTCTGACATGGTTCAGTTCCAAGGTAATCACATAACTTCCTGTGATCCTTACATAATTTCCTTCAGGATGAAACTCATGTCTTCAGAATGTCAAATAGCCTTTTTTGTCATACATTTACCGTTGTCAACTTGTTGGTCAGCAATTTTTAAGGGAGTTTGTAAAAATCTAGGATTAATGACATAAAGCTTTTAAACAAATAAAATGCATTTTAAGCCTATGAAAAAGTTGGTCACTAATAGCAAATTCATGTACTTTATTTAATGCTTAACTCTTTTTTTGCCAAGTTGGAATTTGAATTTGAAATCCTGCCCTTTAAAAGCCAGATTTATTTTATTTTACTTTTTCAAAAAGCTGCAGTGAGCCACAGGGAGTCAGACTATTGGGGATGGATGTTGGAGAGATGTCTCTTTATCTTTATGCCTCTTTTAGGAAGGTAGTGCAACTGATATCTGCCCTTACTTCCTAGTGGCCTCAAATTGGTTTTTAAAAAAGTACATTTCTATTCATTTCTTGTTTTCTTTTCTTTTGGACATTTAAGTTGAAATGTTTAAGGACCCATTCTGATAAAAATCGCATTTTTGACATGTTCTTGTATCATTTTTCTCATGATGGAGGACATACTGTATAAAAAATTTAAATAAAATAAAAAGATTAAAACTACATTTGAGTATTTTTTTATCCAAATAGTTGTGAATCCACAGCTTTGTAAAAAGCTCCCTGCTCTGCTCCATTCTAATGACACATGTCGACAAATAGATCAGTGTAGGATTTCAATTTCCTCATCCGAGCTGGCAGCTGGCTCCAAATTGAACGGCTGTATAGCTCCGCTGTTGCTCGCCATTTTTCTTGCTTCAATCATGTTTTGTCGGAGTTGTGAGGTGCCGAATGCAAGCAGGAGAGAATGTGAAAAGGGATGATGGGAAATGAGGGCAGGCTCACTTTGTGCCAACAGTCCTGCCCACAACTCAGAGTTAAATTTCTGTCTGTGTTTACCTATTTCATATAGAAAACAACACTGTTTTTTTTATTCTTTCTTTTTTTTTTTTTTGCTTTTTGCTTAAAAGTGGCATAATGAAAATTAAAAGACCACTAGGAAAGCTTTGAAAAGAGATCAAAAGATAATCGGAGTGGGAACGTTTTTTTGTTCTTGTGGCACAAATTAGGTCTGGGATCAATATGAGACATTAGAATTGGACCAAACAAAGGAAGGAGGGAAGCAAAACGTTTGATACCCTGCAGTTTGCACTTTTAATGCCAGTCCATATGCTGATCTACCTAACAGCAAGGGCCGACTGCATTACCAACTGGTCACAGTGAACGGTTGCTTCTAACAAGTTGCTGCTCCTCTCTGACCCGTTTGTGCGCTCTGACTATGTGTGTGGTTGTTTGTGTGTCCATATGGATTTGAATTTGTCTGCCTCTGTGTGTGCTCGTGTGAAAAACTTGTTTCCAGCTTGAAAATGAAATCCGCTGCAGAAATTTTTTTCCCTTTCCCAGCAAACCTTTTCTCTTATTACTTCACCTGCACTTACTTGAGCCAGGGGGTGTGCTCCTATGCTGCAACTCTCAGACAAGCATCAGCAGCATCTATCTTGTGGACAGAAGTGCTGAGTGGCTATTACTTATCAGCAGACCACATAAAAACCATGGCAATTAAAAGCTATTGAGCCATTCGACTTTGACTTCTTCAGAAGAAAAGAGGAAGTGAAAGGTAAGAGAAGAAAAGCATAGATGAAATTTGGACTGAAAGGAAGATAAACAGACCTGAACCATTTCTTTTCAACAGAGAGAAAGACCTTTTGTGCAAGTGATTTTGAAAGAAGAGGAAGGAATTAAAAAGAAGCTGTAAAAGTAAAAATGAGTCCTAATTGCCACTAAATGTGGTTCTAAAAAGCAGTGTAATCTTTAAGGTTTTCATATTAAATGTCCCATCAAATCATACGTTTAGATAGTTTCTTAAAACTTCTAGAAAAAAAAATTGTTATCATCTCTTTGTGGAATTATATTCTTAATACAATAAGTTTACAATAAAGTCTGTTCATTTTAATATTGCTTTCCTACACTCTAGGTGACAAGAAGTATCAATATATAATATTGGCTTCAAAAATGGCAGATTGAATGTCAGCCCACAAACCCAGAAGTGGCTACATTATTAACATCCTCAACTTTATATGTCCTGTTTAAGGAGATGCATATGGCACCACCTGCAGCAGTAAAGAGAGAAGAGGGAGTTCTAGATATAGACAGTAAAACCACAGAAAAATATTCACTGGACTAACAACTTCTGATGTCAGCCGTATGATTCTGAGCAGCAGAAATGAAGACCAAACTGCAACAGTCATTGGAGTCCATACTCCTCCCTTTAATAATGGTCAGAAAAGGGCAGATTGGGAGGGACAAAGGGATGTCAGACCCTTTTTGAGTCGACCCATTTGCAACTTAAAAATAGATATTATCCCAATTAATGCACAGATTTCAATAGTTTTTTTTTTTCTTTTTTACATAAAAGTCAATGGGGAATTAATGTTTCTGCCACCAGCCTCCAGTGGTCTTTTCATATGTATAGGTCTGAGTTCAATTATGGGATGAAAAGTGATGGATGAGTAAACTGCTATTTTCAAAGACTGTTCATCAAAAGTGCTTCAAAGAAAAAATCCTGTGACGGTTTCTTGAATGAAAATGCAGACAAAATTTTTTTTAAAAAGCCACAACATGCAGAAAACAAATTAAGTTTACAAAATGTCTTATTACTTGAAGTAAGCGGGTCTCCTACTAGGTATGCTTTGGAGGTTTACCTGAGGTTGACTTTCTAAACTTCTAATGTCCTTTGATGCATTTGTCTTTCTCTAACAAAGCTTCTTTAAGTCTTTTTTCCACTCTGACACTTTGCTTTTCAGTTCCTCTCTTTCCTTGTTGTTGAGAGTCTGCCTGTCTTTGTCACTTTCTCTTTGCTGACCAGACAGATATAGTGCAGCGTATTCAAGTGGAAATAAAGGACAGAGTCTTGCATTATTCAAACTCTTCAAAGACAAGCATGCTGGGAACAATGACAAGCAGATTTCCAATTAAAATGGCCTATATCCAGAACCAACAAAACCAGGGACCACAGTAATACACTTCCGAAAGGAGTCCAAATAAGAACATGAAGCAAAAGGTGGACAAATGATCATTTTTGTCAGTAAGTCAATCATTTTATTTCTCAGTCATATAACTTTTTCTCAGTGAGTATCAATGCGGAGAAAGAGGGATTTGAGCTCAGTGTAAGACAAACAACTGACACCTTTGTGCTTTCTATACCCACCACAGAATATGTTTGTGTGCCAAGAAGGTGCCATGGGATCAGAAAACAAAACCTGCATGACTAGTTTGGTACCAAGCTACAAACCAGCTGAGATTTTCAAAATAAAACACTAAACATGTGTAAGTTAGAAATTGTTGCAATAACTTTAAAATCTTTCAGGTCTTAACAAAACAATAAAGAAAGAACAATGAAAACAGTCACTTTGCCTATAACCACAACTGGAATAGTTTCATTTAAATAAAAAAATGCTTTTATGAACTAATAAAGTATGGAGGATAATAGTTTAGAATTATTTAAGCACTCTTTATGTATATTACCTTCTTAATTGATCTTTTTAACCATGGGAAGGAAAGTTTTGAAACAAAGACTCTGTAGTAGCTTTTAACAATCTAGATGTGCAAGTAAACACGCTAATTCGGCAGATCAATTTTTCCTGATCGGACATCCTGGGCAAAAGCAAGCAGTTTTTATCTTAGTCAGCTCTTCAAACTTGATTTTTACTTAAATCACAAAGGACATATAAAGAAACTATGAGTAGTTGCAAATGCACACAAACTGACACAGATGTGACTTTATATGAAAAGACAGGTAATGTCAAGTGTAGACACACAGCTGCCATTTGCCCCCTATGGTATTTAGCAACAAACATTAGAGGACGACTAAAAAATCAATGAGCATTTGCAACAGTCAATAGTTGGGTTCCTATGAGAAGCAATTAAAAAGGCATGCATGCAGAGGCACCTCCTTCCTTCTCACTGCAGGGTCAAACCGCAGTCTTATACAACTAAGATCTACAGTTATTGTTGTTAAAATATTAAACATGATTTTGAGTTCAAGAAAAGCTACATAAATCCTTTTTTTTTTAGAAGACATTATTTCAACCAATAACTAGTTCTACAATGGAGGAGAAAAATCTGGAGCAAAAAGTTGTCACTGGAACTTTACATGAGATTGGATCTTTGGTTTCATGTTATAATAATAATAATGGGTTGGATTTTTCTGCGCTTTTTCCAGACGCTCAAAGCGCTTACATTGTGTCCATTATTCATTCACTCCTCATTCATACATGGTGATGGTAAGCTACTGATGTAGCCACAGCTGCCCTGGGGCAGACTGACAGAGTTGTGGCTGCCATTTCGCGCCTACGGCCCCTCTGACCATCACCGGGATCATCCATGCACATTCACACACCAGTGGAGGCCACACTGGAGGCAAGGAGGGTGAAGTGTCTTTCCCAAGGACACAACGACATTTGGCTGGTGGGAGCGGGAATCGAACCACCGACTCTTCGATCATTGGACGACCCGCTCAACCACCTGAGCCACTGTCGCCCCGTTTTAGTATAAATGGGGAATTTCTACAAGATATTAAAAGAAATGTGTTGTTTAATATACCAGTACCATGTTGAGCTATGCTTTTCCTCATTACCAATCACAAACTAACTTTTGACTGAGGCACCAAAAGTGCCTTAGTGCTCAGCAAAATCCAGAGCATGAAGTTTCTGTCCACCATTAAAGACCTGGGTCTCACTAGGTGTGATCACCTGGTCGCATAAATACTTTAGTTGATCGTCTCAGTCTTGCTAGTCTGGTTCTTACTGAAAGCTGTTGAGCTTCCAAGCAAGTGCCTTTTTGTTCTAAAAATGACTTGCTTTATAGCCTCTGGAGTTTAGCAGTGACTAAAAGTAAACTAGTCAAAAAGTTGTCAATATGCAAACTGCAGATTCAACTTTTAAATGCATCTCTCCCAAAGATACCTAAACATGGCATATGAAACTTTCCTACAAGGGTTTGACAAAGATCACTAAATTATGGTTACAGTGAATTCAGACAAAAATTCTCTTTTTATCTTTTTGCTTGTTGATTTGTCTCGTCACACCTTTTTAGTCTACTCAGTTTGAAATAAATCAATTGGTGTTTTTCATTAGTCAATTTTTATTGTATCATAATATTAAAGGTGAAGCATTTAGATTAAATAGATTGCCTCTAATCTGGTCTATCGTCCAACAAAATATTATTTTATGACAAAATCTTTCCAGAACAACCACTTATCTCCAAGCTGTATTTTAAAGGGATTTTAACATGCAGGAATCACATTTTATTGTGGTTTTATCTTAATTTATTTTATTTTTAATATTTACAACAACGAAGCTGTGGAGTAGAATGCTCTTAACATATTTCCAAGGACAAAATTTGTTCAGTCAACTGCTTGTAAAAATTTAGTGGAAACTAATTCGGAAGATTATAACAAATATTTTCTTGCCAGTTTTCCTATTTTGGACAAAAATACTGGCAGACCAAAAAAATAAATAAATAAAGACAGACATTTAGTGATACTGGCAAGTCCAGCATTTTTTCACAACCCACCCTGAGCAGGTGGTTCAGCTAATGCTAACATGAGTAGGAGGACTTCTCCATTAGGAAGATTAAAATAATGAAAGAACATGATCACCCCCACTACCTATTTTTTGTTTTGTGTTACACATAAAATCTGCCAAATACAAAAAACAAAACAAAATAATGGACCAAAGACATATATAGAGCAAACAAGCGTTATTTTACAAATTAAAATATAGGATTAAAAACAGAATTCACTGTTTTGTGTCACATTATTATTTTTTTCCATATGTTTACTAAGTATAAATACAAAGTATTTGTAGTTCATGCAAGTCAATACTAACACAGATATTTGTTTCCTTCTATGGAGATAAATACATAAAAGTTGTAATGTAGCACATGTAAGAAGAACTGTAGGACATATGAACAGTTTGAAATCTATAGGGAAATGTTGACTGAAGTTTCTAACTGTAAACATTATCATTTACATTTAACTGCCAGCATTTGAAGGTTTAAATAAAATGAATGCAGATGTTAAAATCATAAACAGCAGCCTCCATATCTTCAGACCATATAAAGACTATGCACACAGTGCACAAAACCAAGAACAATGAATGTTGCAAATGTATTCTTTCGTGACGATGGGTGAGTAAAAAATACTATGGCTAAAAGCAAGTGTAACACGTAAAGACATTATCTTATTATTCTCTATTCTCTTGAAACAACTTGCAATTGTTGCTACATTGAGGTGTCTCAATAAATGATACCCCACAATTTAAGAGCCGACAGAGGCAGAACATTTTACATTACTGCAAATGAGAAATGGAAAACAGGAAACATAACTCAATTATGGAGGAGAAAGCGCAGAATTCACTGGAAAAAAAACAGAAGATGACATGCAAAGATGTGTATGGTGTTTGGTTTACAGCGGGCTTGATTCATTGCAAGCTACACTGCACATATGGTGCATGCTGTTTCCTTTGAACAAGTCTAAACTAGTATTAATACAGCTTATTATGAAAACATTTTGATAAATGATAGGAAAACTAAAGGACAAGGAAGTTTACACAAGCCGTAACAATGAATCACGATTCTAAATATTGTTTTTTATGGCAGTCATATTTTCTAAAAAGTCTACTTTTTCAGTACAGGAGAATTGCACTTGCTTTTGTCATTCAAAAAAACAAAATGAATCTCAATTTCCATTAAATTCATTTAACTTTAACTCACTGAGTGATGAACAACTATTTGAGCACGAGCTTTCACTTCCTCACCTCAAGATATCTGATAGATCGGGGGGGAGGGGCATATAACAGGAAAAGGTGATGGGGAAAATGTGTGGGAAGTGAGAAAATCCAAACAAAATCCCAGATACAAAGAACAAAACCAACTGCTGGGTCTTCACACCATCCTAACTATGACGTTTGAGAATGAAAAGGCAAAGGGAAAAGCTTGTACATACATGTTGAGCTTTAAAAACTGTTCTTGTTTGGCTGCTCTTCAGCATTCACATTTGGCTCTGAAAGCAAGCAGCAGATGCTTTGAGTGCCACACATTACAAGTGTAAACTCAGTGTTTGATCGCTGCCAATATTGCTGCAAAGCACTGTCCTGCTTTCATCTAAATGTGTCTGCACTGAGCTCAACTTGAGAGCTAAGACTTCTAAATTACACCATCACTTAGACACAATAATGATCTTGTTCCTGAAATGGCAATCTGCACTGACGTGCTCAGTGAGCTTGAGAACCGCTTGTAATACATGCCCAAAAAGGGGTGTCCTGTGGAGGGTCGTTTATTTAACTAAGCTTTAAAAATAAAAGACATTAGTGACAGAAGAACTGAATTAAAAAAGAAAATGGTGCGTTGGAGTCTTAAAAAAACAATATAAGGTAAAAAAGTAAAACAATCAAGTTAAATAAATGCAAATAAGCTTATTTCTCACTATAACTGATCAATAACTGACTTTAACAAAAGCATACTGCTATTTCCATTCACGGGAGGGAGTAGTAATGATTGCACTGTGTAAAATCATGCAAACATCCAAATTTAAATTAAACTGTTATTCTTACAAAACTGTAGAAAACATTTGTTTCATTATGACAGCTTTCATTTTTTTATGCAACTGAAAAACTTTAAAAAATGCTTCATCCTAAATGACTTATTTCTTCCATTTTTCTTTTGCTTTTACCTTCTTACCAAGAGAGAGCAGTAAAGCTGAAGCGTCACAGGCACTGAAAGTGTTGCAAAATCTACAGTATATTCCTCCGTTCAGCCAAATTTTCTTAGCTATTTGTCCTCATTACAGAGCAGCCAATGAGTCTTTTCCTTAACTCCCCTGTCCTTCCTCTGGAGGCTTTTTTCCACCTCTGCCTGACATGATTTAGTTTTACAACCACTGCTTTGGTTCTTATCAGACCAACCCATCAATGCTTTTAACCCAGCTAGGCGAGTAAATCTGCAGCTTTAATTAAAATAGCCCATTTTCTAATGGTCTAAACCTTTACAGCTTCTTGTCTGTGCTAATGTAATGGTTCCTGGGACTTTCTAATGCACAGCTGGTTTCCTTTATTAGTAAAACTTTATAATTATTTAAAGAAAACACTGAATCTGTGAGGAAAAAAACACTAATTTAGCCACAAAAACTATTATGCAAAGAATTAAATCTTTTATAAAGTTATGTTTTAAAATGTCAATTGTGTCTGAGGACAAATAACTATCTTGTTAACTTTCAAGGTCATTTTTTTCTTGAGCAAAACTGTGAATGTTGAATCAAAATCAATGAGCCTCACTCAAGCCTTTCTGCTTCAATATTGTTCAGGGACTAACTTTAGTGCCATTGATTAGCTGGTTTTTACCTCGCATCTGCCTTGGGCTTATGGTGAATGTAGATCTGTTCATTAGAGAAAAGCAGAAGTGAGAAGATCGTGACAAGTGACGAATCCTTTGGATTGCTTTAGCATATAAACTAAAAATCAACGTGTCATAATTTGTTTTCTAACAAATTCCTTTTTAAGGAAATTAACAATTAAAACCAGATTCAAAGTCATACGATAGATAATTGTCTATTAAAAAAAGCTATCATATTCAAAATTTTATGGAGTCCTAATATGTTTTAAAGTGTGCAGTTATCAAACCGTATGACACACTTTGTATTCATATATCATACTTCTTAAGTGCGTTTTATTTACTGAATTTATGTTTGTCAGCAAGCATCTCTTAAATTGCGCAGCAGAAGATTTAGTTCAAACGTCAAAATGTATCTTTAGCTCCAGAAAACTGGAAAATGAAGTCTAGCATAAAACCAAAAACAAGGCAGTAGTAGTAAATTTTCTTTGGCAGAAAAAGAAACTGACTTTATGATTCATGGCCTTTGCATGCCTTTGAATCCATGGCCTCTGGCAACACCTTTCTACTGATCTACGCAAGCTGTTCTTCTAGTAGGGGTTCCTTCAGAATCTTAGCATCTGGATCAGGTAGATGAGGCAGGTGTGACGCTAACACATTTAGCCATTCTAATTCATGAATATACTGTATATTTTTAATCCAAGTATATAACGGAAGTAAGAGGATCAGTGGTTGAAGTAATTAACATCAAACCTGAATCCAGTGGGTTCTTCAAAATCTCTTGCACAAAAGTGCAATAATAAAAACAACTACATTGCTTGCATACACATTGGGAGACAGTTTTTGACTCATAAATGTTTTTTGTCTCCAAAGGGGATGATAGACATGAATGATGCAAGAAAACTCCATGTACTGATTAAAGGAAAGTTGAATGAGTACATATAAGATGACTTAGAGATGATAAATGATTGCGGAAAAATACACTTTAAGAAATAAAGATCATTGTTACGGCTGTGGCCGTATTTGGTTTTATTTGGTTTTGTTTGATTCTGTTTGCTCTGTGTTTTTTGTATTATTTCTTTATCAGAGTGGGACTTGTGTTTTTTGTGGATCTTTGTGTCTGTTTTTGTCTGATTATTTTCAGGTGTGGTGGAAAGGGTGTGGCCTCCCATTGGACCAGCTGGTGGAGGCAGCCTTTAAAGCCACCATTTGGACATCCAGTCGGTGGGAAGGGAGCCTTGCTGCAACAGTCTCCATGGCAGCTTGGCCCTCTTCTCCATTTTTGTTTTGTTCTCCATTTTGTTTTGTATTTCACCACCTGTTTAGTTTGTGTTGCACTTTAGTATTTTGTATTAGTTCTTTGTAGTTTGTGCCCACTCTGTTTAGTCTTTTGGTTTATAGTTTTGTTTAAGTGAAGCTGTAGGGGTGAACTGCCATTTTCTTTAGTACATGTTTTCTCCTGTTTTTGTTAGTCTAGGGAGGTAAGTGTTTTGTCATTGATTTCCCTTTTCTTTCATTTGCAGGTAAGATTATATGTTTCAGTTAGGTGGGGTTTTTGTTTGTTATTTTGGCCTGGGTTCACCCTGAAGCCTTTTGCTTTACTTTTAGTTCTTGTTGGTTGTTTATTTATTTGTAAATAAATTTGGTTATTTTATGGAGACATTCGTTTGGTGTTTTGTGTTTTAGTCAACTTTTTAGCCAAATCTTTACTTTTTTTATGTTATGCCGCCTCGGTGCCCCTAGACCCAGAAGGGGGCGTAACAATCATTTTTAGAAATAAGAAATAAATAAACTTTTCAAAATAACACTTTTTCATAATACTTGTAGTATTATTATTATGTAGTTTATCTACCATAAAATGACAAGAAAAAGGTGCTTTTGTGCTACTTAGAGATAGAAGGTGCCAAAGAAAAAAATTTCCCTTTTGCTGAATTTTTTATTTTGTCTTTTGTTTCATTCTCTTCCTTGTGTCCTCACCACTGAAGGGTTGTCTGTTTCCTAAGCTGCAGAAAAAATATGTCTCCTTGTCTGCGCCTGGCTCCCATTACCACAGCATGATAGGGAGAACTACTGTCGACTTCTTAGCCCAATAAACATGTTTTATAACTGTGTTTTGTCAGGAGTCAGCTGGCCACCAAATAATGGTTTTGGTGCATGGCACAGAACAAAAACTTTACTTTATAGCACACACAATCTGTGTTGTTGACAGTTTTGCTATAAAAGGCTCTCTATCAAGAATAAGAAGTAGCTTAGCAAAAAAAAAAAAAAAAAAAAAAACAATTCACAGACATTTAAAATCAATATTTAACTATTGAAAAAAATTGGTTAAATGTGTTTTCATGTCAAAGTCAAAAGGTGTTTGGTGTTTTCTCTTCCAACTTTGACCTTTGAATAAAGTAAAGGTAAATAAAGTAAAAGAGAATAAAGTCAAGGTGTGTGTGTGTGTGTGGGGGGGGGTCACTCAGCCGCTGAAAAAACAATTAGAACTGGTTTTACCACAGAGACATTTGGGGACAAGAATTATTATTTGACTAGTTTAGGTGGGGAAAAACAACAACAATGGATCATGACTTCAGAACCATAGACAGCACCCTTTCTCTACAATGAGTAAGGCAGCAGCCAAAAGCAAAATGTTCCTCTTTTAACCTTTGTCCACTAGAATATCATAAATATTCATAACAGGTGGGCAGGCAAAAATGTCATCTTAGCAAGCATGCAGCGTAGGCACAGACTGAAAGTTCATTAATATCCAACTTAGCTGTGAAAAATGATAAAATATTCATAAAATAGGTTATTAAGCACAGCACAGAGATAAAGCCATTTTGTTTTTAGGCAGTAAAAAAAGTCTCTTAGATTGCGTGTATATGAGAATCTCACTGTCAAGGGGTCTGAAAGACCAAAAAAAAAGAAAAAAAAAGGATATAAAGGTGTCATGAGGAAAGATCAATTACTTTTTACCATTTATCAGACCAGAAATATGAGGCTGCATTCTGACCAATGCACTTTTGATTGTACTTGCTATTTTTTAAATTGGCTGTCTGTCACTATACAATACAATCAGTGATGTTGGAAAACAGCTCTACAGAGCACTGTAGGGAGGTAGGCAGATCTGGCAACCCATAAAACTGTCAGAGTGACCTTCTCTTACCTTCAGTATTGATGGTTCAATCATATGGAGAATACAGATAGGCACCTCTAGGAATTTCTTAAAATGAGACATAATTCTTGGACATGTCGAAAGGAAGTAGAACAAATCATGTTGTGACTTACTGGCTCACCCACTGAGCAATGCAAGATGAATTTTTAGAATGCCTTCACCACTTTTTTTAAAACAAACTTTTAGTGGAGAAAGATCATAAAAACAACTTAAACATTAAGCATCTTTTTTTTTCTTTTTTTCTGGAAAACTTTACAAGTCCAAAAGTTATTTCAGGAAAAAAAGGCTTTGTAAACATCTGCTTTGTTCTTCAGAATCCATCTGTCCACAATATGATAATAATGCATCAGTTTTATATCAACAGCAACACATAAGCAAATAATATTAGATTGTAGGAGAAAACAGAAAAAATGATGCAATTCCAATTTGCTAATTATAAATCATAATTAATATAGAATAACGTCCTAAAATATTATAGAAAACTTTAAAGAGCAAATAACACACATTTAACCACGTTGTTTTTTTATTCTAAAACATTAAACAATATTTTTATAAAAACAAATTTACCAGAATTTCAATATTCACATTTATTTTGTTATTCAGTGTTTCACTTTTTCTTCTAAACACTGAAAAGCAATTTAAAACCACTGCCGATGGCTCCATTATCAGTCTTCTTTGTTCACCTCTATTCATTGGACCAAGCTTTTCCTACCACTATAAATAGATACCAGTCCATTACTGCATCTGTGGTGCTGAAAGACCCAGTTGCTTTTTTGGAGAAAATGTATTTATGGTAAAGTAATAGGTTTTTAGGTTTTTGTTTTGACGGTGCCAACTAACATCCAGCCATAATATGTTATTTCATTAATCCAATTTGTACTTTTTTAATAAGGCAGTTAGTTAAAACTATCAACACATACCTTTTTGGCAAGAAATATGTAGAGAAAATAGGAAAAATACAAAAAAGACATTTAAAAGAAAACGTATTAGGTTAGAACCTATTTTTGGAAAAAAACGTTTTTAAGAGTTACATCTACCAACCATGCCAAGATTTAAAACTAAACGTCATTACCTCTAAAATAAAATTTAAAGATTGGATTTGTTAATGTTGCAGCTGCACATTATCAACTCTAAAGATTAAATTAAAAATACTGTATGTTTTTTTTCTTCAATCAGTACTAAAAGATAAATGTTTGTGAAACATTTCTTACACTTTCCAAAAGTCTGACATCACTGTTAAAATCACTTGAATAAAAATTAGGTGTGAAGATTTGGTTCACCTTTTTATTTATTACTTATTTAGTATGTATAATGTTGTTATAACTTTAACCTCTGCCATATCATACTATCATAAAAAGGTAAAGTCATAATCCGTTTTTGCCCAACATGCCATTTCAATCATAATCACAAATATCTGCTGAAAGATCTGTTTGTGATTCATAAAAGAGCATTGATATATCTGTCTTAAGAAAAAAATCAGGCCATAATGTTACCGGTCTGAGATAGTGGTGTCTACAGGAACAAATGGCGACAGCAACGATGAAAATCTGAAACACAGAAGGGAGAAGGGAATATATTTTCACCAAACCAACCAACTGTTCACCAAACAGTTCAGAGAACATTGATTTATTAACTATGATTAAAAGAACATGAAAAGAATATGAATAGGTAGATAAAAACAGAGTGATGCATTACTGCCTCCACTGAAAATACAAACACAATGATCACTAAAACACTTTGTATGCATTAAATTTGTCATTCAGCAGTGTTTATGGTGCCTAAACACGAATGAGACAGTTTTGTAGCCACGGTGACATCTTTTACTTGAAATATAGTAATAGACATATTTGTGCATTCACTGTGCTCGCTCATGAATTTCTTACATTAACATGCAAGTGAAATGCACCGTCCAGCTGAGCCTGCCGTGACAACACAGCGACTCTGTCACTCATCAGCTCAGAGCTCAAACGTTGAACTGACATTTAGAACAGATACAGTACATTTAGTAGCTCTTTGCTGTTTGAATCAGATATATCAAGAATCACTTTGTCTCCGAGATGTACTAAATAAGAAAATGGTTTGTGTCTATGATAACTCCATCTTTTGTGCAACGGGCTCCAGAAACCAGACTCATCAATCCCAGTGAGGTCTTTTTCTCACAGCCCACGGGCTTTGCCAGGTTTCATGTCAGAGCACTATTATGGACTCATTCTGATTAACATTCACTTGCTTGCATAAGAGCGGATTGATCTGCAATTACTCAGCAGTCCTGACATGTTTATCAATCACAGTTTATATTTTCTAAGAGGACAAACTGTTACTTTTATGATTATATTGTCACAGTTGTGTTGCTTTTGGCCTAGGACATGTGTGTTTTTTTTTCTTTTTTTAAAGTTAAGGTCCAATATAACAGAAGAAATATAACCAATTTGAACCCATGGTGACATCAGTGTAACAGGAAAAAAAACATCAGAAATTTGTTTTGCTGTCCACTTGGTTTGTGGTATATCCCACATAATTTACCCTTAAGGATAAACAAGTTTCTCATGGTTTAAGATCTGGATGGTTTCCGATCCTAAAATGTATTTTTAGGGGGGAAATCTGCTAACCACAGATACACATTGCCCTTTATGAACATATTTGTTGTTCTACAGCACCTATCAGACATTTTTCCTCTAAAGATTTTTGGAATCAAAGATTTACCTTAGTGTTTAAGGTAATTTTATTTTAAATTCAGCTTGAACAACCAAATCAATCAGTTTATCAGAGAAGGATAATATATTTTCATTAGAAGGCTGATGTTTCTAGTCTTCTTGTCTAATATTATCAGAGTCAAACAATTGGAATGTCACACCATGACTATGGTAGTATTTTAAAAAATGAAGATCAACATATCTTTTTCGTAAAAGCGTGACATCAATTTATACGATTTTCCTTAGCTTTGACACATTGAGTAGCTTTACCATTCTTTTTTTTTTTATTAAATTTTACAGTTGCCATGAAGAATGATGCATTTAGAACACAAAATACAGCCATGAAACGGTTTTAATCTACCACTCAAAAAGAGTAGAACAAACACTGGCACACACTGGCTATGGGCAAAAACATGTCCCCTGAGAGTACAACAAGATCAATGATTGTTTTTTTTTTTGTGTGTGTTGTTTCTTTTTTATTTATCACTCTAACCGCCAAAACTGTCCTCCCACCAAAGGAAGAAATGATCTATGCATATATCATTAGCCCCATATGATGACAGACTTGAGGCCAAATGATTAATGACCATCTGGAGAATTATTGATGTGACCTTTAGGGATGCTTCTGTTCAGGAGAAACCAAAATGACATGACTTCCCTGAAAGTGACCCCATAAGTTATATCTTCTCTTCAACTTGCTTTTCTCTTCAAACACTCTCAGGAAACCAATTTACACAACTTGCTTCAGCTATTTATTCAGTTTTACCATGATAAGATTATGCATTTAAATTACAGGGAGAATTGTTCAGGATTGTGCATTATTCAGGGAGCATTCTGTCATTCTGTCTGTATTCATCTGTACTTACATTGTCTACGAGTCTGTTTTAATGAAATCACGGCTCAACAGTCATCTGCCAATTGGATTTTATAGCACAGCTTTTGCAGCAGGAGCAAAGAAAAAAAGAGAAAGTCAATAACGGTAGACTGTGTCATCTTGGACGATGAGGTTTTAATGATGGGGAGCCATCCAGTCACCTTTCTGTAACCCCCCGAGATAAAGGACCACCAAAGATGAGCGAGGACAGAGAAGGAATTAATTCAGCATTTTCAGAGCGTGTCTGTAGGTTGTGTGTGTGTGTGAGTATGAGTAAGGTGGAGGCAGTGAAGCATGGGCAAATGATGTATAGATAAGAAGTCAGAAAGATAAGAAAGGAGGAGTTGTGTGTAGAGGCGAGAATGAAAAAATGGAAACCAGAATGAGGCAATCTTTAAAACACTTTTCTGATTGTTTTATTATTTACAAGGGGAAAAAAAGGTACAAATAAGCTAAAAAAGCAACAGGGAAATAGATAGATTTGCCATGTTGGTAAAGTCAAAATAAAAGCGGAAAAAGTTTCATCCAAAGAAGAGACTAGAAATAAACAGATATGGGAACAAAAACAAACAGAAAAGGCCATGCCAAGCAGCACCAATTAGTATAAAGCTTTTTGTGAGAAATTCACCACATAATGAAAATAGCCAGTAATTAGCTGGTTTGAGCAAATACAGATGTTTTGGGTTTGCTAAAGGCTTTTTAACAATGAGCCCTTAGGCCCACAGTTATTAAGCGGAGGAGTTGCTCATCAAGTTCATATTGAGGTTCCTGACCTTCCAACATCAGAGTGAGAAGCTCAAGAATATCATTGTAGCAAATCAATGAGATATTTTAGATAAGAATAGATGGGTTCCAGTGACATTAAACAAAATAAACTTTAACCAAATTATCATTTATACACAATAAAACACTATATATCAAGTTTTAACTGTTAGAGAAGACAAAGTATATAAAGAGGAGCAGGACATTATTAATAAGGCGTGCATTCTAATTTTGAATATGTTCATGAACCATTTTGCCATATAATAAGGCCATAAATTAGTCACTTTTCTCTCCCTATGAGTCCAAACAGAAACAAAAAAATCAGCCACCTTCTTTTTTATATCAATCTCCACAGTTAGCTTTGATTAGAGATGACTACACAGTGCTGCAACAAAGCATGAGTTTTAACTGGTCAAAACTTAAGTGGGTATCTTGGTGCTGTGATGGCTTTAATTTTCTAAATGGCTCTTGGAGTAGGTGTTCCTTAAAGGAGCCAAGACAGACTCTGCCAGGCTGCTTCATTCTGTGGGCTGCATTAAAAAAGTAGTCATGAGAAGAATAACCCTCAATTGTTCGCTATGACATGCATGATTTTTGACGAATCATCTGCATCTCTCAAACAAACCACTTTAGTCCTAAACTCAAATTTTTAGTTTGGGGCCAACATAAATTCATCACTTGTTGCATCAAAACAAATGATCTTTAAGAATGAGCCCAGCTTCTTACTGATTTACTTGATAAATGAATGGTGCAGGCTGGTGTTGAAGAAAAGAGTTTCTCCCTGCGTTCTGACGGGCTGAAAGGACTACAGAAAAAAGCTCTTACTGGTTATTTTACAAGTGAACAACTATTTTCACTATTGTGCACAACTACAGGCAGAGCTGTACTGACATAATGTTTTGTTCTTACCAACTTTAAGATGTCCTTTTTTTAATGTTGTTTATTGAATATAGAGGAAGAACAGATGAATTTAGCAACAATATGAAAGACAAAACCAGAGATAAAATGGTTCCTTTTCCTACTTTTAGCTGTAAAAACAGTGTGTTTTCTATATTTAAGATGCTCTTTAATGTCCATTCAGTGCTTGCTCTTACTATCAATAAAGCATAGATGAAGATGCTGAACATTGGGTTGAGAGCTGATAAATTGCTCATCTTGTTCCTGTGAAAGGTCAGGGATGTCATTATTTACAACACTGGATCTTTGTCATAACTCAATACTGACCTTGCACAGGTCCTTAGATTACCCATATCTGTCTTGGGCTATGTGGGCTTTTTTTGTCCTCTATACATTTCTCAACTGTTAAACAGTACCATTAGAAATGTGAATCTAGATCTTTGGATAAAAACTTAAATGCATGCAAAAATGTACAACAGAGAACAATCCAACCACAGCAAACACATGGGTATGGATTTATGATGCTTCTCGGGTTTTGGAAATCATGCCCCACAATCAAAATGAGCAATAGCATTTTTCCTAGAATATGATTTGTAATGCAAAGCCAAAACCCTTGTGCATATGAGCTAAATTGGGGTTTAACTAGAAGCTTTGATAAATGTTAAAAACCTCAAAGCTGCTAAAAAATGTAAGAGTTACTGAGGGAATTTAGTTGCCTGATGCCGCCGATTGGGTGCTTCACCAAACAAGGAAAGCAACTATTCAAGGCTGTTTGGAAAAGGTCAAGGGCTTTAAAAATGTGCTTGACATTTGACTAAAGCAACCCATCTGTCTATCAAACACTTTTCGATCAACAATCAAAGCAATGAAGTGAAACCAGCTGGTAAAATCTTTAGGTCAGTCATTCAACACAAATAAATATTCAGAAACAAATACTTGTGTAAATCCTTATAACTTTAGTTTTGTTTTGCAAATGTAGGCTACAGCCTATTTTAGCCCTAGAGAGCACACTGGGTCATATTTGGCCGACATCTTTTCTTTTTCAATACTTATATATATAAAAGTTTTATTTCTTACCCCCCCCCCACACTTTTTTATTGCCGCTACCTAAGATAAATGGGCACAAAAAACAAATAATCAAATTAACTTTAAAAGACAAGGAGGTAACTGTTATGGAGTTTTTCAGAGTTAAAATTGTTTTATCCTAATTGTGTCATTATACTCACTGAATAAACTAGACACTTAATTAAATTTAATTTAAGTGATTTACAACTAATTACAGCCAAGATTGTGTCAATCACCAATTAAAAAAAAAGATTACTTACACCTTTCACCTTATACATTGGTGATTGACACAATCCTGGCTGTAAATAGAAATTTGTGTTGTTCTTATAATTGTTTTTTTATAACCTATTTCCATCCAAACCAATTAAGAATTCTTTGTTTAGTTGAGTTCAAATACGTTAACGTTTTCAAATTTCTTTATATTTATGACATACATAAGCAACCAACTTAAAACATCAAATACATCTAAAAAAAAACAAGAAAAAAAAACAATCTTGTTTTTCTCACAAGTCGGTCATTGGTTTAGAGACAGATTGTACAGAAACAAGGTCATCAAGCTCATAAAAGTGGCCTTTTATCAGAAAATGCTGTACCTATTGGCATTTTTAGAGGAGCAGAAACAAACAAAATGGCTTGCTACAAAGATAGAAAACACAGTGAAATTTTATTCGAAACAATTTTCTCTGAAGTCAAGCACCACATATCTTGCCCTTCAATCACCTCCCACGCGTTTATTGTTTCGGTGAGGACTCAGTAATACTAGTAATATGGCGCCTTTGGTAGATTACTTCGGCTGGTTTATGGAGAAAGGGTATCAATCATTTCTGCTGTCTCCATTTTATCTACTGCTGGTGATTCATGATAATGATAATTTAGGGATTGTCTAATGATACTGCTGAGACAAGCAATCTTCGTCGACTGATGCTTTAGCCGATCATTTCACAGAGGCCACCCCAAGTGAATCTTTAATGTGAAAAGCCTATAGGTGTAGCTTTGATTTTAGACAAAACATGTCCTTGATGAGTTGTTCCTCCACAGAGGCAGTTTTTGGATTCATGGGTTGCATCCAGCCTGCAACACTGAAAAAAATGGCAAATCAGCATATAAATGACAGCATTATTGAAAGTGCTAAGAAAAACATCAACCCACGAGTCCATTATATTAATTGGCTCCAGTCACAGGGTCGAGTAGTGATAAATGAAAGGCCGGACTTTGAATGGAGCCTTGGTCAATGATATAGTGGAACATGTGAACAACTGCCCTCCTTTGCTTATAGTGACCTTGCAATTAATCAATGGAAAGTAGGAGATGTTGGGAAATGTATGGAGTGGGAGAGAAGACAAGGAAAAGAGACGTGTAGCTAAAGGATTTAGGCCCATTAAGAAAATGACTAAAAAGTAAAATATTTAGTAAACACCAATAGATCGCAGATCTTGATAAAAAGATGATAGGGCTTAAGGACCAGTTGATTTCAGTCTCGAAACGGGGACATGTTACTCAGATGTGACGTATCTCCTGGTTCGTTCTCACATGCAACTCCATTTCTGCAAGACTTTGAATTTACAGTTTCAAACTATTTTATCTTTTTTTTTTAATGAAGGCATTAAAAATAAGGCAAGTGTTATTGTAAGTAATGTGATAGTAATATAATATGAGTAAGATAAGAAAAAGATCTAAAACCTGTTTTATTTGGAAAATAATTCTAAACGGAAACCAAGTAATGTTTTTTTTTTCTAACTGTAACAAAGGTATTTCAATATTTAAATGTTTCTAAGACCTTTTTTTTTTAATCAAACTTGAATTAAACTGAACTGTGTATAAAAAATGTAACTATTTATATACATTTTAGTTCTCTAAAAGATTAATTAAGCATAAATATTCTACACTATCAGGCTGCAATGGTCTTAAGTAAAAAAAAAATAATAATAAAAAAATCTCTTTATTCAAATGTCTATGCATTCTGTGAAATATCCTCTATGACCTCAGTAAAAACTAAAACAAAACACTCTGTGTCATATTTGGTCCTAATTAAGTGAATTGTCAATACGCAAACAATAAATAAATAAATATTTTGGTAGAATATCGCTTTATTAGATATTTTTCTTACGTTTCAGCTTTCCATCTAAGATCACATCAGTTGTCAAAACACCTGAGTGTCTGAAATTTGTCCCCCACATTTAACCCATCTCCTGGGGGAGCAGTGAGCTGCAGTCACAGCTGTGCTCAGGAAACATTTGGTGGTTCAATCCAACCTCTTAATGCTGAGTGTCAGACTGGGAGGCATTTTCAGTCTTTGGCATTATCCAGTGGGGGATTTGAACTCACGACCTTCCACGTTTCAACCACTGAGATGCAGCATTAATCAATGTACGAGAAACAATGTCCGATTCTCCATTCAGTATAGTTGAATCACAGTAAATGGACATGTGGAGAACACTGTTGCACCAAAAGAGCTGCATTTCTTGGTGATGGCGATGAGATGGAAGGAGGCAGGATGGGGCTCAGCGACAAGTGGCAATTACATATCTCTATAGTCTGGAACAAAGTCTATCCTCAAAGGGAACAAACCTCGCCCTGACAGTGTACTTTATCAGAGACTAGCTATTGAATATAAGAGTAAAGAGGATAAAATATCTTGGTAGCAAGCCTGTATGCAACAAATGGCGCCTACAGAATGGAATACAATACCACTGTGTTACCAGGCTGGTAACCAGCATGAGAAAAAACTGTTAAACTGTATTATGGATTTCTCACTCGTTACTGAGGCTGCTGTCAAATTATACTTTTGTATGTTTCTTTAGGCTTAAATACACTAAACAATACAAACTAAGATTCAGACAGACTGGTTTGCATTGTCAGACACGATTGTGCAAATATTGTATTTGCACAATTCACAGAAGGATTAATGCTCATCCGACAAAAGCATGTTTCTCCCAAGAGTGGCGCTGTTTAAAAGGAACATAATTAGGCTTTCCAGTATTATAAGATGAACTGTCAAGATGCATTTTTGCAATAACAAAAAAAAGATTTTAAACACAATTAAAAGCCTCACTGAAAATAAAACAATAATAATAAAAAAATTCTACTGCAAGCAAGCAGAAGGTTAAAGGGCCTCCATACTGATGGAGGATTTAGATTGACAGCAAAAATGTACTAAAGTAATTCAAAAGTTAAATAAAAATATTAAATTTCTCTGAATCCTTTCCATCCTTTATGTAATATTTAAATCACAGCCAGTAACTTAATATGAAGTTCCACTGACTATTCCTAGACAGTCTCAATAAAACAGGATGGAATTTTTTCTTTTACTTTAACATTTTAAAACTGCATCCACAGAAAAAAAATTCAATATCTTCAGATATAGAGAAATGTATTTATTTTTGAAACCTTCAGTAAAATTTCTCATTCTGAGTCAAAATTAAACTATATTGACTCAAATTTAACCCTGAAGTAAAATTTGAATTTGAATGATAAAAGACAAATATTTCAACTTAAACTTAGATTTTCTTATTTTAATTGAATTTGAAAATGTCCAATTTTACCATTATAAACTAAATTTGATCATAAGTTCGAGTAAGAGTGGACACAGAATAAGCTTTGCCTAAACAGCAGATTGGACTAACTTGTTTCATATGCTTTTGTGGATTATGACCCATAATGTGTCAGATGAGACTAGAAAAACACAAAACCAGCAGCTGTTTTCACCCAACATCCAATTTAAGATTCAGCTAATTTAATAGGTTGTTGATTATTTGCATATTAAATTGTTTTTGTTCATTTTTTAAAGTAAATACAAAACACGAAAGAAAACAGAACAGTCACATAATCATTATCCAAAGTTGTTTTGATTCAATACAAACATTTATCTATATGAATAAATTAACTAGACAGACTGAAATGCATTTCAGTACCAAAAACTAAACTAAACTAAAATACTGTGCAGGCTTATGGCAGAGTCATGATCTATCCACTGGAAAAAATATTCATGTACAAGCTCAAACGAGAGATTTATAATCAGTGAAGCATAGGTCACTGATGAATATGTAGCGCTCTCAGAGCTAGCCTCCATTTCATTATTGAGATTTGATAAACTGCAATATTCACAAAGTTGATTTAGAGGGTTAAGCACTTATGCAGGCTGTCATGCATTGATTTATACAAAAGTAAAAAAGAAAAAAATTCAGAACTGTGATCTTCAGCTTTTATACTGTATATTTCTGTTTCTCTACCATATACCATTTCAACATTGATTTACAGCAGCGGTAACTTTCAATATAGTTTTTATTATGTAAGAAATTGTATTTTTACTAATAAAACGGTCTGTTTTGTTCAGGTTATTTAACTAGGTATGTGAATTATGTGTTTTTCTTGTATTATTATTATCAGAGAAAGGCAGTTTTGTAAGGAAATTTGCAAAAGTTAATTGATTTTGAGTGAAAGTCTTAAACAGGTGAATCCAAAACAAACCACTGCAGTGTTTTGGCAGTGACACCCAGTCTTATTAATGGTACACAGTCTTTTTTGTTTATTTTTATGGCATTTTGTCCATTAGAAAATAAATCTGAACAATACTTTTTGTAGATCATAGTAGTAGGTTTAAGGGCTGTCATCTGGACTTTGTTTTTTCAGTTGGAGACGTTTCACCTCTTATCCAAAAGGCTTTGTCAATTCATATATACTTTGTAGATAATTTTGTAGATATCACTTAAAAATCTAAAAGTACATCTAAAATTTGACATTTGGACCATTTGAATTTAAAAACATATCAGTTATCTGACTAAATAGTACCATTTAAGTAGCTGCCATTTTCAACACTAATCATTAAACCAACAAGAAAGTGAAGGCCTTCCAATCTTTATGGCTTTTTTCAAACAAATATTTTCATTAAGCATCTCCAAGCAGAAACTATCAGCTTGTATAAGAAAACTCCTTTCTTATTAAACAAACCACAATAACAGTCCTTTTCCTGGGGGTGTAAGAGCTTTTCCACTATGGTGAACTGTTAAAATAAAAACTCCATATATTGACAAACTGTCAAGGCATTTGCCACTTTTAGGCCATTTACAATTCACTGGCTCAGTAAGTTGGACTCCAACTTCTCAAAGGGTGAAACGGTGTAGAAAGCTGCTTAAATGCGGTCTAACTGTGTGGCTGGATTTGTTTCAGTTCACTGTCCAGCTCAGTCTGTAGTGTATGTCCTTACAGATCAGTCTGTGCATGTTTTTTCTCCTATTGTACTGAGGCACACATGTGAGTTTGGTCTAATTCTCCTGCATTGTATTACACTTTCTCCAAGTTCATGAGGATGCCAGTTTTTTGCAGGCATATACACACATCTGTAGGAGTCGGTGTGTGCCCATTTGTCGTTCCCTCCAGCATGCAAGAGTAATGGAGCAGCCCCATCTGGACTGAACACATGGACCGGACTTTTTGACCTGTCAGAGGATGAATGTGCTTCTTAGAGGGAGTTCAGAGGCTGAACACTTGTGCCTTTTATTGTTTCTAAGATCCTCACCTCGGAGAGGTTTTTGAACAAAAAACAAGGTGGTACAATGGGGACAAAAGGGGTGGTGCCACAGACATGCACGGAGAAAAATACTACCAGCAAAATGAAGTGAGAGGCAAGGAGGCGAAGAAAGAAGGATGAGTTAGCCAGCCTTTGTACTTCCATCCATATCTCTGTTGTCTGATTTCACAACATGATCAAGGCCCAACTTTATTATGGTGGCAGCTTTTGGCTGCAGTTGAAAAGACAGATCAATTTGGCCTCTCCCACTGACGTTGCCCCGCTTTGCTGCCCATGACTCCGCAAAACATTCAGCTGCTTGGCAGCAGAAAAGGGCTGGCGGGCAGCGAAAGAGACGAACTAAAGCTTTCAAAATGGGAACTGTAGCCCAATGAACTGAGCTCATTTTCTGTGCTCCCCCATCATCTCATCTGCGCTGGCACAAATCAGCACTGTGATGAATTCTATCACAAAGAAAAATGAAGACCAGAGTGTTATGAAACATCCCTAAATTCATCAAGTTAAGTCCTTATGAATTAGAGTTGACTGTCATGAAAGCTGGGAATTACATGTATTTTTTAATAAAAAATGATTTCTCTACTTTTAAGAATTGAATAGTCTCATTTCAGCTCGAATGAACAGAAAATATCAAGCTTACTTTGCCTACAAGGCTGGCAGTAGCTGACGAAAACCAGCCAGGTGGCACCATCAATTTAATAGATGTTGCAGTCGTTATGAAAATGCTTCTTGTTAAATATTGCCTCACATTAGGGGGCTTTCACAGTGCCCTTCCACAACCAAACATAAACACTTTATCACCTGCGACAAACCCCCACTGATCTCAATGTCACAAAGCTCCAGGCAAAAATATGCAAACTCATTTTCCTCTGTTAAAACGTCATAAAGCATAAACACGTATAAACAAAAATAGGAACAAAAAAGAAAACCCATATTTTTTTTTTTTTTTTTTTTTAGGACTTGCATGATTGTACCCAACACCACCATTGGGCTAAAGCGTAATTAACCTGCTCAGTTGGAATGATTTACCTCTTAAAGTCAATTCTTTTTATTTTTTACTGCAGATTGACACGATCACCCAAGGAGACATAAAAAGTCATGTGACCCCCATCATAACAGGCATTTATATTACTGCACCTAGTAGCAATGTAACCTTTTTATTCGTTCTTTTACCCTTCAGCACTCTGATTGTAAAAAAAAAGAGAACGTTTTTAAGGACCCAGTCCGATAAAAAGTCTGTTTTTGGTGTTTTTAAACATGTTCTTGCAGCTTTTTTGTGATGATTGAGGAAATATACAGTATAAAGACAATAAGCTTAAAATTGCATTTCTGTGTATTTTTTTATCTAAATTATTTTGAATCAGGAGCAGATGGCCACCATGCTCCGCTCTATTCCAAAGCATCCATTTATACATAACTAGCGCCAGTGTGTGGCAGCGGAACCGCCACCAGTGTGGTAATGTGTGTGTGAATGGGCGAATGGGACTGTGACTGTAAAGCACTTTGGACCTTCGAGTAAGGTAGAAAAGCACCATAAAAGTATACGCTATTTACCATTTAGATCCATGTACGTCTTCGTTTTCTTCGCCTGAGCTGCCATCTGCCTCAAAACTGATAGCTCAAATATTGCTCGCCATTTTTTTGCATCTGTAATGTTATGTTGGGGGTGTAAGGGACTATTAGCTAGCGGGAGAGAGTGTAACTAGAGAGCTCTCAGCAACAAGGAAGGGAAGGGGAGGCAGCATTGCTCCACGCCAACGGTGTGAACTAGTGCTGCTCTGCAGAAACTATGTCACAGGAAACGATTCTGCCTAAAACGGCATAATCATAATTTAAAGACCACTAGCAAAGCTTTAAAAATAAATAAAAAAATGAGTGAAGTTGATCATAAAATATACATTATTCTTTATAAACACATATGTATACATATATTTCAAAATGCTGTACAGTGTTCTTCAGCTTATTTGCGTTTTACTGTTAGCAGTGTCGTTATTTTGGGCTGCACGGTGGTGCAGTGGTTAGCACTCTTGCCTCACAGCAAGAAGGCCCCCGGTTCAAGTCTTGGCTGGGGGACCTGAAACAGAACATCAATGGGGGACCTTTCTGTGTGGAGTTTGCATGGTCTCCCCGTGCATGCGTGGGTTTTCTCTAGGGTCTCCGGCTTCCTCCCACTGTCAAAAAACATGCTCCATAGGTCAATTGGCAACTCTAAATTGGTGTGAGAATGAATGGATGTGTGATATGTGGCCCTGCGACAGACTGGCAACCTGTCCCTGGTGCCAACCTGCCTTCACCCGTAAGTGGCCGGGATAGGCTCCGGCAGCCCTGTGACCCCAAAAGGGACAAAACGGAAGAAGATGAATGAATGTTGGCACTTTCACATATTTGCCTTTTTTTTTTTTTTTGTCACGTGACTCCTTGGTTCATCACAAACGCTCAGACAACTCATGACGATTGTATGAGACTTTTGTGTCCAAGGGAATCTCCAAGGAGGGGAGCGGAGATGAAGAGCTCGTCTGCCCGTCCGCCTCCAAGACCTGGTTCCACCGGTTACTGAATCACCATAACCGAAGTTTGTGCACCTGCATGGAGGAATTGCATCAGCTGACTAAGAAGTGGACGGACAATATTCTGATACCCTGAAGAAGATAATCACAGAAAATAATTATCATTCGGATGAATAAACGATGAATGAAATCTGTATTGTGCCAAGATATGCTTTTCCAGCCTGAATCAGTTTCCCTTCCGGATTGACACGCTGTGTCCGATGCTCAAATCGTGCTGCAGGACCTCTTGCACTTACCTGATGAAGGAAGACGCACAGGCTCCTGGTTTAAAGGTACAGAGTGACAAAGTGACACTCCTAATGTGCGCTATGGTACAGTCAATTACTCTGAATAAAAATAAAAATAAAAACTCTTAATGCCGAGCAAAATGCCAGTGTTCTTTAATAAATGTTTTACAAAGCATCAGAAATGTTTCAGAAGTGTTTTTGATGAGTAAGGATCAGTGGCGGACATTTTTGGGCAGCAGGGATGGGTGGGGAGGGTGGTTCTCTGTATTCGCTGATTTTGTGTATTTGTGGGTGTCTCTGGTCCCTAACCCCTGCTAATAAAAGGGGAATACTGTATAAGGAAAGATGTAATTCATTCTCCTTTTTTCATACTATGAATTAGATTTCGGAGGGTGCTTTTATGATCAACTTTATAAAATGAAAAAAAGAAAAACCTAGGAACTTCCTTGATATTTGACAACTTAATTTTAGGGTCAGTGATGATTTTTAACTAAATCTATTTATCATTTTTATTTGCAGTATTTTTTGTTAACCTTGTGAAGCCACCTCCAGTGGTAAAATATCTAGTTCCATAGAAATTTTGTTTGAGATTGCAGTCAAACCTTAAAAAAAATGGTATAAAGACGTGTCAAGGTTTTATTCCATGGTTACATTTTAAATTGGATTTTACATTTTGAATCCTAAAAAGTCAATTTTTTAACCAACCTTGAAATATTAAGATAGTGTCTTCAGTTCATAATCTCTTGTTAGAAGAATCAACTGGAGTTTGTGCACATTTTTTTAATTTGTTTCTATTAACTGAAAGCAGAATTTTAGAGAGGGATTATTGTCGTGTTCTATCGTTTATTTAGCTGAATTTAATACAGCTGTACCCTTTAACTTCATAGTTTTAAAAAGCTCTGTCATGATTTGGAGAGGTGGTTTCATCTTTTTCATTATTTTGATAAGCACAACTTGTCAATCCAGGTTAAAGTTCATTGATGATTAAAAAGTATGTCAAACAATCTCTTAGTAAAGATCACATCAATGAATGTCTTTAGCGTCTGTATCTGTAAAGGTTACAGTTTTCTTTTGAAATGTTTGCAACAGCAGCAGGCTAATTCTTTACTGCAGTCTTGTTCACTCAGCTGCATTCAGCTCTGCAGCATCTCGCTGTGCTTCAACCTCTCCACTTAACCTTCCTCTTGTGATTCAGTTTATAACCTCTGGGCAGCTTGAATTGTCTCTCCTTCGATCCTGCAGTAACAGCACCAATAGGTTGTTGAGTTTCTTCCTAGCTTCTGTCCCAGCTTTGAGAAAACACATGAATGCAGGCAGGGAGCGAGGGAAGCTCTGGGCACACGGTTAGTTTCCTGCAGCTAAGCTTCAGGAAAGGACAGTTGGATTTGCTGGGATGCCTTGGCACTGTTTGATTTGGTACATGATTTGGCTGGCTTCTTTTTCAACAAAGCCTCTATTCAATATTAAAGCCTTTTTTGTTTGTTTTTTTGTTTTGTCTTTTGTCAAGTTTATGTTAACCCTTTAACACCGGAGCTGTTGCTGGCGACACCTAAAGAACATACCCTCTTTCACATACCGTAACTCTTTGAAAGTTTACGCAATCAATGTGAATCCATTGATTCGGCACAGAGAAAAGCAGCTTTTCACATCGGCTTTTCTCTTCAACAGATTATTTACAATGATTGTGTAAGAACTTCACTACCGTAAAGTGTTGCACATCAGCGCAAGGCTGCTTTTCTCAAAATCCCAAAGAAGAGTGATGGTATTTAAAAGAATGTCAACACTAGAGCTAAAACTCTGGTATAAAAGAGTTAAACAAGATTTTTAGTTGACAGATGTTTTAAGTGACCATGCATATGCATGCTTTGGATTTATCATCTACTCATTAAATATTAAAATAAAGTGAAAAAAATACTTCATTAAATTTTATACTCTGATTTGTTTTCTAGCAGCTTTGCTATACTCTTAAAATACTTATTGTTATGTAAATGCACATTCATTTTTTCTTTCCACTAACATGACATTTAGATACATTGTTAAATGTGACAATTTCACTAATGTAAAAGTAGTTTATTTAAACTACTAATGCATGTTGCGAGTTTGTGTTTTATGTTGTGTCCAGCAAACTCAAAGTTTTTATATAAACTCATAACAGAGATAAAATGAAACCAGCAAAAGATTCACAAAAAAAACACATTAGAGCCCGTACTTAGTAATTTTGACCACACTGCAAAGACGGATTTTACAGAAAATTACTTTAGTAAATTATTAATACAAGAACATTTAACTCTGTGCTTAACAATTTTAAATATCTTAATGTTTCTTTCACTGTCAAATAACTTTTACTATTATTGTTTTTGTTTATATAGGCTGTAATTGCTTTCTTTATAAAATCCACGAGAGCAAAAATGGTTTATTGACTATCTTGGGTTTACAGAATTGGGCAGTTTAATATGAAATATGAAAATTCCAAAGGATGGTGCTAAATGAGCCTTGATAATAGTCACTGTGACCTAATTACAAACAAAAACGCCATCTTTTCATAACTCAGAACAACATTGCTCTTGTTTTCAGCTTTACAATAAAATAGTGCTTTAATATTAAGATTTTTTTTTTAACTGCAAAGTAATTTCACTAACAATTTGCTGCAGATTAAGAAAGTTATTTAGCCTGCTATAGATTCATTTATGGCTGGAAAATGAGAGATTAATAAAATCCCTGTCTGCCCATAAACAAGTCTGGAGTGAACACTAATGAATCTGGTAGATCTTAAGGAAACTTTTCAGTCTTAATTTTCTGTACTTGGCATTCGGGCACCATGCCCAACTTCATTTATGTGGAGCTTAAGAAACAGAAAATCGGCATTCATAAGACATTTTTGTACGTCTTAGAATTCTTAGAAAAGACTAACAATGCTGTTTTGAAAAAATGTTGGCTTTGACAATAGACAGCAGCACAATAGTCTATTTTTTGGATACCTTTGAAAATGTGAAACATGTTTTTTTCGTGACCATTTACACGACTGATCTGGTGCCCTCTTTTTTTTGGGAGATCATCTAAATTACACAAAATAACACTAGACTGGTATCCTTAAGGTGTGCTGATTCATCTCTCAGACATGAGCTCTTCTGGAAAAAAATATAGACAGAAGGGAAAAACAAACTAAAAAATGCATTTAAGGTCATACAAAGAACAATATTTTACAATTTGCCAGACTTGAATTTTTCTGGGGTTTTTTTTATATATTCTTTAGCACCATGGAAAATCTGCACTCTTGCAACTAAATTTTTCTGATGACTGCCTACTCCAGTGATCCATTTATTTTCCAAATGTTAAGCTACGCGGTGCTTACTGGCATTTAATACTGCCCTTTTGAATGTTAAATATTTTAAAAGACTGTTGAACTTCTGTGGACCTCCTAAAGAAGTGATAAATGCAGCAACAATGACTCACATAGATGAGTTTAATAATTAAGCTGTTTGTCAAAAAGAAATGATGAAGCTCATCACCAAGTCACTCACTGACCTTTAGTATAGTAAGTAGTAGGCAACATCAGCAGAATAACAAGTGATCCAGCATGTTGTCAACATTTATTGCACGAAAACACTACGTTTTTTGGGAATTTTTCACAGATAACCTCTGTTGTGGGTTGGTGTAAATTGAATGTTTATGTTTATACTCACATTTTGCCAGAACCAATTGTCAATCAAAAAGGCATCTTTTTTTTATTTTCATGGGGCAAAAAGTATTTAGCCAACCACCAACTGTGCAAGTTCTCCAGTTAAAAAGACGAGAGAGGTCTGTATTGTTCATCATAGGTAAACCTCAACTATGAGAGACAAAATGAGACAATAAAATCAAGGAAAATCATACTGTCTAATTTTTAAACAATGTATTTGTAAATTAAGGCTGGAAATTGAGTATTTGGTCACCCACAAACAAGCAAGATGTCTGGTTCTCACAGACCTGTAACTTCTTTGGTAAAAAATATCATCTGTCCTCCACTCGTTACCTGTTTTAAATGGCACTAAAAGACACCTGTCCACAACCTCAGACAGTCACACTCCAAACTCCACTATGGCCAAGACCAAAGAGCTGTCTAAGCACACCAGAAACAAAACTGTTGACCTGCACCAGGATGAGAAGACTGAATCTGCAATAGGTAAGCAGCTTGGTGTGAAGAAATCAACTTTGGGAGCAATTAATAGGAAATGAAAGACATACAAGACCACTGATCATTTCCCAGCAGGATCTCACCCAGTGGGATCAAAATGATTAAAGGAACGGTGAGCAAAAATCCTAGAACCACACGAGGGGACCAAGTGAATGACCTGCAGAGAGCTGGGACCAAAGTAACAAATGCTACCATCAGTAACATCAGTAACACCAGGGACTCAAATCCTGCAGTGCCAGACCTGGCCCCCCACTAAAGCCAGTACATGTACGGGCCCTTCTAAAGTTTGCTAGAGCATTTGGATGATCAGAAGAGGATTGGGAGAATGTCCTATGGCCAGATGAAACCACAATAGAACTTTTTGGTTAGAACTATATTTGTCATGTTTGGAGGACAAAGAATGCCGAGTTGCATCCAAAGAACATCATACCTACTGTAAAGCATGGGGGGTGAAAACATCATGCTTTGGGGCTTGTCTTTCAGCAAAGGGATCAGAATGACTGATCTGGTTAAAGGAAAGAATGAATGAGGCCATGTACCGTCACGTAGCTGAGTCTTTAAGCATGACAACGATCCCAAAAACACTGCTCGGGTAACAAAGGAGTGGTTCCGTAAGAAGCATTTGAAGGTACTGTAGTGGCATAGCCAGTCTCCATATCTCAACCCCATAAAAAATCATAAGATGGAGTTAAACGTCTGTGTTGACAACAGCTCCAAAACATCACTGCTCTAGAGGTGATCTGCATGGAGGAATGGGCCAAAATACCAGCAACAGTTGGTGCAAACCTTGTGAACATCTGACTGCTGCCATTGCCAACAAAGAGTATTTAACAAATAAATGAGTTGAACTTTTGTTATTGACAAAATACTGAATTTACACCATAATTTACAAATAAATTCTTTAGATATCAGACAATGTGATTTTGTGGATTTATTTTTTTTATTTTGTGTCTCATAGTTGAGGTATACCTATGATGTCAATTACATGCCTTTCTTATCTTATTAATTGGGAGAACTTGCACAATTGGTGGCTGATTAAATACTTTTTTGCCCCACTGTATTCTATTAACTTTTCACATCCCTGTAATCACTCTTTGTAAAAAAAAAAAAAAAAAGATTCTACACGAATACAAACAACACGACTAAAGAACGTTTTACGAGATGGTTATATTTTTAAAAAGAACTAGAATTTGAAAGAAAAAGTGGAACATGACTTTAATAAATATGGATAGCTAAATATGGACAGGTGGTGTGGCAAAAGGAAACAAAAATAAAAATAAAAAGTTCTCTGTAAGAACACATTGAATCCTAGATTAGTATATTTTAAATTTAAATTTTAATTGTATGGGTGTGCACATAAAAAGAAGATTCATGGCAGAGTTTTACAGATAATATAATGTCTTGTATTTGTCTTTAGCAAAGAGCCTGTGGCTTGTCAAGATGTTAGAATATTGAAACCATTTTTCAACTTGACAGAATTTTAATTTGTTGAAATAAAAAATTTAATAATTTAAATTCCACCAGCATAAAATATAGATGATGCGGTATAATTGCTATTGTAGGCCTTTTTTTCACCTCCAATTTTACTGAAAGCTGTGACACTAGTTTAAATGAAGCAATTCCTATGGTTTTACAGACGGCTCGACTACTAATTGCTATGTAACAATCATTGATAAATGTCTTTTTAGTTTCAAAATAGGAACACTTTGTTCTTCCTTTTTGAAGTGCTTTTAACCGTTTGTATTGTTCTTGGTGTGTGTGTTAAGTTCTGCAAACATGCAGTACTTCTCTCCAAACAGACTTTCATTTTTGGTTTTCCAAACAGGAAATACACAAAAGAAATGTTGAATTATAATATTGAATGGAGCAAAAATTGTTTTTCCATCTGAGCAGAATGAGCATGGAACATGAATTCAATCACACTGATGTATGACAGAAAGCAAATAGAATATGCTATTTTAATTATTATGTGTCTGGACGATTCTTGATGATTTTCATGTATCATGTTTGTTAGACAATGTGCAGTATTAATACGATTTTTTTTAAAATAAGACTAATCTAATACAGACTCACCACACACACTTTCAACCTATGATACCCTTTATCTGGGCTCCAACACCTGTCCCCATGGCAACACTATCAATAGGAGATCTACCTGGGTCATAAAGTCCCTCTCTTCCTTTCTCTCTCTTGGCTTTGAACAAGTCCTGACATTTTCGACTGTGTCTCGTTGTGCATCTGTTCAAGTGCAAATACTCCCAGTGTTTATTTCCACCGCTTTGTTTACTGCTCTCACTTATGTCTTTCATCTTCTGTGCAGGTGAACAGCTAAAGGTCTTAAGAGAATTGAATTCTACACGTGTGCAATAAATAAATAAATAAATAAATAAACCTAGATAATTGTTTTTATTGTGTTGCCCACTTGAATGCAAATGCAACTTTAACATTTTATGTTATTATTATTACCTACAATGAATTGATATCGACAACAAAAACAGCCAAATTAACAGTATCTAAATAGTGAGAGCTTAAATTCATAAAAGATAAATTTAAAAAAATTAGACAAAGCAAAACACTCGGAGAAACATTCAGAGATCAGTTGGAGGTGAGTTATTAACTGAAATAAGGCAGTAAATTAGCAGGGATGGACATAATTAGGATGTAGATGCAGCTACACAATGGGCGTTTAACTTTTTGGATAATACAGGACTTCTTGAAGCAATCCTATAATTAAAAATATAGAAAGACAGCAGCTGGTGGCTGTGGTCCACTTTGTTTGCCTATATTGAACTTGCCAATTATTTTTTTTTAATTTGACAGAATGATTATAATAGCAATTTGTCAATGCTGGCTTCTGCTCTTAGCTAAAAGCCATGTAGTTAAATAGTGAATGGTTTACTTTAAAGACAGGAAAAATGTATTATTTTGTTGTGTTTTTTTTTTTTAGATCCTTGTCAATTGATAAACTGCAACTGATAGCAAAGCCAGACACTTTTCATGTGACATGCAAAGCATGTATTTCAAATCTAGAGTTAGTCAGCCTGGCGTCAATATTACTTTGACTTTTTTCTAGCCAGGAAGTAGGTGTTTTGGCCTTAGTTAACCTTTAGTTTAATCCCACTCCCAAAGATATGCTGCTGAGCTGATTTGAGCTGCACAATTTGCTGGAGAGAATGCCAGTGGTTGTCAGACTACCACCTGCCCATATGTCTCTGCTTTGGGACCTCCTGCTCAGTCAAATCTTGCTGATTAGGTAACTTTTCAATCTGATTGCTTCTCAGTTTCACACTGTGGTACTTATTAAAACAGAATAAGTAAAGTGGTAACAACTACACAAAGAGAAAGGAGTCCTCTCTTCAATCCACTCTCATTCACTTAAGAGTTCTGTTCAGAGAATGTGATCTAAAACTATTGTATTAAAAATGTAATCAAATGCTAACCCTCACCAGAAAATGTTCAGATCTTTGTAAATGTGCATATTTGTACTCTTTGAGATCACATAAAACAAAAGAACATCTATTTTCTCAATGTCATTAATATGGTTCTTTTAAAAGTTTTTTTTTTCTTTTTTTCCTCATTCCCAAACTAAATTACATTTAAATAAATAATCGAAAGTTTAGATACAACATTAAATTCTGCTCTGTCAAGTTTAGGTTTAGCAAATCTAAAAGGTAAAGCGAAAAAAACTGGTAGATGTTTCACTTACATGTGGAACATGGTAAAAAAAACTAACAGTGACAGAAATACTGCAACATGCACAAACAAAATTCACACAGCTTAATGCCATTTAAAAATGGAATAGAAATATGCTTTTAAATTACATTCCGATAAATAAAATAAAAATTAACGTGAAATATTGCCTGCAAAATCTCCAGTTTGTAATTGCCCTCCCTCTTAGATTGGGACTTCATATTATTCTGTACAATCCTATATGAGGATTCTTCGGTCACAGACAGAGAACAAGTCTTTTTTTTTTTTTTTCATGTGACCTCTATATACAGTTTGTAGCACTTTGTCAGAACAGTCACACACCAGTGAGCACATCACAGACAATGTCATGGTTCAGAGGTGTTTGCCAAATGACACTTCAACAGGTTGAAAGGCCTGGTTTCAGATCATTAAACATTCGTTATTATGTAATCGCTGTTCCAACTGAACCACCTTCCCTTTCACAACAAGAGGAGGAACCAAGTAGAACACATACTTACAAAGCAAAAACAAAAATATCAAGAATTGAGATCTTTTTACCAATATAATTTAAAAAGTATATATATTTTTGTCTGTTTATGTTAAATACTTTATTGTATTTTAATAGTACCAATAAACACCACTTACCATGTCAAGCTACAAAAAGACTGCACTTTGTAAAATAAACTTTTTTTATGTTGTTTTGCAGAAAAACTCAATTAAAACAAGGAGTTATCTATATCCAAATATTACCCATTTCATTTAACAGACTGGTTGACATGAACTTTTAAAATTGCTTTCAAATGAAAAAGAAAAAAAGAGCACTTTGGATTTAATTTTCAAATAGAATCCATTTTAAATGTAAAAGTCAACATAAGAGAGTTACTTTATATGCTGAGTTCAGTATAGAATTGAATTAACCTTTATGTGCCATCAGACATTTTTGTAATGGGATTTAAATATTATTTTTCATCTGAAGTAATTACAGAATGGTTTGGGATAATAACAACTTTTTAAACTCTTGACCTCTAGTATTTTGGGATTTTTCTCAGCTGTCTAGATCTAGAAAATATGTAAACCAACATTTCAGTGGCAGTATGTTGGGCTCAAACTATGATGTATAATTACTGAACTCAAAAAGAAATGAAACGTCGCACAAACTCAAGAGAGATATTCATATGGACCTAATAAAAATAATTGGGCTAATCAGTGGCTCAGCCATTACTTTAACAGGTTCTGTCTTCAGAGAATCAACAGTGAGCCTCCAAACAGGATTTTGCAATGCATTTCGATTATCCATCATGTGAAGGCTCAGCTGTTTTAATGACAGGACTATCCTGATCTCTGATGTCTGCCAAATGAAAAAACTGAATATCGTCATCCCCAGAGGAACTTAATGATCCGCAAATCTACGGAAACATCCACACATGCTAACACAGCTAAACACTAACACACTATAGCCCTCACAGAGACAGCAGCTTATTGATCATTGTCACATTTGTCTATAGACTGGAAACAAGCCTCTAAGCAACACAAAAATGAGGACACTGGTTATGTGTTGGTTACCACAGGCTGGAGTGACAAACATAACACTAGCCCTAATTGTGGCACACTTGCACACATTAACAGAGATCTCCAATACCACCCAAAAAACACCCACAAAATACAGACTCAGTAATCGAGTGACAGAACAGAAAACAAGAGCTTCTTGTCTGTTTCTGAATTAAGTCTGGTGCTGAAACTCTGGTCAAAAGTACAGTGAGAGTGTCTGAAAGGAATAAACAAAAGGACAGAGGAGGAATCACGCATACTCTGGCAGAGGGAGTGAACTCTGTGAACTTCACTGGTCAAAGAAAGCAATAAAATATGAACGCACCAGCACAGAATGAAGCAATTGGTCTCAGCAAAAGTGGAACCAAACTGCTTCAGTTGTCTGGACGAAGCATCTCCAGTTTTTGGATCGTAGTTGGATGGGCCTGTCTGGCTGTCTGGGTAGAAAAGTAATTGTGACACTCAGTGTGACGGAAGGCGCCAGTAAAGTGGAGAGAGATGAGTGAACAGTTAAGGAATCAGTGGGGAAAAGAAAACAGTGTGAGGAAAGGAATGGGAACAAAACGCTGTCTCTGACTGACTAACACAGTCGAACAAGAACAAGGAAAAAGTGTTTAAAGTCACCAAGTTTAAAAAGTTAGTTTCTACATTACACATCTCCTTCTTTCTCTGTTTTCACGCTGATGCTTTTATGTTTTAAAGCAGGCTATGTTCTTTTATGCTGATATTCTCTAACTTTCCTCTCAAGGATCAATGGTTTCTTTTGTAATCCTCAAAACTCCTATTGACTCAGGTCTGATTGTTGGACAGAAGTGTTTTTGTTTGTCATGCAGCCCAGTTTAAACATGCAACAGAAATATAAGACAAAAGCGGTGCCGAACACTGCAAACAATCCACACAAAACCAGTCTGGCTTCGCTCTACGCATTTCTATTCATCCATCCGTCTAACATGAAAGCTGTGAAAAGGTTTGAACAAAAGGATCATAGAGCACACAAAGCATCTGTTGACTACCTCACACTAAATATACAGTATTTTACAGGTGCAAACTGCACAAAAAGTTACCTTTTATACACAAGAAGAGACTTCAATCCATAACTTGCAGATCAGTGTTTGAAAATGTTCGCACTGCAAGAAAAAATTTGTGAGAAATAGTTTATGTTAAGTATTTTATCCAGAAACTTACATTTTAATCATATGTTAATGTTGACCTGGAGAATCTCTTTTAAGCAACTATTTGCACTAAAATGTAAAACGAGGTCAAATTACTAACTCAACATAGCTCTAAGACAAAAATTAAAAAATTAATTACATGATTTCTCATTAAAAACACCACTTAATTCGATACACAAACAACTTGTCCATGAAGGAGGAACTCCAACATCCCAGTTTAACATTGCCCATGCGTACACAGTGAGTTGTTTGTTTCCAAAAGCTATTCCTCTAAAACCCATGACCACACTTACAGGTCTTTTTTTTTCATGTGTAAACAACTAATCTGCAGTGTCAATTATGATCTAATTTCACTTAGCTTAGAACGGCAATAGAGACAAAAATGGAGCACAGGAGTTAACAAAAGGTGAATTCAGAGGCCCCCTTTTTTCAATAGTGTGTGATTTTACCCAATTTCAAGCATGGCTGACTCAAGAAGATTCCTGCATCCCATTTAAACATTTCTCTAGAAATAACATTTATCTAATTTGTTTCATGGCTTCCTGCCTCCATGCACTCATCTTCCAAATGCCCATGGCAAGCAGGAGAAGTCTGAGTTTCAGGCATGAAGTCAGATTTTGAGGCAGAATATTTGGGCAAAATGGTAAGGCATATTTGCTGGCTAATCCAACAGGGTGTGGTTAAATAACAGGACATGTGTGCAACAATAAACTAAATTAGTCTACTAATATGTCATGCTCATAGTATGTGTTTTGCAGGGGTTGCTACCTATGTACATTTAAAAGCTGTGGGATGTTTTAGGCTCCATCCAGAGTAATACTTCCACCTTTGAGAGCAGCTCTTTGCACAAAGATCCATTTATTTAACATTTTTTCTGGCATTACTGTCCCCACAGTGGCCAAGGATGATGGTGCTGCTGTGAAACCTCTGCATTTCAGGACCTGAGCCTATCTGAGCTGCAACACATGGCAAACACCTAATCCATACAGCTAACAACAGCAACATAATCTCCCACATAGGCTACACTGCTCGTGTTACTAATTAGAAATAAACTAGCTAATTAGGAACCTTGTTCTATTGTTTAACAGGAACATGATTTCTCCCAACAATGTTCAATTGTTAACTTACAGTGACAGGTTTTTTGTATTGTATGCATCCTAAATATGGATTTCTCACTGCCAACCACTAAAAAGCATAAACATGAGCCAAAAAGGGAATAACAGTAGCCTTTTGACCGTTGCATTGAACAAATAGACAACAGTTGTCCTGTGAAACAAACTTTCTATTTCTGCCTGTCATTTTCTTTTACATTAGAACGTTTTAGAACATAAAAAAGAATTAACTTTACATTTAAAAATAAGCATATTTCTAATGCTGACTGAGTAAAATTCATCTAAAATTTAAAAAGCAGTCTTCAAAAAACAAATAATCCACAAGAAATGCATTTTAGCTTACTCACATGTTTATAATCATAATTCAGCAAATACACATATTGTGTTATTTTGTCAGTCATTTTCCAATTTTGAACTTTTCTGATGGTGGCAAATACTGGTATATGCAACTCCTGGTTTCAAAAAAGCAGAATCTCTTATCTTAAAAAAAGCAACTGTATCCAGATTTAAAATCGGAGACATGGCCTACAGTTAGAACAGAACAAGTTTAATGAAAGGCAATGCAGAATCCATAATTAGCTTAAAGTTTCCCTCATGCCTTTTGGTTATTTTGATTTAAATCCTAACTTACCTGAGTCTGAGAGCAGTAATGTGAATAGAATGAATCTACAAGCCTCTTTTTGCATAGGTTTATTTAGGCTTAAGATTTACTGGTTCAAGTGTGGCAAAGTTTTTAAGATTTTTTCCACTCAAAATTCCCTTTCTACCAACATGCTTTCTTACAACCCTGTGAAAGACTGGCAACCTGTCCACGGTGTCCCCTGCCTTTGCCCACAAGTAGCAGGGATAAGCTCCAGCAGCCCCGTGACCCCGAAAGGGACAAAACAGAAGAGAATGAATGAATGAATGAATGAATGAATGAATGAAAGAATGAATGAATGAATGAATGTTTTCATACAATCTTGTCTTTTGTGTTAGAATGGCAGCTTTGAGCATCTCCTTACTGTCTTATTTGTATATGGCAAATACACGAGTAAGACTCTGGAAATGTGTATGAGTAAAAAAGCATAAAAATATAAAATATAAAATATAGCACACTCAAAATCGTGTGCCGGTAAAATTTATAGCTGAAGGCCCTTAAAGAGAAACAAATGCAATAAAGCAAAACAAATTTAAAAGTATATGTTTTCAAAAGTTACTTTTACTATCTTTTTTTTTCCCACCAAGCTTTCTTGGAAATATTTTTTTTTTTTCAAATGTGGACCGATTAATTAAATCACAGCTTTATAAAAATATAATAACAATAACAATGACAATGACGATTATGATGATAATAATAACATCAACAACAACAACAATAATAATAATAATAATAATAATAATAATAATAATAATAGTTTGCTTTTAGAATTCATGAAAAAGAAAGAAACTTTTTTTAAAAATGGAGCAATAGATTTAGGATGAAAGAATGAGGAAAAGAACAGTTCATTGTGTGTGCTCTCTCTGGATGGACAGTCTTTATAATGAGAAATATTAACGCTGCCAGACTCTTTCAGTCGTTTTCAAAAAAATCCTCAGACACACACAAAAGAGAGCCCCTAAAATCCATCCAACCAGTCATTGCCCTTTATAGGCAAAGCACTGCAAAGAGAGAATGTGTTCATAGAGTTTGGTGAATACTACTGAATGAAAAATGATTCATTTTACCTGAATCATACTTTAGTACTGCAGTATATTATTCCCTGTGGAGTGGATCTGTGGTATCTAAAAAAAAACAGGTGTTATAGGACAAAAACTTTCTTCCCATCTCTCTTTCATAGGTTCTCCTGGTTTTATAGTTGCTGTACTTATTATCTTAGTTAATTTAAACTGAACACTATAATGTTTACTTTTACAAATTTAATTCACAAGAAAGAGACTTTATGTTTGGGCAAAAAAAAAAAAAAGCTCGGGCTGAACAGTATTTTTTTGCTGTTTTTATAGCCCCTACAGTTACAATTGATTTGCTGTTTTTGTGGCTATTTGTTTATTTGTTCTTTGTTTAAACCTGTGGTGCACTCAGTGGGCTCAACCCATGAGGTCAAGGGACCCATGGGTTGTTTTTCTTTAAGCCCATTGTATCTTGTAGAGGTTTTGGCCCTAAGAATATTATTATTTTTATTTTTGAAATAGAGACTATTGTACTAGCTCCTTACTTCTCTCCCCAGCGTTTTTTTTTTAAATGTGATTTTTTTATTTTTTTATTTTGTTTTTGACTGGACAGAAAAAACTGAAAGTGAGGGACATAGGTAGAAAATTGGAAGGTAAAGAGGGGAAACAGATGCAAAGTGCAGAGTAAATAAAAATATACTTTTGTTTCTTTTAAAAAGTACTGTTTAAATGAAAACTGAAAAGTATTCCCCTTTAGTTTTGTTTGTCTCATAGGTGTTTGTTTAGTAAAATATCAAACAATAGATTTTTTTTAATTAAATTTTCTGTGTTGTATAGGTGTTTGCAATAAAACATTTTCTGAAAAGCAATTTTTTTTTTCTCTTTTTGTTGTTTAAGAGTGAGAAAAGAGTACAAGGTGTGTGTCAACTGTTGTTATTTGCTGCTATGAACAGTGACCTAGAAATTATACAGATTCTTGCTGACCTGGTCAGAAAAACATTGGCAAGTTTTGTTGTTTCAAAACACTTTAGTGCTCTGTTCTGCTTTTCTATTTATAAAAGGATTTTCCACAATTCATTTTGATTTTATTACTTTCTTAACCATTTCTTTCTCTAAATATGTTTTGACTATTTTCAGGCAAGTTTGGTCAAAAATCTTAAGCAGATCTTTTTTCCTAAAACATCTCTAGATGACTGATTGTCCCTTGCAGATAGTTCCTTAAAGCAGGTTTGTGAGGATACTGTAACACTGCTGCGTGCTTTCAGCAAAACAAAAATAGATCACTCTGGACTGCAGTCAGAACACATTGTTGCCACAGAAGCTTATTGTTTACACATAAGTTGATTTTCCAATAGCGTATAAAAGGAATATTTCAAATCACATAACTGATTAAAACAGCTGTGGCTTGTCTGTGCATACTTGTATAAATTTATTTTGCCTAAAATGTTTTTCAGTTGATTTGAGTTCAATGTATGTTTTGACAAAACACATCTTAAAATATATAACTTAAATTTGAGGGAGATTTGCAACACTTTTTGGAGGGTCATAATTGTCATTGTTTTAGCTGTAAAAATATTGGAAGCCCTTATTGTGATCTTAACCTTCAAGTGCAAAAACAATCCAAAATGGGGGCACAACAGACGCAAACACAGTGACCTTATTTGTCACACACCTAGGTGTGTGAAACTTGTTCTCTGCATTTGAGCCGTCCTCAGAGGGTGTGGTGAGCTGCAGACATGGTTATTCTGTTCTAAAAAGCAGTCATTGGTCAGCTCATTATTATTTTATTTTATAAATGACAATTTTTCCGTATTCTGTAGCACAACACGAGCGGTATGGAAAACAATGCAATCCTGTGACAAAGCTGATAACTTATTTTAATTGACTGAGCCAACTCAGCAATTACATGGGAGGACAGACAGAATGATAATTTTAGTTGGAGTCTGCCAGCTCTTTATTACCACTTCATTGAACACAGTGTACAACAGGTGTAAAATGGTTATACTAGAACCGGGGTCTGTATAGATGAGAAATCCAATCACCTCTGTTGGAATGAACTTCTTAACTGCTGCCAAGTTCTGCTCCGCTGCTTTTAGCTTCCTGTTTAACATTGTTAGTTGGGGACAAATCTTTAATCAAGACCGAATTGAACAGTTTAGGCTACATTTCTATTCACTTGACTGCTTGACTGCTCAATATTTTATACTGTACATACAGGCCACATCTCTGCAGGTTTGTTACCTGAAATCCAGTTATTTATAGATGGCATCGCATGGCTTTTTGTCTTCATGAATAAGACAGGAGATAGTCCTTCAGCATCTAAGCCCGGATAGAGTGCATTAAAATTTGCTCTATAACTAAATGCTTCTTTGATAAAAACAAGACAAAATAAATATATATTGGTGTCCTTTAGTCTTTTTTTTACACCCTCATCCTCTGATTAGTATTTATAAGCAATTTTTCATTTTATATACAGTAATTTGTTTATTCAATTTCCTTAAATGGTTCTGATGCATTTTACATCTCATTTGTTGCACTGAGCAACTTCGGTTCCAATATTTAAATATGGTATGGTCACAAGTTCATGTTCACAAATCTACTTACCAAAAGTTCCTTAACCTGCCATGCTACTACACACAAAAGGAAGATTTCTTTTTTTCTATTGTAAGCCTGGATTCCCAAAATAACCCACTCTAGTTTGCAGGGGTGCGGACAGTTTGAGAACCAACTTGACAGTAATCCATGACTGGGGCAATGTACTATATATATATATATATATATTTTTTTTTTTTCTTTTTTTTTTTGTCTAGCCATTGATTTTACCGTGACTCTTTAAAGAGAACCTGACAGCGCTGACACATTTGCAAACTCTCACAACCCCTGTGGCATAATTACGATATGCAGAAAGTAAACCAGTTTCCTGTGTTTTGCTGTTCTCTGATGTGTGTGTGAATAATGAGTGGTGCGTGCCCTGCCTGTCAGCACCGACGTGAAAAAAAAAAAGAAAAGCTGGCTTAAAGAGACAAGCTTTCACACAAACACTTTAACATCTCCAAATTTAAAACCACCAATGATTATACTGATTAACTATCCTTTTACCTTACTGTCATTACTGTGTGTGCATTCCAAGATGGTTGCATAAGCTTTGAGCTAGAATGATTGGTCAATTTTTCACAAGCTGACATCAGATCTTCCAGCTTTTAATAATTGTTTAGCTTTGAATTCTTACACATTGCGTTAAACTCAAACAGTATTTTCCTGGGAAACAAATTCTCATGCCCTTTGATCAATTTGTCAATTACACAGTGGGGGAGTGGAAGGAGGAAAATGCTGGCAGTCTACAATACATAGAACATCGATATGTCCAACCACTACTGTCTGTTTAAGTGGAATTGACTTCTGCTCATTTCCCAAATTACGCATATCTGACTGGCCCAGCGCTGCAGGGGCTACAGGAAGCACAGGGACACAGAGAGTCTCCCCTCGCACACACTCTCTCCATTTCTCCACAGGGAATCAATAATGTCTGCTTAATTATAGGGTGAATTTAATCAGCAGCACAGCAGTACATACTGCCTTGTGACCCTGTAGCTGTCAGGAAGTCATTTTGTTTCAAAGTTAGTGTTCGGATACCCCTTCAATAATTAAGGGTACAACAATTTAATTGCAACAGAGGTAAAACTACATCTACCTCAGCATTCAGCTGTTTACAAATGGCTACAAATTAAATATTAAGTAGTTGTCAGGCTGATGGAGTCAAAAAATGTCATTTTAGTTATAGAAAGCTTGTAGGTGTGACGTAGAACCTACAACGACAAACCACAAGCTACCTGCTCCACTCCATTCTGAAGCATCCACTTGTAGACTCAAACTGTAAAGCTGGATACCTCCAAAATTGCACATCATTTTTGTTGCACCAGTTATGCTAGGTTGGGGGTGTGAGGGGATGTAAAATAGCGAGAGAGAGTGTAAACAAAGCGATGATGAGAAATGAGGGCAGGCTTGCTCTGCGCCAACAGTCTCATCCAAAACCCCAGAGGTGAATTTCTAAGCAACTCTTGTTGCTCTGCAGAAACTATGTCCTAGAAAACGACACAGGTTTTTTGATTTGGGTTGAAAATAGCATAATCATAATTAAAAGACCACTGAGAATGTTTTTGAAACAGATCAAAAGATGATTGGTGTGGGACTTTAAGTTCATATATTTATAATAAAAGTCAAAATATCTTTTAGTTTATCTAAGACAAAATACTGAAAATAGATGTAGAACTACAAATGTAAGAAAAATCAACAGTATACAGAAAATCTGAAAAACCTTTCAAGTTTTATGTTTGTTTTTCTCCGACTAAATATCCTTCTATATTGTTGGATATTTATAAATGAGGTTAATTTATATATTATTTTTCTAGCTTTATCAAGGTCCAAAGCATTTTACAGTCCCAGTCTCATTTATACGAGCTTTCATGCACTGATAGCGGCAGAGATGCTATGCGAACACAAACTAAGCAGCTCCAACCAAAGAGAAATATTGTGTGTATTGCTCAAGGACACTATGACATATAGCTGAGCAGAGCGAGAACCAAACCTGTGACCCTCTGATCAGAGGGTGACTATTCTACCTCTGCACCACAGCCACCTCATACATTATTGAATTTGAGACTGTATATTTGGCTCTGTAGCTCTTCCACCAAAATGCTGGCAAAATGATCATGTTTCCACTTAGCTCATTTATTCTACCGGGCATTTGGATTCCCTGGTGTTAGAGGTACTCAAACTCTAATCAGCTGAGGGAGATTATAGGGAGTGGCACAGCAGGGACCACAGGTAGTCACAGTATTTTTCTGTTCAAAATTGTGTGTCTGCTGTGCTCAATAAGTATAATTTTGCCTGTCTATTAAAAAGATTCTTGTCTAAATTTTTAGACAGGATTTTTTTTGCTTAGTTTGGCATATTCATATTCGTCCCTCCAATAACCCTTAGAGGGCACTGTAGGTGTGTATCAGTATTTGCTACTGAGAGTAAAGGCCCGTACACACCGGGACGAATTCGCCGGAGAAATTCGCCTCGTGACTAAACAAAGGGCACCAATTTGAGTGTGCACACCGACGCAAAAAAAACGCCACGCGTCAAAGCGTCAAAAAAAAAAAACGCCTCGGGTTCGTTTTTTTTTTTGACGCCTCGCGTCGAAATCTATTCGACCAATGAGAATGGCGCTTTTGCTCACGTGTCTGGAGCTTCTGAAGTTACAGTAAAACACAACTTGAGGGCGCTCAAACACAAAACTGCCTTTCTGAGCACACATACATACCAGCAAAGAAGATAGACGCCAAGTAGCGGCTACACTGCCGCAAAGAAATAATGACGGACATTCTGAAATATCCCCGAAAACGCTCATGATACATTTTCAGCTCTTGTACCAGTCGATAAAACTCACCATGTTCTTCTCTTCTCGTAACTATGGGATGTACCCAAAATCGGCGTCTTTTCCGGCGTCTTTCATCATTCAACAGAACTATCATTTCTTCATCACTGGAACTGGAGCTGGAGCTACTGCTGCTTGAAATTTTCATGTTTTCTTTGTATGATTCTGACAAGCGCGTCAATACTGGCTCTCTTCTTCTGAGTGAAAAGCGACCACCTTGTGTACAGGAATATTTCTGTTTTACATTAAGCGCCATCTAATGTCAGGGAATGAAATTGCATGTTGGCTCGGCTCATCGTCAGCGAAAATCGCCTGGGTGTGAACACAAAAGACGTGGCGAAAAACGCTGGTGAATAACGCCTGGAGAATATTCGTCCCGGTGTGTACGGGCCTTAACGCAGATAAAAAAAAGTGCTGTCCAAAACAAACATGGAGGAAAAATCTCTACATTCTTTCTCCTGATATTTTTTCCTATTTGCATTGAGACAATATTATCCTTGCTTTCATTTTTTTCGAACCTCTGACTAATGGGGGACGACAAGTCGTCAAACTGGGTTACAGAGAGATGTAACTACAGCGAAAAGTGCTGTTGTAGGTACCATAACCATTCGGCCTGCAACAACCGTTCGGGGCCCTTCGAGTAGTGCTGACGTCACATTATGTGATTGGCTGTCCGTTCGTCCGATGATGTGTCAGATAGTGATTGGTCTGGACAAAGTACTATACTACCATTGAAGAAGTTATTATGCAGTCCGTTGTAAACAAACAGAGATACGACATATAGTAAGATTATCTTCTGAACGTGCTTTTATTATAATTATTATTATTAAGTGCATTGCAGCCGAACGGACTGCGGTCCGAACCCTTCTACGGACCGCACACTATAGCAACGCACCTTCCCTGCCTGCGAACACAAAGCTACGAGACTCCAGCTGCTCTGATCAGAGACACAGTTCGCTTGTGTGGAGCAGCAGGTTCATCCTAACAGCCACAGATCTTTTTACAAAGTGGGTTGTGGCAAAATCTCTCTATAAACATTGCAAAGAATAATGTCAGACACAACTTATGAGGGAAAAGAACTTTAGGTTACAAAAGGAAACGTGAACTAAAAATATGTAGAGCCCGAGCAGATCTCCACGCTACGTAGTTTGTCCAAGTGGGGTTACCGTAGTGTGACGTTATCCTCAGTCGAAAGGACCCTGAACGGTTATTGCAGGCCGAATGGTTATAGAACCTACACCGCTATTCAGACGCAGCTCCTGCAGTAAAACATAAACCTCACTTCTTTTTTTTTTTTTTTTTTTTTTTAAAGACTGTATGATCCCTGATATGAACATTTGCTCATCAACCTTTACTAGAGCTCTTCCAAATAAATAAACCTCATCATCATCATCCATGTCTTCCATGCATTGTAAATGAGACATACAGTCAGCGCTTCCATATAGAGATGAGGCTATAAATGTTAACAATAAGTTTCTCTCGCTCAAATCTAGAGTGTCAAGTTTATGAACACTTTTTTGGACGAGCATTTAGCGTTTAATTTGACATGCATCAATCAAGGGTGTAAGAAATCTCAGCAGTGGCATATTTGATGCAGGAATCGCGTTCGGTGTGAAAGCAGCATAATGCTGGGCTTGGCAGAGTTGTTCAGAACAATAGCATTACACTTTCTCCCAAAAGTGCGACTTATACAATTTGTAGTTGAAAAAAATACATTACATAAAAAAATTAAAAAATGTATTTTGAAGCTGTATCTAGCACATATCTGCTTTTTGAACCCACAGTGACTGGTAAATATGAGGATTGTGCTAAAACCTGTCTGTAAATGCATTTTGTGATGAAAGTACAATTTGAGATACACCTCTGTTTTATTCTATTGCTGTGCTAACAAGCCAGATACAGACAATATGGGTTCCTAACAGCACAGCATTTGTATCAAATGGTTTTAAAAATACAAAATGACTTGCTTGGCCTTTCTGGCTGTACTCACAATACCAATTCACTATTCTTCCCAGGCACAAGAGTACCTTTCTAAGCGGACAAACTAACCCCTACAATAAATACTTTCTTTATATTTTATGTTAAATGCTAATGTTTTGGAATGCAATTATGTTTTGATTTGAGGTTACAGGGTTCGCAAAGCTGGACGAATGTAACCTGCAACGGCAGAACAATTAACAGCTGAAAGTTTTTTTATGCTGTAAATCTCTTCCTGTTCATCTGTATTTCTGTGCATCATGAGGATAAGTAGCCCCACTGCAAAACAGAAAGCATATTGCAGAACAGCAATCACATAGTGACCTGGAATCAGAGGGTGTCACCCAAATCTACCCAAATTAAAAAAAAAAAAAACGATGGGAGTAAAAAAAGATGATTACGATTAGTATAATTTTTTCAGAACCAAGCATATTAGATGGCCAGAAACAGCATGATTTGCTCAGTTTTTCTTTATCAGAAAAACAGAGTGGGAATTTTAAATATAGTGGATAATAAGTTGAGGAAATCCTAAATCAGTTCTGTCTGAATGCCTCTCAATTAAAATAAAATTGAATGTGAGGAGAAAAATTAATATACTGCTGGCAGTGAACAATAGAAACATCTGCCAGCTCTGCACAGCTAAACAATGAGCATGCTCTTCATTTTGTCTTAACTGCTGCCACAAATCTTCCCAAGAGCCACAGATGTAATAGCTAAAAATGGTAAATTGTGTGTAAAAAATAAAAAAATCCCAAACAACAGACAGCATAACGCTTGCATTCAGCAAGTGTCTGATTGTTTTTTTCAGTTAGAGCCTCTATTACATGCAGTGAAATCCAGTGAAAGAAAATTGGACATGTTTCTCTTCTATGTCTCTTCTATATGTACTGATTGAGATAAACTAATGATAAAGCCATCACGCATTACGGTGGAAGTAAGACATTTTGTTTCCTTGACTGAGGTGCTGTGACAGGTTTCCTTCCAGTCACAGCGGTTATCTTTCGAGAGAAGTTACATCATACCTCCCCACTTAAACAAAACTGCGTGGTAGTAGCCAGAAATTGTTATATATCATTTGGTGTTTTATATATATATATATATATATATTTACATAAATACAAACATACATACACGTATACTGCTGAGGGAGGAATCAGTAAAGTTGGAAATCAAAATTTAAAACAAATCTGTGATTTATTTGTCAATGAAAAAGAACAAAGCTATACACATATTGTACATTTACTGGCAAAAAAAATCTATATGGTCCAATATATACTTTTTCTTTCTTAGTCTATTTTACATTTTACTAATAAGATGCCTGACATGGTATCATACAACAAAACGTGATTTTTTTTAACTTAGATATACAGAACAAGCAACCAACTTAAATTTCTATCTTGCATAAAAATAGTAAAATGTTGATTGACAGATGGCGGGGGATAGCTAATTAACAGGCAAAAGGCAAAGTTCAAAGGAATTAAGTGTAATGTGCTTTAATTGGATTTATGACTAATTGGTAAGGATAACAAAATTAGTAAGATAAATTCATGTTTTCTGTTTATGTGTGTAACAAATGTGGAGTTAGCAAGCTGTCAACCTAACTTTTACGAAACATTAAAAGTGTAATGATAAAAATATGTAGTTGATTTGCAATGTTTCAGAAAACCAGACTTTTTCTTTGACAAAAACTGGTCTTTTTAGATTTTAGGAGTTGAGCTGGACTTGTCCCCAAAAAGTGTAAAAACAGCACATGCTGCAAGGCTGTTTTTCGACATCCATGTTTTTCTCTTCTCCCTCCACGCTGACAAACTGGATGATGTGCTTAAAACATCAAAAAGACATCTTATACTTTCTTCACACCTTACCTCTTCCTCACAAGCTAAAAAAGAAAATGCCAGGTTTTCTTCCACGATAACTTTGTAAGATATTTTTATTCTGGCCTGACAGTTTAGGTGTGCTTGTTTTCAGGTTGCCAGCCTGACAGGTTAATTAAGTGGAAAGCTGGTGGATTGCAGAGCAAAGATACATATATTTAATATCTTTTTACAATTTTCAAATTAAAACATTAATCAAATCATGTAGTAACCTAATATCTTATCATTTTACTTATTTGGCAATGTATTTAAAATGTATATACTCCTGTTTTTATTATATTAGCTATTTAAGTTCTGCAGAAATTCTCCATATAAATGATATTTCAACATTTTACAACGTGGTCTAAAGAATAAAATATTTAAAGCTTTGTTTGATCAAATATCTTTCCTTGTGCAGCATATTAATGAATCCACAGAACCTGCATTTGTTGACAGTTCATTGAGTGTAGATTTGGGAACATTTATGGGAAAATAATTTAAATAATCTTTTAAATGTTTAGAAACAGCCTAAACACTACACCCACACACCCACAAACACACATACAAAAGAGAAAAAAAGAATCAAACAAAAGCATCACAGGACGTCTTCCCTCTGTAGCACTGCAACATATGCACAGCTTTTTGAGCCCTCAGCTAAGGGCATCTCTTGAGCTCCTGTGTTTGTATATTTGAACATCCTTCACAGAGTGTCTGCAGGAGGCTCACACCTGAACTTTAAGCTTTTTATTTCACAGTGTGGGAGAAAACGTCCCTTTCTGCAGGACATGCATGCAGTAATGCGCTCACAGATTGCCCTATCCAACACAAAGATGCAGGTACCCCTCAGGTCTGCACTAAGGAGAAAATCTCTTTAAATAATAAGTTTGAAGACGAGGTCAAAAAGAAATGGAGGACCTTTGATTTTTTTTTCCCTGTACTGAAAGCAAAGTGGAAGAAAAAGAGTAGCAGTAGAAAAAGAGTGAGATAATGTTTGGATAAAAGAGGTGGAACTGGTTGTGGAGCGAGGGGGTGGGAAGAAAGAATGTGAGATGTAGAGGAAAGATGGAGTGAAAGTGAGGGAAGGGAGAGAAAACACCAAATGTACTAGTGGAAAAACTCCAGTTTGGATTCAGGCACCTTAGCTAATGAGGATCATTAATGTGGCCTCCCTAGTTACTCTAGATACTGGGGAGGACAGGAAGATGCAGGGATAAAAATAAAACCTCTCAAGCATATTCCCATAGGATTTTTAAGGCAGACACTTGTGGGGGAAAAAAAGGAAATGTGGTGCATTCTGGCTGCAGAAGGCTCATCACAATGCACCACATCCCACAAATCCTGATATAAGCAGTTCAGGAACAGGGACACTTGGTTGAACTCTGAACTTCTGGGGATTTTGCTCACAGCAGAGTAGCAACGATAAAAATATCTCTGTGATATAACAAATTGAGAATAAAGATGAAGGTGAACATGTCTGCAGTTCTTGATAATATAATTCAGGAGCTTATCAGTTCAACTCTGCCATTCCATGTGGGAAATTTGCCTTTCAGGTACAGAATGGAAAGAGGAGGAATAAGATCCCCTCTCCACTCCACTCGACTGGAAAGCACTCCATCTTACCCACATTATTTCAAGTGGGCAGTCCACATTTCTCCCAGAACTTTATGATCCTATCAGCTCTGCCATTTTCTCTCTCTTCACTTGCTGTTTAACACACAGTAAAACAAAAAAAAGGTTAAAAAAATGCAGCAAGGCTTAAAACCCACTCCTTGCTGCTGTCCTGCTTCTATAAATCCCTTGTGATGAACTGTGCAATTCGTTTAAAGCACTTCCGACAACTTTAACAGCACATTTAATTGAGTGGTTAAAGCAGAAGGCATCAAATTAGGTTGAAAATATAAAAGACCCTGGTTAGACTTTCAGAATGTAGCAGAGAGCTGCTCACTTGGACAACTTGTTATCGATTCTTGTTTTACCCACACTCAGCACTGTCACTCTACACCATTCAGCAGCTGCATATGTGGAACCTACAGCCTCTTGCTGGATCAGGCGTCCTCTGCCAGCAAATACTGCAAACTTGCTAATCCATCAGTGCATTTGCCTTTTTTTATTTTTTATTTCATGCTAGATGCCCACACACTGGCTAGCATCTAAAACGACACAATAAGAATGACAAGTGCCTTGATGAGATCAGCATAATCGGCACAGCCCTCCTGTTTTCTGGGAACAAGCTGTCTGGTTCTGATGAACACAAGATGTAAAGCTGGTTTGAATACTGTAGAATTATCTTAAAAAGGCTTGATCTTTTAATATTGTTAGAGGTTGTTTGTATGCTGTGACCTTAACCGTATTTTTTAAATATTTTGATTATGATTTTAATGTGATGATGTTAAGAGAAAAATAAGAAACGAATCATCTTAATTAACTCTTAAGGAACCCTGCAAATATGGGCCAAATACATCACAAGGCCAAATCATCAAGATTGGAAAGTTAACTGCCACTAAGGAGTATGAAACGTCAAAAATTCGTTATTCCCTTTTTTTCTCAGTGGAAAGCTTTTATAGACAAATATTAAGATGCACTGACTGACAAGAATCCTCGTGGACAAAAGCAGGTCATAGCTCATTTACACTGGAGGCAAAAATTATATTATAATTTGAGATGTACCATTTTTGATCGTTGCTTGCCTTTATCCCTCTCCAGTTACATCTCTGGTTACGCCAATTTTTTTTTTTTTTTTCATGTTTTAGTTTGATATTGAGATAACCGTTTTATTTTGAAGTGTTCCTTCAATGTATGTATTGTGTGTGTGGTTTTTTTTTTTTAAGTAATCAAGTTTGCCTCTAATCTCCTGCATTTGGGAAATACACAAAACCATCTTTTCAAGACTTGGAACACATTTTCCCTGCAACTCTTAGTCACATCTTCAAGTGTCTTTGGATGAAACGCCAAAGCCAAAGTTGCTTCTGGTGCGTTTGGTTAAGCGTCATCACCACTCCCCAAAGCACTTTGAATAATAACGGGTACAAAGTACAAACCAATCACCATTTCCATCTAAGGGTTTGAAATTTGAAAACAGTAAAGTTTTTTCTTATGAAATATAGAAAACTGTTTTTTTTTTTGCTCAATGCCCAAAGTTTGAAAATAGGGTGGAAGAAATGAAGTCCCCGTTCATTTTTCCCTCTGTGAACGGGCTGCATGTGACTCATCTTTATTCTAGTTGTGGCATTTGTTGGTGCATGCGGTACATTTCAGAGTTCTGTTCAGTTCTCATTGGAAACTGATCGTCCAAAGCTTAGCAAGAAAGAGCACAAGCAGAAAAATATAAACTTGATTACAAACTTAAAACTGTCCAGCTGTAAGATTTATTTCTTTCAACAGTAACTACAACCAAACAAACCGCATATCTAAACAACTGATATGAATAAAATCCATTACGATTCAATCCAAAAATATTCACATATATTTCAATAATATGATAATGTATAAATTCATCTGGCATGAAAATGCGTTGGATGCATACATCTTGCACGTCGGCTTGCCATTTGAGCTGGATTACTTGTGTGAGACACAGATAAAGACTAATCTCACGGTGTACGTGGTAAATAAAGGACAAGAGCCAAGCAGGAAAATACAGTTTATTAAAAACCAAGCAAAACGAAACTCTTAGAAAATTATTTACAAATGTAAGAGAAGAAAAGAAAACTCACAAATGTTTAAATAATAAACTACAGAATTCATAAAACTCCTAGCCACAAAAATGTGGTTAAATGTAAATGCTGTACTTTACATGTCTTGAATAAATAGTATGAATGTGAGCTTATTAAACACTATTTTGACTTATGTTGGGCTATTATTTTGGCAGACAAGGAAGAAAACTGCTGAAATGGTAGACATAAGTAAGTTAACGGTTAAGGATTATGTCCCTGATTGTTCTTTACTACTATGTTTAAATCGGTGTATTTGATGAATGATGCAGTTGATAATTAAAAATAGATATGTCCATACTTAACTGTCCTCCTAACAATAAGTAATGATGGTAGTTTAGCTAGCACAATTAGAACTTCCATGGCGGAAAATATAATTCCTCAAAAACTGAGTATTATATAAATTATTCATTTCCACACAGACGATTGTAATTTTTTCAGCTGTTCATTGGTGCACAGATAAATGTGCATGAGTCGGGAACAGGGAAAAGAATATTGGTCAAAATAATCCTGTTACTGTGCAAACAATGTTAAACTAATGCCACCTACTCTTTCAGCAACATGTACAGATTTGCATTTGCAACACACTGTGTCAATTAAACACAACCTCCCATCCAAACGGAGTCTCAATAAATAAAAATGAGCAATGTCAGGAGACATTTACATAGCTTTGCATCGACTCTAGTTACTGAGATGCCACCGTTGTTGTGTGTTCATATTTGTTCATTATGTGTTCATGAATCTGGAGCAAAGTTCATGTTAAATCTTCCAAATTCAGAGACCCTCCTGAAAGAGACAATCATCTTTTGACACATTCAGAAAAGGAAAGTCTAACACAAGAGCAGCATTACAACAGTATTTTAATTAGACTTTTAATTACACATTTTGTGTGCAACAGTATTTTATAATTAGTGTACGACAGATGTGTTACGCCAAGCAGTTTTCACAAATGCTTTTTCACGTTTAATGGTAATTCATCCTCGTGTGTGTGTTCATGGGAGTTTGAATATGTGTGACAGGGAATGACAGTGTGAGTAATAAAGAGATAAAGAGCCAGTTAGAGATAGGAAAAAAAGGAGTACAGAGCCCCCAGTATGAGAAAGCAGCAGGAAAGTGAGAGTGAGAGTCAGATTTGGCGTTTCAGCTTAATGACACTGCTCCCACATGGGAAAGAAGGAAAGCCAAACTCTGTGTGAAAAATGATAAATGCAGAGACAAACAACCCCAAGCTTTTCCACAGAAATCAACTGCTCAGCTTCCATGTTTACATAAAATTACAAATTCCCCTTTTCTTTTCTTCTTCCCTACTGTCCATTTCTGTCATTATCCAGACCATATTTCTCTGATAATGCAGTCCTACTTACAATCACAAAAGCTTTCAATATTATGCTATTACCTCAGTGAATTGCATCTCCAACCTGTTCTCCTGTCGTGACCATGGACAATATGTCTGGCCGACATTGACAAATTAAACCAACTCAATATATGGCAATAACCTTCACAGGATAACATGGGGGAGGTTGTGATGGATAGGAATAGAGACTGAAAGAGTAATGGAGACACATACAGACGGATGACAAAATATGTGGGGTATGGCATGCATATCATTCAACATATACACAAAGAGCAAAGAGACTCCAACTTTTTGAACATCAGTTTGCCAGGCGTTTAAAGCGCAGTTATCCCAGGGATGAGGCTTAAAGGCTACACAAAGATGTGAAGCAAAAGCTTCAGAGCTGCCGCGAAAAGATTTAATGAGAGGTCAGCTGCCATCAATATATGCAGAATTTATTCAAAAAAAAGGAAAAAGTTTAAGCTGAAACAATTTATCATGACAGCGTTTCACTCCGAATATGTTGACTTCGATCTTTTGCATTTCTCATTTGTAAGTCACTTTGAATAACAATGTATGTGCTAAATTGTATCCATAAATGTATATTAAGTGGTTTTGGCAAACTTTTTAATTATAACACAAGTATTCTGTGCCCTGGTCTTGCAAATTCAGATCACATTGAGAAAAAAAATGTTATTTTTTTCATCTTCTATTCTCACTTTTGCCAGAACAGGGTGACAGGACTAACCCCTATCACTGCAGCCTATCCCAGCTTCAGACCAAAGGTAGCATGCATCCTGACAGTTTTCCAGCATTTTGCAAGGCCACACACACACACACACTCCGACAACACAGTCACTAATCAACCTATAAAGCTTGTTTTTGGACTGTGGGGAAAAGCAGGAGTGGCCAAAGAAAAGAAGAAAATGTCTTCATGCTGTGGGACAACAGTGCACACCACTGTGCATCCCATCAAAACTGTCACAGATTATTATTATCTGATGCCAATTTACTGTTCATTTAAACTGCTAGTAGCATATGTTTAATGTAAAAGTGTAATGTAATGTAAAACTGAAATGTGTTATTATTTATCTTCAGTAAAATATGAATAGTTAACTTCCACAATTGCCATGATGTTATTGCTACATTTTAATAAACTGAGAGGACAGAAAAAAGAAAAATTGCCAACGAAATTGTCCTGAAAAAAAACCTGACCAGTTTACTTAAAGCCTTTTGACTATAGTAAAGACAAAAAATGGAATCCAATACTTTGTTTATTCAAGAAAAAAATGTCATATTAAAGAATAATTCTTGTCATAAAAGTAGGAGAGACTGCCATGCACAGGTATCAAGCACACTAGTTTATTTTCTCAAAGCGATATCCCATAATGACCTGTATTAAATTGCTCAAGTGGCTGCTATTCAGGCACATTTCACCTGTTTTGACAAACCGTTTCAGCAGCACAGCTGAGCCTCACATTCACGCGCACGCCGCCTCCAAGGCAAACAAAAGAGGGTCGTTAAGCAACTATTGTTGTGGTCCTCTCTGCTCAGCATGATAAGGGCTTGATTGATACTGAGCTTTCCCGGTTAACCACCTGGCTAGATAATTGTAATGCGCGGCACCTGGCAAATGACGCGCACATCAAAACTGGAGGGGGACGCGCGCTGGAACTCAAAGTCAAAACTGTCCATCAGCTGGGAAAACAAGACAAGAAGATCCCACCTTTCTGCGTGTGGATCAAGCCGAGCTCACCTGCCAAACACCACACTCTTCTTCTCAAGTTCACTCACCTGCTCTGGGTGACCAGCTGAAGGCTTTGAAATCGGTCTAGGGCAGTTTCTTCCCCTGCTGCTGCTGCTGTGGTCACTCTCTTTGCGGCGTTGCGCGGACGTCCTATGCGCCACTCAGCCTCCCTGTGTGGCTCCACGCGAGTGCGTAGATTTCTCTGGCAAGTGGTACGTTTCCCTGCTGCTTCCACGAGACTCAGATGTGCTCTCTCTCTCTCTCTTTCTCTTTCTCTCTCTCCTTCCCTCCCCGTGTTGAGCAAATCTCAGCCTCACACAGCTGCAGAAAGAAGTGTGAGGATGGGCAGCGTGGGGCTCCACTCTCCACCTTCTCTTCCACTGCCTTCCTCCTTATCTCTCCTTCTATCTCACGCCATCTCCTGCAAGATGAGAAGCTATAATAAATATAATAAAGAAGCTTCTCTCTGCTGTCAGCAGCTAATATGATCACTGTAGCTATACTCCCATTCATTCCTGTTTCCTCAAAAGAACTGAACACTCACTTTTTTGTTGCTTTTCCTCATTGATTCCTTTCTTTTCCTTCCCTTACAGTATTGATCTGTGTGTCTTTGCTTGTGCCGCCTCTAGTGGCTGACTTGACTCCCTGCTGTTCAGAGCAGAGGCTCCAGCCATTTTAGTCATTGTTTTCATAAAATAATTTTGAATAGTTGTGATAAAGTGACGGGAATCAGGTGTTTAAAATATCACCAAAAAACAGTTTCTGGCGTTTATAGCATATTGTAGAAGCATAATTATAAAGAAAATGAGGCTTAAAATTACATCTGAGTATTGTTTTTAATCCAAATTATGATGAACCAGGAGCAGACGAAAAAAAAAAAAAGTTGGAAAAAGCCTGTAGGTGTTATCATTGACTGTATAGGAGAACTGGACAGACTGTCTCCTCCTCCCTTGCATTCCAAATACCAACACAGTAGGCAGTAGTCATATTTAATATGTCAGACAAACTTTTCTTGCTTGGATAATTTTTTTTTAACAACCTGCCAATTTTGATATTTTTCTCTTTAAGTTATTCAAGGTATAAACTAACCAATTAGATCCCTCAATTAAAGCACAGCTGGTCCCCACCTCAATGTTTGATTGACAGATTTTATCAAGCCCACGTTTAGTGGAAGGGGTGTGGATTTCAAACAAGCTTACTCCTGATTGGTGACAGTAGGAGACATAGAAACATTGACTCAGACCAATCACTGTCGTCTGGCTCCAACATGGAGATTTCCATATTGCGGAAAAATGGCGTCAGAATTGGCTTTATTTCGCTGGAGCCGGACGTAAGGCATTTTTTATCAGTGACATCACACTCGCTCAGTCCAGTTCTCTTCTACAGTCAATGGGTGTGACGTAGGATTTACAGCATCAACACACAAGCTCACTGCTCCACTCCATTCTGATGAATCTACCTATAGACAAATCTTTCATTTTGGCATCTGGCTCAAAATAGTATGGCTGTATTGATCCAATTTTGGTCACTATTTTTGTTGCAACGGTAAGGTAGGGAGTGCGAGGGGCTGTAAGTTAGTGTGAGAGCATGTAAAGGCCCGTACACACCGGGACGAATATTCTCCAGGCATTATTCGCTAGCGTTTTTCGCCACGTCTTTTGTGTTCCCACCCAGGCGATTTTCGCTGACGACGAGCCGAGCCAACATGCAATTTCATTCCCTGACATTAGATGGCGCTTAATGTCAAACAGAAATATTCCTGTACACAAGGTGGTTTTCACTCAGAAGAAGAGAGCCTGTATTTACTCGTTCGTCAGAATCAAAAAAAGAAAACATGAATATTTCAAGCACCAGTAGCTCCAGCTCCAGTTCCAATAATGAAGAAATTATTGTTCCGTTGAATGATCAAAGACGCCGGAAAAGACGCCGATTTTGGGTACATCCCATAGTTACGAGAAGAGAAGAACATGGTGAGTTTTATCCACTGGTACAATAGCTGAAAATGTATCATGAGCGTTTTCGGGGATATTTTAGAATGTCCGTCATTATTTCTTTGCGGCAGTGTAGCCGCTACTTGGCGTCTATCTTCTTTGCTGGTATGTGTGCTCAGAAAGGCAGTATTGTGTTTGAGCGCCCCCAAGTTGTGTTTTACTGTAACGTCAGAAGCTCCAGACACGTGAGCAAAAGCGCCATTCTCATTAGTCGAATAGATTTCGACGCGAGGCGTCAAAAAAAAAAAACGAACCCTAGGTGTTTTTTTTTTTGACGCGTGGCGTTTTATCGCGTCGGTGTGCACACTCACATTGGTGCCCTTTGTTTAGTCACGAGGCGAATTTCGTCCCGGTGTGTACGGGCCTAAACAGATGGATGATGAGAAATGTAGGCGGGTTTAATCCACACCTACTGTTCCTTCCACAACTATAAACCAAATTTCTAATGAACTTGTGACACTCTGCAGAAACAGTGTGTTAGAAAATGACACAAGTTTTTTTTTTATTTTGGCTAAAAATGGCATAACGCACGCTATGGAAGCCTGAACCATCCTCCAGTTGCTTCTGCAAAGTGCATTCATTTCTGATAATGCACACTTCAAAGGTCATTAACCCACTTTTACCATGGTCACTTTCAAAAGAAATAAATATGTAATCAGTTTTTAGTACTGTATTATTGTTGTATTTATTGGTTCAGAATGCTTTTTTCATTTTATTTTTTTTTTCACAAAAGCAGACTATTTGTTACATGGTTCGTCGCGTTGGCACGGTTACATAAAAACGCTTAACCGGTTGAGCCGGCACCAACCTTGACTGTAGCAGAAAAGAAAAGCTACATAGATAGATAGATCATAACTAGAAGACCACTATGTGTAGAGAGCATAAATGACATTTCATAGCTCACATTTTAGACTTTTTAATTTTGTTTAATTATGTTAATTGTTGTTAATTAAACTGCATTTTGTGCAGTGTTTCCAGAAGAAGCTTGACAGAGTTGATATTTGCATGTTTTGACATTTACCTAATTAGATTTGTTTATACACCATCTTTCTATTATCCATTGGTAGTAAAAAGTATTTGCCTGGCTATATAAAGTAGCCTTAAAGGTCATGTTTAGTAATTTTGTTTTAACGATCATTTTTTTTGTCTGTTGCTCACTAACATAATGTCACCATACATTTCTACTTAGCTTCTAAACTCGGGTGAAGTGCATCCCTTACATTCATAAATGCAAGAATATGTATAAACTTTCCATTTATTTTGTTATTTAGCTGCTCTCACAAATGTTGCTTTTGTTGACTGCATTACTGGAATTAAAATGTCATCATTTTGATCAAATTTTTTGCCATTAATAACTAAATTCTGTCCATAAACAGGAGCATATCATGTGTGCTGTCAGGGTTTTGACTATTTCTTTAACAAAGAGAAGAACCACACAGGAAATAGGAATTTTTTTAGACTTCTGCAGAAGGAGAACCCATCTGTCACAGTGCAAACTGCAACAGAAGAGTTTTATATTCTTTTTTTTTCCATAAAATGATAAAAACAAATGATCTTGCACAAGTTCTTATATAATTCCTTGGATTAAACAAGCAAATTAGTTTTAAGTTTGGAATAACCCAGTCACTGGCAAGTTTGTGTCTTATTTTTAAGTTTGGGTATCTGGAATTAAGCAGCATAGTTCGTTGATGGTAATTGTTTGTAATTTACAAGTTTTTTTTAAGGTGATTTATTTAACTGACTGTCATCTCTGGTAACTGTGCTTTTAGCTTTCCAAGTTGACATTTTAATGACATTTATTAAAGACAAACAAATGTGTTAGTTGATTAGAAGCCTTTTGATGCATCTTTATTTTCCGTTGCTTTAACTTTGAAAAAGCAACAATTCTCAAATAAAATTAGCTTAAATAAAGATTTAAGATTTGCCAGTCTTGTCAAAATGGTTCGTGATTCACCAACTGTTCAAAGATTTTATTCCTTAAATATTACTACACCACATTTTTTGCAGGGTTGATGTTAATGCAATTTCTTTAAAAAATTGCGTCACAGTCGTCCCAACCTCTGTGCGTGTGGAACTCAATCATGGCACACGTGCACCTGCTGCTCATCATCTCATCAGCTGAAGCCTCTCAAATCCTCTGACATTCAGCCAACACCAGTTTGTTACTCCTCATGGGGCAGAGTGGTGGGGTTGATTACCATTTTGTTTTGTTTTTTTACCAGCTTTTCATGAGCTTCTCAGGGTACTTTCTTCTCCATCTGGTAGCATCCTTGCCCCCCTATTACATTGCTCTTAGATAAGCTTGTTGTTCAGTTTTTTTTTATTTATTTATTTTTGAAGCCAGTTTAGTAATTACACAAAAACACAACAAAAATAAACTATTTAAGCTAATAGTTTTTTGTATTAGTTTATTTGATGAAAGCTAGAACTGAGTAGTAACAGTGCTTTTGAGAACTCAAGATTTACACCAACAGTGGATGAGCTAAATGGTTTTTCTTTGACAATAAAAATGATTTGTGCAGCAAAAAAATAATAGCATTGCTTTAAAAAAGATTTAACAAATTTGAAATGCATCCCAACATGGGAGCAAGAAAGAAACTATTGGTTTGCTAAGGTGGTTGACATTAAAGAAAATAATAATAATAATAAAAAAAACTATCAGTCAAGTGCAAAAGAGGGAACCTGTGCACATTTGTTTTACCAAATGATAATAAAAAAATGTTTATTCTGCATATTATCAACCCTGGTGCCCCCGAACACTGCAGCTATTTTAGATTCAAGGGGTAGAAAAAGTGATGACAGCACAATAAACAATGATCCTTTAACTAACTCCAAATGAACCCCTCTAGGGTGTGTATATGCAATAAGCAGAAACGCAATAAACAATTTTTTATTTTTTTTTAAATGGGGTAAAAATTCATTAATACATTTTGGCAAATGAGCTTTAGAGCCAAACATGTAAAGAAAGTATAGCTCTATAATAAAAACAAAGGCAAGCAACTTTATCCAACAGGAGTTTAACCCAAGCAGCAGTTTCAAATAAAGATGTTAGAGGACTTACCTGCAGTCTAATTTCTTGTTTAACAGGAGATGATGGCAGATAAATTCAACAATCCCACCTGGAATTGGAAGACAAGTGCATTTTTGGTCCAATAAGGTTTTGTTTCTAGTAAATTATAATATCAAACCCTTATAATCCATCGGAAAATGTACATTTTCCCATTTGATCTATTATTTCAGTCAGACAACTCTTTGCAGTAAGAAATATTTATTTGACATTTTCCACATACTTTAGTTGGCATTCACATCTTTTGGTTTGGCATAAGGCTCCGTTCAATTCCATGAGAGATTTCCATAAAACTTTCGGGTAACAAAACCCCCCCTTTACGGAGCCCACAGGTGGAAGCCGGGGAGGAGGGTGGGGCGAAGAATGAGCGCTGAAGGTAAGAAAGAGAATGAACGCCTGCGCACCTGGGCTTAAATAGGACGCTGAGCAGGTGCGTTAATTGACTGGACCGCCCTAGGGTAAGCTGGAAATACTGCTACGAGTTGTCGCCCGAAATACGATTACATCGTCATTTCAGTCAGACAACTCTTTGCAGTAAGAAATATTTATTTGACATTTTCCACATACTTTAGTTGGCATTCACATCTTTTGGTTTGGCATAAGGCTCCGTTCAATTCCATGAGAGATTTCCATAAAACTTTCGGGTAACAAAACCCCCAACACTTAATTATCCAGAAGAAGAAAAAAAATGTGTATGTATAATCAGTGTGTAATAAAATGGGGTGTGTTTTCGGCAGCATTCCATTTCCATTTCATTTCTCAGTATGACTGCTATGTGTGACCCGGCACCATTGACCGTTTGGGCCGCCCCCGTTCGAGTACAGCGCCACGAAGGGAACATGCTATCTAGTGGATCTGCTATGTGTGACCCGGCACCATTGACCGTTTGGGCCGCCCCCGTTCGAGTACAGCGCCACGAAGGGAACATGCTATCTAGTGGATCTGCTATGTGTGACCCGGCACCATTGACCGTTTGGGCCGCCCCCGTTCAAGTACTGCGCCTCGAAGGGAACATGCTATCTAGTGGATCTGCTATGTGTGACCCGGCACCATTGACCGTTTGGGCCGCCCCCATTCGAGTACAGCGCCACGAAGGGAACATGCTATCTAGTGGATTTGCTATGTGTGACCCGGCACCATTGACCGTTTGGGCCGCCCCCGTTCGAGTACAGCGCCACGAAGGGAACATGCTATCTAGTGGATCTGCTATGTGTGACCCGGCACCATTGACCGTTGGGCCGCCCCCGTTCGAGTACAGCGCCTCGAAGGGAACATGCTATCTAGTGGATCTGCTATGTGTGACCCGGCACCATTGACCGTAGGGTCGCTCCCGTTCGTGGAAACCACTAGAGGAACATACTATCTGAAAGAGAGAGGGAAAGAAATAAAAGAGGAGCCAACATAAAATTACTCATACCTGATCTTAGAACGTAACTCACTTCCCCAAAAACGCTGTGCGAAACTATAATTTGTACCGCCTAAAGACCCGTATGATACAACAACTTAACATCCAATCCAAAGCTTTGATGGCGTATTAGACATGCTGACAGCCATTATTTGAACTTCTATTAAACCAAGAACAAGCTTGATGGCCATAACTTCTGCCATTGTGGCAACTATAAATACACGAGCTTATGTACATCCATTATTTCGAAGCTCCCAACGACAGTACAACGAACGAGCCTAGTAGCCATAATTTTCTCCATTCGGCATACCAATTATAAGCGCTCAAGGAACATCATTTAATTGAGATCCCAACCAAATATTAAGAACGAGTTCAACGCCCATAATTACTATGCTTCATTGGCATACTACAAAATTGGCTTAAGAACCAAATTCGAGCTCCAGCGCATACTATGATACAACTTAGAACATCCTAATTTTGAGGCTTCCACCTGGCTATAATTTTCTTTTAACATCTATAATCGAAGAATTTACATTCATTCTGCTGTTGACATTGATTGAGTAATTTAGTCAGAAGTGTCATTGGAATGCAGAGGAGGTCCACCGCCCCATCACTTTCAGTGCAGCAATAGGTGCGTCGAGCAGTCATCGTTGCAGCACCAGATCAAGGAATGCAGGGGTGACATCACTTCCTGGAAACGGAGAAGCCAATCGGGGCGTAGGGGTACTCAGGCTCAGGATGTGGTGCATAGATAAAACAAAGCAGTATTAGTCTTGACAAGAATATATAAAAATCCCAGAAACTGATCAGTTTCAAAATGCTTGAGATAAATGAAATAACAGTGCTTTTCAAAGAACAAATCTGAGAAGCGAAATTTAGTAGACAGTTAAAGTAAAGACCCATTGTGGATTTATCGCACCCTAGAAACCATCATGATTACAAATTCCAACAGTGAAATGATAGTGAAATATATAACCTGCACAAAATCTTAACACCAATTTTTTATGCATTCCAAAGATAAGAAAAGTAACCTTTGGCAGTTTCAGAGGGACGCACCTTCAGGAGGCCATCGAGGAGTAGGTGATGGGAAGAGTAGCCAAAGAGATTTGTAGATGAGGAAGGTCAACATCCCACGTAGCAAAGGATTACAGCCCAGCTGGATTCGATGCTTTGCCTCTGATAATAGTGGTTCTCAAATTGGTGGACAACAAAGTACAGACTACTGAAATTGTAATTAGCCAAGGGCGTCTGGATACTGAAAAAGAGAACTTGAGAGCCATGAGGGATCATAGGTTTTGATAGTATTTTTTGCTAGACTGAACCTTAAGCATTTAGAGGCGGAGTATAAGCCACTAAATGGGGAAGCATCTAGCAGACTGTCATCTGCTTAAGCAAGGAAGATAGAAGACTGACTTGTGGACACAAGATTTAACTCTTGAACTAAGCTTGACAGCGCAAGTAATATATTTCCTACGGTCAGGGTAGAAATTGCTCAAGGTGTTATTTAAACATTAACCAAGTCAACTGATGACACAATACTGTCATTCACTATTGAAACAGCCTTAATACAATCTCCAAGGATGAAATAACCGGACGACACCTTATAAATCAGAGCTGTAGATTCTGGCGGCCGGACAAACACAAACCACTCTTAAATCTTTTCCCCCAAACCAGAAGGCACAGCCTCAGAGGAACAAGTGGAGGGAGCCTGAAGACACGACAGTCATCATAACATAACTACTCCAAGCATAGAGAGGGAAGGAACAAACGCAAAACACGAAATCCAGAACAGGAACACGGGGCCCAGGATGGAACCACCCAGAACAAGAACACAAGATGAACAGATGACCATAGGACCAGAGCCACAGCAAATGTCAGGTGGCCCAATCATTGACAAATCATATGCAAACCAAAATGAATAAACACGCTGAACAAAAGCCAAAGATGACATAATGGGGAGAGACAAGCAGCAATGAACCATCCAATCCATAGAAGAAAAACAAATCCGGAAGGGTGGAGGACCATACAGTATAGACAACGTGGAACTCAGATTAGAAAATAAATCCCCCCCCCCACAGAGATCCAAAGACCAGGGATACAGAGGAAATTCGGCCACTGAGAAACCATAAATAACTCGCAAAGTGAAGGAGACCCATTGCCTACAAATATCCAGTACAGAGCTTCTGCTAAGAAAGTTGAAAGTATGAGGACTGCCACGGCAGCTGAAAGGTAAACCGACAAACGTGTCGAGCACCAACTGAATGCCAAGAGACGCCGAGAGGCATAGAGGCAGAACAGGGAGAACATCAGCGATAAGACATCCTCAGCCTTATATCGCGCTCGGAGGAAAATCGTGGAGACAGCATGGGCAGCTGAAGAAAATATATACTAATCCTGAAGGCACATGAGGAACCAGGCCACAGATGCCCAAAAAAGATGAACTGTGAGGCGCCAACTGGTCCAGAGCACGTCACGAGAACCTGAACCTTCGAAGGGCCACCCTTAGTGGGGGCTTTGAACACGATGCCCCGAAAAAATCCATCACACAGCCCCCACAAACCTCCAGACCAAACCAGAGAAATGAATAACAATTAACTGTCCAGCCGAGAAAAAAGGCAGCGACGAGACTGACACGCTAATGTGGCTGACGCAAGTCCCCAGCCAGGGAAGGACCTACTGGGGTACACAGAGCAGGGAAAAACAGGCGAAGCAGAACCAGATGCAGAACGTGCGGGGGCAACGAACGAGTGATTAAAATGAGCCAAAGACACCGCATAAAAGAGACCAAGCATAAGGAATTTGTCCACAGAGGAGAGACGGGTCCAAGAGACCAATTCACATTAAGACTAACCAACAGCTACAACAACGAAGAAAATAAACAGAAGAACCGCCATAACAATAAAGCCAGCATCTAATTAAAGATAGTCAAGAGTCACCTTCAGCACCTAAAGAACAAAACAGCAACAAAGAAAATGCAAAAAGCCACAAATAATTCAGCCAGCATGAGAAACCAGGCCAGACGAGGACCGCCAGCCGTCACAACTACAGAAAAGACCCCACAACTCCTGAAACAATAACCGGACGACGCAGAATAACAGCAGAAAATGAATCAGAAGTTCACCATGAGCGGACCACGAGTCCCAAAACTACAATTCCCAGGGTCCTTAGGGGCGCGACGTCACCATACACGGAAGTAAACAAAACAAGATACAGCCAAGAAAAAAAAAAAAAAACGACCCAGGAAAGACCGCACACCGCTCACCGTAGAGGTCCGGCTGACCACGGCAGACGATAGACCCGGACAGCTCCAGATCCGGGCCCACGGACAACCCGAACACCGCGGAAAGCGCACCCCCTGCAGATGCACGCGACCGCGGCGGAACGAACGCGCTGGGCGCCGTCAGCCTCCCGGTGATCGCCGCTAGCCGCCCGGCGACAGCTGCAAAGGAGCAGGCGCGGCGAAAACAGAAAGCCCACATCATAAATGGGGATCATCCATCCAAAGGACGGGGGGAATACAGCAAGACGTCGAAGAAAAGGAGATCCGCTGGATCCGCGAGCACGGGGAACGGCGAAGAATGAGCGCTGAAGGTAAGAAAGAGAATGAACGCCTGCGCACCTGGGCTTAAATAGGACGCTGAGCAGGTGCGTTAATTGACTGGACCGCCCTAGGGTAAGCTGGAAATACTGCTACGAGTTGTCGCCCGAAATACGATTACATCGTCATTTATTTATTTTTTTATTTTCGGAAAAAGGTGAGGCTGAAGATAAATTGCTTAGATTTCTGTTAATTGCCACATAAAGCTTGGCATGCGTGCATTATCACAATTTATTTTTGCAGTCACCAAAGCCACACAAGATTTAAATAGAAAAGTAGCTATAAATATCCGTTCCATTTCAACAAACAGGATAGATGATAACTAAACGTTTGAGTGGGAGGGAAGGTGTGGGTAGTCGGGAAAGACGTGAACCTAGAAATAGATTCATAGAGTGCCATTAGCCAAGTAAAGCCAGAGAACCTGGTGTTAAAGCTGTCGCAGTTCTTTGGAGATCAGTCAACAGCTTATGAGGGGACCGTACAGTGATCTAATTAGAAATTCTCGGCCAGAAAAATGCAGTGAAAAGATTAGTCCTAATCTCACATCTAGAACACTCCAAGTTTGAGAAATGCTACTGTAAAAGTATGTTTCACATGTCATAGCAGGGGTCTGGTGCATTTTAATGCAATTAGTTTTACTTGTTGAATTAAAGTTAATGGTGTTTATTAACCCAATGAGATTAATTTTTTACAAGAACAAGATTTATGCAAATTTGAAATAAAAATGGCGACAAAAAGGCTTTCTAGTGTCTAAAAGGTACTTTTCTTTGACTTTAAGTTGCACCGTTGAAATTTTGACTGATGATCTTTAAAATGCTCACTCAAAACTCAAAACATATCCATAGTGAGAAGACTGCAAAAGAAAAAATGGGACTTAAGTTGTGGGGTTTTATTTTGTTGTCCCGAAATCTTTGTGGAGTTTTTTAAATGTTTTCTTTTAAAAAGTGGGTTTTCTCTCCAGTTTAATTTTGTAGGCACCAAACATTTCTCATTTTCTGATTCATGTAAACTAAACAGAGAATTAATAAATATAAGATGAAGATGGTTTTAGGATAGCTGACACAGTGTTGCAAGTATTTTGTAATGTATTACAATAGTGTATTACTTTTTTTTGCTGATACTAAGCAATGTAACACACTTTTAGTGAATTTTGAATTGTACTTTACGTCTTACCTAAAGTATATTACAAAACGAATTTCCCATGATGGCATTAATTTAAAAAAAAGGCATGTTCAATAAATATCGTTTTTTTTATTCATCTGTAGGTCTTTGCATAAAAACACACACAAAAAGACACAAAACAGGTTAAATAAAAATTCTACTTCAGTTGGAGGCATTATCTACTGTAAATGTCAACAACAAAATAAGAAAAAAAGTTTTTAGTGAAACAAAAGTTTTTCTTTTACATACATTTTCTGGATTTGATAGTTTTTTTTTTGTTTGTTTTTTTAATCACTGGTGCTTTGGCTTATAAATCACTAAAATGGATAGTTCTGACACAAGTGGACATGGCCCCCTTTCAAAATATTTAATTTAGCATATAACAAAACTAGCATTTTGGCTCACTCTGTATTTTTTTGTAATTTAACATACAATCTTTACATTTTTACCAGGAGTTTAAAGAGTAATGTATTTGTTTGCCGGCTTTTTTGTTTGTTTACATTTTTAGGTCTTGTGTGTGTGTTTGTATATTGCATTACCCCTGTCCAGTGTTATGTTGGCATTTGCCTTTAAGTATTCCATATCTGACATTTATTGCTTAGGAGCTTTACACAAATTCATCCCTTTCACGGATTTTACTTTTTTTTAATGTAATTTCAAATTGAAAAATGCAAACATTAGAAATAAGGGCCTACAAATAATGTTGAATAGCTTTTCATTGAATCTAAGTACTTTCTAACTTTGACTGATTTAGTGTGCAATAAATTGACATATTGAAATATTATTTCCCCTTTATAAGATGCAAATGACGCATGTGCTTTCCAGACAGACGTTATTACAGTGCAAAACTCAGTAGAACAAACTAAAATGTGCATTCAGCTCTCTGTGCTGCCCCAGCCAGATTGTGGTTAATGTTTTATCAAACATTCTTGGATGCAATGCCAGTCACATTTTCTAGAAGCACACATTGAATCATCATCATCATCCGTGTGCCTCAGAAAGGAAACTATTTTGGGAAATATGATGGTAGGAAATGATTTCTATCAATTGTCTGACCTCAAACCATTTTTCCTTGCCTTTAGCTGCTGCAAATATTTTGTTTTTCTTATATGTGGTCAAGTGAGTTTAATTCTCTCTTGTGTTCTTTAAAGCACACTCTTAGACCCTTTAGACCATGTATGACACAGCAGTTTATAAGTCATTGCATCTTGTTTTGAAACTGTTAAGCAATTTTTTTTTCTATATAATGCGCCACCAGCTATATATTCTGAAAGTTAATTTAAAAAAAATCTAATTGTTTGAATTAAATATTCATAATTATAAATAAAATTTGGTTAATATCCATTAGTTTGAATTTAGAATTTATATTAAAGAACACACAAATGATGTTGAAAAAAATATATATTTGCTGCTGTGCTAAAACTATTTAAGTAATGTTATTTATGTATGTATTTATTTATTTATTTAATTAGTTAGTTCTTTTTAAAGAACGTTGGTGCTCTCATTTGATTTGTTCCACCGCCTGAAGCTGTCACCTTCTGATGCTTGTTGCAATCCACCAACTCGTCCTTTAAACCTACCCCAACAGTTTATTATTCTTTCCATATAAGAATAAGTCTGGCACAGAAATCCTCTATTACTGATGTTTGATATTTTCACAATGTTTGGTTAATTACATGTTTCAGTTAATCATGCTCTTTGACAAAATTTAACAATCTTTCATGAGCTCCACATATCTATTTAACGTTAAAGGATTTCAAAAAAATTTAGCAATGGTAGCTTTCAGAATTTAATTCAAATAACAGTATTTTATGTCATTGTTATTTGTCTTTACATCAGTCTCCCAGATTTTATTGCCAAAGTATGAAAATGCAATTAAGTATTAAACATTTTCATCTTTCCATAATTCAATTTGAAAACATTCCATTCTTTTTACTAATTGAAACCGCCATTTAAAATAAAACGGAGGTGTCTAAATATTTCCCCACACTTCCTTTCATTTCTTTCTAGTGCTTTGCCAAACAGAGAGTGGGATGTCAGTAACTATCAACACAAACGCAGGAGATGAACAATTTAAGAAAAGTAGTGGAGCATTATGTATTTTTAGCAAGCAGAGGTGGCAGCAGATGAAGAAAGATGACAAGCAAGTGTTACTAAAAGCTAAAGATATTATATATATATATATATATATATATATATATATATATATATATATATATATATATATATATATATTTATAAAATATATATATTTAAATTATATATATCTATATCTATCTATATATATATATATATCTATATATAGATAGATATATTCTATATAATGTATAATCATTTATCTTTTAGGCCACTCAACAACCAATATGTTTTCTTCTGTATCCTTTTTGTAAAAAACAAAAATTTTAAAATAATAGCATTAATAATTGTTGTTAGTTGCCTAACTGTAGCAATTAGAATTCTGATAAAATTCTACATAACTTGTCAGATGTGTGGGAAACGCAAATGCATACCTTTTAAACAGCACTACTGGATTTATTTACTTCACAGCACTTCTGTTAATGTGTTTACAGTTCAAACTAAGGAGATCTGCTGGAGCACAAAAAAGAAATCCTGAAACTTGAATAATCTTTAAACGGCCATGATGTATTTTTTGCGGAAAGCATTTTGAATAAAATAAAACCACTGGGTTGAAGAGATGAACACAAAAAAATATTCCAGATAAAGAATATTTACCAAATCTGAAGCACAATGATATTTCAATCTTTGACCTTGAATAGCGGATAATAGCACGAGGACACAAGGGAGTAAACGTTTCAATGAATTACAAGCAAATTCTAAAATTAACAGCAAAATAGTTTGATGAAAATAATAAATCTGCAATTGGATCTGAAATAAGCCTCTAAGCACACTGAGCTTCATCAACGGATGCTCGCTCAAGGCCACTCTGTGACACTCACTGTTCCTTGACCTAAACATTATCGAAAAACTTTCTACAGTAAATGAAGGAGTAGTGCAGATTTGTAGATGCTATTTTCAGAAAAATGTTATGATATGTTTAAGATGACCCAAAAATATTTGACACTGACGGTGCACTAATTTATTTCTTCTAGTTGATTTACCTTTTTTTCCCCAAAGATCAAACATCTGTATTAACTTTTTTCACACCAAAAAATAGTTTTGCTCTGTCGTTATGTAGATTTTTTTTATACTTTTGTGTACATCTGAGTTTACAACAGAATAACAGAAGTTGGAAGCAGAGATCAGGTGCTGGGTGCACAATTTTGAGTGACAATGGAGCTTGTAAGAACCTCAAAGTAAGCTAAAGGAGAACAGTTCAGTAAGGGGGGCCATTCCCATAAGAGCACATGTGGATGACCTGTTTACTAGAAGGCTGTCAGAGAAGCTGAATGTAAATTTAGTGTAGTTCAGGATAAAGGTTAAGCCACAAAAGTCTAGAATTATTTTAATAGTAAATGCTGTTTTGTCAGATCTGAGGTTTAATATGTTTGGAGAACCTACCCCAGCTCTTCTAGAAAGGTCAGTAAAAAAGTCTGGGTAGATGATGTGATGCTAAACTAATGAACACAGCTCCTAAAGTTTCTGCAGGAAGGGATTGGATGCGAAGAGGCAATTCTACAAGATCAGGCAGTGCTTACATAGAAATGTAGATGGACCGGTGCAGCATAGTTGCTTTGATTTAAACCCTTCTCAGCATTCAAACATCTTCAATTGATAAGAAAAAAACCTGGTTGGAGATTAAAAAAAAATAAGATGCAATGAGAGGTAGCAAGATGTGTAAAAGCAGTTTCTCAGTTCACACAAGGTCAGTGGATGAGATGGGAAGGTATAGGGAGAAAAAAAAACATCTTTTAAAGATATGTAGGAGATGCAGGCAATCAGAATGATTTTTTTTTCTAACTAGCACATCTTCCCAAAATTTAAATAGATGGATTGGTGAGGATCCATTGTGTTCAAAATCATTGTGTTCAAGGGCAGACTTACTTCAGCACTTTCTGTCAGCTTGGAAAGAAAGCTCATCACAGGGGAGGCACATAGAGACATGATCAGGTGCTAAAATTCTTAGCAGCAGCTACTGAAGGCAAACAAGCAAGGTTGAAAAAGACGCAAGAAATGGTGTTTGTTCTTAAAGGTGAGAAGTGCAGCACACAGGTGGCCTGTGGGAAAACTACTGATCAGACTTGCAACCCAGAGTAGACTTGGAAGGGCAGTTTATAGTTCCTCAGAACATCTCCTGCACAAACTGAAAGCCAGTGATGTTGTTGTGGTTTGAGTCAAAACATAATGTATGTTTAATAGATGTTACACTTCCCTGGGGGAATAATGTAGAAATGTCCCATGAGCGGAAAAACTTAAACCCACAGAGTTGAATAGAGCGCAAGAGTCCACCTGGTGGAGATTATCTGTTGCAGGTTTGTAGTTAAGTCAGAGAGAGCATTGAAGCAAAGCGCCTGGTGCAGGTGTTTGCTTCCGGCTGTGGTGAGATATTTTGCAAAAAGAGGGGGAATGCTGTGTGGGGTTGTGTCAGGTGAATGCAAAGCCATGGACGGTGACTTTGACTAGGGCATTTTTTGGGTTTGGTTTTAATAAAAAAGAGAAACAGGGATGTCTGGCTGCTGATAGTTTTTGCATGTAATGTTCGTAAAGTGGGTTGTTTCTTTGATTACAGGCATGATTGTAACTTTTTACCAGTGCAACTTTATCAACAGCGGTATTTTATTATTTTGTACTGTTCTGTTATTGGTAAATTTACCAAGCTTGGTCGTTTAACAATTGGTGTGCTGCATAATAATGAAATGTTGATTAGCTGGGTTGCTTCTTGCTAATTGAGGTTTTAGCTGGTGTTCTAAATCTGCCTTTTAGCTCTTGTTGGTGTTAATAATCGGATTTCTTGTTACTGGATGATTGTAGACATTTATTAAAGGTGGCGGTTTTGGAATGCTGGAACACTATTAAGCTTTCTGTGTCATAAGCATACCTAAAGGCCCTGTCACAAATCCACTACGTACATTTTGTGCATATTGCAGAGATGAAAATTTGGTATTTCGTCACACATGCACAACACATGTAACTCGCAAGTATTTCTTGTGTTCATCATTCGTCAAAAAGTGCAGATGTTCGTTAAGGGGTTTTGCCGACATTAATTCTGTCATGTTTGGGTTTCTTTTGTATTGGTTTTTCCTTTATATCTTGTTCTGTCATGTTTGAGTTCTGTTTCATGTTTTATTTTGAAAGGTTTTCTGTTTTATCATGTTCTTGAGTTTTACTTCCTCTGTCCCAATCTGCCCTGATCATGTTCACCTGTGTCTTGTCATTCCTGTTTGTATTTAAGCCTTCCTCTTGTGCTGGTCCATAAATGTCTCTCATGTAACGTCTCTAACGTCATTAATGTCTCTTGGTCCCTGACTCCCTTCTGCCTTGATTCAAGTTTTACCACAGTGAGTTTAGTTTGGTTTTTGTTTCCCTGCTTAGCAGTGCCTTTTGTTAAGTTAATAAATCCCTTGCCCTTGAACCGTGTCCCTCCTGCCTCTGCATTTTGGGTCCTTCCTGCTCACCAGCCCCTCCCTACCTGACAAATTCAGTTTTGAACTGTTCAAAGTTTTTTAATGGTTGAGAATTAAACAGTTTATGCATATTTTATGTAGTTTAAGTTTTACGTTTGAGGGTTACCTGTACAGAATACTATTTATATGTATATTATATACATATATACAGTATACACACGCTCTAAAATATTGGATTTTCTCGTGGCTGTGCTTTTCTGAAATAGGGGATTCTAAGGTACAGCCATGCAAAATCTAGCGCTCGTACCACAAAATCCATGATTATATTAATAACCAGCTCCGCTACCATGGCTAAATAGGTGCATATGAGTTAGTTTGCATATGTAATAGGTATGTGTGGGCCTACGTAGTCATATGAATAAAGGTTTGTGCAGTTAAGTTTGTAGTTTGTGTGTACTGATGCACAAAAATTGTCCCTTTCATCTATATATATATATAATTATAATGGCAATTTTAACAAACTCAAGCATTTTTTGTTGCCTATGCCATTTGTCTAATTCTAATTGTCCTTGTCCTTTTATCATGTATTTTTGTGAAACCCCGACCAGTACCAACTTCCTTCTCTCTTTTTCTCTCTTCCATCCTATCCATAGCCAAAAAGGAAAATACAATAAAAAAATATGAATTAAAAATAAACTTGAACTTACAATAGACACAAAATTCAGTTTATTTAAATTTATACCTTATGTGTCCACAGATCACATCTTAACCCTGGTTGTAACAATAAAAATGTATCCAACACCAGAGGCTCTCAACTCCTTCATATTTTTTCAGCTACTAGACGAGTATAAAAAAAAAAAAAACTTTCTGTCAAAGTGCTGAAGTGTTCTGGTCTAAATTGCAAAGATAAAGCCACTTTGTGAATTTGCAGAATCTAACACAGCAGACATTCATTATGTCACAGCCTTAAACTCATTTTTAAAAAAATATTTCTGAGAATCAGAAATCCAGCATTAACACATGTTCCTGAAGTCTGTGCCTGCCATCAGGTTGCTGTCTTCTTCAGATATTCTGTAGTTTGTTCAATAACAAAAATCACAAGACTAATCGAGTTTCTTATAGATGAAATACCAAAGGTTTTAAATACAAAAAACTTGATGGACAGTATTTCAGAAGGACGCTAAGTGTATTGTCTCACATTATCCACCTATTTGCAGTAATGAGTTTGCTGACAGCACACTACAATTGCAGCAGGTTTAAAACGTTGCTACCACTCTTTTCCCTAGGCCACAGCCAACCTATAATGACAAACTACCCTTAGCACTACAGAGCTCTCATAACATTGGAACTGATGGCTAAGTTTACCTTTTAAAGTTGCTTAAAAGATTACACCTGTATATATTTAATGACTATCCGTGCAGTGTCTGTTAATGAGTGAGAGGGATTTTTCTGCAGAAACGTGTTTGACTGTTAGCTCAGGTATGCTTCTCCCCCTGTGTGTTACAAATGTAATCTTGCTTTAAAGTTCTCTTTCATTTTAAATTGGAAGCCCTAGATGAGCTACAAGACACTAACTCAGAATTTGCAAATACCATTCTCTGGGTTGTATTTTATTTACGGTTTCCATAGGAAAGGTTTTACCAAAGTGTAAGACCAGTTAAGAGTGGAATCGTCTGATGTGAGTTTGAGGAATCACTAAAGAGTCACACATCAAGGCTAATGACTGATGTACATTGTTTCCTTACATGCACAAACAGTAAAAATGCTCAAAGGATCCCTGCATTTATAATCTGCACTAACCTGACCCTACATGTGACATAACAGGCAATTACATTTATTTGAAAAGATAAATCAGCTTGTAATGGTCTCATGTAGTTTATGACCATTTTTGAGGTGTTGTCAGCAGTGGGAAGCCAATTAATACTTTTTTTTCCAAGTCATCATTGGAACAAATGCACAATGAAAAATACTAATCTTCATCAGTCAGTGACTTTGCTTTGACTAAAAAGTTATTTGAAATGGTCCAATCATATAGGAAATCTGCAAGTCTACAAGTAAACCCAAACTGATGCTCAAAGCCCCAAGAAACACTATTAATTCAGTGAACAACACCTTTTCTACAGGTTTTTGCCTGTTCTGTCACTGACCTTCCTCTACTTTTCATCATCATTTTAGCACATTCATGGTCTGAAAAGTAAATGTGAAGACCACCGTGAGACTATAAAACATTTCGTCTTAGATTCTCTGCAGATCAATATCTGCCAGCCTTGTGGGATGAATCCTTAAACTTAAACTGATGAAAGCTGTTGATTTTAAATGGATTTCAATTGGTGGTGATGGTATGTAGTAAACCTTCATGTATCTTTGACAGGATCCCTTTGCTGAACATAAATATGATGCATTAGGTCATTTTTTTCAAATATATTTGTAATATGAGAGGATAGAGGAAAAAATGGTGAAAGTGTTTTCTTGGTTGTTGTAGTGAGTGTTACATAAAATCATGCTTCTGCATGTGTTTGATGTCTAAGTGCTGAAAGCCATTTTTTAAATTTATTTTTTTCCTATCATCAATTTACAATTAATAGTTTTGTTATGCTGCAGTAATATTCACCACAAGGAAACAATGTGTCTCTTAAATACTCTACTTAGCAAGCAAGAAATCAAAAAGAAATTAAAAAGCATCTAAGACCTTGGACATAAGTTTTTGCCTTTCCGAATGATAAGCACACTGAGACTTTTCGAATGGATAATTTCACTGATGTCTGATCTAATTGAGCCCTTTTTACTTTCTTTTAGTCTGACTATGATTTACACTTCAGCCTTATTAGTGTTTTTTTATTTCAAAAAATTGTTTTTGATTTAATACTTTTTTTATTGAGGAGAATGTTTAAATAGGTCACTATAACATTAGTTCAGCACAAACTCCAAGGAGACAAGGGAACAAAAGAAAGAATGAAAAGAGAACAAGTAGAGACGTGATTTAATAAGAGAGGGGAGAGGCGTGACACTGAGTCAGGGGAAAAGGAGAAAAGGAGATGTAGCTTATTATAAAATGAGAGAAATGGCATGAAAGGACAGGATTAGAATACAAAAGTCAGACATTTTTTTGGTAGTTTACTGTATAAGGCCAGTCAATATGAGGGGTTTATTAAAATATACATCTGGTGTGTCAGAAGATTCATAACCTCATGTTGTAACAGTAAAATATGTCCAACACAAGAAGCCTTCAGCTCTTATCTGTTTGCTCTGCTGTTGGACAGGACATGTTATAAAAAATAAAATAAAAGACCATTCAGAATGCTTTTGAAATGGATCAAAATATGATTGGTAGTTGGCCTTTAATGCAATCAAAAATACTTTGAAGGAGTTAAAGGCCACTGTTTGTGTGTGTTAAACATAACCACTGGAAAGAGCTTAAAAGTTATTACATGTATGCATTGCTACTGTAGATGTCTAGGTTATTGTATGGTTTTATAGTTTTTTTAAAAGTATGTGCTCTTCTGATTTATGTGAAGTTCAGCTACAGCACAGATATTTCATGGAGCAGTTTCACAGGTTTATGCATTTGTAATGGGTTATTTTGGGTTCTTCTCCTACTTCCTCTGCACTCAAATACACCCTGTACTTCCACAATTCACAGCATGTGTACCCAGATAAAGAAGATGGTGCTCTGCTTGTTTTGTAAATAAAAAAAAATAAAAAAAAGCACCCAACTTTTGTGAATATTCTGCAATCTTGCATTATTGACATTGACACCAATGAAACACTGATCAAGACAAATACCAATAAAAGATTCCAAAAGATATATGTTAGTAAGAATACGTTACAGACTTTTTAATTTTAAAGGAGGACAGTGTATCTATTATTCTGTGAAGTAAAAATTTAAAATTACGTGGTCGCTTTAAAAAAAACACATTTGAAATAAGATTTTCTTTTTCAAGCCAGTGCATCCACACCACCTTTATCAAACATAACACTGGATTCTAATGTAAGAGAATCATGTAATGAAAATGTGTCACTTTGTTAAGCTTTGATCAGTGCCCTTTTTCTGCATTAGCGCATGAGGACTCTGGTTGTGAGTAAGGAGAAAAATAACATCAGTAACTTCAGTGAAGAGACTCGAGAGTAAAAGAAATGCCTCCATGAGTGGCATAGCGATGTGTCAAAGACGACAGCTCCCTGAAAATAATTGGATTTCATTCTGGTCGGCAAGCAAAACTTATTAAGTAAAAAAAAAAAAAGGGAGGGAAGGATGAATGCTATCCGTGAGAGCTCCTGACACAAGTATCACAAACACAGAGAAATGTCAAAGCAGTTAGAATTCATTCTGAATACCAAGAGAAACAAAGTTTTCACACTGAGACAAAAGAAGTCCATTCATTTCAGCTAAATTCCTTTTAATCATGTAATTTGCTTAGATGGATACAGGTATTACACAGTTATGCAGATGATACATTTTTGTTGTCAAAAAGTGCAAACAAAGAATAAGTATGACTTAAAATTAACTTGACTATAAAGTCCAGTCCAACTGCCTTTTTATCTGGTGACTGATTGATCACAGCAAGCCAATATTGTCTCATCAGCAACCTGCTTTTTGCTTTGAGAGGGAGCCATCAGACTAATCAGTATGGACGGATGGTTTCTGCATAAGCTTTCATACCAGAGTTTGTGATGATAATGAGTTTGTCAGACAGCAATAAAATGAACATTTTCACTCAAGCACTGATGCCATGTTTTGATCTTCTATGTGAACAATGCAAGTGATGGATACATATTAAGAAAATGTGAGAATTGCTTTGCATCTTCTTTTGAGAACAATTTTTACTTTTATCCTTGGGATGAAGTTATGGAAGAATAATTTAATTCTTCACTTTATACATTAATATTGTTGTTTGCTACCATTTTGTTTCAGCCATCTGTCAGCTTCACAACTAAACTAAACTTTTTCTCTGCAATTGTGAAAAAAACTAAAACATAATGGGTTTGTTTACTAACTGAATTTGACTTGTACAGAGGTCTTCTTGTTCCAGTGAATAATGCAAGGGTTCATTAACATTTTCCCTCAAATTTATGTTTGTTGCACTGTAGAGTTCAAAAGAACTCAAGACCTAATCAATTAACCTTTGTCTGAACATTCTGTTTACTCCTTATATCCTATGGGTCAAAAATTACTAACCAAATTCCCCAAATAATGCAAAATAATTGAATTTTAAATCAGAAATCTATCATGCATGATGAAACAACCTGACACTTAACTCAATTGAATCAATTTTTAATCACATTTTTTGTTACGCAATACAAAAAGAAAATCTGAGCATTACACTTTTTTCCCCAACACAAGCCAACTGTCATCGCAGTTTTCTATTAAACAGTCGCAAAAGTATTAAATCAAACATTATTTTATTAATGTGAAGCAATTACTTCTGAATAAATTATATTGAAGGGAGAAAACCAGTCAACAATTGAGAATTTCTTTTTTGCTCTAAATTCTTTAGAAAGTGAATTATGGAAGTACTTTTCTCATAACACAACAAAACAACAAAATGTCGCTTTGAATTTGTGCAAAGTTGTCAATATCGACTATTAAGCATGACCATGTGCAAATGTGAAAATGGGCTTTACAGATGTTTGTCTATTATGATGTTTGTCTTTTTCAGCGCAGGACTAAAACCTGTTTCTTTTGGCTTCCCAATACCTGCAGCCTCAGATAGCACCTCTAATGCTGAGTTGGACCAGAATAGTTCTAGGTTCAGAGGAGCAGTTGAAAAGACTAAATTAAATAAATAACCACAGACCACAATTGTGATTTTTTAACTTTTAACTTATTCATAAATGGATACGAATTAACAAAGACACTTTCAAATAATTCCAGAACATGAACAATTAAACCTGCTAACCCAAATAAAATTTGTGTAAAACAAAAATTGGTTAACCCCGGGGTTGTCAAATTCTACCTTGCAAGGTTTTCAGAAAAATACTCTTTAGTTCAATTTTAAACCAGATATACCAGGTTGGTTCACAAAAAATAATGCAATAAAATATATAAAATTCTCGTAATCAAAACAATTTCTCAAAAAAAGAAAATACAAGTCTGTTCCGTCCTCAAGCAGTTCTTTCAGGTCCCGGTGATTGGGCACCTGTGGAATTAAGGTAGTCACTCTCCTACCACGATTGAACGCAATGTTCAATTTCTTCTTTGCGGCAATCAGAGTTCCAGGACTCTATTATGGTTGCTTCTGACTGTTCAGACTCCAGTTGGGTGGCTCGCCATCACCATACTTCCATCATTTGCTGCGGTGTGGGAACTTGGCACTCGCGACGGTGGTGAATTCACACAAACAAAAAAACCTGATCAAGTCCTTTGTAAATGTGAAACAAAACAAAAACTTGTTATCTGGGAGGCAATATCTCAAAGATAGCCGTCTTTCTTTCCAGAGAAAACATAAAAGAACGGGGACAACTCGCTCACGTTCTTTTCCAACAGTCTGAGGTCCAGCTTACAGATCTCACAACTGACGTGTCCCCCCATGTTTGTCTGTGCTTCCCAAACTACAGCGCCATCTACAGGATTAAAAAGATATCTCTTAGTAGTTCTAGTAACCTGGGTTACACCTGGTTTGTGTATACAGGTGTGTGCGTAGGTGTGAGCGTGTAGCTCTGTTAGTACAGGTGTGCAAGTGTCTGTGTACGTGTGTAGGCATGTGTGTTGGTGTAAGTTGTGTGTTGGTGTGTATCTGTTAATTACAGTTTGTGTGTGACCTTTGAACTTTTTTCTGCTGTTTCCATGGTTTTCTAATCAAGGAGTCAAAAATGATCCCTCTTAGTACCCTAGTGGTGTACAGCCCACGTGTGAACATTATCAGAAACATAGTGTCACTCTTTTTAATGATGGAGCCCTTTTAGGAAAAGTCGTAAGAAATTAAAACGTTGTAAAGGATAAGTTGAGACATATGTTCTACAGCAAAACATGGTAGTCCATCAGTTTTTACCCGCAAGATAATACAAGGGTTATGGTTAATTTGGTTGAATTGAAAATAAAGAAATTCAAAAAAAAAATCTTTAAAGGTCACTAAGTTATTAAATGGATAATTTCTGGACTTCATAAATAAGTATGATGTTGTAGCTATCACTGACTTTTAAAAGCCTTTAAAGAAATCGTTTTACGTGAACCTGTTGTACAGATGCTGAGCGGTGTTATCCAGTAGTGCTTCTAATGCTACAGACATGTTTGCAAAATTCGTTCTAGACTCCTCTCCAGCAGAAATCAGCCCGCTCTATCGGCTACATCAGCTTCTTTGACTCCTTACCACACTGCATATTCACACCAGAGTTGTAGAAGATCTACAACATCTTGCTGCAAACTGGGGACATTTGCTTCTTTAAAAGTACAGTCCACCCTGGGATTTTCTTTCCTCTTAAATATTTTCATTGCTGTTTTTCCAGGTTAATTTATCATTTGTCAGATAAACAAACCACTGTCCACACAAAAAAGTCAAGGTGCTCTTGTTTTTATGTCATTTCCAGGAAAAATGTGAAAAACATGCATCCGTTGACAACACTATGTCTCAGAAGCAGCCTACAATGCAGCACCACGGAAGCATGTTCTCTGTTATAGGTGGTTGGCTCCACCCCTGACCAAACCAACCCAATTATTAATGAAAATCAAACATTTGATTGCATTTTACTTGTAACAAATGCAATTTAGATAAACAAAAATATGCCTTCAATTTAACAGCAATCTTTAAACAGAAATGCAAACAAAAATGAATCATTTTGAATTTAAAGGAGGCCTATCAAAGGAAAATAAAACAATAGGTGGGTCCTCTGGACTTCCTGGGTTCAGGAAGTGCTCCTAAGAAACCAGGAAGTAAACAAATAAAACACTGGGAACAATCAAAATCAGGTGACTGCAAAAAACCTAAAGTAAATTGCAATAGCTGTTAGAACCTTACAGCTGAACAGTGTGTGCACCGACGGATGCTGTCAAAAACAAATCCACTTTATTAGGTTCTCACCCTGACAGACGTGTGCTCTGTCACAGTCATCTAGTTACACACCATAGTTTTCTCAACACCTCTACCCTTTCTCTTATAATGATCATATAAAAGTCATACAATAAGTACATGAGGCATATCAGAATGAGAATTAGTTTGTTTTTGGCAAAAAGAGTTGGTATGAATTGCACCTTTCTGGAACTATTCTCCATTGTTCATTTGAGAAACTGCAACATTTGGCACCATTCCCATTTGCTCCAAACTTGTAACACAAGGTGGTGGCTTGAGAAATTGATTGGTTGTAAAATTTCCTCAGCTTTCACATTCCCTGACGTCTGTAGACGGATGAAAGTGAGAGCCATGTGTGAGAGGAGATGATAGCGATGTTTTGACATACACGTCATAGGTGTAGAAGTAAGTCCTAGCGGTGTGACAGGTGTAAGCCCAGGGAGGGTTTGAGGTCTGTGTGTTTCAGGATGAAAGAGGAAGAAGCTTATCTTTTCCCTAAGCTGAGAAGCCAAACAAGGCTCAGATTCAGCCTAATTGATCCTGAGAGAAATTGTTTGGTCAGAAAAGCTATAAAAAATCTGTTCGTCAGTATATATGAAAGTATTTAAATGAGTGAAGGAAAGTCAACACTCGACAAAGTATTAAATAAGAACTAACCCCATGTGACCATTTGCATCATATGTGATACACGCATTTCTGAGACCCCTATCTCATTAACGTGATCAAAACTTTCCATTAAAACCCATTGTCGATAACTCTGTCCGCGTGGTCTGCCCTGTAGTGAATTGTCATTCCACAAGGGCAGTAAAAGGGCTTTTCCTGCTTATTTTAAAAATGGCTGCTCCCATAAAATCTCAAAAGCACTTTTGGCCCGAAAAGTTGTGCTTGTTTTCAAAACTTTATGCTGAAAATAGCACAGTTCTTATCATTCCTTTTTAAATGACTGCTTGCTGTATTGAAAGAATGCAACATTTGTCAGTGGTTAATTCTTTAAAATACAGTTGCACCATGTTAAAAATGTGTGAATCAATCAGTGGCAGTTCTGCACTAACTTACTCCCCCAGGCGAGTAACCCACTCGCTGTCTCAATTTATGTCTACCTCTTTTGTGGATGTGAGTGGCATGTTGTAAATATTTGTTCAAATGGGCCTAAGACCTTTATGAGGTAATGCAAAAAAAGGCCCTTATACCTTGTAAATGAGCATATTCCAGCCTGCAGCATAAGAAAAATAGCTTGTTAGAGTTCTAAGACATAAAGTGGCCATCTAGGGACATAAATACATTTTTACAGGCTATTAATCTATGAATAATTAAAGGATCTGAGTTTTCCCAGAGGAGATTACAGCACTTTCTCTTTCAGTACAGTAACTTATTTAGTGGGGTCCATGTAGAGCACATTGCAGTTTTTATTGGCAAAAGATTTAGAAGCCAAAACCCAGAACATCTTCAGAATAAAAAAGCTCAAAACAAAACAAAAACAAAAAAGCTGAGTTAGCTTATTTTTATTTTATGGTCAAATGTTCAATATATGTTCTCTAATTTGACCTGAAGTGCCTTTAAAAGACTTAACATTTCATTTCCTTTCATGATAGCAATGTCTGACTTTTTATGTAGCAAAAATACAAATGATTTGTCCTTACTGCCTTCATACAACTCTGTAATTTGAGTTACCATACATCACTTTTCTTGTCCCAAAGTGATGCAGTGAAGAACAAACACAAGTTTCTGTTCGGGGATTTCAAAGACACCGGAGAAAGCAAACAGGTGTGTCTGCATGCAGATGACAAATACTGTTTTTATCAGATTGAAGGCAGAAACTGTGGTAAATAAAGAGTCAAAAAGAAGATGAACATGTACATATATATTTTACAATAGCTCTTATTTTTATGTAAACAACAGGGGGGATCTCCTGTACTTTAAAATTCTGTTCTGCAGTGTTGCTGTTATTCTGTATTCTAATGAAGGTACAGATTCTGGAAAACAGCTTTGCTGCTTTGGCAAATGGCATGCAGTAAAATTGAAGAAAAAGATTAGGGATGATGAATGCATACTATAAATAGATACGTACCAGCTTTTAAAACTCTCCCTGAAAGAGCTCTCCTTTTAAATGTTTGACCAGAATTGCTGTTTTTTAAGTTCTTCTCTACTGTTTCATAAAAGTATTATTAATGAACTACACTCAAAATAATTATCAAAGTAGAAGTCCATTTAGCATGAAAGACAACAAAAATAACATGTTTTAAAAAAAAAAAACTCCGGTATGATGGCCCTGAAGTGCAAATTACACCAACAAATCACTTTTAAAGATCACAATGATATACACACACACACACACACACACACATATATATGCAGAATATATATATTACCTACCCTTTCTGGTTTATCACTGTATTTCATTTTTTGACATTTCATTTTGTTTTCTTAAAATTACTTTTGTTTTCCTAAATGTTTTTTTAATTTTTGTTTTTGGTATTTTATTTTGTTTTCTAAAATGTGATGCTGTTTTTAGATTTGTTTCACCTTTTTAATTGTCGTAATTTCTGAAAGGTTTTCGGCTCAAGTGATTTGCACTTCAGGGCCAAGCACTCCAGTGCACTGCCTCACAAACCGAAGATTAACCTCAAGGCATCTTCTTATATGGCCTATTTGTGTGTGTGTATATGTGTGTGTGTATATATATATATATATATATATATATATATATATATATATATATATATATATATATATATATATATAGGCTACGGTATATAAAAAAATTTGAGTGTGTAAAACTCACTCCACATACATACATCAGTAGTCAAATTCAAGGAAGGCACAACAGCTCAAGTGTAGCCGTGGGGATTTTAGATTTTATTGAGAGATGTTTATGCAGCAAACGCAAAAAAAATTAAAAAAATCTTTAATTGAACTGCTCCACAAAGGTGGGTTTTAGGATGTTTCATTACATTTATATTTTTACCACTATGGAAAATTTGCCAAACTCAGCTAAATGAACAATGAAGTGCATGAAGCTGTATCGTCTTTTAACAATGCTTGCAAAATAAAAACATGGTTGGTAAGGGATGTAACCATTTTAATGTTTAGTAACCTTTTTCAACCTTTGTCTTTAAATAAGCAACTGTAATCCAAATCAGAAGCATATAGTTCAAATGCATATTAGCATGCAATGTCTCATGTTGTAGTTCACCTAAAGCTGTACTTTAACCAATGAGGATCAAATATCAGAAGAAAGAATTGTGTATACTCTTTATATTTTTTGTATGGAGTTTGTCAGATTATGGCCAAAGTAGACTAGGGTGCCGTTGGTAGTTCAGCACCTAAACAGTCATATAAAGTCAAATAGTCAAAGTCAAATAAATAAGATAAAATAAAAAGGATCCTACCCCCCTAATCAACATGTTTAGAGTCTGAAGTCATCTTGTTTCTCTCCTTTAGTTGGGAACAAGGAACTATTCTGCGTTTTCACATCTCTCCATGCAGCTATTACTCATAATGAATAAGGGAATTTGCATTATTCATTAGGTGGTATTCCGATTGGCATGAGGTGAACCTAAGGCCACACTCTCAGCCAGTTGGAATAGGTAACCATGAATAATGTAGATTTTATGTAAATGACTCACAAAAAAGCTGGAGGACAAAACTGAATCAGGGCTGCTGGGAAGATGGATTTAGGAGTTTTAAATTACTTATCGTTCATAAAATGTCCCAAATAACTTCAAACCAGATTAAGAATGTCAATCAGAATAAAAATGGTGGAAAATTAAAAGACTGTTTACTGTTTACACTAAATATATTATGATGAAATTAAAAACTTTAGGGGGAAAGTTAAAAAAAAAAAAAACTGTAGCCGATCTGTCAAAACAACAGCTGCAAGTACAGACAATTTATTAAGTTATGCCAAATGCAGTCAGCCACACTGACACCAGAGAATATCAAATTACTGCTGATTAGATAAAAATTAATGTTGCTTTTGAAATGAAAATTAAGGCCTGGCGGAGTTTTTGCACTTTTTGAAGTAGTTTTGGAAAACAAAGTGCAGGTTACTTAGTAATAGTTTGGTGACAAGCAAATCAAAGCTTTAATTATTGACCAACAGGACATTTGAAAAATGCTGTTAACATACTGGGCTGGAGCTACCATGTGGAAAGTGAACAAGACAAAAAAGTACCTTACATAACAGCACAGTTAAACTTCATAACAATTTTGCATGAAGTTACAATCTCCTACTTCATCATGACATTTTATTTCAAAACGAACTTAGACTCCTTCATTTTCTTTCATGCTAGAAATAAGTGAGAACTTTGCAAAAGACTCTTCTAAATTTCATGTGTCCAGGTTGGTTTGGTCCAACTAATTCTATTCATCCTATTTGTTGTCACATTGAGACTAGCGATGTGTGAACAAAAGAGTTTTTAAGCCGGACGCTATCAAAGGTGCATGTATGTATTTTTACATGGACTGCTCATTAGAAATGGACGCATTAATGCTGTTTGCCGACGCCGGTGGATGTAGCATCACACCGATCTTCTGTGGATAGAGGCTTTCTCATATCCTTCTGTTGTGTAATCGCAAACAAACGATGTTGAGTTCAGGGCTCTATGAGGCCATATCACCACTTCCAGCACTTTGTCTTTAAAGTTATTGAAGTTATTAATGACTTTGGCTGTGTGTTATGGGGTGTTTCTGCAGCAGCAGAATATATTTGTAGTCAATCATAAGCCTCCCTGATGGTATTGCATGATGGATAAGTATCTTTCTTTGTTTTTTAGCATTAAAAACAACATTAGTTCTGAGCAAATCTCAAACTTTAAATACAAAAATGCAGCTCCAAACATTCAAGCAAGCTCCACCGTGCTCCCCTGCTGCCCGTAGACGCTCATTATTGCCCTTCCACCAACAAATTGCCTTCGGCTACAGCCAAATATTGCAAATTTTGACTCATCAGTCCAGAGCACCTGCTGTCATTTTTCTGCACCCCAGTTTCTATGTTTTCATGCATATTTGAGTCGCTTGGTCTTTTTTCCACATCGGAGGCTTTTCGACTACAACTCTCCCATGAAGACGCTTCTGGCCAGACATGTCCCCACAGAACCATCTACCAGACTAATCCTACAAAATCTTAGGCTTTGTGCAAATATTTCTTTAATAATTGATGCTGGTTTTGAAGGTAAAAAGTAGTTACACCAAATATTACTTGATTTTAATTGTTCTTTTGTTGCTTACTTTGCATTTGGTAATTAATGAAAATTTTCATTTATTTTTCTGAAATCATTCTGTTTAGAGTCTTTTTCACAAAACCTTTGTTTAGTACTGTGCATTTCTATATACTAGCTTTTTTAATATACAAACAGAATAATCTGCTTATTGCTTCCTGTATCTTGCCTGAAAACAATATACCTACTGCCCCTTGATAAGAAACCAAAGTTAGTAGATGTGGAAAGATTTAGGAAAATTTTGTTACATTAAACATTTCCACCCCTCTACTTGCCTTATTGTGTTTTCATTATTGTAAAAATATATTTGCTTTACTGAGCAAGACTACAGTGTGTTTGTGTGTCACATATAAAGCCAGTTTAACCTCATATAAAGTTGTGCTTTCTAGCTGTAAACTAGTTATCCTTTACATGGAACTCTGACATTTAATTTAACTTCAAAAGCAGCCTTTTTAAATCAGTTCAATTGATTTTATAACATTTACAGACACCTCGTAAAAAAAGTCATTGGCTCAAAAGTGGTGGTGTGGTTAACTCTTAAGTCACAGTGAGAAGATCCCAGTTCATGTCTCAGCTGCTTCCTGTGTGTATCACATGTTCTCACCACACATGCATTGATGCATTGGTTAATACAGCACAATAAAACATTTTCTGACTATTGTTGAATATTGACAACTACGAATATGTGATCTAATTCCGGGTGAAAGCTGCATAATTTTTTTTTGTTTTTTTTTTTTTGCTTTGAAGCTTGGGTTTTTTATTTTTTTTTATTTTAGAAGTTGCTGGCAGACTTCATTTGTGTTTATCTTTGGATATGGGGGAACTTTGAGCCATAAGCAGGATGATCCCTTGTGAGAGCAGACTAGCTTCTACAGATGGGACCATGATGTGTGTAGGTGTTTGAACACACAACAAATGAACACTCAAATAGATGTGCCTGAACGTTTTCGTAGTGAGATTTGCATTATGTCCTCTCCTTCATAACTCCTTCAGTCAGTGTTGAAATACCTAGTTAAAAAAAAAAAAGTCCAATATTGACAGGAAAAAATGTCACTGATATGCACCCAATAGCTTCTCAATTCTTTCATCAAGTCTTTGGCTGAATTTAAATAGATGACATCCAGCATGACCAGGAAGTTTAAGAGCTTGTAGCTTCCTCCTCTTCCTCCTCGAGGATCTTTACGGTCATTCTAAAGGCGCCTACGTGTCCCTGGGCTAGTATTCCTCAGAAAGAACCCAGCTCTTAGCTCTTGGCTGGGGGTAATAAAACTGCCTGTAAAAGTAAGAAAACTCTTAGAAACCTTTGTTAATTACTTATGCTAAACATAATTTAAGGCTGTAAAAGCAAAATGCAAAATACTAAGTAAAAGTGAGGAAAATCTGTTGTGACCATTTGAAGTTTTTAAATCTTTATTTCAGCTTTATTTCCATCAACTCCAAACATAATTGCTGGTTCCTTCGTTAAAAAAAACTCCTTAAAAGTTTAAACGTATTTATCCAAACAAGAAATTGTTCAAAGTGTAGTACCACACTGGTCACCACATGACAGCACTCTGCATACAGTGGGGAAACTGAGGAGGATTCATTATAATATTTACAGCAGAACCGAGCTTTCCTGTGGTGATTTGCATTTAGCTAAAGTGCTGACAGGAGTTTTCTCCCCTGAGATCCCCATAATTTGACTGCATCTCTAATTAGTGGAGATGCACAAAAGGATTTGGAAAGCCCCACAAGAAATCTGCTTTTCTTGCTTTATTGAACCAAAAAAGCAGCAAACAAGAGTCAGGTATTATTTTCATGAACCAGATGATTAGTAAAAGAAGAAAAAAATCAGGTCAAGGTTTATTATATATAAAAGGAAAAACAGATTTTTTGTTTATTTTTTGTCCTCTTATTTTAGAGCATTAACAATGTTTTCAGGAAACATTGTCAATTTAGCTCCACAGAAAGTTTTTAATTAACTGGATTAAAGGACAAAGCTATAGGAGAAGATTCATCATGTTTAATTTGAAATGTTCACATTTCAGGTGTATTTGTTTTGAGCTTACATTCTACTTTTTTAGTGAGTAAGATCAGAAAAATTAGCTCTTGGGCTGTTTTACCTCTGAAACCACAAGCTCTTATTACCAATCACATAAAATCCATATAATAAAGACTGATCTGTTTCTGGAAGTGATTAAAGATTGATGGTAACACTGAAATGTTACAAAACTTCTCTATTACCACAGTATTTCTTAGCCCTTCACCAATTTTGTTTAAAAAAAATAAACATCATAGGTGTAAAATTGTGTGTGTTGATCAGTGATAGTGATTCTTGAAACACACGTTTAAACCCTTCTAAGATAAATTGCCAGGTTGCTTCCTCGCCTGGTAATACATTTCACCGATGGTGCAAGTTCAAAAAGTAGGTTCAGGAAGATGGATTCAAGATTTAATCAGGCAGATTCAGATCAGTCAAAACAAGTGATGAAAGACATGAGAGGTCGTCTCTTAAAGGAAGCTGCTGTAAAAAACCAGCGCATATCATTTAACTGGGAGATACCAAAGGGCTGTGAATAAAAGCTCATCTTTAAATGAGTCTGCAGATCTCAGTTAGCATATTTCAGATTTAATAGCTAGAAGTGGGTGTAAAAACCACTACTGATGGTTTTTGAACTTCATGAAATTCAGTCTGTTGCTGCTCTGTAACTTTGCATCAGCTTCTGTTTTTTGAGCAAGTACCACAAAATTTTACAAACCAAATCGGTTCAGTCGTGAGAAGTTTCACACAGACTGCAAAGCAGTTAGTCAACAGAAAGGATAAAAGAAAGAACTTAAAAGGATCTGTGTTTTTCAAACTGGGACTCATGTTCTCTTGAGTGGATTTGTTGGCTCTTGGGGCTCTACTTCAGATTGTTTTTAATTAAAAAATATAATAAAAATGTATTAAATTTAGTGTTAAGTTTATTTTGCTGAAATTAGTTTTTGTATATTAGTAAGCAGAGCAGTACTATTTTTCCTTAATGAAACATCTAATTATTTAATTTTCTAAATATGATTTATACAAATACTAGTCATAAGGAATAATTGGGAATTTGCAGTCATGTTTGCAACAAAGAGGTTTCCTAATTTACTCATAAATCTTTGTAAATTATAAATCTTTGTAAATCTTTGTATTTTTTTCCAAAACCATTTCTAAAAGGAGAAAAGCATTAGAAGTTTTCTATAAATCAGATATAAATTGCAGTAAGAGGTTCTTTTTTTCCTTGTGTTTCCTTTTTAATGCTATACAAACATTGCTGCCTTGCACTGGTTAGGGAGTATGTGGTTGGAACATCATCTACAGGGGGTTAAATGTTGAAAATCACAGACTTAGAAGGCACCTTTGGTCTAAATTGGTTAAAATGCTTTCAAGAAATGAAGTGTTTGCCAGGATATTCAGAAGAGAGATGAAGAGTGGAGAGGAGGGGTGGAGCAGCAGTCGAGGCCTGTACCAGCTTCTCTGTTCTCACTTGGGATGGTGGTAATTAATCTGGACAGTTTTCTGCTGGGTGCCATCAGCTATAATGCCTGTGTGAGTTTGTGTACAGAAATGGATGCAGGTGCCTTTTATCAAGAATGACATTTTCCCCACCCTTTTGCTGTGTGTTGCCCTTGAGGTGGCTATTTGCATTATTATCAGAGCCATTCTCATAAGCTAGTTGACACATGGGGACCCAGTTGTGTGTGGACACACATGTAGAAATACTTATGCAATCACAAAATTGAAAAGAAAATGTATCTTTTAATTACATCAACTAATTAAAATCTAAAAAAGAATAAAAGAGGAATTACTTTGTTAATGCTTTTTTTAAACAGATTTGCAGCTTAAATTGATTTTTTTTAATTAAAAGTTTATCTGCATTTCTTCATAATGCTTTCTCAGGGCCAAGGAGGCTGCAGACCATCAAGGATGAATGTTCACAAAAGACCTATTAACTGTGGCTCCTCAGTGGATCACAAAATAATATTCTATTGGTAATTATCATTTTTATCCTAGCTTTTCTTACGGGTATCAAAAATTCTGTCCATAAGAAGCAATACTAAAACAGATGTTTTAATGGTTGTAATATTTGTTTTTTACTGTTTTACTCTTTTTTTGTACTGCTGTGTACAAGAGGGCCTGCAGCAGACTCTACTTCCTAAGGAAGCTGAGGTCCTTCAATGTGTGCAGCAAGATGCTGGAGATCTTCTACCAGTCTGTGGTGGCCAGCACCTTGTTCTCCTCTGTGGTCTGCTGGGGAAGCAGCATTGCAGTCAGTGACACCAACAGACTGAACAAGCTGATCTGGAAGGCGGGTTCTGTCATTGGCTGCAAACTGGAATCTTTTGAAGCAGTGATGGAGAGGAGGTCACTGAACAGACTCCTTTCAATCATGGACAACCCAGACCATCCTCTCCACCCTGTCCTGGACAAACAGCGGAGCTCCTTCTCTAAGAGGCTCAGGCAGCTCCGCTCCAAAACTGCCCGGTACCAGAAATCCTTCATACCCAACACAATAACCCTGTACAATATCTCACAGTGTAACAGATAACCTTTGCACATTTCTTTTTCTATTTTGGTAAATGGTAAATGGTAAATGGCGTATACTTATATAGCGCTTTCTACCTTCTTACGAAGGCCCAAAGCGCTTTACAGTCACAGTCCCATTCACCCATGCACACACACATTCACACACACATTCACACACACATTCACACACACATTCACACACTGGCGGCGGCTCCGCTGCCGAACACTGGCGCCAACCTCCCACCAGAGGCAAGGTGGGGTTCAGTGTCTTGCCCAAGGACACTTCGACACATGGGCGTGCAAGGCGGGAGTCGAACCTGCAATCTTACGATCATGAGTCGACCGCCCTACCGCTGCACCACGGCCGCCACATTTCTCTTGCACATCTTTTTACCTGCACTGTTTTGTAAATAGCGTTTTAAATTTTAAAGTTTGCATTTATGCTACATTTTCTTTGTTGTTGCTCTTGTTCTTTTTTATATTATTCTTAGTCTTTTTTTTCCCCTCTGCTGTCAGTTGCTATGGTAATGAACAAATTTCCCATGTGTGGGATCAATGAAGTATTTCCAATTCTGATTCTGATTCAGATTTTTTTTCTTTGTGTCTGTTATTCTCATGCACAAAAATGAAGTCAGGTCTGATGGATTTTTCCTACTAATTGATATTCTTAAACTTGCTGAATGCGCACTAAAACTGGATTTTGACTAAGGTATGCTTATGTTGGCACAAGGATCTTTTTTTCATTATTTTCATTTTAGCACTGTAGTTTATCCAATGGGGCATGTTTAAGTTTAGCCAACTATGGAAATTAAAAATATTTCAAAACTAAATATATGTGTCGTAGACCAAAAAAGCTAAACAATATTCTTTAGGAGACTGGACAAAAAAATATCTCAAATTTTACTTTGTTTCAAACATCCTATCTTTGTCCAAATAAACTGAATATTTACTTAAAAACAAACCAGCCTCCACACACTACAAAATAATGACTGGCATTAGATAGTGGTCACAGGCACTCGTGACCATCTCCTAATGCAGGCTTTCTCAACACCCCACATCCCTGCTTCTGAAAAATAAACAGACCATCTCTAGAATTCATTGCATCAAAACAAAACAACACTGGAGACATTGGTCTATGATTTATTAAAGATTATGCATCGCTTGAGGATCCTTTCTTTAAGGTTTGAATAAATGATTCTATAACTCACTGATTACTGATATTCTATTTGAACAAAATAAGAGAATGACATTGCATTTTAGCTGTTTAGTTCAAAATGTTCTTGTTTAACTAATCGAATCAGCAGTTCAGACCGTGAATTCCTATGAGGATTAATAATTCCCTGATTTCATTGATATTTCACTCCTTAACTGTTTTCATTTGCTTAATCTTGCCTGTACCTTAAGTCCTTAAGACTTAAACTTAATATAACTACCTTCTGCTTTGCTAATTTGCATGTATTACATTATGTAATCCCAAAAAGTAGGAGGTCATTGCTATTACCTGGTGAAAGAGATGGCCTGAAAGCTTCAGAAAAGGGAGACAAATTTAAATACATATTGCATGACATCTTGCTCCAAATCGTTAAACGATGATATTTTGCACAAGTGATGAAACTGACAAAGCCACTTGTAATAAAATAATGTTTAGAACATTTTGGGATGGATGTCAAGGTTAAAATAAAACTCAAAGGTTGAAATAAGACAAAATGTGATAAAAGGAAAGTGAAAAGGCATGTTCGCTTTGTTGTTTTTGTCCTCTTTCTACAAGGGTCTGACTTATGCTCGCATGAAATATCGCTCTGTCAATCACAGGACAAACTATGCAGATGGATGCTCTGGGGAATTCAAAGCACACACGTCACCTATTGATGATGATTGACAAATATGGCTCTAAATATCGTCTGCAGAAATAAACAAAAATCAAAACAAAATATCCTTTAAGGATTTGCCAATCTAGATCACAAAAAATGAAATATAGTTTTGTGTATGTGTATAATCACAAAAAAGTGTAATGTTGAAGATATATTCAAAATGTTTAAGGATAATAGGAAAAGAGAGGACAAAGGTGAGCCTTCTCTTGCAGCAGTGATTATTGGTTAAGCTTGCATGGTCTGATGAAGGACAAACTATTGACAGAGTTTGTGCTGACTGTGACCACAGCCAGCCAGAAACACACAGTGACACAAAAAGGCGCTTTTACCCAACACACTCCTACAAAACGGCTCTAATTAAGTTTAAAAATGTCAAAGCTCTCGTCACACAAGCAAGTCCCTGTCCTCCCTCCTGTCACTCATCTGTCCATCCCTCTGTCCAACCTGATTTGGAACATAAACACAGCTTTGATGGGTGTGACAGTTGGTTTTGCCAAAAAAAAAAAAACAGCAAATGCCCTATTTCTCTTCATATATCTTCTCTACAAGAACAAAAAGAAATGTCTTGTTATGAACGTGTGACATGAGATACAAGGGTTATGAAAGTATGATCTGGCAGATAAGACATAGAAAGAAAGGTCATTTACAGTTTTCCCTTTTATTCATTATAGGTTTTAGTGCTACATGTTTGTGTTTCTTCAGCAAAACTATTGAGCTGTCAATATTTGTCTGTAAGAAGCAGTTACAGGTTGGAAAAGTTTGACTTGAAGGAGTGAAGCATGTACATACTCTAGTCTAGAATATTATTTTTTGTCAATCAATCTGTATTAATGATTTGAACAAAGAAATAATCAGAAACTATCTTGAGCTTAATTTTCTTGTATTTCATCGTTAGAAAACTGGTACAAGAAAATGTTAAAAATAAGTCAAGGCATTTCTACCTGCAACTTCGTTATTTAAAACTTTACATAAAACACATTAGATTAATGTAAATTCATTCACACCTGGAGATTCATACCAGAACTAAAAACACATTTTTACATCGTAAACAAGTGTTGACAGTTATGAGTGTATTTACTATAAATTCATCAAATGGGTAAAGCTCAGAGATGGGATTGAGTCTCACAGATTTGTGAAATCTAAAGGCTGCAGCAGATTGAACACTCACTCCTTTTAAAAGAACAAGGATGTAATGTCATGTTAGCTCAGTGTAAAACAAGTCATCCTCTTCCATGGATGACCTGAAATGATGACAGCATCATTAAACTCTCTAAAAGGACACCAAAGGATCATGACATGAAAGAGTAAAGAATGACCTTGCTCCAAGTCATTTAACAGAGGAAAGGACTACTTCTATTCATTCACTCTTCATTGTCTCCATGTTCTCTCTCGCTTGTATCACCATTAAGGTAATGGGGATGCTAGAGCAAAGTCAATGTGTGCGTGTGATAGAGATGCAGGGAGAGAGAGCGCGTGCCCCACATGCCCCTGGCAGCTCCTCTGAATTCAAAGAGGAGCCCATCAATCTTCATTTTCTAAGCCCAAAAACACTGCCACTACAGTAACAGTTTTTTTATCTGTGCACATACAAAATGGACTGTGTCATGACAAAAAACTGTTAGTCAGGGGGGACACTATAGGAATATGTGTAAAGAAATTGTCACTGAACAGTTATTGATCATTTCTTTTTGTCTGCAATTTTATAGAAGGGTCTGAAAGCACGTCTTTACATACATTTCAGATATTCCTGTGTGCCACAGCCAAAGAGGGTTTAAAAGTTGTATAGTTAGACTGACTTTGTCTGCTAACCTTCATGAGAAAGTCCAGGTACAAAGAGAATCTTACTTGTTTTACTGTTGGCCTCTTTTACTGGTAGCAAGCTTCTAATCCACTTAAGTTTTGGCTTTTTTTGGTCAAATAAAATACCCACAAGATGCTTTACCTTAAGATCAGTCGCTCTCTCCAACAATGTAAAGCAAACCCAACAAGTAAAAACATGCGTCAATGCTGTCTACCCTCAACTGATAGAATATCAACTTGATCCACAGAAGGATTGTGTCGGTAGCAACACTCAGAAACAGGTTTATTATGAATGCAGCACATGCACAGATTGTGTAAACCAAATGCAAACTCACATATAGCCCATGAGTATGATTAACACACACTCAGGGCATCATAGGGAGTTTTATAAGCTTAGAGAAGGATTTACCTCGAAGGATTTAACTTACGAGCCCTGTAATAAGATGGGGAAAAAGAGAGTAACAAATAGTTAACTCTAAGTAGCCCTAAGCTCTGTGCTACAGGCTCACCTCTGTGCAATGTGAAAGAAAAACTCATTTCTATTCAAACATTGCATTTATATTCCTCTTACTTACTTCATTACATTTTCTCCCCACTTGACCTGCCTTACATTAATGACGAGATGATTTGCATCAGAACAAGGTGTAAAAAGACTTTGTTCTAAAGATAATACATAGTACATTTCACAAAATTTTCCTTTGCTGTCAGTCAAACAGGAAAAGGTTTATACATAACATCCAAATGTCCAGCAGCTGTTTTGAAAATGAGAAACTATCTGCAAAAGGAAGACACTGACATTTTTAACAGATTTTTTTTTCAGAGTTCAAGATTTGAATCCCAAATGCCTTATTTTTGTGCAATTTCAGCTTTGGTTACAAAATAAAAAGTTTAGTTTAGTAAAACAAAATAAAAGTCACCACCATTACAGTTGTTATGACAGCCACAGAAATAAAATAAAGTAAAAAAAGTTTTTGAAGCCAGACTGTGATGAGTGTTGCCTCAAAAATGTAATACCTTAACTCAGACATAACTAACAAACTGAAGATGAAAGGCAGGACAGAAGTGAAGCAAATGAGATGGAATACCTGAACCAAGGTGGAACAAAAGGGTGACAAGCTGAAAGATCTAGCCATGAAATAACTGAAATCTTACAAATACTGAGGGAATCAATTAACTGAAACACGAGCAGCTGAGATAACTTCCAAATTACACCTGCTGTGATTGTGGCTGCTGGATGGAGGAACAGAAAGACAAAGGGCTGAACAAATAACCTAACACACATTAGTCCATAACCTTCAGAACAAACCCAGGGAAAGTGAACAACAGGAAACACTCCTCACAGCATTTCTGAAGTTTGACTCTTTTATGCTGAAGCAAATGGGGACAGACTTGGTTTTGTTATGTGGTGAACTGGCCTGGCTCTAATTATTTATGTGTTCAAACAAGCCAACCATGAAATGAAAAACAGTTTTTCCTGCTGCTGCCCCTAAAACAGTCAAAATCTTTCAGCTCTGCTGGACAAGAGCACCATTCAAGAAAACAGCTTCAGAGGGCTTTATGATGTAACTTTCCATGTTTTACAGTCAGTAAAATGTATGGTAAATATTTAAGATTAGTTAATGATAGTGGAGTAATAGATTCCTTAACAGCCATAACTTGTAACACCATTAGATGACAACCACTGATAGTTTGATTTGTGTTAAGCATTAGTCACAACTGCTGTCATGGGTGTCTGCGGGCAAAAAATGGGCAAACCTGGATGGGGTACGCAGATGCGAAAGCATGTCGTATGGATTTATCTTTTTTTTTAACCCCCCCCCCAAATCCTTTTCACTGCACAAGGAGCCCTTTATTGCTGTTCAAATGATAACTGCTCTCTCCTTGACTGTTAAAATTAAGGAAATTAGAGGATTAGAGCGTAATTTGTGTGGCCATGCTACATCCTACGTGTACTAAAGTACCAGTAAGTACCCAGTATACGCACTTACTAACGGCGAGAAAGTGCTGTAAGGACATGGGATATGGAGATATGAGAGCATTACCCATGTATTATAAATGCATGCAACTTGGGGTGTATTCAGACTGGGAAAACTGTTTTGTCCGGATCGAGGCCGCTGAATTTGGTCCGGATCAAAAGCTGAGTTTTGCGTTGGGTCTGTATTTTAAAGAAAAACATGTGACTGTAGATCTTTTCACTCATTAGTTAGGAATCACGAGGGCGGGGCAAAGTAGCTAGAGGCAGAAATTAAGATAAGATAAGATAAGATAAGATAAGATAAGATAAGATAAGATAAGATAAGATAAGATAAAGCTTTATTGTCATTGTACAGTCACACTTGGTACAACAGTACAACGACATTGCAAAAAATTATGGAAGTCCAATGCTTTTAGTTCATTTAAACTTTATATTTTGCTTACAAGTTGTGAAAATCTGTATCAATGTCCGGCCCAACACATTTTACTCGCAATTTTGAGTTACTGTGTGCTGTGTTGTGGTGTTATGGCATTCTTTTAAGAGAATGTTGAAGGCATTACAAGGTAGCTGTTAGGATGATGTCACAGCAGCGCTTGTCGGGCACATTCCGCGTAATGAGACACAGAAAAGCAAGTAAGAAGTGTTTTCAGCTGTGTTAAAATAAGCGTTCTTACAAATAAACAGTTGGACCTTTTTTCTGTTTGATAACATGTCAATCGTTGCTTTATATTTGTCCGCGGCTCATCAGTTGCTACATTCCTACTTCCTACGTCAGCTACAGTGGCCATTCTGGTTCAGTTGCTCCGCTCTGGGAATGGATTGTGTTCAGACTGAGAAATCTCAGAGCGAACAAGCTCAGTCCTATTGGAAACAAACTGAGACCACTTCCAAAGATGGGCCAGAGAGCGGTTACTGGTCCCGGACCAGGGTCCACTTAAGTGGACTTACATTACACTTACATTATTCTTAAAAATATTTTAATATTCACTTACCCCACCCACAACAAAGTGGCTGTACGAGCCTCAATAGAACTGCAAGACAGTCCTGCAATCCCTTAAAATGCGGTCTCTCCTGTTTTTGATCCCCAACGGCAACCAAGTACAATCAAAAACCCACAGCACCGATATAGATAGGCTTACAGTTTTATGTTTTATGCCAAACATGAAATACAAATGTATTGTGTATTAAAGAAACCATTTTACTTCATTATTCAAATTATTCATCTGAGTCTTAATCAGATAAGTTGACCTGGTCTGCTTTTGTTTGCTTGTCTTCCATGACACCTTTTCATTGACCTTGCATGCAATCCAGGATCAACCCAACTCTTTTTTTAGTTTTACCAGACTTTGCAAATGTTTTTAGCAAAGGCAGTAAAACTGCTGCCAACACCACTAAGTAATGTGACAACATGACAGCCAACCGCAGCAGAGCAAAGCCAACTAATATCCCTGCATGAACGCTATGGTGTTGATCTCCATACCTGGATTTAAATAAACAAGCCGCCCCTTGGTGTGCATGCAGGTGGTCAGACATTCTACTTTTCTGCACTCAGATTGTCTTTATAGCTGAATTTTCTAAAAAGAAACATTTGACTTCCAGTGGCATGCAACTGCTAAAAATAAGTCAGTTTGCAGTTTAAAAAAATTACCTATTTGGGGTTCAGATTGTAATAAATCAAATTAAGTGTGTGTGAATTCCCACTTTCTTATTCTCATTTTAGGTTAATTATTAGTTGATGTTCTTCCTGACAAAATATACAGAACTCCAGTGTCAAAACACACAGTGCTTTAAAAAAATCCAACTTTGTGATGAACCAAAGGGCCTGCAAGGCCATGATGTACCAACAAAGATCATTTTAGAGCATATAAAACCATTACACAGTCTATACTTCCTATTAAATTATCTCTAAATAGACTCCTTTGTGGAAAATGTGCACCGTGTCCTTGCTTTAATGGTGCTGTAAGTTGACGGAGTTGAAGCTACAAAGATTATAATGTCCCTAATGTATCATGTCTCCCCTTCACATTCTGTGCTCAGTGGGACTGCAGTATTTATGCAAGTAAATCGCCATAGTGGCACTGTTTTCCTTTCAAGGACGCAACCTATAGACAAATAAAGGTCTTTTGTTTTTTCTGCAGATATTCAAACAGTGCTGAGTAATGGTTAAAACTGTGTTGTTTGAAACTTTTTTTTATCATAAATCTCCTTAAATAGCAAAAAAAATCAGCAATAGAAAGTAACCATAAAGCAATATATCTCTGAGATCTGTAGTGGCAGTAAATAGACTGTATAAGAATAAAATGTGTAGGGAAAACATGTACTGCATAGCTTTAGAGTAAATATCAGGAAAACTGACTTTTTTTTTTTTTACATATTCATGATTCCTGTGGTATATCCTTAGTAAGACCTTTATATTTGCTAAGTCACCTGCATGGACCGCTTCCAACACATGCATGCATGCACACTCAAAAAGTGTGCATATTATGTGCTGACCCCAATCATTCCTATATTTTCTATCAACTCCAATTGTTTGTGTGGTAGGTCAGACAGTCACATTAAGGGAAGGATGACTTGAATGAACATGAAAAAGATGCATAAAAAAAGGAAAGTTAAGCCTTAACTTGCGTTCACATTGAATGCAATTCATGCGTCAAAGGCATCCAGTTTTAATACGCCAATGTACAGAACCAATCGGAGCTCCTGTGCTATGATTTGAGCATTGGGTGCAGCGCATCAGCCTGGCATCACCGTGTTTTGGGCATCACGACACAGTTTTAGCTTTTGAGCGCATCAAGACTTAAAAAAACGTAACTTTGGCAAAGAATATGCATCATGTTGACCAATCAGGGACTCAGCTTTGGCATGTGATGTTTTGATGACACAATCAGCAAGTGGAGTCCAAAGCCAGCATTGAGGAGAATCTTATCATTCTACTCCAGAACTTCGTAATAGTTTTCTTTTTTCGGGCCACCTGTGGGCTCCACACAGGTTTGCCCATTTTTCACCCGCAGACAGCCTGTTTCTACCTGCAAGGACAGTTATTACTAAGGCTTTAGGGAATGTAGATATCACAGCATCACAGAAAGAACAAAAAGGAAACTGACTAAGAACAATACAGAACGGTACAGCTAAAGTAAGTTAGAGGAATCAGTGGCAGAACTGTGAGGGTGACACAGCAAACTAGAAAGGTAGCTTTTGTCTGTTGGTTAATGTATTGCCTGGGAATACACAAGTTTTCATTTTTAAATCTGTTTCATCAGACTCCAATTAGTGATTTTTGCATCAATTTGTGTTTGAAATGCCTCCATGTAGAGGCAAACACACTTAAAAAATAATGGAATATAATGCGGTAACGCTCTTGACATTAATCCCTGTTGAGTCGACACACATAAACACAGAAAAATGATTTAGACTTCCTCCTGGCGGTTTTTTGTGCATGTGGTGCCCAACATTTTCACTTCAATAAAAAATGAATGTGTTCTAATTATAAACCCCTGGTCTGTGATAGCTTATGTTTGTATAAGTCTTCTTTTTGAATCTTAGAGGGCCTGATGTTGGAAATACTGTGGAACCAACACAGCTTTTTTGTGGTGCGTTTGATCACAGGAGGTCAGTAAAACCAACGGAATGCTGCAAATACATTGCTGTGTCTATTCTCTGCTCTGATGTTATCTTTTCATTGTAAAAGCTGGGACATCTATACAATGCTCAACAGTTATATTACATTCCGTTTACCATACATACACCACTCTTAAACAGCTACAATTGCAAATGAAAGAGCTGGTAAAGGAAAAACTGCATCAACTAGTTTTATATCACTGAACAAAAAGGCTCACAAAAAATTTCATGTACCAGTTAAAAGAAAACAAAAATGTCCTTATCAGTTTCTCTTACAGATTATCAGACCTGTTGTAGTTGATGGATTTACACTTTATTAAACAGGGGCCGTACAAATCAGCACTGGAGTAAAACATGAGATCATAGCTAGAGTAAATTTCCTTAATTCCACATAAAACGGCTAAAGAGAATACAGCTAGGATGTGTTACATGAGAAATTTCAAATCTCATAAAAATGACTTTTTCCTTATTATTTTGATTAAAAAATGTGACATTAACAAGATAAATGAAAAATAATTTTATCATAATACAGTGATGTTAAAGCATTACCTTTATTACGATTTTAATTCTTTACATGACTAACCATAACCAACGACATCCGCCTGAACACTGATGATGACAAAGTCTCTGTCTTAATCCTGCTAGACCTGAGCGCTGCCTTTGATACTGTTGATCATGGGATCCTTTTGCACAGACTCCAAGACTGGGTTGGCATCTCTGGATCTGCCCTAAGTTGGCTCAAGTCTTATCTAGAAGACAGGAAATACTTTGTTGAAATTGGGAGTTGCGTCTCAGACTACATGGCCTTGACTTGTGGTGTGGCCCAGGGATCGATCCTGGGACCCCTTCTGTTCAACCTCTACATGCTACCACTAGGGCAGTTAATACGCAGTAATAACATTTCTTATCACAACTATGCAGATGATACTCAGATCTATGTGTCACTGACAACAGGTGAATATGGGCTGGTGGATTCACTCAACCACGGCCTCCAACAGATCAGTGCATGGATGCAGAACAACTTTCTCCAGCTAAATTCAGACAAGACCGAAGTTATTGTTTTTGGCCCACAGAAACAAAGAGAAAGTGTCAGCAGCTACCTTCATTCTCTGTCTCTTAAACCCTCCAATCAAGTCAGAAATCTAGGGGCAGTCATGGACTCTGACCTAAACTTTAACAGCCATATCAAGTCAGTAACATCAGCGGCATTTTACCATCTGAAAAACATTGCCAAAATCAAAAACATAATGTCAAAGCGAGACCTGGAGATACTTATTCATGCATTTGTCTCCAGTAGGTTAGACTACTGTAACGGCCTGCTCACCGGCCTCTCCAAACGAGCTGTAAAACAGCTTCAGTGCATCCAGAATGCTGCTGCTCGAGTCCTGACCAAAACCAGGAAGTATGATCACATTAGTCCTGTGCTCAGGTCTCTGCACTGGCTCCCTGTACCTCAAAGAATAGACTTCAAAGCAGCTCTGCTTGTGTACAACTCTCTCCATGGCTGCGCACCAAAGTACATCTCTGACATGTTAGTGCCATATGAACCATCTCGCACTCTGAGGACCTCAGGCACCGGCCTCCTGTTGATTCCCAGAGTCAGAACTAAACAAGGGGAATCAGCGTTTCAATATTCTGCAGCTAAAATCTGGAACAGCCTCCCTGAAGACGTAAGACAGGCCTCTTCTGTGTTCATGTTCAAATCTAGACTTAAAACATTTCTGTTTATCCGTGTATATGACTGAAAGGTCCTATCTGCACTTTTTTGTCCTTTCCTTCCTTTATTTTTAAACCAATTTTCTAATTTTATCTTTTCTTTTAAAGTAAATTTTACGTTGATTATTTCTTTGATGTATTGTGATTTTAATGCATTTTGCTGTTTTGTGAAGCACCTTGAATTACTTTGTGTACGAATTGCGCTATACAAATAAACTTGCCTTGCCTTGCCTTACATGAGAATGAGAAAACTCATAACATGAAATACTGGAATTTGTCATGTTTCGTCAAGTTCCTGTCTGTCATTTGTGTCCTCGTGTGTCGCTTCCTGTTTTCTTTTGAAAGTTCCATCCACCTTTTCCTGCCCATGTCTTTTTCCCCCACAGCTGTGTTTACCTAATCATCCCTGATCGTTCCCACCTGTGCTGTCCCTCCTCACATGTATTTATGGTCTGCATTTCCCTCTGTCCTGTGCCTGTTTGTCGTGCGTTTTCACTTGCCAAGTTACGCCAATCTTGTGATCTCAGGATTAAAAAATAACTCCTTGAACTCTGCATCTGAGTCCTCTCCATTCTGTGGTCTTGTCATAATTTCTGTTTTGCTTTTCTTGCATGCCATTTTTTAGTTTGCATATTTTGAGTTATTTTTATCTTTATTTTTTTCTTGTAAAAAGTATGGATGGACAAATGTTATGGTTTTGTTTGATTGGGAATAAATTCACTCAAGCGTTTTGTAGTTTTTTTCACCTGACATGTTCTTTAGGTGTCCATTTCCTATGGGTTCTTTCTGTACGCAACTATCATCAATAAACTGTACATCTTAATTTTAAGATCCTCACACACAGATCACTGTAGCTCAACAAAGAGCTCCCTAGTACAATCCTTGTGGCACTCCTATAATGCATGCTCCCCCTTTATTCCTGCAACAGTATTATTGATAGGTAAATTACAGTGTTGAAGGTTTTGGGTGTATTTAAAAAGAACTGCATCTGCTTTCTCTCCTTTGTCCATATTTCATTTAAGATTGAAGAAACAGTGAGGTGATGAAAATAATTAACCCTAAAACAAAACTGCATGGAATGCAAAAGAGCTACTAAATCAGGGTAATTTACTAATTGCTGAACCAGCACTTTTTCGGCAAACTTGTGGATGACAGGAGGATATTTAGTGGTCTGATCTTCTAATGACTTGTTTGTATCCTACATGGAGTTTCAAGTGCTCTCTTCAAAGCACTATAGGAAAAAATGCTGTCCTCAAAAGATCTGATTAAAATGTATTTTTAAGGTCTGACCATAACTCTTAATAATAATAATAATAGTAATAATAATAATTTATTATTATTATTATCTGCTCTGATGAATTCTGGTCAAATTGAAGTTTATTCAGATTTTGTGCATTGCAGTAGTCAAGGTGAGAAGTGACCAGGCGAACCAAGATGAAAGTGAAGTTGATGGTGAGGGAGGGGCGTAGATGATTAATATTACATAAATGAAAGTACGTAATATTAAGGAATGTTCAGCTAATTCTAAAAATCTCCTTAGCTCTTGAATTTGACAGGACCCTCCTTAATGACTTAATGCTAAGGTGCATTAAAAATAACATTATTATGTTGGTAAACCTTTGAGAAATGCTCGGCTGGTCTAATCTGAGATTGAGTCTCACTTCATATCTGCATATCCAGACCATGTCATCAAGCTCACTATGGCTCTTTGTCTTTCCTTTATTTTCCCTTTTGATAAAAACAAACTCAAACAAGACTGAGTTAAACCTCTAATCCATCATAAACAAGAATCCATATCACTGCTGACTATTTGTTTTAACACTTGCTCCATTAAGCGATGCCATGCACAGTTTTCCAAAGATCTATCAGATTTCCTTTTAGGATAAGTTTCACACTGTGTAGTTGTGCCAGGCGCTGATGCATGATCTGCTACATACAGTACATGCTGCTTTTGAGCATCAGTGACAGGTACATGGCTACATAGAGATTGAAGAGATATACCCAGGCAAAGCAGTCCTTGCTTCAGTTTAGGTTTATCCTCCAGTGCCAGTATATTAAATCCTCTGTGAGGATATAGCTGATCAATACTAAGGCATGATCCAGCAGCAAAAAGCCACTGCACATGCCGATGAAATTCAAAAAAATTCTGCATTTATTTAATAAATTAAGTAAGAAGAGCTGACATCAGCAAGGAGTTGTAAAATTACTTATTTTTTAAGGATAAAAGAGCAAAAAGTCAGCTTATGGTTGGGAAAAAAGTAAGCGGCTGTGACTACACTTATTATTATTATTCAATTAAAGAAACAACATTCTGCACAAGCCCGAGAGAGGATTAAAATCCTTGATCACTCAGCCACGTTGCCATCATCAACAGTACCGGGCTTTGTGTGACATCTGAATTGGTTCCAGCAGTATAATACTCCAAACACAGTTTTAAATAAGCATGTGGCAGTGTTTAATTATGGAGCCCAAAGGGACCCATAAAAGGCTAAAAAAGATGCCTGTATCAATAACAAAAAGAGCAGCAGTTTGTTCTGACATTGCATGCTGTAATTTGTTTGTGGCTTTTCACTGCTTATGAAATCAATAATGAGATAACCCATTTTTAATAACACTGAATAAATGTATAGTGGGGAAGGGGAAAGTTTATTCCATTTTTACCATTTTTAGGCCGAATCCGTACCCCTATGGCTTCTCCCTACCCTTACATTTAGCCCTCCAAACGGAGAGTTATAAAAAAATAGTGTCTTCGAATTCTGACGTTACTCCCATTTGATGGCGTTATCAAAAGTTGTGGGTCAGCTACGTTAACGCAGAGCTGCTAGCAATTGGAAATACATAAAATACAAGCTAAAACAAAAAAGTCATTACTTACATTTGAATGTAAATTTCTGTGCATTAAAGCACACCCATTTGAAGAAATGCATTTTTTCTCCACAGCGCGACGCAGAACACCCTAGCTGCTGAGGGTTTCACATCCCTCTGCCACGTGGGTTAGCCCTTAAAAAACTACTCCAGACAACCCTACCCACCAATTTTGGGAGAAGCCTTAGGGGTAGGGAAATGATTCTGGCTTAGTGCACAGTCTTGACCCTTGCAAAAAATGAAAAATAAACAGTAATTGCACATAAGCTATTTTATTTGAATAAAGCGTAAATCAGCAAAAAATGGAAAATGCATTTCATTAAATCGAACACTATTATTTGGAAAGCATTTTCCCTTCCCTGCTGCATAGGTTTTGAGGTAAATGACCATCTGTGAGATGTCCTCTTTGTCAAAAGGCTATAATTTATTTCGTTTGCATGACATTTATTGCTTATTTGTATCATATTTTAAATAAAAACACTCTTTCAGTTGCAGAAATGTGGTGTATTTCTCTATCTGCATATTTTGTTATCAGCTGGTGCCTTAGGGTTTTGTCCCTGCTGAGGTGAGCAACATGCAGACGGATGCAGGATAAATGTAATATGCTGAGACTCCCGTGAGTTGATATTATCTGCCAGATATCCTTCTTTTTTTACATTGGAAACATGGTGCAAGAAATATTAAAAGTGTAGCCATCCATGCAGGCTTCCAACAATCACTGTGATGCCGAATAGTGAACCTCAAAAGAAAACGCTCCAGGATTCTACAACTCAGTTACAGCCAAGAATACTTCCACAGCCATAAATAGATCTGAAAAATATAACAAAAAAGAATTAGCTCTTGACAGCAACATAAGTTTTGACAGTTTTTTTCTATCTTTATGTCTCCAGTCAAGGTGCTGTTGCCATTAATGAGAATGACATTTGTTCCCTTGTGTTTTACTCTTCTTTCCATAGCTGTTTGCAAATGGGGAACCGAGTGCATGCCCGAATTCTGTGCACCTCTGCTGTAAACACTAATTCACAGTTTGACTCAGAGCTGTAAATGTTGTTATTGGTTTATGCGCGGTTTAAACTAAAAAGCTGACATCTGCATGGGTTTTTTAAGTCCCTCTCCTGTCAAATGGATGCTCGTCTCAAACTGAGATCTAACAGGTTTGCCGGCTCAGGGAGAAAACTTGCTGACAAGTTTGACGCACGACTCGGTCCCTACTGTTTCGTATCGGCACCAGCGTTCTCTCTGTGACAGACAGCAAACTAGTATGTGCTACTCAACAAAGTCGGATAGTGAGAGACAAGTGATTGCACTCTTGATTAAGATAATTGTCACAGAGAGGGGGAGTATGGGAGGGAGCTGGATGCTTTACAATTGGCCCTTTGTGAGTCAGACATTTAGCATAACGGCACATTTTCCATAAAAGGTAGGGAATAGTGGTATTTTAAAATCTAATTGAAAAGAAAACCAAATTAAAATTGTAAAAGAAGCATGACACAAAACCAAATCAACACAAAATGTCAATTTTATTCAATAAGAATAATTACCTTTTTCAAATAAACAATTATGAATTCCTACTAAATATTGCAGCTTTTAGACTGACTTGCTTCATTCTCATCAGCACTGAATACTTTTACTTATGGAATTATGTTCATTATAATGTAATGTATTTACAGCTTCGTAATTAACATATTTAGTTATTTCTGAATGATTAGTTCTTTTACAGGCAAAATGCCAGCAACTTATTTTAGGTATCCATCTTTTACACAGAGATGCCGGATGCTCTATCAGCTTTTGTATCACAGCTTTTTGTTGCTGTTGTTATTGTTTGTTTGGTTGTTTTTTGTACATTTTCATTTGTTACAAAGACATAAAAATGTAGACAAAACAAGAAAATAAAAATTAAAACTTTTACATAGACCCTTTATTTTTTTAAAAGAACCAAAATATTTTAGAAGTTCAAACAATGTCTCAAAATAAATATCCTCAGATTATAAAATCATAAATTTAATTTTTGATATTAAATGATAAAAAAATGTTTTTTTTCACATCCAGTATGCTTCCTTTTTGTTCACTAAATCAATCATTTAAATATTTCTGCAAGTCTTTCATACAGACTGAAGCTCAAAGTTCTTTCTTGGAGCCTGAACTCCACCCTCACACATCAGTGGATTATAAAAACACCTAAAAATGACGTGTAATGTTAAAAAGAGAATATTAACTCAAAAAAACGTATGAGACTTTAAAAAAACAGAGATTTAAAGTGTATTTATTTAGGTATTAAACCATTTTTAAAGTGTGGATGAGAAGCACAACTACACATATTTTAGATGTACTTTTATCAAAAGCTTTACATCAGCTTTATCATCACATATCTGTAAGTCTGTTTTAAACTGGAATAGGATGTATTTTAAAAGGTAACCAGGAATCAAGTGTTTTTAACTTTTAACCATCCATGTCCTAGATGGAGACATGAACAGCAAAAATGTACTGCACCTTGCCTTCCATCCTAAACTGCAGCTCTCTCCAGACTTAAGGGTTCTGCTCCTCCTCCTCCTCCTTAAATGTGTGGGGTTTCTTTGCAAACACAGCAGTGGTGTGCCTGATACTGTATCTAACAGACTGGTAAAAAAACAATAACATACTAAATTGTTGTCAAAATGAACGTGTGAACATTACAAATAGTAATTAGACTCCTTTGTATCTTTTTATGGCAGAAACTGCTCTAAAGTGGTATACAGATCCAAAACCTCACAGTCCAAATTTCCAAGGACATGACAAAGACCATGAACACCTTCAACATCAGAAAGAAAATTCACCCATGTCTTTATTTCCTGAGGAGATTGAGGCAGGCTCGACTTAACTCTCCAGCTTTCTATCAGGGCTTTGTTGAGAGTACTTTCACCTTCTCCATCACCTGGTATGGGGACTGCTCTGCTGCTGACAGGAAAGTAATCCTGAGTGGGGAAGGGTGCTCAGAAGATAACTCAGTGCAGCTACCTTCCATGTCAGACACATCAGCAGGTGCAGGAGTGGTGTGGATGCTTTAAAGAACCCAAAACTACAATGAGATTTAAAAAAGTCAATTAAAGCAGGGATTAATGCAGTTCATTCAGAGCAAATGACTGACTCTACATCAGAACACAAACAATGGATAAAACTCTTTTTTTGCTAATATTTACACAGTTTTGAAACAAAATAGTCCAAAATATTGACACTTCTTCTTGGAAGTCGTCATTAAGTGCCCCCATTTGCCTAATTCTTATTTTACATCTAATCTCACTGAGTTATGCAGTACTTGTGTTTTCTAATTTCCCCAACTTAAAACTGTGGAAAAAAGGGTAAGAGAAACAGAGTATCTCCTTTATCATACAGTGAAAATCCTTTTGTCTGCACCCTGATGTTTAAACATGTACATTTCATATTAATACTTCTTATCTTTGTAATGCATCAAAGCATCTATTAAGGCATTACATCATTTTTGTTTGTTCTTCATAAGCATGTTTAAATCTCCAGATAAACAGCAGAAAAGGTTGATAGTGAACTCCACACAAAGCCAGTACAAGAAACTGGAGAGAGCCGGTCTGGTAAATGATGGAGAGCAGATTTTGCCAGCCTCAGCAGCTCTGTGACAGGGATTTCTGAACCCCATTTGCTCTTGTGGGTCCACAGAAGCTGCAAAACCAGGTGGTCAGAATGAAGAGTGGAGCTTCAGACAAAATCTGCTTTCTCCCAGAAGAATTTGCTTCCTAGAGAGGAAAAAAAGAAAAGAAGGAATGGGGTAAAGGAAAAACGGCTCACAGTCACGCCAACTCAGGTCCTGCTGCATCATGAGCGGTTACCATAGCAATCTTACAAAGGAAAAGCTGTATTTATGGTGCAATTTTGACATCTAGTGGTTCTCCAGAAAAGAGGGCAATATGCACAAAGCAAAAATATCATCACGCCAAATGTATTTCTGATATTTTCTTTTGTCAACTGGTCAATATAGTCGACTTATAAAATAAAAAAAAAGGTCTGACAAAAAAAAGGGCAAACCTAAATCATTAAATAGCTGTAAAATAATTAATAGGATAGTAAATTTACTGTAATAAAATGTCATTGCTATCAATAAATCCCCAACAACTCAATTTAGGACATATTTAGCACAAATTGCAGCCTTGTAAGATAAGTCCGTAATTTTCTTTTCTCTTTTTTTCTTTAGAAATTTAATTAAAATGTAATCCTTTAACAGTTGAAATATAGTTGCTAAAAGCTTTATGTAATTCATTAATTTGTAAATTCGTTAAAATCCACTTTTTGGTATTTTTATCTATCACACTTTGAAGAAAACGTGAGTATCACTGCAAATCCTATCATATTCTAAGTATTCATGCAATCATTTCATCACTTAACCCCTCAAGTGGATTGCTTTGTATGTCAATGGGGGGGGTCAAAGACATTTCTTCATGCCTGCTCGTCCGAACACAGAGCACGTTTGATAGAGTGAACCATCAGTGGGTCTAATCCTCCACGAAGCAGCTTAAGGCTCTAACTCCAAAGGCTTTCTGCTTTCAGAAAGTTTCTGAGAGAAATAGAGAAAATGGGGCTGGAAAAAAGCTTTAGGACTGGTGCATTTCACTCACACACACAAGGGAAGAGTTATGTGCTAATGCAAGAGAGGTGATTCATGAAGGCTCTTTGATCTAGCTGGAAAATCTAAGAGCGAAAACCCTACATTTAAAACTGTGAGGAAGCAGAGCTACATAAATCTTCACTTTACTCTTTCTTCTTTTTGTTCATATGGAAAAATCTCTGATATTAAGTATTATTTTTGTCTGACCACGTCTAATCAAATCCATTTTATTTATAAGGCACTCTAATAAGCCACCATAAATTAATTCTCATAACATTAGGATGTAAAATGTTAAAACAATTAAAAAGGGAAGTAGTAAAAATGTAATGACAGAAATTTAAAGTAATAACACAGATAATAAGGAAAGGCAAAATTAAACACCAACGGAGAAAAATCTCTATTTAAAAGACTGGCTGTAAAAATGAGTTTTAGGACAAAAAGGCCAGAAAGAATCCTTGCAGATCGCTCAGTGGAGTACAGCACACACTAATTCTGGTACACTTTGGCATACATACTGTTTCCTAAAATGTCATCACTGTTCTAGTTGATAACCATTTCACCCTAAATTCTGACTTTGAAATCAGATAATATAAATTATATATCATATATTCTCTTCTTTTTCCAAACTCTCCAAGACACAGAATATAAACAAATACATTTAATATAAATACAGTTTAGCCTCAAAAGCAAAAGGGGTTTACACAATTACACACCCCGTGTGTCAGAAGATTCATAAGCCCCTATTGGAAAAGTAAAATCTGTTCAACACATTGAGGCATTTTTGGTTGCTCAACTGCTAGACGGGACAAGTTAAAAATAAATAAACAAATAAAAGAAAACCATTTGCCTGACCTGTTTTCTCTAGTTTCCTTGTTGCTATACCTTTACTTTCAGCAATTATCATATCACGACTGTGGCAACAATAGTATAGGCATATGTCTATAGCTTTCTAAAACTAAAAGAAAAAGGCGCAAAAAATGACATTGTGAGGAGCTCATTAGTTTGAGGCTAGCCATTGAGTCAGAATCCCTTTTTGCCATTCATCTTCAGTTTCCTCCTAATGCTCCTTTGTGAATTCCTTAGCTAGCAGAAACCCATCCTTTGAATCTATTCACTGTCGGAAACTGCTTCACATTATTCACCTTCCTTGCAGTCATTTCAAGGATTACTTTCTTCATCACTCAAACTGACAAACTCAAGCATATCTGTCCTTTTGGGCTGGTTATCGCATGTCACTGCAATATTTTTCCACTGGTACAATTATTCTCACACTATTACAAAACCATTTTTATCCAGAAAGGCAACAACCTTGTCATTAATCTATATTTAAAAAAAAAAAAAAAAAAAAAAAAACATTATTCAGGTTGGTAACAAAAACAAAATGAACGACCTTGGGAGAATTTCTGGCAGGCAGCTCAGCAGTGCGTTTCCCTGTTTACTCCTCCCTGCGGGCGGTTCACCCCAATTAATTCACCTGTTCCCTGTCCTTAAGAACCAGGTATGCGGCCCACTCCCTCTTCATCCATTTCCGCGAGCACTGCGTTTGTCGCCCCATCCTCCTCCCGGCTTCTACCTGTGAGCTCCCTTACGGGTAGTTTTATACCCAAAGTTTTCTATGGAGATCTTGTTTTATTGTTTCTGAATGGAGCCTTATGCCAAACTAAAAGAAAATATGGAAATAAATCATTCTCTTCTGCATGAGCTGTCCGACTGGAATGCTTCTTGCCGTTTTTGTAATATCTAATAGGATAACTGTTGAGTTTTGAATAGGATCTTATGAGTAAAAAATGCAAATTGGATGAAGGATGCCCCCAATTTTGACAAGTTTTTTTTGTTTAAATAAATAAAGCAAAGAAAAAAGAGCTGTACCTCGAAATTCTACTTCCTGCATTGGTGTATAGAAAGTGGTACCAATGCTATCATGAGTACTGTCATTTTGTGTTACCTAGCATATAAACAGCCGGTATTTAATATTATGACAATGTCCCAAGAAATATTAAAACTGTATTTATAACATTAAAAATATTTTTGGACCTAACTTGTAAGTTGGAACAGAGGAAATGTTATACTGGTAATTCATCTCATGTTTTTTTTTAAATGTATGGTATATGTCTCCTCCAGACCTGACAAAACATAAGGGTGTTCATTATCAGTCCACGTTTCAGTATAAAACGTGGACTCAAACTCTGATTTTTTTTTTATTTTTATGAATGAATAAATGAATTAAATTATTAAAGTGCGAAGACAAGCCAAAAAATGAGAATACTGACAAAAGGAAGACATTTTTTCTACATATTAATTAATGAAAAATCCAACTGTTTATATAAGGATAACAAAACACTTAACAAAAAATATATGTAGCAAATCCTTTATATGTTCAAGTTTAGGTCAATATGTTTACGACTTGTATAAATGAATTTTTGAATAAATCTGTGACAAAAACAAAACCCATCTTTCACTCCCCAGTAAAACACCTATGAGGACAATTTTCGTACAAGACATACTATTGTTTTAAAGGTGAAATAGAAAACTGCAATGTGCACTTTCTGCAAAAGAGCACTTCTTTAAAAATTGACTTTTGATTGCCTTATAACTGCTTTTGCTTGTTTCTAGTTTGTCCATTTGGCTCTATTACAGTGCAGATGGGTTCACAGAAAGACTGAAATCCAATAGCTGATGTAAAAAAATTAGATTTGTTTGATTGATGGTTTGCTTAAATGTTCCATTTGTGAGACAGTCAGGACAGAGAGGACAGCTGCTGATGCTGCAGTAGCTTTTATCCCCACACTAAAAAAAAATGTTGTGGGCTCTCAAAGATTCATGCTGTTGCCTTAACGGAAAAATTGAAAAGTCTTTTGGGAAAACCTGGTCGGTTAAAGAGATGGCATTGCTCCCACTTTAGATGGGGCGGTCCATCGTTTAATATAAGTGTTCGACAGGGACACACAAAAGGGATATTTTCCAGACAGCAGATACACAGCGTATAAAAAGAGCAAAGTTTGTGGCTGAAATCAAATTTTATGTGATGTCGAGCATGTTGCAACTTTCAACCAAATACCTTGTATGATTTGGATTTGCAAACATGATTGACATGTTATGTAAAATACTGTACATCTTACCAAGATAAAATAAATATTTAAAATATCTGCTCAGTGGTCTCTGAATTTACCAGTGAATCTGCCAATTGCATTGTCTGTTTACATTTATTTTTTCATTTTTCATTCATTCATTCATTGAACGTGAAGTTTCACCTGGTTTTTAAAACATTTTTTTTATTTTGTTTTGACCTTGTTTTTGCATTTATGAATTTTTATTTTGTCTCTATGCATTTGATCCAAGCTGTTTGATTTCAGTTTTTGGGAATATTTTTTTAAAGATATAGACAGTAAATAAAAATGCATTTTCCCATGCAGGCTCAACCAAAAACAAAACTTTTTTCAAATGTCTTTGATTTTTCTCCATTTCCTTCCCGAGCACTTTCTAATGATATTTTGTTTGATGCTTTCCTGTTTGCCTTCTTCTCATTCGGCTGAACATCAGAATATTATGGACTCCCTTTTGATCTTCATGATCTCAGTGTCAATTCGTTTCTCCTTCAATCTTCCTCCTCCACAAAGTCAAAGGACTCCTCTCCTCCAGTCTCCTCTTCTTTGCTGTTTTCATTGCTGAATTGGACTTTCTGTGACTTTGTCAACCCTGGAACTGCATTTTCTTCTGCTGAATCAACCTAGCCTTTTTATTCTTCTTGGAACTTCCTTCAGGTCATCAGACTCCACACAGTCTCTTTCTCTGCATCTGACTAGACTCAGAAGAATCAAAAAACGTCACTTGTTTGTGGGTTTCCTGCAAAAAATACAATTTATCACCCACATTAAACGGGAAACACTTGAACAGATGCAGACAAGATTTCTATGGATAGGAAACAAAAGTTTCTCTTTAACAAAGACTCTTCTTTGAAAGGTGTAGAATTATTGAATGTTCTGGATGAAATTGGGAAGCAGAACAAGAGTTTTTCTTGCTAAACAAATGTAAAAAGACATACAAAAGCTTTGTACATGTGTGGAAACAAAAACAGTTTTAAAAAGATGGTAATTCAGAATTAACATTTCACATTCATTTTCACATTCAGCGAATTTTGGAATTCAAACAATCATTTTTAGGAAAAAGGTGCAAAAAATTAGACAAACACATTTTCACATGTCAAACCTCATGTATGAACTGATCTGTGAAAGGTGAAAAAAAAAACCTGTTAAAGCTTCTGTGACATAGAAAAAGAAAATCTGAGATTACTGCCAAAATACTAAAACAATCATTTTTAAATTGACAAGTTTATATTTTATACATTTTTCTTGTAAATTAAACAGTTATTTGTATTAACAAACAGAAAGTCTTACTAATACAACTCGTATAAAATTTGTTTTGCTTGGGGAGAAACATTGACATACCTCTCTCTTCTTCCCTCTTTTTCTTTTCCGTCCGGTCCAACAAAATAATGTTAAAAATATAATTAATATTAATAAAGTTTTAATAGAAACTCAAATTCAAAATTATTCAAATATACACCTTGCGTGTCAGAAGATTCATAATCACATGTTGTAATGGTAACATATATCTAACACAAGAGGCCTTAAAATGCTGAACAGTTTGTCACAAATTCTAAATCATAAAACCAACAAGACAAAATTTAGACCTTGGTAGACTCAGGTTGGTATGAAGCAAATGATTCTCTTTACCATCGTTTGTGGATTTCTTTCCCCTCCCCAAACTTGAATTTGTTTTTTCATAATTTCAAAATGCCTAATCTTGTCCATGCCATTTTACTTTGCGCAGCGCTGTGGTTTGAACGCATTTGAAAAAAATTACAGTAAAATGTGACTGCACAGATTAACTATTTTTTAACGCAAAAGTAGAGACGTCACAGCCGACGTCAGGCACCCAGAGGTTTGCAGCAGCTTCTGTCAGCAGACACTACTGTGATGGAATCGCGCCGGCCGTCAGCTGGACCGCCTCAGCACAAACAAATGGACAGTTGTGTGCAAAATGTTCACAGGAAACACTAATACTAGCCAGAAGGGGGGATTTTCTTGTTCTGGATAAGTTCAGCGGTATTGGAACCATAGACTACAAGAGGCAATAAATATTTGGCATTTTGTCGCCATCTTTTGGACAAATAGATACCCTGCTGGAAGTAAAAAAAAAAAAAAGAATGAAATCATCTGATAGTTTCTTCTACAACCTTTTTCTTTATTTTTATTTATTTGTTCATGTTTTTCTTTTTGGATTGTTTTTTTCGTTTTTTCTTTTTTTTTTTAAACACGATTTTTTCATTTTGAGGTTTTACTAGGTTATTTCTTTTGATTTCTTTTCCTGTTATATTAGGTATGTCTATCATCACAAAAACATTGTTGTTGCTTTACACTTATCTTTAATGCAATTTAACTTTATTTTCAGAATCTGGTTTGGCACCATACGGCTCCTGGATTAAACATTGTTGGCATAAGTGCAAAATATCCATCTTTTTAAGTTTGGAAGGTTTTTATTTTTATTTTCATTTTTTCTTTAATGTCCCCTTAGGTGCTCTGTACTTTTCACCCTTTTTACCAAAGGAAACACATCAAGTAACCCTTGTACTATCCTAGGTACTTTGAGATTGGGAGTGGGGTCATCTAGACCCACTAGACAGTGCGCTAAACTTCTTTCTTCAATGATTTGTGATCTTCACTGGTTTCTATGGATTACATGAAATCCTCTCCACCTTTATCCACCTTCGTCATGGTAGGGAGAACACGTAAGGGTTAAATGTGTAAAGAGCCAGAGCCACCACCAGGTGGCACTTGCATAAAATAATTCCTGCTTTTGAAATTACATTAGGTTCATAGAGCCCAGTTTTATCATATTTAACAGAAAGACACACATTTTTTATGTACCTTTTAAATTATGATTAGCCTATATATGTTATGTTACACTTCCATATACAGCTACACAAGATCAGTTTTAATAATAATAGACCTTCATCAACAAAAACAAACACTGAAGCTATGTGTAGCTTGTTTTTTTTTTTTTTTTTCTTACTATGATGGTTCTTTGGATGGAAAGCTCTTTGGTCCGACATGTAAGAAGAATCCACAATCAGATATGGATGTCAAAACATAATGTGAGAGCATGTGTGAACTAAAAAGGGCAGTTATGGTGGCATTCAGAAGTAGCATTCAGAAAATGGAGCACGTTCTATAGCTTATCTGAATATAGCAGGATCCTGTTATGACGACCTTTTGTTTGAATTTTAACTTTGAGAATTCTGATTGGCAGGATATGTGACCTACATTTAACAGTTCATAAAAAGCTGAAATTGACCTCTGAAGTGCATTCTGATAAATCCTGTCCGTCAAAGCATGGCTAAATGATGGCTTTCAAACCATGTCGGCTTTTTTGAATATGTATTATCAAATAGAGACCCCCCCCTCCCCACTTACAGTTGCTGCCCTTGAGGCAGACTTATGGTTCAGGTAGTGACAGATTTAAACTCCTGGCTTTTATGGTAAGAAAAACGCTGCTTTAATGGTCTTTAAAAATGTTTAGTATGTGATTGTTTTTTTTTTACATAACTGTTAACAAAAAACAGGTTATCTTATCTAAATATTTTAGAAAATTATTTTTTCAATTTTTTTCAGCATTGAGGAATTCCCCCACAACTTACTCATCTTCTTTCATCAAACTGATTCCCAGAAAATGTGCGGGAAAAGGCAGTTGAAACATGTCAGCTGCCTTTTACATTTGCAGAGGAATGTTGGCGAGTCTTCACAATGTTGTCAGTCAGTTCACCAGATAAGAACTATCTCTGAGATTGATGGCATTGCATACCGACAGTTCCCCTCTGTATTTTCCCATACAACACAGTCTGTCAGAGGCATCCGTGCTATCTCACCGCCTCACATCCTCTCAGTTCAAGTTCATGCTTGTTATGTTTTATCATCTATTTTCATCCACTTATCAAACAAACCAAAGATGTGTTCACCTCTGCTTGTCCAGTCTGAGGGCTTTGGGATTGTTTGGGCATAGAATGTTTTTTTAGCAGCTCCATCAAATCTCTTAATGGGATACTAGATTTTCAGACGTCGTTTTAAATATTTCCTGAAATGTTTCATGTAGGCAGGGATGAAATTAAATGGCTGGTAAGACAGTGAATGCTTCATAAAAAAATAAAAAAAAAACAACTGTTGTTTGAGCCTGAAAAAGACACGTTATTGTGATTTTGATTTAAAAGAAACACCAAAGACATAGACAAGTCCAGCTGAAGTCTATAGTTGAGTTAAGTTTTGCCATATGAATTAGTACAGTAGACCGGATTTTTAGGGTTGATGTCATAGGAATAAACGAGAGAAGATATTTCTTGTCCATCAATACCGCCATTAATCACATACAATCTTTTATTTACCTTTAAACCTGTGTGGCTTTGATTCCTGCCAGGATAAAAAACGCATTGCGGCTCAAAAAAGGGCACTTCATGTTTGCTTTTTCTTTTTTTCCTTTTTTTTTAAATTATACTAACTTCTTACTTTTTTGGAGAATATAGGAAATATACATATACTTTAGTGTCATTGTACACATTACATAGTACTTAAAAAAAACAGTTGGGTTTTTTGTTTTTTCCAATAAATATAAAAAGTACTAACAAAACAAGAAAAATAAATTCATGACAAAATTGAATTAAGGCTTTGAATGAGTGAGTGGTACGATGGATGGATGGATGGATGGATGGATGGATGGAAGGATGGATGAAAAAAACATATGTCATTTTTTGAGGCCAAAAAATGTGTATAGTGAATATTTATTTTTAAAAATGCACATTCCGACTCTTGACAATGAACAAAACTCATCCCCAATTACCGGTAAGTCTATTTAGAAAAGACAAACTTTTATGACACCATGCAATCTATTTTTCTTCCCCCCTCTGTGCTGCTTGTTTCGGACTGGAAAGGGATATATCCAGTGGCACATCCCATAATAGCACATGAACACCTCTGGGTGTGGCTTCGATCAGAAGACACTGAGGTATGTAGGTAATGCGGTGCATGGTAGCAAAGATACAGAGGAATTTTGAATGGCATTAGCAACTAATCTGGTAGAGACCTTTCTTTGTCATGTATTGGGTTTCATGTCTCTTTGAGAATGTGATCTATGTCAGGCACGCTATTCTTTGCAAGAAGAGAACAAGAGAGCAGGCCACCCGAGAAAGTTGAACCCACAAGAATGCGGCTCTGGTATTCGCTAATGAAGAGTCCTCTTCTCTGGTGAAACAAGAGAAACGAGGAGCTGGGGTGACAGCAACTCAGGAGTGGCACAAAACATCCATACTTAAATATTTTATTTCAAAAAATTAAAAAATAAAATGCTTCCTGCAAAAGAAAAATGTTTGCGTTTTCCAGCTGCATAACACTAACTTCTAAAAAAAAAAAAAGTTAATCTGTTTGCAAAATGACAATACAACCATTTGTATAAAATATATAATATTTATTAACCTGTTTGTTAGTTCAAAGCTCACAGTAAACAAAAACAAAAATCCCCGTCAGTAGTGACCAAACCAGCAGAATCACTACATCAGAGAACAGGCTCACAACTACACAACACATACATACTTTTAAGAGGAAGAATGGGACAGCATCACAATGAGACACAGGAACTCAACACCAAGATGTGACAAACATCCCGGAACTGCAAACACACATCAGGTCTGTGTTGGTTTTCATCAGACAAAATATCAGTCTTTTATATATTAAAACGCTCACCGTTCACATGCCTCAAACCTCAGAGAAACCAGCTGCCGAGGTCGAAGAAATGTGAACGGACTAAGCTTTACATCTTATCACTTTAAATTAATCAAACTAATGGGATTCTTCCAAAAAGATTGAATCTATGTAATAGTAATAGGATTACTCAAGATTAACTCCACATATTTTAGAAAGGAGGGGAACACAGGTCACATAGATACCTCCAAATGAATATTTGTCTAGAAGAGCACAGAGCTTAAGTTAATATTTGGGGAATGTGGAAACCTGATTAGATAAATATGTAGCTTCTTAACTCACAAGGAAAATAATTAAAAAGGATAACAAAAGGGGAAAGCAGCAATTATATATATTTATATATATGGATAGATTTATATAAATACTTTGGCATACATTCTCTGAGAACATGTTGCCAAATTACAATCCACAATACTGTCCAAGTACCTCAGAAGATTCAACTTTTCTCACTCTGCTAGTCAAACTGCCTGCAGCTGTCCAGCTTGCTGTGAGAAAAAGGGTTAGAGCACAGCTCTGTCCCTCAAATGTCAAAACAGTCTTTTTTTTCCTCCGTTGGCCTCTTTCCTTTACATTCTTTAATCCAGCAGTTTGTCACTACACTCGCTCCCTTCACAGATACTCAGCATTCATTGCTTTTTTGTCTCTTCCCTCATTCAAAATCAACATTGCAGTTCCTTAAATGAAGATTTCTTCTGCATCCAGCTCGTCCAGTCCTCTGAAGGGATTCAATGGCAACTTCTTAGAGGCCGACTCGTCTAAAGCAAAAGAAAGAATAAATATTTTAAGAGTCATAGATTAGACTTCCATCTACTAAAAGGTTAAAGTACATTTTCTACACATCTTAACTGTTTCTAACCACGCAGAATCCACGTGAACATCCTTTGTTACGGGCAGATGCTGTATGACTGGACTGTCAATTCAAAGCACCGTTAGCTAACGTGAGTTTGGCCCAAAAGCCGCGTGTGGCACTGTCTCTTTAATCCTTAAGTTTTATACTGAAATTCTAAATGAAAGCGATGCATATTTTCTAAAGAGACTCACCACTGTTGAGCTTAGTCGTGCGGGGAGCCTCTCTGGGTTTAGCTACTTCCAGCTGTCGTCCCAACTTTGAAGGTTCAGACTGACGGTCTGGTAGTGTCCGGATCGTCTTTGAGACGTTTATCTAAAAGACAAGATCACACACAGTTTTAGCATTTCTCAAAATATCTGTCAGACTTGTCTGAGCAAATGTAGACCGACTTCACGTGAACAACCAAAAGAAAATGACAGCAATAATCCCCTCACCTGTGCTTGTGGTGCACATGGCATTGATGGAAAGAGTGGAGGAGGCAGGTGGAGGAACTGGCTCTGTTGAGTTGGATCTGTTTGTTTGGAGACTCTGCTCCTCCTTCTGACTTTGATCCTGGTGCAGCCGCTGGTTGAGGATCTTTATCACAGCATCTTTTTCTAGAATCTGTGCATAAAGAGCTCTGATCCTACATGGAGAAGAAACAGATGAAGAGTCAGAAAAAGCATATCAAACTGTGACAGATCAGCACGTTCTGCATTTGTCTGAAAGAGCACCTGTTCTCCATCTCCTGATTCCTGTGATCAGGGAGGTCCTCATTGAAGCTGTTGTTGGAGGAGTGACAGGGTGAGTGGTTGATGATAGTGGTGTCTCTGCAAAAGAAAAGGCACATGATCCTGGTTTTAGTTTGAAAAGAAATTCTGCACCATGCTCTAAAGCCCAGCTGTCTCTGTTAGGACCAAGTAGCAACACGTATTTACCTCTGAGCAGCAGCAGTGGCAGCCACCTCCATGGCAAACTGCCTCATTGTGCTTTCTTCCAGATATTTCTGCTCCCAGCGCACCATGTCTGCTTCCAGAGCCAGGATTCTCTCCTCTCGCTCACGCAGGCGCTCTTGAAGAGAGCTCATTGTGACTCCAGGAGGCTGAGACTGCCTCTAAAAATGAAATACAAGGGAAATGTATGAAACCCTCAAACACTATGTTCATATACTGAACAGCAGCTGTTGTGTCGCCACAAAGAGCTTTACCTGCTGTGCTCTCAGACTCCTCAGCTCCTGCTCCAGCCTCGTCCGAAGCTTCATCTCCAGGCTCTCCCTCTTCTCACATGTGGCCTGCAGCTGCGCCAGAGCACTCTGAAGCCTCTCCACCTTTTCAACATACGCCCTCTTCCTCCTCAGCTCTTCTTCGAGCTGGCGACCTCGTGCTCGAGCTGCCTCCAGCGCTTCCTCGAGCCGCTTCGCCCTAAGGTTCTGCTCTTCCACGTTTGTTTGCAAACGCTGCACTTCTCGCTCCACACGCTCCCGCTCAAAGTTCTGCTCTTCATCTGAAGGAAATAAAATAATGCTTGTAAGGTTTGAAGCTTGTAAGGACTGAAGAATACGATTTAGCTTTTTTTTTTGTTTGCCACATGAGACTCTATAAAGAGTTCATAAAATGCATCAGCATTGCTACATGGCGGCAGTGTTCTTCATTTGGGAAAACACTCCTGGAATGCTAAAAGGAAGAAAGAAGAGGAAGGAGGGGGGTCAGCGCCCTATCCCTTTGAATTGCATAGCACAGAACATTCCTTATCAAGGCCATGCAAACACGAGCACTCTGCTGGAGTCCAGTTCCCTTAGTAGACACCACAAATCACGCTCACAACAGGTGGGGAGAACCTCATTCCTGCCACCACCACTCCTCCCCTAAGAATCCTGAGACTTCTCATTTCCTTTCACAAGAAGGAAAGTGGACTGAATTTCCTACCAGCCAGTAGTCTTACCTCATAAACTAGGATTATTAAAGTGAAATTCCATGTTGTAAATAAAAAAAAGAACCACCCAGCACTGTGTTGCAATTCAGTGCAGTCCAGTACTGTGTTGACTTCTAGTTTGATGCAATAAGGTTTCTTACAGTTTTCTGTCCTCCTTACTTTGTTCAAGAAGTTTCGCCATGATGTGCTGGTTATGGTCGGCCGCCTCTACTTCTTTTGCAACATGTGTTCTAGCATTTTCCAGGTTTTCTATAGTAAAAAAAAAAGTTTGAAAATGAGTTTAAATCATAAAATGAAGACGGTCTCTCAGCACTGACTCCATGTTGGTCAAGATTTATACCTCTGAGATCTCTGTTGAAATCTTGCAGCCGCCTGATCTCAGCCACCAGCCTCCTCCTGAGCGTCTGCTCCAAGTTCTCTCTCTTTTTGCTGCCCTGCATCAGTGTCTCATAGGCCTCTGAAATATGCTGGATCTCCTGCTCCAACTGGAAGAGGGCGAAAACAAAGGAGGGGAAAAAAGGAAAGAGGAGTTTATGGTTCTTCACATGTCAGAAAGAGACATAAATGTTGATTCATGTTTTTATAAAGTATATATAGTTATGTGTGTTTACAGAACATTCATTTTGGTCCGAGAACAACTACGGTATTTTAAAATAAGGGTTAAGTTAAGCCTAAGATTAGGGTGAGATAGGTTTGAGTTTTGGTTACAGTTGGAGTATGACTCCAAGAAATTAAAATAAGTCTGTGTAATGCCACAGCTGTGTATCTGTGTGTGGTATAATTCTGAGAAGGAATTCGAGCTTGCACCACTCCCTGTGGGACAGATTTATATCTACATTCCTGAGGCTGATAGCTTTAGTTCCAGGTGTGTGCGCGCTAACATAGGCATACATGTACACAATTATATCGCAAGCTAATGAGGAAAAAACAACGGTTCCCTCATATAGACACAGGTTGTGAGAAGGCTGCCAAAAGAGGGAAGGTGTGCACGCCTGGCTGGGTTGTGAAAAATGGCAATGAAATACCCACCATTACAGGAGTCACTCAGGCATGTTTACTCAGGGCTGCGGCCTGACAGAAAATTTTCCAACCCTGGCAATTATCATTCTTTAAGGCTGAGACAAGAAGGGAAACCATGTGACATAACTCCACCATAGTGGAGTTGATTTACAAAGTTTGGTTGAGGTATCAAGTGTCATTCAGGTTGTTTTACCAACTTTAACAAGTAATCTTGGACCTGTCTTGTCAAATCATGAAAAATGAACCACAATTTAAAACAGGAGAACATGGAAATTCTCACTTGCACTCATCAGTTCCCCCGCTACAGGGGCCCAACCTGCCAAACACTCAGTGGGGATCACTTTGAATGCTCTGTGTGGGGGGCCTAGGATGCTCTGAAAATCTATGGCCTCTGTGGAACTAAAGCTTGGACACGCTTTCTGGCCTCTGCCAGGTCAGAAGCGCAGTAAAAGGAGCATGTAAACACAGTAGCTGGTTGTGACCTCTGTTTGTGCCTCTGTAGTGAGAAATGTAGCAGCTGCTGATCTCATCTGGAGGTCCAGATGAATGGATAAGCCTGGATTTGGATAACAGGAAAGCAACTGTTGTGTGGGCTTGGGTTACACACACACAGGTGTGTCAGTGTCGTTTGGAATTCTCTCTTATTGGGGTATTTATTTTGCTTTAAAACATATCCAGTTTTACCCCTAAAGGACATAGAACCTTTCTTTTTTCCATGAGTCGTGCCATCAAGCACTGTTTCTCTTACCTTTTGAATGCGGCCTGTTTTCTCCCTGTGAGATTCCAGCTCCTGCCTGAGCCTCTCATTTTCCATCAGCAGCAATTCTACTTGATTTGGTTCTTCCAAGCCAGCAGGGGGCAGGCTGTTGAAAGTGTAGCAGGGGACTTCAGTTGACTGACCAGACTGGACATATCTATGAGAGAAACACATTTCCAACTTAAAGCCAGCTCCCTCCCTCAGCATCACAGGCTCTGGGATGATGTCTGACTAGTGCAGTGCACTAAAATAAATGAAGTAGCGAGCCAGCTGATCAAGGCTGCTGTGGGAAAAGTTGAACCCACACGAAGGATAATAAGAGTAGCCAAAGCACCACAAGCATTTGAGATAATCCTGGATGCCAAACATTGCAAACACTAACAGGGTTGGGCTTGTTCCACTGGGAGAATTTCGAAATAGCATTCAGTAAGCAGGTTACAGCATGAGTCACATCAAAAGTATGTGTTTACGCGTGCAAAGACAAAAGCAAGTGTTGGGCGGGCTCAAAAATAAAACCACTGAATATGATGTCATGTTACAGTAGTCTAAAGGAATGCATGCACAAACACAGACAAGTTGATCTAAAACAGATGGATACCTGTGCTGCTGAGCTTGCACTGGTTCCTGGACCTGATGAGGGATAAATCCTTGCCCGTGGATGGGGGCGGTGTACTCTGGGGGTGGGTTGCGTTTATCCTGGCTTGGTGCTGTGCTCTGGAAGCACTGCGTTGGGTAATAGGGAAGTTCAGGGTAGCTGTGAGAGATGCTTTTAACAGTCTCTGCATCTCTTCTCTCTAGAGATAACTGCATTCGATGCTCACTTAGTGACCGGACATGGCTGCAATTCCGCTCCAGCACATTTGATTCTTCGTGAAAGACTCCATCATGCAACAGGAGGTGCCCCTCATTGAGCTGCTGCATTGGCCCCATGGGGTCCCAGTGAGAGGCCAGGTACTGAGAGTGAGCTTTGGCCTGCTCATAAGTTGGCAACTTCTCCCCATGCAGTTGGTAGTCACTCTCTGAGTGATGGTAGTCTCCTTGATACTCCTGGCCTTGAGGCTCCTGTCTGGCAGAGAGCTGAGGGAGCAGCGAGTCCTCCTGGGTGAGACTCTCTAGAGAGGATCGAGGGCTCCGGCTCATGTCGCCACCACTGCTGGGTCCACTATTGCTCCCGCTGCTACCTCCACGCAGGGCCTGCTGCTGGATGGCCAATAAAGTGCGGGTGTCTGTGGGGTTCCCATAACGAAGCTGCTCTTGGATCAGTCGGTGTAGAACCGTCCCGGACGGTTCTTCGGTGGATGACATACTACTGTGTGAGCAGGTTTTTCTCAGGGGATCAGCAGATTTTCTTCTCTTTAGTGTGAAAATAAATAAAAACTTCTTTAAACCTGAAACATAGACATACACAGATTTTTATGTGAAGTCAATAAAACAATCAGAACATGAATGAAACTTAAAAAAAGTCTCCAAATAAGGCTGCCCTTAAGGAAATCTAATATTACATATATATATATATATATATATATATATATATATATACATATATATATATATATATATATATATATATATATATATATAATGACTTTTTTTATGCCAAGCTGGATGGAAACTGTGACCACGTTTCCTATTGACAACAGTGACAACATTTCAGTGTGGTGGTTATTTCATGCGCCATTCCACTCTCACGGGGGAGCACAAGCGCACAAGTGGCTTTCCTTCCTTCAGAGGTTCAAATGGCGTTTTTGGAACGCTAAAAAATACAAGTTTAGAAACTTTAAAAGTGTTCCCGTTTAACTATCTTAACTGAGCGCTACAAAACAGCTTCTTTGTCCGTGTTCTTGAGCTCGTTTTCCCTCACGAAGCGCGCCACGTACAGAAAACAGGCGCTCCTCTTACCCGCTTACGCGCGCATCGCAGCCAAACGCTCCTTCTCGAAGGTAAATTCCAGTTATTTCCACTGTTTCCACAATCAACCGTGTCTCATGTTGTTGCCCGCCACGCTGCTCTCTTGCTTTAAAGTGACTGCGGGGAAAGCAGGCGGTGATAATAAGTAACTGAGGAGGGACTGCGGTCGGAATGCCAGGAATGTCAAACGCGAGGTCCCTCGGGCATCAAAAGCATAAAAACCACGCGGGAGGGGGGAGGAGGGAGCTGCAGGGCGCTTTATAGGGCCAATGAGTATGGTGTCAAATTCATGCCTAAACTATTTGGCATCAAAACTGTAAAACCAGGAATCAAAACCCGAATTCTGCAAACCAAAACCCAAAATCTGCAAACCAAAACCCATAATTTGCAACCAAAACTCAAATCTGCAAATCAAAATTCATAAATTGAGAACCAAAACCCATAATTTGCAACCAAAAGCTATAACCTAAAGCGCAATCATATTTCTCAGGTGCTGATTTGTTTTCTCGCTGTTCTGAAATCCTGTTTTTGAGTTGCGCTTTTATTTTGAAATCGTCTTTTTGAGTTGCGCTTTTATTTTTTGAGTTGAGCTTTTTTTTTGCGGTTGCGATTCTAAAACCTGTCACACACGTAAAAACAGCGCCACGTCAGTCAACGGGAGGGGAGGCGGGACATCCCCACATCCAGAAGCTCATTGGCTACCGAATAACACCGAGTCTTACGTCAACAGACCAGTTTAGACTGTGCCGGTAAGTTTGTCATGTTTTTCAAACCTTTTACTATATTAAACGATCAAACTTGTTCTTTATTTAACCAGAGGACGCAAGCACAGTCAGATGAGGAGCTCCACCAGTAGCTGCTAGTGAAAAAAGATGTTAGAAAGTTAGACGTTGCATGACAAACTGTCACCATTGTTCTCCCGTGTTAGCATGCTAGCTAGCTCAATGCTAGCGGGGTTTACAGCTCTTTCCATGACTTTTATGGATTAAACAAAGTCGATTTTTTACCACAGTGTCAGTATCAGTCATGTAAACCTGGGAATAATTGCCCGTGAATTGTCACTAGGATTAATTAAATATGTTATAACCTATAAGGTTTCACGACGCTGAAGTTGGCTTCCGATTCACAGCTTCCGATTCGCGAGTGCACTAAAGGAGCTTTGCACTGTTATTTTCGCACTAAGATCCCCTTTGATCGGGTCCTGTTCAAAAACCACTGGACCTGGACTGCTCAAACCTGGATTAAATTATGCATTAGATACTAAAGAACACATTAAACACAGTTTCTGATTTGTGAAAACTTCCTCTGATTTGTGAAAACGCGAAATAGGTTGATTTTTATCGCATTTTGCGCATTGAGTCCACCTTTGACCGGGTCCTGTTCAAAAACCGCTGGACCTGGACTGCTCAAAACTGGATTAAATTATGCATTAGATACTAAAGAACACATTAAACACAGTTTCTGATTTGTGAAACCAATCTCTGATTTGTGAAAACGTAAAATAGGATGATTTTGACCGCATTTTGCGCATTGAGTCCACCTTTGACCGGGTCCTGTTCAAAAACCACTGGACCTGGACTGCTCAAACCTGGATTAAATTATGCATTAGATACTAAAGAACACATTAAATACAGTTTCTGATTTGTGAAACCAATCTCTGATTTGTGAAAATGTGAAATAGGATTCATTTGATTGCATTTTGCGCATTGAGTCCACCTTTGACCGGGTCCTGTTCAAAAACCGCTGGACCTAAACTGCTCAAACCTGGATTAAATTATGATTTAGATACTGGGAAACCTGGGAAACTGATTTAAATATGAATTTTACAGAGGCAGAATGGAATGGGATAACTAAAAATATAAAAAAAATATCAAGGGAACTATGAACAAGATTGGTTCAATTTAAGGTCCTACATATAATTTACTGGACACCCAGCAGGCTGCATAAAGTGGGATTAGCAAAAACATCTGCAACGACATCTCCAGCTCTAGAAACTAGAAAACAACCCCATAACTTCAAAACTCCCAAGCAAAAACAAAGAAAATTAGAAAAGACATAACAAAAAAGGAACAAACCAGCAAAAAAAAAAAAAAAAACACACACACAAATAGATGCCAAATCTGACAGTTAGCTCTTATGCATGGGTAAAAGGATATAACATTACATAATAAATAATTGAGGTCATTTCTAGTTTCTAGAGCTGGAGATGTCGTTGACCTATGTGTTCAAAATAGTGAGACCATTTACTGTTGAAGTCATCCATTCTGTTTAGCAATCTATATGATAACCTCTCTAGCGCTGCAAGTTGACCCAGAGAGGTTTGCCAGTGAGTAAAGGATGGAGTCGATGGGCCCTTCGATTCGCTCACCAACAGTTTCCTTCCCAGCATTACCGTTGTTTGGATCCACTGTGAGAGAGGAGATGACACACGACTGAGAACTGAGGTGTCCCCTAGTGCATAAAGTCTACTCTGGAAGGGAACGTCTTGACCAACCACCTTCTCCACCTCCTTATGTATGGATGACCAGTAGCTCTGAACTTTGGGGCATTCCCAGAGCATATGTAGAAGAGTGCCTGTAGCATCTTGACACTTCCAACATGCAGATGTTTTTGCTAATCCCACTTTATGCAGCCTGCTGGGTGTCCAGTAAATTATATGTAGGACCTTAAATTGAACCAATCTTGTTCATAGTTCCCTTGATATTTTTTTTATATTTTTAGTTATCCCATTCCATTCTGCCTCTGTAAAATTCATATTTAAATCAGTTTCCCAGGTTTCCCAGTATCTAAATCATAATTTAATCCAGGTTTGAGCAGTCCAGGTCCAGCGGTTTTTGAACAGGACCCGGTCAAAGGTGGACTCAATGCACAAAATGCGGTCAAAATCATCATATTTTACATTTTCACAAATCAGAGGCTGGTTTCACAAATCAGAAACTGTGTTTAATGTGTTCTTTAGTATCTAATGCATAATTTAATCCAGGTTTGAGCAGTCCAGGTCCAGCGGTTTTTGAACAGGACCCGATCAAAGGGGATCCTAGTGTGAAAATAACAGTGCAAAGCTCCTTTAGTGCACTCGCGAATCGGAAGCTGTGAATCGGAAGCCAACTTCAGCGTCGTTAAGGTTTCTCAATATTTTTCAGGGTTTACAGACAGAGGGAATTAACAGAGCAACAATATTGCTGTGCCATATTTACAAAATGTATGCGTCTGCACCATGCAGACTGGCAGAATTCTGGTATGAGTGGATCAGAGCAGAGAAAATGGTAGCAGACCAGCAAAAACATGCTTTATTCCCCTTAAAATTATTCCAGTATTAGACATCAATAGAATTATTAGTTTATTTTTAATCAGGTGGTGATTTTAAAATCATGGACTATTCCTGTATGTCTGTTGTTTTCTATAAGGACCGTTGTTATGCATGCCATAACAAAAAAGGCAGGAATTCTGAGGCAGCTGCGACGTGGATGTCTACAACTTCTTGAAGGTACAGAAAACAATTTTAATCTTAATTTTTCTCTTCTTTTTTGGGTTAATTAACTTTGCTGTTTTTGTTTCTTTCCAGATGCAGGCCCCAAAGACGTCCCTGGTGTGATGCAAAGGCTGTCCGGCAGGCTCACAGACATCTCCTGTTAACTGAAAGAGAAGCATTTAAAATAGTTGTCCATTTAGACCATGATTGCATTGACAACATGCCCAGGCACACCGTCTGCTTCCCATTTCTCAGTGCCTGCACAAAAACAGTGACTTTTCCACCTCAAGTCTTTTGAGGAGTTTTAAAAACAGTTATTTTAATTTATCTGAATTGTGGTTCAGAATTTCACAGAATCTAATACACTTGACTCTGTGTTTCAAAGATATTTGCAAAACCATCAATCAGTCTTTTGTACAAAACACATATAATGGTCAAACATTAAAAAGTGAAGCATTACAAAATACCAGTGGTGATTATTAGCCATTTATTTTCTTTAGGGGGGCAGTATTTTGTAAGGCAGATGAGATCTGTTCACATTGTTGGTTTCTGTTACATCCTGTTGAGATGACATGCATAGATCAGTACATAAATGTTAATGTCTTGGCCATGGTTTTCCGATGTCCCCCAAGGGTTGAACAGGTCTGAGAGGAGAGAGGACACGCCACAGAGGGAACAACAACTCCAACAGTTTCCTGCTCTGCCTGGTTTAAGTTAGAATGTCGTCCAATGTCCACAGCATCCTGCACACAAAGAAAAATGTATTTAAGAAAGTTAAAATGAGAAAAAAAAAATATATATATATATACACACACACACACAGCTGCATATTGTGAGAGTTAACTTCCCGTGTGAACCTGCAATCTTTAAGGTTGAGAATAAAATGGTTTTGGAATACAGTTTCAAAATCAGAAAAACTTTATTGATCCCACACCTGGGAAATTTGTTCTGGGACCTCAAATAAATGTGTTTTTGAATCATAATTTTACTTTTATTATTTTAAATAGAGATTAACTTGATCCCAAACTAGGAAAGGTGTCACTTTCTTACAGCAATATGTTGCTTTGTTCAATCAATCTGTAATCCCTAAAGATATATTGAGAAACCTTTTAAATTATACATGAATGTACTTCTTGAAAAAAATCTTTGATTAATCCTAGTGACAATTCACGGGCAATTATTCCCAGGTTTACATGACTGATACTGACACTGTGGTAAAAAAAAATCGACTTTGTTTACTCCACTAAGTCATGGAAAGAGCTGTAAACCCCGCTAGCATTGAGCTAGCTAGCATGCTAACACGGGAGAACAATGGTGATAGTTTGTCATGCAACGTCTAACTTTCTAACATCTTTTTTCACTAGCAGCTACTGGTGGAGCTCCTCATCTGACTGTGCTTGCGTCCTCTGGTTAAATAAAGTACAAGTTTGATCGTTTAATATAGTAAAAGGTTTGAAAAACATGACAAACTTACCGGCACATTCTAAACTGGTCTGTTGACGTAAGACTCGGTGTTATTCGGTAGCCAATGAGCTTCTGGATGTGGGGATGTCCCGCCTCCCCTCCCGTTGACTGACGTGGCGCTGTTTTTACGTGTGTGACAGGTTTTAGAATCGCAACCGCAAAAAAAAAGCTCAACTCAAAAAATAAAAGCGCAACTCAAAAAGACGATTTCAAAATAAAAGCGCAACTCAAAAACAGGATTTCAGAACAGCGAGAAAACAAATCAGCACCTGAGAAATATGATTGCGCTTTAGGTTATAGCTTTTGGTTGCAAATTATGGGTTTTGGTTCTCAATTTATGAATTTTGATTTGCAGATTTGAGTTTTGGTTGCAAATTATGGGTTTTGGTTTGCAGATTTTGGGTTTTGGTTTGCAGAATTCGGGTTTTGATTCCTGGTTTTACAGTTTTGATGCCAAATAGTTTAGGCATGAATTTGACACCATAAATGAGGAATGAACAAGGAGCGCACGAAAGCAGTGGACACTAAAATTCAGATAATTGCCCATTTTAGTTTGTAGACTAAAAGATTTCTCTTTTAAGTACTCGAATCAACTTTTTTTGTACTTGAGTGATGGTCCAGGATAGGAAAATGTGGAAAAATACATGTGAAAGATGTTTTGCCCTTAAAACGTTTCTTTAGAAGATGAGTGATTAGTTGCAATGTAGTAAACGCTTTTAAAAGTACTTAGTTATCAATAACAGCACACATTTCTCTGTTAATTGACACTTATTTATTTAACAGAAATGTGTGTTATTTTCTTTTGCAAAAGTTCTTGTTTCACGTTTAAAACCAACAATACATATTACATGATAGCCACTTTGGAATGGTCTTAAGAAATATTGGATCTCTTCTTCTGGATAAACTAGTTCTAACAAGCGCAATTAGTGGAATGTACCGAATGCTGTACCTTTAAGGGTTCAATCATTACAGCCCCCAATTGCACACTTTGTTCTAGGCCAATTCTTAGAAAAATGTTCCAAAAGTGACCCACTCCTGACACTAAACGTTTTGGGTCACTGTGCAGCCTGTAGGGTTTTAGCTTCAAATGTTCCAAGTTGATTGTGTTCTGCTGCTAATGTAACAAGGATAAGCATTAAACACAGTGTGGCAGCTCGCCGTTGGCCTGGAGGAATCTTGCAATGTGGCTTTCAGTGCAGGTCACTCTCGGGTGAGTAGGAGTATGTTGAGGCTGTTGCATGCTTTAGATGTGTGTGTGTGTGTGCGCGCGCGTGCACGCTCGTGTGTGTGCGTTTTTGTGTATTGAGCAGCTGTCTTCAGGAATCTGAGGTCTTTGTAACCCCATTAGTATAAACACAGAGGTTCTTTGTACCCAACATAGTACAGAGCCTGGAGGATGCCACCTTTTTTTTTTTTTTTTTTACTTGTGTTGTGCTACTTTACACTTCCAAATCTCTAACCTGCTGCTGTCTCTCTACTTATTTAGGAGCAACACTTAGAAACAACCAGCAAAACTCATTTTAGGGAGGGAAGAAAACAAGTCTTAAACTTTATTTGTGCTGCAGCCTGCTTGAACTTTGCTGTTTTACTGTTTTTTGACCACAACTTTTAGTGTCTAGCCTTTAAAAAAACTGAGGTCTCTGTCCCAATATGACGCACATCTCTTTAGGCAGAAGAGGAAAAGGCAGAAACAGGGAAGGTGGTTACATCTGCCAAATCTGCATGCTTCCCACAAAGTTCCACCCTTACAAAAAAAGCAAAAAGCAAAATGCTATCTGCTGTGAAAACATGATAGAACGGAGCACAAAAAAGGCACAGCTATTGATTGTCATATGTTGCCACTGGCCCCGGGCTGATAATCTTATTAGAGCTAAAAATCTATAAACCCCAATGAGATTATGTTGAACTGTTGATAATGTCCAATATCATGTGTCTGGTATTTTCACTTTCCTCATTTAGACACACATTGCCAATAGTATTTTTAAATAGACTGTTTCCAAAACAGACATGCTGTCTTTTTGGGGATCGATGAGTATATCAAAAATGAGTTTTTAGTTTGTTTCCTAGCTGTTCAACACTGTGAAGCAGCACAGTTTCCACCTTTTCAAAAGCCTGCTCATGTCATTTAACACCCCCCCACTACTTCCTCTTTGGATAGAAGTCAGTGTGTGTTTGTGTGTCTGCAGGGGGGACAACGCCTCTGGTCATTTTGTTCTCCATTGTAACACACTTCCTGTGAACTTGCTGAGGAATGTGAGGCTGACCCTTTGAGAATCGTGTTTGCTTTTAACCTTTGCAGTGGAACAACACCCAAAATGTTACACCAAAAAAAAAAAAAAACGGTCTTTGTCTGTCTGGACATGCTGGATGAAACTGGGGGCTGAGCAAAATTTAGATTTCTTGGTTTATTCCCTCCAAGTCTAAGGGAGAAACCACCAACATTGCAAAATAGTTGCTAAATATGACAGTCTTTTAGGTTTTTCATGTGAATAGGTCACCAAATTACATAACTAAAAGCATTGGCTCTAACTTTACTGAGCTGTGTTTTAAAACGCTAAAACAATTCCTAGTGAATAAATGACTAAAAGAAAAAGAAATGTGTGAACGAGTGTCCTTAAAGAGACACACTTCTGTGTCTGAACATTATTTGGGATTTGATTAAAAGCATTATTTAGCTCATTAAACTACCTCCAGTACAGTTTTAGCAAAGCAGCTGAACACTTTACATCCTTACATTTTTACATTTTAAAATGTGTATTTTATTTAAAAAGTGACAAATAGTATTTTTGTAACTTTGGTTAGTTCAAAACAAAAAAACAAGCAAATATTTGACATATATTTGACCATTTGTTTCATATATTTTCTTATTTTGATAAGTCACTTTCATTTTCCAAGTTTCTGGAGTTGAGATATGCAATTGCATTTGCAGACATTGAAAAAAAAGAAAACCTAATCTTAAAAGAAAAACTTGTATAAAAAGATTATCATTCTTATTTGGCTCCAAGTAAATATTTGGTCAAATAAAAACATTTGTTTTACTTTTTAATCTATGTTTGTGTTGTATTGCATCAGACAGAGTGTGTTTTCTTTTTAAATGTACTTTCTGACTCTGCTGCTGTGAGCTTTGTAGTGTTAGTCTGATAGATTTTAAACATCACTGCAGGGCAGCACAGTAAAACTTTCATGCAGTTCTAAGAGGCTTGTTAGGTCACCTTTCAGGGTGGCCATAACCTCAAGCCTTCCTGCTATCGATACGGTTGAAGCTGATATGCAAAAAGACACTGAAAGTGCCTGAAAACATTTCTGGGGTTACGCTCGGGACACAGCCATCAAAAAGAAATATTGTTCTGAACCTTCAAACAGCAATTTCAACAACCTTAAAGAAAAATGAAGATAATTTGCATGACAATTTTTTAAACTTATATTATACTAGGGTTTTTTAAAGAACTCATGAACTTATTTTAAATCACACCTTTGAGTAGTTTAAATAAGGAAAATATCTCCTAATAATGTTTTTCAACAATTCATTTTTCTGAATTACCTCTTATTAAATATAAATTATGGTTTCTTGCAACCTTTGGCGTCTTTTTACTGTATGTTTTTTTTTTTTTTTAATATGAGAAAAATATTTTTTTTCCAATTTGACAACAAGGATCAGCAATAAATAGTTTAAACATATTTATCATCATTCATGGGTAAAATGTATTTACCTGAAATATTTATTTTCCAAGTCCTATTAAAATATGCAATGTATGGTAGTTAGTAAATCTGACTTTTCTGTTTTTATTGCTTGTATATTTCTCTAAAACACTGTAAGAATTCAACAAATTCCAGTTTTTACACAGTGGGTAACATCAAAATGAAAACAAAGATACTGGAAATGTCATACAAGGAACTTTATATTAATTCTTTGACTTTTTAGAGCATGAAAGAACAATTTTACAAAATAAAATTAAACGTTAAACCACCAGATATGCAAGATATGCAAAATGGTAATGTTATGAACACCATTTTTCTCAGATGAATGCAATCAGCAAAACCTACAAAATATAATTAGAAATCTATTTCACATTTGTGTAGTGGCTAAAACTGAGGATATTTTCAAGTGCTTAGTTTGTTATTTCTGAAACTACATGTGCAGATAAATGCAGACTGCTGTAATTTGTAGCCCAAACCTAAAGATTCTTGACTGATGGTTCATTGTGCTGTTTTACTTTTTCTCTTTCTTACTCCCCTTTGCTCATAAATTTGAATTGAGACATCTCATAACTCTTCGGTGAGTGTGTACATTCAGACGGAAGGTTTGAAGGCATGTGGTGTTTGTAGGATGAGTGTTACACCAGCAGATAGGTGAAAAAGAATGAGCCCGCATGGAGGACAAGGTCATCTGATATGGCGGAATTGGTGAGGAATGTAACTGATAGTGCTGGAAGGAGTAGGATAGATTCCTCTCTCTGGCTCTCACATCCCTGCACGACTTCCTCATTCACACAAGCACACAATGGACAAAGAAAAGGTGTGCTGCACTCAATATCCTGTTCTCAGGAAACCGCAGACAGCAAGGTTCCCCATGTATAACTCTCCACTCTTGCAGGGTTAGTTCCACTAAAAAGTTATGCTGGATAAAACACCATTACTTAACATCTGTTGAGATTACTAGTGAAAAAAAGCCAAAACAACTGTTGCTTTCTCATGAAGATTTGTATGTTGCAGCAAGTTTTGCTGTACTTGAGGGAATTTCCTGAAAGGCTTCAGACATGACTCACGAGAGATAAATCCGTTAAGGTGATAAATAAGTAGTCACATTTATGACCCATTTAAAGGGAAGTTTGATGTTTGCTTTTTACTAGTGGGCTAGTAGTAGTGTAGACTTTTGAAGGAATGTGGACTTAGAGATAGTTTAACAGGTGTTTAAAAAAGATGAAAAAAACATTTTTAACTTTTGAAAAGAGTCAAACCCTAGCTCAGATATTGGTCGGATGTGATGGTTAAGCCAAAAGTGAATGTATGACCTAACCTTGTGAACATTTTGCAGTCTTTGACTCTGTTTAAACATTTTCTTTTAAATTTGTTTTTTAAATCTGCATGTCTTTAATTTTTTTCAATTCAGTCTTTGTTCACAGTAAACAAACTTTAAGACTGAAACTTTAATAGCTTTAAATGGTTTAAAAGTAGACCAACTTTACTTTTCAAAAGACCTTGTTAGCTGTTTCTTTTCATTGTTGTGTTTGTTAATGTTGAGAAAACATCCCAAAGAGTTCAAAGTTTGTCTTCTATTAAAAACATTTTAGACTTGAAATCCTTGACACCGCCTTAATTGTCTTGAGCATGGATACAGAAATATCCATCCTCAGCGGATCATGTTGATAGGAAAACTAATTTCTACCCAATTAAATTGGGATTGGAAGGTTAATTTTGGCACTAAACCTCAGGTTTTATTCTATGGTTAGTCTATAACTTGATTTACAATGTTAAGGAATGCTTTTCTGCTTAAAAACGACATTTCCTGCAAGTAGTGTTTGGCATTCTGGGCCTCATCATGTTTGCTAAATGCTAGGATTCACAGCAGATCATTGTAGAGTTAAAAAAAAAATGTGTAGACATTTTGATGATTTGTAAATAAAAAAAGTCCTCTGTTGTAGAATTGAATTGATAATTTTTGCGTATTATCTCATGCTCCTGATCTAATTACTTCAACAGATGGTTTCACTCTAACTAAAAAGTAATCTAATTTGATCACCATTAGAAGAATTAAATTATTTTCTCCATTGATATTTAGCATAAGTTGTTACACAAAGTAATTTATTGTGTTATTTAGGACCAAATTTATTTTCCAGATGGTTTTAATGTAAAAAAAATCTATATTTTTCTTAAAGAAAGTGAAATTGTATTGTTTACAATGTGATTGTATAGCTTCTAAATAATCAAGTTAAAAATATCAATCAAATTTAACAGATTACTTTAGGTTGAATCATCAACTTAAAAGTCTGAATTTAAGTTTTAGACATCGTAGCCCAGTCTACTGATTCTAAATTTACTGGTTCGGAGAAGAAATTCTGAGGGAATGGAAATGCTGCCACAGATTTTAAACATCTGTCTTTAATTTCTCTAAAAATTTTTTCCTTTTGGTCTTCTTTCATGCTTGTTAAGGTAACATTTAGGCAAACCGTAATGCAAAAAAGTATGTAAAAGCCAATAGACCTTCAAGTTATGAGTTTATGCAAGATTCTTTCAATTATTTTGTAGTGTCATACATTACAACATTTTTAACATTGCCCCTATCTTACATAGTCTACATATTTGTGATGCCATGGAAACCAGACTGTTTCCTTTTGCTCTGAATATTTGGTTGCTCAAGTCAGACTCATTACTCAAATAACTGAGTATCATTTTCATTTTTCCATGTAGTTTTCCTCTCCTTACTTTTCCTTGCTTTCAGTAAACTGATAACAACATATTACGGTTGTGTTGGTATTTGAAGACAGACTTAAAAAAGTCAACTGGCAAGAAGTAAAACAAGTCACAAGGTTGTGCGACAAAATCTATCTGCCACAGGCAGCTGTTCACCTGACTTTCAAACACTTTAAACCAATATTATAGTTTTATTGGAAACGTTTCATGAAAAAAGAGAAAAGATTGTCTGTAAAAAACAAATACATTTAAGAGGAAACTGAATCGAACTAATTAGCAGTCCTCCACACAGCACCGAGGTCCCTATAAATACTGACCTTCTGAAGTCTGAAAACATTTTGCTGCCTTCTGCCCCGGAGACTACAAACCTGCTGCAGACGAATGATGGGGCAAAAAGCCACTGCACCCTGTCCTAAAACAGTCCTGCACCCCAGCAGGCTGCTACCCTCCAGGTCACTAGAATGCCAGTCATTCATGCAGGCCTCAGCTTGTATGCCCCCAGCAAATAGTTGTGCCCCTCTGCTGCTGAGGCTGCACATAGCATGTGATCTGGTGGCTGGCTTTGGCCAGCGGCACCATGGAAAGAAGGTGAGAGAGAAGGCTCTGTGTCTGCATACAAGCTCAGCAGCTCTGAAAATGTACCAGGGGCTTTCCATGCACTAAAGGCAATGAGGGGAATGTGGGCTGGGGCAGCAAGTATGGGGGGGTCTGTGAGGGGGCAAAGGGCTGAGCAGGTTGGTGTTGTGAGTGGGGTGATGGAAGGACAAAGATTTTTATTTTATTTTTCATTTTCATTTAAACCATAAAATTGTTGGAAAATGTTGTTTTTTCAGGACATCTTTGGTTTCATAACAGATTAATACCTAAGTTAGATATAAACCAATTTAAGATATACAAAATGTTTCACTGGTTCCAGTCAGTTTTCCTTTTTGTATTCTCTTTTTATGTTTGAGCCTTAACCTAGTTTTTTTTTTTCTTTTTAAAATTGTAGAAAATGCTGTAAGTTCTGGAAACGTTTACTTTTTACCTACTTTCCTCATTGTGGGATCAATAAAGTTTTCCATCCATTCATTTCCAGGACCTGCTGAATCCCTTTGGAATCCTGGGGCTGCTGGAGCTAACCCACCTACTATTGGGGGGGGGGCGTACCTCGTGGACAGTATGTTGGAGGGCCACACATTTACATGCACATAGAGGCTATTTAGAAACATCAATTAATCATGTGAGAGGAGAGTGTCTGGAGAACATCCACTCATGCATGGGGAGAACATGCAAACTCCACACAGAAAGGACCCAACTGGGATTTGAACCAGTGTCTTTTTGCTGTAAGGCAAATGTGCAAACCACTACGACACTGTGCAGTCTTCAATAAAAATTGATTCTATTCTTTTTGATAGCAAACAAAAAGTGACAACTGTTATATTTTTTTTCTTCATTTTGTGAAATAAATAAACCCAATGCTTTAAAAAAGTATACGTTTTCAATACCACAAACATTTTTTACTAAGTTGATGTAAAACAAATGTTTTTATTTTTTTGACTAGAGCAAAGACAGATGATATCATTTTGTATTTACTATTGCTTTTATGCATCCGTTATAATTCTATGATAAAGTTCTTGAAGTTTTGACTTTTGATGATTTCACATTACATCACTACAAGTCTTTGTTTGCCAAAGAAAAGTGTCAGTGTTGCAGCACAGACACATGCCCTTAAGACATGTTCAAAAGCTAAACTTCTGGCTCTGTTGTGTAGATCAAAGGTGTCAGCTGGCCAAAGCAGCCATGACTTCCAGCATTGTTGCTAACAGTTGAGTCAGGATGATTCAGTTGTGGGATATGTTAATAGTTTCTACTCGACGTCTGGATGTGTCTGCTGATGCACAATGTCTGCATTGTATTAGTTAAAGAAGGACCTTATGTTATGTGGGGTTTTTTTGTGACATGGTTTATTGTTAGAACTGAAGCAAAGGTCAGGGTGAAAATTTCCAACACTGTGATTAATTTGAAACATCAATAATATGAAAGAAAAAACTAAACTTTGACTGTCTGGAAAGTTAATGAAGACTGCCTTTATGCACTGACCCACATAGATAAAGCAATAAGTAGATCTGTTGTGTCTGCATGTTATTGGAAGACAGACAAAGTTAGTGACATGTTTGAGGGCCTGCTTGAATGTGATGTGTCATCTAAGCATTTATACTGATCTGTGAGTTTCCATAGTCATTTGACCAGAAGCATAGATTTAACCTTCTCTTTAAGAGCTGTTCACGTAATGCTGATTAGTAACGGATAATTTTATGATCCTTTTTGGTTCACTTCAAGGCAAAATTTCTAAAGGAAAAAAATCTGCCTGGCTGCATTAACATATATTTTTGACATGTTGGTTTGAAAAAAACTCAAAGTCTGAACCGCTTCAGTGAGTTATTTTAGGGTCCCCAGATTTAGGACTAAAAATAGCGATGCAGCATTTTAGTGTTTTTAAGCCAAAATCTGAACTTGCAAGAGACTCTAAACATTTTAAAGTCAGATGGGGCTTTCTGGAGCCTATCTCAGTTACTTCAGGGTGACTGCAACCTGAACAGTCCATTGCATGGCCACACACAAACCAACAACCTATCAAACTCACTCCTCAGTCACTAACCTATGAAACATGGCTTTAAACTAACCCCAACCCACACACAAACACGTGCATGTGGGTTTTAATGTGTGCACGTGGCAGCTAAAAGTCTTTTATCAGCACTTTTTTCTTATATTATTATGCTATTGTGACTTTTATTCATGTATTTGACTATTTTAAGTGCATATTTGTCTCTGTTCTTTAAAATTGTATTTTTAAAGCACTTTGTAAAACCCCTTGTATGAAAAATGCTGCACCAATATATCTGCATTGTTTTGAAATAAAACACAAGTTTGATTAAGGACTCCAATAAAAACTGTGTTTTTGGTGTTTTGAACAAGTTTTTGTGGCATTTTTCTCATGGAGGAGGACATACATATAGAAAATTATGCTAAAAAATGCATTTCTGAGTATTTCTTTATTCAAAATCGTTGTAAATAAGGAGCAGATGAAAAAATACAGTTTGAAAAAGATTGTATTTGTTACTTAGAAAATATGCTGAGTGGGCCACAAGCTCCCTGCTACACTCTGTTTTGATGGATCCACGCACGTCTTCATTTTCCTTGTTGAGCTGGCATCTGAGTCCTAGCTGTACAGCTGGATAGCTCCAATATTGCATGTTGCTCGCCATTTTTGCTGTTAGAATGTAAGGTTTGGGGGGTGTTAGGGGCCAATCATAACAGCTGTAGACGGTAAAGGGGACGGGGTTGTTCAGCACCAACAGTACCACCCACAACTCAGGGGCAAATTTCCAATGAACCACTGCCGCTCTGCAGAAACTATGTCTAAGAAAACAACAAAGTAGTTGTTTTGTTTTGCTTTTTATTTTGGCTAAAAACAGCATAATCATAACTAAAAAACCACTGGGAACGCTTTTAAAACAGATCAAAAGATGAGTGGGTATTTTTAAAAAATAAAATGGTTTATATGTACTTCTTTTTTTTTTTACTTGTCCTGTCCAACAGCTGGGCAAACAGATGAGAGCTGAAGGCCTCTTGTGTTGGACATATTTTACTTTAACAACAGGGGTTATTAATCTTCTAACAGACCAGAGGTATGTCTGAATAAACCCCTTTTGTAATCGAGGCCAAACTTTATTCATTTTAATCATATTTGAAAGTCTTTTGTGCTGGACCGGACAGAAAAGGAAAGGAGGGAAGAAGAGAGAGGAATATTAGAGAGAGGGGGGTGGTAGGAGGGTGATTATAGAAGGGGGAGGGGCTAAAACCATGAAGCAGCATAAAGCAACAAGTTGCTGGATATTTATAATCATTACAGTCAGGTTCAGATGTAATACAAGTCTAAAAGGGTGGGGCCTGTCCACACACACTCAAATGTTACAAACATACCTGTTTGCTCCAAAAATGTCCACATGAACACAATACAAATAATGTTCACACACGCATACTTATGTTTTCAAACCAACTAGTGTGAAATATTACATTCAATCACACAAGGAATTTGTGCAAAGGTGAGCTAACACCTGTGCTCTAGTGAGTGTTTATGTTCTTCTAAAATGGATGATAGAATGTAAAAAGAAGGAGGGAGAGTGACCAGCCAACCCCACACCAAGACCCCGCAGCAGCAGCCGCAGCCGCAGCAGATAGAGAACAACCGCCACCCAGGCCAGGGCCAGCAGGACCGCCACGGGGCCCCCCCAAAGCCATAGAGCAGGGAGGTATTCGGGACAGAGAGTGCAAGCTCCAGCCCAACCAGAAGAGCAGCCCCCGCCGCGCCAGGAGTTGGGGCCCCGCCCCAGAAGAGTGCCCACAGTTCCAGACGAGCACCTCACCATCACCCAGGAGTTCTGGGCATTAATACACCACGCAATTAATTATTTTATTGTTTTTATGGTGATTTAGGTATTTCTTTCTAAAAGATAGGGCTGAAAGCAGCAGTCCTGCATGTGTCTCTGATAGTCTGGTTCCAATATGCAGAGGAATGCCTAAACTATGTTGGCCTCCTCTCCTCATAATTATCCTTCTGGTGAGGGCAGTGATCACAAGAGGCTTTGTTGGCGCTGCTGTCCCAAAGGAAGAATGCAAACACCCGAGGAACTCTTCCAAGAATCTCCAGTTGTGGACCTTTCTGGAATGTCTAAGCCTTCTGGAGTGTGTTTACAGTTTCAGACCAATAGCAACCCTACAATCTGAACTGCCAGCGTATCATTATCTGGCTTTGTCTGGGAACACACAGAGGGACAGTAAGAGGAGATTTCTGCACCCTGACCAGACGTTCATATGATTTCGGGCAACTAGAGCAGAGCAGATGAGATTTGAAGGGAATTATTACACTACAAAGGATGTCTCAAATACACAGGGGAGTTTTTTTTAGACTTGTACCTGTTGTGTCAGGGTCACTTAACATTTTTGATATTGACAACAAAAAATGTTTTTCCTCGTTGATTTGATGAGATTTTAGGATTCAAAGCTTTTTTAGTCATTTCAACTCAAAAAGACAATACAATGAGACTTTATTAAATTGTAAACACTGTGCCAGAAAGGACAACAGTGTAGACGTGTCTGAAAACTATGTGACAAAGTCCTTCGGGTTTGTGTTTGCTTGTGTATCTTACTGCTTACATGGCGCTCACCCCAAACTAACAGTGTGTTCTGATCTACTTCAGTCAGATCAGAAACACAAATAAGATCTCAGACCTTAGTGGTTTCAGACCACTCTTACATAACTCAGGAATGTTGGCACCACTCCATCGTCGCTCTAAATCAGAGGAGCAAAGGTCACAGTAAAAGCATTTCACTCATTCAAGTCCAGCAATCTCTCTGAGTTTGAGTAATGTTTATTTCAACCTTTGCTTTACATTTATTACAACATAAAAATGCCCAAATTTGTCATGCAACATTTGTTCTGCAGATCAGTTATCACGAGGAAAACTACAATCCAGGTCATTTGGATGCATTTGGATGCATTTTTCTAAGGTTGTATAGCTTTCTTCATGAAACTTGCCAACCTGATAACATTTTTTAGACACTTATTCAGCCCTAAATAAACTAATAAAGGCTTTTATTGAAGCCCTTTATGTACTGCTGTAAAGAATATATTAAAAAGTACGCTGTAAGTATATAACCCAGTAAAAAAGACAAACTAATTGATGTATCAGGTTGATTTAAACCAGAATATATGAATTAATAAGCATTAATCTCTCATGCAGCCACACTTACAGTGAAGCTTTATTTCAGAAATTGCTGCAGATGCTGGGAATCTGCAGAAAACAAGAATTTTAGTTTTCCTTGGTGAACTGTTTTCATTTCCGAAAAACCTTTTAAATCCGGCACATGACAATGTGTACATTAGCAAACCTATGAAACCCTTAAATAAGTTTTGGGTCACATGTTTTCTGAGAAGCTATGGAGGAACACAAGAGAACAAAGCAGAGGTTCTCCAAAGATCTAAGTAATTCACCCTTTAATATTGAGGGATCTGCTAAACATGGGCAGATCTTTCCAAACCTGATTTGAGGAAATGTTTGGTCAGATTAGAGACACATCACCACTGTTTTTAAACTTGTTTAAAGTAGCTAATCTAATGTAAAACTTTGGACTTTTTTACTTTTATAAATCCTTCTAAACTTGCACAATAAATGGATATGTTCTTTTTTGAACAGTTGTTATCCATTTTATTTTAATATTTGGCTAATTAAGCAATAGTATGAAGTTGCATGTTGTGCTTTACATAAAACTGAGTTTACATTTTGTGATTTCCATTCCTGGAAGCAGCTGGTTTGATTTTACTGTGCACTAATAACTGAAAATATATGTATGAATAAAAAAGAGAGAATGCAGAAAATCATTAACCAATTAGTACAACTGCAGCTGCAATCAATGCTAATTAAGGTCAGTGAGTTCTTTCAGATGTAAATGGCTGCAAATGGGGTCAACCTATCTCAAAATATAACTAAATTGGTGCATGCTTCTGTACATAAAGTGTGAAGGTCACTAATGAAGCATGTGGCCTCCTAACACCATGTGTCAAAAAGTAAAATAATTGGCTTAAATATTGTTTCAGGTGCTTTAAAACCCTGCAAAGTTTTAAAAAATTACCATTTCCTGCTGTGAAGCTTACTGCCAAGATCCTGTCAAGCCTAAGCTTTTTCCTCCTCATCACAATCATATGAACAATTACTGCAGGGTACTGCACAGACGTTATGCAAGTACCCACTTCAACACAAGTCGAGAGGCTGCCAAGCAGGAACTAAAACTGGGACGTGGCTCACATTTAAAAAAAGAAAAAACAATGTGTAAAGATGACCAAAACAAGATAATTTCATCTATCTTATCGTGCGAAAATTCCAGGTATTTAAACAATAAGTTTGCATCAGAAAATATTTGGTTAGATCAATTAACCGTCTGCCTTTTCACTGACATAAACCCCGTTTGTTACTGGGCTGAAAATCGCAATGCATTGCTTTTGAGTAATTTCTGGAAATCAAAATTTTAAAAAGAGAAACATGCAGCAGACAAATTATCTTCTCAACATTGTGTCATAAAGCAATTTTATTATACTTGAAGGCTTGATAAATCAGCAAGAAGTTTAAAGATGACAAGTTAGTAGGCCACTACAGAAGCATAAAAGATTTTTTATAAACAGCTAACATCCATTAAGCTGCTGCTGAAAATATTGATGTCAGATATTAAACTACAAGAGCACAAGCTGGAGATCTTGTAAGGGTTTTGTTTGATTTTTTTTAAAACTTTTTTACCCAGGTTTACAGATAAATAAATCCTCTTAAGAATTCAAACCACTTTTTGAAGTGGAAATAAAGCGTGTTTTAGTTGTTGAAGTTCAACTTTCCTGTTGCAGTCATTATGATTCTGCTTAATTAGGCAACCACAGAGAGTGATAATCCTCAGAAAGTTCATACTAAATAGAAAAATGTGCAAATGTGGTTATTTACATTAATGATGATCAGAAAATTAAACTTTTTTAAATGAATTTTATACACTATTCTAGGTGAGTGCTGTCACATTTACGGCAGAACTGAACTTTCCCTCAAACGTTTCCTCCAAACTGCTCAGCATAGCCCATGACAGCTTTATTGCTAAGCTATTATTTGCATGTTGATAAAATCTGGGTAATTCCCATGTCTCTGACAGTTTAAGCACTAAAGGAGGAAATATTTCCTCTTATCAAAATGCTGCCATTGCTTGGGAATAATGACCCAGTGAATGTCTGCTCACAGGGATGGAGCTAAAATGAGAGCCACCTTGTGGTGTTTGTTTTAGACGCAAACATGTAAGATAGCATGTTAAAAGTAAAGTAGGCCTCTGAACTGTTGTCACTCGTGTTTTTAAGACATCAATACCTATCATTTTTATATTATTTGACTGACTATTTGAAACATTTTCTGAGATTTCATGGTGCACAGGAGTTATGATCCATGATTTAGTGCTCAGATTTGTTTCTTTTCTCGCAGAATTTAAAGTTTTATAACAACATTATTCTGTGCCTGTTAGAACTGTTTACCCATAAAGGCCTCAAGAAATACACAGGATGTTACAAGAATGTTGATATAAAAAAAATGCATTTGAACAGCCACCAATACTGCGAGAGCACGCTTTTCATCCTTTGTTTTGGCCTGGAGGAGATGGGAGTCATGGCAACCAAAATACAGATGGGGGAATTTTTTTTTTTCTTTTTGCACCGCCTGGATGAGCTCCATCTTGCTGGCAGTCGTGGTAAAAACTCATGAATTGCAAAAACAACATTCCTCATCTAAGTGATACAGCCCTCAAGGAATTTCTACTAAACAGAGGCTTTTCTCAGGGGGCATACCTCAGTATATTGAAACCATCTGGTGCAGTGTGCGAATGTGATTTTTCTTACAAATCTAAACAGAAGAAAAAGTGCATTCTCAGAAGTTTCCACATATTTTCTGTGTGCTTCTCAGAACTAATCTATGGTATCGACTTTCCCAGCATGAAAACAACCTCTGCACTGATTTATAGATTGATGAGCGTGACATGACGTTTATGTAATTTCATTTTGAAGACCCAGTCTGGACGAGGCAGTTATGCTTTGACCCTCTGCCAAATGTCCCACGTCAGCACTGACCCGCAGTCCTCTTCAGGAATGCTGTGCAACCACACTGAGGCACTGGAAAAATGTGATGCTATGATGGAGTGATGCTTAATTCAAAAATAATGTTACGTTTTTAAGATGCCTTACATTCTTTACAACTTAGACTTAATGCTTAACAATTGTTTTTCATTAGAAAAAAAAAAATCGATGTCTCAAGATTGGCTTTTCTTTCAGGTCCTCTGCTGCTTAATCTTAAAATTACTTTAAATATATAAATGTTCAAACCAAATTAGTTAATATTTGCAAAAAATAAAAGACATTAAAAGCAGTGGACATAAAAACATTTGAAAGCTTATAGGTTTAAGTGAGTAGGAGAGGAGGGTGTGTCATTATTTTTGACATTTCATACACTCCGCAGTTGTGATCATTTAGATATCACATGCTCGGCTGTCTCTCACTGGAAACAACCCTGAAGAGTCCTGAAGAGGTCGGGAGAAGCTTTGAAAGGCCCACTGCAAGATGCCATCGATGGAGTTTTGCTAAAAGATGAGGGCAGAAAATATTAAATAAACATTTAAAAGAAGACCACAATTCCTTTTTTAAAGATTATACGGCTAATTGTACTTCATGTAATTTGTTAAGCTTTGGCGTAATTTCAGTAAGGAAGATCTCATCTTCAGCTATGCTGAGTTTGCTGAATCATTACTCCACACGTCACTCATCAATTAGTCTTCACTCTGATCCAATAGCTATGCCTGTCTTTAGATTCATTAAAAGTTTGTTTATCCACATTCCAGACATTTCACCTGCCGCCACCCCGTTCTCCTCTTTTCGATTTGGCATGGTCTGACCTTAACCACCATTAGCGTCTGGGCTCTGGGTTCTCTTCACTTTGTCTGAGGTCAATTACCAAAGACTACTAACTATTCATGCTTCACTATTAAATCTTCCATTCACACTTTCAAGATCTCTCCTTATTGAAATAGTTATTCTGTAAATATAAAACATTCATACTAAATTTTACACGATATAAATATATATTTTTCCTTTAAATTGGAGCATTTTAAAATAAACAATTTCTAGGCAACTAGAGATGTGCTAGAATGTCTCTATTTTTTGCTTTTTTTGATCTACGGGTTTGGAGAGAATTGAGCCTAACTTCAGATAAACCTGCAACTCAGCGACAAGTTTTGGTTTTCTCTGAGACCTCAGTCTGGACAAGATCTTAATCCAATATTTAGTCAACTTTACTTCATTCCAAATTGGAGCAGAAAATCCTTCAAATTAAATCAAATCATGTTTACCTAAGCACTTATTCATAATCTTTTTAAAGTAATTAGGTGATGAATACACATATTTCTAGAGATCATCATTGATATTTTGGACCTGCCAGTTTTAATTTCTGTTGCATTGAAAATATCCCATTGTAAAAGGTTGAACCTGCAGGAATCTTTTGTTGTAGTTGGAAATTGTTGATCATAAAAAGTCCTTCACTTTGACAAGTCAAGCAAATGTTCAGATAAAGTGCAGCTATAATTGTGATCATTAATAATAATACAAACAACACCACAAAAACATGCCTATTGGAGGATAAGTTCCCTGAGGGGTGAGAAGATTTTTGGTTCAAACCTTTGTTTTTGATGTTTAGAAAAAAATAGTCTGCCCTCCATCATCAGTTGTTTCATCCATCCACCTCCATCTAACCCTATCTTCTGAATATATATATATATATATATGTATATATATATATATATATATATATATATATATATATATATATATATATATATATATATATATATATATATATATATATAAGATAAGATACTGCGCAGGACCCTCAAGCTCCCAGGCCTCTGGTAGAGGACCCGAGCTTGGAGGAGAAACCACCCGCGGAGGGTGAGAGGGGCGTTTTCTTTTTTTTTTATATATATGTATATGTCTGCTACGTCTGATATATATATATATATATATATATATATATATATATATATATATATATATATATATATATATATATATACGAAGTGTCCCTCATCACTTTTTAAAGCACGTCAAGGAAGCCTAAACCGTCCCACGCGAAGCGGAGTCCGTTAAAAAGTGATAATGCACACTTTGGAGGCCATTAACCCACTTATACCATGGTCACTTACAAAAGCAGTAAATATTAACCAGTTTTTAGTCCTTAATTCTTGATTTTTTTCCGATTTGGATGGCTTTTCTCACAAAAAGCGGACTATCTGTTACGTGGCGCACCACGTAACAGATAGCCCCCGTTGCGCCGCACCAACTTAGCGTTGGTGTGGCGATATAAAGCAATATATATATATGCTGATCTTTCCGATGGGTTGAATAAAGCATAAGTTCATAGAGATAGTTCACCTCTTACCGCTTGTTTTTGTCCAAACAATGAAGCAAAAAGTTGCTTTAAAGAAGACAGCGCTGTGATACAAAACATTTAAGCCAGGTGACCGGAACTTCTTTTTTCACCATGCGGTTATCCTCTGGTATATCACTTTTTAACGCACACCAAGCAGCCAATCAGAATTGAGTATTCACCCGGACTATGGTATATATATATATATATATATATATATATATATATATATATATATATATATATATATATATATATATATATATATATATATATATATATATATATATATATATATATATATATATATATATATATATATATATATATAGCTATATGCTAAGAGCGAGCGTGACATTGACTCCCTGATCCACACCACCAGGATCTACAGTAATGACATTGGGATGTCATTCGGGCTCGAGAAATGCAGCCGGATGGTGACAAAGAGAGGCAAGGTAGTCCACACAGGGGGGGTCTCACTCCCAGAAGGAACAATAGCAGACATCGAGGACAGTTACAAGTACCTTGGAATTCCCCAGGCAAATGGCAACCTGGAGCAGGCAACAAGGAAAGCTGCAACAGCTAAGTACCTCCAACGAGTAAGGCAAGTCCTGAGAAGCCAGCTCAATGGCAAGAACAAGACCCGGGCAATAAACAGCTACGCACTGCCAGTTATCAGATACCCTGCAGGAATAATAAGATGGCCAAAGGAAGAGATACAGACCATGGATGATAAAACACGAAAGCTTCTCACCATGCATGGAGGGTTCCATCCCAAATCCAGCACTCTGAGACTGTATGCTAGTCGCAAGGAAGGAGGCCGAGGACTAGTGAGCGTAGAAGCCACTATCCAGGATGAAACATCCAAGATGCATGAGTACATCAAGCTCAAGGCCCCAACTGACAGCGTTCTCAGTGAATGTCTCAGGCAATGGAGAGCAGAGGATACAGTGCTGGAGGACAGATCCTCATGGGAGGACAAACCCCTGCATGGGATGTACCACCGGACCATAACTGAAGTGGCCGATATCAAGAAGTCCTACCAATGGCTAGAAAGGGCTGGCCTACAAGACAGCACTGAAGCGCTCATCCTGGCAGCTCAGGAACAAGCCCTGAGCACCAGAGCGATAGAGGCTCAGATCTACCACACCAGACAAGACCCAAGGTGTAGGCTGTGCAAAGAGGCGCCTGAAACAATCCAGCACATAACTACAGGATGTAAGATGCTGGCAGGTAAAGCATACATGGAGCGCCACAATCAAGTGGCTGGAATCATATACAGGAACATGTGTGCAGAATATGGACTGGAAACCCCAAGGTCAAAATGGGAAACACCTCTGAAGGTGGTAGAGAATGAGAGGGCAAAGATCCTGTGGGACTTCCAGATCCAGACTGATAGGATGGTAATGGCGAACCAACCAGACATCGTAGTGGTGGATAAAGAACAGAGGAAAGCCGTTGTGGTGGATGTGGCAGTGCCAAGCGAAGGGAACATCAGGAAGAAGGAATATGAGAAACTGGAGAAATACCAGGGACTCAGAGAAGAACTGGAGAAAGCCTGGAAAGTGAAGGTGACAGTGGTGCCTGTGGTAATTGGAGCACTCGGGGCAGTAACCCCCAAGCTTGAGGAGTGGCTACAACAGATACCTGGAAAGACCTCAGACCTCTCAGTCCAGAAAAGCGCAGTGCTAGGAACAGCTAAGATACTGCGCAGGACCCTCAAGCTCCCAGGCCTCTGGTAGAGGACCCGAGCTTGGAGGAGAAACCACCCGCGGAGGGTGAGAGGGGCGTTTTATATATATATATATATATATATATATATATATATATATATCCTCCAGACCATATGTAGGTATGTATGTATGTATCTTGTCACACTGCCTCCCTTCAGCCTCCCCATCAGTTACTGATTTTTCTTTAAGGCTACATGACACTTGATGTTACTGAATGTCTGTGCGATCAGAAGGACAGCAGCCATTTTGTGTCACTTCCTTCAACCTGTCGCTGAGTCACACTCACCTCTGCCATGATGGAATCCGCATCATCTCTTTTAAAGATTGCCTCAGTGATGGAGGTGCTTTGATCATGAGTGCATGTGTTCTGTGCTGCCGGTGCAAGCTGAATACACAAATGCAGAATGGGTTTGCCAGGTTACACTGTGGCAGGTTTAAAACACAAATGACTAACTTTTCTTATGGATAAGTGCAGATCCACCTGCAGGCCACGGAGCTCAGTTTCTTTCTCTGCAGAGCTGCTCCACAGTCTGGAGCATGACAAACAGATCGATGACCCCCTTGGAATTAAGCAAAGCTGTTAGTACATCAGGATGTTCAGTTCTGTGGGGAATTACATTTCCATCGATCAAGATTCAATTTGGCAGAATGTAAAATTGCTTTTTTCAAATTAGCATTGTGGCTTATGAACACCCAGCTACGAAGGTCGATCATCAGTCCCACAGCATCCACAGTAATCATCAGTATTAGCTTAGATGCAGATATTTTATGCGGAACTGAACATCCATGATTGACTGATGGTCAATTTAGGAAGAAACTCAGAAAAATAAAAACAATTGGAATTAGAATGAAGGCTCCAGCAATGTTCTTACTTTGAGAAGTGGCAGCGCACATGGAAACCCTGAAAACACTGAAGGCAGTGCAACAAGCCTTCTCCTTCAAGGTGACAGATGCCACATTCTTCCCTTATAACCATCAGCTCCTCACCTGAGCACTGAGCACACAGATCAGAGTAAAAAAGGCTTTTTTTTACAAAGAAAGAACAGCAAAAAAAAAAAAAGTTCAAATCAAATTTTATATACACTGGCCAAAAATATAAACGCAACACTTTTGTTATTGCTCCCATTTTTTATGGTAGGAACTCAAAGATGTGAAACATTTTTCACATACACAAAATAACCAGTTCTCTGAAATATTGTTCACAAATCTGTCTAAATCTGTGATAGTGAGCACTTCTCCTTTGCCAAGACAATCCATCCCACCTCACAGGTGTGCCATGTCAAGATCCTGATTAGACAGCATGATTATTGCACAGGTGTGCCTTAGACTGGCCACAAGAAAAGGCCACTCTGAAATCTTCAGTTTTGTTTTATTGAGGGGGTCAGGGGACTCAGACAACAAGTCAGTATCTGGTGTGACCACCATTTGCCTCATGAAGTGCGACACATCTCCTTCGCATAGAGTTGATCAGGTTGTTACCTGGGTTTTGCTGCTTGATGCACTCATAGAGGGCGGAAGGGCAGAGCTGTTTGAGGAGTAGAGGGAAATATCTGTGATGGAGTCACTGGATGCTTTGTTTTCTTGCTGAAGCTGGCCTGACAGAGCCTGAACAAAAACTGTTTGTTAAAATATAAAAAGCATGGATGTTTACTGAAGTAAAACCTCAAGGACGTACTTCTAAAGGGAGCAACGCTTTTTCACTTTTCACTGTAAATCCACGGCACCGCTCACACTGCCAAGAGCCACTAAAGGATTCCAAAGAATGTAACCTTCTACAAATGCTCATATTTTGGAGGAAATGTTCACTTGGTGTGATTTCTACTGTTTACCTGGGTATGGAAATGAGAGGAGGGTTGAGGCATGTCAGATGAAAGGCCCGAGGACAGCCGTCACAGCAAATCAGCTCTCCCCCATCCTTACACACTGCACACTCGTCATCATTACAATGAATCTATGGTAAAGGACACGCTGGATTAACATATACTTCTCTTCAAATGCCTCAGATGGGCTATGCTGGAGCATACCACCAAACTTGTGGTTGTCTCTCCCTGGTGGTGAAATGCGTTCGTGGCAGATTCTGGCATTTCTGCACTCATCTCCTCCTTCAAGCCACAAGAATAAAAGCCTTCACCAACTTTAATGTTCATTCTGTTGGAACCTGTTAAATGAAAAGAACAGTAAGCATATATTTTAAACAGACACAAATAATGATAAATAACAACCATCTAAAGATGAGGTTTTAGCAGATCTGCTCACATTTAACCAATGAAAAAAATGATGCTGTTTATTGTAAATCATCATATGTAAAATAGTAACCAGATCAGACAGTTTTATTTGTGTTTATATTCATAAATAGCATATCCATGACTCACCACCAAAGCTGTGTTCTTGCTTGATCTGTGAGTTCTCTTTTTTTTCTGAGCTGACTCTTGAATCAGTAGAGGAGGCCAAAGGTTTACCTCCCTGGAATGATGAAGGTCCCCCATGTTTGCCTGCAGGATTAACTGTTTTAGCTTTTTTTAATCAGAATTGATTTATATATTCATAATTTTATACTCCTTGGAATTATGTTACTATTTCCTGTTGGCAGCTTCAGGTTCGGAGCCTCAGTCTTTACTCTGTAGAGTTTCACTTTACTTCCTGTAGTGAAACAGTGTGACAGCAATAGTTCGTTTTTATGACAATCACAAACTAAAAACATCCAGAGCTTTTTCTTAATAATGTAAGTAATTTTTCCAAAAATGAAAAGGTTTTTGTAATGTTAAATTCCAGCCGTCCTACCATAAAAATCTATAACAGTTTTCTCCTTTTTTAGTTTTATACAAATTTGACATAATATTACATGATAAGCTGAGAGATGACCTGCATTGCTTGTCTTGGCAAGATAACGAGAGTTTGCCCCACTGTTTTCATGGCTCCTTTTCTTGCTGTGAGAAACTCCAGAAGATCTGTTTTCAGTTTTGGAACTTGCTGCTTTACATCCTGATAGAATGATATGAGTAATATGTGAGCTGTGAAACTGCAACAAGCATCAAATATGACCAATAATGACCAATGAGAAAATAACACATTGCATACTGGAATGCAGGTTAGCCAACAGCGTCTGCAGCTTGGGGTAGCTCTCAGTGTTGTAGTCTTTGGATAAGTTGCTCCAAAAAGACTGGATTGTGGATTTGCTCCTTTCCAAAACCCAGGACAACATGGAGTACATGGCCTTATGGATCCCTTCAGTTCGTTCTTTTGCAAGAGTTTCCTAAAAAAACAAGTCAAGGTTTTTTTTCCCCTTTTTTTTCTAAAAGTCATAACTTATGTAATAGATAAATTGAATAAGTACAAATAAGTAAAATCATATAGATTCCTGTCAGAGTGCAATGATTTGACCAGTAGCTGACAATTCTGGACTGTTGCACTGTTCTTACCTTCAACAGTTGCTCAGTTATGATGTTTTTGTCTGCCAAACCGTAGACCAGAGGGAAAGGGTCATCCACTGCCATTGCAATGTCCGTACGAAGCTCCCTCAGGAGAGCGCGAAGGTTCAGCTCCTCCAATTTTTCCAGTTTGGGCATGACCTTCTTTAAATGTAAGTCGGGGCACAGAGACCTGATTGAGCCCCTGATCATTTAACAGGTGCCCTTCGTGGGCGAGGTCTGTCCTGTAAGACGCAATCACCAGTTCATGTGAATGGTGGAATACTCTCACTATATGTTCTTGTGTCTGAAACCATTATCTGTCATCATGCCAAATCACATGACTGTATATTTAGGTAAATGTTGCACCTTGAGTTGTTAATTTGTCCTCTAACAGGACTAACCGACTCCTTCCAGGGGAATACCTGTCCTCTCACCCAGGCAGAGGTTTGTAGAGACAGTTTTCCTCCTAAAAGGTTCTTTCCACCTTAACTTCCCCTCAACTATCAGGTTTTCACACACTGACTCACTATAGAAGAGCCAGTATTATTTACAGGCAAGAGAAAATAAAATTGAAAGCAAATTAAGTCTTTGAGAGATTGTTTGCTTGGCTGGTCGAGCTGCTCTCATTTCTGCTGTTTTGTTTCCTGATTTGATTACTGTGGAAAAGGAACATTCTCAAGATGCAACAAAAACATCTTAACGAATCTTTTAAGATATGGAATGCAAAAACGTCTAAAGAGACACTATTAAAGCAAAGCTATGTCTATGAAACTCCATCTGTTCTTAAGCCATTAATGTGTCACATAAACTGTCTGGAAAATAAATAAATAAATAAATGAGTTATGCCCACCATTTATCTGACTTGCGTTATTTAGAAAGGTCACAATGATGACCTTTTAAACTGAAGACTAACTTAGACTCGAATTAGCCCATGCCAAACTTTACTTGTAAGTATTTACTATAATTGCAGTTTTCAATAGATTTCTTTTGGACTTTTGCTATTTGTTCTAACACAATTCAAGCACTAAGTAACATTTATGTCATTTCCATTTCTTTAGTATTATCTAAGTGGCTGGCAGTCAATCTACCACTGGATGATGTTGGGCATTAATTAGCATGGGTGCAGGATGCACTTCTACTTTTTCTAGAATTTCTTCCACAAATATGGAACCATTGGTGCCTATTAAACACCATAATAGCTTTAAATAAATATAACCCTCTCCCAACATTGAGGTTTTTTTTTGTTTTTTGTTTTTTTGTTTTTTTGGAGCAATTCTTTCCCTTCACCTAGCTGAGTCTTTGATCACTATGGTTACTACAAAATGTCATGAAACAGTGGCTGACTAATTGGTTGTTTATTAATAACTGTAATTGTACTGTAATTTTACCTATTTGTAAGTGATGAAAATACCCTTAAACATGAACTCTCTTTTAGTCATTTGATAAGTAGAAAAATAAATAAAATGTAAATAAAAGAAGATGATTTTTTTTTTTAACCTCCATACAGATATGGGAGTGTTTCAGGGCAGAGTTGGAAAATGTCTAATGTTTCCAGATAACGGAAAGCCAAACACAGTATATGTTAAGATTTTGCAAATGTTCAAGCTAGGTTTACTCATATTTAAAATGCGCCAAGTACATAACATATTTGATTGTTTAAAACCTTAAAACATTTTGAGAATCAGAATGTCATTTTGCATTATAGTGTTTAAACTCTTGCCCACACAAAAACAAAAATGTTTATGTCATTCTCTGGTCTGTAGATGTCTGTTTCAAAATGGTGGCTGCTTCTGTGGTTGGGCTTGTTTTTACATAAATATATTTTTTTAAACTAACTAAATTCTGCCCTCTTCTGTTCATTGAGAAGCTACTACTCATCCCACAAAAGCTGAGATAAGAAATCCGACATTAACACAGAAAAAAGCCTTTTGTTAGTCTGTGAATGTGGATGGTTAGGAGAGTGAAGCCCTTTAATCTTTAATTTTTTAATCATTAAACATTATTACATTATTCATACTAGTGAACAAGGACCACTTCTACAGAGGGACGTTTACAACATACATATTACATCATTATATACAGTGCAGTGCAGTACAGTGTTTTCTTACATGTGTATTACCAGGATAGAAGGGTGAGGACACTTGAAGGAGGGAGGAAGGAAGGTAACAAGGAGTATTGAGGAGTTGTTGAGTAATGGGGAGTTGTGATAGCAGGTTGTCTTTTTATTTGTTTCGTTTTTAACCACAGTACAGTTTGTTCTATAAAAGTTAAACCCATAGAGAGATAGAGTGCCACATTTTCACAGCTACTGTTAGGTGAACCTTTGAAAGCGGACACTTGTGAGAATGTCAAAAGCAATACTTTTTCTCATGAGATGCTATGGGGAAATGCTATAAAACATTCTTAAATAAACAGCCTCCCTACAGAGGATGAAGACCCTGGAGGGCAGGCCATTAGATCAAAGATCAGATCAGCGTGCATGCGTGCTGCAGACATTCAGACATGTTCAGCCATCTGGAAAACAGCTGACCACCAACTTTTCCCTCTTCTTTGCTTAGGCAAGATTTTTGGTGCTTTCCATTTTATATATAAAATTACAAAACATAACAGCAAAAAAAAAACAAAAAACAAACCTCATCTGTTCTAGTTCTCTTTTTATTTTTCCCCACATGTTTTTTTCTTCATTTATCCGTTTTCTTTCTCAATCACTTACATATTGACAAAGTATACAATATCTTACAACTAAACAAGACTGAAAGGTAATTTTTGGTTTGTCCAATTAAAGTACAAGGCCCAGATTTTATATCCACTTAGAGAAGTCACCTGGAAGCTAACCAGTAGTAAGCAACACAACAAGCCTATGATGTGAAGTAAGCTGTCCAAATGCAGCTCGGCATTAACAGGAGCACCCTCCCTCAGGGACAGTGGGCTCTGCTGGTTTGTCCAGCTTGATGTCAATCACTGCGGATTGTTCAGTTAAGGAAAGTCACTTTTTTTTTAACATAATAAGGTATTATTAAATAGCCGAAGACATAGTTAAATATTTTTTTTAATCCTCCATCAATGGAAAATTTAAAAAAAAAACGTATAGCTTCATTTAAAATTGTAATACTCTTTCATTTTATTTTGAATTTAAGTAATCTCATCTAGACTTATTGTCTATCTTCTAGAAATGTTTTTCCTCTCTGTCTGTCAGACTCCGACTCATCAGTCAGACTGATGAAGCAGCTTGAATAAGTGACAAAACATCTCTAGAAAAGAAGACAATAAGTCCAGATGCTATGACTCAAATTAAAGACGTAACCTACATTAATGAGATTTTTTTTTTAAAATACTAAATGGAGAAAACAAAATTTGAATTTCTCTAATTTCCTTTCACCCTCTTTAACATTCACATTTTATAACACAAACTGGTAAATTCCTGCCCTGACTTCCATGAAAGATGTTAAGTGAGGATGTACCACAATATCATCCTGACTGTTTTTTTAAGAGCCTGAAGACTCTAACGGCGGATGCCTTTGCAGACGGCGGACTGGGCTGAATGTTTGTACTAGTGCCAGCAGCCGTCAAGCCATTTGTAAGCAATTTCTCAGCTGCCTGGATCTCTGCTCAGCTAGCTGTGTTGGATGTAAAGGATACTGCCTTCGGGATTTGCATCGTCCAAGCTTTCCATTCCAGGGAGGGCTGCTGCGACTCGGCGAAACAGCTTTGAGGAGAATTTATGGAAGAGCAGAGGAGGAAAAGATGGGTTAGAAAATTATGCAACAACGAAGAAAATAAGAAATGGAAGATTAGATACAAAATTATGTGCTAAACATTTATAAATGAATAGGACAATGATTTGTTTAACAAGATGACATGAATCACATTATATGACATGACATACCAGGGTGGTAAGCACTGATGTGCCCTCTTAAAAAAATTTTTTTCGGAACGTCAGTTGAAGTTTTGATATTCCCTCTATTTTAATGAGAGCATATTCATATGGTTTAAAATAATACTTTGACTTTATGTAGTGCATCTTTATAGTGTAAAATGTGGCACTTAATATTTATTTATCCTTACTTAAGAAGAATGAGAAGAAAATCACAATAAGCCACTTAATATTTAAAGTAAATATTGTAGATTGGAAACAAAAATAAATTAGCATTTGTTAGATTTGAGTAGAATTGTGTTATTTTTTTACAAAAAACACCAGAACTGATATTCATTTATCTAAACTGCCTTTTACTTTGCATTGTATGCTTTTGGACTACAAATAATTAGGATTATTAAGGCTGTTACATATTTCATATTTCCTTCAATTATAGATCTTATTTATTATCCTGGGTGACTTCATGATCACAGGGGTGCACAGCAGAGATAGTGAATTCGCACTAAAACAAGGCCCACAATATGGTGAAACTGCAGGGATCACCTGTTTGACATTGGAGCCAGTCTTGGCACTGGTCTCTATGAACATCACATTCAGCTCTTTGGCTCTCTGTTCTCCTTCTTCGATCGTGATCTGCCTGCAGGAACATAAGACTAAGTTAAACATTTGAGACTACATCCTTCAGAACAGACGAGCAGCTTTCCATAGCCTTCTTCCTGTAAAAAAAAGAAAAAGAAAAATGGCCGTTTGCAGCTAAAGCGTCAATCTAAATTTGGAGCAGCATGTTTACCTCTTTTCCTCCAGGTCTGTCTTGTTGCCAACTAGCATGATGATGACATCACTTCCTCTCTCTGTCCTGACATCATCAATCCATTTGCAGGTCTGCTGGAAGGAATTCACGTCTGTGAAGATGAAACAATTTGATGAAAAGTGGAAAATTAACTTTTTTTTACACCGTTATTTTTATGCAGGAAGTTTAACTCATTTGATGTCCCACTCAAAGGAAATTATTCTGCTTACTTGTAATGTCATATACAACCACAGCCACTGTAGAATCCCTTATATAGCTTGGAATGAGGCTTCTGAAGCGCTCTTGTCCAGCTGTGTCCCACAGCTGCAGTCTTACCTGCAAACAAAAACACTCGCTTTCAGTTTGTATTGCGTGAAATATCACAGCTAGGTCCAAAGGATGAAATGCAAATTAGCTCATATCAGCTCAGCAGCAGGAAGTCAGAGGATGATATCCTGAACCAAAAATAGAATTAATAAAAGTCTAAAGAAGTTGATTGATGTGTGAGACTTATTATAGGTCTAGAAAAGTCAGTGAACCAAAGCTTTCTCCTCCAGAAATAACCTTGGAGAAAATCATGTTAGCGTTCGAAAGGAGCATTAAATTAGCAAATCAAATCAAGGCTTTGTCAAAAGAAAGTGGAAGTTAAGCCTTTAGAAATCTTCATGCACTGAAACCCCTACAAGCATGGAACTTTCTGTCCGTGTGTTACTGCATGAACATTAAAAGTGAAGCTGTCCTACTGTTCGGTCTTCCAGATACATGGTCTTTGATAGGAAGTCAATTCCGATGGTTGCCTGTGTTAGACAAAAAATAAGGAGAACATTCAAACAGTAAAATGATAATCTTCCTGGACAATTTGCTGAGCTAAATATATAAAACAGTTTTAATTATAAAACATTTTCCCAAAGGTTCACATAAAATTCATTCAAGAATAGTAGTCGCATTTTGCTCTTAGAACATTAGTATAGGTGTCAATGTTCACACTTTACAACTGAACTTTTCTTTGTTTCCTGGTACCTTTGTTTCCAGACCTTTTACGAGTTTTGTTGTTCCAATAAGAACAAATGTCCTAACATATATTTTCAAATATTGATCAAAATTCCTGCAATGGCCTTCAAGTTCATAAAATGATGTGGATTTAATGAGTCTTACCTGATATGTGTTGTCAAAACTATCATACATAAATCTGGTGATGAGAGACGTTTTCCCCACTGAAACAGAGAAGAAAAATGCTGGTTTATTGGTTGACGTGGTCAAGAATTGACAGACTGGTAGCTGTTGAACGTCCAGAGCTTTAAATTTGACATGATGTCACTACAAAAGTTGCTATCAAAGAGGCGGTGGTTCCAGTAAAGTGAAGCAAAGCTATCAGAGGGAGGAAACACATTAAAAACCATTAAAAAATGAACTGAATACATTTTTCTAAAAATTAAGCTGCGCTCTTTACCATAAAGACTTTCAAAGTTTAATGACCAAGTATGTGATAGTGAATTGATTATGAATTTTAAATAATAAACACCTTTGTCAATAAATATTATGATCAAGCATTTTCTGATTTGGGGGATTTTATGTTTATTTCCCATTTATAATCAAACAAAAAGATGATGCTGCCAACCAACTGTGCAATTATTTTGTAACTGCAGTTGCTTTAAAAACTTAAAAAATATTTGACTTAAACTATTAGTGCCTTATACAAACACAAGGAACAAACATATTCTAAAGTCCAGATTAACTTTTTTTTATATTTCATATATTTATGCATTTCTTTATCCAGCTTTAATATCAACACTGATATTTCCAAGAGTGAGAGTGCAATAATTTAGCTTTTCAACAACAACAAAAAGTTTTGTGAACCAAAGCAAGAGCAGAGACATCCGTTTTCTGTTTTTTTTTTTGTTTTTTTTTTTTTTTTTTCTTTTGCAGTTATTGTAGCAGATTTGGAGATAAAGTTTTCTCAGAGGAGGGGGTCCATTTTCCAGCAGACGCCTCTCCTCATACCCTCACCTTTATGCAGGGTCCTCTAAACTGGCAGCTTTTTTCAACAGTGATGGACGGTGGCCACACCGGGCCTTTACTTCAGCACCATGGACAGCAACATTGCAGTACAGGCCACGCAGACGCTCAGGAAGGCTTTTTGCTCGACACACAGCTTTACCACACGCACACACACTTGCATCCCAATGCAAGACGCCAGCACCAGTCTGGCAGCGTTCATATTAAATACGGATCCGGTGTCTGTCGCTGTTTTTCAGTGGAATCTAGGTTTCATTGCTGCCACTCGGGACGTCTAGCATACGCCTATTCAGTCAGCTGCAAAGAAAAACTCATCGATCTGCTCCTTCTCTGTTTATGTCATGGCATCATACAATCTTCACCCCAAACACACAGATTATTGAATATATCATATAATGTCACGGCGCTAACAATGGCGTTTTTATTCGATAATTTATGGGATCGAGCACGAGACTGCGTGGTTTGGAGATGCTACAGACATCGCCAGCCTAGGGTGTGTCCCGAACTGACACATAAGGAGACTGCTTCTTATCCCTCTAGAAACAGAAATGTAACAGCAGGAAGAAGAAATCTGCAACTCAGTCACGAAATTTAAGCAAAGATGATCGAAAATAAGCCTTAAATAAACAAGTAATCTGGAAAAGAATGGGCACATTTTGACGGTCACTGCAGCACATCAAAACAAATGTCGCCTTCTGAGATGCGAATCATAAAATCATCAAAAGAGAATCCATCTCGTTACATTTGATCCTTAAATGTTCTCATTTCTAATTGTCATGTGTCATTCTAGGATTTAACCCCTTGTTTCTGAGGATTTACCCCCTTTCACTTGCATGTTTTATCGTCTAAAATAAACACTATGGGCGTCACAAAAAGCAAAATCAGTTCGATACATCCTCTGGATTTATTGAAAGTGACTAATTTGAAACGGATTACATGCCTGGCCTTCAACATATATGAATAGTTGATGAGGATAATCCAAACCTCCTCGGGTACTGACTCACCGCTCTGCTCTCCCAAAAAAACCAGTTTAAATTTCCTCAGGGGGTTCCCCAAATCTCCTCCAGCGGACATGGTGGCAGATTAGGAGCTCAATCTGGATGATTTTATATTCTAGTTTTGCTCGGCGTCTCCTTCTTCGCCGTGGATGCGCAGGGGGGATCCTCCTCACAGAATGCTGGGAATGCAGCGCACCATCCTCCTGTCAGTTCATGAGAGTTGTGCGCCTGCGCAACCTCACCTACATTTCAACCCTTCCAATCCCACAACTTTCGATTCGACCACAAATTAAAACGTATTCATATGATTGAAAAAAATAGTGGGTTTTTTTTCAAATAAAAAATATTGCTTTCATGTATGTATTTATTTATTTTTAAATGGATAAATATAGCTTTAAAAAACTCACAAATTTATTTTTTAATAATAACATGGAGCTAAACTGTATTTAAAAATTTCACAATTTATGTTTTGTGTATTGCATTAGCGCACTTTATAAATTCATAACAACATGTGCTCATCACCTCATAAATAAACGTTTTTTTTTTGTTTTCTTTTTCTTTTTATAGTTACAAGTTTTTGGTTCTTATATTTAATTTAATTTGCAAAGTACATCTATTTTATTGGGTATTACCATGTTTATACATGTATACACTGAGCAAAAATATAAATGCAAGACTTTTCTTGATGCTCCCATTTGTTGATTAGGTTGTGGCTGGCGTTGGTCCACTCCTCTTCAATGGCTTGCAAAGTTGCTGGATCTTGGCAGGAAATGGAAAATGCTGTATGTGCGCTGATCCAGAGCATCCCAAACATCCTCAATTGGACATGTCTGGTGAGTATATTGGCCATGCAAATACTGGGATGTTTTCAGCTTCCAAAAAATTGTATACAGATTCTTGCAAAATGGGGCCATGCATTATCATGCTGCTATGAGGCAATGTTCTTGGGTGTAAGGCACAACAATGAGCCTCAGGATGTTGCTGCGATAACTTTGTGCATTCAAAACGCTATGCAGTTGTGTTCTCTGCCCATACCATAACCCCACCGCCACCATGAGCCACTCGACAACCTTATTAACTCTATGCAAAGATGAGTTCCACTGTGTTGAAGTGTGATCTCAATTTCTGTTGTATTTTACTTCTTTTTTTTTTTACTTGTCCTGTCCAACAGCTGGGCAGACAGATGAGAGCTGAAGGCCTCTTGTGTTGGACATATTTATTTTAACAATAGAGATTATATATCTTCTGACAAACCAGAGGTATGTCTGAATAAACCCCTTTTGTAATCGAGGCCAAACATTATTCATTTTAATCATATTTGAAAATCGTTTGTGTTGGACCAGACGGAAAAGGAAAGGAGGGAAGAAGAGAGAGGGTTGTTAGAGAGAGAGAAGGGGGGGGGGGGGGGTAAGATGGTGATGTTATGGGGGGGTGGGGGGTAAAACCATGAAGCAGCATAAAGCAAGTTTTTGGATGGTTATACTGATTACAGTGAGGTTCAGATATAAATCAAGTCTATAAGGGCAGGGTCTGTCCACACACACACTCACATGTTTAAACATACCTGGTGGCTCCAAAATATATTCCTATGTCAACATGTACACAATACAAATAATGTTCACACACGCATGCCTTCAAACCAACTAGTGTGAAATATTTCATTAAATCCTGCAAACTATTTGTGCAAAGTTGAGCTAACACCTATACTCTAGTGAGTGTTTATGTTCTTCTAAAATGGATGATGGAATGTGAAAATAATTATCATTTTACTACCTACTACTACTTACTGTATTTTACCTTTTTAAGTGTGTATTTTACTTTGAAATGGGTTTGTGTGATTTCCTCTTTGTGTCCAGTCCAGGTCTGATGAATTCATTGATGTGGGTGTCTCTAAATAACTCTCAGCTGCTGTGTGGTTGTGAGTGAAGTCAGAGAAAAAGGAATTGCACAACACTGTTGTGCAGTAACCAACCTGCCAAAGCACCTTATTAGGCAAATGGTGGTGACGCTAGATACTGACCAGCTTTTTGAGTCTCCAGACTCCCTAATAAAACAAAATGGCATGTTTCAGAATGTTTTTTTATTGTGGCCAGTCTAGGGCACATGTGCAATAATCGTGCTGTTTAATCAACATCTTGAGATGGCACATTTGTGAGATGAATGGATTATCTCAGCAAAGGAGAATTTCTCACAATCACAGATTTAGACAGATTGATCAATAACTTTTGAAAGAAATTGTTATTTTTAATTAGTAGAAAATGTTTTAGATCTTTGAATTTATCTCATGACAACACTGAGCAAAAACAAAAATTTTGCGTTTATGTTTTTGTTCAGGGTAGTTAACTTTGTCTTTCTCTCAAAATTTTCTAAATTTCCTCTTTATGAATAATTAATGATTTTTACTGTCACTAGTGTTAATTTCACTGTCAAATATATGTTTGTGCAATATGGTTATATATTTATATTTACTAAACCAGATTATATTAAAAAGTTGTATTCTATTCTAATAAACCAAGAGAGCAATAATGCAAAACCAGAGATGCATTCTCAAAACTGTTTTATTTAGAGAATCTGTTCTTTCAGAATAATAACCTCAGCATTATTTTCCACAGAAACATCCGACCTCAGCCTAATGATCAAAATTAAAAAGTTCTGCTTCCTTCTCTTTCCAGAAAGCAAAACTGCGATCAATATATTTATAGATGTCTTCATTGTTGAAGTGGATGTCTGAGCTGCTGTCGTGCTCCTCTGAAGGTACACTTTGAACTATGACCTTGGGCACAATTTGGGATCCAGGCACCAATGATGATGACTGGCAGCAGGATGGTCGAGATTCACCAAAGAAGCTCACTTTGAGGTCCTCAAAGCCATCACTCCACTGTCGCCGTCCACTCTGGATTTCCTGGAGAACAGCTTTGTGGAAATCACGCACCTTTTCCCAAGGAAAGCTGCCAATGTGGTCAAAAATTTCAAAGCAGAGGAGGTGCCTCATTTTCCTCTCCTCCGGAGAAAGCTCTTGCTCCAGCATGTGAAAGTAACCCAGCATGAAGAGATCAAGGGTCAAGTTGTCATGGTTTATCGCAACACCATCCACATCTGGCAGGAACTGCTCTGGGGAGTAGGTCACACGGGGGCATGGGTTTTCAGAGGGGTTAGTGGAAGACAAACTGGATTCCTGATCTTCTTTAAACTCTTGCTTATTCTTCCAGAAGTTCAGCAGTTTGTCTACACCTTCTTTTTGTTGGCACAAGTTAAATATGGAGGGGATTTTCTCCTGAGCTTGTGCTGCTGCAACACCTCCCTGTCTCTGTCTCGCTGCTCTCACCGAGATGGCATAAGCAGACTTCTTCCAGTGACTCAGAAACAAAACAACGATTCGCTCCTTTCTTAAACTGGTTGTTTCCATCACAGGTGCACGTTTTTCTGCAGCCCCCAGGTTGACCCTTTTGCTTACATCGTGATTGATTCCTGTTGATCCAGTCTGAGTCGTCAACCCCTGTCCTTCTTGCATAGCAGCAAATGGATAAATGCTACCAATCTGTCCCTCAAAATTAGATCTGAGGTGTCTTACTGATACCCCAGACTGCTGAATCTCCCTCTCCACCTTTTCCCTCCGAGCTTTACTGTAGCTGTTGCTCTCTAAGCGATGACTAAAGGTAGACGCCATCCCAATGTGTGGAAGCCGGTACCCACTGGAAGTCTCCTCAACAGGTTTTTCCGTCTCTTGGCCTATTCTTGACACATCCGTAACTCCTTGCAGACCCTTCATGCCCTCCACTACTCCTTCCACCACCCTCCAGTCACCTTCTTTTTCTGTAGTTTGGGTCAAATTAGCTACAAGCAGAGACATACTTCTGACCAGCTCTGATATGCGACTACACCACACAGGCAGAGCCAGAGGGATTTTCCCCTCAGAGTCCATTTGCTGAAGGATTTCTTTGTTAAGGGAAATGTTGACAATAGGATCAGGAAAAATTGCTCTCAGCTCTTCTGTAAGCCTGGCCAGCTCCAGCTCATACGCTTTGCAGCATTTCTGCAGTGAGACAGACTCAATCTGCTTCTGCAGGTAGACCAGATCCTCCTCTGTTAAGAGTTCCCCGAAGGGCCCCAAGACAGCATTATGAGCCTGTGAGTACTTCCAGCCATCCACTGGTATGTGGCCACTTATCATATCCTGTGAGATAAAGACAGTTTAGCACCCTGAGGGATGACTCAGCATTCTGGTTCACTGCTTGTTTAACAACACGACAGACTACCTGTCTCCTCTGCTCCTCCTCATCTTGTAGCCTGACTTGCAGCTGCCGCACCATCACCTGTCGTTTCCACTCTGCTATGGGATGGCCAGCTTCATCGTGAGTGGGAACCAGGGAATCAATTTCAGCCAAAATGGCATCAAAAATGGGTAATTCCTCAACCAACTCCTGGCTGTCAAATCTCTGTCAGCGTTTGATGAAGGAAGACAGACAGACATTAATAACACGGAGGTTTAGAGTCTCACTTAATTTATAGCAAATCAATAAAGAAAATACAAATTTTAACACAACAAGAAGAAAATACAATCGGATAAGTCTTGAAACACACTAAAAAATCTTTGGAAATCTATTTTCTATTGCTTTTTATTGCTTTTTTCAGAAACTATAGTTTTTATAGTATTTAATCTATAGTTTTAACAGGTAAAAATGGTTGAATTAATTTTGGAACTACATAAATATATTACAATTTGAGAAACCCCATGTTTACATGATGATTTGGTATAAGTTGAACAGGTATACATAATTCACATAGACATAGCGATGATTTTTTTAGACCATAGATTTATATTGACATTTTATTAATCTTGTGTGATTTTGTAGCCGTTTCATAATCCTTTATAAAATAACCTTTGACATGAAAAATGTCCAACTTTTACAAAAATGCTTTACATATTTTCTTTAAAATGTATAATGCTGTTTGATGGTACATTATTCCTGATCTGTTGCTCCAATCAGACTTTTGCTTTTAATTCTTTTTCTATAACAGGGGCTTTTCAACCACAGCTCATCAGTCCAAATTTCCCATCATGCAACAGTGGTTGTAATAGGAATGAATATGAAACAGGCATGACAAATTTATTATAAAACATGTGCACAAAAACAAAGGTGAAAGTATAAAATAGATGGACAAAAAAAATTGAAATAATTTAAAAACTTGAATTCTGTGCTGGCATGATTGATATTAAAACAAAATGTGGTTTAAAAAAAAGCAGTCAAGAAAGTGATTGAAAGATCACAATAAATTGAGGCCTCTGGGGTCAAAAAAATACCCGTTAGTTAGTTATTTTTTACATCTAATACTAGTCAACTTTAGTCTTTCTAATTTAGTTCTGTGCAGGTGTCAAATCTGTGTTCAACATCTCACCGTTTGTCCGGTGAAGACCGCAGTGAGGCCAGCCTGTCTCAGGGACTTTATCGTTTTCATTTGAGACATCAGCGTCAGGTCTCTTTCTGGAGGCTGCAGATAATTAAACGATGTCACCACTGTGACAACATTGAAAAATGGTAACAGATGAGATGCTGCTTTTCATTCAACTGGTTACATGTCTGCATGATACTGGGTAACAAACATGCTGTGTTTTTGTTGACCACCTGATGAGGCCATCTGAACATGCTGCATGGAGCCTGCTGATGGTTTCTTTGAGCTGGCAGTGGGGTCCAGAGAGGAGGAGGAGGAGGTTACCAGAAGTGGGGTGGACTGACGAGGCAAGGGGAGCACCTCCTTTACTGGCTGACGGGAACAAAAAAAGGAACAAAGCTCATTGTTGTTGTCGAAAGTTTAATTTTACCTAAAAGAGCTTTAATATTGTAACACATCAGCAGTTGTTTAAGACATTGATCTGTCCTGTTGTGCTTACAAAGTTATTTTAGCATTTTAAAATCTCTTTTTACACTTTTATTGGAACAAAAGGGCCTCTATTTGTTCAGTCTCTGTCACCTTGTTCTCCATGTTGATGCTGCAGCTTTTGCACACCCTGGTGGTACAAAACAGCCACAGCCCCACTGTCTTCAAATCACATGAACACCAACAGAAAGTGATAACAACTGAATGGACCCCCGCTGGTGCAGAAATGTGATCCAGATCCCTCAGCAGACGTAATAATCTGCAAAAATGCAGCAATCTATGTGATGAAGTTCACACAAAGATAAATTTGAAGAAAGTCCAACAATTTGTATTTCTTTAAACAAAAAATCTTTATTTATGTATTAATTTTTTTTATTTCTATCATGCTTACTTGGAAGAAATACAACATATGCCTAATGCATACTTCACAGCTTAAGTTAGTGCAGTTTGGCCAAAAAAAATCATGTCTGTTGTAAGAAATATAAATGTTAACATTATAAAAATAAAGTTGTCTTTAATTCTAATATCTGTTGATAAGACAAAATTTATAAAAACACAAATAACTTATCTTTTCTCAATTTTTTTTCCACATCTAGAAGCTTCTCAGATTTATTTTACCTTATCAGGTGGTATTGCTTTCAGTCATGATAACCACTCATTGTCTACTTACAAAGCGGTCCAGCAGTCCAGCAATGACAGAAGAAATCTTGCAGGTTTCAAAACTCCAAAAAGAGGAAGTTACTTGAAAAGTTACATAAATACCATCAGAAGGCAAGTCCCGAGGCTGCTGTCCTGTTCTTCATGCAGTACAATCTAATAAACGAAAAACCAAGGAGCAGCATCACCTGGACCCAAACCTCAGATGGGGGGCCTTCTTAATGTGCATAATTAAAGGGTAGGAATAGGATATCCTGGCCCTAGAAGTATAGAACGATAGCTCTGTGAATGTATGTGGGAAACAAAATACTGGACACACATGCTCAGAAATGCGTGTTAGGGGTACATGATGACAGTCACGTTAACTGCAAAGCTGATTGACCACAGCTTCCGGCGGTGTACTGCTCACGCTCCTTATCTTAGTTTTCCAACACCCCCATCTGATTTCTCCAAACGAGATTTAACAGCAGCAAACTCAGTGTTGCATAAATTATGCCCAACTCGGTTTTCTTAAATTTGATTCTTATCAGCAGGTCTTTGACAGAAAACTAAGTAGAAAAATATCTTAATCTTTATACTGTACATTATAAAACGTTTTAGAAAATTTTATCTGGTAAAGATGAGATAGAAATAAAGTTAAATTTTTTAGTTACACAAAAAACAAACCAAAAAAACTTTTTTTTCAAAGAAGCAAGGAGATTTGAGTTTCTTTTTCTAATTTTATTCTTCTTTTGCTTCTTTTTAATAAAAAAAAAACATAAATTAAACTAATAGGGTTCTTTTCCATTGAATTTGTAGATTATATTTCTTACTGCAACAAATGTAGAGTAAACAACAGAGACACCTGTAGGCCAGGTTGGAAGGAATTGGTCTCTGAAAAGCAAGCTGCATGTTTTTATTGCACTTAAACAAGCTGGAGGATAATGCAGTAGTCCATTCCAAAAGCCCAAGCTGATCCACTGCAGGGATGCAGTTCCAGCTGCTAATCCATTTCACTGCATGTATCTTCTGACCTAGACCTGGATTCCAGTTAAACAATTACTTAAATCTGTGTAATGTTAAAGCTATTTTTGGGCTTGAGTGGTGACACAGTTTGACAGATATCAAGGTTTGGATTTGAATACCTTCCTTCCTGAACTCTCAATCATTCATTCATTCATTCATCCATCTTCTGGACCCGCTGAATCCTGTTTGGGGCTGCCTGAACCAACACACTTACTGTTGGGCTAAAGGCGTGTCGCACCCTGGACAGGTCGCCAGTCTGTCACAGCATCACACCCTCACACCTTGGAATAAGTTTGTTAAAAATCGCCATTAAGTTAACATGTTGGCTTTAAAATGGCACTATACTGTCATTTATCTGAGCTCTAACACCCATAACATGTGACCTGAGGGTGTTGTTTACATCTAACTGCTCCAGGAAAAGGAAAAATAAATAAAGTGAAAAAAAAAGTAAATACACACAATTTTAGAGTTTTAAAAGCTTACTGATGGCAGTATGATACATACTGCCATCAATGACGTATGGAGCTTACCAACCGCCAAAGAGAGAAACTGGCAGTTACCCAGAGGAGCATGGAACGATCAATGCTGGATGTTACGAGGAGAGATAAGATCAGGAACGAAGACTTAAGATCAAGAACAGGGGTGAAGGATGTCATCGAGAAAGTGATTGAAGTCAAAGGCAAGTGGGCAGGACATGTAGCCCGAATAAAGAACCACGAATGGGCTAAGAAAACAACAGAATGGACTCCGCGGGACAGGAAGAGAGGAAAGGGAAGACTGAAGAAAAGATGGAGAGATGACATCGAGCAGAAGGCAGGCAGCACGTGGACCCAGAGTGTCCGAAACCGTGATGAGTGGAGTAAGATGTGGAGGCCATCCGCCAGCAGTGGCGTGACAGGCTGATGATGATGATGATGATGATGATGAAAAGCTTACTATTACAGTGGCTGCTTAAAATGGTTAATTTTTTAAATCACATGGACACATTTTATAAAAAGAAAACCAATGTTCAAATGTATTTTTTAATGATACTTCAAATAACCTTTTAAAATAGTGTTTTTAAAAGCATAGCCTCAAACATTAACCTTATTTCAGCACTGACTGATCCTACAACAGATTTCACACAATATGATTCTGTTTCTGCTGAAAAGGTTCCTTGTACATTATTTCTTTTCCAAATAAATTTGCATAGATTTAATTTTTAAGCAGTTTTTCTTTTTGTGATGTCAGAAAATCCCTTCCCTCACAGGTCAAAACGTGAATTTGCCATGTGCCACTTTCTCCTTTACCAAAGAAGCGCTGTGTTCTACTTAAAACGAGTGTGGTCCATGAACAGTGAACGCACTCAAACAAGCACACACGGAAAGAGAAACACGAGAGGCGGCGACCCCTGACTCAGTCCACTGCCTTTGTGAAGAGCTCGGCACTCCACGCCTCTTTTGATTAGGCATTAGTTTGGCGCTGCTGTGCTGGGGAACATGACGAGTACACAATCAATAATGGAACACTGCAGAAACACAGTCTCACACAGGCTTCTGCTGCATGTGCTGGTGTTCACCTGGAGCAAAAGTACAAAATGTTATGCAACAAACACAGAAAGACCATTACCCATTAACAAGGTTGTTTAGGGCAAAAAATGCTGAACTGCTGAGCTCATGTTGCACCACGTGTTGTACAGAAATGTTTGCTACTCAGCCAAAACAATTTGTGCTTTTTCTTCAGTCTTATGGGTCACAAAAACAGAAGACAAACATACAGATGACTAAAATATTGTATTCTGGATTTAGTTACGAGTTAGTCTTTAGTTTGATGGATGGATTGAAATATTTATTTTCACAAATAAGTGGGTTTTTTTCCTGCATTCACATAATTAAGGAATCTTTGACAATGAGTTGCTTTTGTTTATGACCTTGTTTTCTAAATATTATCAGAAATGTTATTGGAAAATAACTTGGGAAGCTATTGCTAAAAAGTTTAAAAGATCTCTTTTGCTGTCCTTTCTGAGGTGTGCAGTATGACTGGCTTGGTTATGCTTTCGTTTATCCATCTTGAGAACCTCCTCAATAACTTTTAGTGTCACAGCGCTGCTGGAGCCAACCCAGCTACTGTGGGGCAAAGCCTTAACAGGCCGCTGTATCTGTTGCAGGGCCACACAACGACACTTATCTAGGGACAATTTAGAGAAACCATTTCATCTTTAAAGCATGTTTTTGGACTGTGGGAGTAAGCTGGAGAACACACATGCATACATGAGAAGAGCAAGGAAACAGAAACATCCGGCCGGGATTCAAACCAGGGCCATTTTGTCATGCCACTACCCCACCGTGCAGCCATCTATCCCGGCATTACTACTTTCGAAGTTTGTACTTCATTTTGGTTGGACTTTGTGAGTCAGTGATTTTCTTTTGCAGAAAGGAGATTTCCATTAAAGTTCTTAGGTTCTTACATGAAATCTTAAAGTATTTTAGTTTGTTCAAGTCTCTATAAGTCTGAAAAAAATTGAAATATGCTGAGTCATGGTTGTTTTCATACATTTTTGTAAAATTATGAAGGAGTATAGTGACTTCTGTGCAGTTTTTCTTGTGAAGGTAAGTTTACCTCATTTGCAGATTTTATGTTCCCATAAACTTTAATTTTGACCTCATATGTTCATTTTCTGTAGTTTTTTAAATGTAACTTTATTTTCAGAGACCTTTCAATAACAACATATTTTAATCTAATATAACAGCATAATTTATGCAAAGCAAGTATGTCTGAAGAAGCAGAGGTTATTCTGCGGCGGCATATGCAACACAAGAAACAGACAAAACACATTTAGATGTTGAGTAGGATCCAACACTCATTTATTCATTTACACATTTTTCCTCAACAATTTTTGTTATGTGTCCACAGACATTAAAAAAAAATCCTGAACACCTAGAAGATAGACATGAGCACTGAGATTAAGACTGTCACTGGATTTAGACCCGTGTCATCTTCTGCTAAGCAGCTCAGAGCAGGAGTCCAGACGTGGGATCATCTGAAATGAAGAAGTCACCAGCACTGAGCAGAGATGTGCAAAAGGGAAACTTGTCAGCACTCTGCGGACACTCGACAAAACAGCAGGACAGTTGTTCTTAATCATTATAGTATACTGTCTGGGACAAAAAGGGGGTTAATATCTGTGGGATGAGACCCACCACACAAATCTCCATTTATATACAAGACAGAGCTGAGAGGAAGGTTTCCAGTTACTCATTACGAGGATGTTAAATGGAAATAATTTACAAGAAGTATTGTAAGAATGGAAAGCTGTCATTAGCAGGCGATAAGGCAGGAGAGAGGAACAGGGTTCAGTAGAAGTGGATCTGCATGCTTCAATCCACAGCTATGACAGTTAGGAGCAAGCCAAATAGAAAACAGTCGACTAATGCACCTTTTCTGCAAGTGATGGCCAACACGCTAAAACTGTCTCACAAAGTGGTTTTTCTTCTGACACCTTTCAAATTGGGACTGGGAGGCATTTCTGAGCTATCTGAAACTGAAAGAAATTGATGTGATGATGCTGCATTGACTACACAAGAAAAAAATAAACATTTCTTACACATATGCTTCTAAAATGTCATAACATCAGGATAAAAAATGAACATATCTTGTGCGTTAGTGCATACAATTACTTAGAATATGCTTGTGAACCAGCAAACATTGAGCAGCCTTTTGTATTTGGAGGATTAACAACTGATTGGCTGCAATTTCTTAGAAACCTTTGACTATACAGGAGGATGTTATTTGCGTTCAGACAGATTAAACACCGCATTGCTCAACAGGTTGGCTGGCCTGTGACACACAGTTGATTAACCTTTCTGTTTACTGACCATAAGTCATATTTGCAATAAAAAACAAAGGCAGATTGGCTGTCCGACCATCCCTTTGACATTATTTCCCTTTGGGATATGTTTAATAATATCCACCTGATCTGCTACAATTTCCAGTATTTTCCTAAAATTCCTCCATAATTTGATATTCTGCTTATAGGCTGTGATTTCTAACAATTATGGGCCCACCTAGTTACAAAGCAGACAGATGAAAGCAACAGGAAACAAATGTGGACATGAAAGTTAAAACAGCAGCAAAGCTAATCATCCTTTACAGGGTTTGAACACACCAGGCTGTCAAACATCTAGCAGCTACAGCACAAAAGCTAAGAGGTGCTTTAAAAGGCAACAATGACAGTCAGGGATCATGAGGAATACTATGTACTGTACTGTTATAGACTATATCATACAATAGAAGAATGCTGATAATATTTACTGTAGAGTATGGACTCAAACAACAAAAACAGCTTCATTTTGAGGTTTGAACTAAAATTTGGTGTTAATGTTTCTGAATGAGGAAAAAAAGGTGATAGTAGGGAGGCACTATCTGGTGCATGGAAAACACTTCTGTCTACGGCAAGCAACCGCTCCAAACAGGTCCAGAGTCATTTACAACGCTGCCCTTTCTGTTAGGCTACAACGACATAGAGGCTATTTATTAATTTAAACAAATCTGCGGCCTTTAAACCCACAGAATAAGTGCTTGTTGAAGATTAAAAAAAAAGTACAACAGCATGGTATATAAAATCTCACAGATCCGTTTAGGTGCACTTGATTGGTTGAGTATTAAATGTGTCTCTTTTAACCTCTTAAAACCTGAGCTAACATTTGAGCTAATGTGTTGTCACTGGGCCCCAGTAAAGCAGAATTAAATACTGGGGTAATAGAACCCAAAATGTGACGCCCATGCATGTTGACTTCCTATTTTAAGAGGTTAAATGAGAAAATGGAACCGTAATGTATATATCTATTCCTATCTACTGAAGGGAAAGGGCAAACATTTATTAATTTTTGATTGGTTTCTCTCTCATGTCGCTTGTTAATGATGAGGATGCAAGAATATTATTGAAGATTCGCGAAAATCATAATGCATCATATGTGTAATGATAGCAAGAAGAACTCAGATAGGAAAAGGTTAAAGAGAAGAGTTCAAAACCACAAAGCTATTCCTCCAAAAATTGACAAAAACTTTTTACAAGACACACATTTCTCAAACAGACTTTTGAATCATTTTCTGAATTTTACAAGTGAATTTGCTCAGTTTTGCAAAAGTTAGGCTTTAGGTATCCTCTTGTTTCCTAAATGCAAATAATCCCCTTTTCACTCCAACATCTGACTATCATAAAATAGTATGTTACCCAAACTACCATAAACATGAATCTGAATAAACATAATTGAAAAATGATTTAAACAACTATATTAATTATAAATCTGTGCTTTGGTTAAAAAAAACAGAGAAACATCATAAGTATTCAATGAAAACAATAAAGTGCAATACAACACAACTCTCAACAACAGTGCAAATAATCTGCAAAAGATCTTTTTTTATCATAACAATGAATAAGAAAAGAAGCAAAAGCAACGCAAAACATTCCAGGTCTCTCCTTAAAGTGAATTACCTTCCCTTTTCTGAGCCAAAAAAACATATTTTTCAGGAAACAAGAGTTAAGAAAAAAAGACAAAAGAACAAACGTTTATTCTTCTGTCTAAGCAAACATCTTCTCATGCTACTATAATTTTCAAATGGAGAGCAACCTTTGGAGTAGAACACTCCATGCTGTAGAGCATCGAGCCAATCCCGACTGAGGTAATGTGATATCTAAAGATAGCAGATATAAGTGAAGCTTTCAAGCCAGCACCCAACTCAAAGAAACATCCTGTTTACTGTGTTTCTCTTCTCCAGCTGCATTAATGGTTTATGTTAAGATCTTTTTACTGCGTTTTTTTTATAATTATTTGAGATAAAATAATTACTTACTATAAACTTTAACAGGCAACTTGAAGCCTCAAAGAGTCCTTCAAGTCCATAAAAATGAACCTGAACTAGTGGAAAAGCACTGCACAACTAAAGTAATTACCAGGTTTGGATGGTTAGTTTTCTTGTGAATTCATCTAAAAGACAGAGGAGGGACACACCATGCAAGGCTGAAGTAGAGGACTGCAAAAATGAGACAAGAGACTGGTGTTTGACCGAGTGATGTTTGAGACAGGGGCAGTCACTACAGAGAAGGATAAGTCTCTTATATTGTTTTTGTTCATCAAAGCAAGATGCTGAGCCAAGCTTTTAGATTGTATTGGTAGTTTTTTTTTTTTTCTTTATTTCCAACCAGGCTGGTTCACCTCTCACATCCTCTGAGCAGCTGGGACCGACTGGACTGACTTTCTCCTGGAGAGCTTTGACCTGAGAAGATATCACACGTTTGTCAAACTGAGAGGTGCCTTCAAAGAAAAGCGATAATTTACAGGTAATTGACTGTCTGATTGTGTTTTCATTTGAATATTTTAATTAAAAAGCATATTATTGGAAAATGAAAAACATCATTTGGTGTATTTTTGTGGCATTGATGTATTATGTCATTGATGTGTTTTTATCATACTATTTAGAGTTACAGGTATATATGTGTATATATATATATATATATATATATATATATATATATATATGTGTGTGTGTGTGTGTGTGTATACATATATAATATCCTCCCTGCTGTATCTCATGTACAGATTGCGTTTAGCTTGCTTGAGGTACACAAATCTTCCATTGCAAGCAGATTTTTGTTTTCATTCAATAAAACTGAGTTTATTTCTTAATGATGGTTGTACTCAAGTTTTAAGTTTGAGTCTGAACAAGAGAGAAAAGTGTGAAAATATTCAAGTCTGTCTCAGAAAATTGTATAAAATATGTAGTGAGGAATGTAACAGCCTTAAAACATCTGTAATCCTACTTCGCAGCTTTCCCCTATAGCGAGCTCTTCATGGAATGTAACCCCCAGAATAAACACGGGAACACTGTACTGCGTCATTAATCATCAATTCCCACAAGTATCCAATAGTTATTGTAATCAAGAGAGAGATTAAAATTCACCTAAGAGGATTATACAGTTTAATTACTTGCGGTGGGAACAAAATGCAATACTATGGTTATGAAATGACTGTAGCAAAAAAATTAAACATCTCAAACAATACTTGGGCCAAATCCAAATTAATTTCCTACCCCTCTGGCTCACACTACTGCTCCAATAGGGGCATTTGAATGGCTTGACACGTGTCCAACTTCCCTACACAAAGTTTAAAGCTTAATTTTCTACATTATATCTGCACTTTTGTGTTATTCAAAAATAAAGAAATAACGGAAATTGTTAAAAAATATTGGAAAAAAATAACACCATTGGCATCCATGCTTTAACTGAGAAAACTTTTTTTTATGTGACTTTATTTTGAACGTCTTATTTAGGAACGTACATTTGTGTTTAACTTTAAACTTCAAAGCAGTTTGCTCCCCACCTACCTGATGGTGCCGGCTAAGAGAGGGTTAAAAGCGTACAGCCAATCATGCATCTCCTTGTCGTTAGACGCCTGCAGCAGAATCCCACGATGCTCCGTGCACACGGCGAACGTGTTAGGAGTCTGAGACATGAATCACACAGAGGTTATGAAGACTCATGCAGGAACAGAAGTTTCCTTTTACTTCCCACTATAACTGATTCTTTACCCGCAAAAGTGTCTGCTTGTCTTCGCTGTATTCCACCTTAGCAGAAGATAGGTTGATAACAGCTCTCTCAACGCTGTCTCGTTCGCTGCGGTAAAGGTACACGTAAGGCCGGCGCACCACGACGTAACGTCTCACCCAGCCGCTGGTGTGTGGTTCCAGGAAATGCAGATAGCCTTTCTTTGACACGATGGGACTGCATATAATTAAAAAAGGCTTTTACTTATTTTTTTACAGCAAAAGATTGAAAAAATCTTTAGGATTTGATTTACTTCTTTGTAATATAAATAATTGCCTATTGAAGATATCGGAAACTGTGCATTGAACCTTACATTGTCCCTGTTTTACTGAGGAAAAGACTTTTTATTTTTTTAAACTGACCCACAGTTGATGGTGTAAATATTTAGGTGTTATAGTTCCAAGAAGATAAAAGTTTTGAGGGAACATCTTACCTAACACGGATCTCCTGGATGTCGGGAACAAAGGTGCATCCTCTGAGAGCTTTCTTCCTGTCCACTGGGCTGAAGGGGTCCAAGTCTGGAGTGGAGGCTCCTGAGTTAAGTTCAGTCAGTCTGCACAAACATTTTAGGACATCTTAGCAAAAATAGAAATTCAAATGGTAAACATTTCTAAAGAAAATATATTGTGTTGGAGTAGTTGCTTAAAAAACGTTTTCCCCCACCTCATGTCATAATGTCCATCAATCAATGAAGGGCAGGTGGAGGAGGGAGTGAGCGTGCTAAGTCCAGACGAGGATGACTCTCTCATGAGCGATGCCGACATCTCAGAGAGCTAAAACACACCCGTAAAACATCCAGACACACACACGGTGACAAATACAGGACAAATACAGACAGAGACAGCACATACCAGCAAACAATTAAGCACAGACAACACAAACATGCATTCAGAAAACAGCTTAATTAACAATTTTTCGCCTTTCAAATATTTGTGTAGAACCACCACATGATGGAAAAACATAAATATATCTAAGAGCCCCTCGCCTGTTTGCATTTAGGTGTCATTATGTTAGGGGAGGCCTCACTTTATCTGAACTTCAGAGACTGTGAGGGATGTGGGAACAGACAGAGGTGATAGTAGATTTTATTCAAATGCCTCAAAAAGCTATGAAATTCAAGTGAAAGTATTGAACTTAGCTTAGCAGGGTGGTTCTAAGAGCATTAAGTAAAGAAAGAATTTTTTTAAATTATTACAACTAATCAAGGGTCTTTGTTATAAACAACATTTTGAATAGATGTCTGCAGAAAGCTGAACGAGTCAGAGTAATACAGGGTTTTAATGTCTAGTCATGGTAAAGCTGTAAACATGATGCTTGTTATAATTGTTGGCTGGGTTAGAGGGCCTAGGCTGGGGCTCACCTTGCTCTCACTGGCACTGCTGCTCACCTGGCTGTACTCTCTGTTGAAGGTGTGCATCAGCAAACGCAGACACTGAAAGTAAGAGAGTGAAAAAAATGTTGTCTTTTCTCCCAGATACACACAGAACAAAACCAGAAATGAACTAAAGTTGAGTTTGTGTGGAAGCAGTCACCTTAGCAGCCAGCTCTCTCTGCCTCTCATTGGGGCTTTCCCGGACCGGGCTGCTGCTCGGGCTATGACAGACAGCGGGCCCCTTTGCGAAGTCGTTGAAATCGTTGCTCCTATAAAGTGCATCCTGCCCCGCCTGCAGAGTCGCCTCCAGCTTCTCCCTCAGCAGCAGGTAGTGCCTGGTCTTTTCCACCTTCAAACAGGAAAGCAGCTTTCACAGGAGGAGGTGATTTAAATGATACACAGCAGCTGATACAGAATCTCATTTTGCTTTGCTTTGCGTTGTGGTATTTGATCAGAATGTTGTGAGATGAATAATGATGGACTTAAATAGATTTTTTTTGCATTTAGAAACAATATTTCATTTAAAAAAAAAAAGAAAAAGCGTTCTTTATTTGAGCAAATCTCTGTTATGGTGGGAATTTCGAAATCCTACGAATATAAAAGTTCAGAAATTATGTGAGCTATAATACATGTATGCTCTACTAATAGGATATTTTATCAAAATTCCTGAAATTTTGTGCGGTTTTGGTTTAAATAAATCACAATTCTACCCTTGAGTAGCTTCCCAAACTAAGATGAATGATACATTTTGGAAATTTGTTGCTAATGTTTACTATTACAGCTGGTCTCGCCTCCTCAGCACTGACCTCCTGCAGTAGGCTGAGTTTCTCCAGCTCCCACTGGTGGTCGAGGATGAGGCTGTCACTGCGAGGCCTCCATCCCGCCAGGTTCTCCTCTCCTCGCACATAAGCCACCGAGGTGTCCAGCACACGCCTGCGACGACGCTGCATTCCTGATAAAGAAGTGTTCATGCAAAACAGTTCATGCTTTTAGTACATTCACTTATTTAGCTTCTATTTGTTTGTTTTCTCTACTTATTCTGGAATTACCTGGACTTCCATTGTCAGCTACGTAGCAAAGAGTGACTTCATAAACTCCAGTGACACGGTTGCTGCCAGGAAGAAGGACAAAATGTTAGAAGAGCTTGATTGTGCTTGAAGCACCAGAGAGAAACGCGCACCGGTGACCCGAGTGGGCAGGAGTCAAAGCCTCACAGGAACACTAGGAATCTTTTTAATCCTATCTTTTTATCTATTTATTGTGTTTTATTGGTTTTAGGAATGATTGTGTTTTTTATGTGTGGGCAGCTGGCCACTTGAAATTTCCTTTGGGATCATTAAAGTCTATCCATCTATCTATCTATCTATCTATCTATCTATCTATCTATCTATCTATCTATCTATCTATCTATCTATCTATCTATCTATCTATCTATCTATCTATCTATCTATCTATCTATCTATCTATCTATCTATCTATCTATCTATCTATCTATCTATCTATCTATCTATCTATCTATCTATCTATCTATCTATCTATCTATCTATCTATAGTGGAACATGCTGTGAGCAGAAAACATGTGTACCTCTCTGAGGGGCGAAGACAGCCGGTGCTGAAAAGGTTTCTGATGGAGCGGGAAGCTGGCAGCTTGGCATCACGGGAGTAAAACACCACGCAGAAATCTTTGGTGATTACTGTCGGCTGGGTGCAGTTCTCCATCTATCAGCAACACAAACAACACTTAGAAAGCAGCCACTGAAGTAGAAAATCTCGCGTAGGGGTTCCCGTTTTACTTTCCCAGTGTAAATGCGTACCTCCAGATAAGCAGAAAGGGTGATGTAGATCTTCTCTCCATATGGAGTGACTCTGTTCAGAAGCAGAGAGTTGTGCATGGAGCTGTCCCATGCTGACTCAAATCGATAGAAGGTTCTATAAAAAATAATTAAAAAACGATTAATTTGTTTCAAAAAACAACAAAAAAATGAAGACATGTTGTTATCACAAACAATAAAAAAACAAAATAAAAGATCTTTATACCTATGATCAACTCCCAAGGACACACTGTGGTTAACAAAGCATAAAAGAAGCAAATTAGGTTTTATTTTAATTCGGCAGCTACTCCTAAAAAAACATCAGATTTGTGAGAGTTGAAAAATATTTTGATGTCAAAAGATTGATTAGAAAAAAATATAAAATCTACATGTTGAAAGATATTTTAAGCTATTTTGAAAACATTGAGGCATTAATAGAGAATAGAAAAAACAATATATATTCCTACTTGTCATCATGTTTGGGCCAGAAGTATCCAGAAGACAGAATGTTGAGGGAGAGGATGTTGGGATCTATGATGGTCTCGTCAGCCTCTGGAGTGTTTCGAATGCGTCCTGAAGTAAAATGTGTGCATTTAAACTACATAGTTTTTAATATTTCACATTCTTCTTAAAATGCAAACATTTTCTAAGATGTGCAACTCACCGATGACAAGCTCCTTCACCTCCTTCCACTCAATATCATTTCCCGTTTCATGAGCAATAGTGACTCGGATCCTCCTCTGAATACCCTGTGGAGGTTTGGCGGAGTTTAGTTTTAGCACTGCCAATTCTCATAGGATTATAAATGCAACTAAAGGAAACTGTGGAAATATTACTAAACCTGGTGTAGAAGGAAAGTCCCATGACACGGCATCCCGCCCCTGTGATCCACAACCGCTGGGATGTAGCTGGAGAAAAAAAATCAAGTTAAATTTACATTGAGTATTGTCTGCAATTAATATGAGCTTCTTGTTTATAAAGTGTTTAAGTAGCTGTGGACAGGACTCACTCTCCGTTAGCTTCCAGCTCGCAGATCTCAAAGAAAACCATGAGATCATATTTGGCGTGACAAGGTCCCGCTGTAGAGCGAGTCATCGTGTTTAGTTTGGTGGCTGGCACTGGAAAGAGAACAAAAAAAAATGACAACAGAAGGTTACTGCTAACAGAAAAAATGAAAAAACAGAAGAAAGAGACAAACATCACTGAAAACACTGAAATGGAAATAACCAAGAATGAGATACAAATTATAAATATTTTTATAGTATGTACATAATTCAAGTCATTTTCATTTGTGTTAAAGTTAGGGGCAACTGTCTATAAGGATGAAACCAGCTGAGAGAAGGACGGGGTTATCCTGAGCAAAAATCCCATGACAAAATATATATTTTCCCGAATTAACTAATCATTGCTTCTCACCTGGTTTGGACAAAGGCATCACTCGTGGAAACTGCCTTCTAGATGGTCTCAGGGGGCTGAAACAAATTTACCAAAACATTTTCTATAAGAAACACAACGTCATATTTTGACCGACTAAAATAAAAAATAAAAAGATCAAACCTGTCCCTAACCTGATCAAATCTTTGCAGAGCGGAGGGAAAGGCTGCTTCTGATAGTGCCCAAACACCTCAAAAACGATGGGCTGGGTCTTGATATACTCCGTGAAGGATTTGGTCACCTCCACTGTTATCTGAGAAAGTGAAGGAAATACAAAGCTAAAATTAAACTGTTTTTTGTCATTATCATTTGGTATTCCACAGAAAATATTCATACGGCAACAATTTCTAGGTTATTACATACGTTTTGAACGTGATAAAAGCCAAGAGGAGGTCCTCTGCCAGTGTTCTTCAGAGGCTCAGTGGAGAAAGCTTCGTCATGACGGTGGATAAAACTAAAGAAGTGTAAATTCAGGTGTTTAGAAAATGTATTGTTGAAACTTAGGCAATTTTGGAATTAAACTACGTGAGTTTTGGTTTTTAAATCATGTGAATGACTTAAAAGAATGAACAAAAATCAACGTTTGTCCAACAAATTCAAATAAGACTAAAACAAGACAACATAAAACAGCTTTAAGCCTGAATCTCACTTGAACTGGCAGAAGATATCAGCATATTCTGCTGAGATGCTGGACGCTTGTAAGACAGTGACCCTGAAGGTGAAAGTGCTTCCTATCTTCAGGTGGGACAAGGCTTTCTCAGGAGACAGCTCCAGAGGAAAGTCCAGACCCAAGGTCTTCACAGGGCTTGGAGGTGCTTCCTGGGTGGCTGTGTGGGACAGACAGATGCACACAGCTGTTATACACTCTTTTTATTTCCACATTAAAGTGTGTCTCAAAGGGTGAGAACAGAGGAACACACTTTTATTCAACCACATCACCGCAGATGATAGTGTAAGTGGAGTAAACTGGCTTTAAGTCAAGATCCCTGATTTAAACCCTAACTTTTCACGTGCAAAAATTCAAATAAAACAACCAGCAAAAGTGTGCAGTTCCTGCATAGACCTCCTCCTCACCTGCACAGGTGTTGTTGTTGACTTCATCTGCAGAGATTCCTATCTCCGAATTTTGTCCTTCTCCTTCCACAAACCTTAGCTCTTCTTGGGATGTGTTGGAGTGCGACAAGCCTCCAGGACCCGACTCACTCTGGAACTGAAACAAGCTCATTAGGTTTGCTTGTTTTTGATGGAAAAACATTTCTATAATCTTTTTATCCAGAAGATTCCAGACACGAACTTTCTCAAACTGTTTGTCCTCAAAGGAGATCTTGGCAGTGCCCGACTGTCTCACTCCGGAGCCATAATCAGGAGCCTCTTCGTCAGCTAAACAAAGACAAAAAGACTACTTTAATGATCCTACTCACCACTTTTCTAAATAACAGAAGGAAATTGACTAAAAAAAAATCTTGTTTAGCAGCTCAAATAAAAATAAAGTCCAGTTTTGTTTGTACCAGAAATAGCCTGAACAGCCACCCTGAGGAATCCTTTCACTTCTCCTTTCTCACTGACAATGGCCACGCGGTGCACCAGGGGAACCGGGTACAGCAGGTTACTCAGATACACAAAAGCTCTGAGGAGAGGAATGACACTGTCTTTAATTTTTCTGAAGGAAATAAAATGAAAATGAAAGACTTTGCTGAGATGGCTGACCTTCCAACTAGACGGAACCACGGGAAGCGGTCATAGAAGGGGTCACCTCCTGTCATGGCGGGATCGCACTCCTCCACAGCGCTGCTGGGCAGCTCTGCAGCGCGGTCATACATCTCTCTCATCAGGTCTAGCCTCTGCCTGCACGAAGGGCCATTAACAGGAAACATCAGCTTGTAAAGTTTTAGAGATTGAAGCAAAAAATTTGCTTTTATTGCAATGGTGATTTTGGCATCAATGCTCCTGACTTCTGGTTATTTTCACACTAATTGACATTAAAGACCAACTCCAATCATCTTTTGAGCTATTGTAAAAGTGTTTCCAGTGGTCTTTTAATTATGTTTATCCCAATTTTTATGTTTATCCCTAAAAATACTGTGTTGTTTTCTAGGACATAGTTTCTATAAAGTGGCAGTAGTCCTGAGTTCTGGGCGGGACTGTTGGCCTGGAGTAACCCCACCCCCCTTCCCTTCCCTGTTGCAGAGCGGAGCAGGGAACATGGGGCCCGCCCAGTGTATTTACTACATCACAAATAAGCTCTTTTCCAGACTTTCTGAAATATTCTGAAAAGCATTTTGGAGCTTAATCAGAAAAATGCCACAAAAAATGTTAATAATACCATTTACATCAGATTGGGTCTTTAAAGGAAAAAAAATGAAAGCATATGACCAGTAAATGTATGCGTTTAAATGATAAAAAAGTTGTAATACCTGAGTTTTTCCAGAGTCCAGTAATGTGTGGCTCCATTCTTCTGATCCTGGACTTCCACAGCCACGATTGTCTGAGGAAAAGGTCGTCTCTCCCGCTCTTTGGCCACGCTTGGAGGAAGCAGGTCCGGCGGCAGTGGAGAGTAGAGAGTGTCTGTCAGCAAGACAAACTGGAACTGCACCTGTTGAGATGTGAAACCATAAAAACAATGACTTTAATGTCAGAAAATGGATCACTTTAGGTCAAAAGGCTTTGGAGCATGCCGAATGTTCAGGGCATATCTTAAGTCTGTTTCTTAAACTCCTTGCAAATCAGTGTGTTTCGTCACAAAACAATAAACACAAACCTTCTTCTTCAACTCCACACTAATAGCATTGGCCTCCTTGAGGAAGATGGCATTGCCCCAGAGCAGGTCTCTGAGAGAAGTGAACTGGTAGAAACGCCACTTTCTGAAAGCCCAAAGCGCCAGTTCCGTCTCATGCTTCGTCCACGGCACTGGAAGTGAGTGAAATACAGCAAAACAAAAAAAAGCACAATGAAAAATGCTTTTTAACTACTTGCAAACAGTTTAGATCTTTTGGAGACTATTTTACCTTCTTCCTCAGGCTCCTCCTCCTCCTCTGGTGACTCCAGGTAACGCGAGTCCACCTGTTTCTGAAGGGCTTCTAGCTTACTCTCATAGTCCTGAAAGAAAATATGGAGTTGGTGATCAGCAGCAGCAACTTACTGTAAATGTCTTCTAAATGGAGCTTCCACTCACCAGCCTCTGCTGCTCCAGCAAATTACTGGCTTCTTCTCTCTCTTTCCGGTACTGATCTTCAAGCTCCTGAAGTCTGGAAAATGTAAATTGTCTCAATTTTGAGAAAAATGTTAAAGTTTAAAAGTCATATATATACATATTTAAAAACAGGATTGTAGAGATGTAGTTCCCCACACCAACCTCTGCTCCATCTCCTGCTTCATGTCAATGCCTTGCTTCTCCAGCAGCTCCCTCTGAGCAAAAGCCCAGTCGACAGGCTCCACCGGCGTCTCCGCGCACGGCGTCCTCTCGCGCTCCAAACGGGCCTGCTCAGGGTCATTGAAGCGGAACACGTGGCTCTTCCCCATGATGATACGGTTCCCTTAAACACACAAGAAAGCAACAAAACCTTGATTTAACCATAACAAAAGAAATAGTTTCAAGAGTAATTAATTTAGGAATTTACATTTTAAACAAGTTTTTTCTCTTTTGGAGTTCTGCTGATAGAACAGACTTGATATATGCTCACCAGATCGCAGAACTGTGGGGGATGTGACTCGCTTTCCATTGACGTATGTTTCTGCTCCTTCACACGGCTCAAGAATGACACATCCTGATCCAGAAGAAGATAAATGATCAATCACCATGTTGAGGATGACTTTTAATTGATTTTTTGTTTTTCCCAAACACAGTGACGTGTAGTCTTTACCTTCCCCCTGAGGACCGGTGGTGCTACTGAATGTACAGTGTTCATCCCTAATAAAGTGACCACTTAGAACGATGTCTTGACGTGTTTTTGCATTTTCACGACCAACTCTGAAAAATATCACCTCAATTACTACACGTTTTATAAACAGTTAAGAAGCTTGAAACCATAGAAATGTTGAAGCTTTACTTGGTGATGCCATCTTTGATGTAATAGAGCAGACACTCTGACATCAATGGGTCCTCGTTCAGATTGACCAAATGAGGAGTCTGCAGACAAAATATTAGTCAAGTTAGTTTTAAATTTGCTTACAATTTGACACATCCTCCGTACATACACGTTTTCTCTGGGATACAGAACTTGGAAACACATTTTACCTTTTTGGGGGAAAAGACTCCCACAGTACCTCCATCCTCTCTCATGGCAACACCCATCTCAGCCAGCAGGGCCTCTCTACAGATGGAGGTGATTATTTAACAAACAAGAACAGTGCAGAAGAAAAATAAACTCAAGAAAATCTAATTAACTATTTTTGTCTAGTTTTGCTGTTGTTGGTAAGCTACACAATTTAACAGAAAAAATGGCTTACAAGATTGTGCTCTGGCCTTCAGCAAATATTTTTGACTATTTCTGAGAAAATTTTGCATCATTCATCATACTTAGAAATATTTTTGACAAATAAAACAAAAAGCACTTATTAAAAAACTTTTTTAAACATTTGACACACTCCTGGTTTAGCTTATTAATATGCTAAATTTACTTTTTTCAAGCTAAAATTTGTGCATACATCAATTTTAGATTCTTCTCACTATTTAGGATTTTATATTATGCTTTATAACAAAGCAGATAGAATATGGAACATTGATTTGGCAGTCATGATTATGCAGGGTCAGAAATGGCATTAACATTTAGAATGACATCTTTGCCATGAAAAACAGAACAGACAAATGTCATTACAGTAGATTTCAAAACATCTACTGATAATCAAAGTAGTTTTTTTTTAAGAAAGAGAAACTAAAGCTAAAAATAAAATGGCAGAGAAAAAGAAAGAAATTATCAAAAGATTTCTATCTACTGTAATGTATTTCACTTACAATGTATTTTTATCAGTTTTCAATGTTGATGTCAATTACTACAATTATTTTTTATTTGCATTAAGTTTTTACCCATTAATAATTTTATTTAATTCTATCTATTTTTACACTTTGCTTTTACCCTTTTACAATGATCGTACTTCGAATGTTCATTTATATATAAGTTATAATTTTGTTGTTAATTTTTTTTGCTGTTTAGGTAGATAACTGTACCATCTGTCCAGGGTCTACAGGTGAAAAATAGCTTTTTGGCTAACCCTGTTGCATTTGCAGTGGTGTGTTTTTAATGTCCAATGTCCCTGTCAATTAACCAATGAATAAATAAAATAAAATAAAGGAAAAAGGATAAGTAAAAAGAATAAATCAGAGTTGATGAGGGCTAAATAAAAAACAAAATATTGAAGCGATGCAAAATATGGACCAACCTTTCCATACGTATTGCCTCTGTACGACGCAGTTTCTCTTCCCATGTCTCATTGAGCTCAGCAATAATTTTCTCTGTTTCCTGTTGATGCAGGAAGAAGCAATACTCACATTGATGATTTTAACTGTGAGTCTCATTTCAGTCTTGTGTCTTTGGACCACATCTTTATGCTGAAATTCCTTCACTCTCCCTCCCTCAACCCTACCTTGAGTCTTTCTATGGTCTCCTCGCTGGCTGGGCTGAAGATGCGATCGTGGAGGTTGCTGATGGAGGCAGCACGGCTGGACAAGGCCGAAAGTGAGGGAGAGGGGCTCATTCCTGTCATTGCATTGGTCACTGTGGAGAGATCACCCCTTTGATTGACAGCCTGGCGATTGTTCACAAAGTTCTTGTAATCGCACAGGTCTGCCAGAGAGAGGAGGTGTGGAGGAGGAGGAAGACCAAAGGAAGGACAGAAGGTAGGAGCAGACACCAGGTTTTTACAGAGACAACAAGGATTTAGAGAAGACGTGGATTTAAAAAGGAAAAAAGAAACAGGGTACCAACAGGGAGAAATACAAAAAAAAAAGAAGAAAAGCTGAAACAATGAACCCAAGCAGCTCCTATTAAAGCCATCGCTGAGAAAAGCAACTACAACACAAAATGCATAAATGCACAAAATGTTAAAATGACTAAAAAAAAGTCAGAGCACAGCTAAAGATGCATGTTTAGGTCAAAGCAAACATGAAGACATTTCAAAAATGCCTTTAGAACTGATGTGGAGTGCGTATAGCACAAACTAAAGCCTAGAAACTGTTTAGGCAGGTTGGCAGCGCCAGCCTCAGAGCGCCCGACAAATAGTTCCAATTACAAGAGCTCCACACAGAGAAACAAGACTAAAATGGTGTCCTTTAGTTCCTTCTTTTTGCCATGGCAAATGCAATGACTGTATATGAGAATTAGACTATAGGAAGTAAACACCGAAGCTTCCAAGAAGCCAAAATCCCACAGACTTCTGTAGAGAAATAAACAGCTATTACTCCGTCATTTTTATTTTTTAGAATGATCACTGTTGCTCTGCTACCTTTTAACACGTTCTTGCTAACACTATTTTTTTCAAGATATTTTTCTGTAGTGCAAGTTAATCAAGTGATAAACTGGCCATTCAGATGCTTCAATGAAAGTATGCGGTCTCCCGAGCCCCCCCCTTTCAGTGGCAGGACTCCTGATTGGTGAGAGTGGATTCCATAGAAATGTTAACTCAGACCGACTTGAACCAATTGATGCTTACTGACATCGTCTGGCACCTACATCAACATCTCCAGTGAATTGACTTCATTTGGTTGGAGCCGGAAGTAAATCATGGGTGACGTCACACTCCCTCAGTCTAGTTCTCAGATACAGTCAGTGGGTGAATATGACAGTACCGGTACATTATCACATTAAATATACGTTTCATTCAAGGACTTTTGGCAATCACAGAGATAAACCTTTTGTTTAAAGACACACAGTTTGAAACTCAAATGTCTTTCCACACAAGATTAGTGGGATAAATTATTTAGGACAATAACACACTTAATATTTAAAAGTTTCTGTGTGTCATTTTCTGTATGCTTAAGAGCTAAATGGTCTATTTATGACTTTCAGTACCGGTAATTAAAATTGAATTCTTTTTATGTGATTTCCAGTCGTTTCATAATTAATTGTTCTTAGTTTGATTTATGCCTGAACAGAAATATATTTCTGTTGTTTGTCTTCTTTAATCTATTTTTGTTTTAGTTGCTTGAATAAAGAACATTTCCCAATACAAATTCAAGTAAAGGAAACACAAATAGTAATATTTTCAATGAAAATGCCATTCTTTCTATCATCTTTTCACCTTCTTCTCCCTTTGATAGGACAAACAAAATTACCCAAACTTTTGCATGTCCCTGCAATGGAGAACATAGGAGAAAGGTCCAGAGGACTTTACAATAGAGATCAAAATGTTTATGATGATGAAAAGGAAAACAGGCAGGACACCATTTTTGTCATGCTGCTGAGAAGAATTAAAAATAAATCAAAGCAAATAACATATTTTTATTCACAGCCTTTGTGCCCTACATAATCAGTATTTCTTTAAATTGGTTTCCTCTCTGGTGGTGTGTGGGATTTTTTTATTTCTTTTAGTTGCAAAGCGCAGGCTTGCAAAAGTTAAACACACATTTCAAACCAGTGATGGCAGGACCGGTGCAGCGAAATGCTGATAGGACAGAAGGGAAGAGAGAAGAGACACCACTGACTCTGGAATCTATCCCATGTCTGAACCCTTCATAATATAAAGTATTTTCTGGGAGTAAGTTCCAAGTCTTACACTCACTCTCTATGATGTCTCCCAGGCCCTGCGCATACAGCAGATCTTTGAGACGAGCCACTTCCTCTTTCAGCTCACGCACCAGGCGGTTGTTGGGATCCTCGTTGATCACAGCGTTGCAGCGGATCTGTTTGGCACGATCAGCGTACCTAGACGGACATCAAAGTCTTAAACCTCAGCTTGACTCGGATACATTTTTAGGTCAAAAGGTGTCTTATCACAAGAGTACACAAGTACCAAAAGGAAATCCTTTATTCTGTGTCTAATTAAACCTTTGGGTTATTTTAATGGATTACAGGTGAGAAAAAATCAGATATAACAATCTTCAGAATAGAAGTTAATGATATTTGCTCACCTGAGAGTGCTGAGGGTTTCGTCATAGTTAATGTCTGCAGGGCTGAGGGCGGCCACCATGGCTGTGCGGGAGTTCCCCCCTGAAAAACACAACATGAGACAATGTGTTCTTTGCAAGATAAGTACATTCTTAAAAAATTGACCGCCTTTTTGGGTAACTTCTTACCAAGATTCTCTCTCAGCAGCCAAGTCAGAACTGAATCTCTGTAGGGAATAAAACTCTCCACCTTCTTCTTTTTCTTATTCTAAAGGAAAACGATTTTTTGCTTAGAAAAATCTCTCAAAATATTTTGCCTGCTTATTCAACTAATAAAACAACTTACCTTATTTGGAGCAGAGTCCTAAAGTTGAAACAGAAGCATTATTGTTATTAGATTATTGTTTAAATAATGTAAATAATTCCCCAATTTCTGGCAGTTGTGCTGAATTATAAAGAACTTACAATTTCAGCCAGAGCAGAAATGACTTTCCCTAGAGTGGTCAGAGATTTATTGATGTTTGCTCCTTCCTGCAGAGTTAAAAACATGTTAGTATTTTTTTTTTTTTTCAGTTTTAAATTACTCCTTTAATTCACACAAAACAATTTCTCCTTTTCTAAAATCCTAAAATTACACAGGACTAACGCTCACCTTCAGTCTGGTTCCTTTAGCTCCGGTTGAGTCTGCCCTCTCACTGCCTGCCAAGTCCACCAGGCTAATCTTACTGACCTGCAAACACATAAAAAATACGTAAAATATGTTTTTTTATTTTACTAATTCTTAACCTTTTAATTTTTTTTTTCTGATAATGAAAATTCCACTAATGTTTTTGCTTTCTAGTAGTCGCTAAATTAGGTTAAGATTGAACCTAAGCCTTTAAACCGTATTTGCATCAATCACAAATTTTCCAAAACATTAAATCCAAAACTGTCACTGACTTCAGTTACTTAGTTTGTATAACAAGCATTAACACATTTTCAAACACATTTTGTCAAGAACAACAGTGAGTTGGGGCTTTTGGCAGAACCTTCTCAGAGGTGTTGTCCGTCTCCATGTCGTATTTCTTCTGTGTGAAGATGATGTTAAAGACAGCATGAGAGCGGCTGCTGGTCTCATTCATGTTTGTTGCAGCTACAGTCCTGGAAAGCATGGAAACAAGCAGAACAAGTTCATGTCTTCCTTCATAAATCCATCATATGTCTTTTTTTGTATATATATATATATATATATTTGTCACCTGGCCTTGTTTCCAGAGTCCATCAGGTCCTGAATGTCGTTGTAGGAGGTGACGGCCAGCTTGGACAGATCTTCAACATAGGGTCCCAGCAGGGGGTGCTCTCTGACTCGCAGGTTGCCTTTGTTTTTGGGGTTGAGAAGGTCACGCACACGCTCACAGTAGATCTCCATGTAGCTCACCTAGAGACAAAACAAAAAAAGCAGTCGTAAAGGTATTTAATTAGTAATCAGGCATCCAAGGAAAATCTAAGAGTGTCAATTTACTTTTGTCAACACAATAAAAGAACACAAATATTCAACTTCTGCAATGTTTAAATAACCTTATTAAAGTGACATGAAGTAAAAGCAGGGTCAAAATAATGGGGAAAAAAGATGTATTTTTAGTTTTATCGCAAATTTTGAATATTATTGGCAAAATCTAGTAATATTTTTTTTAATATTTCTGTTGGCTTTTTCTAAATATTTCAACTTGGAAAAATCAGTTTTTAAAAAATGTTTTAATTTCTTTATTCCAGTGGCCCTAACCTTTCTAAAAAAAAATCAATAAAACAAACAAAAAACGAATTTGGGGTGTTGCTCACCTCCACAGAGTACGACATGTTGTTGTCATTATTGCTGTCACTGATTTTTGTGAAAAGGTCCTCGCACAGCTAGGAGATAACAATAATACAGTCAAATAATTGAAAATTAAGCTTAATAAGAATCGCACAAAAAAGCATCTCCAAGTGACCTTGTGGAAGTATTTACAAAAGTTTTTTTTTTTATAGAAAAGCTGCTCTGTATTACCAGGGGTATGATCCCCTGCTGGTCCTTCTCCTGTCGCCCCATCATTGTGTAGCTTTTGCCCGCTCCGGTTTGCCCATAAGCAAATATGCAAACGTTGTAGCCCTCAAAAGCATGGAGCAGCATCTCCTCTCCAATGTCCTTGTAGACCTGCATCTGTGAGGCATAGTTTAGGTCCTCAGGCTGGAAACACAGGGACAGAAAAGCATACAATTTTAGAAAAACATCCATTATTATTGAACAGATGTGCAAAATAAGCGTGATTAAACTTACCGTGGTGTGAGACCAGTAGGAAAAGTCAAAGTTGAAACTTTTGTTTTCTTTGGGTTGTTTGGGGTTCAGAATTGCTAAGAAGAACAAAACGTAAATGTTAGAGGCATGAAAAGCTTCTTTACTCACAATGCCCACAATATTTAATCAAAACATTTATCATGGATTAGGGAAAAAATATTTAGTTTCACAGCAGAATAAATAATGTATACATATTTTCCCACAAACTTTGCGTTCTTGGCTCTGTTCTTTAATTTCCTAACACAACAAACACTAAGCTCATTGTTTAGTCTTTGTGCTTTAGTTATCATAAGGGTTTAACTTTATCTAAACCTAGAACATGTCCAGATTTAATGAACCTTCCCTCCACTGGAGAAGCTTCCAAGCTTCCCCAGCAGCCACAGTCCCCACACACAAACATTTATTCCAGGTCAACATTACGCATGAGAGAAGATAATAAGCGACAGCAAAGCAGGCAAAGCAGAACAGTCCAAAAGTCCAAACCAAAACCGGAAACATAGGGGAATCAGGGGAATGGGGAAAACTGCAAAGTGAAAATCTGACTGAGGAAAACAGAAATAATCTGGAAACGACTTGGAATTTTCTGAATTCAGTGATTTTTAAAAAAAGTTTAGGTCCTTAGAAATAAAGCTGTTTCTTGATTTATTTAAAGATTTCCCAAATGTGCACATAGTTCTGCTGCTCGGAATTCATGCATATATATGTGGACAACATCTGTGTCAATAGGGTTGCACTGTAATTGACGTTTTTTAGCACTTATTTTCAGAATTTAATATAATAATTAAATTGTTAAAATCTTATTTAAAATGCTGTCTTCCTTCATAAAGAAACATTTTAAGAGCAGCAAACAAATGCAAACAACTCTCCTGTTCCTATTGTGACCATGCCCTTTCATTTGAAGCTCTTTGGTTTAGTGTCAGTATGTCTAGAATGATCCTGATTCTGAAACGGGCTTTATTATTTCCGACCAAAATGTTTCAATAATTTGTCTTTATAAACATAAAAACTTCTTCAAACTTCAGGTCTTCTAACTGTTTTGCCTGATGGAACAGTTTGAATATCTGGAAATCATTGAAAATAGTCTTTTGTTAAGGCCAATAACAGAAACCGACCTGCCACCACAAATGGCATTACAGTCTCTGTAAGCTGCCAAATAAAAATGCTCATTCAGCTTCTAAATTATTGTGCCGTCCTCTCTTATTTAATTTCAAAATAAACTGTATCGGCCTAATAACCTAGCAGTTCAATTTAATCGCTTTACCGCTGTGAACCAATTTTCAATTTTAGGATCTTTCTCTTGTTGACTTTCTCCTAATGGACACAAACTATCTATTTGAAGACATACAGTTTTAAACCAGCCCCTGTGCATTTGGTTTCATCTGTAAATCTGATCTGAGAAATGGTTTCAGCAACACATTTGGCTAGAAGAGCTCTGGCACTCTGAAAAGTATAGTGGAATCTCTTTTATTTAGAAAACATTTCCATTCAAAACCAGTGAGGCAGCTAGAGAATGATTGTTAAAACCAACATGCACAAATACACCCTAATATCATCAGCTGACCCTAAGCCTAGACTGGAGCAGAACAATGAGACCTTTTTGGATCTGGCAGCTCGTGTGATGAGATAAGAGAGCTGTGTCTGTAGCTACATCCTACACACAGTGACCAGCTTCAGGCCTGACTGAAGCTTTTGTTTCATTCTCTGGCTGCTGGGATGCTGCAAGCCTACCGTTCCACCATTACAAAGCTGGAGGGCAAAGCTGCCAACAAGACAAATAGTAAGATACAATGTTGATTTTTGCTTCATGCAGGTCAGAAGGGTCTGAACAAAAAGCAAAGCACTGTTTCCTGAGCCTTTTAGGGTCACAAAAACCATGGGCAAGATGCTTTTTCATAGAACTGAGAGAAAAACATCAATAAAAACTTAATTAGGAAAATGCGTTCCTTCTATAATAAATAATCCAAAATGATCCACTCGTAATCGGATCCATTTAGCGACCGTGCATTTACAACTAAAAGCCATCATTCGTGTTTGTGAAAAGTATCATCTGAGGTCATACTCACTTGTTGTGTTTCCTGACATCTGAATGATGCATTTGCTCTCCTTCCCAATTTCCCTCGAGTTAAAGGGACGGACTCTCACCGCCACTTTCACCGAAGCCCCCGCCATGCCGAAGCTGGTTGTTTTAGCAAATGAGCTTAGGATCCGTGTGGCTACAGATGCACACCTGAAACCCACAGGAGCAGAAACATGAACATAAACTCGAAGACATTTTTGTCAATTATAGCTGCATCATGGGATAAAGTAAGAAAATGTTACTGTTGTAAAAATGTTCAGCGTGTTTGGGACATGGATGTTTGGACTCCTGGCTTTGTTTTTTATCCTTTATCAATTTAATACTTTTAGCATTTACATTCAAAAGTGTTCTACTTGGGGTTGTGTATTTTTCCCTCTCACATACTGTAATGCGATACGCATTCGATACATAAAAGATTGAACAAACCTTGTGGCGATATAACAAAGTTCAATTCTATTAAATGGATATTATATATATTATTAATTTGGCATTTAAAACTATAAGGCCTTCTCAAAGAAAAACTCATTCTTTTCTAAGTGTCACTTTCTTTTAAGCAACAAAAACAAAATGTCTTTGACAAAACAGATTCAAGCATGTATGGTTAAAAACAGTGTGTCTTTTAATTTATTCAGATATTGTTTTCAGTGCTGTGAAAAAATGGTTATCATACATTTAGTGCACACAACACACAACCCTAACTGCAGTTCACCTTTAGCTAAGTGACCCGATGGTGGTAGCAGGCTTGTGATTGGACGTCTATATGCTTGCATCACATGTACATACAAAGGCAGAAAGTTGAGAGCACAACAGGAGGCGGAACGGACATAATTTAACAGAAACCAATTATTTACTTTGCGATTGATTTTATACCATTTTACTAACATAATCTTGTTAGTATCTGTGGTTTCAACCAATACTGCTGTTACTCACAATCGTTTTTTAAAAGGTGTCTCTTTTACATCCCTAGTTTTACTCTTTGAAGTACCACTCCAATTATTTTGATCTATTTTAAAGGCGTTCCCAGTGTTCTTTTAATTACAATTAGGCTGTTTTGAGGCAAAATTCAAAGACCTTTGTCATTTTCTAATACAGTTTCTGCAAAGCAGCAATAGTTGATTACAAATTCGCCTCTGAGTTGTGGGCGGGACCATTGGTGGGTTGTAAGCCAGCGCTTATTTCCCATCATGCCTTTGTTTACAATTTCTCCTACATCTTACAGCCCCCCACAATCCCTCACATTAGCGGTGCAAAAAATTGTCAACTATGTTGAAGCTATCCTACATTAATGAGTCATCAGTCAGCATGGACAAGGAAAACAAAGACTTGACATCAAGACATGAATTTATTATCTGCAAGTAAATGCATCATGATGAAGCGGAGCAGAGAGCTTGTAGCCCGCCGATTGTAGTTTGTGTGTATTGACTACAAGCTTTTTCAAATGCCTTTGTGTCATCTTTACCTGATTCATAATGTTTTGAATAAAGAAATACCGGTACTCAGAAACGCAGTTTTGATCCTAATTTTCTGAATAAATAAATATAAATTATCCTCCACCATGAGAGAAATGCCACAATGCTTTAAAAACACCATCTTTATCAGAGAGGGTCTTTAAGAGTCAAAACATTCTCCATATTTTCAGCTTCTTTTGCCATTTCCAAACACACAAACAATTAAACATTTTTGTTTTTTAACATCAAGCTTAGATACTTAATGTTAGCACATTTTGTGATTTGGTGTTTTCAAAATTGTTCAGAATTAGCCATTGTCCTTTTCTGTTTGGTTTTTGAATTGCTTTTAGTTAATTCTTTATATTTGTCTCAGAAGTTAATAGTTACATACACTACTGGTTAGTTAGGTCTTAGCCATGTGAAGTATTTTTGATTATTCTGATTTTTTGATTTCATTCCATTTAAGAAAATGTGTACCTTAGATTAACTTTTCCATTCTTTTCTTATTTCATTTTATTTATTTTTTTTACACATTGTTTTAGTACTTTATCTTATAAAACTAGCTTTGGAAAACGTGCCGAGAATTCCCACGACAATTCTAAGAACTCTCATGTGATACTTCCATAAGAAATTCTTTTATTTTATTTTAGTGGCTATGCTGCGTGCATACTGCTCCACAAATCACTAATGCTGATACATGACTCAGTCTCCATTAATAGGCTGTCTTTTATCCCCCCCTGGCAGAAACACGCTGCTCCAAAAATATTCTGACCAAGCTGCTGGACCATTATATGGCAGAAGATGCACCAGCATCCTGCTTACTCCAGAGCAAAATGGCTGCAAATTCATAGTGCTGCGTTTGAACGGCCTTATTATGAAACATTGCAGCTGCAGAACTCAAGTGTTCAATTTTAACATTTAGAATAGACCTATATATAGTATTCTTTTAAAAATGTCGTTTATCTGTATTCACTCAAATGCTGCGTACAGATTTGTTTTTCTATTGCTTCAAGCAGATGCGCGCATCATCCAGTCAAAAGCTCATAAATATACATATAAACATACATACTATATTTATTTATAAATTAAAAGAACAACAATTCTTTAGGAGTTAGGCATGAATGGTTTATTGATGTTAATGTAAATGCCGTCTCTTCCATCTTGCGTTGCGTGCCGCACCTCAAAGCCAGGCCGCGTAAACACACAGGGCGCAGACACCACATTATCCACAATGCGTCAGAAAGCAGGTCATCACGCGCTTACGGCCCAGCTGTCCATCAATTTTGCCGTTAACTGTACCTAATCAAACCGCTGCATCAGGTGATGAATCTCCAAAGACATTTTTTTGTTTATTTGTTTTTACCACGAGTCAAACCTCCGACATTCATCCTGTCTCTGACATACAGACAGGCCTTGAACTCATCAAAGCGCAAAAACACCCAGAAGACGAAAACAACAGCAAGGCAGCGGGTCTTACCTCAGCAAGTCAGAAACCACTGAATCCTCTGTCCATTCAACACAGTGCCAGGTTCGATTCCTGCTTCGGTCCCCCGGACAGGCGGTGTTTTCTCTGCGTCTTTGGTTGGCCTACAGCATCACTTCCCTGCGCGCATCCATACATGGAGAAGCTGCCGGGGAGAGAGGCTCAGCCTCAGCAGCAGCAGCGCTGGGTAGGCTGAGAGCTGAACGTGGCGGTGCGTCAGCGAGACGAGTGGGAGACCAGAGGAGGAGGGAGAGGAACGAGCGGAAAAACTGGATGATGGCAGCGCCGTCTGACTAAAGAGGGGAAAATGGCGGAGTCGGGGATGCTGGGAGAGGCTGATGACATCAGCAGCATCATCAGAGCATCACCGGTCAGCCATAGAAAAACACCATTGTGGGGGTAATGGACATATTAATATTTGACTCCAAAATCTGCAAAATAGCTTAGATAAGAGAGGAGAATTAAGCTCAATTGTGCTACATTTTTGTGACTTACTTCATTACAAATCTTTTTTAACCTAGTTTTTTGTTTGTTGTCTCCTTTTATTCTGACAAGTGTGATAATATGGTATACCATATTGTCTATAACATATTGGCATAGGCAGATAAAAAGGTATTTGCTTCAGCCCCTATAAAAATTGCACTAATAAGTGTCACAGTAACATTTGAGAATGTATTTATTATGAACAGGCCATAAATGAACATTAGAAAACTAATGTAAATATGCCAGATATTAGCTATGGGCTACTTTCCATCTACAGTCCCCTAGCTGGGAGGTCAATAAAGAAATATGACAGATTTTAAGCGAAAGAAACTAGACATAATATTATAAAACAGAGGGAAAAGACATTTTGCAAAATACAAAATGGAAATGCAATAAAAAAAAAACTAAATCAGCTTTGAGTATAAATCCACACATTTGTACTAAAATCTCAAAAACAAACAACAAACTCGCCATTTTAAATTTTTTTTTAGGTAAGATATAAGTCATATAAATCTTTATTGAAGGAAAACAAAAGTGTAAATGATGGATATTGGTAATAGGATGAACAAACATGTCTTTAAAATATTAGCAAAAATCCTATATTGTGTATCCCCAACTTATCACTGAAAGCCTTGTTGTTGCTTGTCAACAAGGGAATGTTTTACTTATTTAGGTGCGTCATGCTTTTAATATAATATGGAAATACTAGAACTTATATACAAGAATCTTCTTGGGGTTTTTTTTGTTTGTTTTTTTGCCTCATTATACATCAGAAATGTTCAAATTATTACTCAATACCTGAGCATTTTTTCAGTCTATGTCCTTCTCTAAAGGGAATAAAATATTTAGAGGCCTACTCTTTACTTACTTTAGTCACATTTTTTGAATCTCTACCAGCCTCTGTGTTCTGTATTCGATTCCATACATGCTGTTATACTTTTTTAAGTACACCTGAACGTGCTTCTTTAATCACAGAAGAACCAAAAACTCACATCACGGTGTTTTCATATAGCTCAAATGAAAAAGAAAAATATTTAATTGTATCCTGCGACCTGTCCATGGTGCCCCTGCCTCCGCCCACAAGTGGCTCCGGCAGCTCCATGACCCTGAAAGGGAATAAACGGATGAAGATGACTGAATGAATGAATTTAATTGTATCCACACAGATGATCATACATCATTTCATCACAACAGCTCCTTTCATAGCGAGTGCCGCCTTGTTTGACTGGGATCATTTTAAGGTGCCCTATAAATTAATACATTTGAACTTGAACTCTAAAAGCTTCTTTATATAAAAGCACCAACTATGGCAATTAAGACGTGCAATAAAATTTTAAAACATTGTTATTACGCTTTTTTGTAAACATGCAGTTAAGGAACATATGCCTTTCAAACAAGCCATTAGATCAGCAATGTATTTTTAGCCATTGCTTCAAAATACAGAAGCAATATTTTTTTCATTCAAAATAATTACCCTAAAAAGCTTAGGTGGTTTAGTTGAAAGTTTTTCTTTAATGCAAAACTTTAAATGTATTTTTTTACTGCAGATTTTTCATGTGAACATATCTGAAACACAAAAAGTTACTTTAAGAAATGTACTTTCAGGTAATAGTCTGTTTCTGTATTAAAATTAGACTACAGTGATAGAGAAACAAACTTAAACTAGAAATAAATCATGAAGGAACTATGTATTTAGAATGAATTTGAACATTTTTAGTGCAAATGAGTAAAGAAATGTGTGCAAATTTCTGTGGAGGAACATAAACTGAATTTCATGGCATTACACCTCATAGATGATTGTATTATAATGTTTGCAACTGAATCAAGAAAGTTTCATGTAACTTTTTTTTTAATTAATTATATAATTTTACAGTCAAATAATATTACTTAACACATGCAGACTTTTCATGGTCAACCCATTTAAAGTCTGTGGCATCTCAAAAATACATAAACAGTTCAGAAGTGCTTTTGCAAAAACACTGTGAAATCTAACTGTGGTTTATGACAACCAAAACTCAGTGGATCTATACTTCTTGGCCCATTTTTCCTCTGCATGACCGATTAGGAGTGCTCAGTGCAGAATGGCAGTGAAAAAAGGCAAAACCCTTCGAATCTCACTAACACATGTGTAATTATTTACCCAGCCAAATTCAGAGGAACACCTGCTGACCTTCTTCTGACACAAATACTTCAACGGAGACTTATCCTTCTAGATAAACTTTTATTTAGGATTGTGAGAATGTTTATGAAAGTTGATCACTCTTTGATCCACTTTAATATTTAACTTGAGAGTCAATGTTTCATGATTCAGCTGGATGGTTTAAAGTTTGAAACTGTTGGTTGACTGTTCAATTTTTAACAAGTCTAAAACTATTTTTTAAAGGCATTTTAACATGAATTTTTAGAGAATTTTGAGAAACTTCTGGGAATTTCACCAGCAAGGATTTCTCAAAATGCAACACAAAGCATTTTGCATTTAGTTTCAAAAGGAGCATAAATTGATTTTACGTGTTCCACTGATAAGAGCAGCTTTGGCGTGTTTACATCTTGATATGAATTGAAGATGGTGTGCCTGTGGTTTTGCCTGCCCCTGTTCTTGCTCTGCAAGCGCAGATTGGCTCAGAAAAAGGAGACTCCTCTTTCCAACCCCCTTCTGATTGAAGGGACACAGTAGATCAACAAACCAGCTAAAACAAACCAACGTCAGCCGGTTCAGAGCTGCCAAGAAGAGCAGGCTTTTACTGTTTCACCCAGTTCAAGAGTCAAGCGCTAAACTAGAAATGTGTCACAGAAACCAGTCATTCTTGAACCAAACTGAATCAAATGCTCTTTAGCCTTGGGCGGAGAAACACTGTGGGCCACTGACAGATGTTGTCATGGCAGAACTTAAAGAAATGCTTTTTTACTTTTAAAAAATGAAAAAACATAAACATATTACAATAAATTAGATCAAAATTATTTCTAATATTTATACTTAAACAAGTTTTTTCTCTTCTTCTGAGGTAATCAGTATAAAGGAATTCTTCGAATACTGGAGAAAAAGTTCAAAATGTAATGTCTGTAAGTAACTCAGAAAAAATAAAACAGAAGGGAAAGGGACTCTCTTTCTATTACAACAGTTTGATCTGCTGCTCCTTCTTGCGTCAATTGACGCACAGCCCTTGCCCACCAGGTCAAAGACCTGCTTATTTTAAATGTGCACCCAAACTCGCAGGCAGGCTCAGTTTCTCTGAGAGCCAGAGACCTTTGAAGGACCCTCTGGACTTGGACACCATGATGCAACGGGCTTTGTTCAGCAGGAGCGCGCTGCTCGCTCAGCAGGCTGCAGCGGCTCTGGACAGCCCGCTGGTCGGGAGGAGCGCATCTGTACTGCAGCGCATGGATCACCGCTCCATGTCCTCGGTCACCATCCCGCCGCCAGCGTGCATGCTCCGGCCGCTTGAAGTTCCCATGCGTTATCTGTTCGGACCGGGACCCTCAAATGTTCCTCCCCGAGTTTTGGCCTCGGGTTCCAGACCAATTATTGGTCACTTGCATCCAGAAATGTATGAGGTAAAACCCTGACATCTAGAGTTGTTTTAATGGTTTGAAATTAGCTCCTGGTGATTTGGAAAAATGTTACATTAAGTGCTGAAAAATAATCATCGACCATAGAAAAGTGTTGTGCGTAATTACGCATCACTGCTGTGCCCTGAGACTAAAAACGTGTGTGTGTTTTTCATCTGTGCTACAGATCATGAACGACATCAAGAAGGGGATCCAGTACGCCTTTCAGACGGAAAATAACATGACCATAGCAATGAGCGGCTCCGGCCACGCAGCCATGGAGTGCGCGGTGTTCAACGTGGTGGAGCCTGGAGAGAGTGTCCTGGTGGCGGTCAACGGCATCTGGGGAGAGCGAGTGGCAGAAATTGCAGAACGGATGGGTAAGTGTTTGTAGAACATGGCTTTGGCAAACACTCCATATGTTTGTTGTGTTGTTTTATTGTATATGCCAAGTAGTTTAAACAAGTAAAACAACATAGCTTTTTTTGTCTGCAGGTGCTAATGTACACACAATAGTGAAAGCGCCTGGGGGATATTACACCAAGGAAGAAATTGAACAGGTTAGTAATACTCCTTTAGCCCTGGGGTGTGCAAACTTTTTCACTCGTGGGCCACAAAGGGTTCTATTTGATGGAAAGGGGCCAAAAGCACACAAGAGCACACATGCGGAGTGTTTTGGCAATCCACCTCATAGAGAAAATAACATGGAATCTGGACGGACACATACTTTAATTTTGATTGGAAATTAATATTAAAACAGAAGTTTTGAGTTGTTATTTTGAAGCTGTGGCTTTTGTTCTCATTGTAGAGTCAAATACACCAAAGGATTGATGTCCCTTCGGAGAAAACGCAAATTTAGAGAAATGCTGCTTTCATGTTGTGTTTTCATGTTCTGAAAAATGACTGTCCGACTGAGAAAAACGACAGATCTACTAACACCACATGAGTGCAATGAAACTTTCTGCTTCTAGACAATGGTCAATTTTTTGTGGGACAAATTCTATGGAGGAGACTCCAGAATTACACGGAAAATAAAACATTAATAAGGACTATTAAAATAATTTATTCCAGTTTGGCGGGTCAGATTGAATAGGTGAACCGGCTGCATATGGCCCCCGGGACATAGTTTGCCCACCCCTGCTTTAGCCCAAACTATAACTGTGCTTTTAATCTGATGATTTATTTTTGTTTCATGTACATTTAGTCTACCTGTTTTACAGTCATAAAGTTTCATTTATTTCCTAAATCATGGCATGAAGCGAGTAACTGGTCTTTTTCTGTTCCTCTCAAGGCCATTGAGAAACACAAGCCTGTCTTGTTTTTCCTCACACATGGAGAGTCCTCTGCTGGCCTCTGTCACCCAGTAGATGGCATTGGGGACATCTGTAGAAAGTACAGCTCCTGACATACATGTTTCAACCATAAATACTTCTTATTTCTCACTGCTTGCTGTTTCATACCCAACAGACATAACTGCCTCTTCCTGGTCGACACAGTTGCATCACTTGGAGCAGCACCGATTTTTATGGACAAACAAAGTAATGCAATAGTATATACTGAAGAAAAAATTAAATTCAACCCCCCTTGCATGATATTTAGGCATTTTACTTCTTTTCTAAGAAATTGACATCTTGTACACTGGTGCTCAGAAGGCACTAAATGCACCTCCTGGCACAGCACCCATCTCTTTTAATGACAGAGCATGGTAAGAACAGCTGTATTCTGCATTTTGTCTTCTATATGTGCTCAAATTTACCTAAAAACTGTTCATATTTGATGTTTTGACAGCCACAAGATGTTTAACAGAAAAACAAAACCAATATCCTACCTCTTCGACATGACACATCTGTCCAACTACTGGGGCTGCGATGGAAATACAGTCAGAGCGTATGTTTAAACCAAAGCCATGCAATGTCACTAAACACATACACAAGATAAAAACGGAACAGTTTTGCTCTGGGTTTTTAGATATCATCATACTGGGCCTGTGTCTGGATTTTTCGCCCTGAGGGAAAGTTTAGCAATTCTTGCTGAAAAGGTAAAAAGGTCCACCACTTTACCTCTTTGCAAAATAGCTGAAAAAAAATTAACTTTCTATGTCACGTTCTCTCTTAATATTTATATGTATTACATAATTATTTTGTCCATTTTTAATTGTACCAGTTTGTTTTAGACTGAATCAATTTAAAAACACTAAACATTTATTTTGCATCACAAACATGAAATATGTGAACTTTTAACTGTTTTTTTGCATCTCTAAATAATTTTGTAAACATCATTGACTCGTTTTATGTCTTAATTCTTACAGTATCTGCAATTATGACAAAAAATAAAGCCTGTTAATTCCTGAAATAAAATAAGAAATAAAATTAAAAAAAAGTTTTAGTTGCAAAACAAATAAATACTGTCGTCATTTCCTCTTTGTCACTTGTGAGTTATTTTTAGGGTTTCTAAACGCATCAAATCATGGTTTTCTCTAATCGTTTTGATTACTGACTGAGCCTTTGTCTTTATCCAGGGGTTGGAAGAGTCTTGGAGGAAACACAAAGAGGTAGCAGCCTACCTGTACAAAGGGCTGGAGGATCTTGGTCTCAAGCTCTTCATCCCTGATAGGGTGAGGTAGATAGTTTTTCAGGTGTTTATGAATCATAAAAAGTATTTTAATTAAAAACAAATTACACGAAGAGATGAGTTTAACCAGTTAGTTTTTAAAAATGATGTTTATTTTTTTCTTCTCTGTGTGTGCTAAATGTGTCCTTTCTGCAGGATTTGAGGCTTCCCTCCGTTACCACAATAGCAATCCCTGAAGGTTACGACTGGAGGGAGATGCTGGGCTACATAATGAAATACCACCAGATGGAAATGACAGGAGGACTGGGGCCTTCTATCGGCATGGTAAGTTGGAGGTGATTAAGCAGAGTTTTGCCTGCTTAGGTTTTACATCTGACCATTATTCCCATGATTGATGGCTTCAAAATTCTACTTTAGGCTAAAATTTACTCCAGTTCCCCGTCAATCAAGCTATTTATTATGGACTACATTTTAGTGTTTTTCCTAATTTGACATTCTTTAGCAAATCCAGATATTAATATTACTAAACTGCATCATGGTTTCTGAGATTTATATTAAAGTGAAATTACCAATCTGATCTAAAGGCAGATTATACAGCGAAAGCAGGGGTCATCAAGCATAACGGTTTCCTGATTCATCTTGCTGAGTCACTGCAGACAATGCTTTGTGTCCGCCTTTTCCACCTCTCTTTTCATTAGGTGATGAGGATCGGATTAATGGGATACAACTGTGAAAAGACTAATGCTGACAAAGCACTTCATGCCCTGGCAGATGCTCTGAAGAACTGCAAAAAGAGCAAGGCTTAAAAGCTCACATTCCCAGAGTGCTGACTATATGTCCATCCATCAATTAAACAATAAGTGTCTCCTCCTTGAAGACAGATGAGATAATGTGAAAAAATTTTAATTTTGTGGTTTTCTCCACAAGGATTTCAGAGTAGTCCTATTGTATAAATTAGTAAAATAGTTGTAGTTTTAAAAATAAAAGTATTGATATTGTCATATGACTCATGCTGAGTGCACTTACAATGTCAATAAAGACATTATTTTGTCAAATATTTGTCTCCCTTCAATGTGTGGAAACAGGGAAAGTTAAATCTGTTTTTGGTCGCTATGCTGAAAGCACACTACATTACCCACAATGCTCACAAGAAGAGCGGAAGTTGTTAGTTTTTGCTAGCGTCATAGTTGCTGACTACATTCGTGCAGTGAAGTCTCGTAATAGAATTTATGAATGGCGTGTCCTTTTGAACCCAATGGTAGGTTTATTTTTTGTCTTCAGTATTTGATAAAATAGCATAATAATGTTCATGTCATAGGTTACAACCGCGAAACAAGACCGCGGTCAACTAACTTCAATACGCGTTTGTTTGTACATCTCTTACTATCTCACCGTTTGTTGCTGTTGTTAAATTAAATATAAACGATGTTTATATGCCATTAGTACAAAACATTACAAATATGTGAGCTTTGTCGCAACAGTTTAGATTTTCTGTTATCAATGAATGCAGTCCATGGTGTTTTCTGGTTTTTGACCTTGAGTTGCATTCAATGTACCTCGAACACGACAACACCAAATCTTTTATTTTCGTTGCCTAACTAATTAATCGTAACTAAAACCTAGGTTTAAATCTTTTATTTTGTTTGTTTTTTTATTGCTTAAAAGAAAGTGATTTAATACATATAATGGATCAAAAAGGGCCCTTCTGACTGTTGTCCCTTATACAATGCCAGATTGTCAGACTGTAACCTGGCTGACTTTTTTCTTGTGAATTTGTTTTTAATAATAATAATTGAAACGCCAATTAGATGTAAATATATAATAACTGCTGTAACGACGATCACTTACTTTACAAATCTTGTTCGCAAACATAGTCTGGCACGCTTCTGCCCCCTTGTGGAGGTATGTATTCATTACAGTTTGGTCAGATTTCTAGATCTTGAACTCCTTGTACATGTTTTTTCTTGTTCATAAATTCAAATGTTCTCATTTTTTTCATCTTTTTTTCATCAATCTCTTCGGGGTATCTAGCACCATTATATACCATAGTTGCTTTTCTTTTAAAGTGTTGCTTTATATATATTTTTCCACTGTCCCTTGCTGTAGCATTTTTCCCTCCTGAAGTCTACTCTTTGAATCTAATTTAAATATAATAGAATTTAAATGAAGCCCAGTTAACATGACTTTTAGAAACCAATGACTGGTGTATTGTTTTTGTGGTGCTTAATGGCACAAAGGTTTAAGGATCTTGCAGTGACTAGAACATAAGACCGTGACACAAATTGATCAGAGTGATGAAGGTTAGGGTTTTGGTTAGGGATGACCCGTTTGACACGGACACTTCAGCTCTTGTTTCACCTTCGTGAAGCAGAGTGGTTTGGCACAGTGTTTTGGGGCGTGTGTCGACTAGCGCAGATCAGCTGGTTCATGACGTATGAAGCCCCAAATGCATTGTTTAGTCAAACCAGACTTCAGATGTCAATTGTTTTTGAACACTTGGGCGTGCAATTCTCAATACAAATGAATCCCAAACAACGTTTCCCGACCAGTTTTGTTGAATCGGAATCAATGTCAGTTCATTGCACTTTACCATGGCTCCCAGTCATCCAAAGGTCATGAGTTTTAAACCAACATTTTACAATTTTACCTTGCGTTTATTCCCTTCTTGTGATGTATGTTTTGCAGTGTCAAAGCACTTCTCACAGAAATGGTCACACATTGTGTTGTTTTACGTTTTTTTTATTATCATTTCCACATAGAAGCGTTAGAAGGAAATGGAGCTTAGTTGAAGCAAATGATATACGTCCAGTCCACCACCAGATGTCGCTGTCCTGTGTGGTTTCAAAGCCCCAAATGGTTGATTTATTTATCTATTATTCCAGCACAACTACATGAACCCAGAGGAAGCTTCATGGGGCTTCTACTCCCATCCATAGTTTTGGATATTAGTTTTTGTTAGTTTTTCTTTTCTTTTTATGTATTTTTGTATGCCAGTGGCATCTGGTATATCTTTGGATGCTTTTTTAAAAATCACGCAGGTCCCTGATTCATATCTTGGTGCTCGTTCGATTTTTACTGAGACTTGTTGGCACATGCAAAAGATCCATAGCTCTGGGTTAGCTTCAACATGCGTGTAATGAATACACTAGAAGGGGCGTCCAGCAGAACATCAGCCTAAACTGCTTTGTGATCAAAAAGAGAAGTTTGAGGCTCAGGAGATGTGGTTAGACTGCAGACAAACATAAACAGTAATCCAACAGGGCGTTTCATATCCAGTGCTAAAGGAAAACATGCTGTCCATGAAAGCGAGTTATGACATTTTTTAGGTGAATTTTGGGTGAAATTGGCATATTTTCATTGTTATGCAGACGATCTGCAGATACATCTACCCCTCAGTGTAGGGGAAAAAAGAGCTCACAAAATTCTGAGTGGGTTGACGATGTAAAGCAGAGAGAAAGCAAGAGTCTTGTTTTTGGTGACACCTCCACAACTGACTGCACGTCTGTTAAAATCCTGACTATCTCTTTGATAGTCTTCTGAAATGACCAGATTGACAAAAACGTTAACTGATTGAGCTTCTTGTGCCGTTTAGCTAAAGTTAACCTTCCCTGAGCCACAGTGATCTCAAAACAGAGATCCGCGCTCTGATTACCATTCAGATAGATAATTGTAACTCTGTACTTTGGTGTCACTCAGCGATCACTTCACCGCCTCCACTTACTGCAGAATGCAGCAGCACGACTTAACCGGCACATCCAGACGAGCATCGATCACTGCAGTGCTCGATGCAGTCCCTCTGTCCATCTTAGAACTCAGTTTAAATGTTTACTGCTTGTTTTTAAAGCTCTTGGTTGTCTTGCCCCGGTTTACTTAAAGGAGATATTTAACTGTTTAACTGCAGCCCTTCTAGAGTTTTAAGGTTTTCCTGCCTGTATCCGGATCAGGGGCTCAATTCACGGCAGAAACACTGAGATGGCCATATCAGACCTAAACAGCTTTAAAGGCCCACTCCGATCATGTTTTGATCTATTTAGTTTTTTTTTTAATTATTATAATGATTATGCCGTTTCTAGGCAACATTTTTTTTTTTAAACTGTGTAATTTTCTAGAGCGGCTTTAGTTCATTAGAAATTCCTCTCTGAGCTGTGGACAGAAACATCCATCCAGACATCCATCTGTTTCCACGCTCTGCCACTAGCTGACTGACCCTTACACCCAGAAATGCCATTTTAACCTTAATTTTCTTTATACATGTCCTCCACCATGAGAAAAGGGACAAAATGACGTGTTAAATACACCAAAAACAACATTTTATTGAGTGGGTCTGCAAACGTAACTAAAAATGTACTTTTTAAAAAAGGAATTTTAATACTCTGTAATTGGTGGCATCTTATTGTCTTTTACTCATTTTAATAAATTCTTATCTTTAATTAAAAAAATATATTTTATTTCTCTCTTTTTTGTAAAGCACTCTAGCACCCTGATGGTGTTGGAAAGGTCTATAAAGTTTTGTTCATTCAAGGATTCAAATTCGGAAAGGCTTCGGTTGAAACCATTCAACTTCTCCGGGTCCTGGTTGTGTTCGTCTTGGTCCAAAACTGCTTTCAAATTCATGATATACTTGTGTGATTCCAGCCTCAGCAGAGCTGAACCCAGCTGTTCGCTCTCTGGAGTGGCTGCTGGGCTCCTGGGAGAGCGATGAACCCGGAGAAGGCACCTTTTCATCCATCAAACCCTTCCGATACACTGAGAAGCTGCATTTCAGCCGCGTGGGGCAGCCAGTCATCAATTTCATGTAGGCTACTGCAATTTAACTCAAATTTCACATTTCCTACAGCTGGTTCCTCTCTGATTCTGTTTTCAGGTTCAATGCCTTTAATGCAGAATCAAACAAGCCCCTTCACAGAGAATGTGGTTTTATCCGAATGCAGCCCGGCACCAACAAAGTGGCTTTCATCATTGCACAGAACTCAGGTAGATCTCCTGCTGCCGGCCATCAAAAGTTTCTAGTGTTGATCAAAAACATGTATGTTGTCAGAAAAGCATGATGTTATTTATGTACTGCCTCTGTTTGGTCCAGTTTGGTCAAAAGATGAGGCCACAGCAAATATGGAAGACCAGAGCAATTTCACATTTTGAAATGTTGTTATTGAACTCAGAGAACTTGATCTTGCACGTCTTTGTCGTGCTCTGGGTAACTTTTCTTCAGGTTTGGTTGAGATCGAGGAAGGAGAACTCACAGGGCAGCAGTTGAACCTCCAGAGCAAGAGCGTTGCCAGAATCTCCTTCGCCAAAGAGCCACATGTGCAGGAGGTACATCTGGTCTTCTGCACTTATTAACAAAAAAGGAAAGGTTAGATAATCGCTGCATCACAATTATGAAATGTGTTGTTCCTTTTTTTTTTGTTTTTTTTTTTTAGATTTGTCGTGTGTTCAAGCTGCAATCAGATGGGAGGCTGGAGCAGACAGTTTCCATGGCAACAGACAACCAGCCACTGGCTCAACACTTGCACATCACCTACCGTCGCTCTTCCTGAACCAACAAGCAGTTGCACTTCTCATGCAACGTTATCTTGAGTCTAGAAAAGACGAGCTTCTTAAAAGTACTCGGATAAGAAAAGTAGCTGCAACATAACTATATTAACAATGCCATTAAATACCTCGGATTGTCATATTTTTCTCTGAGTAGCTTGTGGAAAAAGAGATTGCACTGTTTTTTTTTCAGGGTAAAACATTTTTGTTCAAGTTTTAATGTGTTTCATCTTTAATGTTTCCTCTTAAAGTGGTTTGTTTTATTCCATGGTCTAGAGTTTAAAAAGGGTATTTTTTTAACATATTTTCAAGAAAAAAGAATAAAAATGTTATTTGTAAGTTGCTGAACATGTTCATAATTTGTTCATTTTGTTTTTATTTGTGTTAATTTTATAACTGATTTAATAAATCTCTTCAAGTGAATGTACTGGTTGGATTAAATTACACAAAAACATGTTTTGTTTTTTTTTTATATACAACAGCATTGTTGGGCTTGGGAAAGCGTCTTAACAGGACTTTATTTTCTGTGTTCTTTAGAACAATGACAATAAAAGAGGTGGAAAATGAGAAGTCATCTAAAATTTCATAGAAATGCCTCAGTTTTGACTCAGCTGTTTTATATTTAAGGGATAGGTCAAGAGAAAACCCATTTTTTAAGTGTAGAGATCGGATCAATGATAACCCAGCTCTATTTATGGGTGGGAATAAGATTATCTCACAATAAAACACATTATGAATCATATCTGGTTAATAGCACAGATTTTTTAATCATTTCAGACAGTTTTGTGTCGACATAATCAATACAAAATTCTAAATGGATCCTGGTTTAAAGCTGCTAAAACTATTTCAAGCGTCATATAATTTTAAATTGGTTATATTTGAACCAAAATTCCTGTTAAAACTATTTACTGTCTCTCTCTTGACTTCTTAAGATCAAAATCCTTAAGTTTTCTTCATGCGTGGATGAGGAGCAGCATGATGGATTCCCCAGAGTTACATGGACCGTATTTTCCGGACTATAAATGGCTGCGGAGTATAAGTCGCACCAGCCCAAAAATGCATTATAAAGTAGAAAAAAACACAGATAAGTCGCACTGGACTATAAGTTGCATTTTGACTGGAAATTTATTTGACAAAATCTGAGACCAAGAAGTAATAACTTGCACAACCTCATATGACACAATCATAGCAGACTGTTTATCTCATTATTTCATAGTAATTCTTTCTCATATTTATTTATTCCTTTCATGAAGCATCATTGGCCAACTAATACTCTGTTTTCATCCTGTATTTGTAGAAACAGTTGTCATTTTTATTGCATTTCTGAATCTATGAAATCATTGGAAAATAGAATATTATGTTGTTAGCCTTCAAGATCTTACTGTAAAAAAGTTTGTTGATTCTCTGAGTCCCTTAACATACCTCATACATCAAATTGACCCAGGAACGTCATCTCTGTTCCTCACAAATGAACATAACAGGAGGGTTAATAATGTATTTATTTCAATTTATTTCTAATATAAGTCGCTGCGGAGTATAAGTCGCACCCCTTGCCAAACAATGAAAAAAAGGGCGACTTATAGTCTGGAAAATACGGTATGTCTGACAACACCATGGGCTGCTTACATAAAACACAGGCAGGAAAAAAAAAAAAGATCTGCACATTCTTAGTGCATTTAAACATTTAACAAAGCTGCAAAATCCTGCATGTTATTTTAACCAAATTTGAAAACAGCTGCTCATGTTCATGAGGATGGATGCCTGCCTGCCTGCTCTTTACCAGATCTACTGGCTTCGGCAGTGATGCAGCTTAAAAGGTCTACCTAAAAGGTAGACAAAGGTAGACATTTTTACCATTTGCTCAATTTCATTTTATAAATAACATAAAAAATATCACATTTTTTAACTAGTTACTGTCATTTTTCTGCTTACTTTATCCTTTAACCTACAGATCAAGCACAGTTATCAAATTCTTAAAATATGTATATATACTGTGGGTCGGATACAAAAATTGTACTTACACCGTCCAGGATACGGTCAAGTTTAATGAGGATATAAAAAAATAACACAAATGAACACTAAGAGACATTCATGATACAAAACCATCCTGGTGTGTCGATGTGTGGCCATCTTCTTCTGGTTTGGATTTTATTTGTTAGTCACAAAAATAAAGGAGCTAAAATCATAAATAAACTATGTACAAATTAAAAACAATCATCAGTGTAAAAAAATAAATTCACATTCAATGTGTACCATTCAATTCTCCTTGCATTTGGTCCATTACTGGGCACAATGGGAAGCCTGTACTTTGCACTACCTTGAGTACTGGGGGAAAAAGCATCAAGGAGGTGGAGTGACACAAAAGAGAGCATTTATGCCCGTTAACATTGTGGTGATTCCTCTTTGGTTGAAGGGAAATCACTCTCAGGCTAAAGTGGCACAGAGACAACAAACAGGCTGCTCAGGAAATGTTTGTCGGTAACCAGGTAGCAACGGACAGAAAGCGGCAGCAGATCAAACCTCATCGAGCACGGCGACCATCTGCGCTCCAGCTTTTCATGACCAGTCTGAGGTTTTCAGCTCATCATATTGGCCAGCTGTTCACGGTTCCTTCATGACGTAAACGTACAGCGTAGTGAGAGCGTACTTGACAGACTCCATGATGGAGGACAACCAGGGCTGCTCTGAGGTGAGCTCCTTCTTCACCACGCATTTGGTGATCTCAGCCTGTCAAACAGGAAGGACAGACAACTGTTTCATCACTTAGTTCTAACTGTGGGGAAGCTTTTCACTGGGTTTTCCATTTTGAACACCTCAAAGGTTCATGTTCTAGGATTTGTAGAAATAAGTGTAAATCTCGATCTAATCGAATCTCTTTTTCCAGGGTGGACACATTCCTAAGTTTCCTGAACTGCACATGTTAACTATACTCTACTGTCAAAAATGACATGAATACAAGCTCCTGAAGAATTAAAGTTAGATAGTAAAAATGTATATGAACTTGTTCAAAAAAATGTCACATTAAGACTTAGTGTAGTTTATTTTTATAGCAATCTTGACCTATAAAACTATATTTTTTTTCGATATAATTTATTTGAATAACTATGTTTTTTAGATGTTTTTTTTATTGAAGTGAGGCACTAACTCTGAGTTTTTCAATAAGAATCTATATATTTCCAAATCAAGGTGTTTAAAACCTTTATTAAAAAAAATGTTCTGTGGCCACTGTTAGGAAAACAACATTCCGATACTAAAAGAAAAGAATTTCTCAAATGAAGAATTTAGGTCTTAAAAATTGATATGAGAAAATTTGTATTAAAGCATCGTGCTTCAATTTTTGGTAGTTTAACTTGATTATATTAGGAGCTGTAGATTTCCTGATTAAGTTAAGAATTTTGACTTTGCAGGCACATTATGATTAAATTAAATTTGGATGTTTAGTTTAAAAAAAACCTCCCGAAAACACAAAAGAACAACAAAAAAACATCACCAGGCAACCATTTGTGTCCATTACTGAAACAAACTGTTGGAAATGTTGAGAAAGATAATCTACATTCAGGTGTTACTTCAGTAATATTTTGACTCTCAATGTTGCATAATTATCACTCAACTTAATAATCACTATTTTTTTCTTAAATCCCAGCAACCTCCAGCAGTAGATGCTATTTAAACACTTACTTAAAAAAATCCAAATCCTTCAACACAACTTTATCTGATACTTTGATAGGTGAAAAACACATTTTAGGTTTATGTACGAATGTGTGCATATTAGTCTGGGTTTTATAAAACAAAAGAAAATGCAGATGGTCCTCCTGGGTTATTAAACCTAAAACAAAACATTTGCACTTTTCTTTTGCTTCCGTGTTAGAGGCATGGAGCTCTTTATGCTCAGCTAAGAGAGCTTCTGCATCCTGCTTCACCTACAAATTAAAACCTTGCTTTTTATTTTGAAGGGGCTTTGAACTCTGAATAGTAAGTAATTGAATAGTAGCAACTAAAAGAAATACATTTTATACATATAATGACGTCTTTATTTAAAGTTTACCCGCTGATTTCTGATCAGCACCTAATGCAGCCCATTAAAATTAGTGTGGTTCTATCTTTAGAATACCATCCGGCAGAAATTATATAGAATTATTTCTATTTATTTAAAATAAAATAAAATAAAAAATAAATTGTGGCACATGTTAAAAAATTCCTTTAAAGAGCTCTCACCCATCCTCCTCTCCTTTTTAACCAGGGAACCAGGAATTTGCGAACAAACTGCCCAAGGCTGTCCACCAAGATGTGCACGGTGGTGAGGTAACCTTGTCTGACACAATCCACAGCCAGGGCTCCAGCTACTGCATACATGGACACCACCTTGCCCCATGTTATACCTAAAGAAAATTTAACAAATAGGGTTAGGTTTAAGTACATCTGCAGAAACCCTGTTGTTCCTTTCACTGCAAAAACTCCACGTGCTGCTGAGTTAAGGATAAATTTAACCTTCAATAGCTCAGACTTAAATGGAGTCTTTCTGTTGGGTTTTGGCTGAAAGAATTGAAACGTCTTTAAAAGTTAAAAAAAAAAAAAAAAGAAATCTGCAAAGCTTTAGTCTCATTTCTAACTTCATGTGACCCATGAGGGCCAGTGATTGGACCTTGAACTGAAATAAACGGCCCATTGAAGTCGACAAACCACAGCATCTGCGTTAACTTCACTGATAAGAGGTTTTTACAACAACGCTCATGATTGAGGACAAGCCGCAAAGTCCCTGAGGGCACTGAAAGGGGCCGCTTTAAGTTCAAAAGCATGTGGATCGATGTAGCTGGAAAGACAAGTCCAAACTGGGTCTTTTTACCATCAAGTCAGGGACATAAAAACTCTCATCGGATGAGATTAACGCAAATAACTAATTCTAGGTATTCTTCCCAGAATACCCGGGACAATGATAACAGGTTTAAGTGTTATGGTGGAGGACTGAATGACCTCCCTTAGCCTGGCTTGCTTCGTCATGAATGCCTCTGGAGCTGCGGGTGAGCTTAAACGAGATAACCCATGGAAACTGTCAGCGTATGTCAAGGCTAACTCTCTACTGAGAAGCAGTCCAAGAATAGAGATGAGATTGCCAGGGATAAAGACATGGGGGGGGGGGGGGGGGGAAGAAAGAATGAACAGGAGTGGGAGGAAGGAGGGGAAAAAAAACAATAAAGAAACCAGTCACGCAGATTATAATGATGGATTCATTGGATGTTACGTCTTTTCACAAGAAATTACTTTAAAGTCCAGACAGACAAGAAGATTTGACTTTATGTTCTATTTATATCCCTCCATCCAACAAGGCTGGAGCAGACGTGGGTTCACAAGTTTGTTGTTTTTCAGAAGGAATCCCACGCCGTTTCTAAAAATTACAGCCTTGTGATGTCAAATCAGAGGAACATCGGGCCAGAGCACAAGTTAAAAAAAAAAAGAAAAAAGACATTAGGCCGGTCGTTTTTCCAGGCAACAATCCAAATGTTCTTGTTCATCATGCCGCAGCCAGACTCTCATCTGTCCCTGAAGGGTTCTGCAGTCATTTTTATGGTTCACTTCAAAATGTTACAGCTTTTTATAGTTAACTGAACACAAATGTCCAGAAATTTGTAACTGTAAGAACTATAAAACTGACCTTTAGGATTTTTCATTTAAGGTGGTTCTAACATGGCAACAGGAGTGTCCGACATTTACACTCCAGTTTCAGACTGAGGATGCTATTATTTAAATAAATTCATGAAAGGGAATTCTTAATTTGGGATTAACAGAACGATTGCCATAAAAGGTGGAAATGTTAAGGTTAGTTGATAACTCTTTGTTTAGTTCAAAACTGAAGCCGTCAAAGAGAGGAACAAAGCTTAAAGGGCTTAAACAGAAGCAGAACATGCCTAATTAGTGTCACCATGTTTCCAATTGATGCTTAGATAACCAGCTAATTCACTTACTGCTCATGCAGTCTTATGCAAGACTTTCAGAGCAATTTCCTTTTAAATTAACAGTACATTCTATTGAATCACTACCCAAATGTGGATACAGAAAATGAGCCTTTGTGGGATTGCTTCCTGACAAAGTTGCTAGTTGAAGATCTTAAAATAAATGGTAAAAAGTGCCTTCGGTGTGAGTTTTTTCTTTTTTTCTTTTTTAACGGGAAATCCTTTTAGACTCAGTTTTATTGGAAGTTTCAAGGTAGAAAAGGTCCAACAGCGTCTGATTTCCACCCACTCACCCAAAGAGCCAATCTGACCAGATGAAAACCGCAAAACGCTTAAATGTTCATGCTCGGTCTGATCTCTTTTGGCTTCTTCATTTGTGTGCTTACGATCCCCAACATTTCCAAGGTGACCGCATCTCCTTTGCTGTACCTGCTGAGAAAATCTCTGTTGCCACACCAAGGAAGGCATCTGAAACCACGTTCTCCATGGCAACAGAAATGTTGAGCTGCCGTGCTACGTTCCTGTACAGACCAGGCTGTATGCACTCCAGCTCGTCTCCTAGGAACAGGAAAGTGGCAGAGACACAAGATGGGGACAGTCTCTTAGAAAGAGTTGTGTGAAAATGAGACATCAAGAAGATAAAATAAATAAAACTGACTGATTCAGGTTATTGCTTTTTCCAAAAGTGATTTCCAACAGTTTTTATGTCTAAATCCAACTCAAAAAGTTTGAATATTTGACATGATTAATTAAGTCTTCCTGCTATAATTTGCAGTCCCCCTAAAAAAAAATGAAAACAAAGCAACATTCCTGTTTTACATTAACAGGACTCTAAACATTTCAGTGAATATTAACTTCACGTATGGCATCTTACCTAGACACAGAAGAACCATAGTCACCTCGGAGAGTGCCGCATTGGAGGGAGAGAAATTAATTTCGGCTTTGGACCACCCCAGCCCATTTTGGTGGAGTCTGGACAGGATGTAGTCTCTGCACAGCGCTTTCGACTGGGACACCAGCTCCTTCTCAGGCAGCGATCGCTCAAACACATCCAGGACCTCAGCCGCAAAAACAGAGGAACGCCGCAGAACATCCATGTCCTCCCTGCTGGGGATGTGGGTCAGGGAGTCGGACCTCTCAGGGATCAGCTGTGTAATCAAGAGCGTCCTCTTTTTCCTCCGGGATCAGCCAAGTCTAGTGATGAGGGTCAAACGGCACCTGTGAGGACAACATGACTGGGTAGCTTTCAGCACATGGATCTTCAGTCACAAATGTAATCAGATTAGTAATATTTATCTACAATATTGGTCCGTGTTTATAGCAAATGTGGGTGTATCTAAAACTGACCAGAAACTTATATAAGAAAGTGATGGAGGCGTTATTGTTGAGTCATTGATGGTCAAGTTAGAGATTGGATTATGCAACAAGCACATGATAACATGGGAAATGCTGCTCATGTTCATCTGATATATTTATAAAAATAAAAATAAATGACCATAAAGAAAATTCCCACTCACCATCTGCATTGCTGCTCCTTAGATGGCATCAAAATAAACTTTATCCTGATTGATCCATGAGTGGAAAGGAAAACTCCCAGCAATTCTTGTCCAAAACAACAACTGATAAAAATGTTTGCAAATTCCTCTGCCTGGTCTGGGCAAATCCAACAACCTCTAAAAGAAGTTCTGGTTCGGACCTAAAAGGTCCAATAGCTCCCGGAACAGCAGCGACCGTTTGAGGCGAGTCAGCAGGAGGACGCCTACCTGTTCCACCTTCCCCTGTTGCGCCCACAGGGTATGTTAGTTTTCTAGCTGAAGGGATCCCGGAGGGGCGGTGTGGTTCCCGGCTGTCCCGTCCAAAAGGCTCAAACTGACTCCCGCGCGGGAAGAGACGGACGAATCAACCGAACCTGCTTTCTCATTCACAAGTAAACGCGGATTAAGGAGCCAAGACGCGCTTGGATCAGATCTGTTGTCACGCTTCACGCGCATTTATGTCACAGATAAGAGGTTTTTAACAGGCTAATGGAAATCTGCTTCATGAGGGATTGAAATGACGCTGGTTTTATAGTCAAGTAATAATAATAAAAGCTAAATCAGATCTGCTTTGTGATTAAAAAAATAAAATAAACCTTTTGTTTCACGTGTGAGGACTTTCTGTCAAGTTTATTGCGTAAACTTTTATGAAGTACTCCATTATTGTTGGTCTCCTAAGTCTGCCTGTTTGGTTATTTACTTAGTTTTTGTTTGTTTGTTCATGTGATTATAACATTGAAGTATACACACTGTCAAATAATTAAAATCTGAGATTAATTAAAAAAAAAAAAAAAAGCTTAAAAACGAAGTAGAAAAACTGGACATTGAAAAACAGCTAGATGTCGCTGTTTCTCACTTTTTGAGTAGATTAAAAAGTCTCTAGTTGACCTCAACTGACTTTTGTACCTTTAAAGTTGGTGTAGTAAATAATACAATAATACAGTAAATGGTACATAAAATTTTTGAGAAAGAAGGAAACTGATGATTTTTTACTGAATATTTTGATGTATGATGGCATATATTAAAGAAAATTATATGTAACTGTGTATAAAAAGGATAAGCTTAAAAACATCCTGCAGGCTACAAAGTCAAGAGTTTTAACAGCAAATTTGCATCACAGTAAAATATTTTTTATCTTAAATTAAAGTTTTAAAGCTTAGTTTATTTTACAATGTGAATCAATTTGGTCGATTTAACTCAAAATATAGCCTTCAAACCAGTTGTGATTTATAAGAAATGAATGATTTCAAGTTTATCTATTTATTTTTATTTTTTTCAAATGAAGGCCATATTTTGTTCACGTAAGGACAGAAGACCTTATACAAAGTTATGTAAAGAGAATTGCTGCTTATGGACCTGTTATTGTTCTATTAATAATGACCTGGAACCAGACAATTTATGAATAGGCTCTGCTTTTTAAAATTCATCAATGATGAAAATGCTTCAAAATTTCCACAGAATACCTTTTTTTCCAAATAAAATAATGAAATTCACTCTTGCCGTGTTATTCAAGACCATTCTCTTGTTTTTTTCCATCTTGGGAGGCTGCTGCCTAAATGTTTCACATTCCTGCAGCAAGAATTCCTGAATTATTTTTTGAAGGACAGCATTGGATGAAAGAAGGCCTTGCCTCCACAGATTTGCATGTTTTAATATTTAAATCGACAAGTGTGTAAATGAGAAAAACAACTTTTTACTTTTTGCTTCTAGTGGTAAATTTTCCATAGTGTTTTAACTTTTCCACAACATGAGGTATGTGTGAAATTTAAACAACATTTTCAAACCAAAAACACTAATTTTACTAAGTTTAACTATTTTTTTTATTTGCACATTGATGAACTTGGATCTATACTCCGGTTCATTTAGACTTAAGCTTCCCGGATAATCTATGACACCCTTTTCTATAGAAAGATCTAGGAACCCTGCCAAACACTTCCTTTTAAACTCCCTTATTTTTTTAGAGGAAATCATCACCAAATCCATAATAAATAATAAGAAATGCATTTTTCGAAATTCATTCTTCTAATCAAATTTTAGATATCACATGTTTCTCGCAGATTGTTCTTTCCCAGATCTGTATTTGAAAAACTCCGTATTTGTTTTTTTGCACAATAAAATCACTTTTTTTAAGCAAAAATTAAACAGTTAACATGGTTTAGTAATGTAAAATTAAATGTTTTGGTTGGGGTGTTCAGTTACCCAACAACTGTGTGTGTGAGGTCAAAAAGGTCTCTTTGACCTGTGGGGCAGGATTGTTTTACAAGATATGAAATTCCTACAATTTAAACAAAGATAAGTAAACACAAACTTGAGTGAAAATTCTGCCTAGAAATGCTGTCTTTGTTTGTTTTTTGTACACATGTCATCATCTTTGTGAGTGCAGAATGTGAAGATACAAACAAGCTCAACGTTATTGGTATCAAAATCAAAAAATCAAAATCAGAAAGCCATGCAAGGATAGATGTCTGGTATTTTTGTAATTTTTTATCAACAGACAAAACAAACTAACAAAATGGGACGGAAAAACACAAAAAACAGATAAATATTTGCTCAAATCTGGTAGTCACTGTACCAGGAAGCTATAGTGTTTTCATAACAGCAAGCTTGACCTGGAGTGTTGGGAAGTTCAGGGTGATGGGAGTTCAGAGAAAAGAAAATATTTTAGAAAAAAAACAACAACAACAGGCTGACAAACCCTCCATTAAAATTAAGTTGAAGCTCTGACAAAAGGAAAAGTATTTGCACTAAGAAGCTAGTATTTTTCTGGAACATATTTTATCAAGGAGATTTGACTGGAACCATTGGTTTCTGTGCTTTAACTTTCTCCTCTGATGTAGATCTTTTAGAGAATTGTTATTTAGATATTAAATCTACATCAAAAAGCACCACAAACCAAAGTTTTCTGTTATTTTCAGCAGGACACAAGCTTCCTCCAATGACCAAATGTAGGAGTTCTTACTTTGTGGGCCAACAAGGGAGTTCTTGATCAAATAAAATAAAATAAAATAAAGATAATAATAGAAGCGCGTGACAATCCCTTTACTGGATCAGAAATGTCAATACAGTTTTCAGAAAATGAAATGTTTATATGCCGCACAGTGACTAGCAAACCAGACATGCTTGTTTTTTTATAGCATGGATGTTTTCCAAAGAAAACATGTTTATCTTTTTATATTAAGAAATGCCATCACAGTATTCAGGGAAATCAGAAAGAAGAACTTGTTAGGATAACTTACTTAACTTATAATCAGGTTTATGATATTTTGCCCTCACTTCCATCCTTGAACTTACCAGCAGAGTTAAGGACAGTAAGATTATTTGTTTTTGAAAAGTAATAAAAGGATTCATTTGTTGGACAGAAAATGGGAAAATTCCTTGTTTTGACTAAACAGTTGACATACCCTCTCGTTTCTTTGAAGCTGTGCACACAGTTAGTTTAAAGAGGTTTTGTAAAATTTGTTGGGTTCAATAAATTATAAATGACTTCTGTCTCTGAACAATAAAAATGGAACTTAGTTGGTAAGTGTGTATGACGGTCTGACAAGTCTATAAAGAACTCAAGAAATATGTTGGCTAGATATTTGCTCAGCTGCAAAAAACAGAAGGAATCTAAATTGAATATTCCATTCATAAAAAACTCACAACATACAAACATAATCATTTTTAGTTTTTACTTTTTTTTTATTTTAAGGAGAATTGTGCAAACCAGTAAAGAAAAAGCCAACTTGAAGCCAATCCCAAATTGATTCAGATGCCAAAAAAGTTGATTTTATTAGTTCCTGTCAACATTCCTCTTTCTTTCTGAATTTCACTTGCAGTGGTTCTATAAACATTTTTAGTTTTAGCTTGAAAGCTGCACTTTTCATCAAATCGAACCTTGAATCTGCACAATTTTAAACACAATGAACTGCACAACCTTACACTGTATTATGCAACACAGAGCTTTGCAGGGTAACATTCGACACATTTTAGTGCTTTTGGAAGCCATGTGAGCTTTTGTTAAGTAACAGGTATGTCACAAACAAACACATGTTCAGGCTTTATATGTTCGTTAAATTATCCTTGCTGTTATCAAGCCATTGCAATCGGAGGATGCTGCTGCCGTTGATGGAAGATTTTTGTCCATCCTCCGCTGACCTGAAAGCTCAATTTTATATGGTTTCACCAATTTCAGTGAGTGGATTCAGGTGATAGACAAAGCCCTGACTCAAATCTATATTAAATTGTCACAGGAGCACAAAGAACAGGGATTCTGTTGTGTTGTGAGGAGATTTAAACAAAAACAAAACAGAAAATCATGCATTTAGAGACAAAGCTACAGCATCCCTGCTCAATTTGAATGTTTTACCATCTCTCAATGAAACGCCGTTGTTCACATCCTACTGGTTGAAGAACAGCTCATTGTTTTAAAGATGCTTTTCTGCACATTCTTGATACTCCCAACAGTACCACCATTTTTGTGTCACCGGGTGCTCAACATGCATGTCAATATTGACTCGCATGGCATTTTCTCACAAATGAATAGGTTCAGTAAAAATGTTTGCATAATCTCACATCTGCAGTAACAGTTGAATTAGCCATCAAAAAGTTCTAGATCAAGTTTTTCTTCTGGGCAAAAATACTAGATTGTACTACGCCACATTTTGAATGCATCTAGTCCTTAACTTACATCTCCCATATGTGCAATAATATGTAAATAGTAAACACCCCCCCTCCCTCCTCCATGTCTCGTGCGCAGATGCCATCCATTCCAGCCATCCTTTTGTCCAGCTCACGCGTTGCACAGGAAAGCTCCATCCAAGTCTCACACCCATCGTGCTTGGGGAACAGGTAAAACCAGAGGCGCTGGAGAGATGGGAACCAAGCCTTGAAGCTACAGCCCAGGAGAGGTTGAGCAACACCAAATGTCAAGTTGGCTGTGAATGTGTCACACCTGATGCAACCTTTAACCCAAATCATGACTAGTGGAAGCCCCCAGAGAAGTTTCATAACTTTGACCAAATCCAAGCTTTGTTTATGTTAAACCATGTTTAGTTAAAATACTATCTTTTTTCTTTACATTTTTATTTTTTATTTACTGACCATTCACTGACCTGTGGAATATTGCATCTTAACTTCTATCTCTTTGGCCCCATCCCCTTCATGACGATGAATCCATCTGTCCAACCACAAACAAGCTGAGAGAGCACAGAAAGGTGGAGCTTGGCACTGAAACAGGGTGTGGTTCTGAAACTTTCATGGGCTGTAGTAGTGGCATGGGGTTTAAATTGAGCTGCATGGGGCTGATCCCATAGTTACCGCAGCTGATCTGTCACTTTCACACCCTTGCTCTCCTGGCTCACAGCTTCAGCAGCTCGTGTTGGCTCTTTCTTAAGAAGGACAAGTGGAGTCTACTGCCCACAGTTGAGTTTCGCCCGTACCTGCTGACTCACCTCTTCCGTTGGATCATCTAAACAGAGGGCTGACTGTTCTGGCTGTGTAGCTGCTTTCCTCTTCAACAGGGGAGCCTGGGACTTCCATTCATAGAGTGAGTTACCATCTCAAGAACTTGTGTTTCCTGTGAGAAAGTTTGAAATTGAGTTTTAGAGGGGTAGGTTTTTTCATTCTCTCTTTGGGGCAGTTTAACATAAATTCCATTTAGATGAGGTTAACGTCAGCTCACATCCTGTGTAACTTATTTTTGGTTAGGTGTATGGCGCAAGTCCTTTGACTCACCTGTTTGACTCGCTAAGTTGGTCAGCTTAACTTGAATATCATAGGTTCAGGGATTTTCTTTTTTTTTTTTTAAGATGACTAGTTACCGAAACATTTTTGAAAAAATATACGCAGAAGAAACGCCCTGGGCTGGGTGGGAAGTCCTTTTTAAAGATTTTCCATGTTTGATTGTGGCAGCCAGGGTCACTCAGGGACATTTGATTATGCTCTGCAGCTGTCTCCTGTTTGTTCAGTCAGTGGGGCAGCAGGTGTACAAGTGGCTTTGTTGCTGCCCAACCCTGCTCTGATCTACTTTATCAAAAACAAAATTCTCTTTTTTTGTGTTTCAAAGGTTCAATAAATAAAAGACAAGCTGCAACCATGCTGCACAAAGCAGTCTCCAGCGTTGTAAAGTTCCATGGCTATCTTCAATCAAGGATTGGTGAGTGTCTTAACCAGTGTCTTTGGCTCTGTGGTCTGTTCATACAATTTTGAAGCATCACGTAACTCTGGGCAGAAAAAAACTGTTTACTCATCACCAGTTGGATATTGCTGCTTTAAAAACCGGCCCAGATGTTGGTGATTGTGTCACCCATTGAGTCACTAATGAGGGGGTGTGTGTATGTTTGCATTTTTCAGATTCCAGGGTCAGGGACTACCCTCTAATGCAGAGTCCTGTGCAAATGACCACCATCCTGGTGACCTACGTCGCCTTGGCAGTGTACGTCGGACCACGCCTGATGGCTAACCGCAAACCTTTCGGTCTCAACAGAGCTATGATCATCTACAACCTCAGCATGGTTTTATTGAATGCTTACATTGTGTATGAGGTACTGAAGACGACTATTTGCTAACTGGTTTTAAAGTGTTTTTTGTTTCTTAAGAAATAAATCTACTTTAAATTTGATGCTCAGTTTTTGATGTCTGGATGGGCCACCACCTACACGTGGAGATGTGACCTCATTGACCCCACCAGCAGCCCACAGGCTCTCAGGGTAAGAAGAGTTACACTTTTGAAAAGCAATCATTATTTAAGGATTATTCCTGTATTTGACATGACATCCTTTCACTGTCTCCACAGATGATTCGAGTTGCTTGGCTGTTCTATTTTTCAAAGTTCATTGAACTTCTTGACACAGTGAGAACGTATATTTTAGCTACTTTCCTCATTCCATGATTTATTTTTGAATAATTAAAATGCGTCATCTTCTTTTATTGTAGGTGTTTTTCGTGCTGAGAAAGAAGCAAAGCCAGATCACATTTCTTCATGTCTTTCATCACTCTTTCATGCCCTGGACATGGTGGTGGGGTGTCACCCTGACCCCTGGTGAGCCCTTTTCCAACAATCAAAAACACCTTTTCAATGCTGACACATTAAGTTTCAGCTGAATTTTTTTTTGTCCTCTTTCTTTCTTTCTTTTAAGCTGGAGGAATGGGATCCTTCCATGCCATGGTCAACTCGGTGGTTCATGTGATCATGTACACCTACTATGGACTCTCTGCTGCAGGGCCTCGCTTTCAGAAGTACCTGTGGTGGAAGAAGTACATGACTGCCATCCAACTTGTAAGACTCACTATCAACTTATTCACAGAAATTTGTTCTGAAATATATTTGTGTCTGATCACTGAAAGCTCTAACTCCTAAAGTTTTCTTTGTCATTACATTTTTACAGACACAGTTCATTCTGGTGTCCATTCACATCAGCCAGTACTACTTCATGGAGAATTGTGACTACCAGGTTCCCCTGTGGATCCACCTTATCTGGATTTATGGAGTCCTCTTCTTCTTCCTCTTTGCCAACTTTTGGGTGCAGGCCTACATAAAGGGCAACCGGCTTCCCGTAGTTGAGCACAAGACAAAGCAGAACGGCTCAGTCAGTGACTCCCAGACTGTGGCGGCCAATGGGAAACACTGCCAGAATGGGAACGCTCACCACAACCCCAATGGTAGATGCATCATTGGGAAAGTGAAGGAAATATGATAACATGACCTTTTTTTACAAGGAGGCAATGAGTTATTTTATGTTTCCACCTTGAATATGCAATTAATCAGTCATAGCTTTTGGCATATTTGAGTAGCAAAAATTACCTCAGAATTTGTATGCAACTCTAGTCTTCTGTGAAATATTCACAATAGGGGGATATGATTGGCATACTGTTTGCCACTGATCTCTTCTTGCAACACAATGTAAGATGCATAACTGTGTAGAACACTGAAAATTGGTGCTCATGTTGTCACTGATGGTATTCTTTGGCTCAGGCTTGTCCTGCAGCACTGTTTGGTTTGCATGGCCTTTGTTGCATGGGAGTATGGCACGGTTTCCACTGAAGACTAGCACATGTAAATAGCTATTATAGTCATGCAAAAAACATTGTAAATGTCATTTAATTTTCTTTTATTTATCTTTTGAAATAAAATGTTTTAGGTAAAGGCTTTTCCTGAAAGCAGTTATGGTGTGCACTCCCCACCTCATTTTCTGTTTGGAGAATTGTGGAAATATACTGTATATTACAGTATTAAGGCATTTTTGGCATGTCACTGCTGTACTTGAAGTCCAGGCAGTTGTGATGCCGTTGTCTGTACTCAATGCAATAGGTTAATAAAATTTGACAAACTTGTCTTCAGCTTCTATTAAGTGCCTGTCAATGTGGACTGCAGTGTCTAGAAATCACCTGGTTGAATCTCCTTTAGTGGCAACACTTGATCCAATACAAACCCCTAAACTTAAGGGATTTTCCATTATGTTCCAGTTCCATAATAAAGCTGGTACTTAAATGTGATCATGTAGTAAAGACAAATGTAAATCCAAAAACAAATCAAAGGTCCATATTTTAAAAATGGCAGCTTTCCAGGGAAGTCTTAAACCAAAAATTGTAAAGAAACCTTCTGAAACCTAAAATCTTGAAATATACCACCCCTCCTTTCAGTGCAGAGACTGGGGGTTAATGCAACATACAAGCCAACTTTGTCAGAAACAAACTACGTATACCCACAAATGTTCAGATCAGTTTATTAGAGTAAAAAAAAAGTATGCAAAAATGCAAGTCATTCAAATACTGGAAAAACCTATTTGAAAACCCGTCAGTTCGTTATTTTCAAATCACCTCGCTGAGAATGAAAAACTTAAAACTAAAACTATCGAATAGATTGATGCATCCCACTGCTCGTCGATTTGGTCAGCTTCTCTTTTGCTTTCTTCTTAACAGGATCCAATTCAAAGCTCTTCCATAGGCGAATGGTTTCATCCCCAGCAACACTTGCAATGGTGGAGCCGTCAGGGCTTAGAATGACACTGAGAACTCGGTCCTCGTGCCCTAAACCAAAGACAATGAAGCAACAGATTAGTCGCTGGGTTATGGAATGACCCAAACATTTAGTTACAGCTTGGGTATGTGAAACATTTGCTCTAAAACGTGCAAGTTGCTAAAATTTCATCTTGGTTTTTTATTTTTATTTTTTAATACAGGCTAAAGAAGAAATGGACAGAAAAGCAACTACTACCATTATAGCCATCACTTCTGAGCATTGAATAGAAAAAGTATTTGAATTATGTGCAGCCTTACTTTGGAATGTTTAAGTTTACTGTGCAAACAAATTCAAAACTATTACTTGCCATTTAACTCAGCCACTTTGGAAAAAGATGGGTATTTCCAGATGACAACATTGTTGTGGGCATATCCATGTGCAGACACCAGCTCCTTGTAGTTGGGTGCAAACGCCAACGATGAGACCTGTAAAAATAAGAAAACTTTAACAAAAAGAACAAAAAAAAAAAATACACAAAGGACAGCAGATTGGTGTGTCTTAAGCATATTGTGTACCTGGGACTGTGTGTCAAGTGAACTGATGCAGGAGCCACTATTGACATTCCAAATGCGGATGTGGCGATCACTGGTGCCCCCTCCTGACGCAAGGATATTAGACTGCCATGGGCACCAGGCCAACGCCTACAAGTGTAAAGAGCAGAAATACAAAACAAAATTAAATTACATTGGCATTGCAATATTGACGGCTTGGAGGAAAGAAAAAAAAAAAAAAAATGTAGGGATCGGTTTTTTTTTTATACAAAGGAGAAAAAGCAAATACCTAAAATTCTTCAAATATTTCCTTTGTCTATCTTGGAATGTCTAAAGAACCGCTCCCCCACTTATTTCTGACCCCCAGGTCTCTACCTCACGTGTTTTAGTTTCTTCTGCAACACCTGACTCAATTCTTTAAAGAATTAGAAATAAAGAAGACAGACAGGGAGGCCAGATGCCTAAAATTAGGAAATGTAACTTTAAGCATTGTTACAATTGTTTAACAAAAGCAAATATCTAATCAGATCCCCTTTTTCTCTACAAAAAAAATAAAAAAATAAAAAGCTAAATACAAAATTATGCATAATTTAAATATTTAATACCGTTATACAGTGATAATATTTTAACCCAGACCCCTTTTTCTTACAAAGTTATGTGGAATATACCACAAACAGAGAGGACCACATAACACCTTTATAATATTGTTCTGTTATGCTGATGTCACTGTGGGTCCTTATTTGTTATTTACATGTTTTTATGTGCAAACAAAGCACAAAAAGTGATGGAAATTCATATTAGCCACACATAATTGAGTGTGGTCACGATGCACATTGCCCACACATCTTTGAAGTGCTTCCAAGGCCAAATGCTGTGTGTTTAACATATCAACCTAATCCTGACCCTAACAGTCCTCCAGGTCTGTGAAAAGCCAAGAAAAGAGTTCAGTGCTGGCCGTGAGGATTTAGAAAATTACATGTGAAGTGTGATTTTTTTTTTTTTTTTTTTTTTTTTTACTGACCATCTTCAGAACACACAGTCTGAGCACTGCGGAGTGACTCACCTTCACAGCTCCCTGATGTTCACTCCAGCAGTGAACAAACTGGGCGTCGTTGCTGGCACTGCCCTCATGCACGCGTGGCCACACACACAGCAAATTGTCATTTCCTCCACTGGCTAGGTATCTGCCATCAGGGGACCACTGAAGCCCACACACCTCCTGTGTGTGAGTGGTGAGTGTGAAGATGTGATGGTCTGCCACCCTTACATCATGGTGATGGATATGTCCTGATCTGGAGCCACTGGGGTTTCCAGCGGAATTCAGAGAAGCACATTGTGTCAATGGTTTGAAGAGTAGAAGCAGGAATCAATGGGTTTTTACAATTATGTACTGTACCTGGAAAGAATGTGGTCATTCCAACTGAGACTGCCAACTCTTGCTGTGTGACTAGACATGCTGCGCAGACGCTTCTGATTCTCAACATCCCACAACTAAAAAGAAGAGGAGGGGGGGGGGGTGTATTGAATCACACTGAGAAAACAATATGAACATATATTTTATGTAAATTTACATCCGAAAGACATACCTGGACTTTGCAGTCACTGGTACCTACAGCCAGGTAACTCCCATCCTTGGTCCAGGACAGTGAACAGATATAGTCCTCCTCCCGCTCCATCCTCATAAGAAGAATTATGTCACCTTTACTGGCATCCCACAGGTACACGCAGTTATGAAGAGCCACAGCAAGAATGTTATGACTGCCCCAGTCAAGAAGGTTTAAATCTACACAGGGGAAACAAAGAGAAGCCATATGTTACATACAACTAAATCTAAAATCTTCAGGCTTTAATCATTGGAAGTTGGCTTCTTACAGAAGTCATTTCGAAGATTTGGAGCATCCAATATTCTGTCAGGAGTTGAAGATATGTATCTAGTCTTCTTCGTTGAGGCAGGTGTTGAACCTTGGCTGTAGAGAACCTTTAAATTGTTTTGGTAGCCTGATGGGGGAATTACACACTTAGAAATGGAGGATCACAGAAAATAAAGTGAACCTTTGGGTGACACTTAAGTTACCTTCAGGTGCGTTTAGTGGCTTTCCTCCAAAGTGCAGAATCTTTGCATCTTCAATATTGTATCCATTAAGTGATACAGACCAAGCTTTTTGGCTTTCCTATGAGCACAGAAGCACTTGTAATAAACAAATTTATATTTAGGGGTTCATGAGGGGTTCATAACTTACCAATGTGCTTCCTGCTGTGTTGGCATCCAATGGTTCGTTCTCCTTTGTAAGCAGGAAGTTTGCCACATCCATTTGTTTGCTGTTTCTTGTAGGAATGAAGCGATCACCTCCAATCTTTGAGGGAGTTTTCTTACTTTTCCCTTCGAAATAAAATGCAAAAAAAGTTATTCGACGTGCTAGCTGCTTTTCCTGCAACTAAAGTTAATCTAAATGTCAAACCTGGTGTTTTGCTCGGTGTTTTAGAACAACTCAGTGACACGTTGGTGGGTTTTCCAGGCGACAGACCGTTTAGGCTGGATGTGTTGGAAGAGCTGGCCTTCCTCTGCCACCTCGCCATGGGAGCGTTTAGGATGGGCATGTCCAGCTTCAAAATACTCTGGATGTCGTTCTCAAACCCAAACTGCGCCATCTAATCCACGTTTCACACAGACATGGGAAACACGACACATATAGTAAATGGATTTTTTAATATTTTGATTTAAACTGATTGAATTATTACTCGTTTGTTTAGCGGTATGCTAATCCAATCAATTTGAGCTTCAGTGTTAGCAAAACACTGTACCTCAATAGCCTAAAAAGTTAGATTTTTCATTTAGAAAAGAAAATGTAAGCCAGCCGTAGTCAGTACAATACTATCATTAACTCTGTTTTTTTATTTTTAAGCTTAGCTGACACACAAGTCCGTCTTTGTCCAAAGACGTAAAACAAAGAACAAATAAATGACCGAAATAAATAACCTTAGTTAAGAGTTTAAAAAGTATAAAATTGCCTGCTAACCTTACCTTTAAGAAACCAGTAGAATTCAGCGAAACATTAAACTCGTCTCCGTCTCTGCGTTTGAGTTCCGCAGGTGCGCGGTGACACAGTTTAAAACCCCAAGGCTGTAATATGATTGGTTGACTGAACGCGCAGCCGTTGACACCATGGCAACATCTTCAAATTCATTGGCCAACGTCACTTCCTGTCTGGAACTCCAAGGCCAAAATGATGCTCCTTTATTTTTTCTGTTGCCACCTGTTGGCCAATAAATATAACGTGAATGCAATTTGGATAAAAAAAAATAAAATTGATTAAATTTTGATTTTCATACGTTTTTGAAACATCTTCATACATTCCTAGATTGAAAATATTAGGCGAAACTGTCAGGAACTCTTTCCATAAATTATTTTCAGCGTGTTTTTGACTATTCCCCCCCATTGTCTGTCTGTTTTTAATTCAAAAAAAAAAAAAAAAATGATATTTGTGTAAAGAAGGGCTGACTTCTAAATAACATAAAAACTGTTGTTCAAAGTAACAACTTTTTAATTTTTACATTTTTCATTCAACATTATAGGTCAAATCTGTTTCTTAAAATATGTTCAACACAAGAGACCCTCGCCTCTTTTTTTTTCAGCTTTTGGACAGGACAAAAAAATCTGTTTCTTAAAGACCCACTCCAATGAAAATGTGCATTTTTCATGTTTTTAACATGTTCTTGGTTATTCTCCACTGTGCAATACTATAATATATTCTCCACTGTTCAATTTACTAATATATTCTCCACTGTGCAATACTTAATAGGAATCATACCATATCATATTGATATTTACTTATTCCTGTCTTCTCACTGTAAACGGCTGGCCCGGGACCAGAGACCCTAATTTCGTTTTAGCACTGTGATAAAATGACCATAAAAATTCCTGACTGTTGCATTTTTCTGATGATGGAAGATACATATAATGAAATTTAGGCTTAAAATAACTTTCATGAATATTCCTTTGTTTAAATCATTGTGAATCAGAAGCAGACGAAAAAATACAGTTGGAAAAAATGTACATGTGACGTACAAGGTACTACGGGAAGCCACTAGCTCCCTGCTCTGCTCGATTCTGATGCATTAGCTTGTAGACCGACGGTGTACGTCTTTATTTTCCTCGTCCGAGCTGGCATCTAGTTCAAAACTGTATGGCTGGGTAGCTCCAATATTGTCCGCCACTTTCATTGCACCAATAATGTTTTATTTGGGTTGTAACAGCCTGTAAGATAGCAGGCCTACCCCTGCTCCAACAATCACATCCCAAATACTCTCTTGCCCTGTGGCTGACCTTTTCATTACAAACCTCCACCTCTCTAAATGTACCTCCACCTGCTGCCTATTCTCATTACAAATCACATTGCCATCTACAAACATTATGATCCACACTTTCCTGTCCAACCCCATCTGTCAGTCTGTCCATCATCACAACAAAGATGAAGGGGCTCAAAGCTGATCCCTGGTGCAGTCCCACCTCCACCTAAACTCCCCTGCCACACCTAAAGCACATCTCACCACTGACTTATATGTCCTCCACAACACTAACATACTTCTTTGCCCCTCCAGACTTTCTCACACAACTCTTCTATTTGCATCCATTGGCTTTCCCTTGATCTACAAATCTACAAACAGCACCCTCTGACAAACTCAAAAAATGTCTTGCGCTTATCCAATTTTCTTTTTAAATAAAGGGCTGTGGAAAAAAATGAAACACTTTTAAAGAGTCCAGTTTTAGGGCTGCGATTCTCATCTCAATGAGAAATATGTTGAACTAGGTGAGCAAACAGGTTACATTTTATTGAAGTAAAGTTCCTTAATAGGAACCAGGATTCTTCAGTGACAGGTTATAATCAGAATACATAATACATATTCAGTGATATTTAACTCATCCAGAGGTTAAAATGCATCTTTAAATAAGCTGAAATGTTAACATGCGCCATCTAGTGAAAGTATAGAGAAATTGAACCCTGTTCACCAACTAAAATCTTTGGGACGGAAGCATTTACAGTCAGATAAATCAGATAGAATGTTTTTGTATAGAAGTGTTATCAAGACTGTCACTCAAAACACCTATGGACCACTTCTTTGCACTTCTAGGTTACTGTAAGAGTTATGTTCTTTTTTTTTCCTTTTCAAGGATTTCAACACCATCCAGCTAGGACTGCTGCAAGGGAAGCTGGAGGGAGTAGAAGTGGATGTGGACTGGTGGGATGGTCCATAGACTACCTCACAAACTGTCTGAGGTGGTAGTCAGTAGCACTGGAGCTTCCCAGGGATCAGTTCACTCACCGTTCTTCATCACCCTACACGTTGGCCTTCATGTTTAACACCATCAGCTTTCATCTCCAGAAGTACTCAGACGACTCAGCCATTGTGAGCTGCGTGTCTGAAGCAGATGATGTGGAGAACCCGTCAACTATCCACAACTGTGTGAGTTGTTGTGAGAGCAATCACCAGTGCTTAAATGCCAGAAAGAACAAAAAGATTGTCATTGATTTCAGATACTGAAGATGAAGAACAATGACCCATCTGTGAACATCCCAGAGAACTGACATTGTCATAGTTGATAGTTTCAGATATCTGGGTGTTCCCCTCAATAATAAACTATTTATTAATTTGGCTACTTGGTGTTCTGGGATTTGTATTGTTACTTTTTTCTTTTTCTTTTGAGCATGACGGTTGAATTTCTCCTCTGTCATATCAATAAAGTAGATTTCAATTCAACAACAGGCTTTTCATTTTGATATAAAGCTTTTATTTGACATTTTAGGTGAGGTCTGTTTTTCAAGCACCACAAACAAGTCAATACAGCAAACACTGGCTTGTTTATTGTCTTAGCTGATAGTAGACAGGCTGCTAAAACCCTTCTGAATAGGAGTTCCATAGACAAGTGTCACTGTTCTCACTCAGTCAGGTACAACCCACATTTAAAACAAGGGAACAATGTTTGTCTAAAAGCATATTTCACCCACCAATCCCCTGTGAATACCTCATTAATCAAAATCAAACAGCTGATCAACATCCTTCTTGAAACAAAGGTTGCTTCTCTAAACCTTTATAAAGCATTGTGATAAAAATGCAAAGAAGCTTGACTTTTACATGTTATTACAAAGAAATACCGTAAAACAAAACAGAAACTTGTTTTATAGTTTAATTTAATTACATGGTTCAATAGTTTGCAAAATTGACCATATTTGGAAGTAGGCGCTATTGCCTAAGATGAAACCCTTTCAAGAAAATTGCTTAAATTCATAGTCTAAACCATCTATTTGTTTTAAAACATGTGTTTAAAAAATTACAGTTACAACAAATACAATGTGTATAGTATGTTCATTTAGTGTATACATGAAAATAATTAAAGCTCCAGTGTGAGTATAATACATGTATTTTAAAGTGCTTAAAATGGAGTGTTTCAGGCCTAAACCAGTAATATCAGAGAGATTCTGAGTAAGTTTAATGCATTAAATAATATGTTTGACTGCTAGGTTAAATGATACAAAACCTGTTTCAAAAACAAAATGAAACACTTTTGGTCCTTTTTCTGAGCATAAACAAAAGGTTTGTGAAATCTGTGAATTCTGAAAACCAAAACAAAAAAAAACATAATTTTACATGAAACAGAAAGATTTTAACTCCAAAAAAAGGCAAAGTTAATATTTAAGGTGTGGAGGTGAACAAGGATTTCATTATATTTTGATACACTTTGATTATGCATTTACATGATTCCATGTGCATGAACATTGTATAGTAAAATATGCTTGCTTGCTGTTACGTAAATAAGAGAACAATTGCAAATATCAAGTACACATATATAAAAAAACAAGAATAGAAACTGAAACAAGCCAGGTGGTTTTACTTTACAACCAAATATTCAATCTTTCACACACAGACAGGGTTTTGATTGCTTTTTGCTTCTCAGAATTACAAATACTATTAATATACCAATTGAACAGATACAGAGTCTAATGACATATTTTACATGATGTCTTGCTGGACAATTAAAAAAAAAAAGTCTTTCTTTTTTGGAGTGAGAGAGTGGTGAACGACGGAGCCTTCTTTGGTTGTGTTTTTTCATTTCTCCCCTTTTGCAAAAAGTTTAATATTTCATGCAGATTCTTGTGCGATTTTTTTTCTTTTCCCAACTACACATTAGCTTTTTGGTGTCCTGAACCATCCAAACCTGCAAAGGCCACAACAAAGGCTTTCTTGTACTTTGTACCAGGAAAAATGCAAATGTTTAAAATGCAAATGATCCACTGGCAATAAATAAAAAAAATAGTCATATTTTGTGTTCCGTTATACCTTTACTGGTGCTTGCAGCCCAATGTCAACCTGATCCCTCAGATCAATATCCTGCATCAGTTCTTTCCTCTCGATTGGAACATCTAAGCCAAGCCTGCATGTTTATTCTGGAAACGTTTTGCAGACTTTGACATTTAGTTTTTTGCTAGTTCCCCATCACATATTAAGCACATGGGTAAACCAGTCTCAACAGCAGTGAAAGCAAATCTGCCCATGTAGCATTGAATATTCTGATGTCTTCAGATAGTTCTCTTTGAATTTTCTCAAATTAGCTTGTGTTGGGTTAATGACGAATTGTTACAGGAAAAAAAACCCTTTTTTATTATTTTTTATTTTACAGCATCATCATGCTTTCTGAAACTGGAATAAGTAACTAGCCTAAAACACATTTGCATTAAATACTCATAATTTGTATTGAAAAGCTGCAGGGACCTGAGAGATAAAAGTGTGGCTCCAGAGCCAACCCCCGACCAAGATGATGTTTAAAATCACAGAGTTCTGTAACCATAGTCGTTCGTGCATGGATCCGTGTTACTCAAGTTCTTAGGGTAATGAATAATGGAGGCAATGACACCTGCAAGGAATCACAATAGCAAATTAGTATTATTGTACTCTGTGGGGAAAAAAAGGTGAAATAAATAGGAACAAATGAAGATGTTAACATTTTCTGAAATAAATCACTAACAATTTTTAAAAACTGTTACTGGCTGACTTGGATTCACATAACACTCATGACTGGTCTAAAGATACATAAACATACATCAGAAGGGAGGGTATGGAGTTTCAAGTAGTGTATTATTTAATTTGTTCTCAATCTTCTTAGAACATCAGCTGACAAGTGTAGAAAAAGTGAAACAAAAACAGACGGGTGGTTGTTTCTCTTACCTCCAGGGTACGTCCAACCTAAACAGAGGGAGGAAAAATGACAATCACATGATCATGTTTTACATTTTCCTGTAGTAAAGACCCAGTACAGGCAATCATGATATGAAGGGGGTCGGAAAAAAAAAAAAAACTACAAAAAAGCTGAGCTGAGCACTTTAAAACTTTCCTGCTTTAAATTTTGAGAGGAGCATTTCATGAACCACAAAAATAGATTCATAAGCTGTTTAACCGTATTCACTGAAAGACAAAAACAGAACACATAAATTACCTTGACTTCTGGAAACGAGAATGCTCACTGTGAACATTACAGCGAATACAATGGAAACTGGAATAAGAATTTGAATAAAAGAAGTTCCTGAACCTAAAGAAACAGGAAAAAGAAAGACATTCTCTTTAAAATTAGCACTTTTTTTTTTTTTACATTTTAGAAAAAGAGGAGAACATACCTGATGGTTTGTCTGAAAATCTCAGTTCTTTCATGAGCTGCATGCAACCGTTCTGCAGCCGTGTGCTTTCAGACTCTGTGTGATGTCCATTCTGCTCCAAAAGCCCCTTGAGGACCATTGCTTGTGCCACGAGAGCTGTCCATGTGCCGTTGGGCTCCAGACTAAGATAGACTTTGCCATCGTAAAGGACGCGGTCAGTCCAATGGAGCTGATGTCCCTCCAGAATGCACTCTTGATGGCAAAGGATGGTATGACCCTCTGCTAGCAGTAAAGACAAAACACGATCACAAAACGGAATTCAAAATACAACTGCAGAGCAGAAATGCAAGACAACTTACTTAAAGCTGGAATCTGACTGATGCTACCACTGAACAGCAAAAGTTCTTTGTTTGATAAACTTTGGAGGATGTTGCTGACCTCCTGACTCGTGCTGCTCAGAGGCACACCATTAAGAAGAACCTGCTCAGCAACATAATTACCCCCGACCACTCCCGAGTGTTGGATCTGGACAATGATGGCATCTAAGGACAGACAAAAATAAAAGAAACGGTGTTTGCAGTAAATACCTGTGCTCAGATGCAGGATGGATCGTTGTTAGGGTGATATGCAGAAGTATAGCAACTTTAAAAAAAACAATCTGTAAATTGCAAATGTAATAGAAAAAAATGACTGTACAAGAAAATGTCCTGAAAACCCATATCAATCCAAAACAGATGGAGAAAGATCAAATGTCATCCATTTATTGTTCTTGGTAATTTGATTATTTTCTTTGACTTTTTATTTTATTTTGCACTATTTAAGCAGAAAAGTTCACAGAATTACATCTACATGCCTCTATTGTTTAGGGGTAATAAATATGTAGGTCTATAGGTCATAAATGAAGCCACAAAAAAGATCAACTACAAACAAAGGATGTAGGATGTTTCAGAGTTGATTTGCTTCTTTAAAAATGTAAGAAAACTCTTTTTAAAGAGCACAAATTGAGTTAAATTATAAAAACAGGTAGCCACTCTGGTAGCTTTTTATTTAACTTATTCTGGATCAGTTTAAAAATTGTGTGACATTTTTAAAATATTTGATGTTGTTTAGTTGTAAGCAGGAAACATTTGTATCTTACCTACAGGAGGGACCGGATCGCCCTGCGATAATTGGCTTAATAAAAAATAAATAAACAAGCAAAATTGTAGTTCTGTGATCCTCATTTTCTTCTAGACAAAATATACACAAATGTGTGTAGATACTTTGCCAAGCTATTAAATTTCTGTGCAAATAAAGTAGCGCATTGACTTCTAAATGTTAAAGAAAAAAACAGGAGTCAACAAGTTGGAAGAGACGGACATCCGTGGAATCCACCCCTCCCATTATGGTCTTGTTGTCTCTGCCGTTCAGCGTTACTTTCGCTTTTTCGATTTTTTTTTAATGTCCGCCTCTGATTGGCTGTAAATCTTGCACCTGCGCAGTCAGGTCGATTTAATTACAGCAACTCTCTCAGGCCTTTGACGGCAGACTTATGTATATAATTTGATTTATTTGTTGTTCCTGGCTATATCTCATTGTTATAGAATTAATAATAATATAATTTTAATGAAATAAACATTCAAACATTGGTTATGAGATCCACCAAGTTCTAAAGGCAAAAAAGTCATTTTTAACCAGATAGGCTTTGTGTGTTTTTTTCTCCCACCTAGCAATAAATAAAACTGAGCTGAAACATTGGAGCAGGCACTGCCTTTTCATCCTTGGCCCCAATCCTAAAATCAGACCAGCAGTCAAAACAATGTGGTTGGCTCCTTGTTGTTTTTGCCAAAACCATTGAGCAAAATTATAAGTCAGAAACCCTAAAAACGTCCAATCTTTCCACTCCAGAACGCAATGCAGAAGCTTAATATTGAATTTATATAGTAGAAGGTTGGGTAGAGAACATTTTCCGTTTATGTCAGTTTTGTGCTCACAAACATTCGGTTGTGAAATTCCCTTTCCTGGTACAAGTTATTTAAAAAACAATTTCACTTGAGAAAGTTTAAGTCTGGGTATTTTCTCAGTGGTTATATATTAGCGCAGAAAAAGAGTATTTCTATGGTAATCTATGTCAAAAGTTAATCAGTTGTTACTTATTCTTTTTTTGGTTCACTTTTTAACAAAATCTTGGGCAAGATGACCTGTTTTTACGTTCTCTCTGCTGGTTCTCTGTAGACACAGCCCCTGGTCTTTGTGTCTCTGATAACAAGGAACATTTTGTGTATCTCTCCCTCTGAGTCAGAATGTACAACTTTTAAACCTTATCTGATGTTTTTTCAATAAACAAAAAACTTGATTGTCTAAGAAAAAGAACATTTGGCCTTTTAAGCCATCTTTATAAGGGTATTTTAAGTGTTTAAGCGTAAGATTCCGTGAGTCGGAAAGTTTCCCTGATTGCCAGAGAAAGCATGTGTGTACACTTTAACGTGCAGATTCCGTCCAGAACATTCATCGTTTTGTCAGTGGAAAATGTAAACAACTTCTGTGGTTCTGAGACAGCCGTATTATGTTATTAGAAGGAACATTTATGTAAGTTGTTGTGGTGACCTCAGACGGCGGCAGGAAAAATAAAAATCCTGAAATAGAAAGTTTCCTGAAAGAAATCGGACGTAGGAACAAAACAGAAAGATTGCAAATAAGAGATCTTAAAAATCCTACTGGTTTACTGTGTGTGATCCAAAACTGGATCAACTTGAATTGTGCTCCCATTTTCTGTTTTTACATCAGTAAATCACATCAGAATAACATTTGCACAGATTGCAGATATGTGAAAAGTTGAAATAATCCTCAAAATAGCTAATCGATCCTTTAAATTACATTAATAATCAAAACATTTGTATAATCCAAATCTTTGAATTCAGTCAGACATTATGTCAGGTGTTGAAAGTTCTCTCCAGTATCACAATTATTACCGAAGGATGTTTATGAAAAATGTCTTCTATTCCATTCAAAAATAAAGAAGGCACAACTTTTACATTCAAAGAAGTTTATTCTCCCAATAGGCATAAGGGAAATAAGACAAAGCGATTGTAACCCATAGTAAATGAAAAGCTAAAAGAAAAAAAAATTAAATCATACTAAAATATTGTCAATATGAAGTCTTTTTTTTTACATTTGCTGAATACAATTCAAAATTCTAACATTTATAACAATGCAATACAAGAATAAAACAAAGTCCTGAATACAATTCAACATTGTTTTAACTTTTGAAATTCTTATCTATTCAGAACAGAAATATAAGTAATATAATTATTTTAAACAAACAGGTGATAAAGAATAACCGAAAAAAAAAACATTCACAGAAGGGAAAAATGTCAACTTTAAATTTAGATAATGTTTTGCTGGGTAGAATTTGTGCATTAGTTTGAATGAGATTTATCTGACCTTGTAAGTGTCTTTGTGTGCCATTTAAAGCGCTATACAAATAACATTTATTATTATTGTTTGTTAAGAAAAGTTTTGTGGTAAAGACCAGACTTTTTTTTTTTTTTTTCATTTAATGTTAGATATAAAATTAGCCAAATAAAAGGTAGCCGATGGAAAAGAAATCAAATTATCTTGGAACACAGACCTGATTTTTGAGCTATTAAACTGAAGTGAAACAAAAACTACCCTGTATTGTATATTGCATTATTATTATTATTATTATTATTATTATTATTATTATTATTATTATTATTATTATTATTATTATTATTATTATTATTATTATTATTATTATTATTATTATTATTATGCACTTTTCTTTAAGTAACCACAGCAAGTCTGTGGTTACTCTGTGCTTACTCAAGTCTTTACCGCCCTCTAGTGTGCGGCGGCAGTACTGCACTGCACTTGATTGGTTGTGCGCTTGTTAGGGAGCGTTTACACCAAACATGGCTTCTCAGTCTGTTGGAGAGCTTCAAGAAATGGAAGGTGTGTATGCATATTTTTAATTTTTTTTATCGTGTTCTGATTGTGTGTGCCCTGTAAATAAGCATTTGTTTAAAGGACCGTGTAAAATACTCGCGTGGCTGTACTCAACGGATCGTCGTTCTCGATACCTTTTTACCCCATGTCTGTTTAGCTAACAGGCTACGTGCAAGACGTTAGCTTTCGCAATATCCACGTATTGTATTTAGCCACATAATTTCCTCCTGCGTCTGAAGCCTTTTTTCAACAAACATGTTCTTTTAAGTTGAATATTTATATGGAAAATAAAATCGTCACGTTGGACTCATTAGCCTTATAATTTTTCTTGATCATGGGATTGTTTGTTAGCTAACTTCTAGCATGATCATCATGTTGAGGCTGAGCAGTATTTAAAAATTAGTGCTTGTAAAACATAAGACCCCAAGATATCTTTGTTTTGCAGACTCGTAAGCCTTTGGGTGTATTTTGGAGTTATCTCTGGTAATTGAGTGTACATATTTGAACCAATATGATCGCCTTTTCCTCCCAAATGCACGACATATTAACGTCTAACTCGTTAACTTTAAATGCTCCTGGACATCGAGAAACAAGCCTGTGTGTCAATAAGATAAAAGAAAGAAGAATGTTATATGAATGTCAGTCCCACATAACAGAGATAAATGTCTTTTGGGTTAATTAAGCTTTTTTGTTGTTGTTGTTTTGGTCTGCTGTAGTTGACCGAAGGGGTGATTCTGAAGAGTCCGGGGATGATGAAAGCAGGAGGAAGAGTATTAATGGCGATGTGGACCCCAACCAGCCCTCCACAACAACAGGTAAGCAGCAGACAGACTTCACACAGTCTGCACACAGAAGCATGCCTCAGGGATTTAACAACGTATGCATATCTGTCTGCACTAGATGAGTAGGTATTAAACAGGGGTACCTGGTGAGGCTTCATATTTAACCACAAAATCATTTTAGTAATTCTAATGAAGAACCATATAATCCGAATGTAACACATCCATCAATGAGTGTGTACTTTGTATAAATACAGTTTCATGATTTTTTTTTTTTCCTCCTTGGGGAAATAAGTTAAAGACCCACTTAAATGCAAACTGTGCTTAACAAGTTCTTATGGCATTTTGCTTTTGGTGGAGGACAAAGAAATTTAAGCTTAAAATCACATTTTGGATTATTTCTTTATTTAAATCACGGTGAATCATAAAAAAGGAAGTGTATTGCATTCCATTAAAAAACTTTTTTCTCATGTATTAAAAAAAAAAAACGAAGAAAAAAAAAAACATGGGTGATCTTTATTCAAATCTTTTCCATGATTTTTATTCTAATATTTCTACAACCAGGCTGAGCTCTGACCTCATCCCCTCATGAAAACTTTAGGATGACCTGCAATTATAAGTTGAAAAGCCACAATGTGTCTGTGCCATAGACATCATATGTTATGTTTATGTGCCCAATGTTAGGTTGGGGTTGTGAGGAGCTTTAAGCTAGCAGGGAGGGGAGGAATGTAAAGAAAGGGATGATGGGAAATGAGTCCAGGCTCACCTACGCTCTGACAGGGGAATCATAACTTTGCAAAAGCAAATTTCTGATGAACTCCTGCAGCTTTGCAGAAACGATGTCCTAGAAAACGGACAGGATTTTTGAGTTAGTCTAAAAACGACATAATCGTAAATAAAAAACATTTGGATCAAAAGTTGATTGGAGTCGGACTTTAAGAGCCCTTGTTCAGCTGAGGTCAATTGTTTAGGTTTGCTTTTCTTTAGATGCTAATAATTGAAAACATTTTGGGTTTAGGCAGTAACTTTTATTTATTTTTTTAACATCAATGTGTTTTCTGTAAAGGTAAAGAAGAGTCACCGGTTGACATGGACACCATAACCTTGGACCCAGAAGAAGAGGTAAGAAGCCTTATTCTTTAAAATAAATAAATAAATAAATAAATAAAAGCAAGCTTCTTCCATCATCTTTTCTGAAATCATTTTATGTGATCATAGATGTAAAAACTATCACATGTTTTTCGCTTTCTACACTAAATAGAAAAAGAGAAATTGGTTTTATTTGTGTTTTGACATGAATGACAAAACCTGTAGTCAGTTGTTGTTTTTTTTCCCTTCAGGACGTTGATCTTGTTCATTGTCGCATTGGAATGATTGAAGGACTTGAGGTTTTACAGAAAGCTAAAGTAAGTCTTTCCAGTTCACTTCTAATGACACAACATTTTGTTTTTTACTGCACAGACACATTATTAGTCAAATAAAAGAGCATTTCTAAGTAAGGATAAATGTTTTCCTTTGTGTTTGACTCATTTCCTTTTTTTTTCCCCCATTCTTCTTTTTTCTCAGACGCTCTCCTTACGACAGAACTTAATCAAAAAGATAGAAAACCTTGAGAGTTTGAGCTCACTGCGAGAACTAGATCTCTACGACAATCAGATCCGAAAACTGGAGAACCTGGACAACCTCACAGAGTTAGAGTAAGTTAGGATAAAAACAAATGTCTCGCATAACGAATTTTTATTCATTTCATTCAGAAGATATTTTTTTGAATGAACCCACAGGCAGCTCGATGTGTCGTTCAACATTTTGAGGAAGATTGAGAATTTGGAGCGATTGACTCAGCTGAAAAAACTGTTTCTGGTTCACAACAAAATCACCGGCATTGCCAACCTGGAGCACTTCAGCTTCCTGGAGATGCTGGAGCTGGGCTCTAATCGCATTCGGGTACGAAGGGATGAATCTTTGCAGCTCTGAGGTTCCTTTCTCACACATTGATGCCATTTGATTTTCTTCGCAGGTCATTGAGAACCTGGACGGCCTCACATCTTTGACCAGTTTGTTTCTTGGCACGAATAAAATAACAAAGCTTCAGAACCTTGATGCTTTACACAACCTCTCTGTTTTAAGCATTCAGGTAATGTGATAAACGCACCTTTTGGTGGGAGTTTTGAGACAAGTATCAGTATCCATTTTGGGTGTATTTGTATTTTTAGAGTAATCGGATTACTAAAATTGAAGGGCTACAGAACCTTGTGAACCTGAAGGAACTCTATCTGAGTCACAATGGCATTGAGGTCATTGAAGGCCTGGAAAACAATGTGAGTTGAACTTTTGAGGAAATATTACTAATAGTACAAACATTATTTTCTTAGGCTGAAGAATAAAGTGAGGTTGAACTTTTTTTTGTTTTTGTTTTTTTACAGAAAAAGCTGACAACGCTGGATATTGCTGCCAATCGAGTAAAGAAAATTGAGAACATCAGTCATCTGACAGAACTGCAGGAGTTCTGGGTAATCCTCTTTTGTAATCTTTTACATAACGGACTAAATTCACTGCTAACTGATGTGTCTGTTACTGTGAGATGGTTATATTGGTACTGAGAGAGAGCAAGCGTGCGGTTCTTCAGGTAGCTCCCAGGTTCTCTTTACTTCAGAAGACCACACAGTTTATCGTGTTTAGAATATTTTGATCGTTGGCCGACTTCCTCAGCCATCTGAGCCGCTGCCGCCTAGATCAGTGGTCCCCAACCCCCGAGCCACGGACCGGTACTGGTCCGTGGGTCATTTGGTACCGGGCCACACAGAAATAATAAATAACTTACTTTACTTCCGGTTTATTTATATCAGGAATCTGAAAGATGTTTTATTTTGAAAAGTTGCCAGATTCTCTGTCACTTCCATCTATGTTACCATTAACGCAGGCCAAGGCACTGTTCTCGGTCACGTGATAGCTAAAATAAAACCCAGGAACTAGCAAAATGAATAAAAAACAAACGTCTTTGGAAAGTTTCTTTGACCAGTGGAAAAGGCCCAGCCAGGAGACAGAGGAGGAGCCTTCCACTTCCAAAAAAAAGAAAGCTACATTTAATAGACAGTACTTCTTTTTTGCACCATGAGTGTGGGAAGGGGGGAGGATGATGACACCTGTGCCATGTTCTATCCATGCGTGTCAAAATTAAAGCTCGGGATTTGTGTTGTCACGTATCTGTTCTTCTTTCTGCGTGGCGTTGCAACAGTAATCCTCCGACAACATCTTATAGACCGGTCTGATATTTTTAAAAATGTGCAATAAAGTTTATTAAAACAAAAAACAAAAAGGAAAAAAAAGACCGGTCCGTGAAATCTATGTGTGACGTCATACCGGGCCGTGGCGCTAAAAAGGTTGGGGACCACTGGCTTAGATCACAACTACAAGCTTTATTCATCTGCTCCTGATTCTCAACGATTTCAATAGAAAAATAGTCAGAAATGCAATTTTAAGCCTAATTTTCTTCATGTGTCCCCCCATCATAAGAAAAGGTATAAGAATATGTTAAAAACATGATCAACACTTCAGGTAATGATAATGCCTTAGTTTATTTCTATTGTATTGATGGTTGTGTTTCGGGTAAATGTCTCCACAGATGAATGATAACCAGATAGAAAACTGGTCGGATCTGGATGAGCTGAAGAACGCCAAGTCTCTGGAAACGGTCTACCTTGAAAGAAACCCGCTGCAGAAAGATCCTCAGTATCGGAGAAAGATCATGCTGGCCTTGCCCAGTGTGCGCCAGATCGACGCCACCTTTATTCGATTCTAAACTGTAGGACGCCAGCCGCTATCCAACCTCACCGTGCACCCCCCCACACACACCCCACCCATCTTCTCCAACACGTTTTGAAATGTACCGTTTCCCAGTCACTCCATGTAAAATATACATTCCATCCCAAAACATATCTATGGCTCACTGAGCATATGCTCGTATGCACACGTTCTTCTCCTGATCTGTGCTCCTCTGTGGAAGCTTTTATTTATTAAGGCGCAACTGTGAAAATGAAAACAACTACCCTCCACTTTAATATGGCCTCCACACTTTTTTTTTCTTTTCTTCTCATCTGGGAGACGGAATCGAACCGACAGCGTCCATGAAAACAAAACACAGGAAGGCAGTCTCTATACTTGAAGTTGGATAATGGTCATTCCCAGGTTAGGTGTGTCATTATGGTCATTGTTAGGATTTTTCCGTTATGTTTATTTTTTCTTTTGGGAGAAGAAAATGCTGCTCTCATTTCTGTGCTGTTTTTTTTTTTTTTTTTTTTTTTTTTCAGTTGCATGTCATTTAAAAAATATTCTAAACATTTGCTTCGTTGGAATTTATTAATAACGTTTTGTTTTTGCTTCATTTCTAACATTTCTTGAGCAGGGTATCAAACTTAGCAGTTAGACGTCCACAATGAAGCCTTAAGACAGACTACATATTTACACCTCATTGGTTACATTAAACTATCTTTAAGGGAAAAAAAAAACGTACTAGTGTGTAACTTTTAATAAACTGGCTGCAGCAATGAAGGGCACATTTGGATGTTCAACCTCCTCGTCCATGTTTTTTCCTGAGTAGATCACAGATTACTAGATCCATTTCCTGCTGAACAAAAAGTCGACTCTGTAAGAAAATAAAGCGTATGAGAATGTAAAACAATGCAGTGCTTCTAGGTTCAGTGGTTTGTCTTTTTTTGTGGCTGCATTTTAATTTTGAACACGCTTTTCTTCGTTTCACCTCAGCTTTTGAAAAGACTCAAACATGCAATTTGTGAAGCACAAGTTGAATGTAGAGTTTGTTTGTTTTGATCTTCTTCTTCCAGGACTGAACTCTTGTTTACCCATTGTAAGATAAACCAGTCCATGCTCATTTTTGGCTTGTAGAATTGGTTTGAAGTATTCATGCTGTGTTTTTATCGTAGACCCATTAATGTTAGTTTGACTCGCTGGAAACAGTATTTCTGCAGTCTTCATTATAGAATGCTTCAGTGCTCATAATGTAGTTTAAGACATTTTTTATGTAATGATTCAACACTTCTGAGCTGAGAGGTCACTTAATATATAGATGCACTAAAGGCAGAGGTGGAAAGTGCACTATTTTAATTTGAACCACTTCAAAATGTCAAAACGTTTTCATGAAAAGGGTTTGTGTATCCTAGAACTAGTGGAAAAGATAATCAGCTGTATCAAGCTACGCAAATTTAAATCTCAATTTATTGCTTTAATTTTTAGACATATAACAGGTGGGGCTTTTTAAAAGGCTATCCTAAAGACTATTATGCATTTCCAATACGCCTGATGAGTATGCCCTTTTATTTTACATTTTGGAACTGATCCTAGGAATCTGAAATATAAGACCGTGGATTTAAAAACCTGTAGATTGCACCTCTCACGTCTTAAGCCTGTGCCATCGCCTTCCCTTTGTAAACGTTTGTTTCTGCCAATCAGCGAAACCAATTTGTGTGAGATATCAAAATTGAGATAAAGACGATGTTGCAACTCGAGGAGAATTTACAGAAACTGCTTTCAGCTTTTTTATCTCAGTTTCAAGGATTTTTTGACTTATTTAATGCTGTTTTGAAATGAATGTATTATGCAAATAATAAAGTGACACTTATGAAAGGGCAAGTTTTTGTGTGGTTTTATATTGTCAATAAAGCTATTTTGAAGCCTAATTTGGCATTAAGGTTATGTTTATGCTTTAATTTGTGACAGTAAATATCAAAATAATGACCTTATTTAATTGACATTGGTACCAATTAGAGCTTAAGATTGTATAGATGCGCAACTGACTTTTATGTACATTATATGAATGAAATCGTTAGTTGTGATATTTTCTGTGCTATATTTTTACTTTGGTATGTTTCTCACATCGGTTAAATCCATATAAAGTTGTGAGCATTTAAAATAAACCTCGATTAGATAGCTTTTGTCAAATCAGTTTTATTAAGTTAAGTTTTCTTGGCTTTAATACCTACAGTTAAAGAAATATATATGTAACGCTTTTTTATGGCATTTTTTTTTATCTGTTCCTAATCCATCTATAGATTTGAATAAAAAAGTACTCAGAAATGCAGTTTCAGGTGCACAATTTTCATTGGAGAGGGCTTCAAACAATTATCATGACACTTTTCAAGCCTAATTTTGCTTTGCTGAATGACCAGCAGAGCAGATTATATTGGTTTTAAATGGTAATGGCATTGGCGTTTAAATGGTAATGGTGTTTTACCCATGAAAAAATAGTTGTTTTTTTTCACCCCTAGAAATTATTTGGTAATTGTTTATATTGCCACAGTATCTTGTATTTCCCAAACTTTCACACACTAATTTATAATGCATCATGAATAAATGGTAGACATTTTAACAAACAAGATGAATATAGCCCATTGTAGCTGGATACCCATTGACTGTACAAGAGTGGGTACTCCAATAAAAGTAAAAATGTATGGTAGGCACAAAGTTACTTAAAACGAAGTAAGTGTAATATATTACTATCCAGATTCGCAAAAAAAACATGGTTTAAATTGTGTAAATTCGAAAAAGCACTGCGACAAGAAATAATAATATTCCAATGACAAATCTTATATTTTTTGTGTTTTTAACAACAAAAAGTAAAAAGTACCAATAAACTACACGACCCACAATCCGGGCTGCCGTTACGTACGGAGCTGGCGCCGTGCAGAAAGACGACGCCGCGCATGCGCCACATGTGTGTTGTTGTTTGTGGCGGTAAGATGGCGGCGCTCGGAGACACCTCAGCTCCGGGGGTGAACGGGTTAATACAACAATTCACAGCAATAACAGGTAAAAATAAAGTATTATTTTGCGGTTGAACTGTTGGTACTGTTTGGGTGCTTATTAAAGTAAAGGTATATGTACTCTAAATCACTGTATAGGTGCGCAGATTGGCAAAACGGGCTGTAAGTCTTTCTCCTGCGCTGTCAATGCTTTGCAGAGGGAAAAAAGCACAACCACTGAACTCTTTTGAAAGACTCTTTTAATATAAATGTTACGAAGACCGCCATTACAAATAATATTTTACCTTGGAAGGATTTTTTAATGTATTTCCCTGATGTTGTAACAAGAGATAGAGTTTTCGTAGACCAAAAAGGGTTTTTCTTCTCTTCTTCCGTGGGTTCTTGTCTGGGAGTGTGGAATGGACGTCGGTTCTACATTACTCTTCTTCATCACCAGCAGGGCTTCATGTTGCGTTACTGTCACCTTCGCCGCGGCTCTTACAGTAACCGCGCTTCCATAGACGCGGGTTCTGTCTCAAAATATTGACACTGAGGTATTAAACAAATTCCGATTTCTTAGAATTGATGAATGGCGTTATAGACTTAACTTATTTAACAGGAAGAGGAGAGGAAATTCAGTTGAGGGACTGCTAGTCTTGGAAAGTGAAACGGACATGCGCAGAAGGGACCGGAGGGGGATCGGCGCTTTTAAACAAAAATATGAAAATCCTACCTCGATCATGTATTTCTCCGATAAAATATACTCTTGTACTGTTTTTATATGCTTGGAAGTAATGAAATATAAGTATAATTTATATAAAAAATATATGTTTAAACTATTATTAGTGTTGTTATGCAGCTTTATTTGCTAACACTTAATCGAAATTAAAATGTGTATTATTAATCATTTTATTTTATTGCATTATTAACCTCCATATGTCCATGTCAAGTATATGCATTCAAATGATCAAATCCATAGCACATTTTCAGGTAGTTTAGTCAATTTGGTTTCATGTTTTTAAGCACTTTTCAGGATTTTGAATGTAAGCTTTTTTCTTTCTAATTATGTTTTGATTTATTATGATATGATGTGATGTCATGAATTAGTAATAATACTTTCTTTTTTTTTAAGTTTCAATGTCTTATTAGCTTGGCTTCAGTGAAGGAACAAGACACCTTTTTCACTTCTTGTTTGTTTTCTGAGCACTTCATGATCAAATAACCCTAAAAATCGGTACATTTGTTTCCATCGCTTCTAGGGGCCACAGAGAGTGTCGGAAAACACATGCTTGAAGCATGCAACAATAACCTGGAAATGGCTGTAACCATGTTTCTGGATGGAGGAGGACTAGCAGAGGAGCCCAGCACCAGCTCAAGTTCAGCGGCATCGAGCAGCAGAGCTCCCCCAACAGAGTGAGCATTGCTATATTTTTAAAAATATCTTTTTTTCAGTCATTTTTTCCATAAGAAAAAGAGGAATATTTTCCTTGAAGCAGTGTACAATGCATTCAGAATCAATGATGTGTGTTCTTACATGGGAATTTAGCTCTGATTTGACTTTTTTTGTAATTTAATGTATATTTTAATCGGATTCTTTTCTCAGCGAAGTACGCGCTCCCATTCCCCAGAAGCAAGACATATTGGTGGAACCAGAACCATTATTTGGAGGTATTTGAATGCTTCTTCTGTAATTTGATCCCAGGCTAAGAACTGTCTAATGATAGCACTTTTGTGTGTTTGTCACATATTTAGTGCCTAAGCGACGACGGCCTGCTCGATCGATATTTGATGGTTTCAGAGACTTCCAGACAGAAACAAGTGGGTGTATGAAATGTTTTAACTTCTAACCAGTGGGAGAATTTTTTTTAAGCAAAATAATATATTATTGTCCTATTGTGAATATGTAATGAATTTGAATGTTTTTGCTTTGTTTTTCACCATCTAGTTCGACAAGAGCAAGAGCTTCGCAACGGCGGGACTGTTGATAAGAAACTGAGCACCTTGGCAGACCTCTTCCGTCCCCCTATTGAGCTCATGCACAAAGGCAGCTTTGAGACGGTAAGAAGTCGACCCCGGTTCACTTTACACCCCACTTTTATCCACTTGAAAGAAGGGTATCAGTTAAGACAGTTAAAATGGATGTTTTTGCTTTTATAAATGAATGAAAGCTACATAACTTAACATACTTTCTAAAAGACAATTGTCAAACATGGAAAAACATGGATAAGGTAAATGTTTAAATGAAATCAAATTAAGAATAAAACCATTATTACATTTTTTTTTTTTTTGGTCAAAATATCTAAACAAATGGATAGAATTTTGTTAAACATAAAAACCACCAAAGTTAAAACTTGTACCATATTTCAGGAGTAAGAAAAAAAATCTGAAAACTTTAATTTGGGTAAAAATGGAGATTAATGCATTAATCACTTTGTTAGGGATTTTTCCCCCTAGATTAAATCTGTTTAAAAGTTAAAAGACTTGGTTCAAAAGGGCAAAGAATGTTGAAATGTCATTGAACTTTGAATGAAGTCAGTAGTTGTGTTCTCTAACAATTGTAACTTAATGAGTGACCTTTACATCTTTTTTGTTTTACTTTTGTATTATTGCTTATAAATAGTTTTTATCTGTAAATCCTGAAATGTTTTCTTCCACCTAATGTTCCAATTTTTTTCTCTTGTTTGTGTTTTACAGGCTAAAGACTGTGGACAGCTGGAAAACAAGTGGCTGATGATCAATATTCAGAATGTTCAGGACTTTGCTTGCCAATGTCTGAACAGGGATGTATGGAGTAACGACGCAGTAAAGAACATAATCAGAGAACATTTCATTTTCTGGCAGGTATGTTGTTCTTTCTTTGTCAAGCTGAGTGAGAAGTAGACAAAATGTAGATGGCATAATTCTTAAGTTGTGCTAAATATAGTAATATGATACCATATCACAGCGATTATGGTTTTTAGGTATCTATTAAGAGCAACACTACAGAGCTTAAGTTAGACAGGAAGACTTGACAATGGCCATAAAAATGTGTTACAACTGGAAAAAATAAACAAATGATAAACTTTTATTATCCTCAAGGTGGCCGTGTAGTCTCATCAGATAAAAAGTACATTTTTAAACAAAGTTTTAAAAAGATCTTATTGGAAATTAGCTGAGTAATGTCCCAAATTCACCCCAAAATAAAGTAAACCAAATAAAGCACAGACCAATATTATTTGCTTTGTAAATGATATCAGGAATTATAGTTTTCTTTTTTTCTCCCTTGACAGGTTTACCATGACAGTGAAGAGGGGCAACGATACATTCAGTTCTATAAGTTGAACAAGTTTCCCTACATTTCCATTTTGGATCCACGCACAGGTCAGTGATGAGAAGTCAAAACTGCTGCTCGCTTCTTTTTTTTAAAAACAAGGTTTTTAAAAAAACAAGGTCAGGGTTTTGGAAATCCAGTAAAAGGATTGAAAAACTAATAGTAAAGTGACTAAAAGGCCCTTTAGGGAAAATCTTTCCTCAGAACAGATAGAAAGAGTATTAACGGTCAAAGGCTTGAATATAAATGGAGATTTAATAACTGCTTACATGTTAGGAATAATGCTCTATTATCGGTAATTAATGGACAGCGCAGAGGCATGAACAGTCCTCCGACCTTGAAGGTCATTATCCTGCTTATACCATGGTCACCTACAAAGGAAATAAATACAAAAGTAATCATTAGTACTTTGATACTGTTCATTTTTATGTTTAAAGTGAATCTACGCTGAACATCATGTTAAGTGATACAAAGCCTCATTTCTGAAGGCAAGTTCAGCTTTTGTGTTCGTGTCACACAGCTAACTAACTATGTTTGGTCTATTTTCCATGTATGACATTTTAGTCTTTTGTGTTACATGCGAGATAAATGTAGTTCACAGGTGTGTCTTGTGTTTGTTGTGCGCAGATGTCCGTTACGTGAGTTTGGTTTTCCACTGTTGAGAATTGTTGGTTGGTTGGGAATTATGCATATGTTTATGCATATTTTTACGAAGTTGATTCACAATTATTACACAGATCTTATGTGGGTTTTTTATGAGATGCATATGCAAATTTGTGGCTTCCTTAATTGTTCCACATATGACCAACGTACTTTCCTGCATGTACCATTGATCTATAACCTTTAATATTGCGTATATGACACACATATTATGTTCATACTCTGTAATTATGAATAAATTGCACATAAACAAAGCCATAATCACAAACGGTTCACGTTTTATGTTTATTGTTCTTTGCATGTTTTTTTCCGTACTTCACTTTCGTACGTTTTTACGTGGTTCAGTTGTGATACATCTGTGAAAATTTCCCGTAAAGACCACAACTTTTCTCACATTTTCACGTATATTCACATTTGACTCGTTTTCTTTTGTGCAATGTGTGTACATGTACATAGCTGCTGTGTGACGCGGCCTTTATCACTTGTTTTTGTCCAGATGATGAAGCAAAAGTTTCGCTGCTTTTGGACAAATATCCATCTTTAACTCTGATCATTAAATATGTATCAACAAACACTTCCTTTAATTAATTAGTAAATATACATATATAAAAAAATATATTTATATATAGAAAAACTACGTTCTGAGTTTCTGTTGTTGTTACCAGCTGAAGTTTAGGACAGCCCTGAAAATAAATAACATTGAGACTGTTTGACCAGAACTTCTATTTTGGGCGCCTATTTTCACTTTTTAATTGACACCTTGCAGCCAATCAGAATCGAGTTTGACTCAGGTCATGGTATAACAGTATGACACCCTCATGCTTGCACAGCCTGCTGGGCAGCACTTGGAAACCAGGCAGCGGATGCATGTACATCTGACTAAGCAATTCAACGAAAATTGCTCCACAGCAAAAGCTGCTGCTTTACCAGATATATAATGTTGGTATCAACCTCTTGTACAAATTCAAAATGGGTAATTTATGATCATTAACTTTTATCTCAGCTTTAAAATTATGTGATTCTTTCTTAATGTTTGCTTTGACTTTTTGTTGAGGACATTTGCTTCTCTGTTTAAACACTTTTATATGGAATGTCTTGCAAATTCTGACCGCTTCTGTTGAAACTGACTTTGATTCAGGTCAAAAAATGGTGGAGTGGAACCAGCTGGACGTGACGTCTTTTCTGGAGCAGGCCACTGGTTTCCTGGCAGAACACGGGCAGCTTGACGGGCCGTCCTGCCATGGACCACCTGCCAAACGAGCTCGCTCTGTGGGTTTCTCATCTCCTGCTTCACCTCTGGTTCTCATTATATCAACGCTTCTCCCCTGAGCTTCAGTTATTGTGCCTAAAATGCTGTTTGAGGTGGTTTTAATTGGCTCAGATTTGGAATGGAAATAAAAGTCTCAGACATCATTATTTATGTTTAAAAACGTCATTTTATATATATAATATATTAAAGCCAAAGTATTTCAAAATAAGTTAAAAAATGTTGTACGTTTGCTTTATAAACATCTCTGTTGATGTTCTACTTTGCTTTCTCTGCTAGGAGAGTCTAATTGATGCCAGTGAAGACAGCCAGCTGGAGGCAGCGATCCGAGCCTCCTTACAGGAAACCCACTATGAGTCCTCGAATGTCGCTGAGGCCCAAGACTCCCCGAGATCAGAAGACGATTCGGACGAGGAGGCCTTTTCCGACAGCGAAGGACCCATCTCGGTCGACGGCTCAGACAGTGAACCATCCACACCCCTCACTGCCTCAGCGGCCCAGCAACGTCTCCAACCCGACAGCTCAACTTCTTCCTATAGAAAGTCCCCGTACAAAGAAAACAATCACAGTCACAAAAAGGAGGAGAGCAAAAAGAACCATCTGGAACCTTCAGCTCCAACTCGTCATCCTCAACCTGATGCTGACTCTGGAAGGAACAACTGTTCCTCACCAGCGGAAAGTGCGTCATCTTCCAAGATCAGCACCACCACAACCTGTGAAGTGGACTGTCCCGATGACAATGGTGAGACAAAGACACTTCAGATTGATGCTCAGTTAAAGTAAAAGCAATAAACAGGACGGCCAGACAGTCTATTGACCATTAGGAACTTGCTGAAACTTGACAATCTGACATCTAACATGTCTAGAACTGCTCTGAAGCAGGGTATTGACCGAGCTCCAGGTAGCAGCTTCAGCTGTCTGCGGCCGAATAACAGCCTGAAATCTCTCAGGAAAGCTTAAAAAATAAAACAGAATTTAAGGGAAGGTGTCTATTTGTCAGCTACTTTATCGTTGCATCACACTGAAACATTGATGCTTGTGAAACACAGGAAAAGTTATATTTTACACTAAAAATAAATGACTTATTTTATGCATAAAAGAGAAATATTAGCAACAAGTTTTAACTCATTAATTTATTTAACATGTCAGAAAACTACGGTAAAATAGCAAAATAAGGATTCATGTAGTTTGTAAAAAAAAAAAAAAAAACATATCCAGTCGACAATTTTCTTGCTTCCTGTGAATTTTTTAGAGGAGTCTGCTGACTTTTCAGTGGAAGAGTGCCCTTCAATCAAACTTTAAATGTGGCTTATTAGTTTTCCCACAAGTTTGGGCTTTTATGCACTAAAATGAAGTCAGAAACCGACCGTAATGAACTGCTTTTACACCTGTCAAGTTTGAGCTCAATTCAGTGAATTTTCCTTTGTCTGTGCCTAGAATGTACGTGTTTAAAATCACCACATATATATATACTTTAACAATGAATCATTCATCAAATGATAACACGTCTAAATGAAGCTTTGATTTAGTTATAAGAGGTTCAATCTTGTTCACTAAAACTAGCCAGAGAGGAAAAATGACCACAGAAGGGGTCAAACAGAGAAGACACAGACGTTTGCTGACTCTTATGACATCTCTTTTTTAGTGTTTTTGTGGCTTTTTAAATGTTATCTGTTTGGAAACCAACTGTGTTTTTTTTTCCTGTTAATGAAGGTCCCAAAGCCAGGTTGATGCTCCGCTACCCCGATGGACAGAGAGAGCAAATTTCTTTGTCTGCTAAAGCTAAACTTTTGGTGAGTTGATCCGACACTCCCCCCCCCCTGTTTGAAATGACATACAGTGGTCACTCGATTATCGCCAAGTTACGAGTCGAAATCCTTGAAGAGGCCATTTAAAAAAATCATTATAGATGTTTTAAGATGGTAAAAGCCCGCACTACACACTTTTCTCAGCCAGGCATTGAGATTTCTACACTTTCCTGTTGTTTCAAAGTTCAAACCTTCATAGAAACACAAGTATTTTAGAATGAAACCAAAGATCTGCTCGCAATTGAAGATTTATTGAAAGACCCACTCCGGTCATCTTTTAATCTATTTTAAAGGTAATTCTGATTATGCCATTTTTAGCCAAAATCAAAAAAATCTGTCCTTCTCTTGGACATAGTTTGTGCATTTGAAATCTCCCCTTGAGTTATGGGCGGGCCCGTTGGCATGAAGCAATCCCTCAATCCCTGCTGAGGGCTAGCTTACTGCCCCACAAAAATAGTGATAAATATTGGCGCTATCTAGACATACAGTTTTGAGCCCGATACCAGCTCGGACGAGGAAGACGTACATGGATCTAGTCGTCTACAAGTGGATGCATCAGAATGGAGCAAAGCAGGGAGCTTGTGGCCTGCTGGTTCTGTTTTCTACGTCACAAATGAGCACTATTTGCAGCTTCATCTTTCCATCCCTTCCTGATTCACAACGGTTTGTATAAAAAAAAAAAAAATCAGAAATACAATTTTGAGTTTAATTTTCTTCATGTATGTCCTCCATCATGAGAAAAATGACACAAGATGCCATTTTTCATTGGAGCGGGTCTCTAAATTCTGCAAGCTGAGCACATTCTTTACTGCAGACGACACACAGAAGAGATAGAAGAGATTGATTGATGATTGTCAACAGCCAATCAGGATCCAGAACACAATATACTGTTGAAAAAAAAAAACAAAACCTGTTGAAACGAGTTACAGCGAGGGACCACTGTACCACAGAAACCTTTTTATTTTTGAACAGTTCCTGGATATCAGCAAATATTAACTGAAGTAAAACAAAGCTCAGCTGCTAAACAGTTTTGTTTTGTTTTTTGTTTAGGCCCTGGTCAGGCACGTCCAGTCCAAGGGTTACCCTAACGAACGCTTTGAACTCGTCACCAACTTTCCTAGAAGGAAGCTCGCCCACTTGGACTATGACATCACGCTGCAGGAAGCAGGCCTTTGTCCACAGGAGACTGTATTTGTGCAGGAGAGGAACTAGCCCTCCCAGACACGTTGGCCATCAGCTTCTCCATGTCATCAATGTTCTCTGGTAACGATACTGGCTTCAACACCTGAATAACTTTCTTTTGGGAAAGTTGAGCGGGAGGACCCCCACTCTCTCTCTCCTCCATGTCTTCAAACAGGACAGCTGATGGACTTCTCCACATAACTCCACTAGTCTCCGTTCTGACATCACACTGAAAACCCGATTTCTTCGTAGTCCTTTTAAACCGACCAGTAAACTGTTTCAGATGTAAGCACTCTTTATTTTTTTAATATTACCTGGTTTACTCTGATGCAGCTTTTTGAACTCCGAGGCACATCAGGACTGAAAAAAACAACAAGTCTCCTGTAAAAAAAAAAAAAAAAAAAAAAAGAAAGAAAGAAAGAAAAACAAGATACCAAACCGAAACACCACATCATTGATTGATTAAAGGTCATCGAGGACTTTTACTTTCCAAAAAAGGACGGTAAAAGTCTGAGTTTATTTTCCAGCTCTTGTTATATCTGTACATTGGACAAGTAAAGGGAGATCTGTCCTTGTCTTTTTTTTTCCTGTAATTGTTGAGATTTTTGTAATTATTTAGTATGAGATTCCTGGAAAAAAGGCCCAGAGGATACAGGGAGGGGGGGAGGGGGGCTATTTGGTATTTTTGACACAGAGAAATGACAAATGGGCGGTTGTACGCATCTTCAGTCGATGTACAGACGGCTTAGAAAAAAAACTAATATTTAGCGATAGTCTTTGTTTCCTTTCTTTTTCTATATGCTGCCAACAAAATATGCTGATGTTGAAATATAACTACCAAAAAAAAACAAAAACAGAATCCTTTTTACTTTGTTTTTTATGATTTAGGTTTTGTGAATGAAGGATTGATTAAAATCAGAATATTTTTTAGCCAAATTAAATTCACCACTTAATTGGACATATTGCATACAATAACTAAAAAGGTGGACACATTCAGCATAAAATGTCATTTTTTTTTAAATTTAAATACATTTATTTTACATACAAGAAAACTCTATTATGACTTCTGTTAGAATTCTACGCATTGTTTTAGTGCTCTTAACCTTCCAAAATAATGTGAAAGTCAAAGTCAGACTAAAGACTGTGAGGTTTGACCAGCTCTTTGTCTCTCCAGTTCTTCTTTGGGTCATCTGGTGGTGCTAATGTGCCTTAAATGTCAACAGCGAATAAGAAAGTGATTTACAAAGACAGTAGTGCAGGGTTTGAACTCTTTCTTTGGGTCTTTTAGGAAATCTCGTCTGGTTCAACAAGCTTCCGATCGTCATTCTAAATGTCTTGCAGTTCTTGTGGTGCTTTTTCTTTTTCTTTTTCTTCCTTGCAATTCCGTTCTTTGAAGAGTGCACCCATTGCAAGTGGATGGGCGGACCCTGAGAGGATGTGTTTAGACTGTGTAATCTGTCTTTACAGCCTCGTGATTCAGCATTATTCCGAATTCTTATAAAAAGATGGACAATGTTGGCCCTCAAACTAGAATCTTCTGAACTTTTTTTTTTTTACAATATGCTAATTAAAGTATGTTTTACGGTCTCACCGACCGACTTGTACCCAGAGTCTGTGCAGAGGTTAAAGTTGGCCCGGCCCTAACCCTGTGTCGCCACCGGTACTGAACAATGGGCAAGACGAGGCAACACCAGGAAGAGCAATGATGCTCTCAAAGAAGTATAAGAAATCAGAAGAACAAAAAATAAAATCCTATGATGAGAACAGAAAATATGGTAGAGGAAGACATTTCTGACCATTACATCAATGATGAGCTGTTTCTGCAAAACTCATGAGATTGCGGGTCAAATTAATCTCCTTCTGTTGGCTAATCCATGTGGATTAGTGACCATTGAAACATTACCTACAAATGACACTAGAAAAATACTTTTTAGGTCACAAAAAGACTTCTCAGAGATTTTTTTGCCTGAAAAAAAAAATCAAAATGAACCCTTTAAAATTGAAAAGCACAAAGGTTTTATTTTCACATCATTTCCATTCTGCCATCAGAGAGAGAAACCCCTCCTGATTGTTTAATCATTGATATATTTGGTAAATATTTTTTGCTTTAAAGAAGAAAAGAAGCCATTCCTGTAGGAGCACTTTGAGGATCTGATCTTTTCTGTCACCAAACAAAAACCCAACAGGGAAAACGGATCATTAAAGCTTCTCGTTTGATTTTAAAGCTATTGTAATTGGTGTTGGATTTCTCACTTGACTTGTGTTATTCAGGTTGTCTTTGTTATTCCACTAAAGAAGAGGAGCCCAGCTGATGTTTGGGAGAGTCAGATCAGGACAATGGTCAGAGATGAAGAAAAACACCCACAGCTGCACAAATAGATGGCTCAAGTTTGCTCCCCAGGATGTGTGCAGTTTACATTCTCAAACCAGCTGATTTTTTTTTTTGTGTAAAGGACAAAAAGAGGTGATTTGAACCAAAAAAAAAGTCCTCATGAACAGAAACAACCTTTCCTGGTTTCAAAATGTCGTAAACGCCTTTTTTTCTGCTATAAGAAGAGTTTTTTGTTATTAATGTGGAAATTTCTGGCCAGTAGCAATAACCCACATTTATTTCACATTAAAGCTAAATTAATCAGTCAGTCCTGAAGTTTTATTCAGGCAATCAGGCCAGCAGACTTCAAACCTGGTTTTTTTGAAACAGTTGCATAACAGGCTATTGCCCTCAGTCATCTGTTGGCCTTCTGGCTGTTCCTGGGATGGATCGATGGAAGTTAATGTGTAACCGGTGAGTAATCTTCAGTCTCTATTCAGAAGCAGGTCATCAGTTTTCATATCAAATTCATTTCAGATGTCATGAGCAGGACGCAGCCGTGGTTTCAACATCATTTGAGATTTTTACAAAAAACTGATGATCTCAAAATAATTTATTTATGTGCTGAAACTTACAAGAAAAAGCAAAAATAGTCATTCCAAACAGCATAAAAGAAGGCTTAAAAAGAGCAAACTCTGGCTTCAAACCTTTGTTGCATCATTTTGACCCCACATTGATATGAATTCACTATCATTTGGTGAAACTTAAATACCCATAATGCATTGTGAGTTTTCAGTTGGATCAACATTGTACTACTTGGATATTGTTTCTCTTTTTTGTAGTAGCTGATAAATAAAAGTATGCAATTCTTTGTTGAAATTTCTCCTAAACATTGAATGTTTTTCAACCAAAGCTCCAGAGGAAGCATTGAAAAACACATGGAGCTTCTTCATTTTGTGGAAAATAAAAAAAATAATAAGCTGATAAGCTTATCTGCCCTAACTTTCCAGCCAAAGTGATGCAAACTGAGTGGGACGAGGTCACAACCTTGATTTCAAAATAAAGTTAAAAATTGTCCATGCGTAATAGAATCTTTCTGCCTTTAGTTCTAGGTTTCAAAACAATGTTTCGTTGTCGTCATGGAGAATTTGTTCTCTAATGATGTATCTGGTTTAATATATGATAAAATATTGGCAAGAGCTTTAATTTGTGTAAAACAAATCTTGCAAAGAAGACAAATGTGAGTGTGCAACGTTTAAATGTTGACTCAAATGTCAGCCTGCTGAATGATTTCCCTGACGAATGCACATTCATCTGGAAGGAGGCCACAGACAACAGCTTTACTGGTCAAAGCCTTTTTTTATGGGAACAAAACACATTATTCCAAATGATATACAGTACGACGATGAGTTTCCAATTTAACCATAAATAGGTAAAGACAAAGAGTTCAGGCCACATGGAGCGGTCAGATTCAAAGGTTAAATTGTCTTTGTATGTTGGTGAAATGGATCAGCCAAAAGGCCACTCTGCTGTGATTGGCTGTTACCCAGCAGGCTGTATCTGAACAAACACTGCTGATTGTCTGCAGACAGAGACTGACCAGAAGCCCTAAAAGGTGCTTAAATTCACCTCACTCCTTCAGCAATGGCTTGTTTTTCAAATGAACACAGTTTGGAGCTTGAAAGGTTTTTTTTGTAAGATGGGTTTCTTACTCTCATAATTTAGGGGTTTGGGTGTAGTTCAGAGAAAGGAAAGTATAGAGACCCTGCTGAAACCACTCGTGCTTTCAAGCGGAGGTGTCGACCCTCAATGCAGAAGTCCCCTATGTGCAGTTTCAGACAGAAAGGCCTGACCCCGGTGCCCCCTATTGTTGCTTACAGAGGCCTCTCCCGTGCACTCTGCTGACTTCTGGCTCTGATGGTCAGGTTTCTAAACGACACAACTCTCCTCCTCTGGATCTTTATTGAATATAGAGAAATATCAGGAATACAGATTAAATGAAATTGGTCATTGAGAAGAAAATATGCTCACAGTACCTCAAACAAAACAAAACAAAACTTTGTCAGGGTAAATATGCTTATCAAGCTCAAATGGACTAATGATACAATTACATAACAGACCTTATCCTGTCCAGCAACAGAAGCTCTGCAGGAGTGAAACATGCAAAAAAAGAGTGAATCCTAACGTCCACCACCATTTTGTTTCAATTTTGATGCCAGGCACCTTTCAACTGCTTTGCTTTTATAAACATTTTTCATACTGGAACAAATGGAAGGGCCATCAAATTCATCTGTGACAACACGGTTAGCTCTCTCTTAATGTCCAGAAAAACAGCATTTAAAAATCATAAAATGATAAAATTCCTAATTCTTTTTTTAATGCTTTCTAAAAGAAGAAGTAATTTTGTGCTTTTCTCTTTCTGTCTTTAGGCTTTCTGTTTAAATATTTTTCATACTGATTGTTTGAAGCAAAAGAACACAACCAGAAAAATACATTTAATTACATCCATGTAACACATGCACACAACTCCAAAGACAATCCACTAGAATTACTACTAATAACGCATTAAGCATTATTTAAGCAATTAAAGAGAAAAGAAGAAGAAGTTAAAATCTAAGCTGAAAAAGTCCTTTACCACAGAACAGGAAGTCCTCAGATCTTCAGGGAGGCTGTTCCATAGATGGAGCTCACATAACCTCACTGCAGGCTGAAGGAGGTTCTGATGGCTAGATAAGAGGAACATTTGTTCCTGTAAAAATGACTGTCTCACCGCCACTAAAATTCTTGTAATTCTTTTTAATCATAAATTTAGCTTTGGGAGCCAATGCAAAGAAAAAAGGGTGAACAATATTTAAATTTTCATGTGAAATAAATCTATTTCTTAAATTAGGGTTGTTTCGGGGAGATGCTTCTGTCATCTCAAATTCATTTTTCCATGTGTTGTGAAAGATGTCACTGGGTAAAATGAAAGTCTTCAACTTAAATTCAGCTTGGACTAAGAACTATTAAAGAGAATGTTCCAAAATCTAGGAACATTTCAAGTCATTTACAAAGAAAAAGGTTTAGAATAAACAAGTCAATGCATGGATTACAACATTCACTTGGTCCTCAACACGCTACAAAATTCTCAGTGCTTGAGTGGTATTAAAAACGAGATGAAATGGGTGATTTGTGGCCCTGCGACAGACTGGCGACCTGTCCGGGATGTCCCCTGCCTTCTCCCATGTGTGGGCGGGATAGGCTCCAGCAGCCCTGTGAGTGACCCCAAAAGGGATAAAACGGGTTTAGAAGATGAATGAATGAATGAATAATCACAATTTTGTTGACAGTTCTATTACATGCAGTTTTATGAAGAAAAACTAGGAAAAAAATTTTTATTTAGAGGAGTGACAATCCTGTCATTCAGACCTTACTTGTTTGTCTTTTCTCCATTTTATATTTGAGCAATTTTGAGGTGAAATTGCATGAATTTTGACTTATTTAAAAGGGCTTGTAGTTATATATTATATAGAAACATTTGGTCGTTTTTTTCTTTAGATAAATTGGACACTTGAATGTTTGAAAATGTTTTATAACTTCTTTCTATGCAGCATTGATTTTTTTTTTAACCTTCTCATGGGACATTGTGTTAACATCCCAAATCTACCCGCAAAAGTACCCACTCTCTTTCTTGCATTGCTCCTGCAACTATCTTATATTGGTAAATCAACGTGTCAAATTTGACAAATATGCGTGTTTTGGTGGCTTTCCTGGAACTCTAAGCCTGGAAATGCCCCTAATAATAGTTGTCTGCTCTTGTGAATTGTCCCAAAGCCTCCAAACAAAAGCCTTACTGTGTTGAGTGTCTGATTTTCCAACATGTGGAAATTTTGGAGAGGCTCTGTTATCTCTCCCTGCACCCTCGTGCTTGAGCGCACCAAAGTGCAAAAGCACACCGTGCGTTAGGAAACCTGAGCAAACTGTGGTATTTTATCTCTTGGCTCAGATTGCTATAAAAGCCAGAGTTGCCTCCCAGTCTCCCTGCTCCAGCGGTCCAGAGACCCACCGTTCAGCATGAAGCCTCTCCTCCTCTTGACACTGCTCGGATGTCTTGGTAAAGACGAAACAAAAATTGCACTTCATTGTTGTAACATTCATTTAATTTGCAACTAAATTAAACGTTGTGATTTTTTTTACGCAGCCGCTGCGCTCGCGGTTCCTGCTCAGAAGGTAAAATGGTGCGTAAAGTCGGACCAAGAATTCAGAAAATGTTCAGATCTGGCAGCGGCATCTCCCAACTTCTCCTGCGTGAAGAAAGAAAACACCCTTGAATGTATCACTGCAATCAAGGTGAGATTTTTTGGGGTCATTTTTTATCATTAATAACTTTATTCTTGTTGTTATTATTATTATATAAATGTGCTCAATTATCTATTATATGAGCTCATAAAAAGGACATTTGGAGTTTTGCAGTAGAAAACAATTTCCTTTTTTATATTCTATGGTAAGGAATGTAGAAATAATATATACTCATCAGTGCATCTTCAGAATAAAATGTTTCCTTTCAAAATCTTTAATATTAATACTTCAGTTGAAAGAATGAATAAAAACAAATGTAATATGTGATGTAGTTACAAAAAAAAGCCACTTTCTAGTATGTTTTCTTGGAAAACCAACTTGTCATAAGCTTTGAAGTGAAATGCTGTGCATTGTCATGCAGGATAGAGAAGCAGATGCCATCACTGTGGATGGAGGAGACGTTTACACTGCTGGTCTTAACAACTATGACCTGCAACCCATCATTGCTGAGGACTACGGCACCTGTACGTTTAGTTGTTACCAGTAAGCAGCAAAATTAACCTTGAGCTAGGGTATTTCTATATACTTATTTATTTTAATGTATTTAGCTTCAGAAACGTGTTACTACGCTGTTGCTGTTGCCAAGAAGGGAACCGCATTTGGCATCAGAGATCTCAGAGGGAAGAAATCGTGCCACACAGGATTGGGGAAATCTGCAGGCTGGAACATTCCCATTGGGACTTTGGTGTCCATGGACATCATTCAGTGGGCTGGCATTGAGGATAAACCAGTGGAAGAGGGTGAGTGGTTCCAAACTCATCAGAAAGCCAAAGTGACACTAGTGAGTACTTTGGAAACTACAGAATAGAAACTTTTGTATGATCACTGATGAAGATGGAAAAAAACCCACATGCTTGGATGTGTTTCTAATGCTTTAAAAAAAAAACTCAGACTATGACAAGAATTTTTCTATGCATTATATATATCTTTTTATTTATTTTTTTGGGTAAAAAGTGTACTGGTCTAAATTGAATGCAAATTGGAGTTTCACTGTCCTGACAAACAATGCTTTTTCAGATCTCTCAAGAGCACTTTGCCAATCAGGGTTTCCTTGGAATTGATAAGCTCACTGTGTGACTTGCTTGCACTGATCTTGATAACTGAGTTTTGATTTGGCCAAAAGTGTTCAGGAAAAACTTCAGTCACAGAGTCAAATTCCACATTTGAGTTTTTCATCGCTGCCTTATCTGTGGTTGTGTTTTTCCAATTAAGAGCTACAAAGACACGGTTAGTTTTTACAACAACTACAGCGGCCTTCGTGGACTGCTGTGGGACACCTATACCTGACTGAATTAGGGCATTTTGTTCATTATTTCTGCAGAGGTGAGCACCTTCTTTCAGGCCAGCTGTGTCCCAGGGGCAACAAGGGGTTCCAAGCTTTGTGAGCTCTGCAAAGGAGACTGTTCAAGATCCCAGAAGGAGCCTTACTATGACTACAATGGAGCCTTCAAGTCAGTAAAAGCCTGTAACACATGACACTTTTCACTGTGGAGGTTGTTTATTTGCTTAAAAATACAAGTGTGATACATTTTTTCTGTTTTATAGCTGTCTGGCTGAAGGTGCCGGGGATGTGGCTTTTGTGAAACATCTCACTGTACCTGGTCAGTGTCAATTACTCATATCAACACGTACAATAATGCTTTTTCTGCAGCAGCTAAACACTTAAAAAATATAGAGATAAAGAAATCACAAGGTTCTGTATTGTATGAAAGTCTTTAACACAGTTTATTGCTATTGAAGTTGCATTTGGTTGCATGCACGTTCTCCCCGTGCATGTGTGGGTGCTCTCCAGGGTCTCCAGCTTCCTCCCACTGTCCAAAAACATGCTTCATAGGTCAATTTGACACTCTAAATTGTCAAAAAGTGTGAGAGTGAATGGATGTGTGATATGTGGCCCTGCGACAGACTGGCGACCTGTCCAGGGTGTAAGTGTGGATCCGTCTAATTTCTGAAATACACACTTAAGCTGTAGAGTCAGAACTTATAGTTGACGCGTCTTTCGTTAATGAACTTCCACAGTCCAAGTTCTTCGTTTTGAATGTTTAATCCTCAAAAAGGTTGTTACAAAAATGTAAATACAAAAAACATGTAAACAAAAGAACTGTAAGTACGGTCAAAAAACTAGTGCGCTCTCTAGCTCTACAGCTTCTCAAAAATGGCCCAAACAAACCTCACCTACGTCATACCTCTTCAGCCAATAGAACAGCTGGGCTCCACAGTTGACCTACATATCAGTACCAACGTCTTCGAATGTTTAAAATGGCTCTAACACAGGGTGTCCCCTGCCATCGGCCACAAGTGGCCAGGATAGGCTCCGGCAGCCACATGACCCGGAAAGGGACAAAACAGAAGAAAATGAATGAATCTATTCTCACTGTTCTTTTATTAATAAAAAAAAATAACCTTCAGACAAGAATTATAGCTGTAAATAGATTCAGAGTTAGATAAAAAAAAATAATAATAAGATTTGGGTTCATGTCCCTCCTTCAGATCAAGAGAAGTCCAAATATGAGCTCCTGTGCCGGGATAACACCAGAGCCCCAATTGATGACTACAAGAAATGCAACTTGGCCAGAGTTCCAGCTCATGCTATTGTCACCCGCAAGGACCCACAGTTGGCTGAATTGATCTGGACAAGCCTCACCTCAGTGCAGGTAAATCAAGAACTGTTTGCACAGCTCCCCAATAAGCTTATTTGCTGTCTTTTGAAATGACAAAAGACCTGCACTGAACCAAGCGGAACAAAAATATACAAATGTCTCTTAGTGTTTAAATTATCTTTTTATCTCAATTGTCTTCTCAGAACTTCAACCTCTTCTCCTCTGAGGCTTATGCTCCTTCAAAGAATCTGATGTTCAAGGATTCAACCCAGAGGCTGGTGAGGCTGCCACAAAACACAGACTCCTTCCTGTACCTGGGTGCTCAGTACACGAGCATCATCCGTTCTCTCAAAAAAGGTATAAACAAGGCAAAGACATGGACAAAGTCATCAAATACTTGTTGACACAGAATTCACCATTGTATTTTCTTTTTTTCCTCTCCAGAGCAGACCGTCGGCTCGAACTCCAACGCCATTAAATGGTGTGCCGTGGGCCACGCCGAGACCGCAAAGTGTGACACCTGGAGCATCAACAGTGTGACTGATGACACAGCCGCCATCGAATGCCAGAATGCCCCTACAGTTGAAGAATGCTTAAAGAAAATTATGGTGACGCTTTTTGTGACATCAATATTTCCCAATTTTTACACTATTTAGAGTTTGTGTACCAGTTTGTTGACACAATCTTTCTTTTGCAGCGCAAAGAAGCAGATGCAATGGCAGTGGATGGAGGAGAGGTGTACACAGCTGGAAAGTGTGGTCTGGTTCCAGCCATGGTGGAGCAGTACGATGCAGGTAGGATTTGGAGATAGCACAAAAGCCACATTATACTCTTTGATCTAAGCTTTCCTGCTTGATTCATTTTGGATCCTTTTCTCTTCCACAGATTCGTGCAGCTCCTCTGGAGGTACTCTAACAATTTATAATCTTCTTTCAATAATAAAGTCCCTTTTTAGGATTAGCCTAATTTATGTGGCCACACAGAGGTGCACTATTTAATCCAGACTTGAACCATTTCACTGTAGAAATTCATCCTGCAAAAGGTAGCTCTTCCTATAGTGAATTGGATTTTATAAAAGGTGCTTTCTAAATAAAGTGTATTATTAATTTGATTAGCACTATTATTACTTCGGTGTTAGTTATTGTATGTCAAGATAATGACCCCAGGTTGACCCAAATTGGAGAAAAAGCATCATTTTGGGTAAACATCGTCTGAAAATTGTTATTTTGAGGTAAAAAATAAATAAAATCGACTAAGAAAATATATAATCACAGTTAATAGTGAGTTAAACAAGCACTGCACTAGTAGTAAAACACAAATCTCTGTACCCAAATGAATAACGACTATACAAACTAAACTGTTAGAATTTAAAGCCATGCCTTCTGCTGTTTGTGTGTTTTTAAACATATACATTTGCCTGACTCAATCTATGCTCTGTGTCTTGGGGTATTCCCATTCTCAGGCCAAGCTTCTTCATACTATGCTGTGGCTGTGGTTAAGAAAGACTCTGGAGTGACATGGGAAAACCTTAAAGGAAAGAAGTCTTGCCACACTGGCATTGGCAGAACTGCTGGGTGGAACATCCCCATGGGCCGCATCTATGAACAGACTAAAGACTGCGATTTCAGTGAGTTTTATTTCTTATTTTTGATCACAAAGATCAAAATGTCATAGCAGATTCAGAGGATATAAAACTGCCCTTGTGAAGTATTTCAGAATTTCTGTGGGCACCAAACCAGTTTTACTTTTTAAATCTTGCACCACTCTGTGCCTAAACAAGTGAATATCATTAAAAAGTGAATCATTTTGTCAGTGTTCAGATAAAAATGAAAGCTAGAAACGAACAACAGTAGAGACTATTAGAAGGTCTGTAGAATGTCAGAGAATCCTTACAAAAGCAGGAGAGTCATAAGGCCAACAAGGTTTGGACTTTAGAAAAAAACAGACACAACAACAGTAAATATTACTGAGGTTAAAGATATTATGTATCATTGTTAATTCTGTCTTACTGAGCCTCTGCCTTCCTCAGCTAAGTTCTTCCCCAGTGGCTGTGCCCCTGGAGCCGAAGCCGGCTCTCCATTCTGCACTCAGTGTAAAGGCAGCGGCAAAGCTGTTGGAGATGAGGCCAAGTGCAAAGCCAGGCCCGAAGAGCAGTACTACGGTTATGCTGGAGCCTTTAGGTACGCTGTGAAGAAATAACTTATCTTGTGGAAAGTTAATGATCATGATGATCATTTTTTTCTGACAATCATCTCTGAATGTGTTTGAGAAGACATGCCCTCTTTTATATTACAGTAGCAATTTCTGTAAAGGAGCAGATCTATGTCCCTTGGGAGATGTTTGTAATTGTGCCTTAAAAGGTACAAAAGTCAAATTTGACTGTGTTTTTTTTTTTGGCATCAGCTTGGATACCTTAAAATCCACTCCAATCCTTTTTTGAGCTTTTTTGAAAGCGTTCTCAGTAGATTTTATATTATGATTATACCATTTTTTAGCCCAAATCAAAGAAAAGCTGTTGTTTTCACTGACATAGTTTCCTGCAAAGCGGCAGTATTTCATGCAAACTTTGCCTCTGACTTGTGGGTGGGACTGTTGGCGCAGAGCAACCCGCCCCTCTTCCCCTCCCCGCTGCTGAGAGCTCTGAGCAGGGAGCTTGCAGTCTACCCAGTGTATTTTGTGCATCACTAATAAGCTTCTTTTTCAAACTGAATTTCTTCGACTGCTCCTGATTAACAACAATTTGAATAAAGACATACTACAGAGATGCCATTTGAGCTTAATTTTCTGTATATATCTCCTCCATCTTAGAAAAATGCCATAAGAATATGTTAAAAACACAAAAACACGATTTTTATAGTGGCGGGTCTTAAATTGGATAAGTTCTAGTGTTGTATGATCTTTGTTTATAATATGCTGTTTTCTCCTGCTTTTGCTAGTAAACACAGTAGAGTGCTCATAACGTGTTCGGTGAGTCCATGTTTAATGCCATCCCATGTTGACAGGTGTCTGGCTGAGGGAGCAGGAGATGTTGCCTTCATCAAGCACACAATTGTTGGTGAAAACACCGACGGTGAGAAGCAAACACTGACATGTCTTTCCATCTTTTGCTCTCTGCTGCTTCCTTTTTAAACCATGACATGTTTCTAAGCACTGTCTGTCTTTGTGTTCTCAAAGGTAACGGTCCTGATTGGGCTCGCAGTCTGAAATCTGATGACTACCAGCTGATCTGCCCTGGAAAGGGTCCAGTGCCAATCTCTGAATATGCCAGTTGTAATTTGGCGGTTGTGCCTGCACACGCAGTGGTGACTCGTCCAGAGAGCCGCAGCGACGTTGTGCGCATCCTCCAGGTTCAGCAGGTCAGTAACACGCCTATAGGCTTCCATAGCTTGGTTTGGTGGAATAGTTTGTGGAAATTCACTTTTCCCAAATGTTACCCCATGAAATGTTTAGCAACATGGAGATGTGGTTTACAAAATAAAAACATAACAATGACTTGTCAATGTACCATTTCAGAGTTTAGATTAAGATCAGTTTGTTCTCTCTCCTCAGACCTTCTTTGGAGCCAGTGGAAGTGATCCTTCATTCAAGCTCTTCCAATCACAGAATGGAAACAACCTCCTCTTCAAGGACTCTACCAAGTGTCTCCAGGAGGTTCCTGCTGGAAACAGCTATGATCAGTTTTTGGGATCTGGGTACATGGAGGCCATGACCTCCCTCCGAAAATGCACTGACACAGCTTCAGGTTTGTGCTGCTCATAGAATAATGAGTAGGCAGTTTTATTACGAGTCAAATGTTTTGTTTTCACTAGCTGTGGTTACGTGTGCATAATGTTTACATGGAAAAACTTTATCTGACTATTTCAAATATTTACATATGCCACACTTTTGATCAGAATAAATCATTTTGACATGCGCAGGACTATCTAAAATACCTGAAATGGCCGTAGAATAAGAAATAGCGAGTTCCGTTGTACACAAACAAGGCTGCAGCATAGATCCTCTAAACGTGCTTTTATTATTAAGTGACTGTTTGCTTATAATTTTCTAAATCTGTGTAGCCAACAACAGAATCCTTCTCTGTAGCGCCACACCATCTACGCATGGCAAAAAAGCCAGCCCAGAAGTGTCCCACAATCAGAACAAATTGTTAACATGCACCACAATCGGATCAACAATCAGCACAACCCACCTATCTTGACCGGACTGAGTCTGATCGGGTCAAACTAATCCAAACGGCAGTGTTTACATGACACATTTTTACCCTGGTCAGGCGTTTATTCCGATAGCTTTTGTCCATGTAAATGAAGCTAGTGACTTCTCACCATCATGCACACTTTTGCTCTGGATTTTTAAATCACTTCTGCTCTGTTCTCCTTCCAGATCTGGAGAAATCTTGCACTTTCCACTCTTGTCAGCAGGCCTAAAGGCAGTGGGAACGGTGCAGACCCTCAGCTGGATTTAAGTGATTTAAATACTTACCGATACTTTCAACATTACAACTTAATCAAACTAAGGTTTTGTACAACAACCGGATCTATTTTCATGAATGCAGACGACATAGATAGACCACATTCTTCAAATCAATATAACTATTCCCTCTGCACGCAGTTACTCTAATGCTGCTTGAAACAAAATTTTCACTTCCCCAATGAGATCTACCTGTGTACTAAAGAAGTGTAACATTCATCTAATAAAAGAATTTTTACTACTATTTTTGTGTGAATTGTCTTGTTTACTATCAGAAAATTACCAGCTGTTTGAAAAAAATTATATTTAATAGAAAGTAGTTAAGGTGACAAAGTAAATCTAGACCACTGTTCATTGAAAAAACTAATTGGAGAATCCAGTGCCTCTTACTTTTTAAATATTTTGGGATTTTTTTTAAATTCAAGTCAAATCAAGCCAGTTTTTTTTTAAAGGGTTAATTTTTGGACAATCAAGATCTATTTTTCCCCATGGGATATGAAATATATTCTACTTTTATTTCTATTGTTTAATTTCTTGTTTACTTTCTAATTCTATACTTATAAAAGAGGACATACATTTTTTGTAATATTTTGTCTTCTCATCTTTAGAATTAAATAATCACTGCCGTTTTGAAGAAAAACAATGGGATTGTATAATAAAACTACTCAAAAAGAACAAGAACAATTTTTTTTACCACAAAACTCTCAACATTAGAACATGTACATTTTTAAAACCTATACATTTATTTAGGGAATGTGTCTTGCAAATTTTTATTGAAAGCAGCGCTGTCTTAAATAGTCTGCCATTATTACAACAGCCGTTGTGCCCTCATGAAACAGAATATCTTTATTTTAAAGTGATGTCAAAATGTTTAAATTGCACATGTATTTTGATAACTTGTAAAAAGAGAAATGTTTTTTGCTGAAAGCAAAGATCTTGACATAAAATACTTCAACATATGCCCTTGACATCAGGCACAAGCATTTATAGGAAAACCGCACTTTTATTTACTACAACAGTAAAGAATGAACCACTTTAGTAAGAAAAGTCAAATTCAGGATGTATTTGGATATATGTAAAATTTCCTCATTTGATCATACTTTTGTTTTCATTTTGAATTAATATAAAATATGTTGATCCCTAATTTACTTTTTTTGGTAAATGTGTTTGAAGTTGAATATTTTGTGTTTTCTGTTGTCATTTTGTGATAGTTTTGCAGTCCGTTTATATTTTTTTTATATTTATTTAATTTTTTAATATTTTTAAATGGAGAGAAGAAAATATATTTATAAAGTAAAACTACTATTATGTTTCATTTTAGGGAGCATGTCCAAAATCTGTTGTGTCAGAGAAATGCTGCAGTACTCCACCCTTGTCTTATCAGATCTGCAACTTGGTTTTAAAAACACAGTCTATTGAATTTAATATTTTCATTTACATTTTTATTTCATTCATGCCAGCCATATTTATTATTTAAATGTAAGACCAAAAAAATTGTCTTTTTTTAAAAAAGATGAGTGTCACAGCATGACGTGCACAAAAAGCTGAAGGGCCAAAATAAATAAATACATAAATATAAAACAAGAAGAAAGATTAAACAAATCTTTTTTGGGATAAAAAAGTGGACATACTTTTGTTAATGTTTTGGTTGAAAAATTATAAAGATGTAAGCAAAATATTTAAATGTAAAAAAAAAACAGTTGTAAAAGCCAAATTTTACAGCCAAAACTGCTGTTGTAGTAAAAAAAAAATACAATTTTTAATTAAAAAAAAATAATACACATATTTATTTTAACTCAAATGTATGGAAGCATGAATAAGGCAGAAAATAAAAAGGGAAGACGTTTCAAACAGTTGAAACTCCTGTATCACATGACCAAGGAGGCGGCATCAAGTTATAATTTCCCGGAAGTTAGCCCATGCGACTTGGAGGCGCACCGGCTCCACACACGGCAGAAATATCGTAGTATGGCCTCCTTCTGAGTGTCATCACACGGTTTCTGTGTACACACCTAACCGGCAATCCGACACCATCGAAGCCTTGATCATGGACCTGTGGTCCAGAGGCACATTTTGGGGCCATCGGAGTTGTCAATAGTACTCCCACGGTACTGTATTGATAGATTTTGAGCACTGTCACTTTTGGATATCCTGGGATTTAAAACGGAGTGACAACCGTGCCGCTCACCCCATCTGCCGGTTAGCTTGCTAAGCCAATAGCAAAGAAGGGCAACTTCTCGTTTGGAGTAAAGGACAAGAAAACGGCAAAACTTCTACCAAGTGAAGACTAACCAGAGGTTGATACCCTGACTTCCTACTTTCTGAAACTGTCACTGTTTGTACCTGGTAAGAATTTGAACAAATTCGTCGTGGTTCTGACTGTTAGCTTCAGGTACAACCAAGCTCAGCTCTATCGCCCCCCCCTCAAAGGCATGCAGGATGAACAGGCCCTGCCGGCTGTCAGTCTTTCACGGAGATCCCAAGCAAACCAATCGAAAATTGCATTTCAAATGAAGTAAAAATGTTTTTATTTCAGATTTTAGCGTTATATCGTCGGTTTTTGCGACGTTTACTGTCGCTTTCTGGCGTAGATAGCTTGACAGGTCGTGGCAACCAGGGGCCGTTATCTCCGAGATAAGGCTAGCTAGCTTAAAAACGCCCAGGTAGTGGTTTAAAAAGCAATTTAACTTTTTTTTTTTTTTTTTTTTGCTTGGACAGTATCGGTTTTTTAATGGTCAAATTTTAATATTTTATTCTTGGCTTATTTTTAAACATGAACGACGTAAGGATGGAGGATTGGTTGCTAATTTTTTAAGTTAACCGTTGAACTCACAAGGCCTGCGATTAAACACGGGGTACAGGACAGCGCTAATGCAGCTAGCCACCGCTCTCCAACAATAGCTTTCTGGTAATCGGGGTCGAGTGTGGCACTATTTATATGATTATTATTGGGTTTTGTTAGCGTTCTAGTTTTTATATATTTTTTTCCACTTACGTATTTTGTTATTTTAGTATTAGACTAGTAAGTCTAGGTGGAAAAAATGTCAGTGTGATAGTAGGACACGTAACGTTTGCCGGCTGTCGGCTAACCACCCATGTAACCCAATTCGGCCTAGAAATTGCTGCCGCACTTAATAGGCCGGCGAATACATTTCATCCTACATACTTATTAGACGTGATTATCTTTTCGTTGAGGAACTGTCATCTTTAATCACGATTCACAAGCCTCTTATCCGTCACCACCGGGGGAAGCATATGGTAGCATTGTTCGGTAAAGCCTTCGAAGCATGGTCGCTAGCTAGCAGCTAACGAGAGTTCGTGTGTCAGCAGGTGGATGTTCAGACTGTGACACGTCTACTAGTTGAATTCACGACTTTTTAATTTTTTGTCGTCTGTTCAATTTTATCTTTACTTTAAAATCAATCAGATCCTGTTAATCTACACTAACTTGGTTTCGAAATAGTTTGCACACTAGAGAGTAAACTTATTTAGAAGCGATTGTTAACACAGCAAATGAACTTTGACCCCCCCCCCCCCCTTCCTTAACTTAAAAATTTTAAATTGGGCAAATAATTCCCATCTGATGGTAGATGTCCAAAGGTTGAGGACTATCTGGTTCTGTGGGGCCTAGCCGTATTCACCTCCTGTTTCAAGCCATTCTTGGGTTTTCTCAGTCTGTGCCCTTCAGTTGGTCAATGTTTTGCCTCTATTAAGGATATGACTTAAGTTCAATGAGTAGAGAAAAGAATCTTTAATGAATAGTTGTAGTTTTTAATTGAAATATTTTATGCATTATTTAAGCAAGTGGTTCAGATTGGAAAAATGACTTTTCTGGAGGCGGTGTTAGTGTTATCATTAGGCAAAACCACAGGCCACACCCATTTTATTTGCTCCATGTTGCCACACATGCAGAACACACAATTTGCTATATTGTGTCGTAGTGACTAACGTATTTGTAATTCAAAGTAAATTATTTGCAGCTTCACCTAAAATGCCGTTTTTCCCCCTTCTCTCTTTAGAAAGGCTGGCAACACACCGCCACCCTAATGCAGACCCATAAAAGAACGTGAAATGAACAAGCCACCACAGCCTTTAACGGGACCTACTGCTGTCCCAAATCCGTCCCCATCCCCTGGATTGACACAGGTGAGATCCACTTAACATACATTTTTTTTAAGTAGGTTGGAGTTTGATAACATAAACGTTTTCTGTTCTTTCCTTACAAGGCCGCTTACGGCCCAGGACAGCCCCCTTCTCTTGTTTTTGCCCCCCAGCAACCCCCACAAATGACTTCTGCACAACAGCCAAGACAGGTAATGAGTACAACTGTTTAAATCTTATATTTAATGGTTTTGTCGTCTTCTAATCCGCACTGATGGAGGTAGTTTATAAACGTGCTACATATTTAAGAATCGTCTTTTCCTGTGCTTTAAATGTAAAAGTTTCTTCAGCTTTATTGCTTTGGCTAAATGCATGCGCCTTGTCGCTTTGCTTTATTCTTCAATGTTGGTCTTGATTTATCCTCTCTGTCCTTTTTGCTGTTCTCCCAGTTTGCCACAGGGCCCCGTACTTTACACCAACAGGTACTAACTTCCCTTCAGTATTCCTTACATCCTCTCTGTGTTCTTAGGTTTTTGCACATTTTCACAGCTGAAAATCAAAGAATTGCTGCTTTAGAGGTTTACATGCAGTTTTTTTAAAATGGGATTTGGCCAGGAGTTCTAACTTTTACAACCATTGAAGTAAAATGTGTTAAAAGCAGAACATATTTTCTGTTTATTCTAATTATGCATCTATCTATACCCATATATGCCCTAAACTTCTGTTTTTGTTTTTTTTGCAAACAGAAGTTTAGTATTTTAGATATCTCAAAAGTAATTAAAGTAGCTATATATTTTGATTTTATTTAGTGTTCCCATTTTTTTTTTACTGGTTATTTATGTAAAGTTGCATTTTTTTATAATGGTGGCGCATAAATTTGAGCTTTTTGTTAGATCGATGTCACAGCATGCAGGATATGCCTGATTCCAACTTCTGCAAATGGAAAGGGCACTGTCATGTCATTCACTTCTACAGCTTTTTTTTTTTTTCCTTTTGCACCATGTTCCTGTTCTTTGCACACACAAAATAGTTTTTTTTTTTTTCCAATTTCATTCTTAGACACATTTTTTAAGAATCAATCCTAATGTTGTTTACCACTGGTTGTGTTTTGTGCATCGTGGTAGTTGATAAAGTACAAGACTTTGTTTTAAATCTTTACGTATTGTGTACTTTTAGACTTTTTTTTTCCCCCTGATAGATCCAAATTTTCTTCAACTGAAGATCAGACCCCCCACCCCCCCATTTTTCTTCTTCAACCATTTTGCTGTGAAATAGTTTGACCAACAGAAATCGAATGCTGATAGTAGTTAAACAAAAGGGACAATACGATCTTGTCATAGAAAGACCTGTACATAGTTGGCCGAGATCACGTTTTCTGACCACAAAATATGCTGCTGGCTCTTTTCTCTCTTGTAATCTGGGCCTTCCTCATTGTCTTCGTTTTCACCTTAATCTCATACCTCTCTTGCTCTCTGCTCATGTGTTGTGCGGCTGAAGGGTGGATACAGAGCGCTGCAGGTAACAGCTTTCTCTCTTCGACCCTTCTGTTAGGGGCTAAACGCCTTCACGACACTTTTTTGGTAACAAAAATGGAGTTTAGTTTGTGAACAGCCTCAGGCTGAGGCTAGATTAGTATCTGAATGGAAAGTCACACATTCAAAAGTCATAAAATATTTCCAATGTGAGTCAGGATGATTTAAGCTGAAACAGCGCAGAGCAGTAACGCCGTCTCTTCTTCATGAATCTTTTTTTTTTTTTTTTTCCAAATTTTTGTTTTCGTTTCCAGACTTACTATCAGAACAGACCCGCAATGCCCGCCAGTGCTCCACGGGTGCAGTCGAGTAGTGGCCCTCGGCCCGCTGGGCCTCTGCCCGTCTACCCCGCCAGCTCCCAGATGATGATGATCCCTCAGCAGCAGATTTCCTTCGGAGGCTCTCCTCAAAGCTACTTTATTCCCCCTGGACAGGTTTGTCCATTTAAACCATTTGGCTCTTATAAATATTGTCGCTCAGCTCCACTTAACATGGAGTTGATGCTCTATCATGTTACAGTAAGCTAAATAAAGCATTCAGTAAATAGATGTCATTGGTTTAAGGGAGACGGAGGTTTGAAACTTTGACATAAGTTTTTCTAAAGTATTTTGAGGAGGTTTGTTCTTTTCTTTTCTTTTGTCTTTTTATTGTTTATATCTTGCATTTTTTTAAATATTTTTGTGAAGTACCGGGCCCCGTACATGACAACTACCCAGCAGTATCCTGTGACCAGTAACACAGGCTATTACCCTGGAACAAGTCCTGCAGAATATCCCGGTTTCGGTAAGTTTTTCTTTTTTTTTCTTTTTTTTTCTTTTTTTTATGTTTTATAAACTAAAAAGGAATATCAACCAAGCACAACAATGAACTGGATTCCCATCAGTAAAATGACATAACTCACTAAACATCAGACCCCCCCCCCCCCACCCCCACCAAAAAAAAAATCATAAGTCTGTCTTTTCGAAGTTCAAACTATGGTAAAATCATAAGTTGTGAGGATTGCCTCCAGATTTTCTCCGTTTTGCTTGGTTGCTTGTTGGGCTTAAATGTTTTTCTGAGTCTAAACACTTCCATGTGTATTAACTGCTAGGTGCTTGTAGTCTGGCTTGCTTGGCCCTGTCGTCTATCTATCTGCAGTTTCACCTGACGCTGGCTTGCAGGTTCCATGAAATGGCTTTTAAACCTTCCTAGGTGACCAAAGATCATAAGATAATGGCATGTGATCAAGTATGATTGACACCTTGGTGTAAACACCAATAAAGTATGAGGCGGGAACTTTCAATGTGAAAAGAATTTCAAACGTGCCATCCAGAACCCCCACTTTTGACCGCTTTTTTCAGCTTTCCAGAGGAAAAGTGCCGATCCGAAGCGCGTCTGATTGAGTCGCCCAAAAACAAAAGTATTTTCTGTCAACATCATCTTAAGTTAAATATTTCAAAACTATTTGTATCAAGTTTTCCCTGCAGGACCGTGTGCTGCTACTTGTAAACACGGTAATCCGTGTTGTTGAGTAACGGCTGCTGCAGTCGACCGGGAAGATGTAAACCAGGAAGGATGATGATCTGGAATGAATTACAAGAGAGAGGAGGTCTGATGGTCGGCACAAGTGTGAGGTTATAGCTCAACAAGGCCGTTAGTCAAACCCCCATCCTATACACATTATTTATGCAAAGAAAAAAACAGATGTGTTTTTGTGTCCAGCTCAGCTGTTTTAGATTCAGCCCTTTTATAATGTGGAATCATTCAAAACTTTTAAAAAAAATCAGATTAACAAGTTTTGAGCATTTCATATCTCTCTATATCTCCCTTTCATTGCCTTGCAAACTGGTATTGTCCATGAACAGAAACAGGTAATGTAACTCAAATAGCCTTTATGGTTTATTGGCTGTGCGAGCTGCGTTCCATCTGACATGTTAGCAAAAACCCAGCCAGCAGAATCTTCCTTCAAAGGATTGCTGTCATGCTTTAACTTGTTTCAGCAGATCTACTCAGAAACACAAAATGTTAGAGCAAATTTGATCAAATCAAACATGTCCTTTTGTATTACAATTTAGGACCAAGCATGTATTTAAAACAAACCTTTAAATTAAATTACACAATGAAATGATTCACTTCTTTACATAAGTGACACATTCAAAAACCATTTAAATGACCTGTAATTTGGATCATAGAACAGCCCCGTCGTGTGTCTAAGTCTTTTAACTTGCCATGGAAGTCTTTCCTTTGTTAAAAGTAGTCTTTATTTTGTAGGATTCTACTTTAGATTGTATGACAGAGTAGAAGTTAGGGTTCCACGATTTGAGGAAAACTTGCGATATTAGTGATCAATATTACGCTGATGTAACGAAATATGAACAAACGGCAAAACAACAAATACATCGTTTCCATTTCACTGCAGCAGTTTTCTTTTAAATAAGTCAACATAACTTCAATTATACTCCAAAGGAACCCACGTCTACATAGGAGCTGGAAATCCAACGTGAAAAGGCTCCAATTGGTTGATCAAGAGATCCATCCGATTGGTCTAATCTATAAATGGATTTAAATACTTAAAGCTGCCATGAGATTTTTTTACAATGTGCGTGACCATTTAAGATAATCACAGTTTTCGCAGTTTTATTACACTGTCTTTTGCGATAAGGGCATCGCATAGACTAATATAGTGATGACAATAAATTTGTGATTTATTGTGCAGGTCTAGTGGAAATCTTAAAATAATGTGACATGCCTGCGGTCAGGAATACGGTGAAGAGATGGAGGGACGTAGATCAGAACAGCTTGAACCCGGTAGACCTCATAGAATGACGCCAAGCCTGTATAATTAGGACGGTATGAGGGATATATTGATTTGTCAATGGGATAATTGAGATAAAGGATATCAGATGTAAATGATACAAACAGAAAGGAAACTCAGTCGTACAGGAACTATTGGAGCGCTTTTGACCCAGTTGGATTTGATTTTCATTTCAAGCATTATTTGTAGTCAATGCAATTAAAAAAAAATCACACACATTTATCAAACTCGTTACAGAAATGATGAAATGCATGGATAAAAGAACAAAGATACGCTTAAGTCACATTAACTAAAGTCAATTAGAGCTTGATTTATTGCTTTAAAAGGAGTGAGAAGAAAGGAGCTTAGAAAGTCCCAGTTTTGCCAAAACTGTAAAAGTATTTGATTGGGAATGAGTTCAGGGTCAACCCAGCCAGCCAAAAATAGTTGAAGCCAATTTAAATTTTCTGTTTTGTCACTTGAGTTCTTCCAGCAAAAGGTGCCACAACTGTCAGATTGAACACTTATTAAATTCAGTGCCGCTGCCCCCCCAAAAAAAGGTTCCCCATAAAGAGCCACCCACACTTGAGCCTTTTTTTTTTTTTTTAACATGTTCTTGTAGCATTTCTGGGATGATGGACGACACATATATGGAAAATTAAGCTCCATTTCATTTCTGGATATTTTTTTATTTAAATTGTTGTGAGTAAGGAGCAGACTGAAAAAAATGCTGTCGGAAAAAGCTTTTATCAGTGACATAGGTGTTACTATTGGCGGGCCGCACGCTCCCCGCTCCGCTGCATTCTGATGCGTCCACCTGTACAAGACTAAATCCACGTACGTCTCAGTTTTCATCGTCCGCGCTGGCATTTGGCTCAAAACTGTACGGCCGGATAGCTCCGATATTGCTCGCCATTTTTATTACACCGGTAATGTTAGGTTGGGGGTGTAACCTAGCGAGAGGCCGTGATGATTAGATGATGGGATGTAGGGGCGGGGTTACTTTGCATCAACCACAACTCAGAGAATTTCTAATGCTGCTCTGCAGACACTTGGTCTTAGAAAACGGCATATTAATATAGTTATAAGTAATATAATATTACAAATATGTAGCAGTTATCAGTACGCCTCTGTGCATTTCATGGGACCTTCTTAACACCCTGCTTCCTGTGGATCCTTTCATTAACTCATTCTGCATCTGTCTCTTCCTGCCCTCTCTCCTTATTTCCTCCCTGTCCCGTCCCTCACGCTCCTCCTCTTCCTTGCTGCGTTGGGTCAGAGCCCTCTCTTGCTGCGAGGGAGAGGCGGGGTGGTGGGGGTAGAGGGGGTGGGAGAGAGAACAATCGTCTCTCTCTTCACGGCGCTCCTCTTACCTCTCAGCGCTACCCCGGTGAGTAGTGCGTGCGTGTATGTGTGTGCTTCTGTGGTGGTCAGCGGGCTTTCGTGGCGTGACTCGGTGGCGCTTCCCGTCTTTAATTATCTCCCATCTGCTGTCTTATTACGCCCAAGCAGCTTTACTTTTAGTTGTTCAAGTGTAAATGTCTCCTCTCAAATAAATTGAAGAAAACCTCCAGTTACAACATCCTGATTTTCAATGACGTAACCTGCAGTCATGTGATGGAATCACCTCAAAATATTTTTAAATTGCTGGTTCTTTTTTTTTAAGCCAAGTCTGAACACATCATGGTCATCAAAGATCACTTCCCCACTCTAAACTCAACCTGCAGTCATGTGATTAGCAATCACTTTAATACTTGAAATATAAAATAAAGTTCCTGTAAATAAATGCATCAAACCCCAGCGCTATCTTTAGAGCGCTGTTTTTACAGCACAGTTGGCCAGCAGCTCTGTTTGCAAAAATAGCTGTGGAGCCCAAACTGGTGTGAAAATCAGGCCCAATGTTACCAGGCGATGCGTAAACAGAAGTTTATGCATCTAAATCTTCTATTTCAGAATTTTATTTTATTTTTTGTACCTTCTGGATTCTAAAAATGTTAAATATCTCTAGCACCAACCGTTTTACTTAACCAGTGTCTGAAAAGTGTAAAATGATAACACACACTGAAACTAAAAGTAAATGGCACTTTTCACTACGTTAAATGAACAACATATCGTAGAATCGTGTCCCTCGGTCATGGTGATTTTCATCGTTTTTTAATTTTTTATCATTTCTTCTTTACCAGCAGCATATTATCCAGCTACGCCACAATATACTCAATCGGTCCCGGCCACACCGGGCATGATTGGGCCTACTCAGCAACAGCAACAGGCTCCGCCCTCTCAGCAACCGCAGGCACCTCCCCAAGGCCCGCCGAAAGAGGGAACGGAAACCGGTACGGTACCCTGACCAGTTATGTCTAATGTAACCTCTCCACCTCACTCCCCCAAATTCTTATGGAGAAAGATGTCCACATTTAGACTCCATTAGCTCTGAATCTCAACAAACGGATGCTATCTCAGCGTTAGCTTCTACTGATATGGTTTTAATTCACAATTGTGTTGCATCGCTGACAGATAAGAATACGGGACCCAAATCAGGGCGGGCGAGATATCACAGAGGAGATCATGCAAGGTGGAAGGTCTACCACCACCCCAACTCCCCCACAGGTAAGACGTGAAGAAAAGGTCGGGTTGTCTTTATAAATCTAAAAAAAATGAATAACTGCTAAAACTGTTTTAAAACTGTAGAAAGATCAGCCCTTTTAAAGAAATGTTTGTGATGTGAAATATAGTCTCAGTGCAAGAAAATGTAACCTGACATTTGCTTTGTGAAAAAGAAAAGGAAAGGGTTTCTTCTAGGTTTTTTTTTCTTTTCTTTTTCACTTCAGTTTGAAATTCTTTACTCATCGGAGTAAGGATTTATGAATAATTGTTCTTAGATTGAGACGAAAGTATTCTGATTTATCAATTTTAACATTTGTCTCTCATCAAGCCTTGACACTTTTTAAGCCCCACAATCTATTTGAACCCACAATGACATCAGTGGAGCAGAAAAATATCAGAAATGAGTTCTGTGGTCCACTTGGTTTATGGTAAAATACACATCATTTTGTTTTTAAGAAAAAATGGCTCTGGGTTCTTATTGTTTAAGATCGTTTCAGGTGGTCTTTTAATTGTGATTATGCTGTTTTAGTTGAAATTTAAAAAATCTGGGTAGTTCATTAGAAATTCACCTCTTCGTTGTTGGCAGAGCCGGTGGTGCTGAGCAGCCCCGCCCCCCGTTTCCCTCTCTGTTGCTGAGAGCTCAGAGCGGGAACCATAGTTTCGACATCACAAATATGTTCTGTTTCAAATGACAATTTTTTTGTCTGCCCCTGATTCACAACGCTGTGTATGAACAAATGTTCAGAAAAGCAATTTTAAGAGTTTATTTATTTATACATGTGCGATCATGAGAAAAATGCCTCAAGAACATGTGGGGTGGGGCAGCGTTTGACCTTCAACAATCTTTGAGTAAAAATCCTGACTGGTATCTCTAATTGAATTGTAACGGTTATGTCACATGTTGTGCTGACAGTATTATAGCACCTTTTTTTGTAATAACTGCCACCTCTCTTTCATTGTAGGCCTCTGCACCAGATACGAATCCAGTTCAGACCAACGGTGAAGTTCTGCCGCCTGTTAGTGCAGACCCAATAAAAGGTGTTTATCGTCTCTTAAATGACAATTTTAGTTTTCCTTTTTTCTTACTGTGCTTCATGTTTGTGCTGTTTAGAAGAAAGCATGTCTCTCCCAGCAAGTGCTGCAGTTCCTTCACCTTCAGCCACCATAGAAGCCATAGAAGAGGTCGTACAAGAGGTGGACAGGAAGACGCCTCAACATACTGACATAACTGCACAGCCTGTCGCTGCTCCTGCTAGCGAGGAGCTGTCTACGCTCGAAGACTTCCAGCAAGCTCCGCCTTCCCTTGCTCCAGAAGCTACCGCTGTGGCTGATGTCCCCGAGGCAGTAGAAGAAGGGAGCGACAAACCTAGCGACACGGTCGATTCCCCAGTCGTGCCGCCGCCGCAGCAGCCATCAGCAGGACAAGAAGAAATTCCTGTGAAAGCTGAAGAGCCACAAGCTGCTTCACCTGAGAAGAAACCAGAAAAGGAAGAGGAGAAAGAAAACGTTAAGAAATCGGAAAAAGACGAGCAAGTGAGTAGCACTAAGGCGGCGGCTGCAGTTGAGGTTCCAGTTCCTCCCGGTAACGTGGCTGAAGAGGAAATGGAAGCAAAGTCAGTTGCTGAAGTCTCTGAGCCTCCTCCCCCCTCTGAACAAGAACCCGCTGCCCCATCCTCCTGAGGACGTTGTTCTGCACTCTCCGGCGGATCAAGAACCCACACAGGTGGAAGCAGAAGCAGCTCCTCTCTCTAATGGCCTTCCTCAGGAGACTGAAGAACTGTTTGAGAAAACTCCAGTTTCAGACACTACATCCCCAGACGAGACCAACACTTCTCCATCTCAGGAATCAACACCTGCGGTGAAACCCGCCGCACCAGCCCAGGCGGAGGAGGACCATAAAGAAGAGCAAAAGAAGAAAGTGGACGACACTCCTGCCTCGGTCAGCTGCCCAGAGGAATCTACTATGCAAAGTATGGAAACGTTTTTTATTCACCATCTTCCTGCTGTTTAAGGTTGAAATACTGACCGGTTTTTTATTTCCTTAAAGCTGCTACATCTGTGCCAAAGAAGAAGAAAAACATGAAAGAGCTCAATAAGAAGGAGGCCATTGGGGACCTCTTGGATGCCTTTACCGAGGTATGCTTCATTTCAGATGCAGTCGTGGTGTTTTTTCTCTAGAGAATCGGGTTTAAGAGCACTGGTATCGCCTTTATCCTTTGTCCCTTATAGCCTTTTAAAAAAACATTTTTTTTTGGATTTTGAAATGGTTTATTTCAAGCAATCAAGGAATAATGCACAAAAACAATACAATAAGCATTCATACATTCATTCAAAGATGTATCAAACTTAGGATAATTAGATATTAAACATCATCTCTCTTTCAGGAGCAGCCTGCCAAGCCTGTTCCTGAACCTTCACACACTCAGGCCAACCCTCCAGCTCCAGCTGAACCTCCTCCAGAAGCAGCAGATGAGACATGGGAGGAGAAGGAGGACAAGCAGAATGCAGACCCAGAAAAAGAAAAAGAGCCAAGTGACCAGAAGTACCAGTACAAAGAAGGTGGGAAGAAGTTCTCCAGTCATTTGCCATCTGCTCTTAGAGGTTTCCTGTTGTAACATTAAAAAAACACATTTCTCAGTAAGAAAACCAAAGTGGAAAATGACACATAATTCTGTAAAAAAGAAAAAAAAAAAAAAAAGGAAAAAAGTTTTCTGATGTAGTTTTGTATTTCCGACCGCTTTCATCCATATAGATGTGGGCGACCCAACTTCTTTGAACAGCTACAATGTTCCAACAGTGAACATGATAGAAATAACTAAACCTTTTATTTCAAGCTGACAGACCTGACAGTTGTCTAGTTTACGTCTGTAGAAGTGACTTCTAAAGACGAGTCACTTCTAAAATCACTTTAGAAGTGATTTTTCCCAAAAATTACAAAGGAAGGTAAACGCAAGTGTTGGTATATTAGCATACTTAAAGTCAGTGATCCCCCATCCTACTGACCTGTAGGTCACTTGGTACTGGGCCACTGGGCCAAAAGGATATTTTAGCGTTGAAATTATTTCTGTTTTTGCTTATTTTCTGATTCTGAAGCAAACTATCGGATTCTGTCCACCATTTGCCTCGGTCACGTGTCTGCTACTTTCTCAAAGACAGAATGAAGATTTGAAACAATAAAGTGGCTGACTTGTGGAAACTTGTAAAATTTAAGAATTTTCCCTACAGCAAAACTGAAGCAGGGAGGCATCTGTTACGAAACTTTAGCATAAAAAAATTCTGCCCTCTGTGTAGAGAAATACACAAGATTTATTTAAAAAAATTGAGTCATCTATTTGCCCGGAAGATAGTCAGGCTTGAATTGACTTCCCAGTTTTAAATTAACCCTATAGAAAAAAAATACAATCATCCATTTGGTTGAATTTTTGCAAATCAGAAATGACTTCTTGGACCGCTTTGTAAAAAAAATGGTCTGACGTTAAACCTGTCTGTGGCCTAAAAAAGGCTGCTGACTGCTATTTTAAACAACTATGAAAAAGACTTTCATTTTGAAATGTTTGAGAACTGAACCTGAAGTTAAAGTACTGGTATGTGTTCATCTTTTTATTTTTATTTGTTTCTAACATTCACATCTTTGTTATTCAGAAAATTGGAAGCCAATAGATCCAGAGGAGAAGAAGCGGTACGACAGGGAGTTTCTACTCCGCTTCCAGTTCAGCAACGCCAGTATGCACAAACCCGAGGGCCTGCCCGTCATCAGTGACGTCGTCCTGGACAAGGTAGGAGACGCTTGATTAGTCAGAAATTCCCTTAAAAATGTCATGGAACTAACACTTTTTCCATAACTTTTTAAATTCTAATCAAGTTTGATTTTATAGTTCTCTTTATACAAGCTCTAAGACGTTTTGCTGTTTTAATTTTAGGTGAACAAAACTCCGCTGCGACCTCCTGATCCATCTCGACTAGCAAATGCTGGTCCGGATTTTACCCCCTCTTTTATGGGGAATCTGGGAAGCAGATCAATGGGAGGACCTCGAGGCCCGGTGAGTCAATTTGTTGCATTTGTTTTTTTTTTTTTCAGAGGTTGTAGCTCTATTATAATTTTTAACTGATTAATTAACTTGGATAATAATTAGGTGATTAAAGTGTATTATTCTTATTTTCCTAAATATTTTGGTTGTCATTTTTAGCCTCCTGGGCCGCGTCGCTCCCAGCAAGGCCAACGAAAAGAACCCAGGAAAATTATCGGCAGCCTCGGTGAGGACATCCAGCTCAACAAAGCGGAAAAAGCCTGGAAGCCATCCGTGAAGAAGCCGAATGCCCGTGCTGGCGAGGAGGTCGACGAAGACGACCCAGAAAACATCAAGACTCGGGAGCTCTTCAAGCGTCTGCGCAGCATCCTGAACAAGCTGACTCCGCAGAAGTTCCAGGAGCTGATGAAGCAGGTGTCGGAGCTGGCTATAGACACAGAAGAGAGGCTGAAGGGAGCCATCGACCTCATCTTCGAGAAGGCCATCTCAGAGCCCAACTTCTCTGTGGCCTACGCCAACATGTGCCGCTGCCTTATGGGGGTAAGACATGGAGCTGGGGTTATCCTGCTCTGATGATGACTCCTGTTTTGTGCCACGTGTCTGGGCCACTGAATGTTCATGATGGCAATGAGGATCTGAAGAAGCACATGTTTTTCCTTAAATTATGTATTACTTTAAACAGTGCAGATGTTAAACAGTTCAGAATTAATCATGAAATGGCCAATTTTCATGCTTGGCTTCCACAGTTGAAAGTCCCCACCCCAGACAAACCAGGAAATTTTGTGAACTTCCGAAAACTGCTGCTCAACCGCTGCCAGAAAGAATTTGAGAAGGACCAGGATGATGACGAAATCTTCGAGAGGAAGCAGAAAGAGTTGGATGCTTCCAAAGATGTACGAGACGGTCAACTGATGCATTTATAGAGGTAAACGGGAGACGTTTCTGTTGTTCTCACCACAACACAATGCATCTCCGCTCAGGATGAGGAGCGAGAACGCCTGAGGGTGGAGCTGGAAGAAGCCAAAGACAAAGCTCGAAGACGCTCGCTGGGCAACATAAAGTTCATCGGGGAGCTTTTCAAGCTGAAGATGCTGACTGAAGCCATCATGCACGACTGTGTCGTGAAACTTCTTAAAAACCACGACGAAGAGTCTCTCGAGTGCCTCTGCAGACTACTGTCAACTATTGGCAAAGACCTGGACTTTGAGAAAGCCAAGGTGAGGATTTCTTTTACACAACGATCAGATAAAACGAATCTAAACCTTCAAGTCTTCTCCAGTTATGATGCTTGTTTTTCTGGGTCTGCACATGTGGTGCTGAGGACCTGAGCAGATTGTTTGAGGTATTTTGTGTTTTGGAAGAGCAACACTTCAAAGCCTGTTTTCTGTCTGTCCCAGCCTCGCATGGATCAGTACTTCAACCAGATGGACAAGATCATCAAAGAGAAAAAGACGTCTTCAAGAATTCGCTTCATGTTACAAGACGTTCTGGATCTCCGAAAGGTAGGAAACCGTGCGCCAACGTTAGTTATGTAGCACACTTATATAGCACTGTACTACCTTCTTAGAAGGCCGAAACAGCTTTACGACCTATTCACCCATGCTCACACACACATTCACAGCTCTGCTACTGAACTCTGGCACCAAACTAATAACATGGAGCAATGTGGTGTTCAGTATCTTGGCCAAGGACACTTTGACCAAAAAAACCTACGATCCTCCAATCAGAGGTTGACCGCTCTACCTCTGCACCATGGCAGCAGAGGAAACACTTTTTGTTCAAATTGTTGAACTTTTGCATTTCTGCTCCTCAGAATAACTGGGTGCCCCGCAGAGGAGACCTGGGCCCCAAAACAATCGACCAGATCCACAAAGAGGCAGAGATGGAGGAGCACAGGGAGCAGATCAAGGTCCAGCAGCAGCTCATGTCAAGAAAGGAGCCCGGAGGCAGGATGGGGGGCAACATGGGGGGACGGGGCTCTCACTCATCAGGAGGTGGCCGGGTTAGCCAGCCTCAGGATGAGGGCTGGAATACGGTCCCCATTTCAAAGAATCGACCCATTGACACCACCCGCCTTAGCAAGATCACAAAGGCAAGCAAGAGACGTTTAAACTGAAGCTTTCCTGTTTTAAACGACTAAAATGTTCCAACAGTGAACATGAGACGTAGTTTTAAGTGTCTGTGTTTTCTCCAGACTGGTACTATGGACCTTAACAATCAGCTGCTGGCTCCTGGAGGTAAAGGCATGTGGAGTAGCTGGGGAAAAGGCAGCAGTGGAGGGAGTGGAGCGAAACCAGCAAGTGGAGAACAAGGTCAAATATAAAAAAGCAAATTTATATTAAAAAGAAAAAAAAACTGAAGAGTTTTTGTTGCTTTGTCTGAGTTTTAATGATTGTTTTTTTTTTTCTTCTACCATTTTCAGACTCTGGTCGTCCGGCTACGAGCACACTAAACCGCTTCTCCGCTCTGCAGCAGTCGGGTTCTCTAATGGCGTCAACAGAAACGGATCGAAGAGTTCCTCAAAGGTATAGAGAAGGAGCATCTGTTGTTGAAATCGCTCGTTTTTGTCTGTCGTGTTTTGGCAATGTGCTCCGTGGATTGTTTATCTTCCTATTATCCTTGCAAAAGCTTTAGTAAAAACAAATTATTTGATCAGACATGAGATTTGTTTTAAAACAATAACTTAGTTTCCCAATTCTTTCAGGTCGAGCTCAAGCCGCGAACGTGGCGGAGACAGAGACAGAAGTGAGCGCGACAGGGATCGCTTTGACAGGTTTGCACGCAGCGAGGAACAGGGGGGCGACCAGTTCACCAAGAGGAGCTTCAGCAGAGAGTCGAAGGATCGCAGGCAGCAGGGGCGGAGACAGCCGGGCTTCAAATGAACCAGTGCGCCGTGTCGCCAGCATGACTGACGATCGCGACCGGGGAAGCCGCGACAGAGGCAGCAGAGACCGCGGGAGTCGGGATAGAGGAAGCCGGGACAGGGGGAGTCGGGACCGGGGCCCAAGCAAAGACCTCCCAGGTATGAAGCCTGACTGGAAAGCAAAGGTTTCAAAACACTTTTGCAGTTGTGAGATTTGAGTTTGAGGAGGGAAAAGAGTAAGTAACCTTTAATCTTGTTCTGGTTTCTCAGCAGTTAGACGTGAAAGCGCTCCCACCCCCCCGCCTTCTCTTCCTAAGCCTGCCTTGACTGAGGAGCAAGTGGAAAAGAAGGCAAACGCCATCATTGAAGAATACCTCCACATCAATGATGTGAAGGTACAGAAATGACACTCACTTATGCTAAAGTACATCTTAAAATCCCCTTCAGTTGAGTTGAGCAGCTTTCTGGATGTTTCCTCTCTGTGTGTCACTGTAGGAGGCGTTGCAGTGTGTTGCGGAGCTGAACAGTGCCTCACTACTCTATGTATTTGTACGGAACTGTGTGGAGTCCACACTCGAACGCAGCACCATTGCTCGGGAGCACATGGGCCTGCTGCTGCACAATCTTGTAAAAGCAGGAACTTTGCCCACGCAGCAATACTTCAAAGGGTGAGTTTAGCTCGTGGTTGGAACTTTTGTCTCTGAATCCTCAGATGTGGACGTTAAAACGATGCGGCGTGCTTTGTTCTGGACTTGTTTCAGGCTAGAAGAGATCCTGGAAGCAGCGGAGGACATGGCCATAGATATACCTCACATCTGGCTGTACCTGGCTGAACTGATCACCCCTATGCTCCACGAAGGAGGCGTCCCCATGGGACAGCTGTTCAGGTGAGTGCTGGGACAGTCCAGGAGCTGAGCCGACAACTCCTGCTTACACGCAAAATGTTTGGAGGGAGGAAGCCGGTTGATCGGCTGATTTTACAGTTATGAATTATAAGAGAGAGTAAAACTCTTGGTGGTACCTAATTTCTGTTGTTTCTAGTTTATTCATTTTACTTAAAATATTTGTTCCATTCACTTATAGGGGGTAAAATGACTGGGTTAGGATTGAGATTAGAGATTTTGCTGATGTTTCTCACATATTGGTTGCTATGGATGACCCAAACATAAATCCTTGTTTTCGTTTTCCTAGTTGGGAAATAAACTTAAAATTCCACTTTAACAAATGTAAATTCAGTTCCAAACTAAATTTAATCCTGCTTGAAGATCAAGGTTCTGTAAAAAAAAAACCACAGAATTAACAGATTACAGCAACGCATAGGTTGTCAACTTCTTTACGCTGATTGTTGTTCCAAATACGCATCAAACTGCATTATTTATCTATCTCAACTGAATTTAGAATTCACTTGAAAGCAACAGCAAAACATTATTTTCCCAAATTGGAAATAAAGGAGTTAAAGGCCTTTTTAGAATCAGGAATTCTGAAAGTGAAAATGAGACAGTTCTTCCAATCTGAGAGTCAGATGAATCTCAAATACCAGCATTACATATGTGCAACCATGTAACTGTTGGGAACATTCCACCTTTCCAAATGTCTTTCTCTTTTCAATAATCTGCCTTCATTTGGGGCACTTGTGTTTTCAGGGAGATCTCAAAGCCTCTGGTGCCTCTGGGGAAGGCCGGCGTGCTGCTGGCACAGATCCTCCAGCTGCTCTGCAAAGGAATGGTAGGTACAAGCAGACGGGGAGTGACGGCACGCCAAAGGCCTCATTTCCATATGCATGCTTGTTTTGGAGTCTATAGAAATGCTTGGAATGTCTCGTAAATTGTGTCAGAAATGTAAAATATTTTAATATTTTTAATGGAGCAACAGGAGGATTTATAAATAAATCTAATTGTTGCATTTACTTGATACAAACCACAGATTTTCTAATAATAAATATCCATTGATTTATTTTATTTAACAAAGAACTTTTGGTAACTAATGTATACATGACATGTTTTCTGTTAAACATTATTCTTAAACATAACTTGTAAACGTAGCTCATTTTGTTGTTCTTATCTTGTGGAACATGCAGACTCCTAAGAAGGTCGGGGCTTTATGGAAAGAGGCTGGGCTGAGCTGGAATGAAGTCTTGCCCAAGGATGAAGATGTCAACAAGTTTGTCACAGATCAGGTACGCAGGATTGGTTCCGATCTAACAAAACAGAACAGTTTGGTTGGTTCTGGGTTTGTTCAGGTCACACGGCTGCTGCTGCTGAAAATGAAGCAGACAGCTGAGGGTCTTTCCTTTCCTGTCATGTCAGTTTTACCTTTTATGTCAAGTTTGTGCAATGAAGAAAATGGGAAATGGAATTTAAACATCCTGTAAATGTTTTAACCGTCTGAAATGGAATTCAACATGTTGTTGTTGTTTTCATATTGTTTCTTTTAGAAAGTTGAATTCACTGTAGATGAAGAAATGAAGTCAAAGGACGTTGGGAAGAAAAATGTCCTCAGTGGAGAAGAGATCAGTAAACAGCTGGACAGACTCCTGCAAGACAAGGCCAACAACCAACGGATCCGGGACTGGATTGAGGTTGGAGCTCTTTTTTGTGTTCTGGGGGGGGGTCATTTTCCTGTATGTGTTTTTCTTGGTAAATTTAAAGTTCGTGAATGTTAACGGCTGGCCAGGAAAAACATTTAAAAAAAAAATCTGTTCTCCCCAATACTGTTACTTTGCTTAATTCCCGATAGCACTTGTTTGAAATTGTATGTGGATGATGATGATTACTTTATTTATTTTATTTCCCAACTAATGACTCTTCCGCGATGATCCAGTATAAACTGAGGGAAGTGACTTTAACAGAAACAATAACAAACAAAATGGAAAAGTAGTAGTCTACTCCTGCACTTCAAGTCAAGTGGACCGGTGGAGCGAGCGTCCGTGTCTCTGAGCAGAGCCGCCAGATCTACAGCTTTGTGTTTGAGGGGAAGAGAGGATGCTTTGTTACGTGTGGGAGACTTCGGACTACAATCCGTCCCGCAGCTCTAGGTGAACGAGCTACCGAACTCAGGAGAACCGGGTCTCCCGGTAAAAGTCTGTGTCTGGGCAGAGCTCGGACCGCCGGCTCACACAGCGGCTTTGGGGCGGTGTAACCGTTCAAAGAAACACGTGGATTTGTTTTTCCAGTTGTGTCCCGACAAAATAAAGGCTGATGTTATTCCCACATATTTACGTGCAGCCAAGATGCAGATTGCAGCGTTTCCCGCATGGATTTATGTTCATCAAAGGTTAAATATTGTTAGCGCGTGTTAGCCTTCCCCTAAACCTGGCTTCTTCCTGCTCTGTTCTTCCACAGAAAAAGCACTGACCACACAGATTAAAATTAAAATGATGAGCGAACAGGCACTTCATAATAACCATAACAATAATAAAAGCACGTTTAGAAGATCATCTCGTATATTACCGAGCTGCCAGATATCTATGCATGTTGCAGCTCGGCTTGTTTACAGCAGGACTCATTTGCTCTTCCGGTATTTTAAACACTACTGCGCATGTGCGAATGATTTATTCCGCCTGAAAGTGTGACCCATGGGAACGTTTGTTATAGTCGGATAAAGTCTTTCTGGGCCCACGTACGCGGTTGGATTCTAATTCAACCATTTATCCGTTCAAGATATTTTGCACATGTAACCTCGGCTTATGGTGTCGACTCTCAGCGTGGCGGGGGCGTGGCATCACGATGGTGTCTCTCTCTATCGTGATGTCAGTCAGCCATCGGCTCATCCCTAAAACCCACCTTTCCAGTATTGGTTCTTTTGTTTGTTTGTTTTTTAATCCACATAGTTTAGTTTTGGTTTTTCATTGTAATCACTTTATTTCACATTCGTCACTCCAATGTTTTTTTTTTTTGTACTTTCACAGGCTAATTTGGAGGATCAGCAGACGGTGAGCAACCAGTTTATACGAAGGTTGATGACATCAGTGTGCCAGTCGGTCATCATATGTAAGTATGAGTGATGTAGTCAGTGTGTGTCCTGTATTGGTCATCCCTGTTGGTGTTTTTCTCACAGCAGCAACAAGCTGAAAGGAAACTGCAGACACTAAAATTGAAATTGCAGATGAAACTGTTTATCCTGTTTATGGATTTTAGGTGATAATCCATACAAGGTGGATATGGTGCAGATCAAGACTAGAGCCCCTCTGCTGCAGAGATACCTGTGTGATGAGGAGAAGGAGCTGCAGGCCCTCTATGCCCTCCAGGCTCTCATGGTTCACATGGAGCAGCCTGCAAGTCAGTATCAAGCTCAGAATGTGCACAAATATTGTGTTTTTATTAAACGTTTGTTTGTGTTTATAGTGTTCTTCTGTGGAAACTGTGGGAAACTGATTGTCTGTATTTGCAGACCTGCTGCTCACGTTCTTCAACACTCTGTACGATGAGGACGTGATTAAAGAGGAGGCCTTCTACAAATGGGAATCCAGCAAAGACTCTGCAGAGCAAACAGGCAAAGGCGTCGCCCTAAAATCCGTCACCACCTTCTTCACTTGGCTCCGTGAGGCCGAGGAAGAGTCCGACAAGGAATGAGGCAATGACAACAAAAAAGCTGCCGCTTAACTTTATCAAGAAATGTGCTCTGTAGGCAGCTGTGGAGAGTCAAAGACAATGTTGCCAGTGTGGCAGACTCAAATAAGTCCTCAATGAGGACACACCTTCTTTTTCTCCCTCCTTTTTCTTTTCTATGAGAGATGGACTCAGAAAATAATGATGTCTCTCCTCCCTTTCCTGTTGTCCTCAAATAAACTTGAAAACGCATTCAGCAGGACTGCTTTTTAATGAGGTGTGAGAAAAACCCCACATCACTACAAAACTGTCAAGTAGCACAAACCAAGTGGCTGCTTGAATCTCGACCGTAGTACTGGCCCAACATCTCATCCGACTTGCAGGAAGAAGACGAGCAGGGAGTGTGACGCGGTGGCTTCCCTGACCCCTTGGTTTAACGCTGTGTGTGTTCAAGCACGGCTCTTGTGTCTGTCCTTTACTGGAGTGTGCAGCATGACTGAAGTGTGTTTCTATTCATGATCTAGTGGGCAAAAATGTTGGTAGATAAAAATGTACATGAGCTAATCTTAATTTGCCAGATGGAGTTTTTAAGAGAAAAGGTTGTCTATTTTCACCTTCTGTTTCCTATCTTGAGCCTAACAAAAGGACTAACGCTGACTTGGTCTACCTGGGCGTGGACTTGTGCTTCCTCTAAGCCATCCTCTCCCACACCCAGTAGAGAACCATATGGACTGACTCAGCTGTTCCAGAGGACTCTTAAAGACCCAATCAGTTAAAACTTGAAGTCAGTGGAGAAATTACCTTGATAAAATAAATATATATATATATATATAAATATATACAATGAAAGGAAAAATACTTAAAAAAAAAAAAAAAAAAAAAACAATAGAGGTGATCTGAAAGCCTTTTCTACTTCAAGTGGAAACTTATTTCAGGATTGTTCCATAAATATAATAGACTTTTTTTCAGTTTTATTTTTCAGAAACGATAATTTTCTCATATAATTGCAGTGTCTCATTTTCCAGGAGAAACATCAGTCGCCCGGATGCAGAGAAGAGTTTTTGATAATGCATTGATTATTAGTTTTATTTGACTTTTTTTGTAAATATTTCTGTTTTCTTTTCTCTCTATTTAAGAAATTCTTGCTTCTTTTGCATCTAAAACTGGAAAGATGAGATCATTGAACATTGAAAATAAAGGATGAATGAGTTGCTGAGCAGACGTATGGAGTTTCTTGATTGCCTCAGATGTTGGTGTTTGTTTCAAAATTATGAATGAGTGGTTTTGAATTTTTTGAAGTCTTTTCAGTCGTAAATGAAAAACCCTTCATAATTGATGGAAAATATATTCTGTAGTATTAAAAATTAATCATCTTTTGATCTATTGTAAAATAGTTCCCAATGGTCATTTAATTATGATTCTGACGTTTTTAACCCGAATTAAAAAACCTGTGTGCTTCTCTAGGACCAGAGCGGCAACAGTTCATTAGAAATTCACCTCTAAATTGTGGGCGAGAATCTACCCACACTTCCCATCATCCCTTTGTTTAATCTCTCCTGCTGGCGTGCAGCACCTCACACCCCCAACCTAACATTACAGCTGTGACAAAAATGGCAAGCAGCATTGGAGCTGTCTAGCCCAACAGCTGTGTGCCAGATACCAGCTCAGCTGCATCTAGGTGGATCGTCTGCAGGTGGATGCATCAGAACGAAGCAAATGTTTTGTCCTGATTCACAACGATTTGAATAAAGAAACACTTGGAAATGCAATTTTAGGTTAAATTTTCTTAATACAGTGGGGCAAGATGAAATGAGTCAGCCACCAACTGTGCAAGTTCTCCCACATAAAAAGATGAGAGAGACCTGTAATTGTCATAATAGGTATACCTCAACTATAAGAAACAAAATGAGAAAAAAAAAATCCAGAAAATCACATTGTCTGATTTTTAAAGAATTTATTTGTAAAATTTGATGGAAAATAAGTATTTGGTCAATAACAAAAGTTCAACTCAATACTTTATTAAACACTCTTTGTTGGCAATGGCAGCAGTTAAATGTTAACAAGGTTTGCACCAACTGTTGCTGGTATTTTGGCCCATTCCTCCATGCAGATCACCTCTAGAGCAGTGATGTTTTGGAGCTGTTGTCAACACAGACTTTCTACTACCTCTTATGATTTTCTATGGGGTTGAGATCTGGATACTGGCCACTCCAGGACCTTGAAATGTTTCTTGTGAAGCCACTCCTTCATTACCCGGCAGTGTGTTTGGGATAGTCGTCATGCTGAAAGACACAGCCACATTTCATCTCCAATACCCTTGCTGATAAAAGGTTCTCACTCAAAATCTGACGATACATTCATTATTTATACTAATCAGTATAAATCAGTACTATTACCAGCATCACATATGTGGGATTTTTTTCTTTCCTACAGAGTTATTGCAACCACTTTTGCTGCTGTATTTAATTTGAATGTCATTTCTGGATGTCCTTTTTGTTGCCGCAGATAAGTGAATTTCCCCATCACGGGATAAATAAAGTTATCTAATCTAATCAAAACCTAACTGTTGGGAACATTCCACCTTTCCAAATGTCTTTCTCTTTTCAATAATCTGCCTTCATTTGGGGCACTTGTGTTTTCAGGGAGATCTCAAAGCCTCTGGTGCCTCTGGGGAAGGCCGGCGTGCTGCTGGCACAGATCCTCCAGCTGCTCTGCAAAGGAATGGTAGGTACAAGCAGACGGGGAGTGACGGCACGCCAAAGGCCTCATTTCCATATGCATGCTTGTTTTGGAGTCTATAGAAATGCTTGGAATGTCTCGTAAATTGTGACAGAAATGTAAAATATTTTAATATTTTTAATGGAGCAACAGGAGGATTTATAAATAAATCTAATTGTTGCATTTACTTGATACAAACCACAGATTTTTAAAAATAAATATCCATTGATTTAATTTAGTTAACAAAGAACTTTTGGTAACTAATAACAAAATGGCATGTTTTCTGTTAAATATTATTCTTAAACGGAACTAATAACAACATGACATGTTTTCGGTTAAACATTATTCTTAAACATAACTTGTAAACGTAGCTCATTTTGTTGTTCTTATCTTGTGGAACATGCAGACTCCTAAGAAGGTCGGGGCTTTATGGAAAGAGGCTGGGCTGAGCTGGAATGAAGTCTTGCCCAAGGATGAAGATGTCAACAAGTTTGTCACAGATCAGGTACGCAGGATTGGTTCCGATCTAACAAAACAGAACAGTTTGGTTGGTTCTGGGTTTGTTCAGGTCACACGGCTGCTGCTGCTGAAAATGAAGCAGACAGCTGAGGGTCTTTCCTTTCCTGTCATGTCAGTTTTACCTTTTATGTCAAGTTTGTGCAATGAAGAAAATGGGAAATGGAATTTAAATATCCTGTAAATGTTTTAACCGTCTGAAATGGAATTCAACATGTTGTTGTTGTTTTCATATTGTTTCTTTTAGGAAGTCGAATTCACTGTAGATGAAGAAATGAAGTCAAAGGACGTTGGGAAGAAAAATGTCCTCAGTGGAGAAGAGATCAGTAAACAGCTGGACAGACTCCTGCAAGACAAGGCCAACAACCAACGGATCCGGGACTGGATTGAGGTTGGAGCTCTCGCAGAGAAAAGCGGCTTTGCCCCATTAAGTTAGGGCAAAAACAGATATGAAAAGTCATTTTTTTCCCACAGAATCAGTTGATTTATGTTTGCGTAAACGATCCAAGAGTTACAGTCTGTCAAGGCGGGTTATTTAGATGTCACTGGCGACATCTCCCATGTCTAAAAGTTAGAGTTTGCAAATGAGATGAAAGCCACCTTTCTATTATTGGTTCTTTTTTTTTTGTTTGTTTTTTAATCTTCATAGTTTGGTTGGGATGGAAACTGGGCAGTTTCTGTAAATAAGAATTTCTGATGAATACGTGCAGCTGATCACTTCCACTCCCAAAATATCAAACAGTGTATTGATTTACTTCTCTTTAGTTTTTATCATTTTTGGATTGAAAGTTTAAATTCAGTATTGATGCTGTAGCCGGGTTTGCTCTGCTCCATTTCTTTTTAGTTTTCGCTGCAGCATTCATTGACCCAAACAGACTTTTTCTTGCTCTTGTAATTGAATGTTAGCTATTTTTTTTAATGTTTCTGCTCCTTCTTAAAAACAGCAGAATATTAACAAGGAGAAAACTAGTCTACTAAGGAAAGCTGGACGTTGTAATTTGTAACCTTGTTTTCTTCATTTTTCATTGTAATCACTTTATTTCACATTCCTCGCTCCAATGTTTTTTTTTGTCCTTTCACAGGCTAATTTGGAGGATCAGCAGACGGTGAGCAACCAGTTTATACGAAGGTTGATGACATCAGTGTGCCAGTCGGTCATCATATGTAAGTATGAGTGATGTAGTCAGTGTGTGTCCTGTATTGGTCATCCCTGTTGGTGTTTTTCTCACAGCAGCAACAACCTGAAGGAAACTGCAGACACTAAAATTGAAATTGCAGATGAAACTGTTTATCCTGTTTATGGATTTTAGGTGATAATCCATACAAGGTGGATATGGTGCAGATCAAGACTAGAGCCCCTCTGCTGCAGAGATACCTGTGTGATGAGGAGAAGGAGCTGCAGGCCCTCTATGCCCTCCAGGCTCTCATGGTTCACATGGAGCAGCCTGCAAGTCAGTATCAAGCTCAGAATGTGCACAAATATTGTGTTTTTATTAAACGTTTGTTTGTGTTTATAGTGTTCTTCTGTGGAAACTGTGGGAAACTGATTGTCTGTATTTGCAGACCTGCTGCTCACGTTCTTCAACACTCTGTACGATGAGGACGTGATTAAAGAGGAGGCCTTCTACAAATGGGAATCCAGCAAAGACTCTGCAGAGCAAACAGGCAAAGGCGTCGCCCTAAAATCCGTCACCACCTTCTTCACTTGGCTCCGTGAGGCCGAGGAAGAGTCCGACAAGGAATGAGGCAATGACAACAAAAAAGCTGCCGCTTAACTTTATCAAGAAATGTGCTCTGTAGGCAGCTGTGGAGAGTCAAAGACAATGTTGCCAGTGTGGCAGACTCAAATAAGTCCTCAATGAGGACACACCTTCTTTTTCTCCCTCCTTTTTCTTTTCTATGAGAGATGGACTCAGAAAATAATGATGTCTCTCCTCCCTTTCCTGTTGTCCTCAAATAAACTTGAAAACGCATTCAGCAGGACTGCTTTTTAATGAGGTGTGAGAAAAACCCCACATCACTACAAAACTCTGTCAAGTAGCACAAACCAAGTGGCTGCTTGAATCTCGACCGTAGTACTGGCCCAACATCTCATCCGACTTGCAGGAAGAAGACGAGCAGGGAGTGTGACGCGGTGGCTTCCCTGACCCCTTGGTTTAACGCTGTGTGTGTTCAAGCACGGCTCTTGTGTCTGTCCTTTACTGGAGTGTGCAGCATGACTGAAGTGTGTTTCTATTCATGATCTAGTGGGCAAAAATGTTGGTAGATAAAAATGTACATGAGCTAATCTTAATTTGCCAGAAGGAAAAACAGAAGGTGAAAATAGACAACCTTTTCTCTTAAAAACTCCATATGGCAAATTAATGGCAAACTAAGATTAGCTCATGTATGTCTATATATCTGTATATATAAATATATACAATGAAAGGAAAAAATTAAATAAATCCAAAAAAAAACAATAGAGGTGATCTGAAAGCCTTTTCTACTTCAACTGGAAACTTATTTCAGGATTGTTCCATAAATATAATAGACTTTTTTTCAGTTTTAATTTTCAAAAACGATAATTTTCTGATATAATTGCAGTGTCTCATTTTCCAGGATAAACATCAGTCGCCCGGATGCAGAGAAGAGTTTTCGATAATGCATTGGTTATTAGTTTTATCTGACTTTTTTTGTAAATATTTCTTTTTCCTTTCTCTCTGTTTAAGACATTATTTCTTCTTTTGCATCTAAAACTGGACAGATGAGATCAATGAACATTGAAAATAAAGGATGAATGAGTTGCTGAGCAGACGTATGGGGTTTCTTGATTGCCTCAGATGTTGGTGTTTGTTTCAAAATTATGAATGGATTGGTATTTTCAATCGTAAATGAAAAACCCTTTATATGACAGAATATGTAATATTAAAAATTAATCATCTTTTGATCTATTGTAAAATAGTTCCCAGTGTTCTTTTAGTTATGATTCTGACGTATCAACCCAATTAAAAAAAACTGTGTGCTTTTCTACCAGAGTTGCAACAGTTTATTAGAAATTCACCTGAGTTGTGGGTGAAACTATTGGCAAGCCTTCCCACACTTCCCATCATCCCTTTGCTGAAAAACAGCCCTAAAGCATGATGCTTCCACGCCCAAGCTTATGGTGTTCTTTGGAACGCAGCATATGTGGCCAAAGTGATTAATTAGGTAATACAGTGCATTACTGTTTTATCTTAAAACATGCCATAATTCTGCAAATTCACTCTTTTAAGATTAAAATGTCTTAAGACATTCTGCATGAGAATGTAATAAGTCATTTTAAAAGTTTTTGTAGATCATGAAAAGGGGGTCAAACATGGAAGGTCACTGATGTAAACCACCTTTCTCATGCGGCAAAGTGTCCTGTCATGGTTCTGGTTGAGGTTGCAGGCCTTTTTTCTAATGTTTTTTTTTTTTTTCCGTCTTGAACACATCAGCATGGAAACTGTTTCTGTGGCAACCACTTCTGGATGGTTTGTCAATGACAGGATGCAGTAAATTTCCATGAAGAACACAAGCTCTTTGCCTCCTCTCACCACAGTACTGCGGATGCTCCCATCATCAGGTAAATAACAACTGCTGTTATCCTGGACCAAACCGGCAGCTTGGCTGCTGGATCTCCTTGAACTCGTTTGGAGGAGGTGGAAGATAAGGAGGAGGAGGACGAAGGGGGGGGGAGAGAAGTTACGACACCGCCTTGCATCGATGACGCCTGCCATCGTGAGACACTTGGACAGCCTTCAGCCGATAACCCATATACCGAGCAACAAATGGTGCGTCTGAGCCGGAGATGTGAGCCTGCAGCCTGGAAGATCATGCTCCCACCGTCGGAGTGACACTGACTGAGGCTCGAGCGCAGACCCTGCAGCCGGAGGTGTCATCTGTTGATCGGATTGGAGTAATTATCATGAGCCGCCGCGGTTCGACTTCCAGGTAGGTACCGACGGTGAGCAGCTGCGTAATTTGGAGCATCGTCTGAAGGGCGGGGGGGGGGGGGGGGGGGGGGGGGGGGGGCTGGTTCTGATGCAGGTATGGAGCTATTGGTATGCTGATTGAGGCTTTGTGCAGGCATCTCTCCTGCCTCGGTTTCTTTGCAGCCTAATTGCAGATTCGCTCCTGTCAATGGCGGAGTGATGCGTTATTCAGCCATCAGAGTAGCGTCGCTTCTGCTGCTTGAATGCACCATTTCTGAGGAGGAAAGGGCGAAAAAGCATCAGCTCAGCAAATGCTGTTTTTGCCGACCTGGAAATGTTTGACTGCAGGCGGACGGGCATCACCTAAAGCCACTTGTTGGTCTGAGAAGTCACAGATATGATCTGAGGGGCACCAATTTCGTCACAGATCTATCTGAATGAACATAATCATGTTGCAGAAGCAAGAATTATTATGATACAAAATATTGATCTACAATATTTTGAAGCACTTTATGCATTCGATCTATCTATCTATCTATCTATCTATCTATCTATCTATCTATCTATCTATCTATCTATCTATCTATCTATCTATCTATCTATCTATCTATCTATCTATCTATCTATCTATCTATCTATCTATCTATCTATCTATCTATCTATCTATCTATCTAAAAACACAATCAGGATCATTATTTGACTTCCTCTATTGCTGAAAACACAATTTCAATACAAAAAAAGCCAAACAACAGACACAAATCAGTGAAATCTGCACAAAATGTGAGCAAAATGAAAAATGAAAAAAGGTTTAATTGAGGGGGTTTCATAAACACTGGATGATGGAATTAATGGTGGCGTGCCTAAACTATTTCTGTTTTCTTTCACTTCAGAGGTTTTCATAAAAGTTGGAAGTTGTAGAACATGAGGAAAAAGTTAAAAGCTAATCTTCAGAGAGAAATACCGTTTAAAATTATAATTTTTTTTTCCCTTTTTAGTGACCACCACACATTAATGAAGCTTGAGTTCCAAATCTGTGCAAATGATGTGAGATCCAGACACCTAAAACACCATGAAAATTAAAATCCAGTAAACTTTTAGTTACTTTAAATTTAATTTAAAGCAAAACAATAATTGAAACCATTTTTAAATGTAGAATACTGAATTCTAGAATGGATTTTCATTTGAAGTTTGGTACCAGAAACCCCATGTCAATTTAAAATGCATTTTATTTTGCTTTTATTTAAAATAATCTTTTTAAAATTCTAAAATTAAATTGTAATTTTTTCAAATTGAAATGTCAATTGAGACTTGCACATCACTTTGGATTTATGTGTGTGTAAAATGTGCAATCAACTGTGTTTTCTTTTCCCTTTGACCAAAAATAATTTTTTTGGACAAGTTAAATCCTTTGAAGTATTTTAAAATAGATTCTGAGTTAGCATCGCATTAAATGATAAAGGCTCTATAGATTAGAGTCCCTCTCATTAACGTGCCAGGATTTCACTTTGGCAGTTTTAGGCGAGGTGAGCTAAAAGTGGGTGAGATTGAACCGATGGGAGACAGATGCTGCTAATTTTAGTTAATTTCATGTGACTCACATTCTAATCCTCCTTTTTGAAGTGACTGCAGCTGTTTGCAGGTTTAGGTAGAAGCTGGTGCCTTTACATCCACCCTTACGCTTCTCTACACCTGTTTCAACTGGTGTGGAATAGGGAGATGGGGGTGTTATGAACCTTATCACAGCTGAGTGGCAGACTGCCAGTCCATCTCAGTGTCACTCTCACTCCTATGGACAGTTTACAATGACCTAGTAACCTAACATGTTTTTTTTTTTTCATCTGTCATCTGAGCTGTCTGTGGCGCTTAAATCTGCTGGCTTCAAAACTCCTCCCTTGGGAATGTCTTTAACCGAGTCCATTATGGGTGAAGTCTTAGATGAATTTCCTTCTACTCCAGGAGACCTTGTGATTCAGGTTGGAGTAGCCGTTAGAACTTTTCCCGTCTTTGGAAGCTTTGTGTTTCTTAGCTGCATCAAGAACAAAATCTGCTTAAGAATATCGGCTAACATGAACCAATTACATCCTGGGCTTTAGCTGCTGCAGCCACAGATTCACTTGACCTACCTGAGCGCATTGATCATGTGTGTTTGCTGGGTTCATTAGGTAGTGCGATCACATTTAATCTGCAGCTTTGTGGTGAACAGACCTGGCTGCAGCCACTGACCCAGGACTGGTCACATACCATATGTTTGACTAGTCAGATGGAAACTGTCGCCCTCCCTCCACCCGAGCCCTTCTAACCGTTTTTCACCGGCTTACTGTGGCTTTAGCAGCATCTGTGCCGTAAATATAGGGCATAGCTGTCAGCTCGTCTGCTTGGTACTTTAAACCAGCAAACTCAAGCTGCGTTGTTCAGTTGGTTTTGTGTACTGCATGGTGACAACACCTTTGCATGTCCACAATGAGACTGAGGACCAGGAGTAGTGAGAGGATGGAGAGACAGGGGGAGGAAGAGGTAGGAACGTCTTTTCTATGCAGACCACAGCTGTGATTACCTTTTATTTCAAATTTAGTTTTGCAAAAAAAACGTTCCACAAATTTTGCATGAAGAAAATGGTTGAAATGTAAACATTTACTGTTTTGGGGAATACATTTCAGGATGTGTGTGTAACACAACATGTGGACAAACAAAGCAAACCAGAAATGAAACATTTTTTCCCTAAAATCTTGTGTTTTGCAGGTGAAGTTTGAGGAGACTGAAATGATTCCCAAATCCGGAAAATCTCCAGCAGACTCACGGAAAAGTGTTGGCATCCATGAGTTTGCAGCGCTTGCCAGATCCTCCTTGAATGGTGACACAAACTTTCATGGATTTGGGGGTTCTGTGCTCTGAAATTTAACACCACTTTCCTACCTCTCCGTGTCCAGGAATTTCTCAAGCAGTTCGGGACCATGTGACGAAGCCCACCTCGCTGGCTCAGGGCCGGGTTGCCCATCTCATTGAGTGGAAGGGCTGGCCCAAACCGGCAGGTCCTCCGGCGGGCGCCCATTCGCAGCTGAGCTCCTACAGCCACCTGACTGAAGGAGAGAAAGAGGCTCGATTTGCTGCAGGTATTTCCTTCTTCTGTCTCTGCTTCCTACTCTTTTTTACATTTATATTACATGGAAAAAGTCTCATTTTTTTCTTTCATTTTTGGTTTGATTCATGCTTGTTTATGCTGGCACGTGCCTCCCTTTAGTCCAATTTAAATACATCATCTCCTGAGCAGCTCCCACCTTCTGTCACGCCACCTAATCCCCTCAAACTACGCAATGTCAGCGCTGCGCCCCTCCCACCTTGTTGTCTCTACAGTTACGGCTTGTCTTGGCAGCAGATGGTGGCCTATTAGACAAACTCTCACATCACGTTACTGACAGAACACTAGCTCCTGTTGTTTTGTTGTGACTCATCCTCTCTGGCAAAATCTTTGTGGTTTGATTAGGAAGTGGGGGGGAAGAAAAGTAGGACCAATCTAATCCGCTTGATGTAAACAAATCACCAAAAGGTCTAAAAATATCTCACAGTGGGCAAAATACAGAATATTTCCTGTATTTATAGCATTCTTTCTGGCACCTGATAAATTGTTGGTGTTGCTTTCAATTTAAAATGCCTCATAATTTTTTCTTTTATACTCTTTTTTTTTTTTTTTTAAGACAAGATATTTGTGTTCCGTAAAAAAAAGAGACACATTGTTAAAAGATAAATTTCCTTTTTATGAGGCCGGTTTGCTAAATGAATTGGAGTTTAACACTCAGGTTAAACAAGTCAGTCTTTAGTACTTACTTCAAACATAAATAAAAACTCAAAATCGAGTTTCAAAACTTTTATTTAGCCTCTGTGGTTTGATCCAATAAACAACTGTTTTGGCAGTAGTTGTCATAAAAATCATATTTTTTTTTTTACATGTGAGATTCAAGTAGTGCTTCAATAGAGGTGTGGTTGTTTTGATTGATGGGTAATCCTCAACCTTTCACCTGTAGAACTGTTTAATCTGCATGTAACAAATGTAAGAATTTTCTTTATTCATTGATCACATTTTTGCTCCTTTTAAAAACTATTTTAAATCACATTCAATAATTAACAGTTCTTATTTCAAGTAATTTAGAATTATTCAAGAATTCTTTATTTATTATGTGTGAATCCCATCATGTTTTATCTGAAAATACACACTACAATTCAGAACATAAAACAGATATTAGTTTTGCTACAAACAGTTTATTTATGATGATTGTTCGGCTGCCTCTAAAAGTTTATAATTAAAAAAAATAACTCAAAACAATCGTTTAGCAGGTCTTTTCAACAAAAGTTATCAACATCGACCGTATACAAAACTGGACCGAGCGAGTGTGACTTCACTCATTGAAAATGACTTATTTCTGGATCCTCTGAAATGAATTCAATTATTTCACTATTTTTTTCACAATACGATTGTCGCCATATTTGAACCATGAATAATAAGCAGTGATAAGTCTGAGTGGGTCTGAGTCAACGTTTCTATGGCAACCTCTCTAATGAGGAGTGAGCTTGTTGGAAGTCCACACTCCTACTCTTTTGAAACGAGCTCAGGAGAATCTGTCAATCAAACGTTTGACTTTAGACATCTGATTGACAAGTTTATACTTTGAGAATTTTGTTAAAAAAATTAGGATTAGCAAGAACATGTGGTAGAGCAAGAATTGTTATTTTGACAAGTATATTGTCCGGGTAAAAGCTGTTTATTTCTCAATAGAAGTCTATGGGATTCAAGATTCTTGGAGTCAGTTGGCACTTCCTGTTTGGAACGTGTGTGTGTGTGTGTGTGGGGGGGGGGGTTGCTCAGTCCAGTTCTAATATACAGTCACTGCTTCTATCGGAACGATTCCACGACTAATGAAACCACTGTGCTCCTACCAGGCGTGGCTGAGCAGTTCGCCATCGCCGAGGCAAAGCTGCGTGCCTGGGCTTCTCTGGATGATGAAGACGAGGAAGACTCAAATGATGAAGACTGTCACACTAACAGACAGACCTGCAGTGTGCCGAGTCAGAGCTTAGGTACACATCTTCACATTTGTTAAATCCCTTCATCCAGCTCATCATTCATGGAGCACCTCTTCTTCTCGTCATTTCCTCCATTAGTCCATCCATCCATCTCAAGGTGTTCTGACTGTCTGCTCCTCCTCCAGACCCTGCAGAGTCCAGTCCTATCAGCGGGCTCACATATCAGCCTAAGATTCAAAATGATGAGCCACCAACCTTCGACTGTCCTCTGGGCTCCAGCACCAACAGTCCCATCTGCGACAGACCTGCAAGTCTCAATGACCTGCATTCATCTGGCACCACCTCGCCCACTTTACAGAGCAAATGCACAAGCTCCTTTCTGGAGGAGGAGGAAGAAAGGCTGGAGGCTTTTGAGGAGCAGCTAGCTCCTTTGCAAGTACAACGGAACGAGATCTGCATCCATAATAAGCCAGAGTGGAGGCCCCGAGCCAGGAGCAGCAGGTTTGACTCCTGCTACTCCACCTCTCACTCTGAGTCTCCTGGAGAGGACGAGGAAGAAGATGAGGAGGAGGAGGGCAGTGTGTTTCATGAGTTTCGCGTTTGGCACTGCAGCCCAAGAGGATTCTTCTCTGACAGGGCATCTTCAGGCGTGGCGTCGTTTGAGGAGGAAGAGGAGATAGATCAGGAAAAGAAGGATGACAAATAAAATATGAAGTGATGTGTTCATCTGTGCGTCTGCATTGATTCGGATATGACTTCATGTGTTCAGTGTGAACTTCTTTTCTTTTCCTTCCCTTCATTATGTCGCCTCCTCTCGCAGCTTTCTCCTCCTCATCCATCAACCTTCCATTGCTCATTGCAGCTGTAAACAGTATACATGTTGGAAAGTTCAACCAGAATGTAAAGCTGTTGTTCAAACTGAGTTTTGTACATTCTTGTGATCAGTCATGTGCTGCTATTGCATTCATTTTTTTTATGAATCTTTTGTAGTGTAGTTTTATTTTCCTTCTTTTCTTTGCAGGTCATGGTGTGTCGTGTTGGTTTTATATGGAAAGCCTGAATGTCTGCCTATATAAATATGATTTTTTGTAAAAACAAAATCAATTGTCGTTTTTTTTCCCTCCACAATCAGTAACTGGACAAACAAGTAAATAAATCATAAATTCATGTCAACTTTTAATATACATTTTTCTTTCAATTTAATAATTCGCTCATGTACAAAAACAAATTTTCTCTGAAAAATAAAAGTTGCTGTTGATTTAAAATGCTTAAATTTCCTATGTACAAAAGCATGTTTGTGGTTCACATCCATATATTTTCATATGTACAGAGCATATACAGACCAGTGCCATGTAAAGGGAGATCTTACAGACTTATTGCTTAACTAGATACGCTGCAAAATAGCTTATACACTTCCTACATTTAGTTTCATATACGTTAACTTAAAAAGGCAAGCAATATTCTACATTCAATTTGCAACTTAACAGTAAAGACACTGCAGAGATGGTTATATTGACCAAAAGAAAGAAGAAAAAGAAATGCAGAGAATAAAATAGGGCCTCAAAAATAGTAGCATGAAGCTAAAATACAATCAGTGGAAAGTCAGACAGGCTGGATTTAAAGTTCTAATAATAGGTTAAATATCTACAGGCTGCATACAGAACAGTACATGTTTGTGTGTCTTTTTGTGTGTCTGTGCAACAGCCGGCAATTTCCAATAACCTCCAGCTCGAGGATTGCTTTGTTTTCATGCTAAAAGGTGGCGATGAGCAAAGAATAGCAGTGAATTGCGTCATCGACAGTAAGTGTTTTGTAGGTAGGTGTAGCCCTGTGCTAAGCTTTTGGGACCCTTGGAAGCTGCCTTCATCGCTGTAAATAGATTCAAGCTGATAGCACACTTTGGGGACTAATAAGTGTGCTGCGAGATAGAAAAATAAAAAATAAAATCTAATATCCTTGTGTTGTAAGAGGCAGCTGCTGGAGACACAGTCTGCACTTTACTGCATTAGAAATGCAAAACTATTGCATATCCGTCACAAACTTCTATCTTAGCATCTTTTTCTAGTGCTAGTAGACAGATAGATGTTCAAACGCCAACATATATGTGCTAATTTGAATAGTTTCTTTTGTTCTTCTGTGCTTTTTGAATGTCTGTTGTTGTTGCTATCTGTAGTTTCACCCAACAGTCTGTCACTCTTCTGTCTCTGAACTGATTGGCATAAGACAAACACGACTGTATTTTGGTAAATTGGGTTAAGCTGAACTGAATTTGATCGTGCAAAGTGAAAGTTTTTCTTAATCCATACAAATGTAAATAGAAAAGTGGATTTGCTTTTTTTTGTCAATGTAATCAAACTTTATTTTATAAGACCAAACTGCAGCTTCTGCCACAAGCAGCTACTGTTTTTTGTCCGCTTACTAGAAATAGATGTGAGTGTTGGAAATGAAGTTGACCTTACATTCCAGGAAATGTACCTACAAAAATAATTATTTTAATATATTGTAGAGGATGAACACCATTTAAAAAAACAATCTGACCTGAGAAGAGATTCTCTTTCAGCGGGCTACTCTCATGAACAATGACAAAAAAAAAAAACATTGTAACTCAGCCATAAAATGTATGATTTTGGCACATGAATACTTGTTATTGCAGCCTTGAGGTTCAAGCAAAGCTAAAGAATAAAGTTCTTATCTTGAACTTCTCCCTCCAGTTTTTTCTCTCCTAAGCATTTGGTCTTTAAACTGCACATCCCACAAATGAAGTTGGACTATCCAGATCTAAACAAACAGATGCTGAAAACATTGCAACTAAATTGTATTATTTTGGTCGTTTCAGTGGATTTGCTGAAGACTTAAATGGAACCAGCTTTGCTCACTCGAGCCTTCACGTTACATCAATAGTTAAAGGAAAAAGTATCTAGGCTGGATTTTACAAAAATAGTAAAACATCAACATTTATGAAGTGTCAGCATGGATGTGATCATTCTGATTGGTCGTCGGGGCGGACAACGCTGCTTTCTCCCACAGGTTCTGACTGCTCCTCGTTCATAGACGGACTCCCCAGCTCTTGCTTCAGCCCGTCTGGATGTGGTGTTTGGGTCGACAGGTCATAATCACAGGCCAGCTCTGACTCCTCAGTGTGGGAGGGGCTGCAGTCAAAGGTAAGCTCCGATTGGTCCTCGGCAAAGGAGGGGCTTTCTTGAAGCACCATGTCTGATAGCTGGTTGGTCATGTCATCTTGGCTAGTTTCAAACTGCAAAATGTTCTGGTCTGAGAAGTTGATGGGGATGTCTTTGTATGAAATGCCCGACTGGTCCGCCGCGTCTGAGCGTTTGGGCTCCCGTGGCAATGACAACCCTCTGTGACGCATGCACAGCTTATGGAGCTCAGTCACCTCGGATACACTGGTAGTGTTTCCGCTGTCACGGAAACTGGCCAGAGGCGGGCGGACTTTCACTCCGGTCACAGTCACTGAACCTTCGATGGCTTTACGCAGCTGTAGATGCAACACAGTCATGTTAAACGTAGCTGTTAAAAACATGACATTTAAAAAAGTACATCACACGTCAACAACTTAAGACAGTACACCTCTTTGAGAGAAACCACTCCAACTAGTCGTCCCATGCTGGTAACGTAAGCGTGATCCAGACCCAGTAGGGAGAAGATGGTGTGAGTCTGAGGATGAGGAGGAGAACATGGACCTTAAAGGGAGTCATTTGCATTATGGGTCTGAGTTATATCATACTATCATACTTAGACTGGACTACATCATCCTTAAAGATGGGTCAAACACTGAACCAAACACATCTAATTTCACCTCCCAAAAAAAAAAATACTTTTTTCCACCAAACTGAGTCTTAAGCAGGAGAAATATTGAAATATTTTCATCTTCATCTGCTCTCACAGCTGCTGTTGGACAAAAGTCATGAACGAGAACTGCAAAGATGTACAAAAGGGCAAAAATATAAAAAAAGATCCCTCATTTAGTCTTTGCATAATCTTGAATTAGTTTATATGTATACAATTTTACTAGCAAAGAATGTAAAAAAAATTGTTAAGTTTAAAATTTATTTAATTCTCAATTGTGTTTTACTCCTTTTCACATTGAACTATAAAAAGTGTAGGATCACTTATTAGATGAATACAAAGACTTATGTAATAGGATTTAGGAAAACTACCTCATGTTCTTTACATTTGTTGTTTGTTATTCACAAAATATTTACTCATTTCCTATTTTCAGCATTAATCAGACATACTAATGATGAATTAAAGATGGAAAGTATTTTTGGTAAGTCATATATCAATTCTTCCACTTCTAGCCCCCCAGTTGGATCATTTACAGGGACGTTTATGGGTCAATGGGTAAATTCTAATTTACCATTGACTTTAGCACAGTCATGAACCTAAATGGCTGCAGGTTTAGTTGATTCTTTTTTTTAATTGCATGTCCTTAAGTGTATCGGTCAAAATCTCCAAAGTTCATCCGACATGATAGTTAACACATTTGGCTTCATGTCACAGGGCGTTCATGGTATTTTGTTGAGATCATACCTTGTGCAGGGATGTTTGCTCCACCAGTTGAAAGGGGGCGGGGTCAATCTTGCAGTTTTTAAAGTCCACCAGCTCATCAAGCTGCTGTTCTTCCCACTCTGCTATCTGAGGAGCAGCGGATGACGGAGTGGTGTATATCATCTCGGCATAATAAAAGTTTTATTCAATCATTTCTGCTTGCAGAAGTCTCACCTCTGCAGGGGTCATGCAGTCTTCCACTTCAGGAGAGTCCTGACAAGAAAACGTTGAGTGAGTAGATCGCTTCGATAAATGCCAGAGTAGTTCAAAATTAAGACAACATAATTTTAAATCTATTACTTTTAATGTCCAGTCAGACCAAGCAAATATTTATAAGAAGTTTGGAGTCTGAAAAAAAAGGTAGCCTTTGCTCTCACACGCCCTCTTTCTGCAGTACTGCTCTAACGCCTTGGTTTGTGCGACAAATATTTTGGTCCAGTACTCACTATCATTATGTCACAAGGCAACGGTTACTAAGCAACAGTCTCTAGGCGGCACTTGGTCTTACCGCCATCGAGATCCTCACTCGTTTGGGCTTTCTCTTATCAGGTGGAGCTGGCCCAGCAGGGCTCTTCCAGTAAGGGAAGAAAGGACATTGAGACACATATTAACACACATTCAGAGAAACAGAACAGCTTTACTGCCTTTAATGTTGCATCCCGGCAATATTGGACCACAGATTCTTTTTTTTTTTTGTTTTTTTTTACTGAAAGAAGTCTGATGTTCCTAAAAGGGCTTACTGTGATTATGATCAGCGCACAAATACGTAAAAGATGCCCTGTGTTAGCAGTACAGTCTAAATAAGAGAGAAAAAGAACGCAACTAAAATCCAACATTTTAGAACTCTTTCTTGCCATTATAATGCATTTATGAATTCTGTGAATCTAAAACAAAACCAAACAGCTGATTTGAAGCTACATCCCAAGACCAGGGTGCAAAATCAGATTTATAGCAGCCACTTGTGGTGCATTACACTGGCAAAAACATTGTGTTAGATAAGCAGACTCACGTAGCAAAGCAAAACTATATACTTTAGCACCATAAAACTGTATTTTAATGTTCATTGTGAACTGCAAAAACAAATAATTTTAGAAAGTGTTAATATAATAATATTAAGAAAAAAAGTCTTGGCACTAAGACCCGGTTTCTTAAACAAAAATGATTTTGCTATTGAAAACATTTCTTGATAAGATTATTTTCCTTGCAAGAAAGAAAAGCAGGCCATTTTTTTAAAACAAGGGTCTTTTATACTTTCTTACAATTCAGTTTTTGCAGTGTGTAAAACTACAACAAAAATCAGAATTTCTTGACAAAAACATTCTCCATAAATGTATAATTAATTTCAGAAAGGAGTCAAGACTTCAATGCACGGAAAGCCCCCAAACGGAACATATAACTGTAGAAGTAAAAGGTGAACTGTGACAGAAGCGTTAAACTTGATAGAAGAGGCGTTCTGCCGATATGAGTGGCCACATGTTCAGTCCATGCATTCATAAAGTCCATTCTTCTCACCTCCAGTAGCTCATTGTCTTGATCTGCACAATAAAGAGTTTGGGAGCCTAAAGGAGAAATAAGCTTTTTAAATTCATTTTTAATGTGAATTCTTTTTAAAACTGATCTGTTGTGGTGTCATGTCATACTGTTGGGTGTCTCCGTGTCACTGATGGCAGACACTGTTTTCAGAGCAGATTTCAGAGGAAGCTGAGCGTTGGTGACCACTGGAGTGAAGGAGGAAGTCTCCTCTGTAGAGATCTACACGGAAAAAACATTGACGGAAAACAAACCAGACAAAAATACAAGAAAACAAACAAACAAACAAGCACATGCAGGAAGCACACAGGACAGCACAGGTAAGGGCACAGACGCAGACAAACAGGAGACAAGGGTTAATATAAAAATGCCAAAAGATCAAGTTTATACAGTCTGTAGGCACTTACCACTGCAGCAGTCTAAAAACTCCATCTGTGCCTTTACCTTCCACTACATGCTTCACAAAAGTGCTGCCTCTAATCTGATCTAAGTCACCCATGCTAAGCAAAACCACCCCTGCCCGACCCTGGCGCCCCCGGACGCCTCACACCTGTTGGCTGCTCACCAGGAAGCGCACCCCTTGGCGAGCGGCAGTGGCCGAGGCGTTGAAATGGGTGTGTGCACAGGGGGAGCTGGGAGTGCTGTCAGATGTCAGACTAGACAGGAGGTCGTTGGCGCCGTTGTCCCGGGCCAGCTGCCTCAGGTACTCCAGCCTCTGCTGGCGGCCCAGCTGAAGAGAGAGCAGAGACTGGAGTTGAAGCCGCTCTATGGAGCCCAGCAGGATCATGGAGTCTGAGGGAGAAGGAAGGAAGTTAAGAGACGAGAAACAAGAAAGGAGAAATAAAACGAAAAAGGTTAATGAATTGGAAAAACAGATTGAAGGAATAAATCAGACTTACATGTCTTACTAGAGAAGAGTTGATGTGATTGTCTGAAACCACCAAAACAATATTGTTTTATATCACAAGACTGATCCAATGCAGAAGGAACCTTGCTGTTACTTTGTCTTAGTTTAAGCGAAATTGACATTTAATAAAAAACCTTATAAGTTATCAGAATATTTGGTGCTAGAAACTATTTGCGTTTTTCATAATTTATGCATTTTTAAAATATTTGTTTCCCTGAAATGATTCAAACCGGCAGTTTTAGGACTACATAAAAACAATGAAAGCTGATGCAAAATTACGTCTTATGATAATTTTATAATGAATTCTTCAAATCAGATGAATAGAAAATAAAATACGTGCACCCCTAATCCTCATAATTGATTGTGGAATAATTTAAAATGATTCGAATTGCTGTGGAGAAATTTATCTTTTTCTTTGCTTAATTGTTAAGATTTGATAACCTTTTGACTTAATATAGAAACCAATAAATATAAATATTGTGACTTAATACTCTGACTTTGAAAATGGTTTCCTAAAATGTTCCTTTTTATTTCAGCTGTATGTCATCAACACCACATATGGTTGAATATTCTCCTTTAGGGAAAGATGCATTCATACCATCAGATAGTACGTTTTTCAGGTCACCAATGCCATGCTTATAGGAAGAACAATTACTTTAAGACTACTACTTTTAAATTTTATTTTGACCTCAGAACTTCCTGTTTCACCACCTTCAGCATGTTTAATTTTTCTTTAGTTTTGTCTTTACCTATTTGATATAATTTCTAGATTTACTCTTGTCAACCACTGGCCCTTTTCACTCCCTTTATGCCTATTGGATCTGCCTCGCCCTTTTGGATACGGCCTTCTGAATTTCTAGATTTGGATAAGGACGTTGGATAAGGATTTGACTTGTTTCTTCTTCACCCACCCCTTGCTTCACTATCTCACTTTGCACCTGTAGATTCTTCAGGTTTTTCACCTGATGCCCTGATGTCCACAGAAACCTTGTTGGGCATTTCTGCCTCCTGAAGTGCATCCACACTTCCACAAAGTTCCTCTATACATCCACATTTAACTTTATTTGGACTTGTGGTTTTAAGTTCGGCTCCCACTTTTTATTTGGTGAGCTTACACCCTGATATTTGGTTTAAAGGGTAAGATAACAATTGTAAAATCACTGCAAAAGTGTCTTCTCACACCTTCTGATTGCAATATATGAAGTGTTAGATGAAAAACAATTTGCCCTGTCATCCAACAAAAACCTGGAACAAAGAAAATATACTTTTCAATTATGGTGGGGGGAAAAAACTGTTGCAATGGTGAGAAATATCCTTTTAACTTGTTTGAAAAAAGCCACGTAGCCTGTTTAGGCTGTCCTTGGGTTTGTTTACATTCTGGAAATATTGCTTGTAGTTAATCCTGTTAGGTTAGGAGGATTTCTAAATTACCCTCATCATTTTTGCTGGATGATGAAATTGTAAAATAACCTGCGTAAAGTGTCATAAAGTCATTAGATCAAAAAAGGTCAGACTTCTAGAGCATGTGAATACATTTTTTGAAACAAAGTTTCTTATTTCAGCTTCTGATTAGTCTTAACCTCGGTCACATACGTCAAAACCTTAATTTCATTTAATTCAGTTTTATATTTATAGCCCAATATTACAACACAGTTGTCTCAATGAGCTTCGCTGTTTGTACAAACCATAAAATCAATCATAAAACACAATAGCTGATTGCTAAACCTTACAATCCTTTAAAACAGTGAACTAATAAGTCAGTGATTTGTTATTGTCTTTTACATATGACATTTAGATGCATTTTTTTTATTAGTATCTTTTTTAGCATGATTATTCTTATGAAAGACCACTTTCAAATGCAGGATGTGAAAAAAATGTAATATGGTCAGCCTCAGAGGCTCAACAGGACACATTTCTCCACAGAAGTATTTTGTCTTCTTTCTTAATATCAAATATAATCAAAATCCTCCTCCATTCCCATACTTTATCTGTAAGCTTAAGGCACAAACCAGGCATCTCTCCTATGAAGGTGAAAGAATTACCTGGAGACTTCTATCCAAAGGAAACATTTTGTTGTAATGATCATGTCTTCTAGTTGGTTTCTTAGTGTAGTAGACTGAGTAACTTCACATCAGTTTGGCAGCTATAATCATTATTTAATGGAGATTGTTCCATAATTTTCTGTAACATGATGCCCTTCTTCCCACTCTCATTTCTATGATTTTGTGTCTAAATTCCTACCTCTGGATTCAACCAGGGCTAGCGTTTTGAGCTGACCGGTCAGCAGCATTTCTTGAAGATCTCGGTAGGAGGAATTAAGAGTAATGTAGCGCACATCTCTGACCATGATGTCCTCCACACGGATGTTGTACTTCCTGAACCATGAAGAGTAATGTGGAAATAGAGGAGACAAAGTTAAAAAGAATATAAAGAAAGAGAGCAAAAAAGCAAACAAGTGCTCAGGAAAAAAGTCACACTCACTCATGGTGTCCCATGCCCAGCTCTGGCAGGTAGGGAAGTTTCTTGATGCGTATGATGGAGTCGTACAGGGAGGGTTGGAGAGCCTGTGCCACCGCATTTGCCAGGATCACTGCGATCATCACAGGCAAGATGTGGGAGATCTGACCGGTCAGCTCGAACACGATAACCGCTGTAGACACAGTGTGGGTGACTGCTCCAGACAGCGCAGCAGCACCTGTGGAAAATGTGAATAAAATGTTCTTGTTTAAAAAAACAAAACACCCAATAAAACTTTGTTAATGCAGAAACCAAATGACTTTTTACTTTGGGTCTAAATGCCGGTTAAAAGAACAGACTTTGTAGTCACTTTTAAAGGGGGCAGTAGCTATTGAAGCGATAAGGTATAGAAAAATGGCCAAAGATTAATTAATTACCAACAACGGCATATCCCCCCGGAACTATGGGGTACACGCTGCCATCGGCGTGTATGCCGTCAGGAAACATCGTTGCCATGATCTCTCCAACCAGTCGGCCAAAAGCTGCACCTGTCAGTCACACACAGATGTTTGACTTTCAGAGTAAAGTTTACCCGCTCGTTTTCAACCACAAAAATGACAGAGATTTTCTTCACCAATTAGAAACACCGGCATGAAAGCCCCACACGGAACAGGCATGGTGGTGGCCACAGCAGACATCCAGAACTGAAGCAGACAAAAAAAACAAACAAATTCTCACAAAAACATCCAAACTTACTCAATGTAAACACTAAAGGTATTCTTCAATCGTATGCTCAGTGCTTACTTTCATGAGGATGAAGAGGATGAGTATGATGAAGACGTTGATCTGTGGGTGTTTCCAGGCATGGTGGTGGCTGATGTAGTCGAACTCCTCAGCCACACCCTGGCGGCACCACGTTCGGTTGTCAAACAGAGCGACCAGAGACTCGTGCTGCGTCAGCTGATGGATCAGGGAAATGAAATGAATCAGAAATATAACACCAAAGTATTTTAGATGTATTTTAAAAGAAGAAATTGCATTAAGGAGCCAAGAACCCACGTTTTTATTTGTATTTTTAGCAACTTGAGTTGTATCAAAAGGGGTCAGTCACTAAAGCCTAAAATGCTTGGTCTTTACTTTCTTTAAATTGAAATAAAAACAAACGTCTTTACTAGTTTTGACAAATGTTTTGAAAGATGCTCAGCAAAAACACTCAGAGTAGAAGTCCCTTATTAAAGTCCCACTACAATAATCTTTTGATCTAGCTTAAAAGCATTCCCAATGGTCTTTTATGTGGGATTGGGCCGTTTTTAGCTAAAATAAAAAGATATGTTGTTTTCTAGAACATAGTTACTGTAGAGCAGCTGCAGTTCATTTGGAAATTTGCCTCTGAGAGGTGGCTGGGACCGCTGGCTCGGAGCAACCTGCCCCTATTTGTCGAGTCTTCTACAACTGCATGCATTGGAATGGAGAGCATTTTTTTGTCCGTGCCTGATTTCCAATTATTTCTATAAAGAAAAACTCAGAAAGGCCATTTTAAGCTTAATTTTCTTAATATAAGTCATCCATCATTAGAAAAAGGCCATAGGAACATGTTAAAAACACCACAAACTTCGTTTTCATTGGAGTGGGTCTTTAAATGTTTTTGTAAACTCCTCTGAGATCCCCTTAATGAAAAAAAAAACATTAAAGCTATCTATATTTACCCAAATGCTTCTTTAAATAAAGTAAAAAAGCTCTTCCTTATGGTCAGAACAGAAAAGTTCTATGAACGAATTATATGAAATTCAGGGGGATAAACAGGTTCTCCACTTAGCTGTGGCTGTAAAGACCTTTATAATCATAGCTGTGCCTTGTTTTTGTCGTTTCATAACTGAAACAACCAAACATAAACTAGCTGGAAGTGGCTGAGTGTGTTTTGGGAAACAAAAGATGAAGCAAAACTATTGGATTTCTAGTCTCATCCACAAAAGCTCGGAGGTATTAACAAGATTTTGCTCGCTAATGATGATAAGGCACTAAAAAAGAAGTTAAAGCGGAGCTTAAGTCACAGGATTACTGAAGTCACATGACAGGGTTCATCCTGTGGGTACCATCAACATCTGCACACAACAGTGGTTCAGATATGTCAATCTGAATCAGATCAGTGGACCAACAACTTTAAGCAATGCTGCTGTGCTTAAGGGAAAAAAAAGTCATATTACATAATCAGCCTTTTGGTCCAAAAAAAAAAGGCTTGGTTAGAACACCTAGAATACCTCTAGTTTTATGCGGTAAAACTGCAAAACGACTTAAAATAAAAGAAACGTAAAACTATGTTTATTATTTCCAACTAACAGCCTGATTTTTTTTTGTATCAAGGTCAGAATCTGGACAGAAAATGATTTTAAAACTTAAATGTATAAGGACAAAAAATGGAAAACCTTCTTGGTAAAAGTGCAGAGGAGCTTTGTGTGACACCGGCTCTCACTACATTTATCAGTCATTTCAGAGCAGTCAGTGGACTCTTAAAACTGACAAAGGAGTGTGAATGTATTTTCTCACCTGTCCAGCCATGAACTGCCCAAAACCCGGAGGGAAAGTGAGAGTGGAGATCAGCAGGGTGACGAGAGCGGGATACATCAGACGTCTGACAGGAAGCGATGGACTGTGGAGTCATTTATGGGGGAGCGTGTCAAGATGCTTCAGTCCACTTGATTCTTTGATCTAAAAATACTGCAGCTCCTCATCATGTGCATGAAATTGACATAATTCCTCCATCAAACTCCTCCCAGTGAAACATTGACATGTTGAGACAAAATGTGGCTCGGATTAAAACGTGTGAAGATCAGGGAGGAATTTATTTACACTACTTCCTCACGTGTAAAAACAAAAAACCTTGATTGCTTTTTGTGCTAACTTGTGATTTGATTTGATTTGATTTGCAAACGCAATTAAAAAAAAGTATATAGCAAAACAACATAAAACAAATAGGAGTGTGTAGAAGAAGGCATATTAATTCTCACTCACAAACTTGCCCCATTTTACACAAACAGGTTTGAACCCTAACATAGGTCTCTATTTACATAAAAGAATTCAAGGCATGTAGCATGTAGGTAACAAAACAACTACCCAGTTCATGATTGTCTGTGCCTTTTTCAATTAGGCTTCCTAATTTCCTAATCTATACATTTCCTATACATCTATACAAGGATGGATCTGTCTGATGTTTCTTTGTGATTTGTACCTTAAACTGAAGTTTGCTTTTGTCTTTAAAAAAAGATTGCATTCTTGTTTGCTATAAAAATATAATACCTATTAGTTTTGTAAAAAAAAAAACATCACTTCAGTTTTTAAACTGCACATCTTTTTGCGACACATTCAAACAGATTTTCTGCTTTTAATTTGTTTTATTCATGTCCCTTTACCATGACTGTGTATTTTGTTTTTGTTGTCTCAAGAAGGAATTACATATTAAGGTCAATTTCATGCCTATGATTATATTTAAACTCTGAGGATTATAGAGATTTTTTTTAAAGTTCCATACTCAGATACTTACTTTCTCAGCAAGAACTTGTTAATAGTTTTTTGTTTCCTCATGCACTCCACGATTAGCCGGTTCAGGTACACGAACAGCGCGCCGCCAAAACCACAAGCAATCCTGCAAACAGACGCACAAAGTCTGTTAGGTGAAAAATGCATTTCTCTCAATTTGAATTGTTATTATACCTGGTATTATTTAAAAAAAAAAAAAAAAGAGATAACAATTCTTCTGTTCTAAAATTTGGTAAAATAAAAACACTTTTGTTAGAAATAAAATCCATAGTTTTCATAAAAGTTGAATCTAAAAGTGTAATCTTTTCAATTACAATTGAGCATTAGACTTAATTTGCTCCAGAAAATACTCTCACCCCAGGATGGCGAATGCTGGCAGCTCCTGAAGGTCAAACGGGAAATCCAGACGGAAGCGCGTCTTAAAGAGAGCAGTGATGGTCTCTGAGGAAAAGAAGACTATTCTCACAGCAACGTGTCCCCTTACAAACAAAGTGATTGTTCTCATGAACGCATGCTTCATTTGTATTTATGTGACACCTCAAACAAAAAACATTACCAAATGCTTTCCTTCTTTTTTCTGCCTTTACCTTCTTCTTGGTTCCAGACAGCCAGAACCCTGAAGATGAAAGCACTAAAGGTGGCAGCGAAGAAGCCTCTCCAGTAGTTCCGCACCGCAAAAAACGTTGATGTGACTTCAATGCTGAACAGCACACCTGCAGAGCAGAAACGAACTGTGAGGCTGCCCCACTCCTGCACTCTATTCACTAACAACCGTTTATTGGTCTCAATAGACACAAATCCATCTTTTGAAATCAAATGCAGGCTTAAGATTGAATTTTTAGCAATTCAAAAATGTATTCAATGATAAATAAAAAAGTTAACAAATGAACAAAATGAGCATTTTTGGTTCATTATTGAATAATTGTCTCTGTATTCTGTGTTACTGCTTCCAGATCATGTTTGCTCCAAATGAATAAAACAGAGTGTTATGCTCATACCAAAAAAATTGTCATCGAAAAATTCTTTAAATGTTGATGGAACATGTGTGTTTTCCACTAAAAGCTCACAGAAAATTGGACAGATATGGATCTAATGCAAACACTACAAAAAAAAAATAAATAAAACATCATTGGACTTAAAAAACCTGCAGTCAACAACACACCAGGTCATTTAGACCAATCTGATCTAAAGTGGATAAAAGAAAACATGCTTTGAACCATAATGTAACGATAGTTTCTGATGCACGATGAAAATGCAGCTGTTTTATTTGAGAAAGGTCAACAAGTTCTTGAAGTTTTCAGAAAATGTAAATTTAATCATTCCCATTTACATGAGTGGGCGAGTCCATCTGCTGACATAGATAGACAGAAAGGCAGAGCATCTGCTGAGAAGAACAACCATGATTCATCACTTTGGCATTTAACGCACCAAATTGCTTTAATAGACTTTTTTTTAGATGTTTCATGGTGTAGATGAACGCTTCATTTGGATGAAAACACTCCGCTGGTTCAAGAGTTGAACACATAGATCGATCCGCATCACACAAAAATTCAGAACCAAACCATTTTCAGATCATAGTTAAAGCGATAGGAAAAAATGAATATTAATTACAAGTTTATTAACATAAATGATGGTGTGCCATTAGTTTTCATTTAGGGAGGTGTTGCAGCTTGTTACAGGTGTTAATAAAAGTGGTAACACCTCTGTCTGCGTTTAGAAGACACTGTCCTGCTGCAAATTTTCCTTCCACATTGCAAATCAATACCATTTGACACAAGTGAAAACATTTAATTTAGAACTATTTAAATTTATTTCACCCTGGACTAAATTTTCCAGGCAAAACATTTGACTTGTTAGTGCCGCAAAGCAACTTTAGAGAAAACTAGTTTGTTCAGAAACCATGTTTAATCAAGCCTTTTCTCTTTTTTTTTTTTTTTAGGATTGAACATTTAAAAAGGCTTTGATAAGATTTTAAAATGAAGAAATCTCAAGAAGCATTAGTGAAATAATGTATCAAGTTGCAGATTTAATTTTCAAAGCATTTTCCTAAATTAATAGAGGCTTATGACAACAATAAAGGCCTTGAGGGACGGTTTTAAACTAGGTCTAAAAAGCAATTTTGTAGTTATTAGTAAGGATGCAACACTACACTTTCTTCATTTTTCTGTTCAAACTTCGATTTTTGGGTCATGGTTTTGTTTCGGTTCAATACATGATTTGTTTTCCAAAAAAACAAAAATTGAAAAAAATAAAATAAAATTTAATCTGCTAATAAGCAAGTAACAATTAGGAATAATCTTTCAGTTTGTTTGAGTCAGGTGTAATGTATTAAAACAAAAGATAGTAAATTATCTCTAAATTTAGCAAAAAATGTACTACATGATTTGGTTAAATTTGTGATTTTCTTTAGTTTGGAATTATGATTCACTTTCACCTGGATTCTAATAATACCTTGATTTTTTTGTTTTTGTTGTTTTTGGTACGTAATTCGGTACAACACAAAAACTGAAAAAACACGTCATATTTTAAAAAAACCTTTCAATTAACTTCCTTCAAGCCAGGTGTAATGCCATAAATGAATAAAAAACAACTCCTGAAATTTAACATGTTCAACGCAAACATACTGGGATTCAACGATTCCCTTTTTTCCACGATTCGGCTTAACCCTTGTGCTATCCTAGGCACTTTAACATTGGCAGTTGGGTCATCTAGACTCACTAAACAGTGCTCTGAACCTTTTTTCTTCAATGATTTGTGAACCTTACTGGTGGATTACATGAAATCTTTCCACCTTTATCCACCTTTGTCATGGTAGGGAGAACACGTCAATGTAAGGGTGGGGTCATCTAAGATAGCACAAGGGTTAATGGTGTAACATTTAATTCAGTTTTGAATCCAGAATGGTGACATTTCTATAGCGACAAGATGCTAACATTTGATATTTTTGTTTATCCAATAACTGTAACCGGCAAATGTTTTTATTTTGGTACCCAGAACAACATAAACAGCAGGAAAAAGTAACACAGATTCAACAAAAAATAAATAAACAAAAGGAATAAAACTAAATTTGCTGCTATAATTTTCTTTACATTGAACTTTTAGTTTGTCATGTAGCTTCTATTGTGTCAAAACCTGCTAAACATCAATAATAAAAGCCTCAGCTGCAACAGAGTAAAGGTCTGCCTTTAGGCGTCCAGCTCTCTTGTAATGGAAAGTGCAACCATTTTCACAGATTTGGCTCTTTTGCCTTTCTTAAAGGGCCAGTAATTTATCATGAGTGTGTGCCTTATATTATATTTTAGCCTAGTTAAGCAGTTATTAGTGTTTTTTTTAATGTAAATTGCAAAAGTGTATTTAATTTTTCTATAAAAGGCCATAATAATGGATTTGATTTATCTGTGCTTTTCCAGACACTCAAAGTGCTTACAGTGTGTCCATTATTAACTCATACTTGGTGATGGTAAGCTACTGTTGTCGCTACAGCTGCCCTGGGGCAGACTGACAGAGGCGTGGCTGCCGGTTCACAGCTATGGCCCCTCTGACCATCGCTGGGACATCCATGCACATTCACACACCAGTGGAGCCACACTGGAGGCAAGGAGGGTGAAGTGTCTTGCCCAAGAGCACAACAAAGGTTGGCCGGGGGTGGAGTGGGGATCAAACTGCCAACCCTTCGATAATTGGACGACCTGCTTAACTTCCTGAGCCACTGCCGCCCTAGTTTTTAAAAAAAAACAACCATGCTGTTTAACATTCTATTCAAACCAGTAATTTCTCAGTTAACCACAGAACCACAGCAAACCGATCAAATAAATAAGACTAAAATTAGACTAAAGTCTTATTTTTTAATAATAGTTTTTAGTTGGCATTTAGAAAACTGCAGCTGCATTCATAGATGTCCTGTGCAGTTTTGTTGTTGACCCTGCTCTGATGAATATTTTCATTTTAGAAAGGTTGCCCTCAGCTTTGCTTCAGCCAACACTGATTAGCTTCCTTCATTATCTGGACAAAGTTCAGCACAAAGAAAACAGAAAAAAAAAAAAAAAAAAACCTCCAAACTTCTTTTCAGTGCAATCAAGGTTATACCTGTTGAGATTGACAAGCCCCTACTGCTAGCAGGGTAAATATTCCATTCATTCAATTAACTTTTGTAATTATCTGCCATTATAAAATTCAGTTCAACCAGCAGTTGCAGCTGGGGTGTCTTACCTCCAATAGGAGCAGCAAAGCAGCATCCCACTCCCACCGCACAGGCAGCCGACAGCATCTCCGTGTTTCTGAGCTCATTCTTTGATACAAAGCAGTAGGCATTTCAATCTTGCGTTAATAGACAAACACATTTGAATTAAGGCATCTGCAAATCCTAAGCAGGCACAAGATTCCCTCCTAAAATAAATGTTTTCTTTAAATATTAGCACTTCCTGTGGGTTATGTTCAAACACGCATGTGCATCAAGGCCTACATGAAATTGATTTTTGAAATCACAGAATGAGATGTTTGCGTCAAAACAAATGTTATAAAGATTGATGAGTCACTGTGACAGATCACCTGACAAAAACAAATGGAAACACATCAACTTGTCTTATTTTCTAAAACGAACAGCATGGATCATTAATGTTGATGGATTTGGTAATGAGGACATGTTTTTTTTTTTGGATGTGCATTCGTACCTTGCTCCCCTCAAAGGGTTCTTCCTTTAGCAGTGAAAGTTTAAAAAAACAGAGAGAGAAACACGTGTGAAGGTAGAGGTTACCTTTTTATCCACCAAGTCAAACGTGCAGCGCTTAAGCTTCAGCAATGTCTTGATTCCACACTGGACTTAATTAACATCTCCCTGACTGATGATGTCTAATGTCGATCCAGCTGAGCTCTGGGCTATTTTGGCCTGTCTAACTGTGCTGACATGTGCTTTTCCTTCCCCACTTCACTGCAGTCTCTCTTCCTCAATATTGACGTGGCTGTTGGTGCAGCGAGAAGCACGGCACAGTATCCAGTGCAGAAACAAGACAGAGGCGGCGAGTGAGGTCTCACATGAATGGACATGACAGTTTGTCCTGGGAACGGCAGAAAGTAAAAAAAAAATATTACAGATAAGCTGCTTTTGTTTGTGTATTCCTGAAAATTTTGCAAAAAGCATTCAATTCTTTCTTTATCAATGTCTATAAAATGCACATTGAAGGGCGAATTTGTCTAAAAGATCTAGTGGTCTCAGTAAGAGTTTTAGCTGCTGCGGGAACAACCATGCATCACTCTATGGTGTGGGAGAATTTTAATCTGATTGATCACAGACTGGAGATTTGATTAGGGACAAAGGCATTTGCCAATCTTTGCAGCAAGAGATTCACAAGCTTTTGAGTCTGCAGCAATGTGCTGTGTTTACTGACGTCTGTGCAACCATTTCAGCCACCGAACAATGTCTGTTTTCAGTTCTTTTGTGCTCAGAATTTTCTTTGCGCTGTCAGAAACTTTTCAAGACATTACGCACTGTCTACAATTAAACCCCAAGAAAACTTCAATTTTGTTTCACTGTGCATATGTATTTTCTTTTTCTCAGAGTGGTACCACCTCCTGTGACTCTAAAGGACAGGGCTGTAAGGGGATGATGGGGGCCATTGGATAATTATGTAGAAGCTTCACTTCCAAGTGACGTCTGAAGCGTGTCACCAGCTGTCAGCGCCTGCAAATGTTTTATGCGGAAAAGACTACATAACGCAGAAGCCAGTCTACCAGTGGAGAACACAAACGGTACTTTAGCATCTATGCTTTTTTCACACTGTCAGTTATACAGTGGCTCAAAAATTCCTTACGTTTTTAAAAACAATCTTTAGGAAAATATGTCCTAAATCTGACAACGGCTGGATTTTGTTTTGGATGCTTTTTAGGCACAGACCAAATTATCTCCAAACTATTTTAGTAATTTTCATTTATTCCCCATAGTTTGAAAGAAATGAGAGTCATTCTGACAATGTCAGTGAGCAAGTTGTGCTTAAATCAGGCGATGTTTAGCAGCAGGGAGCCTCACATGCTGTGGGAGCAAACATGTATTTGTCATTCACTGATTCTGCAGGTTGTCCCACTGAGAAAGGTGAGAGATCTGTTATGTTCATCATAGATATACTTCAACTGGGAGAGACAGAATGTAAAAAAAAGAATCCAGTAAAATTACAATGTATGATTTTTATAAACTTTGGTTGTTTAATGATCCACAAAATATGTATCTAACACCCACAAAGAAGCAAGAATTCTGTCTCTTCTGTGACTTCTTACCCCTACCCTAACCCCCCAAACAGTCAGACTGCAACCTGCAGAATCTGCGACTCACAAATCCCTCTATTGTCCCACTGTTTTCACCTTCTTTGGGTGCATTCAGACTGGAAAATTGTGTTGGTGTACTCAGTCTGAATATTTGTTCCAGACTATCTGGGAAACAATTGGTCCAGTCTGTATACACTCTTAGTATTGGACTTTAATAAAACTGTGAACTATATGTTGAGTTGATCACATTTTGATCGTTTTTGTGCTTGTTTCTTTGTACGTTGGTTTAAGAGACAAGCCAGTGAAAGGAGTTAACAGTTTGAAAGTTAAACTAAAGTTTCTCAGATAATCTGTTTTATTATCTAGTTTAAAAAAATCTTAAAATGAGTATAAAAATTGTATCATTCAGGAACTGGCCTGAATTTATTGCATTGGTGTTCTTCTCATAATCAATAATTTTGAAATGATACCCAACCCTGACCTAAACCATAAGCAGTGAAGTAGCTGCCACAAACACACAAAAACCTATTAAAACGATACTAACATCATTTGCTGGATGCAGAGGCACAGTTATTATTTCTTTTATCATGATTTAGTCATTTCTTCTTCATCTGGTCATCTCATATTTGATAAAAGGGAAGAATTTTTGTTTTAAGACTTTCTTACCATTGCAGTAGTTTTACATTGCACATTTTAGTTCTAAAATGGTCTTTTTTGTTTTCCTTTTGTAAGAAGCAGATAGAGGAACCTTTATTGCAAGAAGTATATACATATATTTTTAACCCCTTTGTGCTGTATGTTGCTCATTCGCAATGTACCATTAAATCCAGGACACCCCTTTAGCATTACCATAAATGAAAAACATGAAAGAATATTTTTTTAATAGAATTGGAAATAATCAGGCATCAAGGGGTTAAAAATCAAAAATATAAATCTTTTGCTTTAAAAACCTGTAAAGTTGTCTTAATAGCGTTGAACATTAATGTGTGAATTATGAAACAATTAGCTTTTTTCCCCCATAGTTACACAATTTCCAACTTAAATTAGCAGACACTCACCAAAATGCATATGAATGTAGTGAAATGTGTCAAACAAAAATAAACAAGTACAGCAACCATGAGGCATCTCCTTTTAATTCATTTAATGTTTTAAGCTTTTTTCCTTTCAGTCACAGAGAAAATATTGAACAATCCATGGTAAAATGACCTTCCCCTAATTTATTTTTCTAACTCTTTCATTCTGCATCATGTAATCATAGAGACAGACACACAATAGTGATAAAAAAAAAAAACCACAGGGAATTGCACCATCATGATAATGACAGTTTCGGAAATGCCTGCCATCCTCACCACGTAAGTCCCACCAAACAGAGCAGCCATGAATTTGCTGAGCAGAGCTGCACACAGACTGGCGACGTGAACGAACGGTCCCTGTGAAAGGAGGCAGAGTGAGATGGGTGAACGCTCAGCTGCAAGCAGAAGCATTACAAAGCACCGGTCTGCTCAATGAAATCTAGTTTCAAGCCATTTTATGAGATCCAGAAGGGAAAACAGTGTGGATTTTAGCAGGAAATCAAAGCTCCTGTCAGTACAATTTGTAAAACCACTGAGATGAGAAAACATAGTTCTACCTCTTTTCCCAATGGCATCCCACTGCCCAGGGCGCAGGTCAAACCAATGACTTTGGCCACAAAGGTCTTAAAAGTCAAATACTCCTTGAGCACTACCCCCCTAAGAATTGTCTTCATCTCAGGAATACCAGAGCCTAAGGAGGGAAAATTAAAGAGACCACATGTGATGATGGAGCACAGATCCAAGATGATTTGAAAGAAAGCAATTAGACCAAGATGAGAAGGTGAAGTGTGAGGAATGATTGATATTCATGTAGATCTATATGTGCACATCTCATCACATATATACTTTGAATCTCTTGCGATGCGTGCCGCATTTGTCCTTGGAACAGTAACGCTGCAATTAGGGGCAATTGCATTATTCAAACTGAGAAAATGGATTTAAATTAGTGAAGTGAATTCATGTGTTCTGGCATAATTTGCGTGCATCTTACCTACAGCCTGGGGCGCCAGTATCTGTGTGAACCCTGCTGAGAAAGTGATGAGCACAACAGGGTAGGTGACCCAGGCGATGTACTGCAGAAGCATGTTACTGTCCAGTCCAGCAAACATCCACTTCTGTGCTGCACATTTACACACACACACACACATACAAACAGAGGAACCTTTAATCGACAACGCAAGAAGGTCAATCAAACTGAGCATCTAAAGTTATTCTCTTAAGTTTTCTTTTACCTTTATTTGGTTGCAGGTTTTCACCTCATTGAACATTAGTCTCAAATCTCCAGCAAAGTACAAAGTTTTTACATGTCTTTTTGTTATCAAAACTGGAGGAAATAAGTCCTTGACCTTTGCGATTATGTGGATCTGTTCACTTAAAAAGAAATTCACAGTCTGTCATCCTAGTGGTAGATTTATATCAACAAAGACAGAAAATCACACACACACACAAAAAATCAAGAAATCCACTTTAACGTAAATACATTTATTTGCATTTCGTTGAGGGAACCTTCTTGCCGGAAAGACTTAGAACTTTGTTAAACCCTTATTAGCAAATGTAGAGGTCAGAGGTTTCTTGTTGTTGATGAACAGACTTCCGAAGAAATCATGAGGAGTTTTGGTCTTGTTAAGGACTTTTAAATCATTCAGATTTGGTGGTAACTCTGACCTTAAGCTCTCTCTATAGTTTTTCTATAGGATTGAGGTCAGCCAATAGCTGACTGCTATATATATCCACGGAGGCTATTTTCAGCATTTAAAATAAGTTCAGCCAAAAAGGAAGTTCAGCATTGGTCAAATGTTTATTAAAATTTATGTGCGAATTGTCACTTCCTACATTTTTTAAATAAAAACCTTTAAATTAAAAAATATGAATTTATATATATTCTTTGCGATTTTCGCTGTCCTTGTCCAAATAAATCTAGCATTAGGATGGCTGACTGTCTCTTTTAAGATGGGGTGAAATGCTTATTAGCTCCAATGTAAAAGATTACTATAAAAAAAAGGGTTTATTTCATCTCTCGTGACTCTGTGTCTTTACCTTCTTGGCAGAAAGCGATGGCGTAGTCCATGACCCAGCTGACCAGCGCCATGAGAAGCCCCAGCAAAATGAGGAAGATCCAGTCCTCCCCCACCCGCGAGATCAGGAACTTCTGGCAGCGTGATGCACACACTGAGCGGGAAGGAGGAGAAGGGCAGACAGAGAGAGGAATGAAGACATGAAAGCAAAACTGAAACCCAGGACAGTATCTTCGGCGTGTGACAGGACTGCAGAGGTGTCTGCTCGTGTGCAGCCCAGATAAGCAGATCAGACTTGAAGAGGAGTGGCAGATGGATGGAGGAGCACAAACATTTTTTATATACAACACATTAAAAAATATTCTTTGGCAAAAACTAAAAGATAAACTCTTCGTAATGGCTTCAACACTAAAAACAAAGAAATGGTTGCTGTTTTCTTCATTCCATTTATTAAACTGTAAACTTTTGATACATTTTGGAGTTCTTAGAAAATAATAGCTTTCCACTAAAACGATATGATCTTTGTGATTATATAATTCCATTACACTGGTACACCATCAGGCTTGCAGTTGCTTTTGTCTATAGCAAACCAGCTTTCCCCTATAATGAGTGTCACATTTTATATACATTTATTTTATTAATTTATAATTAAAATTTGTTGCACAGAATCTACTGCCACCTGGTGTTGTTGTGGTTGCCCAATTGTCATGTAATGCCTAAATTATCACATAATACATATTTAAAAAAAAGACACATGTAAGTACTTTAAACAAAGACTTGCTTTTTTGGAATGGCTTTTAACACTCAGTAGTTGGGGGCATCTTATTTTCTTGTACTTTTTGTGCCTTTTTTAACCTAATTTTATGCTTTATTTATTTATTGTCCCCAATTTTCCAAATTTTAAATGATCATATCTTTTTTCTATTGTAAAACACCCTGCAAAAATTGTAAAGTGCTATGAAAATAAACCTTATGTAATACATAAATTGGCTTTATGGTACTTTTTTAAATCCTTTGAATGTTGATTTGGTACAAAGGAAAAAAAAATATATTTCAGTGTTCCTAATTTTCTGACTTTTTTGTCTTATATTCTAAAGTCTATTCTCCTTCTATATTTTATTAAAGGGTGTAAAAGTCAGTTTAGCCTTTAGTCAGGTCGAATTGACAATTTATAGCATGAAGGGATTAAATGTAAAAGATCTTTCTTAGATTTTTCCTTTTCTTCCAGTTTAAAGTAACTTCTGTCGAATCCTAAAAGCCTTTTCTGTATTTTTACTTTAGCACAGCTGAGTGATTAAAAAAATAAAACACACTTTAAGCTGCATCCAAATTTTTGTAAAGTTTTTTATATTCCACTTTGTTCACCTCAGGACACAGAAAAGTCCAGAACAGTTGACAATAGGATTATTATTCCCACAAAAATCATGAGTGACACGAGGAGAGCAAACCATTTTATATAAACACACGATAATACTAGTTAATTTGGTGACAAAACAAAGATAGGTCAGTTGTACATTTCACTATTCCACCATAATCTGTAGTTCTGAGCTAGGTCAGCTAAATGAAGCATCTTTGGACTCATTTCTCTGAAAATGCTGCCAACGCCTGGAATTCACTCCAATATCCAGAAAGTGTTTCTCCCTAGAGAGAAATGTGAATGTCCCACTAACACATTTGTGGATCCAATGTTACTAAAATGCTTCAAATTATTTGAATCTCTTGTCTTCATAAATCTATTTACTTCGTTCAAACAGCCTGCTTCAAGATAAGGAACACAATTAAAAAGAAACAAAACCTGCCAAATATTTAGTAGTAAAAAAACATGCAAAAACGTAAATGAAAAAGGTACAGAAGAGGTCGAATAATACAAAACAAAAGTAATATTTCACTTTGAAACATTAGGTTTTACATTTGATAATAATTGTTTAAAAAATGTAGTTAATGGATTAAAAAAAACGTGCAAAAATATGGATATAGATAGTAATGTCAGAAACAAAACTAAACCTTAAGTTCAAGTAGGAACAAAAATTTACGATCGGTTTCCCTTGTGGATTGAAATGATCATCTTCTATTTATTATTATTATAGATAAACATTATAGTTTCTCCATAGCCAAGCAAATACATGTGCAATATGTACTAAACGTTTTTGAAGGTCACTTATTGGTCTCTCACACAAGCAGTTATTTAAAGGCAGTCCTGAAAATTGAATACCAAACAATTGAACTAAATTACAATTAATAATGTCAAATGTATTAAATTTTCTGTACATTTCTTTCTCTGGGTCAGTCATGGTGCAGAGGTAGAGTGGTCCAGTTTGGAAGATTGCTAGTTCGGTTCCCACTCTGACTCTGTGCGCCCATGTGCCAAAGTGTCCTTGCTCAAGGACACTTGACCACTCTGGACCACTCTACCTCTGCACTGTACCAAATTTGGCTTTTATGGAAAATAAACTCTAATTTGAATTTAGATTAGATCAGGTTTTGGTAACATTTTTGATACTTTTTTCTTAGCAATAATCCAATTATGCTTCTTGAGTTCCAAATAAATGATTTCAGTTTTTCAAAAAACACTGCAAGTGTCTTTTTACTGTATGCAGGAGTCGGATCGTAACCAGGAGCCAAAAGAAACAAGACACAAATCTATGCTTTGTTTGCTGAGCTGCTCAGCAGTCACTCCACCTGCTGTGTGGAAATTTGCTTGTTGGATTAGTAACCATGGAGAGAAAATAGAGTTTCACAGCAAACATCTGCTTTTTCTGGGAGTTTTATGATCTTACTGATATTCTGAAGTGGACCAAGTTTGTTTTGTGGTAAATATCTGTGTGTAAGATTGTGGAGGAGATGGTGGGTTACACATCTGAACAGTAATCCATTAAAAAATATCCGGGATGAAAATAGAAAGCAGCTTCTGTTAAGCAAATGAGATCAAGCAGAAAAAAAATGATCTTATTTATGTAATATTAATTAATTTGAGGCTTTGCAAAAAGGAATTCCAGTCAAAAGGTATAAATGGTTGAAATGTAATGTTCTTAACATAATATGGCCTATTTAAGGTTAATTGAGATATTACAGTGCCTCATGAGAGATACTGGCAGTATTCCCATACAGTCTCTCTGTCAGCACACACAGAAACACACACACTCATTGGCATGAATCATTCTCTTAGTCCTAGCCTCAACCATCACAGCTAAATGCTTAATCCCAGCTCTTACTCTTGTTCTAACCTTCACTTATATACTAACACAGGACTCACATCTTGACTCACATTCACAGGTATTTACATTGTGCTTTAATTACAGGCACACACCTGTTTTGCTTATTTATGGCCACCAAGCACAATGTGAAACATGAAACTCTAAAGCTAACACCTGAAATAACCAGGGGACAGAGATCTGACTCACAATAGACCAAAAATCCCTGAAAAACTTTCCTCCTGAGTCAAAATAAACACATTGAAAAAGTACATCAGCTCTCCATCATGACAGTTACAGAGCCTTTGGCTGCATGTGTAGGCTACCTTGCTCAAAAGTCACTGATCTGAAGCGAGGTACTCTCACTCAAAGTCCCTCACCCACACAGAAGCATGAGAGGAAAACACCGAAACTCCCACTTTCACCCCCTCCAGAAGAACCCTCTCTCTCTGCACGTTATCTAAGCAGGACAAGGCCGTCCAGTCTCCCTAAAGACACATTTAAAAATATAAACACCTCTTGATCTGTGAGTACACACAGCAGACACGCAGCATATAGATATTGGACTGCTGATCCCAAAAAAAAAGGTAGTTTGAAATGGCTTCCATCACTACAAAAAAATAGCTGCAGTTCATTTGGTGGGGCTTACACTATCCATCACACTTTAATCAGACTAATAAAGTCACAAGGGCAAAGAAGCAGAAGATTGGTGCTGGAGGGCAGAGAGGCTGGAAGGACGAAGCACCTTTACTGTTGGATTTACATTAGCTTACATTCACATGCAGACATTTTGCAAATGTTTTTAAGCTGACGAACATAGCTGTAAATAAAAACAATCCATCCATATACCTTCCAAAAAACAAAAAATCTAAAGATGAAACATTCTGGTATTACTTTATAGATATTTTAGTTTTTTTTAACCTACAGGGTTTATTTACCAAATCAATATAAGGCAGGTTCCACTGAAAGCACTGAAAAAGGATAAACAGTGAATTCTCTCTGCATCTCCGGGCTGTTAAAAACACACAAACAGACACGTTCAAGCGATCTGTCACTCTGCTGCTGTGGGAGCTCTGCTATGCTGCCACTCCCTTATCTGCAGTCATCAGGGAAGACCAGGCTTAAATAATCTGACAGTTCAGATCAGAGTTCAACTCACACATGGGTAAGTGTACACCCAGAGCATGCATCTCCACACACAGGCAAAGACAGACCACAGACAATGGCCATCCAGCAGAGGGAGCAGTGACAGGGAGTCATTGCAGGCTGGGGGTCATTGCTCACATCAGCCACATTTAATCTTGTTCACTCCTGCTCTCTTGAGTCAGGTAGTTGTTCTGCTGTGTTTTTTAGAAGTCAGTGCTTTCATACAATCTGAGCATCTACTGAAGCGCTAAAATCGGACGTTTGTGGGGCCTCACAAATGAAGAAAAACCAGTGGACTGCGTTAGCTCTCATGCATCAGTGTTGATGAAGTTCCACACTTTGTCCCTGGTAGCACAGAAGGTGTATTACTCAAAGAACCTTACTTACACTGGCACTTTGCACATGGATCTTTGTCATGCTCCAGGAGATCAGCAGCTCGACTTCGAACGCTGGTGTTCCTCCGCAGTCCCCCGCTATCACGTACCCCTCCATCTCGTAGGCGTGCAGCCTCCTCCTTGGCATACGCACCCAGCTCCTGGGTGTACCGCCCATACATCTGTGTGTACAAAGGCAGAAATACAGAACCTTTATGCAGGTAATAGAGGTGTGAGCCAGTGTGATTCAGCGGGTTTCCTGCTTGAAAACTGAATAAATATGTGGCTAAGACATTCAGCTTGTGAGGAAATAACTCCAATTCAGAAGAGAAATTGGATTTTACTCAAATGTAGCTTAGTATTCTGCATTGTTTCCTAACAGGAAATGTATTTTCAGACTTGGATAATTATCTCTGACATCTATAAGATATAAAAATCAACACTTTCTGAACTTTAAATCAGGAGTTGTGTAATGACTTCCTCTCAGACTGATGAGCAGACAATAATCTCCACCTGTCTGATCCCAGCTGATTAACTCTGCAGGTTGGAGCACAATTGACTGCTAACAAGGAGGGGTGGAGTTCATTGCAACAATCAATGAATAAAAGCTGCATCTGAGCTGAGCCTCTTATGTCTGCAGCTTTGGTCAGTTTGTAGTCACTAACACCATAATGGGGCTCGTCAAGTGGTTGTTTGGTGTTGTGTTTTTGGCTTGTGGTGCGTCAGCACAAAACCACTGGACACCACAGAAACACCAGCCCCTGTTTCCTCATCAAGCGCAGCCACTGGTCACTACTTTTGATAAGTGCAATGTGGAGGAGGGTGACAAGATTGAATGTGGGACTTCGGATATCACTGTGGAGCAGTGTGAAAAAATCAACTGCTGCTTTGATGGGTGGAAGTGTCACTATGGAAAAGGAGGTAAGTCGAATAAGACAAATTAAAAATGCCATTTGGTGCAAGGTTGTGAAGGAATGTTTGTGTTGCTCAGTGACTGTGCAGTGTACCAGGGATGGTCAGTTTGTGGTGGTTGTTGCCAAAGACACGACTGTGCCTCCCATTGATGTGAACTCAATCAGTCTGCTGGAGTCCAATGGTGACTTCTGTGGTCCAGTTGACAGCACCTCAGCCTTTGCCATTTTTCAGTTCCCTGTGACCGCATGTGGCACAACACTCAAGGTAGGTTTTAGCAAGATCAAAATATCCTGCTGAATTTCTAGGTCACTCCAGCTTAGTGGAATCTAACCAGGATGATGTGACGGAACAAATTGAGACCAATTCTTGTCTACAGGATGATGAAAACTATATTGTCTATGAAAACCACATGTCTTCTTCATATGAAGTAGGAGTTGGACCCAGAGGATCAATCACAAGAGACAGTCATTTTGAGTAAGTCATGCTTAAAAACTCAAGGTCAAAGCCCTTGTGCTACACTGTTCAAGGACTTTATGTTCCTGTAGACTCTTCAGTAATCTAGATTAAAATATTGGGACCAAAGGAACTTGCTGTAATTGGTCTAATTCTGAACACTTTAAAAAATGTCAACTTATGCTATTTAGATCAGGGTTGTCAAACTCAAGGGCTGGCCTCCGAAATTCTGCCTTATCTGCTGCTGATTACCTGGATCAGGTGCATGTAGTCCAAGAGCTTCAATGGCAGGTTGGGCCAAAAACATCTTGGGCACTGGCCCTCACGGCCTGCATTCTGACACCCCTCCCCTAGATATTCTGTGTTCTACCTCAACTCCAGTTGCTAGAGGTGTGCATCTGTACAAAAGTCACACTCTTCAGATCATAGTTCAAAGTGCTGCATGCCCTAAAACCAGAAGTTTTACAGTCCACTGATCATGAGGCAACCTGAAACTAATGTGCTCATAGCATATCCCTCTACCAAGCTTTCCCTACTACCAACAGGCTGTTGTTCATGTGCAAGTACTCTGGCTCAGCTGTGGAAGCTCTTATCTTGGAGGTCAACCCTGTTCCTGCTCCTCAACCAGTTGCAGCTCTGGGACCCCTAAGAGTGGAACTCAGACTGGCAAATGGACAATGTCTCGCAAAGGGTTGTGTAGAAGGGAAGTACTGGAACTTGAGCTCGTATTGTTTGCATGTTGCTTGTATATTCATGTTGTGGTTGCTTTACTTTGGTTTTGTAGAAGAGGAAGCGTACAACTCATTCTACAATCCAGCTGAATATCCAGTCACCAAAGTGTTGAGGCAACCAGTTTATGTTGAGGTCAGGGTGCTTGGAAGGTCTGACCCAAACATTGTCCTAAACCTTGATCACTGTTGGGCCACTGCAACCCCAAATCCCCAAAGTCTTCCCCAGTGGGACCTCCTTGTTGATGGGTATGAAACAGGATAGTTTTAATTGTAGCTGCTTTTCTTTGCTAGAAGATTAACTTTCCTTTGCTGCAGGTGCCCTTACCAAGATGACAGATACTCAACAAAACTGGTTCCAGTGGATGGCTCTTCTGGCCTTGAGTACCCAACTCATTACAAACGGTTCATCAGCAAGATGTTTGCATTTGTGGTTCCAGAAACGTATACTCCCCAGGAGACGGTATGGCTATAATTTGGTTTATAACTTTAGAGCAGTGACGTGCAGTCAGGAGAGCCAGGTGAGGCTGTGCCTCACCTGTCATTATGGGAAGAAAAGAGAAAGTAAATTCATTTATTATATTTAATCAGTAATTTGTGCTTTGCAGTCATTTTCCATTTAAATGTACCCTTTTTGGGTGTTTTTTCTTTTCAAAATCGCTGAATTTCCGCATTTGCCGTTCAGATACTAAGAAGCGATGTGCGATGAGGCACCAGCCCGCTGAGCCTCACCTTGGATTGCGCAATACCTATGCAGTCAGACGGTACTGCTGTCTCTCTGTATGTCGGTTCAATCACTTGTACTATATGAGCTGAGTTTACATAATTTAGCAGATGTATATGATGTACAGTGTTTTTTTATAAATAACTGTATGTGAGGGACGTGTTTCTTGTGCTGAGCGCTAAACGCCGGCCAAAAAGCCGCTGGGTGAGGCCAGGAGTTCTCGTGCCTCATGTTAGGGGGCGCTGGTGAGCCCTGAGATTATGACGCTAAAAAAATAATAGAAGTGATGGCAAGCGGCAAGTCATTTTCTTCAGGAGCGGCGTATGGACTTTATTTACAAGTAAAGGTAATATGATAATAAGGTTTGTGCTTTTTTCTATGCTGCAGTTTGTATATGGAAAAAAAACATGTTGAAATGATATTTTAAACAAAACACGTTAACTGTTAATCAAATGGTGAATAAGTTACTCAGTATGGTTCATATGTTTGTAAATATGACTGACTTCAGTGCCTCACCAGCCATAAACCCCACCTCACGTCACTGCTTTAGAGCCACTTCAAAGCTCAACTTTGCTGTTTCTCTCCGTGCAGGTGTACATCCACTGTGCCACAGCTGTGTGCTACCCAAGCAGCACAAACTCCTGTGAACAACGCTGTCATCGTCAGCGTAAGTTTCAACCAGCTTTACTACCATTGGAGCTGTCAGTCGTTTGACTGGACCAGTGTATAATGCAAATTACAGAAAGTTGATTATTTTTGAGGGGAGAGAAATGCAGTTTTCTCAAAAGCCAGTTGCAAAAGTTTTGGATGCAACTTTTTAATATCACTTAATGTACCATTAAATCAAGACTCCTTAATATAACCTGCAGCTAAAATCTGTCTTCTCTTGCAGGAAGAGCTGCAGTAAAGATTCCTTCAAGTCAGAAGGCTCTGGTCTCCAGTGGTAAAGTGATCCTGATTAAGAGTCCTGCATCTCACTTGAAAAGTTAAAATTGCTCTTGGCCATCTGTTTTAATAAAGCTTGTCAAAGCTCATGCTCAAAACTCATTGTTCTGAATTGGTGTAATACTTCTGGCGAGGGAAGCGTCTGCAAAGACGATACTGAACTAATGAGAATTTCCTAGGCACTGAGAAATATTTCGTATTGGAACTGACTAAAGAAACTGTTAAACTGCAGGTATTTATGCATTTGACATGTAAACAAATATGTGCCTTTGCTTGTCCAGGCTTCAAATTAACCCTGTAAAGCCTACTCAAAATAGCAGAACATGACCTCATTAAAATCCATAATTCAGTTTCTTCAGAAATATCAAGCTGAGAAAAGTGCTCACATTTAAAATGATCAGGAAAAGCACCTTTTACCACTTTGATCACACACACAGTGTAAGACTAATCAATCACAATACAGAAGGTATTGTAACAGTTTGGAAAATTGCAACTTTTCCTGCCAAAAGTTGAGATCTAATGGAAGGCCATTTTGAAATGACCAGAAAAAGCTGTCTCCTGTGGCAAGATGATCCACTACAGGACAAGTTATAAAAGTTAAGGGATGTTTGAGTCTTGGGTATCAAAATGCTAAAGGTTATTTAGGGTTAACCCACTTGAATTTTATTCCCAACTATGAAAATTACTTTTTGCTTAACTGGAAGCTTAAGGTAATTTTGGTGTGGCTGGGCTTAAAGGTCCAGTCCAACTAGATTTTCTACTGTGAAACAGTTCCCAGTGGTATTTTAATTCAGTTTATAGCTAAAATCAAAGCCATTTTCTAAGACCTTCTCTGCAGCGGAGGAGGAGCTCATTAGAAATCCGCCTCTGGGTTGTGGTCGGGACTTTTGGTGGGTGCCTTGCTTCCAGACTCCTGTTGGCTTGCAGCTCCTCACTTCCCCAAGCTAACATTAGTGTAGCAAAAAAATTGGCGCGCAATATCTGCTATCCAGTTGTACTGTTTTGAGCTAGATGGTAGCTCAGATGAGGAAAATGTAGACATTAATGGATCCATTTGTTTTCAAGCGGAGGATTTATAATTTGAGCTGCACAGGTAGACTTTGGTCCGCCCATGGCAGTTGCATCACTGATCCGTGGGTTTCCTCTGCTCCTCACCATGATTTGAATGAAGAAATACTTGGGAACTGCAGTTTTAATCTTAAATTATTTTATATATGTTCATTATTAGAAAAAGTTTTCATTGATGTAGGTCGTTAAGGATGATTCATGTTTGCTACTAAAATGGCTTAAAAATTACAGCCTCTGCAGTTGTCAGAATTCTAGTCTGACTTGCTTCATGCATCACCCTGACAGAGCCAGTATACAGTCTCTAGCATGCAAACCTTAGTGCAGCCTTGTTGCCCTTCAAATCCTGTCATGACAAGATTTCTGTGTAGCTACAAGTTGCAAAGTCTCTCTGCTGTGCACCATCTCCCTCTTTGTTCCCCCCCCTCTATCTCATTGAGATGGGCATCACGACTCCTCCAGCCTCACACTTTCTGCTCTCGTGAACAAGGAGGTGCAGAGGGAAAGCAGAGCAGCTGTATTGGTTCAGTCTGGCAGGCAAAGAGGACCATGCTGTCAGGATGCTCATCTTCACTTCAGCCCTTGCAGTAAAGTCTGGAAGGCTAAAAATCGATTCAAAGGAGCATTATTTAAAACATCGCTGAATGGGAATGCATAATTAAAAATGGAATGACTAGAGACGGAGTAGCCTGCATGTACATCTGAAAAGGAAAATTAGACTGAAAACCACAAATTGTAAAAAAAATAAGCAACCAAAGAAATGAACATCAATTGTAAAAATATAGCTGGTTTTTCGTGCACATGCTACAAAAGGTGTTAAACAGGGAAGGCACAGCTGCGGTTCCCTGTATAATCTAAAAATCATAACATGCCTCTTTGGCTTTTATAATCTCTATAAAGCTCTTGCGCAAAGAAAACATTGTGTGAATGTTGTCTTGGCTGATGGTAATACTGTCACCAGAGAGAGGCGCTGCACTGCTAAAACAGATGCCTGCATCAGAAGCTCACTAAATGGCTGTCTCTTCCAAAGTAATTCCTTAGAAATCTTAACCATCTGGTGGACAGAGGGCTTATATCATACAGTCTAATCAATGACTGCTGTAATTGCATCGAAATACAACAAGAATGCGGCTCAATTATAAACAAGCAAAATCTGTATTAAGATGCATGAATTGCCGTGTCTGTAGCTAATTTAAGTAAAGTCATCCATGCTTCATTCATGCATCATTGCAGCCGTGGTCTTTAACAATCCATCTTAATTAAATGTAGGAAAAAACATGTTTTATTTTACAAATGTTTCAGCAGACCAGCTGACAATTTATCACTGTTTTTTATTTGATTGTTACTAAAACAACTTTCTCGAACCTTCTCTTCGTACACTCTTGATCGCATTAAGAGCTCGAGTCCCTCCCACTTGTCACTGAGATGTGCCCTGAACAATATATCATTGTCCCCTTTCATGCATTATAAAATCAATATATGGGCAAAACACTGCTTTCTTTTTTAAAAATGAAAAAAAAAAATACTTTTAAAGAAGCATCTTTTTATAATCTTGGGTTTATGTCAGGCAGTAAAACAGGGTTTTAGTTCATAAGCAATTCATTTTCATATAAAAGCAACAAACATCAAAAACAAGAATCTCCTAATAAGAAGAATTTATATTTTTCATTAAAACAATGTACTTGCATTTCTGAAGAATTGTGTATTTCGTACCCTTTTTTTGCCGAGTTAGATTACTTTGTTCCTATAATAGCTGCAGAATGCATTGCTTTTTTAAACACTGAATGACTGGAGGCACATGCACTATTGGTTTCTGTGCACATCAATCATGATTGATGTGTAGTAACTGGGCTTCATTTCCATACTACCCTATAAAACAGAAGCTAAATACATTCATAAAGTACATTTTACATTGAAATATTCTGTGTGATTTATTTTCATGCTCTCACATGCACAACACAAAAACCCACAACTGGCACCGGCCAACTCCAACAGACTGCAAACAAGCTCAGTTAGTTTATGGGCCTGAGGTGAGGCAATCACTGGCCATCTGGAGCACAGCCCTCCAGGGAGGATGACAGGTAGCCCCCTCTGGGTTAAATGAGCTGTTATCTATAACCAGTTTAGCAGCCTGCGTCTGCATTTGCATCTGTCAACACTCTGCACCAGTCCAGCACCTTCTTCCTACTGAATGTGTTTAATATTTCATAACTTACAACTAAGAGCTTGCAGCAGTTGGTATTAAAAAGTTAATTTATTCAATAAAAGAAGGTCTAAGGGGAGAATTAGCAAATAATTGATGCACTTGCTGCAGACATTTTTTGAGTAAAATCTTGTGAAGGTAAAATAAGTGAAAAGCAAAAAAAAAGACCAACATAAAATAGCGCTTCATTACATTTTTAGCTTGCAGGATTTAGGTGGTTCACCTTTCAGAACCAAAGGCGGTCTGTTAATTTACAAACAAAAGTTTTTGTCCATTTCACCAACACTTCTTTTGGTCAGTGACCACCCTTTTAGTCATTTCCTGTCTTCATGCATTTTGGACGTTGCTCTCGGCTCTGGTGTGCTGTCAGAGCAAAAATGCACCACAACCCTCAAAATTGGAAACATAAAATTGTCTAAAATATCTTGATATGCTGGAGTTTACTGGAACAGCACCGAGGTCTAGCTTTTGAAAAAAAAAAAACAATATTCTTCACATCTCAGATCTCCACAGAGACATCTCCACTGCCCTGGTGTCCACTGGCGCAGTGCTCTTCGCCACTCCCCCCAATTTAATAAACAAAGGCTTGGATGCAGCTTTCCAGTCAGGAAAACTTCTTCTATGAAGCTCTCCATTTGTTGATCTTGATGCAATCTAAAAATAGAAGGTTGGAACTAGTAATTAGTGCAAACTGTGCAATTGGCAAAGGCTGACACTGCTACTTTGAAACAGACCCACTCTATAAAAATGAGAGTTTTTGTGTTTTAACGTGTTTTTGAGGCATTTTTGTTACGATAGAGGACAAATATTAAGAAAATAAAGACCAAAATTGTGTATCTCAGAATTTTTTTCTTTAAATCCCAGTAAATCAGAAGAAGAGGAAAAAATGCAGTTTAAAAAGAGCATATTTGTGACTTGGATAATAGATATACTGGGCGGACAACAAGCTGCATGCTTCAAGCTCTCAGGGGAAGGCGGGGTTACTTCACGCCAACGGTGCCACCCACAACTTAGAGGTAAATTTGTAATGATCCACTGCTGCTCTGCAGAAAATGTCTTAGAAAACGACAGCATAATCATAATTGAAAGACTACTGGGAACTATTCTACAGTAGATCAAAAAATGATTGGTATGAGTCTTTAATCACTTTCGCCTTGAAATGACACCACTAACATGACCATAAAATATTTACACGAGATGATTTCAGTGAGGGACTTGTGAAGGTGGCATCACAGTCATTCCCTGAGCTCTTCCCTTCATAAATGCTTTCAGGATCAGTCTGCCTGCATAAATGTTGCATTTTAAACAGCTGTTGCAATAAAAAAAAAGTTCAAAATACTTGATGCCAATAATCTGAGGAGGTGGATGGATGTGAATTTAGAAGAAAATGTGCTTTTGTTACTACTTTTGGTCTCGTTTTCAAAAACAAATAGTCATCCCTGCATGACACTGCGATCTCATAACTGTTGTAACATGCTCCAGCCTGCAGTCATAATCGATGTGGTCTTTTTTAGCAGAAAACCAACAACACTGACTTATTACCAGGGTTTAAACACACAGAACACAATGTCCTGCCCCCACTCATCAGTTAAGACACACTGAAGCAGAGCCAGCATTATCATTTATCATTGTCATTTATGTGGATTGATTTTTTTCTGACAACCTGATGTGAATCCAATATCGGCTTCTCTGCCCTCCTTGTTTTGTTGCTACCTGTTCCTGCTGGGAGAATCATGTAGCTCTCTCGCTGCTCAGCACTGCTCTGTTCAACAGCTTGTTACTTCCTGTCTGTGTGCCGTTTGGTGGTGGGCTTCATCTAACAATCTTGTGCTATGAGAAAATCAAAGCAAAGAGGGGAGTCTAGACTGCATTTATGTCATAGAGAAACAGGAAAAATCTAAGTGGTAAGTCTTTTAAGGTTTAAGGTGTTACTTTTAAATAACTATAAGTCATAAAAATTGTAAAATTGAATTGTTAAATATATTAATTGGTGGAGTGAAGGACATTAGCTTTCTGAGTCTGATATTTTTATCTTATACTTAGGAGATTTCTACAGCAAATGTTTGTTTTCCTGAAAACAAACCCTCAAACTTGAGAATTATTGTTCATCTGTCTTTTTTATTGTTGTTTTGTTTTTTTAGAATTTAAAGAAGTGTCTAGCACATAAACAGGCCAATATTACGCATGAAGCCGGCCTGCCTCTGGGGTTGGGTGGGGGCTCAGGATTCCCGGGCGGTGGTGTGCCTCTCGTCTGGGCGCCGGCGTAGGTCTCGAGTGGTCTTGGCATTAGGTATAGGCTTGGTGCGCCTTGGGGTGGGGCGGGTCCCTGCTGGGGTCGGGGCTCCAGCTCTGCGCGTTCTCTGTTCCTCCCTACTGCTCAGCCGGGGGGCTGCTGGGTCCTGACCTTTGTCTCTGTTTCTGTGGTGGGGGTCAGGTGCACAGGAGGGTGGTTGCTCCTGGATCTTTGTCTGACGGTGAGGCTCTTGGATGCTCGGATCGGCCGGGTTGCTGCGTTGTCTGCCCTTAGATCTGGGGTGTGGGGTGCTGGGCCTCCTGCCTTTGCTGGAGCATTCAATGATCAAGAGGCACACATTCATTCAACCCACCTGCTTATTCACCTTTGCACAAATTCGGGCATGGGTATTGTTTTTTTCTCTTTTTCTACACCCCTCTCCATGAATATCAGTAATGTGAATATTGTGTGTACCTGTCTATGTGCAGAAATCTGGGAAGATAAATCTTTAATCATTAATGTATGATTATACTTCTTACCTGTAAATAGTTGCGTGCAGACTATTTTTTTGTTTGTTTTTTTGTTGCTGTGTGAAATAAGTAATTTACGTACAACACTTTTATGTTTTAACTTTGTAATATTGACTACCCCCACTCTAACCCCTTATCCCCCATCTCTGACACTCCACTGTGTTTCTTTCTCTCCTCTTTTGTTTCTCTTTTCCGTCCGGTCCAACAAGGAATGCATATAAATATGATTTTCATAAATAAAGCTAAGCGTCAAATACAAAAGGGGTTTATACAAATATACACTCTGTCTGTCTGAAGATCCATAAACCCCAATTGTAACAATAAAATCTGTCCAATACAAGAAGCACTCAGCTCTGATCTGCTTGTTCAGGTGTTGGACAGGACAAGTTAGATAAATAAATACATAAAACAGGCAAATATTACAATATTAACAATTACAGCTCTAAATTTAAACAATGTGCCAGATTTCTATGCAGTTAGAGTTATTGTGTGGGCAGTATGGTAGGTGATAACTGAAGCAAACTGTTCTGAAAAACACATCCTTGCTTTTTTTCCTGTTGCTTCACCTCATTAATCAGATTCATTCATCCATTATTTTAAACTCACTTCATTCTTTTTTTGAGCCGTGGGGTTGCTGGAGCTACTGAAGGGTGAAGGTGAGGTACCTCCTGGACAGTTTCCTAGTACGTTGCAGGGCATCGCAGAGCCACAAACACATATATAAAAGACCATTTTAGAGTCACTAATCAGCCTATGAAACATGTTTTTGGACTGTGGAGGGAGCTGTTTGGAGAAAACCCACGTATGCATGAGGAGAACATGCACAGAAAGGTGTCAGCTGGGATTTGAAGTGGGGTCTTCTAGCTGAAAGTGCTGCTAACCGCTACACCACCAGGCAGGCATGTTAATCAATATCAGTTATTTAAATTGGAGTTTGTTACTGCATTTTCCATGAACACTGTCCAATGGTGTTTTACTTTGACCCTTTTGTTAGTCCTATTAGTTTTTTCACACACTAAAAAAGACATCCATGTATAAGTTGTGGTTGTTTATCCTGCGTATCCTGTCAGGGGTCGCCACAGCAAATCAGCTTTTGCTGATTCTCACAGGTGGTTTGGCAGAGATTTGAACATCTGATGCCCTTCCTGACACATCCCTGTATTTTAACTGGGCTGAGACAGGCACAGGGGGGGCCAGACTTGGGCTACAAAGGTAGGCAGAAGCGCAAAGGGTCTTAAAATGCATGTATTAGTTATGTTAAGGGAAAAAAGTTCTAAAAAAAAAAGGTTATTTCCACTTCTTCCTGAAAAGACCACTTTGAAAAATAGGTTTAGTTTATTACAAAATAAAAACAAATAAATATAATGTATGTTATTAGCTGCATTTCTTTTGAATTTGTAATCTTTATTATTTTTTCCAAAAGAAATTTAACCAATGGAAACTCAAAAAGCCCTAATTTCAGGAATCTATCAGTCATTTTGGTGAGTGAAGTTAGCTCTGCTGATAACTTCTGTTTAAAAAGTTTTGCTATATTTCTTTCTGAAACTTGGAAGTTTGAACTCCAATCATTCAATGTCTCAATCTATAGGTACTTCTACAAATCCAGTCACCAGACAAGAGCTAAGATGCATCTTGAAAAGGCAGCCCGTCCATCACAGAGCTACGCAGAAACAAACTCCACAAACAATCAAGAGCACTCCCACTCACTGCTGTGATCAATCTGGAACCACTCCGTTTCAAGGTGAATACAGATGAACAATCTTGTTATCTGAGTGCAAAGCTGATTCTCCTCTTGTCTATTCAACTGAGAACACAAAGCAGCAAAATAGAAACTTCACAGAGAAGCACTTTTAGCACAACTCCACTTTAAATGTATCTGAAAAACCAGAAAATATTGTACAAAAACAATTAAAAAAAAACCTAAATTCATTCATTTACTAGATAAATAATAAAAATGTTTTTTTCCTGTAAAAAAAATGTAGAATTTCTTCAATTGGTGAAACTTTCAGTGTTGCAACATTCCTGCTCCTCCTTTCAAAGGCAAATACAAATGAGCTTACAGAAACCAATCCACCATTTATCAAGCAGGAATAAATATTTGATACTCTAATATGAACACTAAAAGTCCCCTCCCAACTGTTTCTGTTCCTACATATTCATAAACTGAGTCTAATCTTCTCCCTCTTTCATTAATCGTGTGAGAAAGTGATGGGTCCCATCGCTGCATGGAGGATGATGGATGTTTAAAATCGTGTGTATGAATATGCCAGTGTGATTGCTGAGGCTGACCATGTATTGATGAGGCTGCAGGAGAAACAGGAGGACTAAAACACTTAAGCAAGTGATGCCTCCAGGGAGGAGACTCCAAAATTGAATTTAGAGAAGGAGGCCGCATATTTGGCTCGTGCAGTTGTCCAGCGGAGGCAGCTTTTAGACCAGCTACATATGAGTCAGAGCTCTGTCACACACGAATTAAACAAACATGCACCGCTTGGATGCAGTCGAGCATACTTGTGCACACAGGTGCTACCAGGATAAGTACAAAAATTCATCTCAGCACAAAGTCATGACATTAAAGAGGCAGAGGAGTAAAAGGCTGGTGTGTGTGTGTGTGGGGGGGGGGGTGTCATTGAGATTAATGCTCGAGCAGAGACTGCTTGTCAGTAAAAGATTTAAGGATCAACTAATAAAATGAGAAATCAGCATTTCGAAAAAGTAAAATCTCATATTTTTTAGACATTACACATAAACTGCCAATTTTTTTTTTTACGTACCTACATCTTAACACCAAGATCACTTTTTGTGTTTTTTCCTAGAAGCTCGTCAGTATTGTAAACCAGTCCTTTTCCAATGAATTAATCCGATTCTGATGATGCTTTGCTTAAAACCGTGTAACATAGCCACTACGAACATTTTAGTCATTTTGCACAGATGAAAAGTGGTCATATATGAATATACGTGCAAAAAGTTGTGGTTCTTCACATGAACTCTTTACAGGTGTATCACGAATGAACCATGTTAAAACCACAGAAAAAGTATAAATAAACCACGCAAAGAACATAAAAATCTAAGAAAATCTGAGTCTCGCAAAAATCATGCTCGATTGTGTAATATTTATGTAATTATTGCGTATAAGCTACGTAAAATATGCGTAAACTGCGTAATTCTCAACCAACCAAAAATTTTAAACAGCTCAAAACTGAATTCACGTAAAGACCCGTCAGCCGAAACCCTCGACGGACATCTGCGTATACTTAAGAATGTCGTATATCACACATGTATCATGAAAGACTCAAATTTCATACGTGGAAAATACGCAAAATGTGCGTAGTGGCTGTGGGACACTGCCTTTAGGTTGAGAACAGGCTTTTGTCCTTTGTGATAGCTGCTTTTTTAACAGGTCAACTGTTGAAAGGTGGGAGACACAGCCTTCTTCATAAAAACACAAATATTGCCATCTGTAAACAAATCAGCACTATAATATAACTTGTGTTGCTGCATCAGTTGAAACTTTTTCATTAAGACTCTTATGAAACAAAATTATTTGGGAAATGTAAATAATTTCCAAAGCAAAACATATCCATCTATCCATCCATCCATCTTGAATCCGCTTTAGGGTCACAGCGCTGCTGGAGCCAACTTAGGTACCATGGGGTGAATGTAGGGTACACCCTGAGCAGGTCGCCAAACTGTTGCAGGACAAAACATTTTGTTCCGGAGTATTTTCATAGAATTAACATCTTCTGATATTGAGAAAAGATTCTGCCATTTTTCACATCTACAAACACTCCTCGGAAGCATAATAAATCTTAAAGTCCTGGATTCATGCCTCTCAGCTGCACACTTATGAATTTCCACAAATAATGCTAAGACAACCTCCTCTGCTGTCTACTTTACTGCCCCCTTGTGGCCTCTCTGTATACACGGTTGAAGATTTGCTAACAATAGTCATTCGCCTTGTTTACAAGATTTTTGGAAATAAAGAAAAAGATATATATTTTACTTTTACTTATTCTGCTTCACATATTATGCTGTTTTGTTTTCTTGTTAAACTTTTAATGTTATGTTTAATCCATTACGCTATGGTTTGTATAAAAATAGTCCTTTGTTAATCAACTTTAAGACATTTCTTTGTGTGAATAGCTTCCCTTTTGAGGCTCTGCAGTCACTCATTTAGAGTAAGCTTGTAACAGACCTATTTAGGCGTGACAAAAACCTGAAATGGACTCAGGCCAATTTCTGTGTAGGAGGACAAAGAAATTGCTGAGTTAAAGAAACCAAACTCCCCTGAAGAGATACCTCTTTTGTGTGAACCTGTATCTAGACACACACACACACACACACAAACAGCTAAATGGCTGACACAGTGCACAAAAACATCTGCGCTGAGTATGAACTCTGAGGTTCAAAGACAAGACTGGGACCAAACTCTGTGAGCTGTGGGATTTCCAGAAGAAGACGGAAAAAACAGAAGAAGAAAACCAAATGAATATTGACTGATAGATAAAAGAAATCAGGAATCTTAAGCATCAGAGGAACACAAAAGCTTAAAAAATAGAAAAAGCTGATAGAAGATCTAGAAAGGATGTGGAAGGTGAAGGAAGGCATGGTCCCCCTGTGGAAAAGGGGCTGTATATATTCAGACTGCAAAGAGGCTTTAGCAAATTTCAGGGACAAGATCTTCGACTTTTGTCTTCAAAAAGTGCAGAACTATAGGGATAAAAGCTAAGGAAGTCTGTCCAGTTTGTGGATTTAGCTGCAGAAACAAATTTCCTGGAGGATTTTAGTAGCCAATTACCTTGTTGTAACCTTTTAACAACCCAGTTGGAGGTCATACAGATTTTTATTCATCTACTTATGCAAATCCATCAATATTTTTGCTGTTAGTCGAGTTTATGCCTGGGCTTTGTTTATACCAGTTTATAACCTTAGCTTTAGTTTTGAGCAGCTCATATTTACAGATGTGGTTTACAGCATTGTCCTTTTGTGACCTTGAAACGGCTGTATGAGTCTCCACTAAATGCAGCACTTAACACAAAACGAGAGACTGCAGATCTCTTACTTTTATGGGTGAAGTGCTGATGCAGTAATCTCCAGGAGACCCGATCTAATATTTGTCGATCGTGCATTAACACTCTGATATGAGTGTATATGAGCCTAAAAAGCTAAAATCTATATTTTTATTGACTTGGTGTTTTTTTTAATTGGCACAATTTTCATTAAACAGTGGAAATTTGTTGATTTAGTTCAAAATGATTTAGTGAGTTTTAAAAAGTCCAGACACTTAAAGTGTATATCAGATAAAATTGCAATATAGCAATTTCTTGAGTGGCGGAGAAATTAAATGTGACCAAAATAAATCAAATGTAATCATAAAATATTCTCTGGAGACATTTAGGAAACAAGGACTATCAGAAACTGCCCTGAACCCTTATACTATGTTCCCACCAGCCTCTATCACACGACCACATTAAATGAAAGTCTATGTAAACGTTAACATGTGCCTGTTTTGGGCTTCTGCGTTCAAAAGTCTAGCATTCACGTGGGCTCTACATGCAAAATATGCAACCATTGAATGCACGTTGAAAGTTAAACCAGTTGAACTTTGATCAATCAGGGACGTATGACTGGCGCCCCTTTCCATTCACAAAAGTACCGACTGTTTGAAAATCAACCATGGAGGAGAAATTAATAATTGTGGTTTGTTCCCGTCTGCAATTATGTGACACCAAGTTTTTCATATATCAGCATACCGCTGTGAAAGAAAAAGCTTGGAGCAACATTCGCAAGATTTACACAGCTTCAACATTTAATAATAATAATAAACTTTATTTGTATAGCACCTTTCAAGACAAAAATCACAAAGTGCTTAAAACGTAAAACACGATAAAACACAGTAAAACACAATAAAAGAGTAAAACACAGAATATAAAAAAGAATTAATAAAAAGCAATTTTAAAAAGAGGTTTTTAGCTGCTTTTTATAAAAAGAAATCACTGAGTCTGCAGATCTGAGGCTGAGAGGAAGGGAGTTCCAGAGGGATGGAACCACTGCTGCAAAGGCTCTGTCAGCTTTAGTTTTTAACCAGGTTCTCTTAACCACCAGCGGACCCTGGTCACATGATCTAAGGGACCTGTTGGGGGTGTACCAAGCCTCTTCCAACTGTGATAACATATGCTAGTATTGGGTATTATTATTTATTTGGGTAGTATTGGGTAGCAATAGTCCATTGGGAATACCAAAAGGTACCTACACACCGGCCGCATGTGGCGTGTTCAAGAACAGGCTATATGCGATTTTATGAATGCACATAACCAAACCACCTGTTTACACAGCTGACAAGCAGGGAGAGGATTCTTCTCTCTTAGTTTTTTTATTTTACTGTTTACTATGACTTGTCCGCCGCCTAAAATTGGAGAGGGTTGGTGCGTAAAGTCAAAGCGGTGGAAATCCCGCTAACCTTGCTTCCGGATTTTTCTTTCACAGCTCTGTTCCTAGAAATGTACATCATGGCAAGGCAGAAAAAGTGCAATAATTAATTTGCCTTTGTGATCATGTTTACAATAGTTAGCACTTTTGTGTTTTGAAAAGGCGTTACCTACACGCCACTACCAAGTCCCTGATTGGTCACAGTTTAGCATTGTTGTGTTTTAGCAGCCAAGAAGTTCAACCGTTTGAACTTCCAGCGCGAGATCAATGAATGCCCGTTCTGTACGTACAGCACGGAACCGGACATAAAAACTTCCATAGCAACGCGTGAACATAAGCTGTCTAGACGCAGAAACCCAAAATTCAAGTTTACGTGCAATTACATAGGCCTTTCACTGAAAGTAGCTGCTTGAAAGTGAGTCGTGCCCGTTTAGTGTGTTCAAGAACGAGTGTCACATGCCTGGTGTGTACGTAGCATCAGAGATCCAAGCAGCTGCTTCAAAAAGATGCAAAGGTTGTGCTGATTCTAGTAACTTTAAAGTGCAATTTTGTGTTTCTAGAAAAAACTATGAGAGCTGATTTCAGCAAAAACCATAATCATTACCGCAAAGGATATAGTTTTAATGTTTCACAATATTTTAGTCTGAAACAGCTGCCCCGAAGTACTAACAGCGATAGTGCCACAAAGGATGTACCAGTTCTCCATGTGTGCTAGCCCCCACATTTCTGTTTTACTGCACCACTGTGGTTGTGTTTGACAAAAACAAGAAAATATGCAGTAATGTGTTGAAATATTTATCAAGCAACAGCAGGCTGAAGGACATCCAAGTCAGTGAGATGTTTGAATTTCAGACACATGCGTGAACTCAAAGAAACCAGCAGCACTCGCTCTCTCTGTCTATGTTCCTGCGGTGCCGCAGTGTCCTGTGTGGAGAGGCGGGAGAAGCTCTTCCTGCTCAGGTGGGTGAGAAACTTGATGTTTGCTGCAGTAACACTTTGAAACCACCTGCTGCTTGACGGACATGTTGGTAACATCTGCGCTCCTGTCAGCCCGTATGTGTGGCAGGTGCACACGGTAGGAAATCTCCTGAACCTCTCACTGCTGCATTTTCCTTCCAGACTTTCCTGAAAGTTTTTTTTATGGTTATCTTTTGCCTAAAATCGTATTATTAAGGAGAAGACAGACGATAGTAAAATATTGTTCTTTTTTTCCTAAAGTCCCACGTTTGATCTATTTTCAAAGAGTTCCCATTGGTCTTTTAAATATTATGGCACTTGCAACCAAAATAAAAAACCTGCGTCGTTTTCTAAGACATAGTTTCTCCAGAGCGGCAGGAGTTAATTAGAAATTTACCTTCGAGTTGTGGGTGGGACTGTTGGTGCAGAGTAAGCCCATCCCTTTCCACCTGTTTACGTGCCCTTCTTCTAGCTTATTGCCCCTTCCACCCCCAACCTAGACCAGTGCAACAAAGATGGCTAACAATATCAGTGCTATCCAGCCGCACATTTTAAACTTAATTTTCCTTATATATATCCTCTATGATCAGCAAAATGCCACAAAACATGTAAAGCAAACAAACAAAAAAAACTACTTTTCATTTGAGTGGTCATTTTTTTCCATATTTTAATGCAGCATATAAGTTAACATAAACAGGTAACCAACAGTGACAAACATACTGTAAATAGAAAGCATAAAAAGCTGCAAAAAACAACAACAACCTAAAACAGAAAACCTTTTCAAAGAAGATCAATTGGTCATTTGATTTTTAAAAACATCTATTTGAATTTTAAAAGTGCAGTATTTTTTTCTGTAGTGCACAGTATAACACAATGTGTTATATTGCACTGTGGTGTTCCCACCCACAACTCAAAGGTAACACATTGTGTTATATTGTGGGGTCGTAGCTTCAGTGAGGATGCTGAGTTGTATTCTTAGATATTAAAAGAGGGCTTAAGTCACGCACACACCACCCTCAGCAAAGCATGTGCAAGTGATCACTTCATGAATAGTCTATGTAAACATGCGTTTTGGGCTTACGCATTCATAATTCCTGTGGTCACGCATGTGCAAGTGTGTACGACTGTCTTTGCATTCAACATGTGTGGCTATTGAATGCACATTGCGAGTAAAACCAGGTCAAATTTTGACCAATCAGGGGCTCGGATTTGGTAGTGATGCAGGTAAGGCGTTCCTTTTCATTCCCGGAAATGCCAACCATACAAATATTGATCATGGAGGAGAAATTAAATATTGTGGTTTGTGCTCAGCCGGAATTATATGACACCAAGTCTGTCATATTACCGGAATAGAGCTGTGAAAGTGAAAACCTGGAGCAAGAATCGGGAGATTTGCGCCGCTCGGACATTTCCCACCAAGCGTCTTCCCCTCCCAGATGGTGGACATGCGCTAGTAAACAGTAGCAAAAGAAAATAAGGAAGAGAAGCCCCTCCCTGCTTGTCCAGTGTGAACACCCTGGGCTGAAATATGTTAATGAAAACAAACATTAACTCATAGATTTGTAAAGAACTGTGCTACAAATGAATGAAAAATTGAGCTGGAAGAGTTCCTGCTCACAGAAATAAAACGAAAAAGGGTTTTGTAAACTGGAGTCAGATAAATGAGGGACGGCTCAAGATTTTTCAACAGCATTTCATGTGTAGGAGCGGATCCCACTCACTCACTCAGTCACACACGCCCACACCTACACATACTCAAACTGAGTACAAATGCATAACCTATTAAGCAAACTTGCCCACGCTTCTGAGAGGAGAAAACACAAGTACTCGGGCGAACCCAGATGACACATCCAGACCTCCCACATCTCTGAGAAAACCTTCTAAAAAGGCTTCAGATGGAAAGCTGCAACACTTCGAAATGAATCGCCACAACACCCACAACCTCGCTTGCTCCTCTGACAGACAACAGAAAAGCAGACTCACGTCCCAGCATGCACTGCATGAACAAGTGACCTGTGTCCTAACAGAAAGACTTGAGTTTATTTACAGTGATTTCTCTGTAACTATCTAATTCCATTTTCAATTAAAGTTTTTGTAGTTTTGTTTTTTCTCAGTGTGTGTTATTTTATTTCCAAATCCCCTTTAATGTTCACTTTCTAACAGATTAGTGCTGAAATGTTTGACTAATGGGAGGAAAAAAGGACTTTTCAAGTGCGTCAGCTGCAAATATGAAGAGATGGCATTTCTGTTCCTTTTCCTCCTGGAAAACTTTATCAGACAGATCTCGACATTCTCTCTATGGCTCTGTGTCATCTGCTTCATTGTGCAACAGCATCAGCGTTTCTCTGCTGCCAAAACTCCCAGCAAACACAAGTGCAAACCGTCGGAGTGCTGCTGATGGAGAGCAATAAAACACAAAAGATTCTTTTGTCAACATAGCAATCCAATTTTAAACTTCAGCTGAAATGGCAAAAAATAAAGTCTGCGAGCCTTCACTTGTCTTCATTTTTTCTCGTTTATTTAGTATCTTCTGGGATTATTTCTATTTATAAGCGGTCTTCATTTTTTTTAGAGAAAGCCACTCATGTTCCACCACACCTGAAAAATATTAAACTATGAGCGGTGCAGTCACTTTGCAGTAAAAAGCAGCAGCAGGACACACACTGCACCATTACATGCAAAGAAACACACACACACACACACACACACACACAAATCTATTTTTGGGGTTCCAGACTGCAGGGAGTTAACGATAAAGCCGTCGCTTTGAGTGATACACATGAGAAGGCCAGGGGTGAGACCAAATGCTCAAATCTTCTACACCTGCTATTTTACATTGCTATTGATCTTTTGGCTGGGGACACACAGCACAGCATCGATCCTCACAAAACAAGAAGAAGAACATCACATGTGTGCCACCGGGGTCCATGCAGCTGCACAGATTGACCGGCAGAACCTGCAGATGTGCACGGGCAAAAGAAGAAAGATATGTGACGGATTGCTGCAGACACCTGAGTGGATGTAAAATGAATCTCAAATTCAATGCTTGACTGCCTGTCTCTGTCCCTTTATCTGAATAGAAAGTTCTCCAGGGTATCAATGACAAGACGTCAGTTCTATAAGAAAAAAAGAGAAAAAAAACTGGTGCAGAAGCAATCTATATTCAGAAAGCACTTTTAGTTTATAGAAGGGGGGCACTTCTGAAAAAAGAAGAGGAAGGCCAAAATCTGTAGGAGACACTAAAAGATGCAGAAGACTTGAATGTAATGTAAAGGCTAATGGATCATAATTAAAAAAAAAAAAATCTCAAAATCTCGTGATGATGGCCTATTTGACTATAAAGCAAGCGGGGAAATGCGAGCTTCCCTGTGGAGCTGAACAGATTAATCAGACATGGTTCGCTGATGTCTGAAGTGATAAATATTAATTATAAGGGTTGTGAGGGGGTGGAGGCAAACGGACATTGGAGGGGTGCAACACCTGTGGATCCAGGTGAATGAATGAGGAGCGACATGGGAGCCCGTGTTATAGAAAATTCCACATGTGCAGGTAGATTTCTCATCAGCTTCTCCTCTCCTCCTCCTGCAGGGGCTTGCTCACTCAGCTGGGCAAAAAGAAGCCGCGTGAAACGCGCCGCGTGCAAAGCCGCACATGCACGGCATGATGATGCAAGCACCACCCCATCCCCTCCGACTCACCAAAGTTTGCTGGTACTGCAGCGTCCGCTCCTCGGGCTTGTCCTTCACCATTGCAGCAGCGTTCCCCTCTAAAACCACGAGACTGTCAGGAGCGCAGTTCTGCAGCAGTCAGTGGCCGCCGGAGGAGCGCGCGGCCGCCTGACATTGCATGTCACATGTGCGGTGTGTTACAGGTCTCCCGCGCGGAGAAGATGACCATCAGTGTGATGATGTGTGTGTGAGTGAGTGAGTGTCCAGATGAGAGTAGGTACGGCCGGCTGGAGCCCTGCAGCTGCAGCTTTGAATGCGAAACGCCACCTCCCTCCCAGCTGGCGCCTCTCTGTGGAGGAGGTTTATGGACCTGCACGAGCTTCAGTCTATTAGTAACTATTAAATTACAGGTGAAGACATACTTTATGGTAATGTTAATACTTTATCTTATCTTCCTGTGAGTCAGATTGATCTTTAAGGGAAGTCTTGACAGAAATTCAAAAGTTTTCTGTGTTTCTGATCTAAAAGTCAAACTTGTTTTTAGTTTATTTTACTTTTTTAGTATATTTTGCATCATTTACCACAAGGTAAATAACATAAAGCACATGTATTAAAGAGTAAAAACTAAATTAAACTGAGTATAAATGTAAACTTTTATTCAAGGACTTTTTTTAAACTGAGTTTTGCATCACTGTACATCGTTATTTTACACTTTATTTATTTTTACCTTTATTTGTTATTATAGCTAAAATTATTCTTGTAATTACACATTGTTCTCTTATTTTCTGTTGTGTGGTGTTTTCATGTGCTGCACTTTAATGGATACGTTTTAAAACAAGGATCAGACGGGATTGGTGAAGTCCGGATCTGGACTGAGTGCTTTTATTTTATAAGAAAACACAATTTATGTTGGAGTTGAGCTTTTTCATCATCATCATCATCATCATCATCATTATTATCGCCAAATTTCCCCCTATAGGAGAATATTTTAAATAAGGATCAAACTAAAATGCATGTTTCACCACTGAAAGATGAATTTCTCCAATAATAATGGTACAAGAATGAAGATTGTGTAAATTTTAGCAGAGTTTCAAACCAATGACCTTCTAACTAAAATTCAATCCACCAGAACTTCCACTTTGGACATTTGAGTGGAAAGGAGTTTCACTCATTCCTTTGTGGAGGTGTTAAGGGGAACGGCTACACAGCTCTTTAAACAATGAGCTGTAAAAAAACACAAAATAAAAAAGGTTCAAACAAAGATTTAAGAATTATTTTTTAATTGTTTGCATCTTAATCTCCATAACTCCAACTGCCATCCAAGCTAAAATGTCCTCTAAAATTTTATACTTTCCTCCTTTTGATGCAAACTGAGCCAAAAAGACAGTAGCTTACTGACTTTCTGATACATGACAGCAGCATTTTTTTTTATAAACTTTACATTTACTGACATAATTTAATGTCTAAAACTTTGTCTTTCAGACTTTCTTCCTTTTTTAGAGTTAAACTGACAGTTAATACAGGAACTTCATGTTTTATGATATCCAGAAAACAATCTGGACAGAAACAACAATTATTGAAAGTTAAGTTTTAATGCTTTAATAGTGTTATGCTATGATTGATGTTGAGTAAAATAACCCAAATTATTTCTTACAAACAAAACAAAACAAAAAAATTAGACCCCCAATGTCCTGAGACAGACAGTTAGGCATATGAATCGCAAGTTTTAAGCAAGTTTGAAGTTTCTGCCATTGACTCATGGAGAAAATAATGTAGCAACAAAGGGAAAGCTGATCATAGCAGGTGTAGTAACCCTTGTGCTATCCTAGGCACTTTACCATTGGGAGTTGGGTCATCTAGATTCAGTAGACAGAGCTCTGAACCTTTTTTTTTACATTTTTTTTGTCTTCACTGGTTCAATGGATTACATGAAATTTTTCCACCTTTATCCACCTTTGTCATGGTAGGGAGAACATGTCAAAGTAAGGGTGGGGTCATCCAAGATAACACAAGGGTTAAGGTTTGGTTTGAACATTAAGGTTCATTTATTGACTGCATAGTCAAACTATTGACCAAAAAGCATGGGGAAATGTTTTAAACTACAGAGCAATCTTCAAACTAGAGAGCAATTTAATTACTTGAGGGAAACTTTTCAGCACTGTTTACCATAAATCTGGAGAATAAGGAATAAATCTTGCTAGTTTGACACCCTAGTCAGCAGGAAACCTCAGTGATTGCTCTGTGATGCTCTGAGACTAATTTGTTTCATTTTCCTCAAACCTGCACAACCAAAAAGGCAAGACTGACTGTTGGTACCAGAAAGACCTGGGAGAGAAAAAATATATGGTGGGGGTGATAAAGTTCATGTGCCATAATGTCCCTGCAATAATTCCAAAACCATCTAAATAAAACACAAGAGCCTGGTTTTGCAATAACAAAGAGTCTTACAGCTGTCCCATTTGGCTGACTAGAATCATGTGAAAAATCTTTGTCTTTTAAAATTTTTTCTTTTCTTTGTTTGCACATGTGTGCACGTTTTGGTACAGAAGTACACCAAATGCCAGAATAAACTAAATAAAGTAAAATTCAAAGGCTAAAGTCTTTTTCTTTTCAGCAGCTCATTCTACCAAAAACAAAAAAGTCTGAAGAATTGTACATATTTCAAATGTAGTTGTAATGAGTGAAAGTTCAAACTATTCTTCCAACCAAACCTTCAAAGCATCAAAGTACTCTTATGATTCACACTCAACTTTGCATCATTTGGACTTTATATTTTATGGCCACCAGAAAAACAAACGTATTTGTTTGACACAAAATTTTACTAATCTGATGACATTTACGACTCTGATTGAATAGAAAAAATAATAAAAAGGCAAAACAAATTTATGCTTGAGTCCTGATGAGAAACTAAGATATCATGTTTCTGTAGCTAAAGCTTCTTTTTGATGTGTGACAGGTAAAACTATATTTTAAATGTTTATCCCATATAAAGCTCAGAAGGACCATCCTTTTCATATCTTATTCACCTTCCCGCGTTTCCCAGACAGAGAACTTCCTTGAAAAGAGGATTGCTTTTTAGAGTTTCCAAAAGCAGAACTGGAGGCAGATGCTTTACCTTTCAGGCTTCTCTGAGTCAGCTTTCTGATTCAGTTTGGGATGTGGACATGCTCTCTAAAGTTAGACTGAATGTCTGTAGATGTTCCAGTATTTTTGTGCTTTCATTCCCTCTGCCATAACCCAAACCAGATCAGGCCTGCCGTTGAAGTCTAGCTCTGAAGGAGGAGGTCAGACTTTTCCAGACCACTTTCAGGATATGAAAATGCACTCAACAACTCTAAATATGTAATCTAGCAGTTAAATAATAAAAGTTTTACATTTTGGAATATTTTTTATCTTTTATCATTACTGTAACTGATTAAATTCACGCACAAGTCCTTTACAACAAAATTTACAACTTTACTGGTCTGTCAATTTTTCTATAATGTCTTAATAGGGCAACATTTCTAATTTATTTAAAGGCAACAAGTTTAAATGTTTATGTTTTGAACCATGTTTTTGTTTTCAGATTTAGATTTCTTTTACTTTAACCCATAAGAACCCATGGTGACATCCAAAAAAAATGGTCAGAAATGTATTCTGTGGTGCTCTTAGTCTATGCTATATCTCACATTATATTCATTTAAATGAGTCTGGGTTCTTATGGGTTAAAGTATTAGAACGTTTCAGAAGTAAAAGCCTTGTAGGTAAAAAAAAAAAAAGTTTTCAAAAACAACTAAAGGAAGTGAATCCATTTTTAAATGGTAGACACCACAAGGTCACTTGTGGTACTTTTCAGATTAAAATCTTAGTTTACTTTGAGGTCAATCCTGTGTGACTATTGATCAAACATACAGCACCAGGCTGCAGCTGATTGACTGAAGGCAAAAGGAATGGAAAAACCAAGAGCACCAGAATAAACCAAGACCTCAGAGACCACTAAATGACACACAAGCTCAAACCTTTTTCACAAGGACGTAGTTATTTATGCAAATGCATAAACACACGGGTCTGCAAAGTCTTTTAGCCAATACGTGTCACCACCTTGATCACATTAGAAGCTGGCAGCCACAGGTATGCAGAAGCCATGAGGACTGGAGGCTCCGCAGCCCTGAGAAGCAACACACTGACCCACATCTAAAAACCTCCATGGGATTCAGAACTCATTTCCTGCATCATTATATCTGATAAACAAGAAATGGGAGATAATGTTTTGGTTTATTTTAGACTTAAAATGAAAACTAAAAGACTAAATTAGTCCTTGGTGCGTTTTACCAGACACACAGACACAGCATAAGGACCTTGAGTCCCTCCAGCGAATCATTCACATGTTTGACCACCTATGCCTCTATTTTTATAATAGAAGTTGGGGGTTTTTTGGCAGCAAGAGGAAAATATAAAAACTGTCAAAAATAACACCTCTAAAACAAACCTAAATAACAGCAAATACTCAATATCTGTATTGGACCTTCATTTGCCATTTGTCCTTGAGCCGGATCTGGACAAAGTTCAGGAGATCCACGATGTGGTTGTGAAAGAAAAAGGTAGAAAGAGACAGAATTTGCCAGCACGCAGTGTACTCACCGTTTTTGACAGGAGCTGTTTTTTTCTAGCCTCCTCCTCGGGTTAGGGATGGAGAGTCGTCAGCTGTGTCCCTCCATTGCGCCTCAGCAGAATCTTGACTGGAAAAAAAGAGGCGCACAGCCACAGGTTGCAGCGCTCACTTACAGAATCAAACGCTATGAGAGCGGATAACACCCGGCCGTCACACAACTCTCCAAAGTGGGGACGCCTCAATTGATCCCGCAGACTGGCCTGTTGCTGATGCGCAATCCATGCAGCCCGATTCCAAAGTTGTCAGCGCGGCGCGTAATTACCAGCTTTGCGCCTGCGAAGCTGTGCACAGCGGGGCACGCGGCTCCTGCGCGTCTTTGGAGACCATGAGCGACAGTCTGAGAGCGCGGTTGCATGAGTCAAACAAACTCTGTGATAGGATGATACAGCCTCTTCATCGGCTCCCGTGGAGGTGGGAGGGAGACAGTGGGGTACCGGGTGTCGCGTCCGTGATGCAATGCGGGTACCATCAGTGCGGCCCGCAGTCCTCTCCAAATGTGCAAAGGTTCCGGCGCTCCGGTCATTATGCGCGGAGGCGCGACGCACATGCGTCTTAATTAGCCGCGGACATCTGCAGAAAAATGAAAACACTCTGAGGGAGAAAGTGGCATTTCATGTTTCTGCTCTGTCTCTTTCCCTTCGCCACCCCCCCCCCCCCCCCCCCCTTGCATGTGCCAGCACACAGACGCATCACGGGTCCATTAGGCGTCATGCGTCTCGCCAGGCGCAACAGGAAAAGAGGACTTGACAAGCGCTTTTTTATAAAATGGGGGATCATGGTGCATCCCCTCAATATTCCCTCCCCCTTCTTGTCATTTTGACAGCTTTTAAACCCAATTAAGTTGCAGCCATTGCGTCGTCCAGCTGCGACCCCCCTCAAAAAAAATTTCTTGTCCTGTCAAGGAAAATATCTTTATCTAAAGTCCGCAAATATGAGGTCACATATTTGGCCCAGTTAGAATAAAACTGTCACACACAGGTTACAATTGTATTGTGCCTTTACTGAGATGTTTCTTCATTCTTGCATAGATACATCTTTATTTGTCATTGTCCAACGTACAATGAAATTAAAACACTCATACCTTATCTTACTTCTAAAAAATATTGAATATATACAACTACATGGAAAGTGCCTAAATATGTGTTGAAAACCAGAAAACACTTTTTTCAACTTAACTGTTTATTTTTGGACAGAAAACAAACCAATAGAAAAACACTAAAAAGCGACAATGCTTGAACATTGACGACATGACGCCATCTTTATAGGAGTGTAATATTTTGAAAACAATTTCATTCACATCTGTGGTTGATGATAAGATTCATTGTTAAAGTTTGGATCTAACCTAAAATGGATCCAGGACATCTTTAGACAAAACTTCAACCAGAGTGACTTGGAGATAATTACCTGGGTACTGAACAGAGCAATGGAAGTTTTCCATATTCCTTATATTTCTTGCAAGATAATCAAGTGTCCATTAAATGTGTGTACAAACAAACAGGTAAACAAGAATTAATGGCAAATCTATTCACATTTTAGCAATATAGTTTAGTCAACTGTTGTTTTGCCACATCAAAATAGTACAAACAGAACATTATTAGAACATTCAGTGTTTCCACACTGTAATAATGGCCTGATCTTTTTTATTTATTTATTTTTTTGCCATCACGTGTGTTGCCGCTTTAATGCACCTGGTCATTTTTATGTTATAGTAAAATAAACCTATCATGCCTAGATCCAAATGGTATTTTCCAATTTTGATATATGTTTTTATTTTAATGATTTCATAATGGTATAGGTCAACTAGATTAACAACTTAATAATTAATCTCTAGTCACAAACATGAGTTCCAACCCGGATAAGAATGGAAAAAAAGTGCCACTGATATCACTTATTTCTCATTTTCAGTGTGAAACACTTTATGTGTGCCGACTAGAGAAGTTGGACAGCCTCCTGCTCTCAGGCTAGATAACACTTGCACTTCCCACTACTGAATGAGAAGGTGGGAAATCAAGTGGGGAGACAAAAAAGAACACGCAGCTCCTTCCCATGAGGAACTGTAACACTGAGGGCATTTTCCACCTGGCACATTCCAGGATTAACCTAATGTGGGCTCACCAGGAGAAGCTGAGCTGGACATGGCTTTGAGCAGTGAGTACTCACCCTCAAACTGTTGCTGGACTTGTCATAAGCTGGCTAAGTGTTTTTCTATGAGTTCATCCAGGTCTCCTGCTGCTCTGGATGGTTGCCTGTAAGGTGTGGGACACTGAGGCTAAACCCATAGCATTTGTGTGCAACAGAGCTGCCAGGAGAGCATTGAACATTGTGGCAGAGCTGGAGAGTGCACTGGTGAGGGAAGAAATGTACCTTTTCTTAAATTTGAGATCATTTTTTTCAAAAGGCATGTGTTTCTTATGAGTCTTGTTTGATTCTTACCATAAGTCATCCACAAGCCTGTTAGTTGCCTGGCTATTGTCCCGGTTCTGCTTCCTTTCAGAGTGTGTGCGCTGACTTGATGACCCTTTCCTCTCCAGTTCTGCTTCCCTGCACTGGACTTCATGCTGCAACATGGGAAGAAAAATCTGTATGTCTTTAAATTTGTTATCTGCAGTGGAATATTTACCGGTACTGGAGTTTGTGCTCAATCAGACAAGATTAGCTTAATATTTACCTTCAGTACACATTTTGTGTGTTTTTGTGTGTTGTTACAGGATCAGGAAAGAAGACAAGACATTGTGGCGTCATTGAAGCTACTTTCTGAGAATATAAGAACTATAAGAAACTCAACACAATCCGAATGTGGAACTTTATTGCTGCAGAGATTAGAGAACAACATCAGAAACTATTTACTCATAATCACAAATCTTCAGCTGAATGTAAGAACAATTCAAACAAGTTAACAAGCATTATATGGAGCACCTAAAAACTAGGTTTTTGATTGCAAATATTTAGATGTCTTGCATGCATGACACAATTTTATTTGGGGTGTTTCACTTTCTATCTTTTTTTTTCTTAAATTAATTCTGTTTTTAAGATGCAATACTTATCTTCCCGCTTTAAAAAAAATATCTGAAGGTTTTTTTGTAATGAAAAAAAAAATTCAAATATAATTTCACAGCACATGTTCATAAGCTAGTATTTTTGATTTCCACTTTATTAAGATGTGCTAACAATTTTTTCCAGTGGCTAAACTTCCTGGTTTCTCATAAAAGTACGACTTTCTGGAATATCCCCTCCCTGGAAGTGATGATGTTTAGTTGTGTGACTTTTAAGCTTCCTTCCTGGGAATGTGACAGAGATAATACTGCATAGTTTCCCAGTGAGACAGTCCTTCTAAAAAGTCACATGTAAAAGATGCAGCTCATCCTAAAACACCTGTTTTGCAAAAGGGGTGCATTTTATTTCATTTTTGTGCATAATGTCTTAGCATGACCTTTGATTGTTTCAGGTTTATGTGTTTTGCCTGTCATCAGCCTCAGCTCTTTCTGTTTTTTGTTTGGACCAGCAGGGGTCAGTGCTTCCTCCATCATTGTCTTGTGTTCCCCGAAGCACCCAGAGTCTGAGAAGAGTCTTGGAGAGCTACAACCAGTTGATCTCAGGCAAACTGGAGAGTTTCACTCTCACGTTGGGAGACAGATGCACCTCTCAGTGACACAGAAAACAGCCCCCCCCCCCCCCCCGTCTTCAGTTCTAAGATGTTCACAGAAGAAGTTAAATAGGAACTGGTTTCTGTTCTCTAATATTAAAGTTTGATCAGAACCAGGACCATCTTATTTTATTTTTTGTACCAAATTTATTTTTGCTTATATTTTTTGACACACATGCCTATAAACATTCATTAAGTGACTGCTACATATTATGCACTTTACTGGGTTGTTTTCAAACGCCACTATTAATTTATTATTATATTACTTCTATATTTAAGCTTATATTGTATTCTAGATATATATTTGTTCTTCCCATCTTTGTAAAAATACATATTTCATGATAAGTATTTTTTTGTAATTGTATCAGAAGCTAAAGCTACACTTTGAACCAGAAGGACTTAATATGTATAAGTACACATTGTTACATGACAAATAATATATTTGGAATATGTTTTGAGTTTGTAGACACAACTCAATTTTTCTAAATAAATATCTTATTTTTTAAAGTGTTTTCCGTTGTTTTTGTGGTTAGTTTATTTCAATTTCAATTTTATTTGTATAGCCCAAAATCACAACAACAGTCGTCTCAATGGGCTTTGTATGGATAAATGTAGGGGTAAAACATTAAATAAAAAGGATCATGAATACATACCATTCAATAGAAAAATTCTAAACTGAACCAACCAAACTAAACTGGACATTAATGCCCTTACCAGGGGTGTCCAATTCCAGGCCTCAAGGGCCAGTGTCCTATATGTTTTCCAATCAACCTGCCTTTGAAGCTACTAATTGGCTAAACACACCTGATCCAGGTAATCAACAGCAGATGAGGCAGCGTTTCTGGAAAACCAGCAGGTTGCCGGCTCTTGAGGCCTGGATTTGGACACCCCTGCGCTTAGACCCTCCTACGCAGTTTGGTGACTCACTGGATTTATGGGGAACCTGCCATTCTTAACATCTCATTTCCTTTTGCTTTAAACCTGTTTTTTCTGTATTATTAAACAATAACAATAATTAAAAGATTGCAAGTTGTGCAATTAAGCAAACTTTTTTTTTATTATTCAAAGGTTTGACTTTCTATTAGTCAATTCAGTAACAGGTTTTATTGTAATGATCAAATTATTTCCTGAAATCCATAAATTGTGGACATGTTTTTCTAAGTCTGGGACTTCTGCATTTAGTTTTCTAAAATTTGGTTTACAAAAATAATGAATTTTTTTTGGTTTCTTTTTTCAATCTTATACCTTAAAGGGAAAACCTAAATGTTTTTTTGAATCAGTGTTTTATTTATTTATATAAATGTACACATAAACCTATTGCAAAGGTAAACTGATAAATACATTTAAAAAAACAATATTTCCAGTTAGTTCTCTGTTTTTTAAATAAACTTTATTAACAAATATTGCACATACAAAATACCAATCACAAAACTCCACACTGTGCAAAGTACAATTTTCACATTCGCCAAGAAAATGAACAAAAAAAAACCAAAAACATAATAATAACAAAGTAGAAAAAGCAAAAGCAAAAATAAAACAAAAATAATAAAGGCAAAGGAATCTGTTAAAGTTTCAAAAGAGACCAAGCTTCAACTGTTCTGACAGCTTTTTTGTTGGTGGAGGATTTCATATTGTTTACATACAGTACCACTTCTTTTTGAAAAACATAAAATACTGTTTTTTTTTTGGCATATTTACACTTGTGTATAAAGTATTTAGCCATAATTATAAGTAAATGAACTACATATATTTTCTCTGCATGAAGTCTCCCTTGTGTAAAATAACCAAAAATAATATGCTCATAAAATAATCTAAAATCTTCACATAGATGAGTTCTAATAAAATATATCAAATCTTTCCAAAATAGTTGAGTGAAGGAGCAATAACTGTTATTTTTCTTTCTTTCTTTATGGTTTTCCCATTGACTGTATGGGTTTTCCTAACACAGATGACGGAAATGACGTCATGGATTCATTAGTTGAGGTCTCCCCTGCAGGTGCAGATGGAGGTGTTTGAGTTGACCCGGTTCAGCCCGACCCGGGTCAGTGCAACAGTGAACTGAGTGACGGACTCCTTCATCATTTCAGATGACCGCGTCAGTCTTCTTTTCTTTAAAATCTAGCGGTTAATTCGCAAAGAATGACAGAAAAAACACCTTTGTTGCGCCACGGCCGGAACTCCGGATCCGGTCCAGACCCCCCAAGTGTGTCCGACCTGACCGGGCTCCAGGGGGGCAGAGTGGCCGGGCGTCCGGCGGGCCCGAAGCTCGGAGTCATGTTTGGAGTGGTCATCCCAACCTTGCTGTCCATGTTCAGCGTCGTCGTGTTTTTACGCGTGGGTGTGTGTCACGGACAAACGAAACCAAAAAGGATGAGAAAATTACTTTGAGAAAAGCTGACCAGGAAGTACAGGATTTGTCTTTAATGCCTTATAATTTGTTTTTTTTTTTAGCTTCCTTAATGCTTCTTTTACCATTGATTTTAAGTTTCTATTGCACTTTAAGGAGTAAAATGATTAATTTTATTTTTCAAATTGAAGCAAAAAGTAAAACAAATTAAATGAAGATTTCAACTTCACACATGTAGTAATATGCTTATTTTTCCTAATAAGGCTTCCTGGTAGATTTTTTTTTCTTACAGTCGGACAATGAAGTTATCATTAAAAATCCTTTAATTATTGTTCTTAAACTCAAATAGCTTGAATGAAATGACTTGAATAAATCAATGTTTTTTTCTAATATCTGACCGTATGCTTTATAAATGTATGAATTCTTTCTTGCAGGATTTGTTGTGGGTCAAGCTGGACTGTACCACTCCATTGCCATGTTTATGGTGGCGTACTTCATCATTACAATGACTGTTCTTTCTGTTTGTGCCATCTCTACCAACGGGGCTTTACATGCTGGAGGCGCCTATTGTATCCTTGATAAGACAAAAGTAGCTGTTTAAGCCTCATGAGGTGTCTTATGAGTCAGTACAGGTTTCTTATTGTTTCCTTCTGTTTTCTCTTGGGCTGTCATTTTCGGAGACATTCTTTCATTTTGATTCCCAGACATGATCAGTCGAGCTCTGGGCCCTGAGTTTGGAGGCAGCATTGGAATTATGTTTTTCCTTGCCAGCGTGTGTGCATGTGCTCTCTACATTTTGGGTTTGGTTGAGGCCATCATGACTACTTTTGGAGTACCAGAGGGTAAAGTCCATTACAATGTCAGATATCTTTGCATGAGTGCTTTAAAGCGGAGCTTTCTTCTGACTGTCTCACAGAAGAGGCTGCAGTTGCTGCTGGTCATCAGGTGTTGCCATCGGGGTACTGGTGGTGCCTGCTTTACGGCACCATGCTGCTTTTTCTGTGCTTCATTGTCTGCTTGGTGAGACCCGCATAGTTTTTTATGTCTAGTTTTGGATAATTTTCTCATTTTTGGTCATCTTCACAGCTGAGAAAAGAATAAGCTTTGGCATGTTCTTTTAAATAATGTTTTAAAATAATATTTGAGGTGAGATCATTCACCTGCAGCCTCAAAGTCGTTAAGTTAAGAAGAAAAAAAAGTCAAATTTGAGTGGAAATGATAAATTATCATAAAAAATCGCAATAATTCCTAACGGCTTTTCTATTTTTGTTAGATGTCAATATTCAAACAATGAAGTGAATGCCGGATTTAAGATTTAAATTTATCATCCTGTAATTTATTTTAGACATGACTTTATTTTAAAATAAAATTTATTTAATATATGAAAGAAAAGAATCTGAAAGACCCACTTACTCCACTTATCTTTTGATCTATTGTAAACGCGATACCAGGGGTGTTTTAATTATGATTATCCATTTTTATTTTATTTTATGTTCTCCATCAAAGAAATGGCACAGGAATATATGACACAAAAAACATAATTGAAAATATTAGTTTTTGAACCTAACATATTGTTAAAGAATGTTGATGGTTATAAGCTTTAAAAAATATTTTTTTGTGTGTGTGTTTTTATATAAAAGGCAATGGTTGTTCTACTATAACAACAATGGTAGACTCATAGACTGTTTTTAGAAGTAGAAATAGTGTTTAAATATTCTCTGAAAGGGGATTTACCAGATATTATAGGGAATGAATGCACACATTTCCATTGAAACTGTAACTTGTCTTTTTAGGTGGGAGCTCACATCTACGCCAAAGCCACTTTCTTGATTTTCATCATAGTCATGGCAGTCCTGGCTTCTGTGTTCATTAGTTTCTCTGTCTTGGAGCCCACTGCGGTGATTCTACCAGATACTTTTTATGTTAACAACACCAGCCCAGCCACTGCTAATTACACTGGCGTCAGGCTCCGCACTCTGGAGGGCAATCTATTCTGTAAGTGTCCTTAGATGTTATGGTCAAAATGAATCTGTCTGCTCTCTTAGAGGAAGGGCTGAGGCAAAAAATATTGTCTTGAAGCATATTTAATTTCTAAACTACGGTGGCCCTGAAGTGCACCTCACATCAACACAAAAAGATAGTTAAAATCACTACAGCAGTTTGAAAAAGCAAAATTAATAATAAAGCCATTACATTTTAGAAATTAAAATTAAAGAGACTGAAATGTTAAAAAAAAAACATTAAATTTTTGAAAAAGAGGGAAAGCAAAAGGATGATTTCCCTGAACTCTGGTAAAGAGTTAATTGAGAAACCACCAAACTTTTGCAGTGGCTGTAAGCAGAAGCTGAAAGATCTTGTCGGAAGATATTTCCGAATAACCTCCAGTTGAAAAGGTGAACAAACATCATCCAATCAGTGATGTCCCAAATACCTACCTTTTCCTGTTTATTTATTTTTTTGGTTAAATTTCTCTTTGATTTCTGGAAACGTTTCCTTTTTATATTTTTAAAAAATCACGTTTTGGTTTCTGGTATTATGTTTAGATTTCTGAAATGGAATGGCTTTTTTTTTTTAATTGTTGCTTTGATCTTTAATGGACCTTTCCTTTTAGTGATTTGTTGATGTGATTTGTACTTCAGGGCCACCGTACTAAACAGACAAATAAGGCCTTTTCAGTTGTATAAATTCTTTTCCTTCTTTAAGCTCATTACACGGTGGACTACACAACCGGTGACCTGATGAGTTTCGCCACTGTGTTCGCCGTCTTGTTTAACGGCTGCACTGGGATCATGGCCGGATCAAACATGTCAGGTATGACCTGAGAGAAATTTTTAAAAATTCTAACTTGGGATGCAATACTGTAATTTTTACAAAACATTAGATACGTGTTCAAGTCTAAATTTGTGAGAAAGCTTAAATATTTTGGGGATTTTCACTAATGTGTTGCATCCTAATCCAATATTTCTTTTGTCTGGACACTTTCATATCTGATGTCACTGTCTGACAATATTGACTTTTTTTTCCCCGTAAAATTACATTCCATCACTTGCTTTAAAAAAAATCTACTTTGGCAGACTGTCAGTGCAGCTCTAAAATTTTCCATTTTAATAAGTGTGAACTTCTGGCTTTTGTTATCCAGGTGATCTAACAAACCCCGGCTATTCCATCCCGAGAGGAACGCTCGCAGCCGTTCTCGCAACTTTCATTATATACAATCTCATTAGCCTGCTGTCTGCGCTGACCTGTGACCGGTGAGACGCTACACAAATGCACATAAAACACACAAACATATCATCAGGGAGCTTGAAATGTCTTTGTAAATGCCACAATTAGAGACTGACATTCACTGACTTTTATTAGTTTATATTCTAAAGTGAAGCTTAAATTGGATCTTTTTCTTCTTTCACTAATCACACAGTTACCTTCTCCAAAGAGACTACAGTTTTCTGGGAGATATTAATGTCTGGCCGCCAATGGTGACAGTTGGAATCTACTCCTCTGCCATGTCTGCTGCAATGAGTAGCCTCATAGGAGCTTCCAGGATCCTGTACGCTCTATCAAAAGACAACTTATTTGGTGAGATTCTTCTTGGAATCTATTCGTTTTCAATTTGTGTGATTAGGACTAAAAAAAGCACAGACTTTTATCTATTTTGCCAATTTTACTAGGAAGATACTGAAGTAATCCCAGGCCACCCAGGAGAAATGATCTCCCCAGTGTATCTATGGTCTGTCTCCTGCTGATGGGACATGACTGGAACGCCTTACTTGGACACCATCTGAGTGGCATTTTTGCCCAAAAAAAAAAACTCAACTGGCTCTTCTCACTGTGGAGGAGTGCCACCTCTGCTATCAGTTTTCCCAGATGGCTAATCTTTGCTCCCTGTATCTAAGAGAAATTCCAGCTACTCTGCAAAAGAAAGCTCATAAGATCTACACTCGTATTAATTCTGTAAACCACTGCTCATGGCTGTAGGCGAAAACGTAAAGTGACCTGCACATCAAAAGCCTTGTCCTGAGATGCTGCTCTCTCTTGACTCTATGGACGGGTTCAAGGGCAGCATAGCTGTGGATGCTGCACCAATCCATTGTAAACATATGTAAGCAGCCATAAATAATACGTCAATGGATTCTTAATCAGAAATGATCAAAACATGACAGCCTAGGTAATGCTGGTTTACGGAGACATCAGTGCCAAACCAAACCTTATCAACAAAAAGTTTATTCCGATATTTTACATTATGATTGAAGCAAAGCAGTTGATCTAAAAACAGGGGGGGGGGGGTTGCTTCTTTGTTTAATTATTCAGCCATCTGTATGGATGTGATTTTTGTAAGATGTTCAAACTTGTTTTGAGCTTAAGGTCTCATTGTCCTTGTAGGGGTATGTTCATTTGGAAGGCATCACTTTGCAGATGGCAGTTCTGACTTTCCCTGAAGGAAAAAGTCCTTTCATTGTGCGTTTGGCTTCAAAAGTGCAGAATGACTCACTTGTTTGTCTGATTTGGTGTTTGTGAGTAATATTTTTCTCTTCAGGAGGCCATATTTTGCTTTTAGAAATCAAAGAAATTTACTCACATATACTGACTAGAATTACATTTTATCAGAGTCTAAAAAAGGTTTATTTAAAGGAATGTGGGGAGATTACTTTAAAAAACTCACAAATGTCGCAAACTTGAACTTTTACCTTTAGGCCATGACTGCTCAAAGTCAACTTTATTTGTAGAACACCTCAAAAAGTGCTTACATAAAAATAGATTTTTTTTAAACCAGCAAATATAGCTGTCACAAAAGAAGCCCCTCAACACATATGCACATTGTACAAGACAAACAGGTAAAAATGGTCCATAAAATCAAATCGAAACATGAAGAAATGTAAAAATCACAGAAAAGCTAAGCTACAGAGATGTTTTTTGTTAAAAACCTCCAAAGTGTATGAAGTCCTTACATCCATTCCACAGGTGAGGCCCACAGTGCTGGAATGTGGCCTCGCCGTGCAATTTTTTTGTTTACATTTTAAAAATGTTTAGTTGAAAAAAAATATAATCAAATATTTTGTTAATTCTTACATCCTTTTAGGTGTATTCTTGGCTCTTGCAAAGAAAACCTCTCGGAGTGGGAACCCCTGGGTGTCTGTGCTCATTTCCTGGCTGTTTGTACAGGTGAGACGCTGTTAAAGGCGTGGCCTGAAATGTCCTTCATGCACAAATGTGATTTCCTTTAAACTGTATGCGCACTAAAAGGTCAATGCTATTTCTTTATTGAAATGGTGAATGTGTTGACATTACAATCAGCACATAGTACAGAACAGATTGGACTTGGAGATTAAATAGGAAATAGTTTGTACATTTTCAGTAGTTTTACGATAATGCATTGGTATCAATGAAAGCATGTGCATTTTTTTATACTTTTACAGAAGTAACAGACTGGAACATTACAGACTAATGACCACAATCACTTTAAACATATCGAATGATCATCCACTTTCAGATGTTGATAGGTTTTTGATTGTTGAGGTCAGGCAGAGCTGAATGTTTTCTTGCGATTTATTTCTTCCTTTCAGTCATGCCTCTTGGATTTGGTGCTCTTAACATTTTGTTTTGTTTGGTACATGTCAAATGTATATGTTGAAGCAATAATTACACACAATTGTCATGATTTTTTTTTATGAAAAGACATTGAAAAGAGTGAAATTTTGGAAGCCCCTTCACCTGCATCTTTCCATTATCATTAAGGGTTTATTTTTTTTCTTAGTACTTCTAAAACATTTTCCATTTTCTTCCACTAGGTGGTGCTATTCGCTGGAAAATTGAACACCATAGCTGGCATTGTCACCATCTTTTTCTTGTTGGTTTATGCTGCTGTGAACCTGGCTTGTTTGGCCCTTGAATGGGCTTCTGCACCAAACTTCAGGTATGACTGACAACAGGACTTCTCTGTTTTGGGGGAATTTGTTTCACCTTAGTAAAACTTTTTTTTGGTCTTGATTCCGTATTTGTAGACCCTCGTTCCGCTTTTTTACATGGCATACCTGCACTCTGGGCATCCTTGGCTGTCTGGTCATGATGTTCTTGATCAGTCCCATTTATGCTTTTGCCAGCATAGTCTTCATGTTGCTCCTCTTGATGCTTATTCACTACCTGGGGCCATGCAGCAACTGGGGCTACATAAGCCAAGCTCTTATTTTTCATCAGGTATATGATACATTTACCTACATTCCTTACTATTAGTAGGAATTTTTGAATGGCTCACTTTATTTTGTTTTTCCCTGCTGCAGGTGCGTAAGTATCTGCTGATGCTGGATGCTCGAAAGGACCATGTGAAGTTCTGGAGGTTGCAGGTGTTGCTGATGGTTGCAAATCCTCGCAGCAGCACGCGCCTCATGAGTTTTGTTAATGACCTGAAAAAAAGTGGTCTCTATGTGCTGGGACACGTAAAGCTGGGATCCCTTGGTGAGAATCATTGAAACTCTGGAGGCTTTTAGTGTTTAAAACTCCATGGCTGCAGATTTCAGATGTAGATGTTTTAACAGGAGCAACGTTTATGTTCAAGGTATTATAATTTTCACTCCTTGGTACTCAAATCAATTTGACTTTTCTTTAGGGAAAAAAAGAGGCGTTTGCAAATAGAATGAAAGTTATAAAAGACGTTGTGGACCTAATTGTGTTTATGTGACTGTGCAGATGGCTTGCCTTCTGACCCGCTGCAGAGCTATTACGACTCCTGGCTGTCTTTAGTGGATCATCTGAAAATTAAGGCTTTTGTAAACTTCACTCTGGCCGACTCAGTCAGACATGGAGTCCGGAATCTGCTTTTCATTTCTGGCTTTGGTAGGACAGTATGCAAATATTTATCATTCATCTTTCTCCGTAGTTTGTTGACACAAAATATCTCCTGGTTTTTAGGCGGAATGAGGCCAAACACCCTTATCTTAGGCTTCTATGATGACTGCATCCCTCAAGATAACCTGTGCAGTGACCTGCTCTTGTCTGATGAAGGAGTAGATGCGGTCTGTCCGATTATAAATTCTGGGCAGCATCTTTCTCCATTTTTCCCTGATGTACGAGGTGCTGAAGAACCAAAAGAGCTGAGGGAAGAAGAATATGTGTCCATCATTGCAGATGCTCTCAAAATGGGAAAGAATGTGATTCTGGCTCGTTATTTTAACCAGTTTGATCGGCAAGAAGTGCTGGGTTTAGGGAAAGGGTTTAGAGATCACCAAAGGGTAAAAGGGCCGTTCATTGATGTATGGCCTCTGAATCTGCTTCAGCCTGGCAGCCTTGGATACGTCAACATCTCCTCATTATTCCTGCTGCAGCTGGGCTCCGTGCTCCAAGAGGTCCGTGCCTGGAAACAAGCCAGTCTCCGCCTGTTCTTGTGTGTGGAGGCTGGTGGCAGGCTGCAGGAAGAAGAAGAAATGAGGCTTCGGAGTATGCTAAAAGAGTTGCGAATATCAGCTCAAGTGCAGAAGGTGGCTTGGGATAATGTTGTGAGACTGCACTGGCAGAGAAGAGGTGGGGAGGAAGATCTGGTGGAGTACCCACAGACTGATGAAGAGAGGCTGAGGCGGCAAAGTGAGAAGGATGACTCTGTTCCGACCCGCCTCAGTGACGCTTCGCCCACGCCAGATGAGTACATTTGCGCCGTGAACAGTCTAATATTCCGGCACAGCTCTCCTCAAACTGCTGTGCGTTTCCTGCATTTGCCCCACCCCCCATCGGATGCACGCCGCTATCGTGTCTACCTGCATCAGGTGGACTTGTTGAGTAGGGACCTTGGCCCGACTTTGCTCATCCATGGAATTACTCCTGTCGTCACAACGGATTTGTAGATTATCAGAATCAAATTATCCCCATTTTTATGTGCGTTTGTCACCGGATTTCAACGCGAGTTAATCCCACATTTGACATTGATCCTGGTTATATTTGCACATTTTATAAAATGAAAGGAAATTGACAAAGTCCTGAGCTGACCCATAAAGAAACTGTACAATTTTACTTTTTCCTTTTTAAAATTATTAATAAAAAGTTTGTCAGAAGTTGATCAAAAAATGTCTTGAAGTTCTCGTGTAGTTTAGGAATTGTCACGTTTGATGACAATTATTCAAAAGAAATTTAATGATATAACCGCACAGCTATAGGAAGAATTATTTTTAACATTAATTTGTTGAAAATGTTTATTTCTTGACATATCTGTGACATATGTTGCTTGATTTGAGAAGAATTTGATTCGTTTTGCCGAGTACTGACACCCGCCCACACACTCCTGAACAGCATGCAGGCTGGAGTGTTGTCACAGATGGAGGCAGGGTTTGGCTCCATCCAAAAACCTTGGCCACCTAGCATGTTAGCATGTTTCTTATGCTTTGCATGCTCCAACATAAACTAAGTAAAAATCACAAAGAAGCAACAATTATCAGAAGGCACGTGTGTCAAGGATCTCTCTCATCTTGAGTGGCTATCGGCAGAGCAAGAATGGAGTTTTCCAAGAATTTGCATGAATGCTGATGTAGGAAAAAATACTGAACTCCAAGAAAATAAATTGGTCTTTAAATGCTTGAATGTTGTTTGTGATTGCAATTTCTTAAAAAAATGTTTTTGGAGCACATTCAAATGCATTTGATTCAAGCTGCACTGATAATAGCTTTGAGGAGTCGTTTTAATTTTTACTTTATCTGACAGCGGTGAGGTGGTTTCCTGTCTGAAACTAAGCTAGTTCCTCACTGTTAGCATCTGCAATGTAGCAGAAATGGTAGTTTTCAGGATGCATTTCAAATTAATGTGCAAAATAGATGTAAACTAAAAAGTGTAGTGGTGGTAGGTAGTTTAGGGGTTTGGACGAATTGTCAATAAAAGGCATTCAACAAAACAAAAAAACAAAAAAAAGGCAACAAAAATAAAATGACAAATTGACAAAATGACAAAATTGTTTTCCTTTTCCTACAGGTGACCATGAGGATCAATTCATTAATAAACGTGAAACTTCAAATGAATAACTTTATAAAATTTGTTAGACAAGGAAGCAACAATAAATATGAATTTACAAAAAATAGTCATACTTCAGAGATTAGATGGGATAATTCAAATAATTCCATTTAAATTTTAAATGGAATTTAACAAAATCAAAATTTTAGGCTATGTGCTTTACTGTCCATAGAAGTCCACAAATGACTAGAGATCTAAATCATTTGAAAATGTCACGACAATATACAAATGTCATCTGTATTTATAATTTTTAATGAGCATTAATGTACTTTCCATTATTTTATCCGAGATTGTCAAAGATGATGAAGATTCCCTTTCATTGATTCCAAAATGCATTTTCCTAATAGACAAAAAAAAAACCAGTCATTCATGACTTGCGTCACATTTGCAACAGAATCCCATATTTTTTTATTTGTGTATAATCATCCGCCTACAGCCCCGCTGACGACCTGTATGTGGGAGAAAGAGCGCTCACAGACGGAAGCAGCTCCAAGTGCTGGAGGAGGAAACCTTGATTTTATCCATCATGTCCTGGATATTTATTCAGAAGCAGTGAATATTGGCTTTAAGAGGAAATAGTCTATAAAAAGAGGGGAGGAATTTCTTGGCTTATAGTAGAATTAGAAGCAAAAATATAGGAATTGCTGTTTTTGAAAAACAAATCTTGAGAATTCCCGTTTTCAATAAATATAATCTAAGAGTGTTTTTTTTTAGTCGTATGAAAACAAGTTATGTGAAAAAGATTAACTTCCAGGAAACTTCCACCTGTTTTAAGGTTCCCTGTAAAAATGCTGGTGGGGGAAAGGCTGACGCCGTCAGGCTCTTTGTGCTTTTCGCAATTTTACTTTCGTGTTTACAGTAATCAAATGGATCAAGGTTACACGTTAAATTTCCTCCTAATTCTGTGGTTAAAAAAACAAAATCCACTCCCACTTTGTGTCGATGCAGGTTTTTTAGAGAAACGTTTGGCTTTTCAGCAACGTAAAACCAGCCTTTTAACCTTAAACTCAATCAGCTGTTAAATATTTAAGAAATTGAGATTTTTGTGTTATATAATTTTGTGGCAAATACTGCTAAAGAAAAAAAATCAAAAGTGTAGGATGTGGCAGCAACTCGCATCCTCATCGGCCCCTGCTGCCTGGATCTGTGCTGATGACGTAAAATGAGGCAAAAGCAGTGCTTCATGTTGGAGTGGGAGGACGGCTGCAGCATGTTTTTCCCTTGTGGGAGTGTGCTCTCTTTCCTCCTACTCCTAAAAACAATCTCAAGTTATTTCTGTGAAGATATGCTAGCCATCGAACCGTTTGATTTAATCTGGCACTCAAACGTTTGCTTTGAACTGTTGAGAAATGAGAATCCAGTTTTGTGTTTTGCCAGTTTGTCATTGTTGACATAAATACTTCTGAATATCTGAGAAATATCAGGAGACACAATTTGGGATCTTTTTTAAATGCAAGATTTTATGCTAAAGTAAACTTAAATGATCTTTTACACAGATTGGCTGCATGTTGCAGTTTATAAACCCTGCAAAAGGTTAAGATAGCTTTTTGTTTGTCGCTTATTTGCTCTTAAATTAATGTTTACTTGACAGTAATATGCAGGTTTGTTTTAATTGGGGTGTAGAAATAGCAGAACTACCCACAGGAACTCGTGCAGTCCTGTAATAATGCTTGGTATGGCTGCAACACTCTCATGTTGTTTTGGGTGCTGAAGTTTTTTGGTTATTTGAAACCTCTTTGACTCTATATAGAAATGTCCACAAGTGTTAGCTGAAGAAAAGACGTGGTTTTGCGTTTACTAGAGCTTCAAAGGTGACAGATACCTTGTCTCAGAAATGCAACGACCTTAATAAACAGTTCATTTTTTAGTGTCAGTAAGATGGCATGTAGACGGCCGACCTTTCTAAAGGTTGGCACTAGACGCTCACTGTTCTCTCTGAGCTCTCCATTCCCTTCTGGAGCTTGGAGTTCTCTTCACGGCTTTATTTCCAGGCTTTCCATCTTTTTTAGACACATTTAGATCAGCTTTGTGCCTAACTTGTTATCCAAACTGACTCACTGTTCGTTCCCTTCAGCGTTACAAGTGAAACTGTTGATCACTTACTGTTGCGTATCATTCCACCCCCTCACATCAGGGATACCCTCTCCTTCCGCGGCCCTGAGAAGAAGCGTCGGCCGGTTTGCGTCATTCTCACGCTTTTGGTTTCAGGCACCAAACAAGGCAAAAGCTTTTTTTTCAACAGGGGGGCTCACCATGTTTGTTAGCCATCTCACAGGGTTCTTACTAGTCCTTGAGTGATGACTGCACCCCTGATAGTGCAGATTCATGCATTCTTGACATGTTTTCTTCCACTATTTCATTTTACACTTGTAACAAATGTAAATGATCAGTTTCTACCCAAACCAAATTGTTAAAGTGCAGAAATGTTTAAACTTATCAAATTTAACATAAAGTGATGGCTATTTAGAGTTTATCAAATTTGTATCCATTTTCTATGCATCAGACAATTCTGGAATCAGTGAAACCATCACATTGCGTAAGCAGTGTAAATGTAAAAATTGATCAAGTGCTAATTTCTGACATTTGACAGAACATTTTAACACCTTCCCTTAGCCTTCAGTTGATGCAAGCTGCCTGTGTACCAGATGGTAAGACACATACCTCTGCTGGTCTTTGAATTACTGATCAAGGGTGAGTTTACTGTGAAATAACAGAATTGTAGCCTTTTGTTGACTTTTAAAAACTGCAAAAAATTTAGCAAGTGATTAAACATTAGATACAAGTTCTCTAAATAGACATACATATTACCTCTGTTTTTATACATCACTGAATTACCAGCAAAATGCAGACATAAATAAAAAGTGACACAATCTTTGAGTAAAATGTTGGAGTTCCTGCAAAATTCTGCTTTTGTAATTGGAGATTTGTGAAATAAAATTTCACAAAACCAATGTCAGGAAAGTTCTAATTAAATATGGATTCTTATCATTAGTTTAAACATGCTGCTTCAGCGGTGTGTTTTGTCTGATGCAGAAGTCTGGTTGCAGCTTCCTGCATCGTTTACTGCTCCCCCTTTAACAAAAGTCTGAGACTGCATGCATGTGTTTTACATTGTCTTTTTTGTAGGACACCACAGACTCCTATGGGTTCCACTTTAGATGTTTAGACTCTCCTATTCCTCCTACAAGTCTGTAAAATAAAAAAACTATTTGAGCACATTAACTTGAGGCAGCCAGATCCATCAAGGCTAAGTTCAATGTTGATTGCCACAGTTCAATTCTGCTGCTGTAGCAGCAAAAACAGCATGAAGAAATATGACCAAGTCCAGACACATTTTGCAATATTTAGCAGACAAAAAAAGCTAAATTTGGGCATCAAAATATGCAGCAAAGAATCCTAACATGAGTCCTTGAGTCATGTTTTGAAACAGTGATAAAATCCATTTGAGATATTATTTTAAATAAGCGAATTTAATGTTGTAATAAGAGTTTTTTTGAGGAAAATAATAATGAATACATTATTTTAATCCTGTTAAATCTTCACAAGAAAGCATCCTTTCCAAACATTAAAGTTACGTTTGAAATACGGATTTTAAATATGTTTTAAATAAAATTGTTAAGCAAAAAAATAAATAAAATAATGCACAGTAACGTTTTCATATTTTTGTGAATGTTAGATTGCTTTTAGGAGGATCACCCTTTTGTTGGTTTGATGAATTTTAACTTTGGGTTTCCCTGAACTTTTAGCTGATAAGACCCATTAAACTCATATGTTTAGTTTTTCACTATATGTTGTCCTCTTTCATCATTTTCCATTCATTCTGAAGCAGAGGTCTCAAGTTTTTTTTATCAGGGAGCCACTTTCAGCTCGCACTTCCACTTGATTTCAAAAATAAAAGGAGATTTTGACAACTTATTCCTGTTTTATCTATTTGATACTTTTATTGTACCATAAATGAAAAAAGACTTCCTGTAAATAATTGTATATTTACTATGACAATGTTTTGTTTGTTATTAAAATCTCTAAAGGAATAAGAGCTCTGTAAGAAAACAGGATAAGTGTCACATGGTGTGGAGCGTGGGAGGCACCAACATGAAGTATATAAAGAAAAAGTTCCATAAATTCTAAGATAAAATTTGAATATGCAACGTTAAAAGGCAGGACAACTATATTGAAGGCTTGTCAGCTATTTTAATCTTAAATTTTTTTAATGATTTTTTCTAGAATGACCTTTCTAAACAGACCCTTTTTAAAAAATGTCATTGAAAAAGTAAATAAACTTTCATAGAATATAGATTCAGAGCCCCACTGGTCAATTGATTTTGAGTATTTAGTTGTTTATTTTCACATCAATTGAGGTTCAAGACTCATGAACCCCACAAAAACAGACTTTAATTTTGAAAATGAGAAAACTCACAGAGAATATGATTGCATCAAATCAATCAAAAATGACGTGTTTTTCAAAATGATAGGTCCAACTTCAATACTTCAATAGGATGGCCAGGTCCTGCTGGAAGATGAAATCTGCATCTCCTTCCAGATCCTCAGCAGAAGAAATCATGAAGACTTCTAAAACATTCTGGTAGACTTCTGCAGTAATTTTGGATTGAGGAAAGCAGAATTTACTCACACCAGCACTGGCCATGACTGACTGGATATTTCACAATGGACCTCAAGCAGCTTTAGTTCTGCTCCAGACCACTCTTTCAAACCCTTGTAGCTTGATTCCCAAATGAAAAACACCCTTTACTTTCATCAGAAAGCAGTCTCTCCTTGGCCCACATTTCCTCCATCGATCCAGGTTCAGAAGAGGCTTGGCCCGAGGAACTACAGTTGTAGCCCATCTCCCGAAAGCGTCTGGTGGTTGAAAGTAATTTAAAAAAGAAAGATTATCTGAATGTTACTAGATAAATAAAATGTTATTATTAACTTTTAATTACCTCCTAAAGGGTCATGACATACCCCAGGGGTACATGTACCCCCTATGTGAGAGGCACTTAACCATTTTTATTTGAATCTATAAGGTCCCAACTCTGAGATGAAAGCTTGCATGACTCATCTTTATCACCTTTATTTCTAAAGTCTGTACATTATTAGTTAAACATAATAAAAAAATAAACTGTTAAAAACAAATTTAATAGGCAAAATAAGGGAATGAAATCATAAAAACACAAAAAATAACTCATTTTTAAAAACCCTTTATATTGGTAAATATATAATATAATCGTATAATAACATCTTGAACTAATTTTATATCCGTTTTTAAAATGGTTAGATGAGCTTTCTACATCTTGTTATGTTAGTGTGAAGGAACTTTGAAACTCCTGTGAATGACTGAGCACCACATTGCCGCACACACACTTGTGTAACCGTTTAGATAACAGCGGGCCGTTCCGAGCCGCTCTGGACCAACCATGGCCGCTGCTTCATTCACCGGCAGCTGCATGCTAGTGATTTGCTCCCGCTACTCTCACGCCGGTTCGGTATCCGTGGGTTCCCACGTGAAGGAGGTGACACCCTTACATAAAGAGACAGACAGCGCTGCGGACCAATCACAGCGCGGAGCGACAGGTTCCGCACCCGCCCTCGCTTGTCATCCTTTCTCTGATTGGTCAACGTCACTGAGTTCCTGAGAGTGGCGCTGGCGCGGGCCAATCAGCGAGGAGGAGCTGGAAATGAGGTCACTGCCTGCGTTGTGGATCCACGGCAGTGTGTGGACTCAGCCGGAGCTGGAGAAGGCAGCAGCGGAGCAGCGGAGCAGCGGGAGCAGGCTGATCCTCAGATGGGAGTCCGACAGAGTGCCTCCTAACATCAGAGGCTCATTTTCGGGAAGACACTGCCAACAACACCAGAGGAGCTTTTTCCATGAGGTAAGTGGAGTTTATGGAAACTGTGATGCGCAGCACTACTATTTTATTTCTGTATGATTAATGATTAGGTAACATGTTCTGTCAAAAATATTAGGAAATGAAAAGTGAGCAGTAGTTACTAGACTGACTGATGACAGCGGGAGCTGCGCTTCATTCGCTCCGGAATGACGCGGAGTTTAAAGAAACTTTTTTTTTTTTCCCAAAAAATAAAAATTAAAAAAAGGTGGGGATGACGCATTTGGAGGACACGGTCTGGAGTGACCGGGGCAGTGGTGGCATTGAAAATGTACCCTCCATGCTTAGGTGTCACATGAAAACTCCAGCATAACGCCTTACATAAAGTCTACTGCGCCATGCACATGACGGGACTCCACACGCAGAAGATACCATTAGGGAATTTACGGTATGCGATGCTGCATCATTCCCCTCGTTGCTTACATTTCCCCCCTAAAATTCAAAAAATATATCAACTATAATAGAATGAACTCTTGCAAAATGCAAAAATAACCCATAAATTAGGGAAAAGGAAAAACAAAAAGTTGACTAAGTGCGCAACTTTTTATTCTGATTCGTAAAACGAGTCCCAGCTGTGGGGAACTTTCTCTTCAAAGTGTTAAGAAAGATTTTTGTGAATAAAACTCTGTTTCATTTTCAGCACACAGCGTCCAGGTGGACCCTGTTAGTAAACTTGCATCATAGCCGCAGACTGATGTGGCCAAATTCAGGCTGCCCTTTGTGTTTGCAGAAGGAGGAGTAAGAGTGACTGACGCACAAAGGGGTTGGCAAGGAGAAGTCGTTTAGATGTGTTTATCTTACAGTGGCAGACGGCCCATGGGTTGCTATGCATATTCACGGATTTCCTCAACCCACATTTACAACACCTGGGACAGCCACATTACTTTTTTATGTTCACTTTAAAAGGCAACTGTTCCAGGTTTAAGCAGAGTTTGTTGGTCTTGTCAGCCTCTGCTTTCCCACTAAAAGTTTGGGAGTTTCCTGTCTGCATGAGACTTTGCAGAGCTTTATGACTGACTTCTAGGAGGTCAATGACCTAGTGGCCAAAGTGGATAAAGCCTTTTCCGGGCCAATGTGCAAAATGATTTGACAGGTCAGAGTTTTGCAGTGAAATCCTAGACGTCTCTGCACATGAGAAAAGTGGACTTTAATGGTTTGCACTTCAGCAGTTTTGCTGACATGGATCAAAACTGAAGCAAACCCCTTTTCTTATCAAAGTGTGCAGCAACTGACTGATAACAGATGCAAAAATCTGACTTTTTGGGGGCGTTGAGCAAGTTATAATCTAAAAATCAGGATGGTGCATGAAGAAAACATGCATTTGAACATGTGGCTTCAAAATAGAGCAGCAGCCCCAGCGTTGCTTGTATAAGAAGGGTTGAAATGACGCATTAGATAACATCAGAGTGCTGTCATAAGCATGCTTTTACGTCAGATAAATGTGGGTTGAGAATAATTAGGTAGAGATAAACCTCTAAGCCGTCGTAAGATTTCAGTTGAAAAAGGCGAAAACAGCTGAACAGGAAGAAATGTTTGCTGGTGAAACCTAAAAAAAACTCTTTAAGCTCACCTATGTCATTTAAAATATTTAGAGAGCTTATTACCTCACATTTCTTTTATTTTATTTTTTTCCTGCTCTGTTTCCATTTGAGTAATTCATCAGCCTTTTATTGGTGAGTTTTTATGATTCTATTATGTTTCTGCAGCATTTAGCTGACTATGTTTATGCCTTTTTTAATTTGCTACTTCAAAATTTCCTAATAATCTTTTTCTCTCATGATTGTTATTCCTGCCTGGCAGCTCGTGCGACTTGTTTAAACTGCAGCAAAAGTTTGTTGAAATAAAAGAAAAATCAACTTCTATAAATGCTTTTATTACTTGAATTTAGGGGGGAAATCTACCTCATATTGTTGGAAGAATCTTTTAAAGTCTTGAATAAAACATTACTCCCCATAGCAGCATGCTTTGAAATGATTCAATTAAAACAAGTTTTAATTTTTTGCTTTAGCAAAACAATTGTAAATAATATAAAGTAAAAATTGGCCTTTATTTTTTTTTTAATGAATCCAATTCTCATAGACTCTTTACATCTATGGTGTAAAAAGGTCCATATGGCCAATTTAAACCTTTAATCAAATCAGGATCTGCACACTCAGCAGTTTGCAATTCTTGATTGTGTTAGATCTCACGCAAAGCTGTAAAACATCTGCTCCTTTTGTGGTCGTGCAGAGAGCAGCTGCCAGGCCAGCACTCGTGCACTTTGACCAGAAAAAGCAGTCCAACAGTCATTTTACTGTGTCATGGTTTGGGTTCAGAAATTATGCAAGGGCAGTCAGAGTTTAAGACTGAGAAATGACTCTGCAAAAGGAAAGAAGAAAAAAAGTCACATGTGAGAAAAAGTCAGGGCCTCCCTTAAGGTAATTTAGCCTGAATGGATGAGTCAGTTCTCCGCAGGGAAACAGCTAATGCAGCTCTTCCCTGTTTCTATCTGTGCAGCCATGCAATTAGAAACATATGATTTTGTGTACAACCTTTACTGGGGGACATTTTTAGGCTCTCATCAGGTTGTTAGAGGGTAGTTTGTCAAATAAATGTGCCTCTTATGTCCCTTTTCCATTCTGATTTTGATCTTATGTGTGACATATAATTAAAAAAATAATAATAATTTCAATTGTTTTCTTTTTTTTAAAACCATGTCACAAATGAGTCTGTTTGTCTTTTCATTATTTATATCAAATAATGATCTCTAAACTGTGGCATATTTTATCATCTTATCTGTCCTGAAATCAAGCTCTATCTTGATCTATTTTAAAGTCATAGAATCGCTCCCTATATCTCGTGACATGGTGCAATGGAGATGGTGATGTGCCAAAAGGGGCAAAAGTCCTGTAGTATTAAAACTATCCTGAACTTTTGGACTTTGTATAACACGTTGACAGTCCATTCTTTTCTTTCTTTTTTAATGTCAGACTTTAAAGCAAGCTTCGGTTTTGAAGAAATGATGACAGAATGATCATCTTTTTTTTTTTTAAGGTGATTTACTTGTTTTCTGACTTGTCTTTTAGTTGGACGCATTTCCTTTGTTTAAAGCATAATTTAGCTTTAAAAAAAAGAGCTAAACCAGAAGGTGGTTCTTTGCTCCAAAGCCTCACTATACCCGCTTTTTGTCATCACCTCACGCCTCATCCGTATGCTGACCCACTTCACTCAGCAGCACAGACACTGAAAATAAGCCGACCATACAGCAGGTCACAGATAAGCAGACTGTTTACTCACTGCTTCTGCCATCTGATAAGACCTTAATTATTACCAAAAAACCTTTGCTTTACCATAGCTATTTTTGGAAGGAATGACCATGGGGTCAGGTTGCTCAAATCCAGAACCAGTGTGGATTTTCAAATGGTGCAAATTCCGTCTACATATCTTCCATCCACAAAGAGAATCAAAGTTATACTAACATTGAGGCTAATTATTATGCAGGGGAAATAAATAAATGAAAGGCTCAAACACACTATGGGGTAAAATAATGTTTTGTCAGTCACAGATTTTGAAAGTTGTTCCACTTAAAAAGCTTATCTGAATGTTCATCATCATTTCATCTGGAAGAGATTGAATGTAATAAAACAAATCCAGGTAATCACTTTGTATGACTTTTAAAATATGTTTTATACAATTGGGTGGAAAATACGTTTTTAGCTCCAAAAAACAAATCCCTCATAGACCCGTTACTTCTTCTTTTCTGCACGGGTTACCTGTTTTTAATGTTACCTGTTAAAACCGGTTATAAAAGACACCTGTCAAACAGTCAAACTGCAACCTGGCCACTGAGACCAAAGAGCTGTCTGAGGACAGCAGACTGTTCATCTGAACTGGGATGAACCCATGAGAAGCATGACAAGGATCCCAAACACGTCACCCAGGCAACGAAGGAGTGGCTACACAAAAGCAACTCACGGTTCTGGAATGATCCAGCCGACTCCAGACCTCAAGCCTTCAGAGAATCTCTAGAGGGAGTTAAATGCTTGTGTTGCCCCAGCGACAGCCCCAAAACATCACAGTTCTTGAGCAAGATCTGGTTGGAAAAATTGACTAAAATAGCAGCTATGGTTTGAGCAAACCTATGAGGACTGACAGGAAATGGTTGACGTCTTCCATTGAAACCAAGGTTACATTACAAAGTATTGAGGTGAACTTTTGTTAGTGACCAAATCCTTTTTTTCCCTCACCAAGCAAATAAATACTTTAACATCTGTGACTGAGAAATACTTTTTTTTTTTGGCAGATCAACAAGAGTTTATTTTTCATTCTTTGTTGTGGAGATCTTCCAAACGTTATGCTCACACAAAGTCAGAGTCTTAACGCTGTTGTCAGCACATCCTTAGTGTATTCATGCAAAACAAACAGGAGTGACGCACAACAGGCGGCTGACGTCAGAAAGCTCCAGCATGTTTGAGCTTGAAGGTAAAAAGTTGAGGAGCGTGAACTCATAGAATAATGAGCCTCAGATGAATTAAGGACTCAGACTTGAAGGTGACCATTTTTCATTTCAAGGCTAATAGAGAAGTTCTTGATCTTTGAGTTTGAAGGATAGACATCCCGTTCCACATGGAACGTTGATCAGAGTTTACTTAGTAATCAGCCAACAGGGATTTGATTTTTAACAGATTTTTTGAAAATAAAAAATATTCTTGTGATGCAAAGTTGATGTTTGATATTTGTATTATTGGAGGTGTTGTGAGTATTTTAGCCTGTTTATGACCAAACCTTCAAAATGCAAAAGAAAAATGTTTAAAGTCCCAGTCCTATCATCATGATCTTAAATATGTCTTTTAACAATGATTATGCCATTTTTGAGCCAAAATTTAAAAACCTGTGTTGTTTTCAAGGACATTGTTTCTCCAGAGCTGCAGTAGTTCATTAGAAATTCACCTCTGACTTGTGGGCAGGACAGTTGATGTGCAAAATAAGCTCCTTTTCAAACAGATTTTTTTTCATCTGCCTTTTCGATTTGACAACAGTTTAAATTAAGAAATACTCAGAAATTTAATTTTGAGCTAATCTTCTTAATATATCTCCTCCATAATCAGAAAAATGCCAACAGAACTGGTTAAAAACCCATCTTTCATTTGAGAGCATTCTAAATACGTCAAATGTTATGTCAGATATTTAAAATATATTTTGCTTAGAAAATGAAAAATGATGAGAATTTGACTTTAACAACAAAATTTCAATTATGTTAGTTTTTCCTTTCTGAATCTATTTTCAGATACATTTTAAAAGTTGCTCACTTTTTTAGATAAAAGTCTTTAGTAAGACTGTGATTATCAGTAATAAATGTCTATGAAGACTCTCATTCATCCAGGTTGGTTCCATTGTAGTAGGTTTAGGAGCTGTCATCTGGACTTGGTTTTTAACTTTAAAACCAAGTCCAGATGACAGCCCCTAAACCTACTACAATCAGTAATAAATGGTTTATAATTTTGATTTGTAATCAAAAAGTTTTTATCTAGTAACTCCTTTGGTCTTCCATACAGCTCGTCTTGAGTTTTGTATTAAGTTCATTTGTAAATATGTTTTTTGTGACGTGATGTTTGTGCTAAAGACGTTAAAATAAAACCCTGATCTGTATTTGATCATAACTGATCACGCTTGATCTTGTTGTAATGAGTACAACCCTGTGTCATTATGGACTAAAGCTGCATGCAGCACCGGTATTTATCCCAAGCATCTGGATTTGCATGCATTACTTTCATGGTGGTCGTAGGCTTCAAGATTGTAGCTTTCAATTCCTGCCTGATAATTATTCAGTCTAGCCCTCTTCTCTAGTTTTCTGCTGTTGTTAAAAGTGTTACTCTTTTTGGAGATCGCTTTAAGTCAGTTTTACTTTTCTACAGCTTTCATTTTTACTATCTCATTCAACCTTTGGTGTCTTCCTCTGATCATAGATACTTTTGACCTTTTTATTGTTCATTGCAAGTGTTGATCTTTCCAAACAGCAGGACACATTAAACAGTTTGCATTGATTTAATTGTAGGGCAGTTCTGCTTTGGTGCCACACGGGCCCCTTTAGGCTTTGGAAAACAGGACAAAGTTCCACCCTGTTGACTCGTGACCTATAGCGTTATCAGATGAACCTCCTCTAATGTTTGCTCTAAAATCCCTTAAAAGAGTGAGAGTGCTGAGATGAGACAGACCTGCTGCTTTCAAAGGTCACACTGTCTGACCCAGAGAGTCTCTCACAGAACATCAGAGGTGCATGCAGCACCTTCAGAGGTCACGGCTTTTACCCTGAGCCGTTCTATGATGTTGTCAGAAAGTAAAGCCTTAGTCACACGCACCTGTATTGTACGTCTGGGCCCTTGGAGGGTCATGGACAGGAGTGACTGTATCTTAACGGAAGACCAGGTGTGTCTTGCAGGTCCCTTGAGGCTCAAGGGACCCTTGTGAAAATGGAACGTACCATTGTAGTGCGTGTTCTAAAGGAATCATGAAGTATTTGTAAGGCTAATGTAAGTTGCATGCACTTACGAAATTTGTTTGATGCTGTCATGCGATGCCCTTGAGCAAAAGTTTTTGTAAACGTGCATAATTTGGCATTTCGGGCTTCTGCGTTCAAAACGCTTGGGTTCACACATTGCTATGCAAGTTTCTACGACCATTTTCGGGTTCTTCTAATTCACTAAAGCGCCAAATTGATTGCAGAAAAGAAATGAATAATTGTGGTTTGCGCCTGACCAGAATTGTATGACACCAACTCTTTCATATATTTTTAGAAAGCTGTGAAAGAAAAAGCCTGGAGAAGATTTGCACCGCGTCACATGCCTGGTGTGTCCATAGCTTTACAGTCAGGCAGCACGCAAGGAGCGTGCAAAGAGCGCCCACTCATTGTGTGACAGCAGTCAAAAACATTTTTTAAAAATGTCTCTCCTACTTCACCCTTACTTGTTGCATATGTAAGTGCTATGAACTGTTGCCCGCAGCATGCCAGTGGAAAAATAAAAAAGGCACACCGGTTAATATTTTTGCTTTACATGACCTTGATATTTTGCTCAGGCCACCTGCATGCCCCATACAGTTTTTTTTTTGCCAGTTCAAAGTCCAAATCAGTCCATAAGGGCAGTTGTGACTAAGGCAACATGTGTTGGAATTAGTTCATATCCACCTGGGTTTTTAGTGTAACTGTGTTTGTTAATTGTTTTAAATCCTGTAATCTCTTTCTCTCTACAGATCCACTTGTTCCATCTTGCATTTCCTTCTGTGTCCCCCTCGTGAAAATGGGGTGATTTCCTTCTTTCATCATCCTGTTGAGTAACCTGGAAGCGGCCCAGGGCAAACCCGACTGATGTCAGAGGATTCAGACTCCAAACCCTATTGCTTCTCAGTGCAGGAGGACCATGATGGAGCCTCAGAGTGTAGAGCGTCCACCTCCGGCACCACCTCAATCTCCAGGGGGGCGTCGGGGCGCAGCTCAGTGGCACAGCTCCACAGGTTGAGCGCCTACGGCCAAGCACGGCCCAGTCTGGGCCTTCCCTCAGAAGGGAGCGACAGCAGCGGGCAAGACCCCCAATCTTCACCATGCAACATTCGCAAGAACCCACACTCTCGGCTGCTGCCCGAAGAGGACATGGAGATAAAGAGCAGCGGGTCCAGTGGGAGTGGGACAGAATCTCATGGCAATGAAAGCCATGGAAACGACAGCAACGGGAACGAAAGCCACAGCCACGACTCGCTCAGCAGCTCCAATGGCAACAGTAAGGACTCAGCATTGCTGGAGTCTTCTGAAAGCCATAAAAGGTAAGCGCCATTGACAGAATGACAACAGCAATGTGCTTTGCTGTTTCTGGAAGGCTTTTTATGGCTGAGAGTGTGCCTTCTCCAGAGAGTCTCCTCTGATGCACAAAATAAAATATAAAACTCAGACTCGGAGAGGAGAGTTAGAACAATCAAAGAAAACAATTTAAAATTAAAAGCGACATATTTAACTTAGTTTACTTGGCATTAAAACAGTTTTAGAAGGAAGAGAATTGGCTGCAACATCAAATTGCTTTCCAATATTTCAGTTCAGCTCCAACTATGCTAGTGAGTTTGTGTTTATTAGGATGCATTGCTGCAAGAAATACATTTTTCAAGCTGATTCAAAAAAAGAAAGACTAAAAATAAGAAAAGAAACACAAATCGTAGAATGAAAAATCACTTGAAAGCAGAAAAATTGTGTTCATGCAGCGTTCAGTGTTTAAGTTATTTTTACTTAACAACAAGAAATTTTACTGTAAGATATCATAATCTACAAGGAGTTCCACACAAGCTTTTCTAAAAGGGAAAAAAGACAATTGTTTGATAGAAATACATAAAACTAAATGTCATATAGCCCAATAAGTATTATTTCTTTGCTAGTTCTAAGCAAATTATCTGTAAGTTTTTATGTATCTAATTTGGTTTATTTTGATTACAGTGACAAAAAACTTAATATTGAACTAATAATATCTGTTTGTTTTTAATCAAGTTTTTCTAAAGCCAAGAGTATGGAGCAAGGATTTTGACTCATAACAAAACAATAAAAGATTTTTTAGATTGTAGCTCTTAATGAGACAAAAAAATCGCAACTGTGCTGATTTTGAGATAAACTTAGAAAGGTGTCGAGCAAAGAAAAGTTAAAACAGCTTTAAGCCTGGTAAATAATGTGCATAGATGGTTTGGGCGCATCAAGATTAGTTGTTGTTTTTACATGTTTTCCCTGTGTTTGGTTGTTCATTCTGTCTTCCATATGTCCTCATGCTAGCTAGCTCATGCAGAATTATGTTGACCACTTTCATGACAAAATCAATGCATCTGTGAGTACCGGATGTATTCGTCTACGCTGACTAATGTCTTCATGCAAATGAGCCGAAGCTCCCGCCTCGACAATAAACTCTTGACCCGGATGTGCATTTAAACATAATTGAACCAGTTTTATTGATTCCTCTCAAGTCTTCCCCCGCAAGGTTGAAATTTGAATAATGCTTTCTAAATGCCACGGCTTTTAATTGCACTCACGCCGCCCAACTGAGCAATGACGGCCTTTAAGGTAAACCTGCGCATCCTGTTTGTATTTGAAAGTGCCAAAGGAGGATCTGTCCAGCTTTATTCACTTTGAATACAATCAGGTTATCGCCCTCTAAACTAGATTTCATGCCAACCACCATGACACTCAAGTTGAGTCAGATCTTGTCTGCGCCGGCTGTCGTCAGCGCTCGTTTTTTTCAGCTGGCAGCCTGCAGGCATCCACAAAATCCTTTTTTTTTTTTTTTTTTACATTTTCATGAAACGTTTAGCAGAAATTAACAAAAATACTGAGATATTTGTATTTCACCTTTTTATGAAGATATTTCCAACCCAAACTTGGAAGTATTTCCTGTTTGCAGTGAAGCAGCCAGAAAATGTCACGCTTTGCTTGTTCTTCCCATGAAGAAGGATGATGGTTTAGTCCAAGGGCTTACGTAGCTTAAATGTTGCAGCTTCTTTTGCATTAGGAATAGAAACATTAAGCTTTTTATTCCCCCAAATTGTCAGCCAAGGGTTTTCTTTTTTCTTTGTTAAGACCTTTAAGGTAGCTTTCAAACTGAGGCAAAAAGTAAAAGGTGAGCATTGCAGTCTAGATTTCAGCATTAGTCAGCCTTAGCCTTTGATTCTCACTGTTTAGATAGAACAAAACATTTGGGAAAAGTTCCAAAAAGTGATGAGTCTGCAATGAACTCAGATATTTTTAGAAGAAAGTGCAGCCGGGGAGGGAGATGGCCATAAAAGAGGAAAAAGAACAGTCTATACCTCCCAGTTGGAAAGCCAAATTGTAGAAGGCCGGAAGATCAATACCAGATGGATTGCGTCACGACGGTCAACTCCTTGCTGTTGCCATGGCAATAGGGAGTTTTTATCTCTTTGTATCTGGGTGGAGCTTCACGCTCTCATGCTCTGACGTTAACTCTTAACTTTGGCCCGTCTGACTCACTTTAACAGATCTTTAGAATCCAGATTTTTTCTTTTCTTTTCTCCAAGTCAAGCCTTCTTCCTGTGAGATCAGATCGGCACACAACAGTTGCCTCCCTCGCCTGTTCATATTAGGAATTCTTCCACTCCTACATTTCTCTGTTTCCTGCCTCTGCTTGTTTCTTTGACCTCCTTGTCTCTCCCACACTACAGCCGGTCTTTAAAAACAAAATCAATTCTGCATCAAAATTTAAATTTCATTAAATCCACCTCAGTCCTGTTCAGTTTAACACTTCATTAAACTTGATTAAAAATCATTTTTATTAATAAATACATAAATTTGGCTTTTGGCAGCTCCACAATCAGAGGAAAACTCCTTTTGAACAGAAAGCCCCCCTCCCGCAGCGCCAGACTCAGGGCGGGGCAACATTGAGAGGGTCAGAGGGCATCACCATGGAGGTTTCCTCCAGAAAGAACTCAATGGAGTCACCTTTATGTTACAGTCATGTTATCAAAATTGCATTTCTGAAATATTTACTCCAAAAATATATCTTTTGACCAGCATTTTAATAAAAAGAAAACATCAAACTAAACTGACACAATAGGCTGTCATGAATCCACAGCTCAGATTGTACTTTTTGAAACAGGAAGCATGTATTAGTCGTCAGTTTCTAAAATAGCTAACAAAAACGAAATCAGGCTGATAAAGACTTATATGCCTTAGTCACAGAAAACCAATATAGGAGGATACGGGCTGTCTGCAGGTGAAAAATGGGTAAACCTGTATGCAGGTGGCCTGTGAAGATGGTAGACCACTCTGCAGAGCAAAAACGTTCATGCACATTCTTTTTCTAAGGGCATGCCGTGCTCGTCAGGTTGCAGTGAACACTTATACAACACGAGAGGGTGAAGTAGGTGAGACGCAGGTTTGTCATACAAATCTTTTCATTTTATCAGCCCCCATTTGGGTCAAGTGCTTGAGAGGATTTGTCTCTGAGCCTTTCGTAAAATCACATTACATTTTTAACCTCATAAAATGTTTAAAAAAAAGAGTGTAATCAGAAACACATGAATGGAGGTCGTGTTTCTGACTTACTTTTCAATACTAATTATGTAAACTATGTTTTAATTTTTCTCATTTGGAATTGAGTTAAACTTTTTTGCGTCATGTAATAAACCCAAACATTTGGTGTCACTCTGACCCTTTAGTCTGACATTTCAACCAAACAAAGGAAAAATGAAGGATCCTCTAACAAACCCATCTGGAGTCAAACGTTGTCTTTTGAAATTGTTGGTTAACTCCTGGTAAAGATGCTTCTAAACACAGAAGTATAGTTTTCTCTGTCCGATAAGAAGTTTGATTGTTTAGAGCATGCCTATGCCTATACCTTTTAATGATAACCGTCATTTATAGTCATATTTCCGAGTGGAAAAACACACCAGCCCACGGCGGCTTGTCTTTGCCATATTCATGTGCAGCATTTTCTCTGTTAGTCATGACTCCAAAACCTAATGCGCCACACGGACAAACACAATCTGTCAGTGGCAGGTCTCCGTCGTCAGAACGGAGCACTCAGCCCTTATCGTCATCTCCTCTCTCCCCTCAGAATAGAAGCTTTTAGAGCATCCTCTTTTTGTAGCTGGCTTAAAACTGCAAAGTAATTATGTGTTTAATTAGACCACGTAACAATAATACATGTACAGACTGTCTGGTCTATAACCAGCTGTTATATTCTTTGGGACTGACAGGTATTTGCGATCCATTTAGATGCTTACATGCGATTTAGGAAGCTATTTGTGAAGATGTTCTCTATTCTTAGAAGTTAAGGAGGCTTTCTATAGTAACTCAAGTTGTAGAGCACATGAGTCATTTTCTCAGAGAGCTGATAATAGTCTTGGTTAAGCTTGTCGGCTAATGCTGCACACTACAACCACACAGATCAGTGGACTGAGGGTTTCCTTCTCTGTGCTAATTACTGAAGTCACACACAAACTTTCATGAACTGTTTTTGTTTTTAATTATTTCTTTTTTATTCTGGAAAACCCATAAACAATTTTATTCTGGGCTGGTAGTAGCAGTTACCAGCAGCTACAAAAAATGAAATAATAACAAAAAACCCAAATAAATACAAAAAAAAGAAGAACAAAATTGGTTCTCCAGAGTCAAACAGTGTGAGGTAAAAACATGTTTGTGGGTAGGCGTGTTCCTGTCGCAGGTTAAATAATACTTGAAGATGTCAATTTTAGTTTTTCGTCTTTTTTCTTGGAGATCTCCCCGAAACGTTTGGATTTCTTACACTAAAGACTTTTAGAGAAAAGATCCAGAGCATCACTATTTCTATTATTTTCATCATTGTTATTTATACTTTTTAGATGTTTTTCTCAGTAAACAAGCTCCATTAGTCTCAAATGTTTCTTTCATTGTCCATGTTTGGTATTTATGTTGCCTTTTAAACGCATGTTTCTGTGGTTTCATTTATTGTTTTACAAAAATGTTTTCATCCCTGATGTATAAATTTCACAGGCACGAGCAGAAGAAAAGTGCTTTTATTGCACAGTCAGTCAAGGATAAAAGATTTCAGTCTCTTAGCTCTGATGTTTCTAAAAACCTCTTTTTCTATTGACTAAACCAAAGACCCACTTGTGTTTGGAGAGTTTTTTTTATAAAGGTGATTGGTATTTTCTTAAGCCAAGTTAAGTCCATTTCACACACTAAGCTTTGTTGTAGTGAGTCACGGTGTTGAGAGTAAACTATTACTGCAGAGGAAAGCACCTTACAGTGTACTGTTAGTGCAAAACTATTACCTTTTCCTAGAAAGTGTGCTAATAATAAACATAATTTAGGATTTAATAAACCATTACCCCTAACTTTTATTATAATAACTTGGAATGAACACTGGGAGAGATATGACCTGTTGTAGTTTTATTCATAGTTTTAAATAAGTAAGTAAACCTGCTTAAAAATAAGCCATAAGCTGCATATTTCTTATACAGCAAAAACAAGATGCCTGAACATTAAAAAAACACCAATCTTAAGAAGAAAAGTATCTAGAAAGTAGTAAAATAATCTGTTCATGCAGCAAAATATTTTCTTAACAAGAAATCCTACAATAAGATATTAAAATCTGGACACAAGGAAAAACCTAACCTTTAGATAGAATTACTTAAAATTGAATGTTATATTGCCCAATAGATATTTTTTACTAGTTCTTAGCAAATTTTGTGTGTTTTCTTTTTAGTTTTTGTGTACTTAATCATAGTTTGTTTAGTTTACATTAATAGAAACCTAGTGTAATAAGTGAAAATGACTCATTTCAGAACCAAATGTGAAGAAATTCAGAATCATGAAATCTAAAACTGGTGCTTATTCTTAGTTTCCAAAATAATCTCATTTTGTTTTTTCGAATATTTCTTAAATCAAGCACTTTGATTTTTACTTTAGTCTTAAATCAAGGTTGTCTATCGTCAACATGTTGTAGTAAAAGGATTTTGGCTTATTTTAATGATTATTTCCTTGTTTCTAGATTCTAGCTTTTAATGGGACAAAAACTCTCAAATGTTCAGATTTTCAGGAATGCTTGGAAAGATGTAGAGCAAAGAAAAGTTTAAACCTGGTCAAATATCTTAAATGTCTAAAAACAAGGTTTGCGGTGTGCCCTCTGAAGATGCATGGAAAAAAATAAGCTAAAGCTTATAATAATTTTGTAGTTGTCAGGTTTGCTACCCTCCTAGAATTACTGGTTAATCCTTATTGAATTGAATTGAATAGAATAGAATTGAATAGAATAGATTGAAAATGTCAACTTGAACTTGTTGCCATGAATGAGCGCACGTGTTGCATCAGGGGAAAATGGATTTAAAAAAGGAGAAAGAACTACTTTTCTTTTGGAAATCTGGAGTCATACAGGCAAAAGAAGCTATTTTTAAAAAGTTATTAATATAATCTCATCCTCTCAGCATAGAAGTCTCCGCTGTCCCCATCCCAGTTTTGACGCCTCACTTTGGCTGTATTGGTGCGTTCCCGCTGTGTGCCCATTGAGCTGCAGACGAACATTAGTTCCTCAAGAGGGAGAGACTGACTCTGTGCTGGAAAACTTGTCTCTTTGTAGCTTGGCTGCAAAATGGGTTGTGAAGCTGAGAGTGCTCTGTTCCTTTCAAGTTCTCACAAAAGACCTTCTTTTTAGCCTAACTTCACAAGATCTCACAGCTGGAAAATGAGCACATTTGTCCTTTTTGGTTTTAATGGTGACAAGTGTGTCTCTGATCCGTGCATGAAACACGTGAACATTGTGCCCAAAAGGGGAAAATCTCAAACAACATTGAATGAGCTCCCCTTTGTGATGGTTGAAGTCATTTAGCTCCATTTTAAAGGTGCTCTGTTAATACTTTTCCTTCTTTTTCACAGTTCAAACTCCCACAGTCCATCTCCTCCAAGCAGCTCCAACGCCTTCAGTTTGCTGAGCTCAGAGCAGGACAACCCTTCAACCAGTGGCTGCAGGTTGGTGCGCAGCTGCTGTCCCATCACTCAATATCGTTGTGGGAACTATCCAGTTCTCTTGCTTGTTGCAATGACTGACATTTGTCGGTGCATGTCTGCCTTGCAGTAGTCAGGAGTCTGCCAAAGCAAAGACCCAGAAAGAGGTGATCAAAACCTTAAAGGAGCTGAAGCTTCACCTGCCTGAAGAAAAGAGACACAACAACAAGTCCACCACTCTGAACACCCTCAAGTATGCGCTTCGCTGCGTCAAACAGGTGGAAGGTATGCACCCTTTCAACCAAATTTCAACTTTGGGTTTCTGCACAGTCTGATATACCAGAAAAGAATTAAAAATGTCTCATTTGTCAGTAAATGCTACCAAAATTGTATTTGCAAAATGTTGTTTTTGGTAAAATTGGAAAGCAGAACCAAAGCAAAAACACTGCAAAAACAAGACCCCTTGAAATCAGTAAAATTGTTACAATTTGAAGAGAAAATGTGAAAAAAACAACAACAATAAAATCTGCCAATGGGTTAAAATTATTATCCTTAGGACATATTTTCTTAAACTAAGATTATTTTGTTGTTGAAAAACTTTCTGAATGCACTTTTTTTCTGGTGACTCAGAAAATGAGAGGATCTTTTTATTTTACGATTGAGTTTTTTCAAGCCGTTTCTCTTGTGAGGTTGAAAGATAATGGTTTGTGAATGCTTCTTTCAGCCCCATCTAAATGTTTGCAGATGGAAAAAATGTAGAAAAAAATCTCGGATGCATTTTTTTCTAAGCATGACACACTTTAGTGTAGCTCAAGAATGCCTGCATTACCTCATCGTCTTTTTATTTGCTTCCTTCCTTGTTGTCTGATTTGTTTATTTTTTGGCCAAGGATGATCTACTTTAAAGCCAAAAATGGGTTTGATCCTTTTTTGCTTCTTGCAGCCAATGAGGAATATTACCAGCTGCTGATGATCAACGACAGTCAGCCCTCTGGTCTGGACGTTTCTTCTTACACCATTGAGGAAATAGACAGCATCACATCTGAATATACTCTCAAAAACAATGTGAGACAAGTTTCTTTTAATGCATTTCATGCTGCATGAAGATTTCTATGAACTTTGATAGCTCATATGAACTCACTAATCAAACTTTGTCTTTCAACAGGACATTTTTGCCGTGGTAGTGTCTCTCATCACAGGAAGGATCATCTACATTTCTGATCAGGCTGCCTCCATCCTGAACTGCAAAAGAGATGTGTTCACTGACTCCAAGTTTGTGGAGTTTCTCACGCCGCAGGACGTCAGCGTGTTCTACAGCTTCACCACCCCATACCGCCTTCCCTCCTGGAGCATGTGCACTGGAGCAGGTACAAGAAGGGCATTTCACTTTGCAAAAGCAATATTCCATAGTCTTTAATTTTGTTAAAGACCCACTACAATCATTTTTGACCTATTGCAAAATTAGTGGTTATGTAATCATGATGATGCCTTTTTTTAGGCAAAATTTATTTTAAAAAAGTTTCATTTTGTAGAACATAGTTTCTGCAGAGTAGCAGTAGTCCATCAGAAATTCACCTTTGAGTTGTGGGTGGAGCAACCCGGACCCTCTTCCTCTCCCCATCGCTGGGAGCTCTCCCTCAGCAGGGAGGAGGGTATCTTTAACGTCACAAATACAGTCTTTTCAAACCACATTTTTCATCTGTTCCTGATCCACAACAATTTAAATAAAGAAATCCTCAGATATGCAATTTTGAGCTTAATTTTGTTTATATATGTCCTCCATCATCAGAAAAATGTCAGAAGAACATGTAAAAAAAAAGGCAAAAACATGGTTTTCATCAGAGTTTGGTCTTTAAATGAACTTAAAGTTAGCACAGCAATAAATCACCACTCGGGAGCACTCCACCTCCGCTTCATAAGCGGTCTCTTAAGTTTGCAAAATCATGTAAATAAAGAAACTACCAGATCTTACCAAGCATGCAAAAAAGCAGGGAAATCAACTTTTACTGTGCTAAACTCAAGGACTCTGCTGGCCATCTGGCTGTGAAATCAGACACGCCAACAAGCACTAGACACAAAGCCAGTAAATCCCAAGGCACCTTCATCAGTTTGTAAATTGAACTGGTGTCACCTGTAGAGATCAATCTGTGTTGGTTTATAGGGCACAATAATAAGCCTAATGTTCAGGCAGGGTGCTGTAACAGGGTCAGAGAGGAAGACATGCATTTATTTACAACATTATTTGCTTTCAAATCACAGCAATGTTTTGCAATTTACCTTGTCAGAACTGCAGTTTCTCATTCTGTGCCCTTTTTACATTTGAAGGTCATTTGGTTTGATTCATGAAGTTAGAACTTGTCTCTCTTAAGGTTTATTGCATATGCAAGTCTAACATCTTTTCATGACGGCAGGTGTTAAAAATATTTTCCTTCATTTGGCCAGATGGAGTTTTTGTTGAATTAAAACATTTATTTTCTCTATTTCAGAGTCATCCCCGCCTGATTGCATACAGGAGAAGTCCTTTTTCTGTCGTATCAGGTGGGCTGGGGCTGGGTCACACACGCTTGAACCATCTGCTTCTTCATATTCAGCGTAGTCTAGATGCCTTTCAATTAGCTTGTGAGATCAGAAATAGGACACTTTTTCCTAGTCGTGCGTGTAGTTATAGACATGTAGAGTAGCAAGGGAACCTTGATTACATTTTATATATACTTTTTATCTGTTAAATTGAATTTCATGTTATTGCACACTGCCCCCCTGTGTTAAATATCAAAATTACTTCTTCAAGGCGTAGATGGAGAATTGAAATCAGCTAATCCTGTCCCCCTGCTTCATTTGCTATAAAAGTTTCTCTGATTTCCTCCAGTGGTGGTAAAGAGAACGAGGGCGACCTGCGATACTATCCTTTCCGCATGACGCCCTACCTGATGAAGGTTCAGGACACACGGCATTCAGAGGACCAGTTCTGCTGCCTCCTCCTGGCTGAGAGGGTTCACTCCGGTTATGATGGTGAGAGCCTAACTGCAGGTTTGAGACAAGTTATAAATCTTCAAATAATAGAAAGAATTGTCGAAATGTCTCCACTTCTTTAATTTAAAACTTTACTTTGGCTGTTTCATTTCCTTTTTCTTTTTTATATTTTTATTCATTCTTTGCATATGTTTTGTCCTTAATGTTTAATGTTAATGCACAAAACAGAGTTCTAAAGTTTGAAATACTTATTTTTTTTGTTTTTTATTAATGGTTACAGCCCCCAGAATTCCAACAGACAAGCGTATTTTCACCACCACACACACTCCCGACTTGTGTGTTCCAGGATGTAGATGAAAGGTGAGACACGGTTGGCACTTTTCTGAAATCTGCACTGATTACAAGGACATAAATTGACCTTAAGTTATTTTTTTAGGGCGGTTCCTCTTCTCGGGTACCTTCCTCAAGACCTGATTGGTACCCAAATCCTCCTTCACCTGCATCCGAATGACCGCCAAATGATGCTGGGCATCCATAGAAAAAGTGAGTCGGCTGATTAAAAAAGAAAATAATCAAAAAATGCTTTTTTTTAAATTAACTTGCTCATTTTTTCAATTCTCTTTACAGTTGTTCAGTATGCTGGGCAGCCATTTGACCACACATCATTACGCTTCTGTGCTCAAAATGGAGAATATATCATCCTCGACACAAGCTGGTCCAGCTTTGTCAACCCCTGGAGCCGGAAGGTCTCCTTTGTTATCGGAAAACACAAAGTCCGCATGTGAGTGTTTCTGGAATTACTGTTGTAATTAAGGATGTGATGTTCAATCGCAGTTGGGCTCCTGTATGTTTCAAAATGTGCAGAGTATTGTTTTTTCTGGAATGTGAAGGGTACTCAAGGGGGCATCAAATGAAATAATTTACGTTTTCATGTAACCTGATGTGTTTGTGTCGCAGGGGTCCTGTGAATGAAGACGTTTTCATGAGCCCGGTCGACGGCCATATGAAGACCATGGACTCTGACGTCCAGGAGCTAACTGAGCAGATCCACCGGCTGCTGCTTCAGGTAACAAAGAATAAAAGACAGATCATAAAAAACATTTAAAAAATGCTGTATTTAAAAAGAAAAACTTGCATTGACAACATATCATCCATTACAAATGTATTTTATTTCTTAAATATGATTGACTGGTCTGGGGACTGCAGTTGGAAATTAGCTTGTAGCTAAATTCTGGCAGATTTATTTTTTAATGGTTATTATTATGCAATGTCCTTTTCTCAATAAATAAATGTACAAAAAATAGTTTATCACACAATTCCTTACAAATGTGGTTTCATTCAAAAATGAATGCCAACTTTCCATGCAAATAATTCTTTTACTGCATATCTCAATAATCAATCAAACAAATGAATTTGTTTTTTTCTATGAAATTCAAATTTGGACAAATGTTTCCCTTCCTGTGTGTGTCTCACCAGTCGGTTCACAACAGTGGGTCCAGCGGCTACAGCAGTCTGAACAGCAACGACCATCTCCTGAGCTTGACCTGCTCCAGTGAGAGTCTGAGCAACGACAATGGGAGCAAGCTGCAGCCAGAGGAAGGAGAAGTCAGCGGCAAAACCAGACTTGTGAGTATTTCTAAGTATAGTTTGTGTCTTAAACCACACCACCTTTAATTTAATACCAAGTGCGAGAAACCGTGAAGTTGCTCTCAAGGGAGGTTGTGAGTTTTCTGTTTTACTCTTTTTCTGGTTTTTTACTTACTTTGACTCTCGTGTCCTTCTTTCACAGCGATCTTTTCAGGAAATTTGTAAGGGAATTCACCGTCAGAAGAGCCAGGAACAGCAATCTGCCAAATCAGACTGCAAAAAACTCAACAAAAGTAAATCCCTTCTTCTGTGACTGTTGTTGGTAAAACACTGTGTTGGTCATATGTATTCCCTAACTCATTTAAATTGCAGGGCCTGTAGAGAAAAACCAACCTGTGGTTCGTCTTAAAGACTCGGCCCCTTCTATTAACTGGAGGGGAGCAAAGATGGAGGACGGCAAAGACGCTTTCCAGGATGAACTGGCTTTCAATTATCAGGGCGTCTACTCCTACCAGCAGATCAGCTGCCTGGACAGTGTTATAAGGTAGTCAAGCTTCTCATGAACATAAATCAACTTCACATTGAAGTAAAAAGAAGTAATTCAGTGTTGTATATACAAACGCAAAGAGAATGTAGGGGATGAAAAGTGAAGGGAGTGACCCTTTTGTTGGTAATCCCTGTAGGTACTTGGAGAGTTGTAACATTCCTGTCACCATGAAGAGGAAGTGCCAGTCGTCGTCCAACACCACATCCTCTAACTCAGACGAAGACAGGCAGAAAGGGCCCACCAGCATGCAAGTGTCTGGAGGTAAATGAGAAAGCTTCGTTTAAAAAACGTATTCATATCCTACCATACTATGGCCTTCTCACAACTCTTCTCTCTCAGACTCAGAAATGGCAGATCTTCATCAGCAGCTCTTGTTCTCTGTTCTCTTTCGTAGAGCCAGTGTTATTGAAGGATCAGTCTGCTCTCTCTGCTCGGGATGATCCTGACAAAAAGTCCACTAATGCGACCACAGCGGTAGTGGGCACTCAGCTGCCCCTATCTGTTCCAAACAAACCAGAAAGCGTGGTGTCCATAACCAGCCAGTGCAGCTACAGTAGCACCATAGTACATGTTGGGGACAAGAAACCTCAGCCAGAGTCAGGTACAGTGGCTTAAGAAGAAAAAAAAAACATCCACCTTCAACCAGGTTTCCACTGGTCTTCTACATGTTTGTACTCAAACTCTGCAGATGCAAAGACAAACCATCATGCTGACAAACATGAATATGGACAAAACTACAGACAAAACATAACACTTTTATTCAAAAGTGAAGAGCTTCTAGCTATCCTGAGCAAACCTTGTTTTTAAGTTCTTTATTTCAGTCTTATGCAGATTTTTTTAGTCAAGTTACTTTTGGATTTTTTGTTTTCTAATAATGTGTTCAAACTCCTAAAAGAAAGAGACTTTGAGAGTAAGAAATAACCTAGAGTTTTCTGTGCCTTTACAGCTCATATTTTATATTCTTGGCTGCTAGTAACTACAACAAAGAGAGCTGACTCCCACTGCGTAGCTCCTGCATCGTCAAAAGATGGAGGGCTTTAGCTGACTCATCTGCTTGAGGAAAATTTGGGAGTCGGGCTCCAAGCCAAGACCCCATCTTTGTTTTTTTCCATTTTACTTTATTTATCCAAATGATGTGTATATTAATGAAACATAAAGTAATCTAATATTTGAAATGTCATTTGAAACTCTAAGCAAATACCCCAAATTCTCCAAAAGGCTACAAGTCTTCCACTTTGATGTAAACATTTGAGAATGTCATAAAGGAAAAACTACCTCAACTTACTGCCATTATAAGTGAATACAGTGGTCCCTCATTTATTGCGCTGAAATCCATGAAGAAATCAACTTAATTTTTTACAAATATTATACTTTAAATGTTTAAGAATAGTAATACACTTTTAATACACTTTTCTCAGACATTTTCAGACTTTTCTCTCTTGTTATTTAACCTCCCAAAGTTCAAACCCCCATAAGAAATAGGTCATGAATAAAATTCAGCAAAGGGAACGCATTCTGTACAGCAGAAACGGCACGAAGGGCGTTGGTAGACATTAGCCTACAGCCAATCAGGGCGCAGATCACAATGCGCTTTAAAAAAAAAAGTTTAAAAAAAGCATGCAAAATTGCACACACAAAAAATCAGTGACCGCAATATAATAAGGGACCACTGTATTTATACAAGTAAGAGACTTGTGGGGTACTTATTTGCCCACATAAAATATAGTAAAAACCTCTAGAAAATAGAATTTATTTGGAAAAAGAAATGAGTGTTGTCTAGCATCACTGTATTGTGTTTAATGTTAATAACTGTGTTGCTTCCCTCTGTTTTCATGGTGTTAGTGAACATCTATGCTGTGCAGCTGCTTCATGGATTCTAACTTCGTTTAAAATGGTTCCTCTGTGGATTTCATATGCTTCCCACGTCTTTGTTCCTCTGCCTGTAATTTGAGCTTCTCGCAGTTCAAATGCTTGAAAATTACAGCGTCTGCCAAAAATAAATGTATGTGAGGTCTGAAATCTTTCATCTGCTTTGGTAAAAACTTCATGAAGTACCTGTTTTAGTCCACACCTGCTGCTTCCTCTGCTTTAGTTCACTCTAAATGGTGAACAGCCGTTCCCCTGTCGGCTAAAGTTGTGCTCCCACTGCTGTCTGTGCAGAAATAACAGAGGACGTTCCAGGAGCAGGAGAGGTGCTTGAATACTGCCAGAACCCCGGAGCTCCTCCTTGTGTGGTTTCTCCTTCCAGCCAGGGGAAGGAGTCCTACAGGAAACTGGGACTGACTAAGGAGGTGTTGGCTGCTCACACTCAGAAAGAGGAGCAGCTTTTTCTGCATCGCTTTAAAGATCATTGTGGACTTGATGCTCTCAAACCAAAGTGCTCTCAGTGTCTGGAGACTCAAGGAGGGGAGATCAGGAGCAACGGTATGATTAGAACCGTTCTGGTTCCCCCCACCCCAAGTTTGACAGTTAACTACTAGTGGCACCTAGTGGTCACTTGGTAATTACAAACAACTATGTTAGTTTTTTCCTATTTTTTTTTATATTTATAAACGTTACAAATATTGTAGAAAGATAAATATATTAGAGATGCCACAATTCTTGGTTTAAAACTGAACCATAATTATGTTACACAATTTTTTTTTATTTGTTGAAAGTGTCAAACACGTTTTATGCTAAATTCCATACATTTAATGTTGTTTTATTACATTACACAGTGCTTAGTAAAAGATAGCTGAAAGGTTTTTCTTCATTATTACTTTTCATTGGCAAATGAAAAAAATGCTTTTTAAATAAATCATTATTTTTTTGTTGGCTTTTTGTAATACACAAATCATACTGAACCAAAACTAAAAAGTGACCCGAAAATCAAGGTTTGAACCAAATCGCTGAATGTTAATCCTCACTAATCCTCTTTTTTTATTTTAATAAATGTCTGTCAGAAGATGCTTTGACAGAATTGAAAGTTTTGATTTAATTAAGCTAATTTCCCCAACGTGGGACCAAAAAAAAAAGTTGTTTTATTTGAAAACAGTTCTGTTTTAAAGTGTTGCTGTCATCACGATACATTCTTGGACAAATTAACAAACCCCAGTAATTCTTTGGGTCTTCCTCCTTCCCAACATATTTCTCTAATGTTTTATATTGAAATAATAATTCAGAGTAAAATTTATACTCTTTGAGTTTGATTTAGTTTCTGGGAAGCCTTACTCAGCAGTTTTTTTTTCTTCTATGATCTTAGCTGGACGTATCACCCAACCAGGCAGACAGGAAAGACCACCTGCAGAACTGCCCCCGCGCCGAGGACCACGGAAAAAGAAAACCAAGTCAAAGCGAGCGAAGCGCATCACCTCCACTGAAAATAAAGCAGTCAAACAGGCACTGCCGCAGCCACCCCAGCTAAAGCAGGGCCCTAAAAACCCTGCAGGTCCCCCCCCTGATGCCTCGCAGTCTATCCCACCCGCAGTACATCCCTCCATGCTACAAGGCATGCCCCTGCAGCTGTACCCCACCGTCAGCCCCTCCTCTCCACACACGGAGACCACACAGCAAGGCTTTATGGGGGCCCAAAATTCTCCCTTTGCTCCCATGATGGCACCCATCGTCGCTTTTCTTATGCCTAACTACCTGTACCCTGCAATGGCTTCTGGACATCTGCTGCCTTTCCAGCCAGTAGTCCATGCTGGGGACACTCCCACCCACATGCACCCTGCGGTTCAGGCCGCCTTTCTGGGCCAAGGCAACCCCACATTCCAGTCCGTCCCTGGCGAGCAGAACCAGTTTAACTCCAGCAACTCCTTTGCTCCGTTAGCAGGCTACATTATGCCGTCGTTTTATTTCCCATCACCCTCGGAAACCCCCAAGCCTCAAGCAGAGATGCTCTCGCGTTCCTCCACACCAGAGTCCGGTGAAGCAGGAAGCGAGGCGTCCCCTCCTTTGTTCCAGTCTCGCTGCAGCTCCCCTCTCAACCTGCTGGAGCTGGAACTCTCTGTGGACAGGCAGGACAACCCTGGTCTCACCTCCGGAGGACAGGGGAGTCACATGACGGAAAGGGAGAGAGGAGGAAGCATCTGCCAGGCCAAGGAGAGGGATCTGAAACAGGTAAAGAAAATATTCTTCTTCTTTAAAGTGTGGGTGACATGGCCTATTTTAATAAGCCAATATATAGTAAATAGTCTCTATTTCATGTTGCGATTGTTTTTAATATTTTTCGAAAAAGAATAAATAACGAAAAACGCGATATAAACAACGAGGACGGCCGCCGGCTTCACGCATTCCGCCGAATTCGCGCCGCCCTGTTTGTGACGTAACGAAAGGCAGACAACATGGCTAGCACCGATAGCGAAGCACAGAGTGATGCTACCGTCTTCCAGCCAAGACCACTTAAATTTGTTTTTTTTTATCGTCTTCTCACAACTGAGGTCGTGACCACGCTCAATAATGACGATGCCCGCATTATTGATCGCAAACTCTTCAGATTTGTTTGTGAAAGTTTAGCGTGTGTCCCCAGTTTTGGTCTCTAGGGGATCCGTCACGCTGACCACGTGGTACAGACAGAGCCAATCAGAGCCGTCGACGCATCCGAAAGCAACTAAAACGTCCCGTCATTGGTCAATTAGGCCGGGTAGACGAGAGATAGCCGCGACCAAGAGGAAGCGATCCGCAGAGAAATATAGAAAATAAAGCTAAAATTCGCCGATTTAAGACAATTTTTTCATCCGGAAAGCGATTTGTCCATAGAGATCAGGTCTTTATTTCCAGGAAAGTACGTTCGGTTTGCTCAAAAACCCGGATTTCCGGGAATTCCCGGAAGACTTTCATCACTGAACGTTAAACTCACTCTCTTTTGTAATAAATACATTATGTAATAAACGTTAAACTCACTCTCTTTTGTGCCAGCTTTTCGGTCACAGATTTTCTCTTTTTGTACTGGCTCCTGCCAGTGCTGGTACTGGGCGTTTCTGTTTTTCGGACGTGCGCTGAACTTGTTTTGTCCATTGTTTAGCAGCGTTTCTTGGTTTGGGAATTTATACACAGATACACTTTCACTAGAAGTATTGCTACATCCAGCTGCCACACAACGACTTGGCATGTTGATGATTAACAGAGAATTAACGAGAATTAACGATGATTAACGAGAGAAACGAAGACTACCTGCTTTGTTTACATGCTGTCCGAAGCGGAACTACGGAAATCAATGCCTTTCGTGACGTCACAGGTCATATCGGGGTCACTTCCAGCCTGCGCTCTTAGCGGCAAATTCAAATCTCTGATTCCTTCGAAAGATGTCTATTATTCATATGCTTCGGATTTTTTTCGACGCGAACTATTGGTATCAATAGAATCAGCGTTTAAAGGGCTTTTTTATTTGACAAAGTTGTTCAAAGCATGGCATCCACTCTTTAATGTTCTCCGTCAAGTCTCTCCAGCTGGGTCCTGAGCTTGACCATCGTGGTCCAAATCAGCTGATAAGTTGTGGTTTGTCCCCCCTAAGAGGATCACAGGTCACTAACACTTTGTGGATTGACCAATAACATCACAGCAATTCATAAAAAATACACATGATATAACATTTCAAAAGCATTTTTCTGTTGTATTTCTATGGCCTGTAAAAATCAAAGCAGTCAAAGCTGCTGCGATGATATGTGGCACTGGGTGTTAATACATGATGTTATTATCCCTTACACCCTTTAGCCCTCTCTCAATCTCCTTGGTCCTCCTGGACCCTTGTATTTCGAGGGTACATCCAGTGTCTATGAGCGTTTGTCTGGGGATAAAGTGTGGTCTAGGCTGTGGGCTTGGAGCAACGAGGTAGGCATATCATCAAAAAACCGCCACACTTCACCATTTTCACACAATCCAGATTCTTTATGTCAGCTTGAACAGCTACTCTATGCATTCATGTGACCTGTGATTTCTACTGTAACCTGCATTGTTCTTGTTTGTTCAGAAGAGAGCCATAAAATAGTAACACAACTGAACTACTGCTCTTCATAATAACCTTGAAATTTGGCCTGTGCTGTCATAAATGTGCTTTGAGTCTCACTTTAGTCTTAACTTCACAATTATAGATTATGTTCTAAATTCAGATTTTTAGTATCAGTTTACACCATTTTTTTAATAGAAAAAACTAAATAGCATTATTTGCCCTACGTTTAAAAAAATTATAGTTTGGGTTTTATCTATACTTCCCTAAATCGTCCCAAACTGTCATTCACTTATTTAAAAGCTAAAAAAAACACCTTGATACACATAGTTGGAAAAGTTTTTCATGTCCATGAAGAAGATGAATAAAATCAGTTTACTTCCCGCTGAGTCAAGACGCAAAGACTTTAAAAGATTTGTTTTAGCTCAAAAGAAACCTGCTTTTCCTTCTCCATTCCTTTTCTGAGCTTCAGTTGGCAAGGGATCTTTAACGATGTGGAGCTTTTCCCCTTGTTATGCCTTAGTCACAACTGACCTTATGGATGGATGTGGGCTGTCTGCTGACAAAAAAAAATGGGTCAACTTGTCACGGTCGTAGACCGTTCCATGAACCCGTGGAGCAAGTTCTTTCTATTGGCCTGTTGCGAGTGACAGGTCGTAGTGAACACTTAACACCCAAGGGTTAAGAAAGGGTGAAGTATGTAAGATAATAATAATAATAATAAACTTTATTTGTATAGCGGGGGTGTTGTGCAGATGTTTCATTTCTTCCACTCGCCCTAATTTTGCGCAGGGAGCCTGTTAGTGCTGTTCAAGTGATAACAGCACACTCCTTGCATGCAAACTGACTGCTAGAATTTAGGATATTAGGCAATCAGAATGTAGTTTGTGTGGTTGTCCACAGCATTTAGGTATAGCCTGCATGCAGTATTCGCGGCATGTCAGTAAGGATTCACCCGTACGTCACAAGTCAGAGCAACCTTTGTTATCCCTCCAAAAAAATGTGTATTTGTTTTCTGGATTTTTTTTCTTTTCTTTGCTGTTTGTAACTTGAAGTTTATCTGATTTAAATGAACTTTGGTGGTAAACTGGAGATTTGTTGACCTGGAAACGTAATAATCAACCAGGAAATAAAGTCCAGGATGCAAAGCTGCAATTGGCACCGCGTCCTGTACCTCAAAGATGCAGCGGACAGTCGGAGCGCTATGGTCTGCCTCCTCTGTAATGGTGTCGCTTCAACTTTTTTTTTTTTTTTTTTTTTTGCAGAGAAGTTCAGGTGGTGACGATGTTAACAGCGATGCCAACTCTTCATCCAGCGACATGTTGGACATCCTTCTCCAAGAGGACTCCTGCTCAGCCACCTCTGGCTCGATGGGGTCGGGATCCAACGGCTGCGGCACCTCGGCCAGCGGGACGTCGCAGAGCAGGACATCAGCCAGTGGAGCCTCAGCAAGTGGGGTTTCAGACAGTCGCTCAGGTCTGTACATGTCAGCCTGCTTTTGAAGAGTAAGCTGAATTTAAAAAAAGACAAAAACTGTTTTCTAAAGAATACACTTTGGGATAAACAGGTACTGACTGCTAGGATATATTCATTTATTTATTTAAATTAGGACAGTGCATACTCATCAATGTTTAGCATAACAAAAGCACAAATATGTCAGAATTAGCACAAATGCTAAATTACATCTGTTGTCCTAAGACAGGCAAAAGAGAAAAACATATAAACATTGAACATATTGAGGAATTTTGACAACAGACAAAAGTGAAAACTTAGCTTTACAGATTTTTATCTCATAATGTCTGTCTTGTAACTGCATTTCTCCAAATATATTTAATCTATTTATTTCTTTTTAGGAAGCAACAACAGCAGCAAATACTTTGGCAGCGTGGACTCATCTCAGAGCAGCCAGAAACCGAAGAGTACCTTGAGCACAAGCGAGGGAATGCCTGTGGAGATGGAGCAGAGTGAGCAGGTCATCAAGTGCGTTCTGCAGGACCCACTCTGGCGGCTCATGGCCAACACAGATGAGAAAACCATGTTGACCTATCAGCTGCCCTCACGGTGAGTTCAGGGGGAAATGGACAATTAGAGCGTTAACTGTGACTTTTTGAATATTGAAAACTGTTTTGTGAGGAATGAACTGCAATTGGTGTTGGATCACATTGACCACTAGGTGTCACTCTGACATCCCATTTGTTTGTGAAGGAGCCTTTTTATTGAAGCATTTTGTCATTTAGAAGGATTTTTTCTATGACTTCAGTGTTGTTGATACTAATATATTTTTTATCATTATTTTTAGGGAAGTTTGAGTTTGGCAGATGAAAATATAAACTAATGGTGGCTTTGTTTTTGCTTGAATCTGCAGTAACTTACAGAATGTGCTCGCAGAAGACAAAGAGAAGCTCAGGGTGCTGCAGAAGTGCCAGCCTCGGTTCTCTGAGGAGCAGAGAAAGGAACTTGTGGATGTCCATCCATGGATGAAAAAGGGAGGTTTGCCCAAAGCCATAGATATTAAGGTAAATCAGAATTCCAGGATACTGCAGAGGACTTCTCTCTGCTTTAGGCCTGATCTGACAGCCAGTTTGGTTTGTTTTCCAGGGCTGCTCCTGCTGTGATAATACCTCGGAGGCGGCACAGGAAGTTGGTCTGCCAGAGCTAGATCTAAGCGACGCAGAAACCAGGGAACTCAGCTGCCTGCAGACGTCCAAAGAAGATCCCCTTAATTCTTCTGATAAATGTTAATTTCAGAGTCCTAAGATCCAAGACAAGACAGCAAACTGATGCTGAAGAGCCTGTTGTTACCTGACAGCCTGATATTTCTCCAAACTGTGAAGAGTTTTTTTTTTTTTTTTTTTTTAAGAAAGAAGGGCTCTTACTTTTTATGGCTCATTGTTTAATTTGGAATTTTGAAAATATGTAAATATAAGTTGTGGCCATCAAAACATGTTGTTTTTTTAAGCCACACTTGGTATTTTCAGAGTAACTGCTGGATCTCTTGGGCTAAATTTATTAATGAATGTGTTTAGTAGTTGCACAAAGTTTGTTGCACCTTTAACCTTTTTTTTTTGGCACCAACAAATGGATTTGATAAGGCATCAGAAAAGATTCTCCAGATGTGGCCAGATGGGATCTGAAAACTCTTTATTTGTGTTTTGTGAGCTACAACAACACTGTACTGTGCCAGCATGCTGGAAGGGGTGTTCAGTCACTTTTGTTACACATCAAGCACCAAATGTGCACTTCAGGGGTTGCAGCAACAGGAAAAAATCTTTGAGAATTAAGTTTTTGCTCAAAATGAAGCAAAAATATCTGCACTGTAGTGACAACCCCATTAAAGCACATTCACTCTAGGAAAATGTATGGAAGACTCTGACTGAATGCTCCAATGTTAAACCACTGTTTGAAACATAGAGCATTATTAAGGTTGAAAACTTTTCTGCCAAGTAATTGGAGAATTGGGTGAACTTCTAAAGAACGTACATCACTAAAAAAAAAAAAAACATACACGATGCCATCTATGAGCATTTTTAAATAGGCCTAATGATCTCACTAATTATAATTTTCAATTCTCTTCAGAGTCTTTTTTCCTGTTACTAAATGCTGTTAAACCTTTGTGCTGTCTTGGATGACCCCGCCCTTACTTTGACGTGTTCTGCCTACCATAACAAAGGTGGATAAAGGTGGACAAATTTCATGTAATCCATTGAACCAGTGAAGATCACAAATCATTGAAAAAAAAAAAGGTTCAGAGCACTGTCTAGTGGGTCTAGATGACCCAACTTCCAACGGTAAAGTGCAGAGGATAGCACAAGGGTTAACTTGCATTTAGTCATCTGTACTGCACAGAACACAGCATTTGTTCCAGATGTGAAGTTTAAATAAGCTGCTTTATTTTGAAGCTTGCCTAAATGTTTGTACTTGTGTCTGTCTATAAATATATATTTTTATGCATTTGTAAATTACATCTGACAAAAAGAGAAGAAAAAAAAGTACTAAGTTATTGAAAACCAAGCAGGACCAAAATATTAAGAAAAAAAGCATAAGTTTTGTACATCAAGACATTTCCCTACCTAAAGGTGTTATTTAGGTTTTATAGTGAATGTGTTCCCCACTTTAATAAAAGCATGCCGTCTTATTGATATGATCTCCAAGGCTGATTTTAAGGGGTACTGGGGTGTAAAAGCAGCTCAGACAGATGTCGAGGTTAGAGCTTGGCTATAATGAATAGGTGCTCCTTCTGTGCAACTTTATCAATGTCCAGTTTTGACATTTGTCATCCTATCTGAACATAAAAAAGCAAAGCACCTTTTTTAATTTTATTTTGTTGACCTTTTTATTTCTTATTTGAAACTAAGTTTATTTTTCTCAAATAAAATGTTGCCAAATGGTAAAAAAAAAAGGTGTCGTGGCTTGTTTACTTCTATTGAAAAAAATAGAATAGACTATTTGAAGTATATTATAGTTTGCTGAATAACATATTTGAATTTAAAAAAGCTCCAAAGACCTTGATGTACGAATTTAATGAAAGGTGTGATCTTCTTTCTGGACCTTCTCATGCAAATTCTCCTGATCAAAGTCTCCTTCCACTCTCTGAGTGCAAACATGTATGAATGGGTCTCCTGCTGTTGTCATCCCCAGAGGACTTGCAAATCCAGTCTGTTATGTGACCTGATTGTCCTCCTCCTCCTTTGGCAGTTTGCTGCAGCTGACAGATAATAACAATAATTTTCTGATGATTACATGAGTTATGTTTGCAGGAGAAAACGGTGTCTGAGTGCTTTTCAGATAAAACATGTTGCTGCTTGATGCCAAATTTGTCAACAAACTTTGGGACAGTGCAAATCACATCAATAAACTTAAACAAATGCTATTAGCAAAGTGCGGCCAGAAGATCCATCCATCTTAGTGCGGTAGGGATTTGTCATATTTTTGTCATATTTCCATGTTGTGAAGCAAGGCTGTGTTTGCTTCACAAGTCGATGTGTTTGTGTCCTGGCTGCTGAATTGCTGGTGATATTGGGTTGCATGCTTCCAGCTGTTTTGTGCACCTTCTGTGGCATTTACATGCAATTCTTTACTTTCAGAATTGTTATGGAACAGAAGATTAAAATGTGGGCTTTAGGGTTATACTAAAAACAAACAACCCTGACAGCACAGTAAACCTTTTACCATCATTTTGATCAGTTATCTGACAACAATATGAACACAAATTAAACAAAACTATAAACTCATTGTTATTCATTCAAACCCCTTGTATTTTTCTTCAAAGCCAAAGAGCCTCACTGCAGGGATAAAAGAGCCGCATGTGGATGTGGATAAAACAACCGAGCAAAGCATTCAAACTAAATTTTACCAGTTGCAAGCACTACCTCTACAGTACTACAAAAAACACAGCAGATATGTTATTCCTGAACAACTTAGAACCTCTTAGACATCCCAGATTTAAACTTTGCCGGTATGGCAACCTTTTAAACAAAATAGTTTTGAAAGAAATCCCATTAAGCAAACAGTAGCAATCTAAATTAGTATAATGTGGGCGCCAATACAAAAAGAATTAAAAATGTTAATATAGCTTTTTCAAAAGTAGGTAGTTGTCCTAATTTATGGAAGAAGGGATTATTTTGTGAAATTTGAGGGACAATAAGTCAGCATTCTGATAAGCAAATATTCTTGAAACTTAAGAATATGCAGGGTTTATTGTATCAGTAGCGGGCAGGAGAAAACCTCCTCTATTGATGCACCTTTAAAAATGAAAGTACCAAGTCAATTAACACCCACCCACACCGAATTAAAACACTGTTCTTACAGTAATACAGCTCTTTTTCTGGACAAAAATCTCCGTGACTTTGTCGTAAAAGTCTTCCTACTCTTCCTTTTTGTTTTACAAGAATGTTGACATTTTTATTTTTCTTTACTTTGAACCTTGGAGCTGAGACATTACTTGCACCATGTTTGCAGTCAGTCAAAACAAATTAAAGGACTCTTATTTAAACCTCTGGACAATAATGTTGATGTGTAATGTTTCTAATATGTAATAAAATTTCTGAAAAATACATAAATGATCAAATATAATGACTCTTTTTTTTAACTTTATTAGCAACTCTCAAAGAACTAACATAAGCTCATGTGCGCCCTCTTCAGTTGTGACAGAGCTACTGCCTGCCTGAGCTTGTGTCTTTTTAAATCTGAATCCTAAATAAGTGATGTGTGAACTACATTAACTTTTGTATGAAAAGTGAAGACATATAACAATAGTATCTATGTATAACCTTGTAATAAAGCCTTACACTAGCAGCACACATGGAGTTAGCAAAAGGGACACGCTCAACCCAGTTTGTAGGGATGAACAAGGCAGAGCTCTGTGCTGCTGACTCTGCAACTGTACAAAATATACCAAAAATACAGCAATTTTGATTATAAAAATGATTGAAATTATACAGAAATTGCATTTATAGCACAGATTACTCGAAATATATTTCTTTTATCAGTAGTATAAAACTTGTGATGGCAGCTGCAATTGCCATTATAACTTTTTTGGGTTAAACAGAGGAATTTGGATCATTCTGTTGTATTTTACAAAGTTTTGAAGTCACTTTTATGAGTTTCATTTTATCTGAACAAATCACTTGGAAAAAAGAAATGTTAATAAGACCTTAAAGTGTCAAGACAGTTTTGCTTGAGTCAGCTATTAGATGTTGAATCGTCTATCCCACATTATCCTGGCCTTCTTCTTCCAAACAGGAAGTCTCCCCGATGAAGGAGATCTCTGCTGTAAACCCCCCTCACTGATTTTCTCTTTCTCTTGCTTTTTCATTTGTTGTCACTTTTTAGTGTTGTTCTGTGATCTGTGTTAAAACTGACACTTTGAAATGAATCACAAGAACAAAACAGATACCAGAGGCTTCAAAACTTTTGTCTTTTGTTAGTCATCAAGCAAAGCCGCAGGAGCTGATGGCGCCAAGGCAGAAAAGAGACTTTTATTCTTAAGATGCTGTGCTTCTTCTTCCTGAGATGCACACAATTCATTTCGATTGTCATAAAATTAGATTAATTTAGATTAATTCAGCTTGTCTTTGCAAATTACAGCAAATACAACAAAGCACAAAAGAATGGCACACTCCTCAAAAGAAAGCTCTTAAGCGAAACATGACAGAGCAACTTAGGTACCAAGTTATTTTTGAAAAACAAGCATCTATGAGCTCAAAAAGAGCCATATATGGAGTGAGCAGATTACTCACTTCACACCTCGCAAATGCCTAGGATGTGCTGAGCGAGAGAGAGAGAGAGAGAGAGAGAGAGAGTGCACAAATGGGCCCACAGTTGCAGAGTAATAGCTAATATCATTGTAGCAGATGAGGGTGGGTGGTTTGTGGGATCCTTGTGTGTGAAATGTGCCTGCTTTTTTCTGCAAAAGGAATTTAAAATAAACCCATTTGTTAGAAAGTTATTTATTGAAGGGGACCAAGCGGAGAAAGATGGCCCACTAAGTCATCTATAAATAAAAGCTGCAGGAAGAAAATAACTTAGGTTAGTGGGACAGCTATTGTCTTTGACACAAGTACATATTTACAAATGCATTTATACCATATAGAAAGGCCACATAGTTTCATTAAGCCCTACGTGAATGTATTTATTAAATAGTTTATTTCTAGCTAAATGCTCAACAATATGTGTTTTGTCACATGCTAAGGTCTATCCCAAAAACTGAACATTTGACTTGTTCTACCATGGTCTCCACGGGACTATTGAAAAATGTACGCCATGCGGCGCTCCGTGGCTCTCCCTTCCCTCTTCTGAGTTTGAACGCTGACTGTGCTCTGAGTCTGTTTCATCCAGATCCGAGCTGAGGTCATCAGTGGAGGAGGCAGAAGGTGAAGGGGACACCCCGGCCATCTGCAGCCTGGCATGCGGCCCACAAGTGCTGTTACGGCCAGGGTGGTGTGATGCAACGTCCGGTACCAAATTCTGCTCATTCAGGGGCAAGCTCTCCAGAAGGTGGTTCAACAACTCCGCAGACAGTTCTTGGTCTATCCCCGGACAGCTGGACATGAACGTGTGCACGTCGTGCATGCACTGGATGTAGCCAGCAGCAAAACGCTCACATGCCTCTCTGTTTACTGCGTCCACATCTGAGGAAAACATACAAGACCACCAACATTGAGGCTGTTTGTCGATACCCAAATCATCTGATTTCTCAATTAATCTGATTATTGAATTGATCATGTAAACAGATAAAACTGCCATTCATTGTCCTATACAACCCAGTCTCATCCTAAAATGTGTTGTAGCCACGTTTGTCCACATGGCTACAACACATTTATGGATGAGACTTGGTTGTCCTATAGCTGGCATTAATGTAAAATGGTAAATGATGTATCCTTATTTCATGCTTTTCCAGCTTCCTTGAAGGACCACTTTACAGTCCCAGTCCCATTCACCCATGCACACACGTTCACACAACAAAGGTGGCTCAGCTTGAACTTACCAAATAACTATTGTTTTTTTTTTTTTTTTTAAAGGCCCATTTGAAATGAATTGTAACCTACTCCATATCTTAATGGAATACAGCTGAAGTTACAATTGCATTAGAAAGTGAATATGCAGAGAAAATATTGTGTTGTTTTTTTTGGGGAACTGTGTCAGAATTAAATAATGTCTTGTATTTTGAGTGCAGTAAAAGCAGCTCTGTCTTTGAAATTCTGGGACGTAGAAACCACAATTTTCTGGATTGAGTTTGCTCCACCACAGTGTAATTATTTTATGTCTGATCGCTTGAGATTGAATGGAACAATTTGCACTTGATTGCACTATCGGGGTAAAATTCCAATCTTAGATGAGGTAATTATCTTGTGTCATATTTCATAGAAATTGGGGCAATTCCCTTCAGATGACCTTGCGACCACTGTGACCCAAGCGATTACAAATTGCTATGAAGCATAAACCGTTCAAAAATAAGTATAGGCTAAATGGCGTGATATGCATGCGATTGTACTACGGGGGTAAAATTCCTGTTTTAGATGATGTCATCATCTTGTGCCACATTTTGCAGCAATTGGAGTGGTTCCCGTTCGATAACCTTGCAACCTGAGCCTTAACAAATCGCAATGAAGGATAAGATGGCCCTGACAACCGACAACAGCAGCAAAGTGGGGTTCAGCATCTTTTTGGGACTTTGAAAAATCTGACAAACACATCTAGATGTCTTCACAATATTTTTTTTTTCTTCCTGAATGTACATCAAACAGATTCAAAGTCAATATTGCAGATATCAGATTTTTAGGATTTTGTCCCATTCCGGTCCTCTTTTGATCTAATTTTCAAAGCGTTTCCAGTGGGTTTTCAATTATATTTATGCCATTTTTAGCCAAAATAGAAAAAACCTGTGGCGTTTTCTAAGACATAGTTTGTGCAAAGCAACAGGAGTTCAGAAAATTGATCAGTTTCCCATCATCCCTTTGTTTACATTCTACTGAATTACTCAAAGAGGCCATTTTATTCTTAATTTTCTCTATATATGTCCTCCATCAAGAGAAAAATGTTCCAAGAACATGTTAAAAACACCATTTTTATTGGAGTGTGTCTTTAAGGGGCTCATTAAAGGTTAATTAAATAACTCTACTCTGATTGGCTGAGCTGTGGCCTTAGCACAGCTTTAATTATAATATTATTACGCCACAAACTTTAAGTATGAACTATATTTCTTAAAAATACTGCAGTAGGTAAAGTTTTAGTCGATTAATGTTAGTTTTTTCTCTGATTGGTAAACGTCCCACGCGCGTGATACTTACCTTGATCACGGTTTTGCATGACGCTCTCCACCCGGTTAACGGTCACCTCCAGCACCTCCGCGTTCTCCATTTTCGCATGTAGCTAGATCATTAAAAAAACACACATTTATGGCATAAAACGTTTTGATTAATAAAGTGTTTGGAGACGAAATCTTACGTCCGCATCCGCGACGAGAAGCCTGAGTTCGTGTAAACTGTCGCTGATGCGGGCCCGCCGCCTCTTTTCCACCAGAGGTTTCCTCATCTGCCAGAGGAACAGGAGCAGAGCGAGGTCACCGGGTCAGCCCCACCGCGCTCGGCCCGCAGAAGTGTCCGCTCCCTCTTACCTTCCTGTCGGCCGGACCTCCGTCTGCTCCGGGCCTTCTGCTCATCATGGTGCTCTTTCGTGTCAGGAGGATGCGCGGTAATCCGGGGAGCCGTTGGAGGCTGTCAGAGGCGCAGATGGGACGCAGGCAGAGGAAGAGCCGTTGATGCTGCTGCTGTCTGAGGGGTCAGGGGGGGGGGGGGCGTCCACGCCACTGAGGGTCATTTGCATGTAAATCAGGGGCTTAAGGGAGGGGGGGGGGGGGGGGGGTCATTGGATTCTCCTCCCTCTGAAAGAATCAAATGTGTGTTTGAACTTTAGAGCCATTTCCAGGAAATGTCAGAAGTTTCTTTAGCATCTGTGGGTAAAGAGTCTGCTTTCATGTTCACCACAAATGTGATGTATTTATTTTTTAAGTTATCATATACTGTGTGTTTTTTTTTTGCAATCCTAGTAATCTGACTAGGTGTGTGCAAATATTGGTGACTTTTCGAGTAAGCGGCAGTAGTGGTCAAATTCTCGCTCCAAAGCGCAGAAATCAGTGAAAACAATGTGGTCCTTGCAGTCAGTGACCGCTGCAGGCCATGATAGTAATGAAACAAAGCTGATACAATATAGACGTTTTTGAGGTTAGGACCAACTGTCTGTCTTTGTTTTTTTGTGTGTTTTACTACACTTTGGTGATGTCTTTTTGGGCTTATTCCTTTCCTTTGAGGGCTTTTTAAACCTTTTTGAGTTTTTTTTCCGACAATATGGTCTTGGCAGTCCTTGACCATAATAGTACAGATACATGTTTGAAAATGAGCAGGTAGAAGCTTAGCTTATTAAAGCATGTACCTTAAAAAGAAAAGAAAGCTAAACAAAATCAAACAAACACACAAAAAAATCAACATTACTTCATTATATTTGTCTAATTCATGTGGTAAAATTGTGGCAACAACCTGTGGCTACTTGACCTTCAGAGCCTTAAGGGCCAAATGAGAAGAACAGATTTATTTGTTTATGTGATCGAAATAAGATAACAATTTCTTATTTTGCTGTTCACGTAATTTAAATTCAGAAGTTTACAATGACCATCTAATAGTGAATAATATGAAAAATTTCACATAAATGCAGATTTAAAATCTATTAAAAAAAAGAATGTTTTTTCTAGTCATCAAATCAGAAATTCTGTTATTTTAGTATGTAGATATATTTCTCTTCCATGTAAGGAAATAAAAAGTATCCCATTGTAAAAAAAAAACTGAAATTAAATTGTTCATTTGAATGTAAAGTTTTTGTAAGGCTTCAAAAATGCAGGCTGAATGGTTGGCCATCACACATTTTCACCAGATCTGTCCCTCTTTGCAAAAAGTATAGACCTCGCTGATTTAAACCACTAGATTTAAAAGAGGATTAAGATGAAACATTGTGTTTTCAAAGGGGTCCTCTTCCAACCAGATACAAGCACAGATGACGAAGCAAAAGGGGAAAAAAAATACCAAACAGTTTTAATCTACAGGACCACTTAACAGACAAACATCCACAAACAACAATTATATTTACAATTTTACAATCATCTGATTTCCTCCAGTTATTAAATTGAAAATATCTGATTTAATAACATCTCATTTCTAAATCTTTTATCATTAAGTCTCCCTTAAAGAACGGGGAGGAAAAAAAAAACAAATGTTCCTGTAAATTGTTGTCACAGAGTAGGGGGGGGGGGGGGGGTAAGACGTGAAGTAAATGCTTGCAGCATTAAAGCCAACTGTCATTTTTTTCCACAAAGGAATATATAAAATACATTCCAGAAGCACGTGGTCTATTTCCTAGCTTTTTAGGACAATTTTTTGACAGTGGCGATTGCTCATTTTAACCACAGAAACCAAATATTAAATAAAGTTTGAGTGTTACATTTGTGAGAGACATACAATTTTGAAGCAAATCCAAAAGTGGACAGATAATATGCACAGATGCATCAGATCTGATCCCTGCATGTTTGCAGCTTAATCTCAGGGAATTGATTTAAGAAGAAAAACAAAAACAAAACAAAAATAAACACTTCTGTCATTTTCCTCATGATTAATCTTTACATTCTAATTTGCCAATCATGGTTTCGGTAATTCGTCTTTGATATTACATACCCAAGCACTGCTTTTAAAAGTCAGTCATTGTTACCAAATTGAGTGTATGATGAACCATCAGCCTTAAAAAACTACACCGAAAATCTGATTTGGACTGCAATTCATTCAGAAGAATAGTCATTTAAAACAAAGCTGCACATTTTATCTTCGTATTTACACTTGAATCACCCTCATAAATCACGTGGACATGGTCATGACTCGCTACATATGCTGGCCAAAGCTGTTCAAATATGCCAATGATCATTTGCTTTTGTTGTCAGTTGACACATGAACATTGTTTTGCATGGATATTTGGCATGAATGTTAGCTCAAAATAAAGGATCAGTATAGAACATATGACCACTATAACAGCTCTAACTGTAAAATATTGCAACATCTGGCATATTAGACTTACTGACACCTAAAACTAAAGTACGCCTGGTGAATATGAAAAAAATAAAATGCAAAATTAATCTTCTTTTTTTACAGTTCAGTAGCAGTGGCCTATTGATAACTTTATACCCGTGTAATTTGTCACTTGAGCCAATTTGTAATATCACAACATTTCCGGATGATAGTGTTGGGAACATGTTTCTGAGGAGGATATTCAGCTTTAAATAAAATACGGAAAACACTGCCATATTTGGGAGCTCTACTTCAAAGTAAAAGCTTGACACAATCTCATTCCTTCAAAAGGAGTTTGACATGCACCTTAAGTGTCCTAATATAATTCAGTATTCAATCATTTTCACTTAAAAATCGCAAAAAAATACAAAAATTATCAATATGATGGTCAATGTATTTTTTTTATTTTTAAAGGATTTTATGTTGACAGAAGCGTGGAGGCTTTTCCCTGAGACCCACACAGCGTTTGTTCGTCAGAGAAGACGCTCTTCTGACGTCACAGAGTCCCGGGGGCGAGCCTGCGCAGCTACTATAAAAGCTCGCCGGTCCGGTGGTGGAAACAAGCGCACCGAACCAGACAGGAGGCAAAGCAAATCAAGCACTGATCTGATAAACATGGTGAAGATCACCTTCCAGCCTGTGTCGGCGCAGAAGCCCGAAAAAGACAACGATCCGGACAAGATCACTTTACCACAGCCTTACGTGAGTTTGCACACTTTATTTGTATTTATTTCATTCTGTTGCATTTATTTTTTGATCTATTTTAAGAATGTTGTGCACCTCTTAGGAGTGTTTTCGTGGGAAAAAAAAATCGAAATAACGTAATTACTTCTGGATTAATTGTAATTGTTTTCCTTAATCTAATCATTTCTACTTAAAAAAAATCACGAATTTTCAAAAATGTAAAGGAAGAAACATATAAATGATTACACTGTTTTGCAAGATTTTCAGTCTGCTGTTTAGAATCTTGCACGTGTTGTGCAGGCATGTACTTACAGGGGAATCGGTCCATCACTGCATCCAGTTCGGCGTTAACATTACGTCAGCTACTAAAAAAAGACTGCAGAACCCATCCCATTAAGCAAAGTGGGTCCTAATCAAAATCATGAAAGTCGTTAAATTAAAAATTCTTATAAAGTAAAAATGTCATTGTTTTTTATTTTTAGTATGTGATATTTATTTATTTATTATTATTGTTATTATTATTATTATTTTTTATAAATTGTGAGGGGGTGGGGGGTGGGTAGTTTGGTGCAGAACTTAAGTCAAGAGGTGTTTCACCTCTTTATTCCTGCAGGGGGCGCTTAAAGATACAGATTGTAAAAAATTCCGGATAATTGTGTGTCAAGCATCTATGAGATCTGAAAAGATTGCAGTGCAGCATTTGCAGTATACAAAAATTAAAAAACGGGTACTTGCAAAATACAATACAATCACTTATCGCACAAAGGGAAGAACTAAACATTTCACTCACAAATTATCAGTTTGTATTTCCTGTTTGATAAATGCATTATCATCAGTTTGTATTTCCTGTTTGATAAATGCGTTTGACCATTATGTTTGAAAATGTCTATATTGAACGACGTATTCCTCAAATGAGAAGTATATATATTTTTTTTACCTTTTTAACGGATTAGGATGTATGTCCTGTCGTTAAAGGGAGCTTTTTTGCCTTGAGGTCAGCTAAACAAATGTTTTTTTTTTTTATCTTCTCTCATGCTGTTCTCTGCGAAACCACTCGATGACACATCTATCACTTGTGCAAAGACAAATTACCATTTGTTTTTGACGTCAGCAGAAGGATGCTGTCAATATATGAATAGGCGTCACAGCTCGTACGCACAGATCTATTAATATACCCACCTCTGCTGAGGGACTCCTGCTCCTCGCAGTTGTCCTCATTCTGGCTCCCACTCAGTGAGTGCAGCTTTAATATCTACAAATATGGAGCTTGGAAGTAGGGCTCCGAGAATAGACCCAGACGGACACGTGTCGGCATCTTCGTCAGAGCCTGGCACAATGTGTTCTCCTCACTTCCGCTCTCCATGGCAACAGTAGTAGGGAGGAGGCGGCAGATTGACTGAGAGACTGTGGGTGGGCATCTGGCATGTCTTATTCCACTCCATCCTACGTCTACCAGATCTCCTCGCCTGACAAACACTTTGGCACCTGCCCCTACCGTCACAGAATTGGCTCTGCTGTAATTCAGGCTTTCTAAAGGGCAGGATGGCTCAGGCTGGTGCAGCTTTGCTTCAGGTAATCAGTGGGTTAAAACATTTAAGTTGACCTTGGTCTCTTCATCTTCACAGGAGAAGGTGATTCCTCATGCCAAGCCGGTGCAGGTGATTCCTCTTGGTGGCTCCAGGAAGCCTTTTCCAATTGGCCTTTGCTGTCTCGCCTTCGGTCTGCTGGTTTTCCTGACGGGACTGGTGCTGGCCTCAGTCTTCACTTACCGTCACTACTTTATACCTCAGGTATGAGATTTTTTTTTTTTTAATGATTTTTTTTTTTAGGTTAAATATTCAAATCTGTTTGAACTTAAATGGATTTTAACCTGTGTTGCATCTCTTCCACAGCACATACCAGAGGACAGCTTGTTCCACTGCCGGGTCATCTACGAGGACTCCATTTTCGCCCCCCTAAGGGGACGACAGGAGCTTGAGGAGAATGTCGGCATTTACATCGAAGACAATTATGAGCAGATCAGCGTGCCCGTGCCACACTTCGGAGGCAGCGACCCGGCTGACATTGTGCACGACTTTCAGAGGGTAGGTTTTCACATTGTTTTTATTCATTATTCACCTGTTGGTGTTCCCTTTGATTTATTCCAGTGTCTTTAATTTATCCGTTTTAGGGGCTCACTGCTTATTTCGACATTGCCTTGGACAAATGCTACATCACAGAGCTGAACACAACCTTGGTGATGCCGCCTCGAAGCTTGTGGGAGCTGCTTATCAATGTCAAGGTGAGGTGTCTCCCATATTTCCTGTTAGAGAGGCTGTTTGAAAATAAGAGGTTCATGCCTTTCAGCAAAAAAAAAAAAAAAGGGGAGGACGGCGCGTCCGTTCTGTCCTCTGTATTCCTCCTGCTCAGTGATTAATGGCTGTCTCTTTGCCACAGAGGGGGACGTACCTTCCTCAGACGTACATCGTCCAGGAGGAGATGACGGTGACAGGGCGGGTGAGGAACATGAGGCAGTTGGGCCCATTCATCCACAGACTGTGCTTTGGCAAAGAAACCTATCGCCTGAGACGCCGGAATCAGCGCCAACGTGAGTTTCTATCTACTTCAGGCAAAATGAGATGTTAATTTATGCAAAAAAATGGTTGCTAGGTCACTTTAGTTTGTTAGGTTTTTTTTTTTTTTTTTTTTGATGGAAGTTGAGCCCTGTGACATCTGCAGAGTCAATGTATGCGATTGGCAAAAGAGGGTGTGTTTCCCAAAATTTGCATGCCAAATGGAGGCTTTCTCATACAGATCTGAGAAAGTGAAACCTCTTCCTGTTATTGTGTGTTTTTGTGTGGGCGCAGCATTGGGAGCTTCCTGCTGTGTGAGTCACTTGTAGTGTCCACACGCACTGTGGAGGAGGCAGAGCTGCAAATGCGTACACGCTTTGCTGTCCCTCGCGTTGATTGGCTCCCGAAATGATGCGACAAACACCCCAACCCCACCCCGGCTCATGTATGGCTGCGAGTGTGGGGAGGGCCACTGCTGACTCAAATGTACAGGCTCTGTAGGCTGGTACAGATCAACTAAAATGACTGGGTTAGATGTTTCTCATGGCAGCTTTCTCTTCCAGGTATCGAGAGGCGTGAGACGAAGAGATGCCACAAGATTCGTCACTTTGAAAACACTTTTGTGGTAGAGACCGTCATCTGTGACAGGTTCTAAAATCTGAGGCGGAAATCACAGCCATCCAGCACCCAAGCCAACTTGAAACCATACCTCTGGAATTCCTTAGGCGTCTAAAAACTGCACTTTAAGAGCAAACCATGTTTGTCTTTAGTTCTTATCTCAACTTGAAATGCTCTTTTATTGTTCGTGGACGATGTGGATGTTATTTGTCGTTTGAATTGTCTAAATCTTATTTATCTGTAGTTGGTCTTGAGCAGAAAACATGTTTTATTTTTGAGTCCTTCTGTGCAGCTTGGATGAAGCTGCTCGCACTCTACTCATGTGCACAGTAGTCTCTCCATATTTGTTTATTCGTCAACAAATTGCAAGACATACCTCATGTTGTTAATATGTTAATTTCTTTGTTTCTATTAGTACTGAATTATGTACATAACTGATTGTTCTTGAGCAATATATACTGTAAATTAGTTTCTTTAACATCATGTTGCATAGATTTTTATGGAAAAATTCACTCGTGAAAGATCATTTCTGAATGTTTCTGTGTCACTTTTACATATTTCTTGGATATCAAGGCTTTTGACTGTAATTAGTAGCAGTGCTGTAGATGGATAGAGGGAACCAAAGTCTGCATTCAGTGATGATTTTAATTTTTTTTAGTTTAGATCACTCACTGTAGATGATGTATCAAAGGTTTTCACCTTATTTAGGCTCTTCCTTTTTCTTCACAAAGATATTCCTGTAGTCTTTAGCTCCTTGGTCTATCACATTCTAAATGACTGATCTTCCCAAATGATGGAATAGATTTGGGTTGTTTTGTAATGTTTATGTTCCATTGTCTTTAAAAGTTCCTGTTTCTGTACAGTTCTATTCTCTTATCTCACTGCTTTAAAAATAAATGACTAAAACTATTTGGTGATTTGGAGCTCCTGGTTTTTGTTGGATGATTTTGACACAGGTTTAATAATTCTTAATTAAGAAATGTTGCCACAGACTGAAAATACGAAGTGAAGTGAACTAACTCACATTTAATAACTCTGCAAAACAAGTGTTACTATACATATTTATGTTTCTCTGATTTTCTTTATACAATTCAGATGTCAGTTATGTTGCTCAAAAATTAAATTTTACTAATCAAAACTGGAAAACAAATGATGAAATGCCAAAAGGGAAACATATAAATTTTAAAGTCAGCAAAGATGAGAATCATGCAAACTGAAAATGTTTCCAGTCAAAGCTAAAATGTCTCGGAAACAGCTCTTGATGAAACCTTCACAGTATCTTCACATTTCAGCTTAATTAAGTATGCATTTGCATTTAGGTTTGAAACCATCAACACTCTTATAGTGACTGCTGTTTACAGCTGTCCCTCGTGTCAAAAATTGCACATTTGGAATTTTAAAAGTACATTAGGAAGTTTAAAATGACAGAAAAAACATTTTCAAGAACAAAACATGTACAAATAAACAGCAGAATGACACTAAGAACAGACAGCTGATGTCTTTATGAACCATTAAACCACACACTTTGAAACGTGACGGATGGTAATCCGTGACAGTGTCAAATTCGCAGGAAATATAAAAAATAAATTACTCTTGCATTAAATTTCTGAATACAAATATTTCAAATAATTTACGCCTATAAAATAAATCCATTTTACTGTATTTGTTTTAGCGCCGACATGATATAAACAGGTGTGTTAGACCAGCTAGAAAGTTTATGCCATTTAAAAACAGCTGGTGACAAAAATAAACTATGAACTAATGGATAAAAATAAAATTGTTGGGGTTTTTAAAGGATTATTAACCTTGTTCCAAGAAAAACTCAAGGAACCAAAGAGAATTTATGGTTGAAGGTTTTTCATTATTAATAAACCCTTAGACAACATAAAAAATTACAGTGTGTTTCGAATTTAAGTACAAGGAATTAAATTAAGGGGTATTTTAAATTATTTGCAACCAAAGTTCATGGATTTGAAATTCAAGGTAACTGAGTTCTCTGAATTTTTGCAAGAGAACTGAGAGCGCTTCCAGCTTGAACTTTTCTCTTAAAAACAAACATCACACTGTGGCTTTCCGGTCAGAGCTTTTACTTTGCTACAGTCTTCCCTTAGCATATCATTGTCGCACCATTGCTTCCTGCTGCTGGGTCAAAATATGTAGCGTTAAGTTCACCTCAGCAGGTTCTTTAAACTAAACTCATATCTGCTGCAGCTCTACCGTTGTGTCAGGGCATGCAACACTTCCTCAACAACTGCCAGTTCTTTTTTAAACTTCACGACCATGAAAAAACAAAGGTATATATACAAGTTAGAGAGTGTACAATAGAAAGGTGGTCCCACCATGAGGCGTGTAGAGTTCAGACTTCAGATGTACTGAAGGTGTGTTTCCTTTCTCTGGTTAATGAAATCCTGATGGACTGTCTGGGGCTCCTCGCCTCTCGAGCAGCAAAGTAGTAACACAGAGCGTCCAGACAGCAGGTGATGTTGGACAGACACATGGTCACCTGGATGAAGAGGTTGATTTTTCTCATGGAGCTGCAGTCGTGAATCTTTTCTTGGTGCACCTGCATACAGAATCGAGAGTTTCGTTTCAGTTTGTCAGTTTGTTTGTTTTCATTTTCAAGTTGAAACTTAAAAAATTGATGTGCATCCATTCATCTTTAAAGTTAAATTAAATTATATAATCAAAAACAAAAAAAATCCAGATCAAAAGGTTCAGATCTGCTCCACTGTGCTCATCTCGGCTCTTTTGAAACAGACTATATCGTACATCTGTTGTGGCGGATCTACTTTGAATTTTCATTTGTCAAGATCAAAGAAGAACTAAAGTGAAAGAATATTTCTCATACTTCAACCCCCTTATTTACTTCAAAAAAAAAAAGTGCAGCTGGAAGATCAGCACCACCCACCACCAACGGTAAAAATCCTCTCTGTGATTGTTTAAACTAAAACGTACTTGTAAAAATAGTGATTATTCAACCCAGAATGAAAGTTTTTTTTTTAATTTTATTTATTTAAATCACAGGATCTGAAAAAGTTACAGCTGTTTTAAGATCTTGATTCTTTCCTAGTTTTGTGTGAAAAGAAACTGACAAAAGTTTCTCACCAGAAACTGCAGGAAAATGGCCAGGTGACTTGGGGTGAACGGTACCAAAAAGGCACACAGGCTGCTGTAGATGACCTTCACACAGGCCTGGCACTGGGAGCTGTTCTTGCCGGATTGCTGCAGTGCACAGATTGTTCGAACTGAACAGCAAATGATCACCAGAGCAGGCCCAAGGAACCCAAACACCTCCAGGCAGATGATCACCGAGGGATTCCACCTATTCTTTGAAAACCTGTGGAAGCATCTAAGGCTCTCATCATCTATATCCCCTTTGAAGCTGTGGATGATTGGAAAGACTGCAGCGAACACCACGACCCAGATGCCTATGCAGATGATCAGAGCTGCTCTGGGGGAGCGCAGCTGCTTGGCTTTGAAGGGGTAACAGATTCCTATCCATCTATCTCCTGCTATGCACATGACGGTGTAGATGCTGCCGTATATTCCGACAAAATAAAGGTTTTCCAGGATGGAGCAGAACTGCTGGAGTTCGACGGGCCAAGAATTATTTGTAGCGTGCATTTTGAAGGGAAGTGGGAGGAGGAGAAGCAGATCCATCAGAGCCAAGTTTGTCATGTAGATGGTCGACTCGGTCCACTTCTTCAGCCGCACGCAAAACACCACCAGGGCAAAAACGTTTAGAACCATCCCAAAGAGGAAGATGGGAATGTAGATGATCAGCTCCACGTATTTCATGGTGTTGTCCACCTCATCAAAGGAACAGCTGGTGTTCATGGTGCTGCAGGAGAGAAAACAGATTTCTCTGATAAAATTCAAAGCCTGTTATTGTAAAACACATGCCGCTTGTTTTAATATCTTTTGTTCCCACATGCAGACAGTTGCATTTTAAACCTCACTACTGAGACATCCGAAACCTCTCAGGCGCGTGGGTACACCAATGAGTTTATCGTCTTTGAAAAGGCCCAACACACCATGAGAACTCTTCAGTACATTACTACAAGTCCCATGTTAGTTTGGGCAAAGAAAGTTTAAAAAAAAAAAAAAAAAAGCTTTATCGCAAAGACAATGAGATGTAAGTTGCAGCAACTTTCTTGAGGCTTTTGTCTAAAAGGAAATCGCTCATCTGGCATCTGCATCTGCAACAGAGTCAAGTGTTTTCATCATGTACATATTGAACAGAACTTAAGCCCTTTGAAGCTCAAGTTTAAACTTTCAAGCAATTTCAAAAGACATACTTAAAGCTCTTGAGGAGAGCTAAGAAAACGTCAAAAATGTCGAGAAATAACGACTATAAAAACTCCTGAATGCTCACAAATGTGACCCTGAAATCTCCTGCATCTCAGCCTACATGGAATAATTTCCTAAATTTGACATCCAACAAAATAACTGGTGGTAGACAGAAAAAGCCGGCTGTGCTGGTTGGTTCTTAGCTGTCTTGCACAGTGGAAAATGTTCAATGTTGTTGTGTTCTTACCTTGACTGGTCTGGGAGAAATTTTCAATGTGTGTGTCTGTTTCACTTAACTGTGCCAGACGCGCTTCTGCTTTTCTATCTTTGTTGTTTCATCACCACTTCCTGAGTCATGCCACACATTATGTACATGTTTGCTGTTTTTTTTTCCTACTGTCTGATGCATTAAGATGCTTGACTGATCTCAGAAAAATGATTAAAAAATATACATTTGGTTAAATTCATTTTCTTTCATGTGCTTTAGGTGTTTTGTCATAAATGCAATGTGTTTTTTTTTTATTTTTTTTGGCTGACCACTTTATAAATGCAAAGCTCCACCCCCTGTGCAACAATGATTTAATGATAAGAGTAGAGATTGTTAGAATTGAAATAGAGGAAATGTCACTGGTGACTAACGGCACGGGTTTCTCATGACTGTTGCTGACTGTGGTTTTTGTTTCACAAGAAAAAAAGAATTCTACTTGATGCATTGCAGGTAGAAAAAGCCCCGACGTTGTGTCTGTGAAAAGGCTGGCATGTCTGAGTGAGGGTGACAAACAAAGCCGGGATGTTTGGGCCCAAAAGGGATCGCATTTCCTCTTTATGTCAATCCAGGAGATCCTGATCGTCAAACAAAAGTGTGAATAATGAAAAGTCAGAATGATACGAGAACGAAATGGAATGAATTGATCATTGATTACTTTGAAAGGGTCTACAGGGCCTAAAAGTGAACACTGTGGTCTTTATGAATGATAGATTTCTGCCTTAAGAAAGCTACAACTTTGTCTAACAAGAACAAGCGAGTGTTTGTTCACAGACTTCCTGTTGGATTGATTTAAAAGTCGATTGTTCTTTGACAACATACTAAATGGAAAAAACAAAACGTGTTGTTTACTTCTGTCTATGAGCAGGTTAAAAATGCCCCACATTGAGGTCACTGCGTTCAAGTTGTGAAACTATTCTCTCTGACAATGCCTCTTCGAGTCTCTAGTCTTTGGCTTGACTCTAAACACGAGCTTATCACTACTTTTTGTTACTATTGCTGTTGCTTAAAAAAGCCTGAATGTACATATTTATTGTTTTTTGTTGAAATCAGGACACTGGTTTTTCATTTTTTGTTTTGTTTTTAGCAGGGCCTGCATGAAATCCCCACACCAGTCAGCACAGGGATGTTGTTAGTGTCAGCAACAGTCCCGTATGAGAATGAATGACTAGTCAGAGTGTTCGAAAGCGACAGAAGCAGATTTGTACTGTGATTATGTTTGTCAGTTTTCTGGTTTCAATTACTGAGATGAATCTTTGATTTTTTTCAAAGTGTGAGAATATTCTTCATCTGCCAAAGTGTCGTCTCCCTTTGATGTTTATGTGGTTCAAACAAAATAAAAAGAAATGTTGGCTTGAAGGAAATAGAGCTTTAGGATTTGATTGTAAGTGTTGCTTTTAATTAGAAAGATGTTTTTCTGTGGAGGGGGAGAAAAGTCAGCACAGTGCCCCCTGCTGGTAGAAATGAGGTGCTCACAAATCATGTTCTTCTAAATCAAAACATAAGTCCCGATTTTTTATTTACATTTTTTTATTTTTTGAGTAGTATTGACCAAAACTTTTTACAGCAGTTCTACAGTGAAAATATGAAACGTTAAGGTGGTAAATATTGTAAAAGACTGAAAACAAAAACATTTCCAAATGTTTGATGTGTATTTATGCTAAATTTGTATGCGTTACCATAGAAAACTAACAAAGAAAGAATATGAAAACATAAAGTATGTTCCCAAAAAGTTGTATCACTTAAAAATGGATATATTTGCAATAGAAATTAGAAACGTTCTGCTAAGTTATGTTCTTTACTTGTTGTGTCTTGCATGTCACCTTTTATCTTACATTATTATTCCCTGAATATCTATGAAGCGACTGTCTTTAGATTTCCCTCCAGACAAAACAAAACACCTAAAAGCTACTAACGAATTACAAAATGCTTCTCATAATATTTACTTTTTTATAGATGGAGGAACAAACCTCAACTTTAATGAGTTTTAATGGGGGGGGAGACAAGACTAAACACATTTGTAGGGATTGCAAAAATGAAAATGAAGTGTTTGGTTCTATGAAGTAATTTAGTTCATTAAATGAATAAAAACAGATTAAAGTGACGGAGTACAAGCAGAAAACAGATTTTGTTTTTGATCCTCATGATTTTGACTCTGAACAGTTACATAATATAGTATTTAAAGTTACTGTATTACATACATTTTGAGTTAATCTCAACACTTGAACTTAATCAGATTTCCTTTTTGACAAAACTAGCTCAGATAGAAAAAACTAATTTCTTTTCCATTGTATTTTTCCAACATCTAAATTCTAAAAAAAAAATTTTTTTGTTTAGTTTTTATTTCCTCTTTGACAGAGTCCCAGTTAAGTAGAATTAAGTGTGAATAATAATGAAAAGAATGGATAGATTGTAATATAAGCCAAAATGTGATGTTCATGCATGCGCATGCCAGGTCTGAAGAGGTTTACACACGTGGAACTATGGGAGTAATTATATCCTCCACACAGCTTTAAAATAGTCTTAAAAACAGAGAAAAACAAATAACAGAAAAAAACACATTGTGTATAAAAATTCAAGGGAAGTAAAAGTTTCAAAAAGGAAAACTGAATATTAGAAATCAACATATGAGAAAGGTAAAGATAAGGCGTACTGGACAAACCAGCCAGTCTTTAAGAATCCTTCATGTGAAGCAACAATTGAATCATTCAGTGTTTTATTGTCAGTCAAAGGACCTGCCGGATTTTTTAGCATAAAAAGCACAAAAAAACCGGAAAAAATTAGCAATTTTAGAGCCGAGGTACACAACGACAAACAAAGAGTCATGCAAACATTCACACACACAGACAGAGCCGCTCTAGGAGGCCATGAACTTCCTCAGTGTGATGACGATGAGGGTGAGGAGGACCGACACCCCCAGGAAGACAGCTATAACTATGGCTGTGATGGCCCCCGGTCCCAGGAAAGCTGTGCAAACACACAAATAAATAATTGGACATCCAGCAATTCAATCAACCAATCAGAAAGTTGTCTGACTTGATGGATCAATCAAGGACGACCCAGTTTCACCTTCATCAAAGGGCTGAGAGGATGTGAAGATCTCAGGATAGCTGAAGGTGAACGTCACCACAGAGACTGCGGATGTGGCATCACCGGGGGGCTCTCCGGACCAGGTCTCCTGGTGGTCCAGAATTGTTAAGGCAGAGTCTGTCTCTATGAAAATAATTACAATTCACAAAATTGTCATACAAAAATATCATCATTTAATAAATGTAAGAACCTTTTCATGTAGTAAACTCTAAAACTGTATTAAATTCCTAACATATTGAAGGAATTCTCATTGATAAGGCCCACTGTATTAGAGACTGGCTTACACTATATGACCTTTAACTAAATTAAATGAAAACATATTGGCCCTGAACACAAAGTATCCCTTCATTTCTCCTCATGCAAGCCTATCTTCAGAAACCTGGTGTAGTTTTTGACCAATCAATGTCCTTTGTAAATCATTTAAATTTCCTTAGGGATTATTAAAGACCTATTCTATTCTATTCTATTCTATTTATTTAAGCTACTTGGTCAAAAACAGTATTTATCACATTTCTAAACTAAGGAAAATGGTAAAAAAAAAAAAAAAGATGACCCATGGATTGTAATCCATTCTTTATCTCATCTCATTTAAATAATGGCAGTTTAGATGAATCCACAGCGAACTGCCCGTAGTTAAAATGCTGCTGCAAGGCTTTGAACAGGAAGCAGTAAAAGGGCTCACATTTCATATCATCACATAACAGCCAAAACAGACATGATAGCGATGAGATTTCTGATCGCAATATCTTATTAAAACAGCACCTTCTTGATGCCCAAACCCAGCTATCCAAACACTGAGTGATTCACTTACTTGCATACCAGCACAACCACAATCAAAACATGTTTGCTTTGGCATCTTTAGTGTCTTTCTTAGTGAAGTCTCATCGTTTCACTACAAAGGGAACCCATCACTGATCTCTCCGTGGCGCATCAGAGAAATTCAAAGTATTAGAGGTGCTATTAACGCACAACTGATGTGAGTATTTTGATGCTGCTTTGTTGACTCAAGGTCGTGTGCAGCTTCCTGTCCTGTAGATGGTTAAGTCTGAGGCTCCCTCTTCAATGAGGCCTTCAGCTGGAGGCACAAAAGGCAGCTTGTGCGGTCACGGAGGGCAGCGGGCTGCAGCCAGTAACGGCCGGCCAGGCCCAAACCAGGCACCAGCTCGGCACTGAATGTCAAACAAACTTGTTTGTTTAAGAGTCCCTGCGTGCAAACGGCTGTGCTCCTCTGGATTTTATGTGAAGGAGCAAAATAAAAGCAAATATGTTTTCTGTTGGTGTTTGTTTACAGCTTTGCTCAGGACAGTAATTACCGAACTGGATCCAGCAAACATCATGTTAAATGTGCAGCGTCACTGAAAAACCATCCACCTTACCAAGTCTATTTAGTCCAAATACTGATTTAGTTCATTTATTACACTTAACCCTTATGCTATCCTATGGGGTCAAAATGACCATTGACGTGATCTCCCTACCATGACAAAGGTGGATAAAGGTCTGGAGGATTTCATGCAAGCCATGGAAACCAGTGAAGATCACAAATCATTGATGAAAAAGGTTCAGCGCACTGTCTAGTGGGTCTAGATGACCCAACTCCCAATGTTAAAGTGCCTGGGACAGCACAAGGGTTTATACACAGTGGTAACATTAAAGATAAAATCCCGTTTGAGAACATATTTCTAAGAATTATTCTCTTTTTTTTTACTTGTAATTTATTTAAAGCAAGTCATTGTATTTGCTGCCTGTTAAACCTATATTAAAGGCCATGTAACACAGCCGTTGTGCGCATATAGCATGGATGTAATATGGTCATACATAAGTGGAAAAAGTAAGAAAAGTCATGGTCTTTATGTGACATTTTTTAACAGATTTATCATGAATAAAGCACGTTAAAACCATGGAAGAAGTATGAAAAAACAAAGAAAACATGGAACATGAACTGTGCGTGATTATTGTGCTGTTTATGTGCAATTTATTAGTGATTCCTGCATCAATTACAGAATTTTAACATATGTGTGCTGTATTCTGTTTTTATCTAAAATTGCATATTATTCAAGTGAAATATTGTTTTTTTTAACCGTTTTAATTAATTTAAATCTAACTTTTATCTAATTTTCATTCTTCTTCAATTAATGCAATAAATCCTCCATATGGATAAGGTGTCTGCTTTTTTTAGGCTTTCATACACTGTAAAAACAACACCCATAGAAATAAGTCCAAAATTCGTACCTTATTGGCAGATATTCTTACAATAAGCAAAAAAATAAATAAAATAAATAAAAATTCTGCCAATGGGGTATGAAAATTGTCATTCACACACCATTAACACATCAGGAATTACAAAGAATGCTCTCTGATTTTTGTTTTTAAATCTGCAACCCTCTTCCGACTGTGTAACTTTCTTTTCACCCAGCAGGTCTTCTGTCCGTTTGGCAGACTGCGTGGCGGGGTGAGTTCAGACCCTCAAAAAACACAACAGGCCGTTTGTTGCAACTTCAGGGCCTTCTTAGTCTGAACTTCACACCTTTCAGACAGATGACAAAGCTCTCAGGCGGGTGTATGTGAAAAATAACCAAGCAGAGCTGGGAGTGAAGTAGCCAAACATGACATTCATGACATGTGAGTGTCCTTTTTTCAGCCTTCCCCTCATCAACCTGCAGAATTTGAGCATTTTCTTTGATTGGCAAACAGGATCGGGGAAAGCGTGGGTGTGAGTCATCTAAGTCAGTTTCCGTGTGCCGAGCCAACAGATGAGGCTGTGAGTCACACTGTTTTGATCTTTGTGGTGAAAATCAGAACTGTCACATGCCGAGTGTGACAGTCACGCCACTTGTGTGGATCTAATATTTCAGTTTCATGTGGAGGAAAACTGATTAGACTTTAAGGATGTTCATTTTCCAGATTCAGTGTTTTATATGAAACTCTTTTGGCACCGCCATCCCCATCGACCTGAATTCTGACCTCAGAGTCTTAAGGCTGCTCTACCAAGATTTTGTCAAGCTCATCTAAAGGGAAGTCGGAATATCTGATTGCTCTTGAGCAGCTCTGAAACTAAAAAATAAAGAACGAACAAAACAAAAAAATGTCATCTGAAATACCAAACAGGACTCCACTTTAGAGATCTGCAGGAGGGTAACAGTTAGCATGCTGTTCAAAAGTGAAGCATCATGAGAGCAGTGGGCCGTCAAAGAGAAGCTTTCAGAACTTAAACCAACAGCTCTCACAATTGATTTTCTGTGAATGACTGGAAAAGACAGGCAATTCACACACTCTTGATTTTGTTTCTAAAACATCTAGATTAGGATCAAAGTTTTTTTTTTTCTAAAATAAGTTTTATAGCAAGAGAAAATCAAGTGAAAAATTGGATTGGTCTGAAAAAAAAGCTCTTTAATTTACATTTAGTTGCAGGAAAAGATCTGTTTCAATCACATAAGTCAAAGCAAAACATCAAATACTGCTCTGAAAAAGGTTTTACCTGAGTGCACAGAGACCACAAAGAGGCTGAAAAGGAGCAACAGGACAACTCTGCAGGTACTGCTGCGAACCATAGCGGCTGTCTCCAAAACCCTTCAAGCTGCGATTTCTAACGACTGGCTGACCCTGAGAGGGGAGCAAAAGAGGAGCACAAGGGAGTCAAGGAGGGAGAAAGGTAGGCAGCCCGGGGGTGAGGGAAGGGGTGGGACTAGGCGTGAGCCGGGCATCATCCGTAAACTTTACTGACTTCCTGTTGACACTTTGGCTTTAGCACTGAAAAAAGAAGGGATCATTCCATGAAAGAAAGACAAATCAATCTATTTCTTAATTCATCTATCTGACTGAGTCACAGCTTTAGCAAAGATTCCCAGACCTTCCTCTCTAGTCACTTCCTGCAGGGCTTTGGGGAGGAGACATGTTCTAATACAGGAGTGTCCAAGCCCGGTTACTCCAAATCAACCAGCTTTTCTTTCCCTCCTCGCTGCAGATGAGCTGATTCAGAGGTTTCAACCTTCTGATTGACCGGACACACCTGATCCAGGTAAGCAGCAGGGACAAGTACAAGGAGGGCTGGAAAACAGGCCATGTGGTGGATTTCAAGAACCATCCAGGAAGATCTTGAAGTCCAAGGTTTTGTAGCCCTGCCTGGCACTTGGGCCTTACCATACCTCTTTGAACTTCCTCAACTGTGTCAGCCATGTGCTTAATGTCATTTCCATGCTAGAAAATCACCCGCAGCTCAGTTTCAATGGTCTGGCTGATAGAACGCCTCATGGCCTCATCCTTCATCCTTGAGCTTAGTGAGTTCAGTGTTACTGTCGGACTAAACCAGGGGTTTGATGTTCTTGGGTTGCAGGTTCCATTCCCATTTCTTTCAAAACATTCACACAGATATTCATTGAGACCTCAGACGGGCCAGTCCATCTGCTTTCTTGAGACCTTGCAAAGATGTCAAACTTTGTGTTTAGACATTTAAGATATTTTAGCTGTTTTAACTTCTCTTTGCTCCACACCTTTCCAAGCTTTTCTCAACATCAGTACTGTTAAGATTTTTTTGTCTCATTAAAAGGATCTAGAAATAAGGAAATTATAAACATGAGTCAAAATCCTTTAGCTCCATAAACTTCACAATAAAAAACAATTTTTATAAAAAAAATACAAAATTGCACTGAAATCTATGGATCAATTTTAAGGGTTTTACTTAAAAGTTGAATGAATGTTAAGATGACATTCTATGTCATTATTTTGAAAGCAAAAATGTAGATTTATGCCCTTAAGGATAGATGCTAGTTTTAGATTTTATGAGGGTTTATTAAGATGCCTCAACTTGAACGGAGATCAAATATTGATTTTTTTTAAATCTCATTTTCTTCTAAAACACTAGTTTTTTGTCATTGTGATCCAAATAAACCACAATTAGATACATAAAACCTCAAAAAATACAAACCACGTCATTAGATCTAGCAAAAAGAATACCAATTATTGGTCTATTTAATTTTAAGTAATTCTAATTCTTGCTTGTGTGGAACTCCTTTTCTAGCTTTTGATATAAGATTTCGTGTTAAGTAAAAGTTATTTGCTGCAAGGACAGATTATTTTAATACTTTCTAGGAATGTTCTTTTTAAGATGTTATTTTCCCATTTTTTGGGGGTTCCTCTTTTTGCAATTGTCAAAATCAGCAAAGCTTTGTTAAATGTATGTAAATAAATAAACTATGGACATAAACTATGTGGAATATTGATTAAAAATGCATCATCAGCCGCACAAAAACTAATTCTAAATGGGAAAATGCATATTGGGGGTTAAATAAAAGAGGAGTTAACCCGAATAGAACAGCTACAGAAGTAGATCATTTTTCTGAAACTCTTTCTAGAAAGTTCAGATCTGCATTTCAGTGAGAATCTTTGATGTAATTAGGGTAAACCAATGATTTAAACCAAAAAAACAAAACGGTTTATAACAAAATAAGGTCCTCAAAGCTAAACTTGGCCCAAAAATATATCCATCTTTTTTATTAGACAGTGTAAAAACACTCAAAAATGTGGTCGATTGTGGGAACATGTATGTAGCACCTTGCAGAAACTAGTGTTACCCTGAGCGAGGCGGCGACCACACATGTTCCAGTGCATTTAACACTCATGCAGTTCTTGTGAATGTTCCAGGTACAGATGTGAACAGCCCACACAGAAGACTGTTTTATTATTATTATTATTATTCCATACTGCAATAAAAAAGTATGACTCCAGCAGATCATTTTCATATATTATAATACAGATGCAGAATTGAAAGTTTAGTCTTTAAACAGCCTAGTATTTTACAAGAAATAGATAACTAGTTGGAACTCTTGAACATGTCCTTAAAACAGGACATACGTGGGCATGACTCCTTGGGCTTTTTTTTTTTTGTTGCCTCGATTATCCATGAACAAACAGCTGAAGAAGAAAGGAAGGGGTGGGATTTCAAGGTGGGAAAAGGATTTTCAATAAATAAAACTAAATATTGGATATAATCTGTAGCTTTTACCATGTAGTCCTAATATATCCAGATTTAAAAGTGACACTTGAGGTCAATTTTAGATAATACTCTGTCAAATCTACTAAGACTCTCCAGAAAAATGAGAGTTTTTGGCTCGTTTCGCAGGTTGGATGTCTCCTTCACCTACTGCCTTCTCCTAGAGTTAGGAAGGCCACAGGGTCGGCCAAACTTTGACAGTGATTGATGGAAACCTGAAGAGGGAGGTTGTAGGAAAGTGGGAGGGAGGGTTTGGGTAAAACAGCTGCTGTTCAAACTGGATACAGTCAGTGGAATTGTTATTTGGCTGCAGTCCCTTAAAAGTCCTCTAAAGTCTCAATTTCTCCCATGTTCAACCTCTCGGATGACGCGTTCACAGAAAAACCTAAAATAAATGAAAGGGAGAAAAGACACAGGGGATTAGAGCAGGAGATTTGAGTGCAGATTGTTCTGGAAGATTTCAGTCTCACCTAAAATGCTTGGATCTGCTCGGACCATCTTCTGTTTCTTCTTCTTCTTCCCTGAGGTAACGGTCTCAAAGCGCTGCTGCTGGTCAGCCGTGTGGTTGGACTGGAACAGTGATGATGTTCCTCCCCACACAGAATCCTTTGAGAAGTAAAAAAAAAAAAAAAAGGGCCAATAATTGTCTGCAAACGTTATTAGAAAGAACGGTTTGTTGGGGTTGGCTCACCTGCTGCTGCTTGAGGGCCTGCTGTTGGTTCTGTGCCGGTTTCTGTTGGTTAGTGTTCTGTTTGGCACGGCGCTCCAGGAACTGCTTGGCAAAGTCCTTGGCCTCGAAGGTGTCTCCAAGGTAGGCCCTGACATAGTCATGCACCTCATATGGAGATTCCACTTCCTTCAAGAAGGATGCAAACGTGGGAACTGGTAGGGAGACAGATGGAGAACAAATGGGACTCTGGCTTCCAACACCAACCAGAAAACCTTTTTTTTTTTTTCTTTCCTCCTTTCTCCACGTCATTTACCATCCAGATTGTTCGCCGTGTTGAGGGTATGCAGAGTCTGCTCACACCACTGCATGAATGTGTCCTGCTGGCTCTTATTGACCCCTTGAAACAACTTCACCAGCTTTTCTTCCTCATCCACCTTCTTGCTGGCCCGACCACTCAAAGAGTTGCTGCACGAGCACAAAGCAGAAGACAAAACTAGTTTAAAAGCTCAAACTTTTTCATTTTTGGGGGGGGGAACCATGTGAGTAAGTGCTGTGGAATATAAACTTTTCTATTATCTTCATATTTTCCAACATGTTCCAAAATATCTGACAGTTATGAAACCTTCCATAGAGCACAGGGAATGTTTTAGTAAGAATAAACAAAAGATAAAACGTGCTCTCCATTAGAAATAAGCAGATAGAAACATTACCAATTTTTTTTTTTTTTACACATTGGGCTGATTTTGCAAATGAAGGCATCAAAGTCGGGGGAGATTGCGCCACAGAGTCTGAGGCTTTACAGAGGTTGACCTTTCAGATGATGAAACAAATCTGGGTTGCTGCTCCCTTTTGGTCAATGTTTTTACGACCTCTTGCAGAAAGCCGCATTTTCTAGAACGCTCTCTTTGCAAAACCCAAACCACCACCAAATACTGAATCCAGTCAAATGTTTCACGTCTTTCTGTGCGACCCCCGGTGGAGCGAGCACGAAGGAGAACGGGCATTTTCTGGCTGGGAAGAGAAATAAAATGTTTCCGCCTCTTCACGTCTAGGGATGGGTACCGTTAGGATTTTATTCTGTGTTTTCAAAAACAACAAGCCATTTTCTGCCAAAAACATTGAGGTGTGACAAAGTAGTATCGCTGGGTGAAGAAGAGCGCATGGATGTGCCTTTCTGACAGTCTGCATCTCCCTTTTCACTCAAGTAAACGCGGGTTTCACTGGTCGCCTCCACGTGGAGCATCGTACACGTCACTCATATCCGTCAGGTCGCTGAATTAGATCCTTTTTCTGTGAAGTCCAGCCAAACCTTCGCTCGCTTCGCCCTTCAGTGTTTTGACGGGAGCTCGGCGCCCACACACAGCCCCGCCCATTCTTAAATGAGCCCACCCTCAATCGCTGACAATGATTGACTAGATGTGTACAGCAAGGCTGAATAGAATACAAGGGATTGAAACGTTCGAAAAGAAGCACCAAAATCTTACTGCAGTACCGTGTACGTCGGTAGCGGTACCACCTTGGTACAGAGTTTCCATTCCAACCCCACTAAGGCCTCTGTAACCCTTTAATACTGATGCTCCAGTGTTTACATCCCATCCACTACTGAATCTCTACAACCGTTTACACAGTTGATGTAATTCCAGCAGATTTTGCAACACTGTACAGCAGTGACCTGCTTACGTAAATCAGTCGATTCTGTTGCAGAGAAAACTGGCTTTCAGCCATTTTTCTCTGCAACACTTTACGTTAGCAAACTGGCCGGTTTTCTCTGCAACAGAATCTGCGTCAGTAAAGTGTAGTTCAAAGTCGATATAAAACCCTGCTTTTCTCCACCTGAGAATCAGCGTTGATTCCGTAAGCAGTCCTGGAGTTCCGCTATGTCAAAGAGCGAGCGTCATTTTGGCGTCAAATGTTTAACAACTCATGTGGATGGTTGAAGAAACGGACAGTGTCTGCACGGAGTTCACTCTATGCTCACTTTCCAGATCTCACATCCATCATTTCATGTGTCCAGTGTTCTCAACATAATTTTTTCTACTTTGCTGCAGTCAACACACACCTGATGTTGGCGTTGCCCTTGTTGTTTTTCTGAGAATTGGCTTTTTTGGTCTGTAGTGGCGGCTGGGGAGGCGGGACGGCCTCCTTCACAGCCTCGTCCCAGAAACCCATGTTTGAATTGTGGGTGTCCCCCCAGATGCTGCTGGAGTCGGAGCCCCAGTTGGTGGTGGGATTGACAGACCCCCACACCGAGTTACTCAGTGACACCTGGAAAGGAGATGCAGGAAGGGTCCATCATCTTCAACATTAAATCTCAATCAATAACTTTTTTTTTTTTTTTTTTTTTTTGGAAAAGGTTCACATCTGAACCGTTTGAATGCTTTAAACATCTTCCATTAAGGAACATGAAAATACTTTATAAAAAAAAATGTTTCAACATTTTGCAGTGAGAGCAGCAATGACAAACTGATTTTTAAATAACTTTGTAAAAAGTGAAAGTGACTCATGCTTTAGTGCTACATTTCAAAGGTTTTCAGTTCATGTTTCAACACCATTTTCATCAAATTTGAACTTTTATAACTAATGTTTAGCTATGAAAAACAGTTTCACCTTAGTGACAAACTAAAAGATGAAATGCACATAAATAAAACCGGAATTTCTCAGATTAAACACCATCTAAAAACTGTTTCAGATCTGAAAACATATGAAACAATTTTCAAAGATGAATTAACATTATTTAAAGTTAAGATCAGTTTGATGAATCATTTTCTAAAGAAAGCCTAAACTACAGGATGGAAACGATCCTTCTGTTGCCCTGATGTTGACGAGAGAGTGCAGGTTTTGTGTCTTCTATTGTGCGTGCGTGCGTGCCGCTCACAGCTCTGTTTTGTGGTCGGGTTTGCTGGGTGGAGACGGGGTGTTGTTGGTGTTGGTGCTGCTCCTTCCTCTGCCTCATCTGCTGGGCCTCCTCCCTCTGAATCTCCAGCAGAGACTTTGTGATGACGGGCTGTTTGGCCGCATTTCCCCAGCTGGACATTTTGGCGTGGGTCTGCTGGGCCTGCTGCAGGGCCTGCTGCTGCTGCAGCTTCAGGAGCTCCTGCTGCTGCTGCCGCTGCTGCCGCACGGGAAAGGGAACCAATGTGAACACGGGGCAGCAGCTGTTCCTCACAAACCTTCAGCTAGGAAATGAAAGCTAAAGAAGTCTTCTACAACTACAAAAGCAGCAAATCAGTCAATCTTTTAGACCAAAACAGAGTTTTGAATTGTTTTAAAATCCTTTTTGCATGTTTGATTTCAATATATTAATGCATTACAACTTTTTCACAATTCTTCAATGAACTAAAAAGAAGTGAATTAACACTTCCAAACCCTTTGTGACAGAGGTTGACTCATCTTTTGCCGTGTTTAAGGGTTTTAGATCAGCTGGAGTTTGTGCTTCTAGCAGAGCAGGAGGTCTGCGGTTTGCTGCTCTTACCTCCTCCCGCGCTTGCCTTTCCCTCTCCTCCTCCAGCTTCTGTATCTCAGCCAGAGACAGAGCATTGTGGGCCTGATTGATGGTGCTGGCTGACTGCTGCCCCCACTTTGAGGAAGACGGGAGCTGTGGATTGATCGGGACAATGTTTGTGGTCAGCTTGAGGCCCACTCAGTGGTGCAGACGCTCACTCACTCGCTGGCGGGGCCTTACTTTCATCTGTGCCAGCTGCTGCTGCTGCTGCAGCCTCCTGAGGGCCTCCTGCTGCTGCTGCCTCTGTCTCTGCAGCTCCTGTTGTCTCTGCAGCTCCTGCTCCCTTCTTCTCTGCTCCTCCTGTTGCTGTGCTAAAGCTGCGGCGGCGGCTGCCTCCTCCTCCGCCCGCTTCTCCTCCTCACGCCTCCTTAACGCCTCAAGCTCCTCCTGTTTTCTGCGCTCCTCTTCCTGATGAGAAAATGCTTTCCAATAAGGAATGTTTTTTTTTAGAAATCATGAAATACAAGATGTTTTTAATATCTAACCTGCTTGCGGAGCAGCTCTTCTCTTTTCTTTCTTTCTTCCTCTTCCTTTCGCTTTTCCTCTAATCTTCGAAGCGCTTCTTCCTGTGCCCGTCTCTCCTCTTCCTCTTTTTGCCTGCGCTGTGCCTCCTCCTGCTCCCGCTGCCGTCTTAGTGCCTCCTCCTGAAAAGTCCAGAAGCAGATTTATCTCAATTAGTCAGAAGCAAAGAATTTGTTATGCAACAAGTCACTTAAAAGCTCTAAAGACCCGCTCCGATCATCGTTTGATCTTTTTTTAAAGCATAATCATGATTACGCCATTTTTTTTTTTTTGCCAAAATCAACCCCCCCCCCCCCCCTCCTTCCACCATCCATACCTGGTTTTTTTTACACGCTCTCCTGCTATATTACAGCCCCTCACACCCCTAACCTAAGATTACCGGTTCAACAAAAACAGCAAGCAATATTCGAGCCCGCCCATCCCATTTCCTACATCATTAAAAATCTATTTCAAACTAAAGTTTATCTGCTTCCGATTCAAAGTGGCTTGAATAAAGAGAAATACTCTGAATTATAATGTTAATCTTAACTTTTTTTTCTCATATGTATACATATATCATCAGAAAAAGGCCAAAACAACATGTTAAAAACACCAAAAACATGATTTTCATCGGAGTAGTTCCTTAACTTCTTCAAAAGGTAAGGAACTTCTTGATTGTATGTTTACCTTACAATTACTGGTACGAAGCCCATTGAGACGACTGTTGTTGTGAATTTGGGCTATATAAATAAAATTGAAAAGTGAAACTTTTTAAAGAGCAAACCTGTTTTTGTCGCGCCAGCTCCTCTTCCTCCAAACGCTTGCGCTCCTCCTCCTGTCGAGCTCTGAGGGCCTCCTCCAAGCGTTTCCTGTCTTCTTCTTCCCGTTTTGCTCTCATTTCAGCATCGCGTCTCTCCAGCTCCAGCTGCTAGATTGATGACAATTTGACAGTTTTTCACATCTTGAATTGATTATTTAGTAATTATTTTTATGAAGATTTGTCTCCACAATGTGGAGCGTTTATTGAAGGATATCTGCTCAATGCAGAATTTTGCAAACTTATTTACACATTAAGTGACTCAATATGTCAATAAATAGCAGAAATATGTGAAGAGCGAAGAAATTTATGGAACAAAAGCATAGTAGGTCTTCCATGGACTTTCAATGAGGATAAATGGTGGGTTACTGTTTGGTTTCAACACCAAAGTATGAACATAACAATTAGGCACCTTAGCAGACTTTGTCTTCTCAAACTGTTGCATCTGCTCAATAGTTGGAGCCTGCGCCACGGAGTCTATCGGTAAATCCCAGACACTGCTGCCGTCCCATGCTTTGGAAGATAAGAGCATATTAGAGACTTCCTTCCACAGCGTCCACCACACCGGTGCATTTCTTTTAGAGACTCACTGCTTGGAGTAGCTGGCTGGAGGTTTGCTGTGCAGGAAGCCTGAGAGGAAGGGTTCTGCATTTCCCACACAGAACCAGAGTCTGGTACAGATGGGGATCGAGTAACAGGAGGTAGAAAGTTCTCAGACGCTCTACAAGAATAGAAAAAAAAGTTGTTACAAGTTAAGAAAAGAAATGCAAACTGAAATTAGGGGTTACATAGAAATGTAAAGGAATGGGATAAACCAACCTTATCTTCAGAGCCTGGTATTGCTGTAGGAGCAGATTGATCTGCTGTTGGTGCTGCTGTTGCTGCTGAAGAGGAGCGGAGCTTAAAACTGCAGCTTTCTGCTGGGCCAGAGCCTGGGCGTACTGCTGCCTGTTTGGAGTGAACGGTCACGTCAGAGAAAACAACCACAACAAAATTTAGATCCAACTTTTTATTTATTGATATTTCCGAGGGTAAAGCATTCTCTGTTAAATCTGAATTCTATTTGTAAATAAATTTTTTATTTAAAAGAAAGTTTAGACTTTAAAAAAAAAAAAAAAACCTTAGAAATGAGGATGAAGGTAAAGTAAAAGCACCTTGAGTCAGTTTTTTTTTTAGTCAGTTGTTTAGCAGACATATGTTAAAAGCAGTTGAAGGCCCCTTACATTTTCTCATCCAAAAGCAGCTGAGATTATTTTTATCTGAGATTAACAGATCAGATTTTGACCGTTTTTAAAAGCTCAGTCTCTGTTGTCGTCTCGCTCTAGAACAAAGTCAAAACCCACAGATAAGGCACAGCTTTTACATTTCGAAAGTAGGACTAGACACGTGGGGCTGAGCTTTATTTTTTTGGGCCAGGCGACTGAATAAACCACCGAAACTTTCACAAAGTCACGTGCTGCTGATGCTGTTCTGCAGGACCCAGAACCTAAAATGCCGGTTTTATTTTCTTTCAGAATTAAGTCACAATCAAAAAATATTCTGTTTTACCTTTGAAGGTTATTTATATATTTTTTATTGGAAAATAAAATATTTATTTTGTTGTTTCAGCAAATATTCTGCTTCTATGCAACCAATCGATTATTTGTTTCAAACACATTTAAAAGGAGAATACAATCAAAATGATGCAAACCTAAAGATAACACTCATAAAAGCTACTACATCAATACTATAACAATACAACAAAACATGTTTGAATTGGAGCAGGGAGAAGCTGAGCTTATTGAAGGCCGCCCTAAAAAAGCATAGAAAGAAAATACAAATAACAACAGATTATAAAAAAGAAAGAAAATACTACTAATAGTATCACAAACTACGATTATAATATTAAATACTATAAATTAAGTAGAAGTAAAAAAACAAACAAAAAAAAAAACACTTCATCCACTTGCAGACAAAGCAAAGATTTCACACTTAGATAAATGTTGTGAGCCAAACCTGAAAAAACAGCCGATAACCAAAATATCTATGATCAGATTTGATTGTAAATGAAACAAAAACCTAATATCGAGACAGAATTTGCATTAATATGTCTACTTTTCTCATTTAAATACATGTATACATATTTTTTAAAGGGATATTAGCCTCAGAGTGAGTTTTGTTTTGTGGCAAAAAGAACCTTTTAGCTAAACAATGGCTTAAAGAAACCGCTTTGGAAAAAAAAATCCCCAGAAATATTCTGCATGTCTGCATTTTTTTTTTTTAAAAGTGGAAATTTGGTTGAACAAACATCCTGTAAACAGGGGGAAAACAGCAAACCAGCTTATCTTTAGGGGGGAAACAAACAAACAACAAACCCCCAAAGCGAACAGGAAACTTTTCATGACACCTTTCCTTGATGCCGCTGATTTTTCAAACTGCCACAAAGGAGTGGTCGCCTGAAAACAGGCTTCAGATGTGAACTTACCTGAGGAGGTACTGATACTGTAGCTGCTGTAACTGATAAAGGTTGAGAGCAGTGAGCTCCTGCTGCCTCTTTAACCTTTCTTGGTCACCATCTGACTGCAAATGAAGAAAATTACATACGTTATTGATATTGTCACAGGGATAATAACAACAATCAAAAAGTGCTCTTTGATCATTAATTCAAAACAAGACAGAGACAGAAGTCAGAACAGTCAAAGCAGCAAACAGAACAATGACCCAACTTCAACATAGAATACATAACCCTTAAAGTCCCCCATCCCATGAAAATCAAGTTTTTTATGTTTTTGACATGTATGTGTGGCATTCCTCTTATAAAAGAGAACAAATGTAATTAAAAAATCATTAATCAAGTATTTCGCCTTTTAAATTGCTGTTAAACTGTAGCGCTGAGACACTCGGTTTAAATCATGAGCTGTTGTGATGTCACAACGCCCCGTCCAGCGTGCACATCAGCTCAGGTGCAGCAGAGGAGAAGACGGCACATTGCTACAAAACCCGCACGCATTTGAAATGCATCCAAGGCTGGAATTTGTTGTTGTCCGGACACATTTAAAATCAAACTTCCCTAAGGTGGTCTCTGCATTGGTGTTCGCTCTCTGAGCGAGTTTGAGCGCTTGCTGTCTGGCATTAAACGGAGAGTGTCAAAATAAAACAAGAATAAAATCGGGGGCCTTTTTATTTTTATTATGAATTAGATAAAAATAAGAAAAATATCATACATTTCAGGAGGCCTAAAAACTACAAAAACAGTTTTTTTTGTAGCTGGATCACAATTTTAAACAGGTTTTGTAACAAAACCAAAGGTTGCTGTGACTAATATTGTTTTTCTATATTTGCTAGCTTGATTTGGTATTTCTGTTCATGTAAAGTAATGCAAAGGACATATAACTATAGAACTAATCTACATAGAAGGAAACAGTTTTCTAGTTCAGAAAAAGCTCACAAGCGCCACCTGGTGTTTTAAAACAAGCGCATTCATAAATCTGGCTTTGAAGACCCACTCCAATGAAAATTGTGTTTTTGGTGTTTCACATGTTTTGGTAGCATTTTTCTCATGATGGTGGACATATATAAAATAACTTAAGGTTAAAACACCTTTATTCAAATAGTGATGATCAGCAGCAGATAAAAAAACAGCGGTTTTTCTGTTTATTTAAAAAGATTTTTTTGTAACAGTCATCAAAACCCCATCAGCTCCAGGCAAGAGGCGGTTGATAAACCACTTCCAGTCCCCAAAGCGCACACAGTTTGTGGTAAAAAATAACTTTAACCATCACTAAAACACACGCTGATTCTCCACCATCACCTTCCCTTTTAAAACATTGAAGCAGTAATAGCAGATGAAAGCAAACCACGGAACAATATTCTGCAGGGGCTCTTACTTGTAATGGTGGAGGGGAGGGCCCTGGAGTGAATGGTACCCTTCCCCAAATCTTCATGATTTCACCCAGAGGCTGAAATACTTCATCACAACCTCTTTTGACCAACAGAGACATGGTGAAGTAACCAGCCTGAAACCATTCAGACATCTCTTGATTACTGAATGGACCTGAAGGAGCGAAAGAGCGTCAGGACCAAAACGTCAGACTGAAGCTCAGATTGACACGAGATTTTTCAGCGGGTCATTTTCCGCATCTCACCCTGTATTTCCCCCTGTGGATCTTTGTAAAGCCATTTAAGAGCAGCTTCGTGGGTGAGAGGCAGGCCTGCAGGCTTGGGCTTCTCTGCCGTCTTCGCTGCCAGCCGGTCGTCATCCACGCCGCTGTCATGCAAGTATGCAACCATCTTCTCTGCCTCCTAGTAAGAAATGTAGAAACACAGTTTTTAGCTGATTTACCAACTACAATCCAGATAACTACTGAGAAATAAACACATCTGATTATATACTGATATAAAGCACTTCTGTTTGATCATTTTACAGAAATTACAGAAAAAAAAGAGGCTGTTTGACGGAATTGTCTTTAACATCGAGTTTAAGTATGAGAACTGGACTGAGCGGCTTCGCCCTCCTGGTGATCCAAACAGGCCTAAATCCCAGACTTTTATTGAGAAATAAACAGCTATTACCCAGGCATTCTGTTTGTCAGAATAACCATTCTTGCTCTTTCCTTTTTTTTTTTTTTAACACGTACTAATCCTAATTTTCTTTTCTCTATTTTTTTCTGTAGTGTAAGTTATTAAAGTTATAAACCTGGCCAATCAGTGTTCTCAGTAAAAGCATGTGGTCACATGTCTAATGTTTAAAACGTTCATGTAGCTCGCTTTCGGGTGTTAGGGGCGTGGATTTCCAAAGAGCCAACTTCTGATTAATGAGAGTGGTTGCCATAGAAACGCTGACTTGGATCAATCAATGATTACCGACGTGGTCTGGCTCCAACATGGCAGCATCCGTGTCGCCAAAGATGGCAACTGAAGTCTCCACAGGTGACATCACACTCACTCGGTCCAGTTCTCCAATACAGTCAATGGGTTTAAGATGAAAGAATCTACCTGCTCAAAGTTTTTTAGTCCGTCTTCATCCGTGTCATGTGGTACAGAGGTGGGCCTGGCAATAGGTGCTATTACGTTGGAAGGGAAAGGTAAATGATTGTTGATGGTCACAGGAACTTCTATAGACTTCTTTTGTGGGAGTTTGGCAGCAGATGACGGAACAGGAGCTTCTGCAGAAACAAAATGAAATGAAATACCAAAATGTTCTATATTTTATTTAACTAAATGACAGATCAAAAAGGACTGACATTTTCAGAGAGATAAAAGGCCAAACCTGACATGCTGGCGGAAACACGAGTCATAGGAAGGGACTCCAGCATGCTACTGATGATGGGGACTCGTATTGGAGCTTTGCAGGGCTCTGGGGGTATCGCCAGAGGCTGCTGCTGCTGCTGCTGCTCGGCTGGCCTCTCCTTCTCCTCCGTTCTGTTGGGCTGGATCGAGGGAAAACACTGTGCAGGAGGGTGGGACTCTGACACTGTCGTAGGAACAGGTGGAATGACAGGCGGAGCCTCCTCTGAAGCTTTGGCCAACTCTAAAAACAAACCGTCAGGAAACAACATGAGATTTTTCAACCAGTTTTTTTTAAATCAAAGAGCTTCTTTAAATAAAAACAACACTTTTCGTCCAGCATAGGTGGAAACCAATCATGTTGCGTAAAAACAACTGACAAAAGCAAATATTCAGAAGCAATTTTCCCGACCTTTCCTCTCAGCTTCTATTTTCGCCTCTTGTTCTGTCTCTTTGGTCTCGCTGAGCGGACTGTCCTCCTCCAAACTCTCCTCACACTCTTCCAAGGGCTTAAAGTCCAGCTCTGCCTCCTCTGGGATGGGCTCCTTTGGAGCTTTCTGCAAGTAAGTGACAGACAAGCATTTATTTGAATACCATCAGAAATGGAACTCCAGAGAACCAACACTACAGCCTCGTCAGGATTCCATCACTACTCAGTGCATTCTAATAGGGCCTTTTTTTCTGGGGAGACCGAATCTACAATTCAAAAAATCCAGTGGAAATTTGCCAAAGTCTCTGAGAAAAAGACGTGCGCATTGATGCTCACTAAACTGGTGAATACAGACCACAATGCATTGCGTTTGAATGATTTGTCTTTGTTAAAAAAATGCACGTACATTTATTTTCTATAAATCAAAGTTTTCGTCAACAGAACAGTGGATTCATAAATTGTTTCCATAAAATGTTCATATTAGAGTTTCACTTTGGAAAATAAGTGACGTCATATTTAGTGTTTTAAAAATAAAAAAGTAGGAAGAATGTGTCCACATTGCATTAAAATCCATGGTACTGGATATTCCTGCATTGTAAATGTTGTATCTGCAATTACTTCACTACTTGGTGCCCACCCGTATTTGCGTTATTTGCGCAAATTAGGGACCAGAGACATTTTTGTTATTTTATAACGCACATTGGGAGTGTCATTAAGCCTTAAAACCAACAGCCTGTGCTTCCTCTTTCATCAGTTTAGTGCAAGAGGTCCTTCAGCACAATTTGAGCGTCTCTTCTTCCAAAAAAAAGGCAGTTTCATCCATCATTCATTCATCAGGATGATAATTATTCTTCAGCATTTCAGAATATTTTCCGGCCACTTCCGAGTCAGCTGATGCCATTTCTCCATGCAGGGGCACAAACTTTGGTTAACTGGAGGAACTGGTGGAACCAGCTGTGAAACAGGCCAGCGTGCTCTTCTTCCCCGCTCCCCTCCTCCCACAGCACCACCCTGAGACGCAAAAGTCTCATACTAGCATCTTGAGTTGTCTGAGCTTTTGTGACGAACCGGAAGAGTCATGTGACTAAGAAAAACCTGCGAATAGGCGGGGGAACCCTGTATATGGTGCGTTCGCAATTTTAAAGAGTTGTCGGAGTCTACAATTCCTAAATCCAGTGCCCTGGAAATTTCACTTAAGTCTGTAAAAAAACCAGTAGATTCACTAGATTCATCTTTTTTTTTGGTCCAAAAAGAGTCATTTAGCTGGCGACCCCAACAGTTGTGTTTTTTTTTTCTGTTTTGAGCTTTAAAACTTTAACACCAGCAATGGCTCTGACAAAACCTACTATGCTCTTTCACACACAGCACCTCCTTAAGCGAGGCTCGTGAATCAGCTGATGGGCAGAGACAAGCGGCTTCCTGCCGGTAAGCAAAACTTTAAAGTGGCTTTTCTCAGATATGCATGTAAAGTTTGGCATTCTGCTATTCTCCTAAACAGGATACACGGATTCACGTTGATCGCGTTAAAGGTTGTCAAAGGAATGTAAACACTGGAGCTAAACCTCCAGAGCAACAGTTATACAAATCTGAACTCTTTTGTTAATATCCCTTTTGAAAGGAATAAAACTGCTTTAAGCTTATCTTCCAAACAAAAATGTTTATTCACATTAAAAAGTCTTAATGAAAAGGTGCTAAATTCTGGTATCGTGTATAAAGTGTGCAGCGAGGAGTTTCAAATCTCACTTTGTGGATTTTTCCTAAAGCTGTGTTGTTTTGTTTTTTTTAAGAACATAGCCAAAGCGATAATAGACGGACCGCTTTATACTAAACTGTAACACAAATGTTACATCACACTATAAACTCTATACTGAATGTGTAAGGAGAGCATCATAGATAATGTGTTTCTATAGAAACGTAAAATCTCTCACCTTGAGAGAAAGAAAGGCCCCTGAGGAATCAAAGGTGCCGGCCTCTTCCTCTGCATCCTCCAGACACCACTCCGGTAAACTGTCCCTCTCATCATCCATGCTGCTGCTGCCGGATCGCGGCCTTCTGTATCCGCGCTCGTCCTCCCTCGCATCAAACGGGAACCGCCGACGTTGATCTGGATGATCCCGCCAGCCTGCAGACCGAGGCGCTTCTGAAGAGAGAAACGTGCAATGAGGCAAACTGCTTGGCAAAAAAATGTTACAATAAAACATTTAAGGGTACGTGGATTATTTAAGCATTTAAATTTTCTAAAATCAAACTAAATCCAGTTGACTGCTTGTTTACTTTGATGAAATCTACATAAATAGCTGAGAATGTTTTACTTTATGAATTTTCAAATATTATTTTCAGATAAAAATGCTTTCCTTTAATTGTTTTATATTTATTTTCTTTTTTGAAACTTGAATTACTATCTTCTGCCCTTGAAATCATGTCGGTGCTGCAGTGACATTTACTAACACACCCAAACCCTGCAGCAGCACACTAATCCTATAAAGGGGCCCCCCCAGCTGCAAAGATATTGTGCCCAAACGCAACACAAAAACCGTTCAGCTTAAACGTCATAAAAGGGGCCACCCCCCAAGCTGCAAAGCCCTAAAATGACGCACCATTGAGCTTAGCATGATGTTGCAGCACCAATGAATTCACTCAAATAAATACTAAGCATTGATGACACAAGTAAAACACACAAATCGTTCAGGATTGACAAAAATGAGAAAATAATTGAAAGCATCGTCAGTAACCCCATATGGGTGTACGCTGAAAGGGTCTGCGGTGCCCACCTGGGCTCTGGGGGCACCACCGGTCACTGTCCCGCCGACAACCCGCCAGGCGCCAGCCCCCATCATCATCCTCACCGTTTTGATCATCGCGAGACGTGCGCCAGTTTTCACTCTCTGACCGCGTGAAGTCGTGCTTCCTCGGCAGTACGGCCCCGCCCTCTTCGTAGTTACTCCGGACTTTGAAAAGCAGGTGAAAGGGGAAAAAGAAACGTTTCTAACAATGTGTGATGAATTCTAAATAAATGTTAAAAATTTTCTATATTCATGCCCATAAATGTTTCATTATAAACTTACTGTGATTAATCTGAAAATGTCCTGAAGCAGCGTCTGCTTTATTCAGAAGGAAGAAACAAGACAAAACAGCTTATTTGCCAAAAAGGAATAGACAGTTGACGGTAAATCAACAGCAATATCACCAACCTGGCTCTTTTCGACCTGGCTTTTCAAATCTCCTGTCTCCCCTGATGGATGAGATAAACGTGAGGTTCAATCAGAACAACAACAAAAAAAAAATCAATCCCATCAGGAAAAGACTTCTTCCTACTTGGTCTCAAGTCTGTAAACTGCATCACAGTACCTTTCTTCCCAGCTTTGAGAGCGATGCATCTCCCTCCCTCCACGACCAAAACCTTCCACATCATCAAAACTTCTTTGGTAAAAACCTCCATCCCCTCTTCCCCGCCCTGAAAGCACAGACAGACACGGGGGGGAAAGATCAAGATTGATCAATTCACTGAATCTCGTTGCCTGTAAATCAAGAAATGTATCTAAAAAAATAAAAAATAACAAATAATTCACAAGTTTTGGCAGTTGAGGAGTAGCTGTAAATTCAAACTAGCTGGTAGCTGATAGAAAATCACATAAACTAATAACAAAGAGTCTTTAGATTCTGGAAATGTCTGCAAATTAGTAATATTTAAAACTTTAAAGAACATTGTGTGCTAATTAGGACTTTTAAGTTGCAAAAAAGACAAGGTTAAGGGAAACAAAACACAAAGTATTTACTTACCTAAAATGAAGGAACAAAAACCACAGAAAAAAAAGTGATGACCTTTTAAGGTCAACTAAGGTGGAGATGTTGAATCAACAAATACTGAATGAGGCTGTAAAAAGTTGTCCAAGAAAAACCGAAAGGCCCATGAGATCACAGCCATGGCCTTCATTTTCCAGCAGGTGACATAATTTTGGCGTGTTGTGGAAAACTTTGAACAACAGTTTAAGTTGTTGTCTCATTAAGGCTAACAGCTCTACTGATCCTTCATCTGAAACATTAGCACCCCGAAAATGTTATAGAATAATGAAAAGGAAAAGTTTACAATTTTTTCTTACTTTAAACAAATAACAAACATTTATTTTTTAATTTTTAAAAAGGACTGCCATAGAAGTTTACTGAAATTAGTATATAAGCTGGGTTTTTTTCTTTTTTTTCTTTCAAAAAACAAATCCCTGAAAATTTAATACCTAAATCAATTTAAAAAATCCCTAAACAGAAGGATTTTAATAATAAATTTGAATTTTATTTTATCCTTTCAAAAATAGTTGACAAAATATTATATCTTGGCCATAGGATAAAGGAAAGTGCTAAAATCCCTTCTCAATTTGCTTTAAATTTGAGCATATTATTTACAAAACACAGACATAAAGAGATATGACACTGTCCAAATGAATTACATTACTGGCACACAGTAGAAATTCACCTATATCCCAAAGCAGCACAAAAACTACAGGTACCTACAAAAAGACCAATATGTATTCACCAGCATAACTTGCTTCTACCAGTACTGTTGCATGAAACAACAAAAGGAAAGGAAAGATGTTTATGATTGGCGTTTTACCTCGACCTCTTGATGTACTTCGCCCTCTCGGTGCTCCGGTTATCGGTCCAACTCCTCGTCCCGTACTGCGAAGTACTGCGGCGCTGTTTACAGACATGGAAAAATTTCTCTGCAAACAAACAGGGCGGAAGAGGCACAAATGAGTCAGCTCCCAGCCTTTTTTTCCCCCCTGTAACATAAATGATGATGAGATGCTCCAACCTGTTCTTCCTCCGTAAAAGACACAAGTGCCAAAGGTGGCAAGGGTTCCTCTTGCAATATGGGCAGAAACTCCTTATCGTGTAGGTCTATAGGGATCTGAAGAAATGAATAAACTTTATAAGGAACAGTTCTGAAAATATTTTATGCCAACAGAAAGAGTACAAGATAATCCAAAACAAATTGGAAATGCCAAAAAGCAAAAACAGACGTAGAGGACATACCCACCTTGTTCTCCTTTACATAAAGTGCTAACATTTCTTCTCTCCCGTAGCGATAGTCTGCAAGTTTATACTTTGGCAATGCAGGTGAGAGAGGTGGAGAGGCAACAGCATTGTTGCTCACACCACCACCACTACTACTACCACCGCCGCCGCTGCCGCCCCCACCTCCAGAGAGGGCACGAAGCCTGTAGAAAGAGAAAAGGCAGTGAAGAAGAACAAACTAAATAACCACAGGAAAGGTTGAGGAGGCAACAAGTCTCAGCATGTACGCAAAAGCAGCACCAGCTTCAGAGACGAGGTCTATTTCATCACCATCATCTACATACATCACAACAATAACTGAAACAGTCACACGTGTTTATTTACCATTCAGGTCCAAAGTTAAGTGTCTGGGTTTCGGCCATTTTTCAAAGCTCTTCATGTGTAGAAAAAGAAAAGATAAAGAGATAAGTGACACATTTTATGCACAAAACGAATACAGAATGCGTGTAGTTCATGATGCAAAAATGCTTAAGCCAGTCATAGAATTTCTTTCTATAATTATATTAACCTCAGAATTTATAGGTCTATTAATATTTTTTTTTACATAAACACTTTTACAACACTTTAATGACTAAAAAGTTTAAATTTCAGCAAACATTTCAACCTACCAAATCTTTTCATTGGCTATAAAATATTTTAAGCACTTAAAAACATATGGCTCATTCCAGCAGCACACAACTAGTGTAAGATTTCAATCTGCACAAGTTATTTTAGGAAGACTCCCATCCCAGCCTGCATTTGTGTCCCACCATAAAGATTTCAAAGTAAAAGCTCTGCAAGTTAAGTGCACAGAGACAGACAAGAAGTTGTTGTAAGTAATAACCAATAAATCATTCAAAAAAAAAACTTTAAACAACTAGAGAAACCTTGATCAATCAAAAACTGTGTACTTCAAAAATGAATTATGAAATGCTTCAAAAATGTACTTGAGTCAACAAAACCAGGTTGGGCATTTATTTACAAATTTTAGCCTTTTGTGACTGAAAGAAAGATGCGCTGAATTGCGACGAAATCATAAAATGTCTTTTATTTAGAGCTTAAAAACTTTAACAAACCACAACAAAGGCAGTGGGTGTTTTTAAACGTCACGCCAGACTTCCCACCTTTAAATTAAATATATATCAAATTTAAACTTGTTGAGGTTACGTTACTTAATTTTACTTCCTCCAGGCGTGAAACACTAAAATACGAGCTGTGGTCACTCAACAAACTGGACGACGAGAGCTAAAGTAAAGCTAACTTAGAATGGTGGAAATTGACGTGAAAAAGCTCATTTAAACATTTTAATCTGATACCGATTTCCCCCATTAGTTAGCAGATAAAGGTTAAGTCGCTGATAGGTGCATGTGGTCACAAAGTGGTCATTTTAGAACACGTTGGCAGCACGCTTTGCCACACTTTCGTAAGTCGGGAGCACGACAGTCAGCTGTGCTAACGCTTTAGCTAGCGAGCTAGCTAAAGCGTTATCCTAGCTTAGCACATATGTATTCGTTAATATTTAAAAGGCGTATTGAACAAGTTAATTTTACTGTCCCCGGCGTGAACTCCACGTATGTGTCGTGGCTGAAACGGATCTACTAGGTGAATACTTAAAATAAATAATGCTAACAGATTAGTAACTCCATGCGGCCTTCCGCGAAGCCTCGATCCACAGTCATGTTTCCTTGTACTTCAGACGACCTGGACCCGCACACCGACACATTTGAGTTCGGTGCTGCAAGGCCAAGCGAACATGATGGTTGCTTTTTCTAAGCTAGCTGCCCAACCAACCACCACCCCCGCACGTCACAACATGGTCTCCTGTCACGGCACTTTGTTCAAATCCGTGAATCGCCCTGGTTCATGCCTTTAGCTTCTGCTGTCTTACCTCCGCTAGTTCTGACAGCACAGGGTTTGTTTGCGTGTTGAGTGGCTCTCTCTCTTCGTTTTCCACAAGATGGCTGAGTGCAGGTCACGTGACATCACATATAAGCCCGCACGCCGTGGACAGATTTGCTGACTATCACGGAGTGAAACAAGACTATTGACAGATCCCGCTTTATTCATTAGTCTACTTTTAAAGACTCACTCCATCGAAAATCATGTTGTTGTTGTTGTTTTGTTTTTTACATGTTCTTGTAGCATTTTTCTCATGGTGGAGGAAATATATATTAAAATGTAGACTTTACATAGCATTTTGAATATGTATTTATTCAAATAATTGTAAATCAGGAACAGACCAAAAGAAAAAGGATGATGTATCCACTTGATGACAGTAAGTCTTTATTTTCCCCGCCTGAGCTCAAAGACTGGCACAAAACTGTAAAGTTAGCTGGATATCTATGATATTGCTCAGCATTTTTGTGGCACTGGTAATAGGTTGGGGTTATGATGGGCTGTAAGCTAGCACTGATGGGGGATGTCAGCATCGGCTTACTTTATGCTTCCTGTTCCCACAACTCAGAGATGCCTTTCTGATGAACTCCTGTCACTCTGCAGACAACAACATACGTGTTTGGGTTTGCCTAAAAACTGCATATTCACAATTCAAAGACTACTGGAAACGTTTTTCAAATATATCAAAATAGTATTGGAGATGAACTTTAAACAGCCAACATAAGGCATACATTAACATTAACTTGGTATAACTGTGTCTTGTGTTTAAAAAGCTTTAAATGCTTTAATTCTCCAGGTTACATATGTAGACTTTATTTTCTTTTCAGATCATTAACAATATTTCTGAATGGAGATATTGCTATTATTTACTTTTATGGAGTTAAAAAAGGGAAAACTTTTGATATCTTATGAATAAACTGATAAAAAAAAAAACGTTTTTTATTTAGGCCAAAGCCCTGTAAAATACATGCCAAAATACTAATCGTTCTTCAATGATCATATTATTTAGTTGATCATGTAAGGATTAATTGACATGTTTTGTACTTAAAGACAACCGATTAACCACCTAGAGCTTTTTTCAAGGATAAGTGTGGTTCTCTGGACTTTGGAGGGTTACAGTGCTCAGATTGTGTCAGGAATTTTCCAAAGACCGAAATTTAAAACAGGAAAGCCAAACTTCACTCGTCATGTATAAAAGTTTTTCAACTCAACGCCAAAATAACCGAGAAACGTCGCCAGAGTCGCGCCCCAAGGATAGATGACAAGTCCTAGTGTGTATACTGGTTTGTGTTTAGTCACGCGTCTGCTGCTGCCACTCTCATCGGCTCGTTGGTCTAGGGGTATGATTCTCGCTTAGGGTGCGAGAGGTCCCGGGTTCAAATCCCGGACGAGCCCTGCTTTTTCAGAGCTCGTCCTTAAAAATTTTAATTATGTTAAGGAATCCTTGCGACTTCTTAAAGGAAATGTGATTCACGCTAGGACTTTTTTTTTTAAATACCGTCAGTAGGTAAGAAAGAAAGAAGAAAGAACCGAAATAATCTGAATTAATCAATGCAGTAAGTAATCAGGTATTTGAATATAAGCACAAGTTATATTCTGAAATCAAAATTAAACTTCTATGACGACGACGTAATTGAAGAAAAATGACCCCGACGTGATTTGAACACGCAACCTTCTGATCTGGAGTCAGACGCGCTACCGTTGCGCCACGAGGTCAGTCAACGTCTTCTTGAGCCTTACAAAATTAAAATCCGGCATACAAAGATGTGTGTGTCATGAGGACTGGTTATTTTGTTCGACCGTTCAGCTTTTCTGATGTGCTAAACGTCAATTTCTAACACCAAGGAAGATGTTCAGAAGAATTTCACACAACAATGTTGAATAGTTATCGTGACAAACACTTAAAAGACTACATACGGGCCGGTTAGCTCAGTTGGTTAGAGCGTGGTGCTAATAACGCCAAGGTCGCGGGTTCGATCCCCGTACGGGCCACTATTCTAATTTTTCTCCGAACAATGAAATTCTGAATCCTTTACTTCAGGGGTCACCAACGCGTCACCATTCAAAGCGCCCGCAAAGCAAGCACCAAATTGATAAATATACGATTTTATCTATCAAAATTTGTTGTTATGATGTTCCGTGAAAGCTTTACATAGCGTATTTGCTGTTTGCTTGCTGTTCATTTCAATTTAAACCATGCATATTTATGATATTAACATGGAATAAATAAATAAAACCCATTATTTAACACAAAATGTATCAAAATAAAATCAAATAAAATAAATAGCATGATTACGAAGTCCAAATGAATACAGTACTTAGCATTTTTGTCAGGATTTATTGCGCTGACTGTAGGTTTTATCCTGTACTCTTCTTAAAGATGGCACCGTTCTACTTTGAGACTGTTCCAAAGCCAGGGGTGGTACTGGCAGGGGAGTCTTCACTGGAGCAGAAGAAACTGGTGAAAAAAGCCAGAAGACAGGACGCTGCAGCAGAGTAAGGCTGACAAATGATCCTCAGCACTCACCTGCATGTGTAGCAGCAGGACAGCTGGACCTCACAGGCTGGTCTGGATTCAGATCAACAGAAATATCCATCAATAATTCCCAAATCATTTGCAGTTCTTAATTGTGCAAAACACTCAAAAGCATGTAAGAAAACATGCTCAATAGAACAGGTGTGGTATGAAAATCAATAAATGAATAATTAACAATTAACAATGAATACCTTCAGCATCACAAAAGCAATCACATAAAACACCTGCAGTAGAGCAGGCCTGAATGTGGCCAACTAGCAAACAGAAGAAAGGAAAAGGTGATCCTGGTTTACGACAGAACCATCAGATACCAGCAGCAGCAGCAGCAGCACCGCCGGCGGCGAAAATAAAGTAAACATATGAATATGCTTCTATTTGAACAGACACATTTAAAAGTGCTTAGTGGAATCAGAAGTAGTAATTAAAACTCAGTGTGTACTTGTGTGGGATTTAGTTTTACCTTGTAAAGGGAGGAGTTTGGATGGAGAGACAGACAGCATCATTCTCTCCAACTCTTCATCATGTTCCATCTCTAAAGAAGACACTGAAAAGACGGGAAACATCATTTCTACCATGTTCCCTAACATCATCATGAATGTCTAGTCTACCACAGACCTGGAGGACTAGAAGAAGGTTTAGGAAGAGGAACTGAAGAACTCTGAGTCTGAGTCTCTTTCTTCTTCAGGTACTGCTGGAGCAGGAACCTTTAGCTGCCTGAAACCCACTGGTTCCTGAGGATAAATGATGCATATCCATCTTTTCTTTTCTCCCAGACATGCCTCCAGGTCTTCTTAGAATGCACACCAAATCCAACCAGCTGGTAGTATTCACTACTTTACAGTGGCTCCACTGATCTTTCAGTTGAATGCATAATAAAATACTGTAACCCGTGTTAATAAAAATAGCATAGAACAGGGGTCACCAACCTTTTTGAGACTGAGGGCTATTTCATGGGCACTAAATGGTATGAAGGGCGCCATAGGACCCGTTTACTAGAAACCTCCTAGCCCCCCCCCACACACACACACAATTTGAGGACGCCCTTTTGTGTGCCCTATTTTTATTTGCTCATTTTACACAAAAACATGCATGAATTTTCTAGACTTGTACTACATGGGGGGTGGGGGGGGGGTCAAACTCAGTTGCAGAGGGGGCCTATATCCAAAACACACTTTAGGTTGCGGGCCGAACAAGATAACCATTTATTGAACACATTAAAGCTAAACATGTAAACCTTTAAAACTTTAACTTAACTTTAACTTTTTAAAGATATATGTGAAAAAAAGACAGAAATATTAATCCAGAATAATACATTTACTTTGTCAAATGATGCAAATATGAACAGAAAGTCAAGAAAATATTAATAATTAGTAAAAAATTAGTGAATAATCAAATTATTCAGTTTTCTTTGCTCTTTTGTCATTTTTTGGAGCTGAATTCCTGACATTATTTTTTTAGCAATAAGTTCTTTTCTGCTTGGTGTGTGATGTTCTGTGTGTCTCTGGTCCTGTGTGTGTCTCTGGTCCTGTGTGTGTCTCTGGTCCTGTGTGTGTCTCTGGTCCTGTGTGTGTCTCTGGTCCTGTGTGAGTCCTTGGTCCTGTGTGTGTCTGTGGTCCTGTGTTTGTGTCTCTGGTCCTGTGTTTGTGTCTTTGTTCCTGTGTGTGTCTCTGGTCCTGTGTGTGTCTTTGGACCTGTGTGTGTCTTTGGTCCTGTGTGTGTCCTTGGTCCTGTGTGTGTCTCTGGTCCTGTGTGTGTCTCTGGTCCTGTGTGTGTCTCTGGTCCTGTGTGAGTCCTTGGTCCTGTGTGTGTCTCTGGTCCTGTATGAGACCTTGGTCCTGTGTGTGTCTCTGGTCCTGTGTGAGACCTTGGTCCTGTGTGTGTCTTTGGTCCTGTGTGAGTCCTTGGTGCTGTGTGTGTCTCTGGTCCTGTGTTTGTGTCTTTGTTCCTGTGTGTGTGTCTTTGGACCTGTGTGTGTCTTTAATCCTGTGTGTGTCCTTGGTCCTGTGTGTGTCTCTTGTCCTGTGTTTGTGTCTTTGTTCCTGTGTGTCTTTGTTCCTGTGTGTGTCTTTGGTCCTGAGTGTGTCCTAGGTCCTGTGTGTGTCTCTTGTCCTGTGTTTGTGTCTTTGTTCCTGTGTGTGTCTTTGTTCCTGTGTGTGTCTTTGGTCCTGTGTGTGTCTTTGGCCCTGTGTGTGTGTCTTTGGTCCTGAGTGTGTCTCTGGTCCTGTGTGTGATGTCCTGTGTGTCTTTGGTCCTGTGTGTGTCTTTAGTCCTGTGTGTGTGTCTTTGGTCCTGTGTGTGTGTCTTTGGTCCTGAGTGTGTCTCTGGTCCTGTGTGTGATGTCCTGTGTGTGTCTTTGATCCTGTGTGTGTCTTTGGTCCGGTGCGTGTCTTTGGTCCTGTGCATGTCTATTCCTGTGTGTGTGTCTCTGGTCCTGTGTGTGATTTCCTGTGTGTCTTTGATCCTGTGTTGATTACTTGGATCAGGTGTGTTTAGTCGATCTACGTTCCAGTACTCACCTATGGTCATGAGCTATGGGTCATGACCGAAAGAACGAGGTCCCGAATACATGCGGCTGAAATGAGCTTCCTCCGCAGGGTGGCTGGGCGCTCCCTTAGAGAAAGGGTGAGAAGCTCGGTCACCCGCGGGGAGCTCGGAGTAGAACCGCTTCTCCTCCACATCGAAAGGAGCCAGTTGAGGTGGCTCGGGCATCTAGTCCGGATGCCTCCTGGACGCCTCGGGGTCCCCCCAGAGGAGCTGGAGGAAGTGGCTGGGGTGAGGGAAGTCTGGGCATCTCTGCTCAGTCTGCTGCCCCCGCGACCCGGTCCCGGATAAGCGGAGGAAGATGGATGGATGGATGGAGGTGTGTTTAGCCAATAAGATGCTTCAAGCCCAAGTTGAATGGAAAACATGTTGGACACAGGCCCTTTAGGCCTGGAATTGGACACCCCTGCACTATCTTCTTACTTGGTGGTGGCCCCACTGGACATTTCTGAATCTGCTCCCCGTGCCCCATGCAAAGCACAGCACCGGTTTGTCAAGAACGACACTTACATAAGTTAGCGGACAATCATTTCAGTCAGTTTATTTAGTACACACCCACCAGCAGCCAAACAGCATTAACTTCACTTCTACTCACAGCTTCCTCACTTATGGTGAGCCATTGAACACACCAAGATTCCCCACTTCCCATGAGTCTTAACCCCCAGATCGCCACAATATATTGATTTGCTATATGAACAGTGATATTTTTGGAGCATTCCCGTTAAATGATATTTACCCTTCCAATCATTTTTTACATTCTTGCTTTAACTGGGATAGTGATCTTTGTGTCTTTAGTGGAAATGATGTAGAAACTGTGGAACCTCTTTTCTTTGAATGTTTTCATCTAAAAGAGTTTTGGTCTTCTTTTCATAATTGGCTCAAATCCCCAAATATCATCATTAACCCTTTAAATTGGAATACAATAAAATTCCATTACAATTAATTGACAAAAATCTGGACTTTCTGATTAATGTACTGATTGTAAACCATTTTATTCATACTTGTTAATTCTTAAAGGTGAAACCTCACGTTAATGGATTACTCAACCGTCTCAACCTATTCTCTAAATCAGGGGTCACCAACCTTTTTGAGACTGAGGGCTATTTCATGGGCACTAAATGGTATGAAGGGCGCCATAGGACCCGTTTACTAGAAACCTCCTAGCCCCCCCCCACACACACACACAATTTGAGGACGCCCTTTTGTGTGCCCTATTTTTATTTGCTCATTTTACACAAAAACATGCATGAATTTTCTAGACTTGTACTACATGGGGGGTGGGGGGGGGTCAAACTCAGTTGCAGAGGGGGCCTATATCCAAAACACACTTTAGGTTGCGGGCCGAACAAGATAACCATTTATTGAACACATTAAAGCTAAACATGTAAACCTTTAAAACTTTAACTTAACTTTAACTTTTTAAAGATATATGTGAAAAAAAGACAGAAATATTAATCCAGAATAATACATTTACTTTGTCAAATGATGCAAATATGAACAGAAAGTCAAGAAAATATTAATAATTAGTAAAAAATTAGTGAATAATCAAATTATTCAGTTTTCTTTGCTCTTTTGTCATTTTTTGGAGCTGAATTCCTGACATTATTTTTTTAGCAATAAGTTCTTTTCTGCTTGGTGTGTGATGTTCTGTGTGTCTCTGGTCCTGTGTGTGTCTCTGGTCCTGTGTGTGTCTCTGGTCCTGTGTGTGTCTCTGGTCCTGTGTGTGTCTCTGGTCCTGTGTGAGTCCTTGGTCCTGTGTGTGTCTGTGGTCCTGTGTTTGTGTCTCTGGTCCTGTGTTTGTGTCTTTGTTCCTGTGTGTGTCTCTGGTCCTGTGTGTGTCTTTGGACCTGTGTGTGTCTTTGGTCCTGTGTGTGTCCTTGGTCCTGTGTGTGTCTCTGGTCCTGTGTGTGTCTCTGGTCCTGTGTGTGTCTCTGGTCCTGTGTGAGTCCTTGGTCCTGTGTGTGTCTCTGGTCCTGTATGAGACCTTGGTCCTGTGTGTGTCTCTGGTCCTGTGTGAGACCTTGGTCCTGTGTGTGTCTTTGGTCCTGTGTGAGTCCTTGGTGCTGTGTGTGTCTCTGGTCCTGTGTTTGTGTCTTTGTTCCTGTGTGTGTGTCTTTGGACCTGTGTGTGTCTTTAATCCTGTGTGTGTCCTTGGTCCTGTGTGTGTCTCTTGTCCTGTGTTTGTGTCTTTGTTCCTGTGTGTCTTTGTTCCTGTGTGTGTCTTTGGTCCTGAGTGTGTCCTAGGTCCTGTGTGTGTCTCTTGTCCTGTGTTTGTGTCTTTGTTCCTGTGTGTGTCTTTGTTCCTGTGTGTGTCTTTGGTCCTGTGTGTGTCTTTGGCCCTGTGTGTGTGTCTTTGGTCCTGAGTGTGTCTCTGGTCCTGTGTGTGATGTCCTGTGTGTCTTTGGTCCTGTGTGTGTCTTTAGTCCTGTGTGTGTGTCTTTGGTCCTGTGTGTGTGTCTTTGGTCCTGAGTGTGTCTCTGGTCCTGTGTGTGATGTCCTGTGTGTGTCTTTGATCCTGTGTGTGTCTTTGGTCCGGTGCGTGTCTTTGGTCCTGTGCATGTCTATAGTCCTGTGTGTGTGTCTCTGGTCCTGTGTGTGATTTCCTGTGTGTCTTTGATCCTGTGTTGATTACTTGGATCAGGTGTGTTTAGTCGATCTACGTTCCAGTACTCACCTATGGTCATGAGCTATGGGTCATGACCGAAAGAACGAGGTCCCGAATACATGCGGCTGAAATGAGCTTCCTCCGCAGGGTGGCTGGGCGCTCCCTTAGAGAAAGGGTGAGAAGCTCGGTCACCCGCGGGGAGCTCGGAGTAGAACCGCTTCTCCTCCACATCGAAAGGAGCCAGTTGAGGTGGCTCGGGCATCTAGTCCGGATGCCTCCTGGACGCCTCGGGGTCCCCCCAGAGGAGCTGGAGGAAGTGGCTGGGGTGAGGGAAGTCTGGGCATCTCTGCTCAGTCTGCTGCCCCCGCGACCCGGTCCCGGATAAGCGGAGGAAGATGGATGGATGGATGGAGGTGTGTTTAGCCAATAAGATGCTTCAAGCCCAAGTTGAATGGAAAACATGTTGGACACAGGCCCTTTAGGCCTGGAATTGGACACCCCTGCACTATCTTCTTACTTGGTGGTGGCCCCACTGGACATTTCTGAATCTGCTCCCCGTGCCCCATGCAAAGCACAGCACCGGTTTGTCAAGAACGACACTTACATAAGTTAGCGGACAATCATTTCAGTCAGTTTATTTAGTACACACCCACCAGCAGCCAAACAGCATTAACTTCACTTCTACTCACAGCTTCCTCACTTATGGTGAGCCATTGAACACACCAAGATTCCCCACTTCCCATGAGTCTTAACCCCCAGATCGCCACAATATATTGATTTGCTATATGAACAGTGATATTTTTGGAGCATTCCCGTTAAATGATATTTACCCTTCCAATCATTTTTTACATTCTTGCTTTAACTGGGATAGTGATCTTTGTGTCTTTAGTGGAAATGATGTAGAAACTGTGGAACCTCTTTTCTTTGAATGTTTTCATCTAAAAGAGTTTTGGTCTTCTTTTCATAATTGGCTCAAATCCCCAAATATCATCATTAACCCTTTAAATTGGAATACAATAAAATTCCATTACAATTAATTGACAAAAATCTGGACTTTCTGATTAATGTACTGATTGTAAACCATTTTATTCATACTTGTTAATTCTTAAAGGTGAAACCTCACGTTAATGGATTACTCAACCGTCTCAACCTATTCTCTAAATCAGGGGTCACCAACCTTTTTGAGACTGAGGGCTATTTCATGGGCACTAAGTGGTATGAAGGGCGCCATAGGACCCGTTTACTAGAAACCTCCTAGCCCCCCCCCACACACACACACAATTTGAGGACGCCCTTTTGTGTGCCCTATTTTTATTTGCTCATTTTACACAAAAACATGCATGAATTTTCTAGACTTGTACTACATGGGGGGTGGGGGGGGGGTCAAACTCAGTTGCAGAGGGGGCCTATATCCAAAACACACTTTAGGTTTGCGTTCCGAACAAGATAACCATTTATTGAACACATTAAAGCTAAACATGTAAACCTTTAAAACTTTAACTTAACTTTAACTTTTTAAAGATATATGTGAAAAAAAGACAGAAATATTAATCCAGAATAATACATTTACTTTGTCAAATGATGCAAATATGAACAGAAAGTCAAGAAAATATTAATAATTAGTAAAAAATTAGTGAATAATCAAATTATTCAGTTTTCTTTGCTCTTTTGTCATTTTTTGGAGCTGAATTCCTGACATTATTTTTTTAGCAATAAGTTCTTTTCTGCTTGGTGTGTGATGTTCTGTGTGTCTCTGGTCCTGTGTGTGTCTCTGGTCCTGTGTGTGTCTCTGGTCCTGTGTGTGTCTCTGGTCCTGTGTGTGTCTCTGGTCCTGTGTGAGTCCTTGGTCCTGTGTGTGTCTGTGGTCCTGTGTGTGTCTTTGGACCTGTGTGTGTCTTTGGTCCTGTGTGTGTCCTTGGTCCTGTGTGTGTCTCTGGTCCTGTGTGTGTCTCTGGTCCTGTGTGTGTCTCTGGTCCTGTGTGAGTCCTTGGTCCTGTGTGTGTCTCTGGTCCTGTATGAGACCTTGGTCCTGTGTGTGTCTCTGGTCCTGTGTGAGACCTTGGTCCTGTGTGTGTCTTTGGTCCTGTGTGAGTCCTTGGTGCTGTGTGTGTCTCTGGTCCTGTGTTTGTGTCTTTGTTCCTGTGTGTGTGTCTTTGGACCTGTGTGTGTCTTTAATCCTGTGTGTGTCCTTGGTCCTGTGTGTGTCTCTTGTCCTGTGTTTGTGTCTTTGTTCCTGTGTGTCTTTGTTCCTGTGTGTGTCTTTGGTCCTGAGTGTGTCCTAGGTCCTGTGTGTGTCTCTTGTCCTGTGTTTGTGTCTTTGTTCCTGTGTGTGTCTTTGTTCCTGTGTGTGTCTTTGGTCCTGTGTGTGTCTTTGGCCCTGTGTGTGTGTCTTTGGTCCTGAGTGTGTCTCTGGTCCTGTGTGTGATGTCCTGTGTGTCTTTGGTCCTGTGTGTGTCTTTAGTCCTGTGTGTGTGTCTTTGGTCCTGTGTGTGTGTCTTTGGTCCTGAGTGTGTCTCTGGTCCTGTGTGTGATGTCCTGTGTGTGTCTTTGATCCTGTGTGTGTCTTTGGTCCGGTGCGTGTCTTTGGTCCTGTGCATGTCTATAGTCCTGTGTGTGTGTCTCTGGTCCTGTGTGTGATTTCCTGTGTGTCTTTGATCCTGTGTTGATTACTTGGATCAGGTGTGTTTAGTCGATCTACGTTCCAGTACTCACCTATGGTCATGAGCTATGGGTCATGACCGAAAGAACGAGGTCCCGAATACATGCGGCTGAAATGAGCTTCCTCCGCAGGGTGGCTGGGCGCTCCCTTAGAGAAAGGGTGAGAAGCTCGGTCACCCGCGGGGAGCTCGGAGTAGAACCGCTTCTCCTCCACATCGAAAGGAGCCAGTTGAGGTGGCTCGGGCATCTAGTCCGGATGCCTCCTGGACGCCTCGGGGTCCCCCCAGAGGAGCTGGAGGAAGTGGCTGGGGTGAGGGAAGTCTGGGCATCTCTGCTCAGTCTGCTGCCCCCGCGACCCGGTCCCGGATAAGCGGAGGAAGATGGATGGATGGATGGAGGTGTGTTTAGCCAATAAGATGCTTCAAGCCCAAGTTGAATGGAAAACATGTTGGACACAGGCCCTTTAGGCCTGGAATTGGACACCCCTGCACTATCTTCTTACTTGGTGGTGGCCCCACTGGACATTTCTGAATCTGCTCCCCGTGCCCCATGCAAAGCACAGCACCGGTTTGTCAAGAACGACACTTACATAAGTTAGCGGACAATCATTTCAGTCAGTTTATTTAGTACACACCCACCAGCAGCCAAACAGCATTAACTTCACTTCTACTCACAGCTTCCTCACTTATGGTGAGCCATTGAACACACCAAGATTCCCCACTTCCCATGAGTCTTAACCCCCAGATCGCCACAATATATTGATTTGCTATATGAACAGTGATATTTTTGGAGCATTCCCGTTAAATGATATTTACCCTTCCAATCATTTTTTACATTCTTGCTTTAACTGGGATAGTGATCTTTGTGTCTTTAGTGGAAATGATGTAGAAACTGTGGAACCTCTTTTCTTTGAATGTTTTCATCTAAAAGAGTTTTGGTCTTCTTTTCATAATTGGCTCAAATCCCCAAATATCATCATTAACCCTTTAAATTGGAATACAATAAAATTCCATTACAATTAATTGACAAAAATCTGGACTTTCTGATTAATGTACTGATTGTAAACCATTTTATTCATACTTGTTAATTCTTAAAGGTGAAACCTCACGTTAATGGATTACTCAACCGTCTCAACCTATTCTCTAAATCTTGACATTACATGAATCATACTGCCACTACATATTTTAGGTTACATATTTGTTAACCTGAAAAAAGATAATTATTAGTAAAATACTACTTAAATTTAAATAAATTGTATTTAAGTGTGGGAGCACGCAGGTCACAAACACACTTGACAGTATGAAAGTACCACTAAGTACCCCTCCGAGCCTGGAGCGCCCTCTTGCAGTTGTCAGTGAAAATAACGAACATGTGAAATTATTTAACAATGTAATTTATTTCAAATATAAGTCGCTCCGGAGTATAAGTCGCACCCCTTGCCAAACTATGAAAAAAAGTGCGACTTATAGTTCGGAAAATACGGTATTTGCTTCAATTAAAAGAAGAAAAAAAAAAGTTTTTTTGGGGTGCATTACCTGCGGGCACCACAAGGGGTGCTCACGGGCGCCTGTGCGCCCGCGGGCACAGGGTTGGTGACCCCTGCTCTAAATCTTGACATTACATGAATCATACTGCCACTACATATTTTAGGTTACATATTTGTTAACCTGAAAAAAGATAATTATTAGTAAAATACTACTTAAATTTAAATAAATTGTATTTAAGTGTGGGAGCACGCAGGTCACAAACACACTTGACAGTATGAAAGTACCACTAAGTACCCCTCCGAGCCTGGAGCGCCCTCTTGCAGTTGTCAGTGAAAATAACGAACATGTGAAATTATTTAACAATGTAATTTATTTCAAATATAAGTCGCTCCGGAGTATAAGTCGCACCCCTTGCCAAACTATGAAAAAAAGTGCGACTTATAGTTCGGAAAATACGGTATTTGCTTCAATTAAAAGAAGAAAAAAAAAAGTTTTTTTGGGGTGCATTACCTGCGGGCACCACAAGGGGTGCTCACGGGCGCCTGTGCGCCCGCGGGCACAGGGTTGGTGACCCCTGGCATAGAAAATGTAATGTAACCCCTGTTCACCTCCACACCGTTGGTAAAATGAAAAAGGTTTTGAAAACATGCCCGCGCGCACACGCGCGCACACACACCTACACACACACACACACACACACACACACACACACACACACACACACACACTTAACTGGACAAAGTTTCTAGTTTCGTTCCTTTTCTCATCCCAGCTGTTATCCTCAGTTTCAGTCCTCATGTTCAACACTGACTGGAAGAGAAACGTCTTCAAATTAGAAAGTTTGTCCTGTTATTTTTTTTTTTACTTACATCAGGCTTTAACGTGTTGTGCTCTTGTGCTTTAACAGCGATCAGATCTAATCTGGCTGCAACTTTGTTGTTGTTTTCTATCCCTGAAAACATTACTTCCTGTTAAATCCTTACTAATAAAACGATGTGGAAACAGCGCCCCCAAAATCTCGCTAGTGGTGAAAAAGTATATTACATTCGTAGTCTTAAGAAGTACCACAGAGAATGAATGGGAAAAGTTAATGCCAGTTGTGCTATAGGAAAAAGTACTTCAGTAATGAAGTACATGAACATATACTTGACACATACTGTATCCCCCCACCCCCCCAAAAAGAAAAACATGCTATAGACAGTCAATCAGAATTGCACTGCAGACATCACACTGCATATACCATGAGACCAAGGACTGATACGTTGTCCGTATGTGGCGTTGGTGGTATAGTGGTTAGCATAGCTGCCTTCCAAGCAGTTGACCCGGGTTCGATTCCCGGCCAACGCAACGCTTTTTCAAGTTTTTTTTCCCATAGTTCCCCGTCCAAGCATTTAAACCGGGTTCAATTCCCGGTCAATTCGATGCTTTTTAACGTTTTTTTCCAGCCTCCATCACAGTTTAGTCATATCTGCATATTGTACTCAGTTCTAGTAATTAAAGTATTTAGTATTTATTTAGCCTTTATATTTTTTTAATCGGTAAGTTTAAGAACTTGGGCCATACAAAATGTTGAAAACATAACTTCTTAAAAAAAATATATGATTGACTTTTTTGAGGAGGATATGCTTTACAGTACTGTTCTTGGAGCTGCAAGTTCATTTTGTTACTCTGCTTGCTGCTGTTAATCCTGCTTACCTTCTTTTTCCTTTCGTTGCCATGGATATACTATTGCTATGGCAACTGCATGCCTTTGTGGATGGCCTCAGGCCCCCTCCGTAGAAGACTCTCTGAACCTTTCATTACACTTTTACTTAAAGCTCCCAGACAAATCATACAAGTCATACATAGTTTTACTCCATCTTTCATTCTGGCATTTTAGTTTTCCTTCTAACCTTTTTTTTCTTTTGTCTTTTGCCAGACATGCAACTGCATCTGGCATTCAGTCATTAACTCCAAATAGCACAGCTGCTTTGAGAGTTGTTGTTTTTTTTCATTGGTAAATTACACCCCAGGATCTCACTTTGTGAATCATGACACTTGATGCCACTGTAGAAAGCTGATCAGATTTGTACGACTCGTTAGCCATGCAAGTCAAGACCTCAAGCTTTCTAATCTTCAATGGTAACAGAAACCAGAGCTCCACTTCAAAGATACATGAGAAGTCCTTGGAAACAGAAAATAGAGATGCTTCGCCAGAAGAAAGTGATCGATGTAAGAGAGAGTGAATGATGGGAAGGGAGTGAAACTTCAGGGAATAACAGTGCTCTTCCCAGCGTCACTGCGGGCTTCCATCTGTCTGTGCACGGCAGGTGGGGCTCTCCACCTGCTGAATGAACCCTGTCAGTGTTGGGGGGTACCATGGGCTACGGGTGGGCTCGTCCCTGCTCAGCATTGTGGCTGGCTGCATTATTATCGGTGTGTCCCGGGAGTGTGATGCTGATGCTGTGGGTGGAATCTTCCTGGGAGCCGGAGGCCTTGGTGAGTGTGACGGCAACATTTTAGCCAGCAAGTAGACCAGTGCTCCTGATTTTATCAATGTAATGATCAGAATGATCAGAAAATCTGTTCATGTGATACTTGTATAACTTTTCTCAAATAGCCAATTTTTAGTGATTCATTCATAATCAAAAAGATCAAATAATACAATTTTTTTGATATGAAATAGTATATGAGTGATGCCTTTGAAAAAGTAGAGTTGCAACAAAAAAATGGAATAATGTCACTAAAATACAGCAAAATCCCATCACACATTGTCAGTCAGAAAATGCTGTCAGTCTAAATTTTGTCATTTTCTGTCTTACAATTTTTATGGTTCACTGATGAATGTTTGTTGAAAGAAATGTCAAGATCTGTGGCCTGTGACATTTTCCATCCAGCGTTCATCCGATACATCCGTGTAACCAGAACCAGCTGACAGCGAGCAGAGCCAGGATAAAGGCACACTTCTTTACTGGTTTACTGGAGAGACTCGGCCAACAGGAAGGTTTTTGATCTGAAAAGAAGCCACCAGCCTGCATACGCGGTTTATGTGAAACATTTTAACTGATGATTCGATCCGATTCAGTAACTATTAAGCCCTTTACAATAAAGTGAAAGTCGAAATATTTCGTTGAGAATGAGTCTTATGTGAAAGGGACTTTATTATGCATTTTTGGGGCATGTGTGCTACAGTGCCGCCCCCAACACTACCGGCTGACTAATGAGCATGAACAGAGTGTTCTCGGCAGATTGTTTTCACTCCTTCTGCAGTTTCATGACATTTTAAGCACATGCATGCATCACCGCCACTCTCTGGAGTGCTTTCATGCCAGCTTTTCAGATGGAAAGAGGAAAATCCATAACTGTCCTCAACTGGAGATCAGTGCTGTACTTTTAATACAAAATTTCCCCCCATCATCTAAAGAGAAAAATGCACCAGATTCTCAGAAAGATGTGCTTGAAATAGCCTGAATTCTGGATCGAGGATAATTGTGAGGGATCAGACACATCATTAGGTCTTGTTTTCCTTTTTAATCTCTGCAGGCATCAAAAGCGGTTTGACGGTATTCTCAAAACAGGTTAACAAATTGAAAGTGCACTTGATTAAACTACAAATCATTCATCAAGTTAATTACGTTTCATGTTTTCTAGGCCTGCTCATATCAGTCTATCCCTTCATAAAAGCCTGGCTGAACATCAACAACATCCTTCCATACTTTGGTAAGATGTAGATACATGTATTTTTCCAAACTTTATTTACAAAAAAGAGACTTTTGTTTCTTTCCAATATGCTTTTCTGTCTTTATAACTTTTCAGGAAACTTCAGAGTTCACCCCACAGCAGTCACTCCAGCTCCTGATTTACCGGCCGAAACTCTGAGACGAGAAGGTGAGTGACCACTCCGAGAAGAAACACAATTTAGTTATGAAGATGGAACTCAGAGCAGAACTTCTTACATAGCATTTGGAGACAACTGGTACATTGCATAAGCATCTGACCTTTTTTGGGGGGGTTCCACAGCAAGGAAAGTACATTGCCTACATTTTCTTTGCAAAAAGTCCTTCTGTTACTCCTGTTGTTGCTTAATGTGGAATTTTCACAGCCAAATACATATTTTTTTGGTGTAAATGGACTGCAATCTTGAGAAGAATTATCGCATGGTTTGCTTTGTTAGGAACTCAAGTCCAGCTGGAACGTTCAAAGAGTCGCATGGGAACCTTTGTGGAGGGTGGACCAATACCTGGGAACAGTCCAGATGAGGGGTAGGAACCCACAGCTGGAATTGACGTATTGGATCTGTGCAAAACACTTTTTTATGATATTTATCAAGGACAATAAGAACAAAACTATTAGACAGACATGTTAGCATAAAGACCCACTTTGATCATCTTTTAAACTATTTTAAAAGCGTTCCCAGTGGTCTTTTAACTATGATTATGTGTTTTTTAGACAAAATGAAAAAAAAAATAAATAAATAAACGTGTCATTTTCTTGGACATAGTTTCTACACAATGGAAGGAATTCATGCAGAATTCACCTCTGAGTTCTGGGCTGGACTGTTGGCGTGGAGCAAGCCCGCCCCCACTTTCTGTCACCCATGTGTTCTCCTCCTATTTACAGCCCCTCAAACCCCTAACTTAACATTACCAGCACAACAAAAATGGCAAACAATTTTGGAGCTATCCAGCCAAACAGTTTTGAGCCAGGTTCCAGCTCGGACGAGAAAAACAAAGACGTTCATGGATCTAGTCGACTACGAAGGGATGCATCAGAATGGATTGGAGCGGGGAGCTTGTGGCCCTCCCAGCGTATTTTCTCCATCACAAAAAGCTCTTTTAAACCACTTTTTTTTTGTGTCTTCTCCTGACTCAAAACAATGGAATAAAGAAATACTTAAAAATCCTATTTCAGTCAGACAACTCTTGCAGTAAGAAATATTTATTTGACATTTTCCACATACTTTAGTTGGCATTCACATCTTTTGGTTTGGCATAAGGCTCCGTTCAATTCCATGAGAGATTTCCATAAAACTTTCGGGTAACAAAAACCCCCCTTACGGAGCCCACAGGTGGAAGCCGGGGAGGAGGGTGGGGCGAAGAATGAGCGCTGAAGGTAAGAAAGAATGAGCGCCTGCGCACCTGGGCTTAAATAGGACGCTGAGCAGGTGCATTAATTGACTGAACCGCCCTAGGGTAAGCTGTAAACACTGCTACGAGTCATCTGCCCGAAATACGATTATGAATCGTCATTTTAGGCTTAGTTTTGCAAATATATGTCCTCCCTCATGAGAAAAATGGCACAAAAACACATTAAAAACACCAAAAACAGGGCGATACTTGAGATTAAAATTGTAGCCCTAGACTAAATTCAACAAAATCAAATAATTTTTTTCTTCATTACAAATCCAACAAAGGTCATTTTGATGTGAACTACCAAGCAATGGACTTTTCACTTTGAATGCTGTTGCTGTAGTAACCCAGATGCTTGACGGAGTCATGTGCCAATCTGTGAGATGCTAAACACAATCCAGACACGCACCAAACTAATAATGTGCATTTTTAAAATCTTCGATTTTCGGGATGTCACACTAAATCCAGTTGTGCCTTCATACTGCTCGGCTCACATTCCCAAACAAATGTGAAGCTTTTCCAAACAAAAGCATCCAGATATACAATTAATTGTATAAAAACTTTACATCAGTGGTTAATATGTAGGAATGAAAGCAAATTAAATCGTTCTCAATTGCGGTTTGAAAGAAGTTTTTCGAGGGGTTTCAGTGTACCTCGCCTCGTCACTCTCTGACGCACACTCCCTGCCGGACTGACTCATGCGCTGGTGTGTTGCAGGGCTTCTTCAGACATGCCAGATGTCCTAGCGAGACGGAAACTGAAGCAAACATCTTCCGACCAAGACCTGCCATGATCTCATCAGCTGGGACGTCAGACCAAAGTGACATTTAGACTCACTTGCTTTCCAGTTGCTGTGTGAGCTGAACTGTTGAGAACTCCTTCAAGTTAATGTTTCTAATAAATCCACTGAGATTAAATTAAGCTCATTGCTGGATTATTTCCTTACTTCCTGACACTGAGTGAAATAGATTAGACTTTTCTACAGCTCGTCTCACTGTAACACAGTTAGGAAAGAATCGCAGGAGGGTGCGACTTGTGTATTACTAAATCAAGTTCCTTTGCTAGTAAAGCAAAACAAGCATGCATTTGCACTCACACACTGACCTGCTCTCTCCTGTGAAACATAATGATCGGATATTGAGGACAGGGAGAACGGCTGCAGCGTGAAAATCAGACAGAGAAAAAAAAGCAGAGGTCTGAGCCCGCTGTGAGGCGGAATTGTACGCAGCTATGTTGATGAGAGAAAGCAACAGGAGTCCGACCCGACCAGTCAGCGGTGCTTTGGTGACAGCCAGCAGCTTGATTGTCAGACAAATGGCCAACATGGACTCTCTCTGCCACAGAGGCTGGTCTAAAAATGAAGGCAACTGGAACCGGGTCAGTTCACTAAGTAGCTGCCACGGTTTGTGACACAAGGAAGTCAGACTTTGCCACTCCAATGTTAATATGACCCAAATTCACAACACAAATGTCAACACTCCAGTACACAAACCTCTCTTTTGCCTTTTATGAGGTTTGATTTAAATCAAACGACATTTTCCCTGCTTCTCGTCATATTCCCACATGCAAATGTGCACCTTAAATTGTGCTGATTTGTGGCTAGACAAATAAATAGATCCACATGGGAGAAACACTGAATACCTGATGGAGATTTCTTGTATTAATTTTACTGTCATGTTAATCCACATCAGTGGAGCCACACAGGAGGGGAGGGTGAAATGTCTTGCCCAAGGACACAACAACAGTTGACTGAGGGGACTGGGATTCAACCCTTCAATCCTAGGTCGACCTGCTCCAATTCCTGAGCCGCTGCTGCCCCTCACGTTTGATTCTTGACGTTGGAGTTTTTTCAAATGCAACTTTAATGTCCACATAAAGGTTTTATGATTAGTATGGATTTTATCGGTAATGTTTCCATAAAAAAGAAAACGTTGATTGGATGATTATGTTTGTCCGCCATTTCAACAGAAAGTTATTCTGACATGAGGCGATTCTGGATATGCTCCGTAATAATCATAACATGTTTATTAGCAAGCGGACATTAAAGACACATTCCAATATATTCAATAGTCATCATCCAATCAGCAATGTCCCATGCCTTTTCCAGTTTTTATTTATTTTGTCATTAATTTTTATTTGGAATTCTGTTATGATTTCTGAAATTTCAAAACAATTAATTATTTTAATTAATTGTTTAATAAATAATAAATAATAATGTAAATAATGAACAAATAAATAAATAATGTAAAGGAGCAATCAAATTGACATGTAAAGGAGCATCTGAGAAGAGGAAAAAAAAAAAGAGAATCGGAAAAACAATTAATTATTTTAATTAATTGTTTTGCCTTTTAATTGTCATTGGTTGAGTCCGAATTTCTTCACTAATCACTACATAGTGCACTATATAGTGCGTTTGCCATGTAGTGTAGTGCTTGTAGTGCTGTCCGAATCAACAATTCCAAAATTGGGGGCGCTAGCTAGAAATTTTCCAGAAGTCTCTGCGAAAAAAATCAGTGGGCATCGATGATCACTAGACTGGTGAATATAGACCACAATGAATTGCGCTTGACCAATTTTTGTAAAGAAAATATAATTTAATGTATTTTTTTTAAATAAAATATCAACGTTTCACTTTCAGAACACAGTGGATTGTTGTAAAAACGTTCATATCAGTTAGATTTTCACTTTGTGAATTTGATGAAAGTAGTGAGCATGGTGTCTGAATTGCTTATGAAATAGAGGGCACTACATAGTCCCACACTATATAGTTCTTTTAGTAGATAGGGAGTACGGCAGGAATTCTGAGCCATTGTGATCTTTTTAAAATGCTTCAGCGTGGAGGGATTTGTTGATGCGATTTGGACTTCAGAGCCACCGTAGTATCTGGCTTACAAAACATTTTACAGGTGTTTAGCAATTGAATTTAAAATTAAAAAATATATGCTGGGAATGCCCCCCCAGCCCCGCCCCGCCCTCTAGGGGCCACCCTTAGAAACAAATGCGCCGCGCGCCCCTGCGCGCACGAACACAGACACGCTGCTGTTTGATTGATCACTGACGAGAAGACTGGAGCGTCGCCTCCTGGGGTCCACGCAGGAGGAGGAAAAGGAGGAGGAGGAGGCTCTCTCTGCTCTGCGCATCATATCACATCTGATGAAATAGGACGACGAAACACCGACTCCTGGAGAGACGCCACTGCCACGCTCGATCCTCATTTCCGTTGCGGGGGTGACCTGTCAGACGCTCCACGCGCCTCCTCAGGTCCACGTCGGGGGGCTGCGCGCTTCAGCCCGAAGGAGATGCTGTTCCACCTAAGTGATCTTTTCTTTGTCGTTGACTTCTTCGTCCTTCTACGACCGCGCTGCCCGAGCCACTGATTGAATGGGATTTGTGCCCCCCAGCGCAGAAAAAAAACCTGGAATCGGGATGCAAAGCCTGGGGTTGATGTCTCTGAAGGTGTCAGCAAAGACGAACCCCAAATAGAACCGGAACCGCCGCAACGACCCGACGTTTCAACAATGGAAAGACCTTCAACATGTTGACGTAAAGGGTGAGACTCACGTTCTGGCAGAAATGCAACAGATCAGCCCAGGATCCATTTTTCAGACCTACAAGTTCCCTATGTTGGATTTATAAGTCCAAATGTTACGTTTCCTCATGAAGGGATTTGATTAAAATGACATTTTAATGCAAATGGGAAGTCATTAAACTTAAGAAAACAGAATAAAACACATATTTTGATCAGGAATGTTCAGATTTAATTTCAATATGTTGAGGTAGGGGCTCAGAAATGGGGCCCTCCCCCCTCAGTGCGACATCAAAAATCAATGAAATTGTAAACTGAATGTATTTGTTCTAGTAATGACCACTTTGTTTTGATGTCTGTTGGAAGAGACAGATGTTTGAAGACAGAGGGCCTGGAAGTGAAGCCATGATCATCACTGAAAGAAATAATGGCACCCCTGTGCCGGAAAAGGGGTCCCAGAAGAAGAAGAAGTCCCGCCCCCACGGTCTGCCGTCTCCGGCGCTCTGCTGTGCTTGTGGACTCTGCATCATGCTGGCAGGACTCAACATCACCTTGGTGGGAGCTTTCGCCTTCACCACACTGGTGCCTTCTGCCAACCCCCCGATCATCATTGGACCCGTCCTGCTGCTCGTTGCCTTCTCCTTTTTCGGGGCCTGCTGCGTGTGCAGCCGTCTCCCTCCGCCCCACAGCTCCCGGGGGTCAAACGTGAACGGCAGGGGCACAGGGTTGATCGGACGCAGCGGGCTGGCCGGTGGGGCGGCGTTTGAAATAGAGACCAGCGAGCACACCCTGCAAGACACAACAGCCGTGCAGCTGAGCCCCACATCGTCTCCTGGATCATCCAGAGCCTCCAGCCCCGACATAGAGGCTCCGGAGGTGGCCCCGCCAGGACCCTGCAAGCCTTTTACCACTGAGACCAACGGCCCTGCTTGTGTTTCTGCCGCCTTCTCAGCCTCAGGAGCAGGAGATGGGGAGGTTCGGCTCTGCCTGCCTCGAGAAGAAGTGGTGACCTAAGGTTTCCAAAGCATTGTGTATATTCTTCTAAGATGAGGGCTTGCTGGGGGGGATTTTGCCCTCTTGTTGAAATAGTGCCAAGTGTGACAAGTTGTCGAGAGTAAGCTTTTCATTTTATTTGCTGTGCCATAGTTTATTAGCATGCAAAATCAATACAACTTTTTGTGGAACACAGGTTTTGGAATTCAAATTCCTACCTCCTCTGTGCTGGACTGTTGTAAACATGGGGCATTATGAACACTTTTCATGTAGAAATCAAAGCCACAAGCATTTATATCTTCACTGTTTGCAGAACCATCCTTTGTCAGCAGAGGTTTTAGAAGTCATAATTGAAACTGCTGATATTTTCTGGAAAGATGCATATGAAAGGTCAGCAGCTGATCGTGACGGGTGACATTTAGCATTCGGAGTGCTGGACTTGTTTTGGGGGCATGAGATTTTTAGAGGTCGCAGGGGTCCCAAAGCAATATTCTAACACCAGAGATTAAATTGTTATTATAAGCGTGTGATGCCAGAGCCAAGCACATTTGCAGTATATCTACATGTCCGCTGTATTGGCTCTGTGATGCATTCCTGTGCCGTGATGTAGCGTTCGTCATTTCAAGAACACTGTGAAAATTTGTCTCCAAAGGCTCCTGATGTTGGCACTTTAATTGAAGGTCTCTGCAGCTCAACCCGCAGTTTTCACATCCATCCTTTGTTTTTCTAAACATTACAATGGAGTTTAAGCCACAATGACTCTTGGTGGTGTTGAATCTATGGAGGAATTAGATCCAGACGGAGCGTGTTTTCTAAATGTTAGCACAAAAACACCGCAGTAGACTTTTACCTCAGCTGGATCTTGTGTGTGTTTTCTGTTTTAAAGCCAGTCACTGGGTTTTCAGATGGCAGAAGAACCAGCTCCCCAGCACTGTGATGTCCTCTCGTCAGTCATGAGCCTGGCTGATCATCAGAGACATTCAGGCACTGATCTCCTTGGAAAGAAAAGTTGCCTTAGACCGAAACAATCAGGATCAATCTAATGAGGGCTATCAAAGCGCAGAACAGGAGTTTGTCTTCTGAAAGCCTCCAGATTTTAAAGAAAGCCTCAAGTTTTGATTTCCTTTTCTGTGAGTTGTACTGCTGCATGCATGTTCTAAATGTTTAATCTTAACACGAGCAGGAGGTTGGGACAGAGTAACGACATGCATACTGCCAAACTCCTTTAAATGATGAAAATGTCCCAGAAGAAGACAGGTTTTCGCTTGGGAGCTGTCCTTTGCACCAACTAAAAGACTTATGTTGCATGTTTAAAAAGAAAAAAAGACTCCTGAAAATGCAAACTCTTTGTGGTGAACTTTTAGTGTTTTCTGTGTCTTCTTGTGTGTAGCACTTGCAAAGGATCTGGAAAAATATTTTTGTCAAAATGATGATTGAAAAGTGGCTCGTCCAAATGCTGAAAAGACATGAAACGTGATAAAAAAGTAATGATAATAAAAGCTTTTTTCAGGAAAACACAAGGATGGTTGTTGCATATCTGGTGATATAGTTAGTTGATAGTGCCACAACAAAGTAAAATGAGCAAAAAAAAAAGCAGATTTGACTGTGCAGTTTGATTAAAAATACTGATTCTATGTGTTCAAAACACTTTTTTTGTTAAGTTTGAATATTTTCAATATGGAAAAACCAAGAGTCTTGTGTTGTTTTTTGGAATCTTTTTACATATTCAGCTTCCACACCCTCTCTAAATAGTTAATCATTTGATAAAGTGTAGCTAAATAAGTAATTAGCTGGTCAATTTTGCGTGTTAGTTTATGTCAGATGGAAACAGGAGTTGGGACTCTATTCATGTCAGCTCTGATTCAAGACGCCATGGCAAGCTGCTCAAAAATCTGGTGTGAATTCAAAAAACATTGCCTCATGTTTTTACACCAAGATGGCCTTCAGCAAAGACTTCCATATGAGCTCCATCTGCCTGCTCCAACCAGGGCTTCCATGTGATGACAGAGAGTCGCCACTAGAGGGGGCTAGAGTCACATGTTGAAGTTTCACTGAGGTTACATAACAAATGCTGTAGTTTAAGGACCTGCAGAGTGGTGACAGTATGTTATGACAGGAAGGAATCAGCCTCCTGACCACTTATGATTTGTGAACATTATAATTAAGGATTGCTTAATGTAATGTTAATTTATGAAAGCTGGGTTTGAAAGCAATTGTGGTTTATTAAACTATCGTTTCATGTACAAGTCGATAAAGGCACAGACTGTGTCCTATTTTCTGAGGCAGCCTACAGAAGTGGGTGAAGATATGGCTGCAGGACCTTAATTTTAGTCTCGAATGATCAATCACTGTCAAGTTTTACCTTGAAGTTTCCATTTAAAGTGGGGATTAGGGAAATTTGTGACTGAAAGAAGGGTTTTAGAGGTATAAATTTGAAAGTTCGGGCATTCTGTTAAGAGAGGCAAAGTTGGGTTGGAAAGCAGATGGTGGTGGAGACTAGTCTCTGTTACAAGATGAGCCAATGGGAACCTTTGCCAAGAAACTGAAGCCGTTTTGTGCTGACTGCACATGATAGGATTTTATGTGACTAAACTGTACCAGAACCGTACAAACATGCCACTCCCCAGAGCATCTTCTGCCTTTTGGCCTTGAATGACGACGCTTGTAAAACATAATGAACATTTAGGCGTCTGGAAGCTGTGAGATTTATTGCCGTTCAGAGGTAAATGGGTTTTTGGGTGAGAGTCAGCTCTAGCTGTATATTTTTATGTTTATGGCAGTGGTGAGCAATTTTCAGGAAGAAAGTTCAGGGTGAACTGCAGGAGCTCGCTTGTCAGGGAAACTGAACAAATGTAGAGAAAACCAGCTTGGCCTTGTTAAGACGACAAGGTTTATGAGTCAAAAGCTGAGAAACAGAGGTGTTTGGGAGATCCTAAATCTAATGTAATCTAATCTATGGTAGCTTCTGACGTTATTGCAGAGAAGGAAACTGTAACCTGTAGACTCAGACTTAAACCTTGGTATTGTACCTCAAGGACTTAGGTTTTGAGACTTAAAAAAAAGCTTATAGCTGTGACAATCGGCAGGCTAAAGTGGGAGTAAAGGAGTAAAGGAGTGGGACTTTAAGTACCAAACCTTTGTGGTCATTCTAAGCATAAAACTAGACTTCCCTTAGACCTCTAATTAAATCTAAAGATTCCTTTGAGCATTTGTATGAATGAAAAATTGTTGAAACCTCCAAGTCTTTGTGACTAAATCGAATCTTGTCATGCATTGAGCCACATTTTCCGCAACTGTTCGCTGTTGTCAAGTAAAGCACGTTTTATGCTGAGAGAAAAACCTGACATAAAATCTAAACATCTCAGACTATAATCTATGGCAATAAATAAAACAGTTTTAAATCAATCAAAAGGAAAAAATACAATAGAAAAGAAACTAATGTAATATATATCTACACACAAGTATGCCAAACTTAGGAAGATTAATCAAGATTTGAAAAAAACATTTAAAGTGAAAAAGCGTACGCTTCCACATTCATATACCATTATAGATGTAAACATGTCATATTAATGACTCAAATTAAATAAACATATTTGCACTTATACATGCCGTACATGACACATTGAACCCATTAAATGTGATTTTTTTCCCCAAAAGAGTTTAATTAATTGCTTGAAAAGGAGAGCACTTATGTAATCCCACCCCTACTAAACTTTACTATTTATCGTTTCTTATTGTGCTTGTGCTTTATTGTGCTTTCAATAAGTGTAGCGCTTATTGATGATCAGAAAAAAAGGATTACATTAATTACCTTTAACATTTTCTTTTTTGTTCAAATCAGTGTCCCCGTCATGGCTGTATCAAGTTACCGATATGATAATGATGTTCATGATACTGAAGCTTGTTTTAAAGAGTTGTAAAGAAAACAACTCTTTCTTTTAGATAGTTTGGGCAAACTATCTAACTATTTTTAGATAGTTTGGGCAAACTATCTAACTATCTAACTATTTTTAGATAGTTTGGGCAAATTTCCTCCAAAACACCCTGAAACACTGCTAAGACCAAAGTAATGCTTTTAACAAGGCTAACAGTATTTCAGCTTAATTGCTGAAGACAGAGAGGAGACGAGGCGGCAGGCTGCAGGTGAAGCAATCACACAGGAAGTAAAGACACTTTAAGAGCCAATTTAGACGTGAAGCTACTTGCTGAAAGGCTTCAGTGCTGATAACAAAAACACAGAATGTGAAGGAAAAACTTGTTGAAGTTCCACTCTGATCACCTTTTAAACTATTTTGAAAGTGTTTTCCAGTTGTCTCTGACTTAGGCTGCTTTTACAACACATGTGTCGTTTTCTTGGACATAGTTTCTGCAGTGCGGCAGTAGTTCATCAGAAATTTGCCTTTGAGTTGTGGGCGGGACCAGTGGTGCGAAGTAACCCCTAACTCATTTCCCATCATCTCTTTCTCCCACTATCTTACAGCCCCTCACACCCCCAACCTAACACTACCGGCAACAAAAATGATGAGCAATTTTGGAGCTATCCAGCTGTGCAGACACTGTGCAGCTGTGCAGACACACTTTGAAGCTTAATTTTTTTTTTATATACATGTCCTTTATCATGAAAGCAAAAATGCCGCTAGAACATATTAAAAACACAGAAAACAGGATTTTCCTTGGAGTGGGTTTTTAAAAATGGGTCAAGAAGTGTAAAATTGTGGCGTCACATTTTTACATGTTGTTTTATGTTTTTTACTTCTTAATGTAAAACCTAACAGATTAAAATACAATGTGTTAATTGAGGACATGTTTAGGTCCAGAGAGAACCAGATATTCTTTTTTTTTTAAATCTGGATACATGAAGCCTTGTAACTGAGATAGGATATGTCATCTCCAAGTTCCAACTACGTGCTCCACTTTCAACGCACAGACCAAATAAAATCCATTTTACAAGAGAACAAGAGGTATAAAAAAGCCACAATTCCCTCAAATGCTGCAAGACTGTCAGTCTTACTTTCTGTCAAGCCTTCCCATCATCTTAGCAGCTCTTTCATAACCCCAGCGCCAAAAGGCAGAGTGTGTTATTGCAGGAATGACGTTAAGATTCTCTGGTGGCATATTTCAAACAGCAGCACGCGTCAAATGTTGGTAAATGATAAACGCGTTTAAACGACTCAGGTGGTTGACCTTTTTTATGCCAATACTTGTGACTTCAGAGCATGATCAGTCAGGAGATGAGAGGCAAAAGGGATGCAAATTCTGGCACTAAAGACTTGCGATTGTGATAAAAACTGAGTCGGTCACGCAAAGACGCACAAACAACTGGAAAGTCAGCACACACACTGACCTTGACTACAATCAACTCATGTCTTCTTTATCTTTGTCATGAGATGCCACAAAGCACACATGCATGGTCTGACACCTGCTGCTGCAAGCATCCCATCCGCTCTAAACCGGAGCGCGGCGGATCCTGTGCGTGTGCTCCTGCAACAGCATGCTTGTGCGTGAAAACCCACCGTGGAATGAGTCGGCAGAAGAGGGGGATGGAGGAGTAATCAAGCTGAAAAGATTAGGGGAAGAAGCGCTGCAGAGGATCTATGATCACAGACACTGGTTACATAACCCCAACCCAGTTCAGTCTGCTCCCAAAGAGAGACTGGCGGTAAGGATGCAGAACTGGGTTGAATGCATGCTCAGGCTGTGCAGAACCAGGTCACTGATCATCCGCATACTGTAGGCCAGCCGCTCACATGAAATCAGGAAAGGTGTTACTCATTTATTGGATGAGACGTTTTTCTGTAAAACTGGTCTCTGTCCACCCGACAACACAAAATATTATCGGAAAATGTACACATTTCTTTATTCTAAGTTTACTGTTTTGGTTTTTTGTGGGCCATGCAGGGGTGAGCATCTTGTCTGTAGGTCACAGTGACTCTTTGATAGGTTCAGTCTTGCAGAGGGGGGCCCCTTAAAGATTCGGGGGAAATAACACAGCGAAACGTACCTAAAACAAGCAGCAATACTAATAGGAGAACTTGAACAGCCTGGCAGTAGCTGATAATGAGCCCCATGCTGTTTTACACGAGTCCATTCTCCCTCAGTAAATCACATATTCAAGTTGTTGCATAACAAAGCTTTTCACAAATGTATGTGTGGGCCATGTAAGAGACAAACTTCCACTGATGTGGACAGAAAGAGATGAAAAATATGACCATAATCGCAGCCAATAACAGGGTGATCAATAGTGATTAATTTCATGAAAGCCATCAATAGAGGATCGTCAAATCAATCCAGCTTCCAATCATTAGTGGGATCAATTTTGGTTGTTAAAGGGATGAGTCCATGTGCGTACAGTGTTGCCAGTTCTTTGATTTTTTGCTGTTAATGTTCTCCTCTTCCATGTGGTCCTTCGTTTATCTCAGCAAATTCATTGACCGACCAGAAATAGAACAGTAGTGGATCAATATTTGAAAGTTTATCATTGATCAAATGTTTTACTAGCGTGTCCAGAAATCCAAAATGATAGATGAATGAATTTTCTGCAGTAAACTCACATAATCTTCAGCACATGATAAAAAATTTCACCTCTGACAGACGGTAAATATGTAGTAAATATGTTTGGGGACAATGCTTGAGAGGAAAATCCCAATACTTGGATGTGTTAAGAGGTGAGGAGGTCCTGGTAAACAACAAGCAGTACCTCTTAATTCCAGCAGAGGGCTCTGCTTCTCAAAGAAACACGTGGGGGATAAAATGAAAAACACTTCTGCATTACAGACTGCCTCAGACCGGTTTCCCTGCTCCACATTTTGGGGGAGCGTGTCACTCAGTGGAAATCAACATTGCACTGATGTCAGCTCATCACTTCACCGTCTTTCAGAACCGCAGAGGTCTGCAGAGTCTGACAGCTCAACACTCACGAACCGGAAGGGGAACCTCTTCAGATTTTTTATGTGCAGCAGAATCACACGGCTGCAGCAATCCTGCGATTACAATCCCCAAATGGCGACGTGTCTCTTTGTCCCAGCATGCTGTTTTTGTGGTTTTGTAATGCTTTGATAACAGCTCGTCATAAGGGTCATTTCATCGGACAAAAGATCAGTCAGGATTCTGCTTACCTGTGCACTGTCTAGTGAACCACTTAAATATATATCCCATGGAATGATAATGATATGATCAGCAAGAGGGCATGCTTGGGAAATGACAGCTTCTTCACCCAAGAGCCTCCCCTCTTTATTTCCACCATGTTTAACGTATTTAGTGTCATCCTAAGTCTCAAGTTTTTAGGGAAGAGGCCAACGCCACTAACGGCGACTCAAGTCGGCGAGTTTTTTCCCTCCCTACGTGAGAAGAAAAGGCCTGATTTAGGAGTTTGCTGGTGGATGCAGACATTGACCACCTGTTGATGAGAGGAATCCTTTCTCACAGTGAGTCCGGCAGGCTGGTTCCTCTAGCAGTGAATCGGTTTGCCATGGCAGCAGCTATCGGCACACACGGCACTGTGGGGGTGGCCGGTCAGTGTCAGCACTCATTACCGTTCACGGCCTTAGTGGAAGCCTCTTCCAGAAGTCCTTTAGAAAGACATAAAAGAGAGATGCTTTACACTTTAATGACTTTCCCACAGTGCCTCTCAGAAACAACAGCTCCTCTTAAATTGGTGTGCCCTGGCTGGAGAGAGTGGCGCAGGGTCCCTACAGCTCAACAGAGGAAGGGAAATACTGAGTCCACTGTCTGTGCGCCCTACAAGGCCTGCCAACAAGGAGAGAGAGTGGGGCATAATCAGATCTTTATGTGGCATGGGGCCTGCAGGGGACAGCCTCAGTATTGTCTCTTATTTGATTGTTTCTCATGGTCACGTTGAGACCCCCCCCACACACACACAAAAACCAGGGTCAGTATGTCTATTTCCCCCAAAACCAAACAGCCAGAGAACATCCAGTTTAAAGTAAACAGATGAAGCAATGTTTTCTCACGTTTATTCAAATTTGGGTCTTTTCCATGTAGCAAGGTTTGTTTGCCCATTTTTAGGTCAACAGTAGCAGCCAGGATCGAGGTTGTTCGCTAAGATCACAAGACGACAGTCTAAAGAAAAAAGGCTAAAAAAAAAGAAGGGAGCAAAGGTAAAACACGCTCAAGACTGATCACATGATCACCAAACTATGAACCTGTTTTGTAGAGTTCTGCAGACAGTGGTGGCATTGATTTGTCTGTCTACTCAGAAAATATGTCAACTTCGTCAAATTTGCTTTTGTGACTCTGCATAACTTAAGCATTCCTAGTGATCTTTGAATTATAAATATGAAATTTTTTGTCAAAATAAAAAAAACCTGTCATTTTCCAGGACCATTTCTGCAGAGTGGCAGGAGTTGTGGGCGTGGGACAAGCCTGCTCCTGCTTCCCGACTTCTTTCTGTTTACAAGCTCTCCTACTAGTTTACAGTCCCTCAAACCTCCAACCTAGCATAAGCGGTGCAACAAAAATGGCGAGAAATATTGGCGCTTTCCAGCTGGACAGTTTAGAGCCAGATGGCAGCTCAGACGAGGAAAACAATGGATCTAGCCATCTGCAAATGGATGCATTGGAATGGAGCAGAGCAGGGAGCTTGAGGCCTCCATCTGTAGCATCTTTGTCACAGCTACAGGCTTTTTCAAACTGTATTCTTTCCTTTGCTGCTAATTCACAATTTTTTGAATCAAAAAATACTCAGAATTGCCATATATTTAGCTTAATTTTGTTTATACATGTCCGCCATTATGAAAATAAATTCCACAAGAACATGTTAACGACACAATTTTCATTGGAGCAGATCTTTAAGCATTTTGTATAAAATCTGAAAATAAACTTCATGGTTATTTTCAATTTTAAACATTAGTCAGAAATAACAAAACAAATGCAATATATTGGGTTGTTTTTTTGGTCACTCTTTTTTTCCCAAAACGTAATTAAAAAAAATTCAAAAATATGATTTATTTTATAAATAGGTTTGACTTTTCTTATGGAGCAAAAGAAAAAAAAGTCATTTGAAAATGTCTGGTCTGCTCAATGGTAATAACACTTATTTAAGTGCATCTTGTACATGTTTACAGACTTTGGACTGCCTTTATCACATTGCACTGAGATCACATACCTGAAGCTCTTCAATCAACACTTTCTTAAATACTCATGTTGGATTGACCTCCTTATCCCTGTGCAGCCTACAAGTCTGACATACCTTTATGTATAAGGGTTTTTCGTGGGTTTGCTGCTTTTTGACATTCTGACTTGCATTATTGAGAAGGAATCACATAACTTTATGCTTTTGAATCAATAACAGAAACACATATTCAGTTGGGGAAAACTCATTCGAATGTGCTGCTCTGTCATTTTAGGAAGTGCTGCAGGTATCCTTTTAAAATATCTAAAGCAACTTGAATGGATTTCTAATATTCAAAAGGTTTCTCTGGTGTTAGTGATACTTTTTACTATTTATTTATACTGTGGTTTAGTGGTTAGCACTCTACCCTTACAGCAAGAAGGCCCAGGTTCTTCTGTGTGGAGTTTGCATGTTCTCCCCATGCATGCGTGAGTTTCTCCTACAGTCCAAAAGCCTGCTTCGTAGATCAACTGGTGACTCTAGATTGCCAACTTAGGTGTGAATGTGTGTGAGTGGCCTCCAACAGACCGGCGACCTGTTCAGGGCGTATTCCACCCTCACCCAAGAGTAGTTAGATTGGCTTCCAGCAACCCTGTGACCCTGAAACGGATTCAGTAAGTTTAGAAAATAGACGAATGGAAATTTATTGGATTGCAAAAGGGAGCATTGATGTTGGTTCTGATCAAATTTGCCCATTTTAACCCAGACACATTTGTAAAACAGACTTTTATTCTCATGGTCCTTTGTTTCCTTCTTAAATAAAGGTTAAATTAAGTGAGATGCACAGAAATGTGCAGTGTTGCTTCTCTTCTCTAAAGACTTTAGGAAGACTTTGCTCATATTTGAAAATGTTTCATTAAACACTTTTACCTTTAAACAACTCCCCATTCTACCTAAAACTTTTCATTTAATGCAGTTTTGTTACCCCTGCCTATAATATTGTGTTTCCAGAACTTCCTCACATTTTGCAGCACTATTGGTGCTAGCGTTGACCCCAAACGTAAGCAGCACAACGGCGGACATCAATGCAACTATTAATGAGTTGCTAACTCTCTTAGTGGGAAAATGACGGACAAGTGCCCTACTGAGAAACAGGAGCTGTATCTAATAAATTCAATAAAATCTATCTAATAAAAATGTAGATAAAGGATCAAATGTAGATTAAATGAGATAATATAACTCTACTGACACTATCAAAATATGATGCATGTGTGTCAAAATGTAATAGTACTATTCTTAGCTTGACTGACTCAATCATTGTGTTGTGTGTCCTGTCAGCCAACAAAGTCCTGTTAAAGTGGATTACAAGCAGAGACATGAGTGATAAAACCTAATCCTCTTGTTGCTGCAGCTGGAAATAGTTGTCTGGATTTGTTTGTGAAAATCACAACCAACAGTTTGTGTGTCAATGTGTGTTCTTTTTTTAGGGTTTTTCTGGTGTTACATAAAGGGTTCCATCAGCTTTTGAACTCAAATGTGCTGTTATCACAGTTTTTTAGTGCTAGCATAAAAATATGATACTATATCCAAATTCACTCTTGACTCCCAAACAACAAAAAGACTGTAGTGTGAACTATCCAGTCCTCTGGATTTTAATGCAATTTGGACTTGTATGTCACTTTTCTTCTTTTAAATGAGAAATATTAATTTACCTATTTGCCAGAAATAAAAACGTGATAAATATGAACATTTTCCAAAGAATATTTATGAATCCAATGTCTTCTGATGTTAAGTACTCGAATGATTTTTTCAAAAATAAATGTACGTGCATTTTTTTAAAGGATAAATTGTTTAAACACAATGCAGCTATCACCAAGTCTTTTGCAGAGACTTCTGGGAAATTTCCAAGGCACTGGATTTTGGAATTGTAAATTCAGAGTTTTGTGAGTAGTGAGTGAATTCGGTCAAAGCCAATGACTTTTCTTCATTTAACTTCATTATTAATTAGTCAAAATAATTAGAATGATTTGAAAATGTTGATGTGGCGCCAAAGTACCGACAATAACAGTTTGTGAAATAATTGAGGGATGTGTCCGTAACATTTTAAAACTGAAATTTCTTTCATATAAGTATGAAACACAGCATGAACAATAACGGACTGTTCAGCATCATAGAATAGAATAGAGTAGTTTTGTGCCACATGTACAACTACAGTTACAGTAGCGTGAGATAGACGATGTTACAAAATCTGGAGGAGATAATAAAGTGGAGCCTCATGCACACTGACGCCTGTCTCCGAGCTCCGGTCTTTGGCCAGGCACTTCCAAACCATCCTACGCTAAACCCCAGAAAGTCGGCCACAGTTGTGTTTTATTTATTTTTCTTGATTAAAATTTGTGCCAAATTTAAAAAAAATGTTGCCATTGGTTTTATTGTGTGATAAAAAAAATGCTTCCTATCAAAAACAATGTGTACCTTACTAAAAGAATATTTCTCTCATGTCCTGAGCTCTGTGACTGTAAAGTTTAATTCTGCTCTGCTCAATTCTGCGACTTCTTCACCTGCAAACCTCTAAAATGATCTTAGATAATGAAGGAGGACCGACCCACCTCTCCAGACTGATTTCGATCTTCCTGGCTTAGCAGTAATAATAGTTTTAAAGGGCCTATATCATGCAAAAATACAGTTTACAATGAAAGGTTTAAAAGCAGGATATAGGCTCTTTAAATGAAAATATATTTCTTTGACAGTTTTCTGGGACTTTTAGCAGCTTATGTGCAAGCAGGGATTGGTTCACTTCACTGTCTCAAAGGTAGGTTTTATCCAAGTCAGTTTATTTAAAAATGGCCTTGAAATTGATGCATTTTTTAATTGTAAAGTTATGAGAACAAATTCCACAAAACCAGTTTTATTTGACCTGGAAGGTTTCTCCCTCAGAGGTTGCCATAAAAGTTTACAGGTACATTTTTGTAGGCTCAGACCTGCAGTTTATTGTCTGTAGGCTGAGAGGATAATCTCTCGGAGGAGCAGCAGAGCTGGAAACCATGCCAACCCACCAACAGATACAGAGCAGGGAACAAGGAAGAGATAAACAACAAATCACAGGGGAGTAATCAGAGAATTCTCTCTGTGTGTACCTGTGTGTGTGAACTGCTACCTGAGATTTGCATCACAAACCCAATGTCTGATCAAGTGTAAAACCAAACCTCTGATCAGGCTGTCTTTCAGTCCCAGGACAAAACTCTCAACCCTCCAGTTGTTCCACAAAAGGCCAACTCAGAGACAAAGCTGGCGACTAGCATCACTATAGGGACACAGCAAATAAATGACGATCTGACCCTGAGAGCCAAAGCTTTTCTGATCTAATTACATTCACTTGCTGCTAAAAAGCGTGAGAAGAATAAGCAAAGAAAGAATCCCATGAAACTGGAAACCTGGCATTAGCATGTGTAACTGAGACGCAGGTAGACAACAACTCACAGACCATGGAGACAACTTAAATAAGTGGTTGTTTTTTTATTCAGAGGTCAAACCAAGTTCCCGCTGTTCCTGTTCTTTTTTTTTAAATCTATTTATTGAGGAAATGATTGCACCTCCAGTAATAAACTGATTGCACCCATATAAATGGCCTAGTATCAATAGCAGCTTCATTTTTTACATCAAAGTACTTCTTTGGAATTTTCAACTTCCCTGCAAATCAAAAAGTAAGACATTGAGGAGAAGCAGCTGTTTCCTCAATAGTTCCTGACTCACGGCGCCGTCACAGCTGACTCATGAAAACCACAGTCATTCTGGTTTCATCATGTGCACTAACTGCTTACTTGGGTGTCTGACCCTAAGAAGACACTGGGTGTGTCAAACATATGCAGCAACAACAATGAAAAGAGACTGCAATGCAATGCTTTTTAAGAGCACAGAAAAGGAACCAGACAAAGGTGAGGAGGAATCGTAAAAGACGGAGACAAAAGTTGCTGTTTCAAGTTCCTTGCTGCTTCTGTTGACCCTCTGTTCTGTCCGTACGTGTTTTTATGTACACAAACTAAAACTGCTAGAACTGCAAAATAAAACAAGTTGTGGTACGTTTGCTTCAAATGTTGCAGCTGCAGGAAAAATTTCAGCGAGAACTGTTTCTATTATTTACAAAATCAGTTTGATGCTTTCAGCAGCAGTGTTGAAAGAAAGACATGACTATCGTGTAAGACATTACTGGTGAGTTTTTAGAAGCACATAAGTCTGTACATTTTCCGAAACACGTGTTTTACAACACAAAATATTCTTGTTCACATCAGGAAGTCCACAAGGCAATTTCAAAGGAACAAAATGGCACAAAATGTACTTTCTGCTTTTAGTCGGTTCATTTGTTTTTATTTTTTTAAATAACCTTTGGACAAAATACTGGTGACTGAATTTCCCATCAGGTTCCATCCCAAAAAGGATCTTCCAGGGGAGCAGGATAGCAACTGAACGCGCAACCTTAAAGGAAAGACAACATAACACCTAATGTAAGCTGCCCCAACTAAAACTAACTCTTCAAAATAAAAGGTAAATAACAGCAACAAAAATAAAATTCTGACTTAGAAAAGCAGTCTGACGTTGTAACACTTTACAGAAGTGACGTGTTTAAGCAATCAACATAAATGACCTGATTCTGTCACACAGAAAAGCGTCTTTTGCACGTTTTGTCACAACGTGACAGTCACAACTGCCCTTAAGGGTGGATATGGGCAGAATATGGGTTGTCTGTGGGCAAAAGCCCATGGGGCGAAAACGTTCATGCAAGTGTTTTTCTACAGGCGTGTTGCGTGCAACAGCGAACACTTAGACGACACACAGACTAAGGGTGAAGGAGGTGAGGCGCAGACAAACTTTTCTTTTTTTTAAACCCCAAGACCTGCACACTGCACAAGGAGCCTGTTGGAAATGAGGAAATCAGACAATCAGAGGGTAGTTTGTGTGGGTATCTACTGGTATCCTACGGGCACTTACATATCACCTGCACACCCCATGCGTACAGTTAACCACACATTACTAATGGCTAGAGTGCAGCATAAGGACACTGAACAAAAGCATCACTCATACATCAAAAGTGTGTGTCATTTATATTTTTTTCTCATAAATACTTTAAGATACTCGTAACTATCACGCGCATGATGATGGTATGTTTATTATAATGACATCCCTTAAGGTGGCTGCAAGAGCCACAAGGGAACTGCAAGACACACCTATGCTCCTTTCTAAGATGCAGCAGCATCTCTCTGTGATGATCCAGACAACCCAAAAACTTGTCAACCCCCCCCACGGGTGGCATGAGACTGAGGCTGAAAGTTTTACTTATCACACAAAGCCAGACAGAATCAGCTCGACTGCCTCGCCTTCGGGGGTGAGGCAGATGAATGGGGGTGACTGGGCGCTCCCCCTCTTTTTGTCTACTTTCCAGAATCCTCCACAGTAGAGCACAGACACACACCTGAGCTCAGGTGCCAGCTCACCTTTGCACAAAGTGTGTGCGTCACAGAATGATGACATCCTTGACATGTGTTTGTTTGTATGCGTAATATGTGTGTGGTGACCGCTCTGTATTTGTATTGGACACATGTTGATATGTTTAATGTGTGAAGGTTTTTGGAGTCAACCGGTATGTGTGTAATATTTGAGTGATTCTGTGGACAGGCCCCACTCTTTTGACTAACATCTACATTCGACAGCAACAATGGTAAACCTCCAGCAACTTGTTGCCTCCTTTTGTAATTCCACCCCCTCCCACTTTTTAATAATCGTCCAACTAATTCAGTCCCTTTTTTCCTTTTGTGTCTGTATAGCCCATCTCTAACATCCCTCTATCTCTCTCTCTCTTCTCGGTCCAACAAAGAATGTGTACAAATATAATTATTGTAAATAAAGTTTAGCCTCAAATACAAAAGGGGTTGATACAAATATACTCCTTTTGTGTCCAAAGATTTATAAACCCCTATTATAACAGTAAAGTCTGTCCAACACAGACGCCTGCAGCTCTTATCTGTCCACGCAACTGCTGGACAGTAAAGAAAAAAAAAAAAGAATCGGCTGATCGCATAAACATTTGAAGAGTAGGTCAAAGAGCGCGTGTTATCTAGGTGTTGCTGGCGACATCTCCAGTGTTAAAGGGTTTATCAAGTAGCATTTGATTTAATCTTCCTGGAGCACACGGATCACTTTTTTTTAAGTATAAAGTGTGAATTGTTATTTTATGGTCTGGACTAACTGAAGTTGAGATTTGTTTCTCTATTTGTGCTTAGTGTGCTTTCTCTTTATAAAAGCAATCATTATCAGCAATCATCACCTAAGCGTGAAATACTTTGAGGTACATTAGTCTCTCTGAAGGTATATTCCACGTCTGCAGTTTTACGATTGATCATTTGGTTAATTTAAATCAATCTTCAGCAATAAAAATAAAAGTAGATAGAAAGATGGAGGGAGAAAGAGAGATAGATCAAATCTATTAGAGATATCAATTCATAAATTGATTAGAAAATAAGGAAAATAATGCTGTCCTCTTGACGTGATAACTGCTCCATTTCAGAAATTAACACATTGACAGTGATTCATACAGTACAAACATGACACATGGAATCTATTAAACAAAATTACTGCCTAACTGTTTGATTCATAGTTTAAAATGGAGAAGGAAGGAGCTAACTTGTATAATCCTACCCCTCTAAGAAAGAAAGCTATAAGTTCACAGTCATGTTAAAATTCTGTGGCATTATTATTGATATAATAAAAAATAATAATTAGACTGATATGAACAGTATTCTGGTTGGTGTATACTTTTGTGGTTCCTTTAAGTTCCACATCCCTAAATTCTTTCTCCATTAGATGACATGTCTACTTATGACTTTCAGTACTTTTTTTTTTTTTACAAATGGGCAAAGCTAAATTGTTTTGTGTGGCTCCAAAACTTTTGTTTTGGTTCCTTTGTTCATTTCCACAGATAAAAGTTCTGTTATCTGAATATCAGCCTTTTTGACCCTCTGTTCTGTTTCTCTCTGTTCCTCGTCTCATGTTTCCACCTGGTTTTAGTTTGCATTTATCACAGCTGTTGCTCATTTTTGATGGTTCTCTGAGTGAATTGGCGTTAAACTGTCTTGGTTTTTAAAATATCTTGTGTCAGATTTGCCTCTTTTCTTCTCATTATTATTTTTTTACGTAGTGCCTGCCTTTAGTTTTCTGCTCAAGGGTTCTCCAACAAACACAAACCACTGAATCTTGAAGTGTTTACGCTGCAAAACTAAAAGTATCAGAATGTCTTACCATTACATAAACTTCTTTGACATTTAAAAAACATTTAGACTTCATTGCTGACCTGAATATTCTTTGTAGTAAAATAAATAAGGATCTAATGTTGAAAAATGTTTTGAATTTTTCTGTCACGTGCAGATAGTTTGAGGTTTAAATCCAATATTCTTAAAAACCCACTCTGATCATCTTTTGAGTGATTTTAAAAATCGAATTTTTTGCCAAAAAGAAAAAAAAAATAAAATAAAACATGTGCCATTTTCTTGGACATAGTTTCTGCAGAGCGACAGTATCAGAAATTCTTGAAAACTAAGACGTACAAAGAAGTCATCTACAACTGGATGCATTTCTATGCCACAAATGAGCTCCTTTTCAAATGGCGTTTTTCATCTGCTCCTGATCATAATTTTAATTGAGAAATACTATAAAAAAAAAACACACATTTTTTATTGGAGTGGGTCTTTAAACTTCACTTCATCTTCAAAGTGTCTAATCTGATTGAAAAAGAGCATCGTCATGAAACGATGAAGTTCCTCCACACCAAACCTTTCTGTCATGTCTTCTTAAACCTTGCTTCATCCTGGAATAATTGTGTCTTAAACTGTTCTTGCAAAGTTTGAAGTAGTTTTAAAAATCTTTCTGCGGCAACAGAATACAAAGACATCTGACTTATACAATCTGCCTCATTTTAAATTTCCACGGTTCAGTGGTGATGTGCCTCCAAACGCCTCCTTCCATCAACAAACGTCGGACTTGATAATCCCACTGAGCTCTTTTCACTGAAAAAACTGTATCTTATGAATGTAAAAAGAACCTTGTTTCAAAAAAATATCTTGTTTCCTGTCTCGCAAGTAAAATAATCCAATTCGGAAAGTAGTTCAATTGCAAAGTAATCTTAGTTAGTCCCAATGCAATCACCTTTTTGTTATCTATTCTAAAAGAGTTTCCAGTGATTATGCTGCTTTTAGCCTAAATCAAAAAACTGTGTCTTAGGACATAGTTTCTGCAGAGCAGCAGACGCTCAACAGAAATCTACTCTGAGTTGTGGGTGCGACTGGTTGGCACAGAGTAAGCCTTTCCTGACTTCCCATCATCGTTTTGTTTACATGATCTCCTGCTACCTTACAGTCCCTCACATCCCCAACCTACCATTACTGGTGCAACAAAAAGGGCAGGCAATATTGGAGCTATCGAGGTATACAGTTTTGAGCCAGATGCCAGCTCAGATTTGGAAAATTCAGATGTTTTATTTGTCTGCAAGTGGATGCATCAGAGGGTAGTGGAGCAGCCATGGCTTTTTATCTGGTCCTGATTCACAAGGTTTTTAAAAAAATAAAAAGATATACCCCAAAACACGATTTTAGCCTTAATTTTCTTAATATATGTCCTCCATCATGAAATAAATACCATAAAAACAGGTTAAAACACATTAGCACATTTTTCATTGCAGTGAGTCTTTAAGAAAACATATTGGGACTGAACTATTTTTTTTAAATAAGAATTCCTGGTAAGACCATTTTCCTTATCCATTTCAAGGTACTAATTTTGCTAATTTAGGGGAGTAATCATGAATAATGAATTGATAATTTTGTTTTAATCCTTTTGGTACAAATAAAAGCAAACTTTTATTATGCTTTAAAAAGGAAGTTTAGGACATTCAGCAGTTATCTAACTGACCTCCCACCCCCCCACCAACCAGGACCAGTGACTGCTCCCCTCTTGGCATTGCCAGTCTCCAGGATAAGAGCATCAAGTGTCAGTGTCAGAACCCTGCGATTGGCATATAGTCAGCCATGTGACACCATCAGTATGATGGTGAGATCAGCTTAATCAAGAACACATACAGAGGCGCTGCATTCACTTGGCCTCGTGATTCTCGTTCCCTGCCATTTCATCCTTAAATCTATGGCTCCTTTCAAAATGCAAGTCAACAGAAACAGCTTGACATTACAGTTTTTATTCAATAGCGCACCAAAAAGAGGGATTTGCACTTGAGCCTTCGGAAGTCCTTTGGTACAAAGAAAATCAAACATTATTAACAAAGAGGTTGGGAAACAGCTCAGTGTGTGGGGATTATGTTCTTTTTTGGCTCTACTTGGAACGATTACGCTCCACCGGGAAAAACCAGACGGAGATGGTCTCTCAGGGGAGTCGTGTGCACGAGGAGTTTCTTTAGAAAAACCCCTCATGAGTTAATTCCAAACCAAGTCTCAGTATGCAGAATAAGAACATTGCACCCTGCATGCACAGTTTCTGCACGTTTTACATATTTAGCTAGTGTGGCTGCAGCTCTGCATGCGCTCCTGCTGGTTCAGTGTCTACAGAGGATATCTGAATACAGTCAAAGAGGATTACGGCCATCCACTTCTAATGAGGCTTTGCACACACCGGGCCTCCCGTCCAGAACAATGACTCAGCTGTCCATGTTCCTTCTGTTCTTTGGTGTCGTGCAACTCACCGAAAGATCTGTAAACAGGTCAGTGGTAATACAATGAGCCCTCAGCTGTTGACAGGAACGTTTCTCAGGAGTTTCAGAGACAGATGAAACATGTCAGATATCACCTAATGCAGGACTGTACCAGTTTTTCATCCAGGTCAAGAGAGCACAGAACGGTTAGGGTTATAGACAGAAGGGCCCATGTGTACACGTCCCACAAACTTGGAATCCTTTTGAATAATTATGATTTCAGCGTGCACAGCTCAAAGGTGACGTTTCCACAAGCAGGAACCTTCTTATGTTTGAAGTTTGAAGGGGGCTTTGACCACCCGCCTAATAAAGGGGCCATTCAGGACCGAAGAGGGTTTTCACACAAACTGAACTCACTATGAATAACAGGCCCCAGTTACATAAACGGGTTAGGACATCCACAGACAATGGGCTTCCGAGCTGAACCTCATTGGGTCAGAAAGGTTTTTGTGTTCGTCCTACGACGGCTGTTGATTCCTAAACATGGAAAAATCGAGAATTCAGGTCACAAAACGTACGTTTGTCTATTTTTCCAGCACGATCAGTGCTGTGATTCAAAAATTAGAGACCGTTTTACTACCATGCCTTCTAAATTCAACTTTACGATCCACAACAAACAAAACATCTTTAGACTTTTGTTCTTTTTAAAATTTTCTTGACTGTCTTTAGATGATCGACAACTTAAGTACTGTTCCGTAATTATTTAAGTAAAACAATGTAGTGACACGTCTCAGCTACAAGAACTTGTTCAGGTAACTCAGTTTTTCCAATTCTCAATGAACGTGTGGTAATCAAAGCTTCAGGTTGAACTTTAATTCGGATCCAATCAAAATCTATTCTCAAGTCTTTTTTTACACACTTATCCATATACAATGATTATGTGAAATTAAATTGGTTGTAAAAAAAATTAAAAAAAATTAAAAAAAAACACCAGCCAAGTGGTTTAATGGATAATTTGTGCCACACTTGTGGCACAAATTAGAGGCACAAGTGTGACCTTAGTCACAACTGCCCTTGGGGGTGGATATGGATTGTTTGCGGGTGAACCTGTATGGGGCACACAGAGAGGCAGCAAGAAACAGCAGGGTGGTGGGCTACTCCTTATGTTGCCATGAATCAGGACAACCCAGATGCAGGACACAAAAAGTGAACTGGAGTGAAGGACATAATTTTAACAGACTAAGGGTGCTACTCCAGGTGGGGAAAAAGCCATGACAAATAAACTCAAAAAGAAAAAAAAAAAGTGAGCAAAGGCACTGACACAAGGCAAGCCAAAAGAATCAAACTGAAACCTTGATTGTTATGGTACTCTTATGGTATTCTGTAACATAGACTACTATAACAAAAGGTGCATAAATAGATGAGAATCAAATTAACTTGAAGTGCAGGCAGCTGCGAGCCACTCCTTGGAGACTAACAGGTGAGGTGAGTGGGCGGAGCCTTTCAGGAGAAGACACAGCCAAACCTACCCAGAAAACAAAAAGGAAACTGACTGTGTCACTGTGAGCCCGTAGGAAGAAAATGTTTGTGCACATTTTTCCTACGGGCACGCTGCAACAGGTTGTAGCGAACACTTAAACAATATGTCAGAGTAAGAGATGCAGGGAGCTCGTACCTGCACCATACTGACAACTAGAGTGTGGCACAAGGACAGCATCGCCCGTACGTCATAGGTGCGTGTACCTTACATAATCCTTACAAATATTTTATGATGCTCTTACCTCATGCTTGACAATGATACGTTCCAGTTTGATAACATCCCTTGAGATGGCCATACAAGCCTCTCTGCGACTCTTCATGGTCTTGGACTGCCCAAAAACCCCCAACACCCGTATGGATTGACTCCCCCATACAGGTGCATGTGACGAAGGTTCTAAATCAACAGCAGCTGTTCAGAGAAGAACTCACTCTCACACCAATGCTGCCACCACTGGCGTGTGAATGCGTGTGTAAATCTGTAATTGGGGCTCTAAAGCTGTTGATAGTGAGAGGCACAGGGTCACCCAGCTGTTTTCTTTATCAGATATGAACGTTTGGAGTCTGGCTTTGACTGTCAAGAGGGTTTCTGCCTCCCAAACCCAAAGGCAAAGCTGCTTTTGCAAGAGTCCACAGGTCATGGAGATTTGTAAGTAATGAATTATGCAAAGCCTTTTAAAATTTGACCACAGTGTTTGCGTCCGCTTGAGGTGTGAACTTTGGGTCATTTCAGTAGCCGGCTGGTGTTTTTCATCTATGCCACTGTGAGGCAGAACTGCTGTTGAGTCAAACAGCTTCATCTTTAGATCTAGAATATTTGGATACATGACAACTTTAAATCTCTGCGGCTCTTTGGATTAATTTTTAAAGGACAGGAAAAAAGTTCTCACTAGGCAAACAAAACAGCTAATTTTGGTCACATATGACTCAGTAACAGCCATAGATGAAGTGTTGTAAAGGTCATGGCTGGACAATAAATTGTAAGCTTTGTCCTAATGGCCTAAATGTTGCAGCCTTGCTTTGATTAATATTCCGACTAAATTGTGCGATTTAAAATCTCAAGGAATGTGTTGGGATTTAAGCTCAGTTTGGAGGGTGCGCGGCACAGTTTGGGCAATCGGGGCCAAAGAAAACTCTTTGTCTTTCAAGTTAAACCTGCTTCGAGTAAATATTAAGACTTTCAAAATGGGGGACATTTTTTTTTCAATTCTCACTTGTGCTGACACATATTTAGGTAAATCTGATCCCACGTATGACCCTTAATCTACACTTAAACACTAATACATAGACTGTGAGCTCATTGTATTAATTTGACGTTACAGCACATTTTAAATATGTCAAGAATTTATTTTGAAAATTGTGTCATTTCCTGACAAAATAAGACTTTTAAAACCAGTTCAAGGTTGATTTAAAAAAAAGACCACATTAAGAGTAAAAATCTTATGATGTATATGTTTAAAGTCCCACTCCAATCATATTTTGATCTATTTTCAAAGCATTCCCAGAGGTCTTGTACTTATGATTTGAAAATCAAAAAACATGTATCGTTTTCAAGGACTTAGTTTCTGCAGAAACTGCAGGAGTGTATTTGAAATTTGCCTCTGAGTTATGGTGCCAGGCTGAGCAAATCCCACCCCCTTCCCCGTCACCCATAATTAAGCTATCTGTTTACACGCTCTCCCTCCAGCTTACAGTCTTTCACATCTGACATTACCGCTGCAAAAAAAATTGCGAGCAAAATTGGATTTCAGTTTTGGAGTACAGTTTTGAGCCATATGCCAGCTCAGACAAGAAAAACAAAGTCTTACATGAATTTATTTGTCTGCAAGTAAATCGGAATGGAGCGGAGCAGAGAGCTTGTAGCCTGCCCATTGTATTTTCTACATAACAATTTTTATATTTTTAAAAAAGCATTTTTTTCCTCTACTTCTGATTCACAACGATTTAAAGAAAGAAAAACTCATAAATGTAATTTTGGGCTTAATTTTCCTTATAATTTGTCCCCCATCACCAGAAAAATGGCACAAGAACATGTTAAAAACACTATTGAAAAGGGTCTCAAACACTGAGAGTTGGTTTTTATTTCTTTGAAAACGTATTCTGAATTTCTGAAAATCAAGTGACTGAATTCCTTGCCAATTGTTTCTAACAATAACAAAAGAGTTTAATCAAAAAAAGAAAAAAATTTGATTAAACGTCCTTAAAAGAAATCACATCATCATCTAGAACAGTGGAGTCAAGCAGAATAAGCTGATAAACTGACTCTTCTTCTATTCTTGCACACTAGGAAAGCTGTTTAACTAAATAAGTGGAGCTAACTAACCGTTAACCACGACTTGTCCCATGATGACCAGCTGGTCTGCATGCTAACCTACACATGACTGGGTTAAAAGTATAAAATCTGTAAGTAACTGAGTCCACATCAAAGGCAAAAGTAATATTATACCTACATTTTTTGCATTATGATAGTTTTTTATTTTCCGCAACAATCTTCTGGAGCACTTGGCTCCTTCACAGAGAATCAGGTGTGAAGTTAAAACTCTGAAGAGATCTGAACTCCATGAGCACAAAGAGACCTTTTGTTTGTTCTTTGTGTGCAGGTTTTAATTGAGGCTGCTCAGCTAAAAGTCATCGCAGCAGAAAAGACCAAATAAAAGAAGCTTCAGTTCGTACTCAGAGGCCTCCAGCCAGACTAGGTTTGGGTGGATGAGGTTACACGAAAAGGCGGATGTGTGCCAACAAAATGAATTGGGTTCGTGCTGCAGGACAATTCCTGTTCTGATCCCACTGTCTCTCCGGATGGCTCCTGTGCCACGTTGCTCTGCTCTCCGCCGATACGGTTCCCACGGTTAGGTGGTCAACACTAATGGTTAGCAGCACAGAGCCGCCTGGGTTAGTTGAGTTGTTGCTAATATGCAAATAGGACAAATTGGGGACATGCAGGAAACTATAACATACTACAAGAATGACTGCAAAACAGAAGGTGGACACTGAAATGTATAGATAGAGGGACAAGAGTCTTTGATGTGCAAATTTCAAGGGATCGAAATGACAAAATAAATGCTTCTGAGGAAGTTGGCTGGGACAAAGGCAGAAAAACAGAAAAGTACAGCTAAAGTTACATGTTTTTCTATCTAAACAAATGCAGCCAGGCAGCGGCTTTTGTGCTCAAAGATTTTCCCTCAAGGTGAAAGGGAGAATTTGCAAAATCCTTTCCTGCTGACCCAGGCAGTCTTTTACTTGGAGTTAAATAAAGACCTCCTGACTGAATCGTGCAACGCTGGCACGGAATCTGATGAAATGTTCCACTTGGGAAGAGGAAACTTTAAAAGACTTTTCTTTCATATTTACAAAGAAAATTTCCAGCAAACAGAACCAGATGTGTTCCGCAGACCAAGCCAAACTGATGCCATTTTTAAATTAAAGTAAAAGTTCACATTTATGACATTGTCAACCCTAATCAGTCATGCTTTATTTTTTTTATTGTTACTTGAAAACAAAAACTACATTTACATGTAAAAAAATATATATTATTTTTGGAGTGAAGTGATGTGTTTATTAGTTACAGAAAACATAAAAGACATTTTGTACAAATAATGGCTTAAATGTAGCATTAAACGTTTCTTACTCTTGTCGTTTTTCTCATCATCTTCATCGCCTTTGGCCACTGGAGGGCAATCCCTGGCTTCAGAGCTCATAGTGGATCTAGACTCTAAGTCATATGTATTTTATTAAACAAAACCAAACTGTTTGAAGAGAGAAATGAGACTCTGCAGCCTTAAAACAAAAGTGTTTTAACCAACTTTTTTGTTGTTGTTGTTTCTATGTCTTTTGTAATTTCTTTCTACAGGAAACACATCGTTTATGGATTTATTACAAATGTTGGAAAGCAGCTCTGTGTCCAACTCAGAGCAGTCTGTGCGTGCAACTTAGTTATGTTACCTACATGAACAGAAGAAGGCATGTCTAATCTTTCAGACCTATCCAAGTGGATGTCATGAGCTTGTGGTCTGCTGTCATTTACCCACAACTCAACATCATCTAGTTACTTTTTATTTCCTTTAACTTCCCCTTAACCCTGCAGTCATTCATTAAACTTTTAAAGTCTTATCCAAACCTCATGGTCCGCATTACCTTTCAAGTGAAAGCATGCTCTGTCTGCATGATTGTTCGATTTGGTTCTTTAAGATAAGTGAGATTTTTTTTTTTTTTTTTTTTTGGTGGGGTAGTTAATGCCTCAAGCACGTTTCAAAGAAGGTCTGAATATTAGTGCATCCAGGTCGCTGACACAGATGTGAGCTGTGTCAACTATAAGCTTGTGATTATTGCATTAATTTACTTGTGACAATGACGGGAAGCTTTCCAAACTGTTGGCTCTCGGTACAACAGGGCCTCCTTGCTGAGAGAAGCAACAAACTCACACGTGCAAAAACATTAAAGCCAGCTGGGAGAGGAAGTGTGTCCTTCAGACTTCTTTTTTTTTTTATCAGTTCTCATCCTCAGAGAAAAGAGGTTTTGATCCAAGGATAGTTTTGGTTTGGAGGAAAACCAACTGTACTGTGTGAAAAACCTTCAGCATGTAAAGATTCCAAATCAGGCCAATGATTTCTAGAATAAAATTTCATTTCTAACTCCATGATAGACCGAACTCACAAAAAAATTAAATTTCCATGACAAAAATCACGTGCAGTCTGCACACGCTGTAATCTGGGGTTGCTACGCCTTTCTGCTGACGTAGGTTGTCCTGCAAGGACAGCTGCTCTGCCTAGCTCTTAACAAGGAAGAATATCAATCAGATATGAACTTTTGTTTGCTTTGCAGGACCAGCCCTGGAAATGCTTAGCACTCCTGGAGGAGTCACCGAGTTGTTTGCATGAAGTTTGTGTTGAGCAGACAGAGCAGGCCTTTACCCTGCAGATGTGCCGGTTGAGATCCTAACTCCACTTTCTTCAAGCTGTATTTCATGTTTTATCACCACTTATCCTCCCTGCTGTTGGATTGTCAATCAATCAGTAGGATAGTTAAGCTTTAGATCTGCGAAAAAGAAGTGGTTGGTTGTTAAAAAAACCAGAACCCTTATCTGTGCCAGGTCATCACTCTGAGCCGCTGTCACATGCAGCAGACTTTTGCTGTCCTTTGAGGGTTTTTTTTCACATTCAACAGCACAAACAAGACTTAAAATTATTTCTTTATTGTAAACGAAAATTGTACCATAATCATGTTTTTGTTTCATTATATATATAACAACGCAGTTTTAACCATTTGAAGTTTATGTCTTCAGCTCAAATATGCCTTTAAGATGAGAGCAGAGTTATTACTTTTTCATTATTTACAAGTTCAGTTTAAGCTTAGACTGCAAAAAAAAAAAACTACTTTAGGAGAACATATAAATGTATAAACATTTTTTTTATTTACTATTAATAGGGTGTTGGAAATGAGATTTAAATGGAACCAAATGTGAGTTTTTATACATGACATATGTGTGTTGGATGTTATGTTTATAGCTATCTATACATGTAGTTTTGTGTATCATATTTGTAGCTGTGTCCTCATTAGAAAGGGAACAGGGCTATAAAAGATAGTGGGGGCACTGAGTGTGGTAATAAATTTGGTCGAGGACATGGTGGTGAGAATTTGTAAAGCTATTTTATTTCATCTCACCTGCTTTTAGATCTTTATTGTATTTATTTATATCTTGCGCTATTTTTCTTTTTAAAGTATGCGTCCGAAATAAAATATCATCATCATCACCATTATCATTTTATTTAATGCAGTTTATATAAAGTATAAATTAGTAACCTAACCTTGTTTTTAGGGTAAAATATAAAGTGTATTAAAAAAGAAGTGAAATGTTTAATTTGATTTATTCATTAAAAAAAAAAATCTATATTGTTTTCGGAATGTATGCATTTAACATGTATGTAATAACTCCTCCAAACATGTATTGTATTGTAAGGATGAAACTTCAATGATTGGCTTTTTTAATACTTCTATATACTCTTAAACATCAGAAGTAGCATCAGAAATAGAAATAGAGATCTTCTACTGGGCAATATTATTATAAGCATGAACTTCAAATTAAGACAGTTGTTAATTTTTCTTTTGTATCATTTTGCAGGACTTTTGCTAAGTGAATGTGTTGTTTGTCTTCGATATTTTAAAAGATGTCCATAAGTTAATGAGACAAGTTATGGTTTCTCAAAACTTCAGTTTGGTCTAAAATGATCAATCTTTTTTTAGCGTGTAGACACCGTTTCTCAACTGTAGTTCAATTCCTCCCTGATTGTTTTGGCTCTCGCTTCAATGAAATACAGGTGACATCACGCTGCAACACCACAGCGGTGGATGTCCGACTGTATTACGCAACATCACCATTTTTCAAGTTTGTCCACAGAGCGCTTCTATGAGAGCCGTGTGACTTAAGGAACGCGCCCCGTCACTGTTGCTTTTTGTTTTCACTGCCAACTTGTTCGACAGCAAACGCAACTTGGAGAAGTCAAAGTAAATCCTTCCTCGTCATGGAAGACAAACACGTCAAATGGAAACCTTTGACACATCAGCAAACTATAAGTGTGTAAATACTAATTATTGTTGTAACTATTTGATATATATAAAACATCCAGGATATTTTATTTTCTCACAAAACCACTCAGGATGAGCTGTAGGGAAAAATATTAATTCATGCAACATTTTCCTAAAAATAATAATTACATGCATGTAATTATTTCAAACAGTGCATGTTTTCATCAGCTTCATGCAAAGACAATATCTAAAAATAAACCTCACACAATACAGTAAGATTTGCTTTTAAAAGGGGCTGATTTGGAGACGGGTTTTGAAAAAAGAAAAAAGCGGAATCCTTCCTGCAGTTTTCTGGCTCCAGCAGGGGGAGAAGTCTGCCAGAGACAGAAGACATTCATGAAGACAAAAGTTGTACTATGTTGGATTAAAAGTGTCAAAACAATAATTTCTTTCAATTCCTTAAAACTTAAAATCATTTTTTATTTCTTTTTTTTCTTCATTATTTGACTTTGACTTGCATTTTCACTTTCTTCTTTGCTTTTTGTTTTTTATTACTTTTATCTGTATGTTTTTTTTAGTCTAAGTATACTTTGTTTTTCTTTAGAAAATTATAATTTAAATAAATTACTATTACAATATACATTATTATATAAAATTTTGTGTCGTTTCCCTTTGATTTAGCCTCTTTTTTCACATTTTTGTCATTTTTCGTCACAGTTTTATCAAAACCAAGTTGTAGGAAAAGCAGGCTGTAACTGAATACTTAAGCAGTAAATCATGATGGCTGAAATATTTGTCCTTCAGTTTTCAATAATAAACATCTTAAATGTACTGAGTTTTTTTTAACTGAATAACAAGGCTATGTTATGTGCATGACATTTTTAGGCAATGTAAGCCAAATCAAGTAAACCAGAACATGGTTTTAAAAAGGGGGAGCAATTTTTAGATGTATTTTATTTATTTATTTATTACTTATCCTGTCCAATAACTGAGAAAACGCATAAGAGCTGAAGGCCTTTTGTGCTGGACAGATGTAACTATTACAATAAGGGTTTTGCATCATCAGATAGTTGAGGTGTATATTGGAATAAACCCACTTTGCTTTTGTTTATATTTATATATGTAAAGATTAGAAAAAAAGTAGGAGCAATTTTAAAGAATTTTACAGTTATTGCGTATCTTCTAATTCTGCGGTTCTTTATCTTTTCGGCTCATCTGAAAAGTTTTAATCATTTTTTTTCTTTCTTCTCCCACGGCTGCATCCCTGTTTGAGCCCCCATAAAGACACAACTATACAGTATATTTTGACATCCACATAAAATAATAAACCTCCTGCAGGATGTCTTGATTTTGGCATCACAGCGACCGGCTGCATGTCGGCTGCTTTGTGACCCCTCCAAAAACTCTGCCCTCCACAGCTGTGATCCTGTTACCCTGAGCAGGTCACAGACAGACATGAAACGCGCAGCCTTATGGGAAAATGCGTCAGTCCAGTCAGCTGTGCATCATTCTATTTTGATTACAGCCTGTGGATTAGAGGGAAATTGTTTTGCTGTACGGACAATCCTCCGAACAGCTACACAGCATTTTCTATTCTTTCCTCCTACTTCACTTATTTACTTGTTGATCTTCAGTGAAGTCTGGTATTATAGTCTGTGTGTGTTGGATGTACTCTAAAAAAAAAAAGGGGGATTTGTTGGGATTAGACCTTCGCGACAGACGTATGGCAGTAAGAAACTTGCTTTGGCACCATCAGATACATGATCAGGCTTTAATCTTACAGAAGCTCTCAGGGTGTGGGGGCTTGGCGAGGGCACTGCTTTCGTGCAATCTTGCCTAAATGTTCTGGCTTTAAACACACATGGAGTGATTTATGTTTTTTAATTTTATTTCAGTATTGTTTTTACCGTCTGAAAAAAATTTTTTTTTTAAAGAATGAAAAGTTCTTTGAATCTATTTTTGATGTGAAAGCACCTTCATCTGTTCATGGACACAGTTAACAATTACACAAGATCACAAATACAATTTAGCAATGTATTGTGTTTGGAAACTTTTGTCTTACACAATCCAAAATCATGCATGTGAGTTAAACTCAATGCTGGGGACTCAAAGGATGAAAGTAAAGCGTGTTTTGTGGGTCTGTCCTAACAATGCTGTGTAAACTCTTCTAATAGAAAATTGAATAAAATGTTCTGCCATCTCTCTACATAAAATATTTAAATAAAATTGGTTATTAATTATTTTGTGCCATATTTGAATTTGAATGAATCACAACATTAAAATAAAATCAGGAAAATGCCATCGCAATGCAAAAACTCACAAAAAGTATCACTTTTGTCTACAATATACATCACAATCAAAGGGAAGGAACATGTGAAGAGGAGCTGAAGGTGTCTCAAGGACATTCTATTTGGTTGATATCAAAGCTAAACATTTTTTTAACATCAGTTTTCAAAATTTCTGCAACCAAGACCATGAGTTCTGGGACGTAGTTGTTCATAATCTCTTATTGTTCAGGTTAGCTGCTCCAGACCTGCAGCACTCCTTGTAAACAGGAACAGCCGGACTCCTCTGTGGCGTCACATCTCACTGGATTACATCAGAGGGTTAAGCGAGGTTTGAAACTGTTGACTGGTTTGATGTCACTGATGTCCATCAAGCTGGCGTGGCAGGCTATAATGACTCAGAACTGGTTAGTGTGAATACTCAACAACAGGTTTGGGAAATAAAGACTTAAATATTTACATTGTAACTTTTTGTTGAGATTGTACTGAGGATATACAGTATCTTTTCTACATTTTATTTCTACTTCAGCAGATTCGCAGTAAAATAAGATAACTGGGGTTTTACAAAAAATATTCCTTTAATTACATTATGTTTTAAAGTTTTGTAAAATTACTTTTTAGTATTTGCACTAACTAACATCAATGAAAACCTTGTTTTTGACTAAAAAAAAACACAATGATTTTGGGATGTTAAATATGCCCGCCTGATTTCAAATTGTGATGATCGCCTTGGACTTAAACTGCCCTAACATAATTGTCTTTTGGACTATTAAAATCCAATTATTATGTTTTCATGGCTTTTTAAAAAAGCTTTCTGAGAAGTTCCTTGATACAAAAATCTGTTGTAAGTTAAAACCTAATAAATCTAATAATCTTCTTTCTCATTTGTATCTAACAATAATATTAAAGTATGTATTTTGATATTATTAGTTTAGGAGGATCGAGTGTCTTTCTCTGTCTCTTTATGTGCTCCATAACCAGCAGGGATTTTCTGCGTCACACGGAACCAGATTTACCAAAATTACCAACTGACGAGGTTTGTGAATACTTCTCAGTCTTTCTAAAGACTCAAAACCAGTTATATTTGTTTCTTACAGTCAAAGCAAACAGTGTGAGTGACGCAGTGATAATCTTTTGTTGACCAGCCTTTTGTGCTTTATCGAACCATCAGGCTGGATTTGACCTTTTATTGGAAGATATTAGATGCCACTATGACACTGACGTTTCTCCTTTTGATTTTCAACATTTTTGAGCATCGTATTTTTAAAAGCCCAGTCGTCAGAGTTCCTCAGACTTCCTCTGAGCTCACATGAAAGTGAAAAACGTTTCAGTCCTCTTTGCCATGCCTACGAATAGATGTAATGTAGTTTTAAAGGAAAAAAACACAAACAGGATCATCCTGTTTACCTGCTGACATTCAGATGCTCCTGAGTGCATTATCTACTGGAAGTTAGGCAGTTTTCTTTTTTGTTGTCGGTTTTATAGCAGTCAGCAGAACCTGTTCTTCATAACTTTGTTTGAAGTGTTGCATTAAACAATGGCTCAAGTTGGCTCAAGTCAATCAGATTCCATTTATCATCTGTTTTTCTTTCTTTCTCATCAGCAGAAAAATGTAATAGTTTCTTTTTGAGCAACTTATCCAATTAATAAAAAACAAGGGTTTTATTTTAAATCTTGTGTAATTCATAGTTATTTCTATTTTTAATACATTCTTTATTAAAACATGATGTAGTTGATGATAATGTTCCAGGAAATGACTTAATCCCCATAATCAAATACTGGTGACTTTAAAAACAACTACAACAATGTTTTCTCACTTTTAAAATTTTGGTATGTACAAATAATGTAGTTGAAACATTTTAAGTAATTTTTACTGGTGCAAAGCTGAAGTTTAAGAGAATTTAGAGAGCTTTTACTCTGGGCTGCCTAGTTTATACCACTGACTGTAAATGGTAAGAGGTGCATATTTATATAGCACTTTGCTCGGGCCTCAGAAGGCCCAAAGTGTTTTACAGAAACAGTCCCATCCGCCCACGCATCAACACATTCACACACGGATGGCGGCTCTGCTAACGTCAACCTATAACCACCAGGAGCAATGCGGGGTTCAGTGTCTTGCCCAAAGACACTTTTACACAAGGTGGGAACCAAACCTGCGATCCTCTGATCAGAGGCCGACCACTCTGTCTTTGCACCACGGCTGCCCAATATGAGAACTGGAGCGAGTGAATGTCCCAGAGAAAATGTGGTGCTCCAATGAAAACTAAATTACCTCAATTCAATTCCCATTTTGTGGTGATACGGACGTCGCCATGTTTGGAGCCAGACATGTTTAGGAATCCTTGATTGGTCTGAGATAATATTTCTATGGCGACCACTCTTGCCAATCAGGAGTGACCTTGTTGGAATGCCACATCCCTATTACTTGAAAGCGAGCTCAGGTGAATATGCCAATGAAATGTTTGGAACATTTAAAGTGAATCCACTTTTATTGAGGCATCTGATTGATAATTTTGATAACAGAAAAGATGTGAAAAAAAATAGGATAAGTAAGAACAAAAGGTATCAGAACAAGAACAATTAATCTGATGAACAGAATGACCGAACAGAATACTATTTATTTTTCAACAGCAGTCTAGGGGATTTTGACAAAGGGGACGTGGTCACTCAGTCCAGTTCTCAAATACAGTCAATGGTTCACACCAGACTTTGTTTTGGGATTTGTTCACTTACAGGTAAACCCTGGTGCGTTTTCACAACAGTCTGAATGCACTCTGATCACTCAAAAAGTGGAAGCAAGAATTGAAGGAAGTAACTACCAACAGCACTGTGAATAATGAGTAAAAGGAAAAGCAGTGCAGAGAAAATAGCCAGGAAGTGCATTGCACACATACCTATTCTTGTGTTTATGCCATTCCTCTCAGGGAATCCAAATGCAACAAAGATAAACTGAACATAAAGCATAAACTCTCGATCACTTCCAGGCTTGCTTGTCTTTTAAAAAGGATTAAATCAAACAACAGATCTGGGTTTTTTATTGGTTGATTTTTAAGGATTTATTTATTCACTATTTCAGTTGTCAGATTCAAGCTAGTGGCTGTCGTGCTTTTTTCCATTTTAGTAACAGATGAGTCTGAACATTCTTGTGTCTGTAAGTTCCTTATGTCTGTAGCAACAACCTGAAACCAGCAGGTACAAGTGTAGCAGAAGAACTTTGTCAACAGTAGCCACGCCCTAACTGGTCCGGTACATTTGTCTATGGACCTGCAACCAATGGGGACCCAAAAATGGTGTGATTCAGTCCGGCTTAATGGGTCCATTTTACAATGAAAACCCTAAAAAACAAGGCAGGACTGGATCGGACTCTATACTGTAACATATTTTAACATTTCTTTTTTATGTGTGTTGCTTTGAATTATTAAGAAAAAGGTTTAACACCATCAACTGATTGCTTTTTTCTCTTTCATCTTTTTTTTTGTGATCAGATCCATGTTTTCCATACAGAGGAATGTCTTCCCGGCAGGTCTGTCTATGTTTATTCTACAACATTCGGATGTTTGGGTTTACAGTGACAAACACATGAATGTCACACCTTTTAAAGTCCTCTAAAGCTTAGAGAACTCACTCAGTCCCACTGAGAAAACCTACTGTTTCAATCACACTGTGGGACGATGGGATTATCATCTCGAACATATTACTAGTGATGATATTTTGTGTGTGCTTTTATGTGCTCAGCAGTCAATGAAGGGACTTTCTTTCTGCCAAGCTTTTGAACTCTCTGACCTCCTCTGAAATGCATAAATAATCCTTTTTCTTTGACATTTACTTCAAACAAGAAGGCATAATTTGCTATTTGAGGATTTTGACTCTTCTTGTTCATTTAATCTTGTTGAGTGAGTCACTGAAATGTTTTTCCTGCTTTCAATGACAGGAGCAGATATGAAAGGAATCAGCTGTGAAGGCAAAACAGATGCAAAACCCAGAAGGCGTGTGAATCGAGTGAGGTGTGCTCAGATATGACCACAATGTCGACCGCTGTCGCCTGAAGTCTGCAACAGAGGAGGCCACTGTTTGATTTTTCCAAAAGCTATTGAATCTGCATTTTCTGAAAAATTGTTTAGCAACACTCAACACATTTAGGTGGAGAAGTTCTTTTGACATTTAATCAGGACCCAGCTGCTCTTACTGTTTGCACAATGAGACAGGTAAAAGAAAGCAAACAAGGAAGTTCAACAACAAACATTGAGCTCCCAAAAACCCATATATGAATTAGACTCTGGCAATCTGTTAAAATGATAGCAACAGTTTATACTTTAGAGCACACAGAGAAGTTAGGTGTTCCCGTCTTGCCCACATTAAAGTCAAAGGTTTTCCCTCTGACTTGTGTCTCATGACACAGATCCTCCTTATATCACGGGTGATTTTTATTATTCACATTTACCACCACAGCTTTTATGGCAACTTTTTATCTTCTCACGGAGACACACGAGTGCTATCACAGCGGACCTTACTTTAATAAGTTAGAACAGTTTAACTCCAAGCAGGTGAGGTGCGACCCTAAATTTAGTAGGAATCCAAATCACAGCTCCAAACCTCACCAGGACCCAAGAATTAACCATTCTTTATTAAAAGTTTATTCATTATTTGCCTCAAAATCAAGTGTCATATCAGAGAAAACAACTGAAGAACCAATGAAGTCCATACACTTTTTAAAGCCCCACTCTGATAAAAAAATAATGGTATTTTTGGTGTTTTTAACATGTTTTTGTGGCATCTTTGTAATGATGGAAGATGTATAAAATTCAGCTTAAAATTGTATTTCTGAGCATTTTTTAATTCAAGTTGTTGTGAATCTGGAGCAGATGTTAAATTAACGTTGAAAAAGGAGCTAATTTGTTACGTAGAAAATTCAGTCGGCAGACCACTACCTCCCTGCTCCACTTCATTCTGATGCATCCATTTGTAGACGACTAGATCCATGTGTAAGTCTTTTCCACATATGATCTGGCATCTGGCTCGAAAATGTATGACAAGATTATTCCTATATTGCTCACGATTTTTGTTGCACTGGTAATGTTGGGTTGTGGGTGTGAGGGGCTGTAAGCTAGCTGGAGAGCATGTAAATGGTAAATGGGGTATACTTAAATAGCACTTTATTGCCTTCATAGAAGACCCAAAGCGCTTTACAGTCACAGCCCCATTCACCCGTGCACATGTACACATTCACGCAAACATGGCAGCTACGCTGCTGAACACTGGCGCCAACCTATAACCACTAGGAGCAATGTGGGGTTTGGTGACACTTTGACACATGGGCGGACACGGTGGGAACCAAACCTACGATCGAAATGTCGACTGCTATACCTCTGCATCGCAGCCTCTCTGTAAACCGGGAGCTCTCAGTTATCCCTTGTGCTGTCCTAGGCACTTTGACATTGGGAGTTGGGTCATCTAGACCAGTGTTTTTCAACCAGTGTGCCGCGGCACACTAGTGTGCCGTGGGAGATGGTCAAGTGTGCCGTGGGAAATTGCCCTCATTAACTGATCTAAAAACATTTCCCATCTCCAGGAAATCAGCTGTTTTTTCATCCAAACAGGCCCTGATAAAACACTGAGTAGTTAGGAATATAAAAGATCATAAAAAAATATTTCTTTGTGTTTATTTGATTCTATTAAAGACATTTTGATAAGAATGATACCGCACCTCAGCTACAACTAAAGGTGTTTGCGGAAAAGTCCCTCCCCGCCCCTTTAACTGTCTCCACCAATCATTCTTGAAGGCTTAATCACATGTCATCAGTCTGACCAATCAGAAGTGGTTAAAGTCTCAACTTCCTTGTTCAGATTTAACTCAAAAAGTCGCTCAGTTCTAACAATAATAGCAGCTAAAGCTCGTCTTTAGCGGTGTAGCTTTCCACAGAATCCGGTATCAGACCGTGGAACAAGAGAACAAAACAATGAAGCTCAGAGACGCTAATCTTTCTGCCCTTTAGCGTCCTTTTTTTTTTTTTTTTTTTTTCTTTTTTTTTTTTTTTTTTCCTTTAGCGTCCTGTAGCATCCGATTTTACACTACATCTCCCATGATGCATTGCCTTAAAGGAACAGCGTCTGAGTGTACAATGAGTCTTCCTTGTTATACGTCTTGAAACCACAAAGAACACGCATCAAACAGATATTTAATTTTCTAACTTATCTTTTATTTTATCTTTTAGAAAAAACAGCTTCAACTTCCATCTTTTTCTGCCAGAATTATCACGAAAATGCACGTGAGATTGCGGGGGGGGGGGGGGGGGGGCTGTCGATCAATACAGACTGCGTTTTTGCTTTTTTTTTTTTTGGATGCTGGTGTGCCGCGGGATTTTTGTCAAGGTTAAAGTGTGCCGTGGCTCAAAAAAGGTTGAAAAACACTGATCTAGACCCCACTAGACAGTGTGCTGAACTTTTTTCTTCAATGATTTGTGATCTTCACTGGTGTCCATGGATTACATGAAATGCTCTCCACCTTTATCCACCTTTGTCATGGTAGGGATAACATGTCAATGGTCATTTTGACCCCATTGGATATCACAAGGGTTACGGGTGTCGAGAAGGGGGGAAGCGGTTGCAGAAGTAGATGATGAAAAAGATGTAAATGCATACATCATAAATGAACGAATTTATGATGTAGGAAACATGCTGGGCGGTCCACAAGTTCCCTGCTCCCAGCGCTCAGCAACGGGGAGGGGAAGGGTGGGTGGATTTGCTCGGCATCAACTGTCCCGCTTCCAAGAATAAACTACTGCTTCTTTGCAAAAACTATGTTCTGGAAAATGACAGGATTTTTGATTTGGGGCTAAAAAAAAACAGTATCACTGTGATTAAAAGACCCCTGAGAACACTTTTAAAAGTGCTCCAAAAATGATGGGAGTGGGTCTTTAATGGATGTTTCCTAAACCCAGAGAAGGACACTTGATGGGCTTTGTTTCTCTCTGTGTTTTTACCTGATGACTTATCCAGAGCTTTGCTACATCCTTTTAAAGTGATAGAAATCAGGATTTGCTGACTCTGATGGACTAGAAGTAAAAAAGTATCTGCTTCTGTTTGTTGAAAGACTTGGCAGTGCTTATACTTCAAACCAGGTCTGACTCACGCTAAATCGTTAGTATTTGTGAGGCACAAATAAATACGCTTTCCAAGCAGTGGGGGCTCTCATTTGGAGTTCACAATGTTCTGTATGAATGACGGAAATGAGGACTGACAGGCAGCCGCACATCCGGATGAGGTGTCATTCAGGATCTCAGCACACGTGTGCATTTGAAGAACACAGAGGCTCATTACAAACGTGCAGCGGCTAAACACTCACCTGGAGCGGCTTCCCATCGCACAGCTGAGCACGAATCTCATGCCATCACAACCAGTGAATCTCTCGCAGAGAATCAAGAATTACTCTCGGTTAGGGAACAGACGCTCAAAATGAGAGCACACTTCATAAGAATAACCTCTAAATCACACAGGGCCTTACAAGTCCATGAATATATGACTTATGGACGTGTCTTGTTTGAAAGTTATAGCTTTGCGTCAGACTTGGTGTGAAATTTAGATACACGATTTCAAGAAAGACAGATGTCCAAGTGGCAGTTGACTTGCAGCAAAATCCAGAAAAAGCTGTCCTCTGTGGTTTAAAAGAGGTGGCGAGGCCGCAGAAGACTCAAGGGTGTCTAGCACTGCACAAGGAAATAACATCATTATTGTTTAGGTTAAAGTACAGAGATCAGATTTACAGTGGACTATTGAGCTGCATTAAAACAGTATCATAGTGAGTGATGGTGAGTTTTGGCTTCCCGTAATATGAGTAATGACAATGGATGCCAAGTGTGAGCAAAGGTAGAGCCAACCTGGAGACTCATCCACAGAAAAACACACTCACACTCAAGAAGAAACTTGCCTGTAATTAAAAATAACTTCAAGTGCAGGTTTCCCAGCAGCATAAACCATTTTGGGCTGAATTGTATATATTTACGGTCATTAAAAGAACAGAGCTCAGTGAGCTGGTGGGCCAACTTTGCTCCAAAAACCCCTTTTAGATGGGATCAACAATTTTTTATACAACTACTAAATAGTTTTATAGACTTTAAAACAAATTCAAAGTCACTTTTGATCTGAAATGCTTCTCTGATACGTCCACATTATCTTCTGTCATCAATTTAGCCTAATTTCCTTGCAGCAAGGCAGTACATATAATCACACTGCCACCCCTGTGCTTCATGATAGGGCACTTTTTTTCTTTCAAACCAAACAGTTAAAGATTTAAATGAAACTAAATATGTAGCTCCCCATGTAAAAGCTCTAATTCACAAAGACACATAGAATCTTTATAGACTATCACTTTTAAAGAGGTTTGGAGAAGTTTTTTCTTCTTCCTGACTCCTGTGTTCTGTCTTTGTTGTTTTAAGTTTTTTTTTTTTTTTTTAATTATCAGACCAAAACACATTCATGTCTGGGACACTGTCTTCCCCTTGGTGAACAGCGTGGTGCTCCCATCATGTTTTAACTTGCATCGTATTGTTTGAACAGATGGATGTGAGACCTTCATGCATCTGGAAACTCTAAGAAAGGATAAACCTGCACTTCATAGTTTGTTTTATTTCTACTTTTTGGAGATATGATGCAATGAGGTCCCTCTGTTGTGGTTTGAGGTGCACGTTTTTTTTTTTAACCTTAATTATCTCAGGCTACACTTATTACTGTAAAAAATACATTTTGCAAATAGATAAAATATCCATTTTAAATTATGAGTAAACATCAGATTGGGAGGACATAAAATGATCTTTTCTGAGTTATATCCAAACTAATAATTGCATTTGTGTATGTAAACCATCTGCAAGCAGCTTGCATCATGTTTTTTCTTTTTCTGTTTCCATTTGATTTTTTGCGGGTTTTTTTCCATTGTGACAACGGAAAATTACAGGGAGCAGGGACTTGTGGGAGCCTGCAGGTCACCCTTTGTTTTGTACGTTTTAGGACCGCCAGCAGGAGGTCATCGGGGGAAGGGGGAGGGGGGACTCCTTGTAAATTTGGGAGTTACTGATTTCTGGCATCTGGCCACCGCTCAGCCAGCCATTCAAGTTATGGGAGTGAAGCAGGAACTGGGAAGAACTTTTTGTGACTGCAGCGGTTACTGAAGTAAAGCCTCAAAGGAACACTTTGTTGATTGTAAATTAAAAATCTGTTGGCCAGAAGCACAGAAGCGAGTGATTGACAGCGCAAAATAAATTTCTAACATGTTTAAATGCAGAGTCTAAATTTGTTGGGATTTCTTAAATTCATTCTTTCCTCTAATCCAGAACAGAAACCAGTTGTTTTTCTCAATATACATTAAACTAACTCGTTTTCTTTTCTGTACAACCTTTTTTTAACCTGCTGAACCCCCCCAAAAAACAAAACAATGATCTGCCTGTTTACTCCTGAACCTAAAAGGGTGAAAAATGTAAGCTGCTGCAGTACTGTTAGAATGGTGTCACTGTGCCATCTAAAGCTGGAGGACCAATCCCAGCTCAGGTAAGCTTGAGTGACTGAGGGGTTCAAGCATCAGCCCAATCACACCACAGCACTCAGCCAATCGAGGGTTCTGGTCATTCTACACTGTTATTCGGGCTGAAATTGCTGACCGTGTTCAGAGAGAGCCTTTTTACGTAAACATTCTGCTGCATACTACTCAACCCCTGCAAGAAGAGATGGAGATCTTATATTTTTAGAACATGTGTTCATGGGCAAACAGCTCCTGAGAGCATGCATGTGAGAAGGTAAATTACATGCATGGCCAAAGGCTAAAAAGTAACCCTCACTGGTGAGATTTGAGATTAATTCTGGGTGGCATTAAATCATATCAGATGGGTTTGTGCAGGATTTTCTGCAAAAAATCTGCACCCCAATTCAAATATACGAAACCCTTCTCACAAGTCCCTCAGTAATGGGATTATTTATGCTTTTTTTTCTTCCTTTGTAGCCTTGAGACAGCCTCGTCCTTCACTGAAATCTCCTTTTCATTTTGTGATGCAGCATTTTGCACAAGTTGCAGACAATAAACCTTTCGATGTGTTTTTATAAAATCATCATTTTGCTTTTCTTTATGCAGTTCAAGACTTCAGTGCAGAATTCTCTTTTTCTCTGCATCTCATTGTCAATGGAAGAGCCAGTACTGGTTTGAACCAGCATGATGTGTTACACAACAATGCAGCAAAGCTGAAGATGACATGCATAGACAGTGAAGTTGCAACCAAATGACACATGCACCTTTTTTTTTTTTGCTGTTCTGTTTATCATTTTGTGGTCAACAGCTTAAAATGCATCACTTAAAAAAACCAAGATGTAAACAAGTTCCCGGGCATTAAAGCAGCCGGATGTACAACTGTGAGTGCAGACAGGCTGACTAGAATCTTAAAGTTGTATTTTGGCTGGGGGGGGCTCATTAGGCCCCATTTCATTTTTCTCTCCTTACATAACATGGACATGTTTTTTTTTCCTCCTTTTTCTCCCACTCAACACAACAGCCATCAGGATCCCGCCTGTACATTCCAGTGGTTGTCATAGCAACAAGGGCAGCATCCCTCTCCATCCTTTGTCCGGTGTTTCCCCATCGCTTGAGCTTCCCAGGCAGAAGGAGGATATGGATTCTGAATGCAAATCAAACTCCTAATTTGTGCTTCAAAAGAAGAAAAACAGGAGCTGCTGGATGGATGTGATGAGGCAGCTTTCAGATACCATCACAGGGTGTTATTCCCCTCATCCTGGCAAGATGCTACATCACAAAAAAGAAAAGTTGATATGTTTTTGAAGAGAGGTATATCCCAAAGGATGAACTGTTGTTTTCCCCGTGCTTTATTGTATGTGCAGTTAAAATACCCCAAACAGAGACTGCACTGGTGGGATGGGACACAGATGGTGCTGGTACAGGTATGTGCTTTTGCAGTTTACTTGTGAACCTTTGGGTTATACTGTGAATCCTGGGCACAAATGTTGCAGTTAGTAATCTTAAGTGTATATGTTTTTTATTTCGTGCAGAGTTTTAAACGTTTTCTTTTGTGTCAAAGATGGGATTTTGGGACTTTTAACAAAGTTTGAGAAAGTCTGGGAAGTGCTTCCATAAAAAACATTGGACGGGGGGGGGGGGGGGGGGGGGTATTTCTGAGTGGCAGCTGAAAGGAATGAACCAAAACATATCTAGAGAGCATTTTCTGGCTTCAGGGCAACTAAGCATCATCTGGCACGGGACTGAAACCACCCTGCGCTTTGTGATTGGATACCTTGTGTTAGGCGAAGCCAATCAGTGTGGGCTTTCAGAATGTGCTGTAAAAGTATCTGGGATATAGGGGAAAGGTCTCAGAAGAAAACTTTCCAAGACCCATCCCCCTCAAGAAAGGAGAGAGCACGGGGTACATGTTTACGTCCCATAAAAATGGGACGTTCTGAGGCACGTGTGAGGTATGTTGAAACCATGTCCTTCTGTGGGGAGAACAAAGACTTATCAGTACATTTCCAGTTTTACAGCATGTTTTGAAGGGTGTTTTCTTTTCTATCTTAAAGTTTTAATAGAAATTTTTAGTTTCGTTTTTTTTTTTTTTTTCAAAACAAAATCAGGTTGTCAGCTTTACGGGCGTCTCTGACAGAGGACTTCTGGGAACATTGCCCTAAAGGTTTTGCTGTGAGGGAGTATAATAATCATCTCGTGAGCACATAGTTTCTAGTTACAGCCCACGAGGTTTGAAAAAAAAAAAAAAAAAAAAAAAAAAAAAACCAGAAACTAGTCAGAACAGAGCTGTTGAGCTTCTGGCAAAAATCTAACCAGTTTGAGAAATCGGCACATGTGGCCAAATCAAAAGAAAACTTAATTGGTTTCTATTGATAAGTTCTGTTCTGACATTTTAAGATTTTGGCTGACGGCAAATGCCAACTCCAGTTTGTGCAGCTTCAGCAAACGTCGGCAGTTTCACTGAAGGTCTGTAAACACCCATGAGAAGTTAGTGCACCCAGCTTGAGGTTGAACGTCTGGGTTTGGGACACAGAGGATTTGTTTTGTTTTTTTTTCTTACCCAGTTAAATGAAGATATAGCTAAAAATTGACATCAGTACAAAAACAAATATGTAATTATTTAAGATTCCAGATTTCCACACGAGGAAAAGTACCAGACGTTTGGAAAAATGTCCATCCAGTGTCTGCAGGTGGTCTTCAAGAATGAAAGCATCCTAACGAAGAAATCAGGAGTCATGCAACAAAGTTGTGATAAAAATAAAAGTTTTAAATGTATCAATAAGATCACCAAGCATTGTAAACTTGATGTTTTTTTTAACCAAATCAGATGCCTTACAGTATCATAGTTAACAAAAAAAAAGGATAAAACTCCTTGAGGAAAATCTACAAAAAAAAAAAGAATAAAAATAATGGCATTATAGACATAATCCACCACATAACTACATCTGGGTACAGACATTTATAAAGTGTACCATAAAAGGTGACCCAGTGTGTAAGAATCTGAAGACAAAAATTACAATTAAAAAAAAAAAAAAAAAAAAGACACTTCAAAAAAAATGAGAGCATTAGTAACATTGACGACTCAATGGATGAAACGTCAGGACAACACAACAGTACACGAGCTTGTCAGATTTAAGTTACACATGTTGTCCCGCCTTAGCAGCTCTACTTTGTTGTGTCCTTGTGCTTCTTTTCATTTTAGTCACACACGGACAAAGAGGAAATGATATGACACGAGCTACAAACTTGTTACAAAAAGCCCAATCCCTCCTAAACAAATACCCTGATAAAACCAGTTCATAGCTACCAAAAATCTCATTATTGTGTCTCTTTTTTTGAATAGCCACAGCATTAAGGTGTGAGTTATAATTATCTCAGTGAAGGAGACAGGAGAAGAAACCGTACCATTTAAAGAAAAAGGTAAAGTTGGGAAGGCAGTGGAGATCAGTTTCTATGTTATGAATTTAGTAATCTGTTGGTTCGTCACCCTCCTCGCCCAGCAAACAGGTACGAATCAGTGCTTCGGTCACACCGTACGGGTCACAGTTGGCCGAAGGGCGGCGGTCTTCAAAGTAGCCTTTCTTCTCCTGCCCAACGCTGCGAGGAATGCGGATGCTGGCTCCGCGGTTAGCCACGCCGGCGGAGAATTCATGGATGTTTGAGGTTTCATGATGACCGGTGAGACGGCGTGCGTTGTCAAGGCCCCCTTTGGGGTCGTAGGCTCGGATATGATAGCGGTGTCTCTTCCCAAGTTTCTCAATGGCATCTTCAATAGCCCTGAAAGCGGATGGGATGGTCAGAAATGTAAAAATACTTTGCAAAAAAGGAAAACTCAGCCCACGCTAAAGTTCCCACCACTTACTTCAATCCTCCTTCTTCCCTCATCTCCTTGGTGCTGACGTTTGTGTGGCAGCCTGCACCATTCCAGTTTCCTGGGATGGGTTTGGGGTCAAAAGAGGCAACCACGCCAAAATCTTCGCAGACGCGGTGCAGGATGAAGCGAGCCACCCACAGATGATCACCCATGTCGATTCCCTCACAAGTTCCAACCTGGAACTCCCACTAAACAAAAAGAACACAGGAAATGGTTCATAAGGGACTCCAACAACCCCGAAGCTCAAACTCAATCCTTCCAGACATGTTTTCTTTTTACCTGAGCAGGCATCACTTCTGCATTTGTGCCACAAATGTTGACTCCAGCATACAGACATGCTTTATAATGGGCCTCTACAATATCTCTGCCATAGGCTTTGTCAGCTCCCACGCCACAGTAGTATGGACCTTCAATGGTGCAAAGTGTTAAACGACCCTACCAATGCACCAAGAAGAACAACACACGAAATCTTCAGCTGCTCACCTTGTGGTCCAGGAAAACCATTTGATGGCCAGCCAAATGGATGCCCGTCTGTGCCCAGGATGGTGTACTCCTGTTCCATGCCGAACCACGGATGCTGGTCTGTCACCATGTCCATCACCTTTTTACAGGTTTTCCGAAGGTTGCTTTCTGTAGCATGAATCAACACAAGTCAGTGCCACTGCTCTGCAGCACACTTTCAAAGCATTACAATTACTTCCAGAATATTTATCTTAGCATTTGCTGATTACCGGCAGGTTTCCGGTTGTATTTCAGGACTTCACACAGCACCAGCTTGTTGGGGTCTTTACGAAATGGATCACGAAACATAGCCGCAGGAATGAGATACATGTCACTGTTGGATCCCTCAGCCTGGTAGGTACTGGAGCCGTCAAAGTTCCACTCAGGCAGATCTACAAAGCCACAAATATGGAGAAATTAGTTAGAGCTCCATCAAGCAGCCCACAGTTTCAGGGGGAGTCCGGATGCGACTGCTTACCTTCAATGCTTTTGGGCTCAGAATCTAGAGTCCTGGTTTTGCAGCGGAGCCCCTCACCGGTGCCATCAATCCAAATGTACATGGCTTGGACCTTCTCCCCCTGAGGTAGCTCCATGTACTGCTGTTTGACAGCTTTACTCAAGCTGGCACTGGCAGACACAGCCATCTTAATTGTTATAACACACCTAAGAGTCAGAGGAGAGATGAGGTTAGAGACATGCTGTCCAGTGGATCACATGTTGCATAACAGAGCTCGGGGTGCCGCAAAAGCACCACCATTGTTATCGTTTTAACTAACGGGGAGGGGGTGAAAAAACTCCACGTGGATGTGAGAGAAAGGTTTGTCCTTAGGTTAGCAAATAAAAAAAAAGACACCGTTCAAATTGATCTATTTAGCTTTCCGTAGAAAACAAAGTACAGAGCGGCGACAAAGAACTTGAGGCGAACGCATCCTCAAAGCCGACATGTTGCGTTTAAACACCGTCGTAATCGGGACTACAGACGGAGTAGCAACGTTGCATCATTTATTTTTCTTTCTCTCTCCCTCAAAATGAAAAACCCTAAAAAGCGACAACCTCCCAAAAAAGTCGAGTAATTCCAGAAGTGGTCACTCAAAACAAAAAAAGTTTCGCCATAAAAACGTTAAACTAAGTAACAATGAAGTTAGTCTACGAGCGAAAAGTAAATCGACGTTAGAATCCCCTCGGATGACTTAAACATAGACGGAAAGAAGAAAAATTACCTGGAAAGACGAGGAAATCTATGTAAAAACTAAAGGACAGCCAGGTCCAGTGTTTGGTTCTAAGTTGGTTCGCTAGTGTTTCTCTCATTCTCCGGTATCGACTCTCCAGCTCCAGCTCATTTATAAGACCAGGAACTGGGAAGGCTCGTCTTTGATTGGTCGCCTGTTTGCCAAGCCTAGTATGGCAAGCCTATAGGGTTTTAATTCCAAATCTTCCTATTAATCAGACTTTTCTCAGCATTGGACTTCTATTGAACGGCAAAACCTAATATTTCAAATATATCAAATAATAAATATATGTTTTACTTTAGAGACCTCAGCTCCTTCTGCAGTGTGTCACATTTGGGTACACCCATGGACAACTCAAATAATAGGAAGAAATACCTCAAAAATTGATTTTATTCGTGCATTTCTTGAAACAAATACCAATTTAGAAGGTTTCAGACATGAATTATCACATAAAAGAGCTATATCCAGTTGCCACATAATTCTAAACGTCACAACAATAGAAATGAAATCATTGGTACATGATGTACCAAAATGTCTCCTGATTCAATTTCAATTTCTGGGTTGCTATTTGTTTTATACAATTACCTTTCTATAATTGATGGGTGAGGCTATCTGAAAATTTGATGTTAAATAGATTTAGAGTTGTTATGGAAATAAAACATTATTTACATAGTTTCCTCAATGGTCCTAACCAATTTTGTTGCTGTGAACCCAAAGAAATGACATGAACAACTGCCCAAATATATTGTTTTTTAACCCTTGTGCTATCCTATGACCCCACCCTTTACATTGACGTGTTCTCCCTACCATGACAAAGGTGGAGAGGATTTCACGTAATCCATGGAAACCAGTGAAGATCACAAATCATTGAAGAAAAAAGGTTCAACGCACTGTTTAGATGTCTAGATGACCCAATTCCCAATGTTAAAGTGCCTAGGATAGCACAAGGGTTAAGAAGCTGTTTTCATAAATCTTCTTTAGACCTTAAATTTTTAACAAATAGGAAAACAACTGAACGTATGCACCAGTTATTTCTGGATTTAGGATTTCATATTCATAGTTTCTTTAATAGAAAATCAAAAGAAGGCAAAATCCCAGAAGTGTTTTTGCACTTAAAGGTTTATAAACATACATAGCATTTGCGCTTTTGGGTATGACAAGCTGTGTGTATACACACTGGCCAATGGTCACAGGACAACTCAGAGAATTCAGATGAATAAAGAAAGGACGAGACAAAATGATGTCAGTGTGTCCTGTCAATGTTATGTAATTGGTCTATCCAAACCAATTTTACCAGTTCAACAAACACTGAGTTGGTCAAGTTTACACATTACACAGCTGGGAGCTGTGCGGCATTTTGTCATTTGCAGAATTTCTAAACCACATTCCTCTGCAAATATTCTAACACATTTTGTTCTTTTTGACAATATGTCCAGATTAGTTTTTAAAGGAGGGGGAAGGAATTTGTTTAAAACAATTATCAGTTGTACATTCCTTTTGTTTTCCCTCTTTTTGTAGTTGTACTGGGCCATCTAGTGGACAGACAACCAAGGAGCATGGGATGGTAGATTCTGTTTTACAGTATTCCTTTGACTTATCTAATGACTATCACAATACAGTTGCAGGACCTGATGGTAGAAAGTTGTCCCTCTTATTGTTGTAATTTCCAAATCAGGGTAAATTTGGATCATTAGTATTTTAACCCCTTCATGTCTGAATTTATTTCCAATTATAGGAAAAAAAAATATTCTTCAGAACATTTTTTCCAAATATATGCACGTTTTTTTCTTCTGTTAATTAAGTGGATTTACGGGTACGTTGCGAGTCTGCAACATATGGCATGAAGGGGTTAAGTTCTGTCCGCAGCTGTGTGGAAGTTACATCCAAGCTGCAATCAAAAATGAATAAAAATGAATAGTTACTGTTGTTTAAAAGTAATCACTTACCTTACAATATTACTAATCTCAGAATTGTACCACATTACATGTCTCCTGTTTTATTTTTCAGTTACAGGCAAAGCATGATCTAAAAAAGTAAATAAACTAAAACGTATTTTCCATTTGGACTAGAGGGGTTATGGTTTAAAAAGGATAATTAGTCACTGTATTTTGTTAATAACTGGTGAAATTAAAGTACAAAAATGTAGATCCAACTATTAGAATTACTCAGTTTAGTCCATTCTAATCGAATAAAGACTATGTTTTTTATTGAGTGCAAAACAAAAACCTGATTGAGAACTTGATGCTTAAAAAAAGAAGCAGAAATGTATTCACCATAGTCAAAAACGACAGTACACACTGTAAATACAGTCAAAATGAAATTATAAAATCTCAAAGTGATCGATCACAAGTGACTCTTGGCTGCTTCAAACGATATATTTTGTGTGTTAAATCTGTTGTGTTACATGAGTTACTAAAGGAAAAATGTATTAGCAGAGCCTCAAACTACTCAAGTAATATGTTACTCTAATAGCTTTTAGTAATCAGTAACTCACAACACTCGATTTATGTATGTATTTTTTAATATTCATAGGAAAATCCTTAACGGCATGAAAGAAAAAGGTTCAAAAGAACCGGCAAAACCAGAGACTCTCAGGGATCATTCAAACCACCAAATTAGTTTATGTGTATATAGTGACTTACATTTTTCTGTTTTATTTTATATTCAAACAGGTTATTCTGAAATAGTTGCTAAGTTTTAGAGAACATTATTGTGTCTGAATTCCTTCACTTCTCACTACATAGTGCACTATATAGTGTGTTTGCAATTTTGTTTTGCTGTCCAAACATACAATTCCATAATCGAGAGTCCTAGTAAATTCCCAGAAGTCTCTGCGAAAAACTAGTGTGCATCGATGCCCACTAGACTGGCGAATACAGACCACAATGTATTGCATCTGAACAATTTGTTCCAAAAAATGTTTGTAAATGAATTTTTTAAATAAACCATCAACATTTTTATCTTGAGAACTCAGTGCATTTTAAATGATCTTCGCAAAACAGTCATATCAATGAGATTTTAACTTTGTGAAATTGATGACATTAAATCAATAAAAACAAAAAAACTAGTGAGCGTGGTGTCCAACTGCTTTTATACAGTTTTTTAGTCGGTAGGGATTAGGGTGGGACACAGCCTCAGTATATTTATTATGGATTTGTCTTTCTTTGATGCTGATTCCTTTTTCCTAGCCTTCTCCATACACTTCAAACTGTTTTAAATACCTAAAACTGCAAACCACAGTCTCTCAGATTGTGGATCATTGGGTCTGTGAACCGCAGATTATGAGTTTGATTTTTCAAGTGGTCACTATAATGTGCGATACACAACTAACAGGCATTGAAGAGATGACCTATAAAACACCAGAATGAAAAACAGAAACCTGTCTAGACTGATGGCAGAACAAAATCCCCAAACTTCTTTGTCTTTATGGTTCAGAACATGCTGAAGCTTCAGTGCACCTCATTGTTCTGGCTGACAGCGAGTCTCACCGTAGCTCTTTTGAAACCATTTGAGGTTTTCAAACACCATCCTCTTCAGGAATCTGGTGGCAGTCAATGACAGTTTCCCAGGTTGATAACAACTAAGACGCCCTAGATATGTTTGGGGTCAGTTGAGACTTTTTCTACCAATCAGCGCAAAGGTTTGTCTTCACACAACGTTGAAAAGGAAGAGTTGGCAGAGGAGTGAAGATAGAGCTGTGTTCTTTTTTACTTGCAAAAAAAGTCTGTTTTATTTTTTAGCAGGAAAGGGACTTGTTTTAATACTTTCGTATTTCCAGTTTCTTTTTGTATGGATGCAAGACTTAAGAATCTACCATATAAAATGATTTCCTCTCCAGAAAGATCTTTCCAAGACTCTTTCAGAAGTTCCCTGAGGGTTTCTGTACTTTCACTTTTTTGACCATTTGGTATAAGCAGCAAATTTGGCATGGACGTACCTTTGGTTCCCATCTTTCAGAAAACAACATCAACGTTTGTTAAGATGGCAGCCACGCTGCAACACTGGGCCGTTCATGCACAAAATGCAGTCTTTAAACTTCACGGGTACCTTTACATTGTACTATACATATTTTAAAATTTTGGATTTTAACATGCTTTACTGAAAGAGGCGTTCCTAAGGTACATCCACGCTAAATTTGGTGCTTGCTACAAAATGCAAAATTATTTTAGTAACCGGTTCCGCTAAATGGAGTTCAAGTGTAAACTACTGTTTAACCACCCCATGTTATCAAGGTTTCCATCGCGGGAACAATTTCTAGAACATCCATCAAAGAGGTGAAAATTTGGTTCTACGGTGTGTTACATCAATTTGAATAATGGAGGAAGAAATATGATGGTGTAGGTCTGATGGAAATTGGCTTCATCAGACTAATCAAGGACTTGGGTGAGTGGTGACACATTTCAATGAAGAAGATTTTAACCACTTATGTTGCTCCTTTGCAACATAACATCAAATCCAAGACCCTATTTGATTTAAAATCAGCTTGAAAAACATAAACTTTAAAGAATGTTTTTTCATTTAATTGGAAATTAGGTCAGGTATAAATCTTTTTTTTGTTGTTTTTATTTGTGGTCATCATCTATTAAAGTGCTAATAGTGGTATTGCACTGCAGATGGCTGCGGTAGCTGTGTTTGTTAAGAATGCATCTCATCCTGTACAACTAGCTGAACATCCCCATACCATCACACTTCTTCCTCCATGTTGGACAGTTGATGTCATACTGTGGCACCATCCTTTCATCTTTTTAACAGCTCACAAAGGTTCCAGGGTTTGGGAGCCGAGCAGCTGAAGGCTCGGCTTCCCATGCTAACGAGTCTGGTCAGAGGGGCAGAGAGCTGAACAGGGATCGAGGACCGAAGGGAACGAGAGGGGGTTTTGACATGAAGTAGGTTTGAAAGATTAGGAGGCGCCAGGTTATGGAGGGCCGTAAAGGTAAACAGCAGGAGTTTGAATTTGATTCTGGAGGTCATGGGTAGCCAGTGCAACTGGTGGAGAACCGGGGTGATATGACTAAAGAATGGGGTTCTGGAGATGATGCGGGCAGCTGAGTTAAGCTGTTCTTGAAGCTGTTCTCTTGTGAAAAAGAACAGCTCCATCATTTAGCTGCTAAATCTCAGAAATGTGTCCTCTGGTTCAGTTGGACGTCTGCCAGACCTCTTCTTCAGAGTCAGAGTTTTCCAGAGTTCTTGAGCACCTTTGACGGTTGGTGAAGCTCTGCTCACTGACACATTTCTGTGAGGAACGTCTACAAAATTCCATGCTTTATTAGTCTGTCTCTCTTCCACTAGTTGTTCAGTATTTTGTATTTATTTTGGAAACTTCACACTAATTTAAGTTATAGAGAAGTTGGAGAAATATCCCTGTAAAGCGTGATTACTGTAACCTTTTAATGCACATACATAGCTTTAAATTATCAGACTATTCTCTGGAAAGGGTGTCTTTACTAAAATGTTTTTAAACCTCTTGTAGTTCACAAATTACTTTAGTATCATTTTAAGGTATTCAACGCCTTGAATTGGAACAAAATAACCATCCATTAAACTTCTGCTGCTCATTCGCTTCCTTCCACTCCCTTTCAAGCAATATTTATTAATATGTCTAATTATCCTAAGTTTGATTTGTCATCGTATGAATGTATAACTGATGATTGTATTTTTTTGTGTATTCTTATTTGATTGCTTGAAATAAACCATTTGAAATCAAAATCAAATCAAATCCAGGACCGGATCGGGGGACCTCAATCCAAGCAAAGATACCCAGATTTCCCTCGCCTCGGCCTCTTCCTCCAGAGGCCAGTTGAGCTGAGAGACGTAGTCTCTCCAGTGTGTCCTGGGTCTTCCCTGGGGCCTCCATCATGTGAGCATCACATCAGCATCACAAGGACATGACCATAGGGGAGTATTGGAATAAAGATTGACCGGTAAATTGAGAGCTTCACTTTGGATGCTGCTCCGATCTGCCTGTCGATCTCACACTACGATCATCCCTCACTCATGAACAAGACCCCAAGATATTTAAATTCCTTCCCCTGGGGCAGGAGCACTCCGCCCACCCAGAGAGGGCAAACTACCTTTCTCTGTTCAAGAACCTTGGCCTCAGACTTAGCGGAGCAGACCCTCATCACACTCTGCCGCAAACTGCTCCAATGCATGCAGGAGGTCCTGGCTCGATGAAGCCAACATCATGTGCAGAGAGCAGAGAGGAAATCCTGTGGTCCCCAAACCAGACTCCCTCTGGCCCCTGGTTGCAGCTAGAAATTCTGTCCATAAAGATTATGAACAGAACCGGTGATAAAGGGCAGCCCTGCCGGAGTCCAACATGTACCAGGAACAGGCCTGACTTACTGCCGGCTATGCAAGGCAGGTTATACGGACCGGACAGCCCTTTATCAAAGCTTACATAAATGTAAAATTAACAGATGAAGTGAGAATCGATCCACTTAGCCTAAAGTTTTAAACTGTATGAGATCCAGATCAAAAGTGCACTGTAACTCTCTGTTCAATACATCCAAACATCTGTTTGTAAATAGATGACCCATATATCAAGCATGTGTTCTTCCAGCAGAGGGCAGCAGCTACCAATTTAAACTCATGACCAAACCTGCTCCTATTATTAGCACGTTGGTTTTCTCCCATATTAAGCTCATTTTAATGATGAGAAAACTACTTCTTAAAAAAACAGTTTGAGTCTTTTGAAAATAAACTTGAACTATCACGGTTGGGTTCAGTGGTTTTATACTCGTCATCTTAAGTTATCCGTCTATTGAGGAGAGATTTATGAAGTCTGAGGTATGCATGAAAGATTTTTTGACCTCATGACATTTTTTTGTTATTCGAGCCGTAAATTCCCAGAAAGGAATTTAAATAAACTGCAAAGTCTCTCCTCCAGACATTATGCTTACCTCCTGGTTTGCAGCTCTGTCACTCAGCATAGATGAATATCCCTGCGCACTCTTTACTCCGTCACCCCACTCAGCCTTTAACAATTAAGCCTTAACCCCTGAGCTCCATCTCTTACCATATATCATCTTGCCCCCTAAACCACAAGACAACACTCCACCTTAAAAATTAATAAGGCTGACAACATACTTGACACTATTTCAATGCCCAGCATGTCCTCTGTGACTCATCAGCTCAGCAGTAAATCAGGCCAGGAGTAGCCTCCAGGGATCGTGTTTCTCCAAAGCGTCTTCAAAGAGCGGGAGCACCAATAACCAAACAATTACCAATAACACTTATTTCCATCCCAGAATAAAAACTAGCAACTGTTCTGATGAAATGTAACAGGGAAACAAGCTGTATCTGCTCTGCCTTCACTGGATTTTTGCCTGCATGTTCTCAGCCATCAGTGAGGGCGAAGGCTGAGGCTTCATGGGTTATATTTAATCCAGCCTCGCTGTTCTTTGGGATAATAACTTTTTTGCTCCATTTCAGGACTTGTCTGTCATCTTGACACGGCAATATCTTCCAACTCTACTGTTTCATAGTCAGTTTCATTTATTTCCAAATACCATTTCACACCCTGCTGGCTTTAACTAGGTATTATACAGCATGTGGGGAGTCTGCTGCAGATTGAATCGTGACACAGACAACAACGTTTCTGGTGACAAATAGGAAAATATTGTAAGTTACAGACTTCATAGGCTTTTTTTCTCTCTATTTTTATCAATCAGTTTCATATGGCATGTTTGCATTTAGATTGATTTAGTTACTCGTTGTTATCTTGAAGCATGTGCTGTTATATTTTATTTATATTTGTGAGCAGCATTAGTGATAGTTGTCTTACAGGTAATTTTGGCCACTTCCACATATATAAACTACAATTATTTTTTTCCTCTGAGGACTCACATGATTTTATTTCATTAAATATGTTAAATAATCCTATGACCCCCTGTTTTGGAAAAAAATCTGGTAAAACAGGCTTGTACGAATATTTGCTTTTCAAATCGATCAGAATTTATTCATTATGAGCACATAAGTACATGTTTGGGTGATCCATTAAGGTTTGCATTCTTTGCCTACTCATTTACTTACACATGCTAATTTTTAGGATTCTCATCTGCAAAAATGAATACAAAGATCATAACTTTTAATCTCACTGTGATTACATTAATGTACTAAAGAATAGCTGTAGATATCATTTGCTGAAGTTAATGATTATCAACAGCTGTTTATTTGTTGTTTATTTATTTGCATTAGAATAGAAAGTAGATTTTTTTAACATAATTCTTCTGAATTTTGCTCTAAAAACTGAAAAGCAAACACAAAACCACGATGGAGAACCCTCAACATGTATGTTTTTTAACCCAAGGACAAGTTGTGGTATCCTAATGACAAAAATGTAAACTTTTGTTTTAGGAACTGCTTTTGGGTGAAATACTTGGTAACACTTTAGAATAAGATTCCTTAACATACAATTTATAAAACATTGACAAGCATTGCACCTTATTAACACTGACAATTGCCTTTATAAGCAGCTTGTTACCATTTTATAACGCATTTGTGATAAATGATGTATAAACCAAATTAACAATGCTTCATGAATTTATTATCAAATCTTATTTGAAGCTTATTAATACTTTTAATGATGTCTGTTAGACGTCAATCAATGTTAATAAATGACACATTAGTAATGCTTGTTAAGGTTTTGAAGAAGGTGTGCTATATTCCGACTTCTAAAAACTCAACTTACGCAGCTGTTAAAGGCAATCTCATCATATAAATATTCTAATCAAATATGTATGATTTGTAGTTGTATTTGTCTTTTTAAATTGTATTTCCTGTGGTGTTCCTGCACATGTCTTAATTTAAGGAACTGTATTTTTAGCCTAGAAATGGCATATTTACATCTGCTGTTGTTCAACACAGATGTTCATTAATATGGATCGTCCCCATCAAATAAACTCATAAACCAAACTGCTTTATTCATAAAGACTTGGACATAAAAAGAAAAAGAGCTTTTATTCTTTATGTCTGTGTACGTCCAGAGCCCATTTTTGATGGAATTTAATTATTTTCCTCTTGAATTGACATTTATTTTTGGCATTTCAACTGCAAAGAAAATTTTACCTGAGGTTCAGTAAATGCTCCTTAAATGTCATCTTAGACTAATGATATGCGCTGACTGTCAATTCAGTGAAGTATTCTGACCGTAAAGCTGCACGGGTGTTTGAAGGTCAGCCTTAAAGACTGTTTAGAGGATGCTCCAGTTACCTCCTGGCAAAGATAAAAACTACTATTACGTGATTCTGCAACAAACGCAGAACACTGTGATCCAGCCAACTATGTTGTGGGATCACAATCATCTCATTCTTGTCCCTTTGTACCTGTGAAATAAAAGCAGCCCAAAAATTAGGAGGAGTAATCCCATTTTTCCTACATGAATCACTTGCTGGCTCTTCCACAGAAGCGAAATTAAGAGCCAGAGATGTATCTGTCACTTATTTGCTCTTCTCTGGTTTTCGCCCAGCTAACGGGCACAGGGGGCTCCATCTGGATGGATCACCCATGGATTTGTGTTGCCAGTAGGTGGTCCTGCCCACGGCTTGGTGGGTGAGTGTGGTATAGTCCCAGCTGCCACTGTCACTGACATATCAGAGCTGTTTATTAAGAGGATGACAACTCTATCAAGCCCCATAAGCGGGCCCTCGTGCACAGGAGTTCTTTTGTTACTTTCAGGGAGGGTGTCATCAATCTTGCTGCCATGCTACTCTCTTGAGCTGTTGATGGCAAACACGATTCCTCCCTTTCTGCCTGGCCTCTCTCGCCTCGCAGTCTGGATTCAGGCGTGGTGAAGGGGATCGGGGAGATAGGAGGACTTTCCCCGAGAGTGCCGCTTCTTGACAGGCGACAGAGCGGACCGTTTGGACACCAGGGGTGGATATATGGGACCATGTAATGAAAAGACGTTGACAGGACCTGCTTGCTCTGTAATGAAGGTCCTCTCGAGCTGTGAATGGATACACACATCCTTCACGGTTTTGTCTCCCTGCCTTTTTCCCAGAATCAATCTCATCCATTTTAAGCTAAAAAGAAGGTGTAAAAGAAGCAGCCCCATGACTACCGTCCGCAGCGTCGAACATTGTGCGTCATCATCGTGGGTGAATTTTCATTCAAGTTTATCAGGAACCGCAATTTCCATCTAAATCCCGTCTCTAAACGTGCAGCAAAATTTTCACCTTTCATTTTCTGTCAGTGTTACTCAAGTCTGAGTGTGGCTCAAGGAGACTATGATGTATGTACTCCACTTTAGCATTGACTGAGGTCACAGACTCCATAAATGTCTTGGACAAGTCTGATATTTTAATCTCTTTTTAGTGAGGGGATGTTGGACCTTTGCCCAATCAATACACAGGGCAACAGCCTTGCCAAGATATCTCATGGTAAATTTTCATTGTTCTGTCTGGAAGCAGAAATGTCAACCAAAAACAAAAAGCTCAAAGATGACACTGAAATATGATCGTCTGCAGTCAAAAACAACCTTTTTTTTTTTTTTTTTTTTTTTTTTTTACCCTGGAATCCTCTAATGAACACAGAAAAAAAGCATGCCAAACACAAAGAGGGCAGAGTGGCACCTGAAATTTCCCCTTTATTTCCCCTCTCAAATCAAATCCAAACTGTTTAATTCATCAGTCAACAAAAGCCTAAAATGGTAGAGAGGGAGGGGGTTGTGGAGGTGGTGCAGCTTTCTTTGTGAGCGCACACAGCCAAAAATATCAAAACACTCTCTCACATTAACATTGCTAATTTGTTTGCCAATGGTTTCCAAGGCGCCGAATAATTGGCTGTGAGATATTGTTTGTTCAGGTGTTCTGCATAATTGAATTCTGTATTGAAATACTCCGGATGAATGTGGAAGAAGTACTGAAAATAGTGCGCTTTGTGATACATTTTCTTTCAAACGGAGTGATTGGTGTAGATTAATTCTCATCCCAATAGCGACGAGTGATGATTGCTGCGCATTAATTTTCTGGCTAATGTACAAAGCACACACGTTTTGAATTACAAATCAAGCCGTGTTCATCCGTTTCAAATTAACGTCTGGTTGTCGAAGCTCCTTTTGTAGATTATTTTTGAGGGGGATAAGGCTTTCTTTGCTTGTGGTGACCTTTTGAAAGTCGCAGATTGGTTTCATGCACCCATTATTTCACCAAAACACTGCTTTTCTCATTGTGCCGCAGTGAGTTGCATGCTGATAAGCCTCGGAGGAAGTTTTCCGCTGCTGAGCTGGGCCCACTTGCACATGTGGAAGTGATATAGCATCCAGCTGGACACATGTGTTGACAGAGTCGGGTGATGTATTTGATCATAGTTAGTCGTGAGGAGGGTCTTGGTTGGGTCTGATTCAGCCAAGCAGTGCTGACCTAACGCCTTGACTCAATCAGTCACCTTGTCCTCCCCTTGACTCCTCACCCCCTGATCCTTCTCTCCCACCCCAAAGGACCTAAGAAAAACAACCCAACTGCTTGAGACCCTCCCTGCCCTTAAAGCCACGTCCCGACAGAAATAAATCACAGAAGAAATCAATGCTAAGTTCTGTTTTCTAACACTTTTCAAACACAGACTTTAAACTATGAACTGCATAATCATTTCAAATGACAAACTCCCTCAATAATGGTTAAAGCACATGACTCACTCAAGGAAAATCTAATCTAAACAGTTTCAGATTAAAAATAAAAATTAAATTAAGAAGAAAAGTTTTTGTAATATGAGTGAAAAAAAACTGGCAATCAAAAGAATCAATTTTACATTCAAAAAATGACAAAAAAAAGTGACAAAAAATAAAAACTGAACTAAAGCCAGGAGTATTGTACAGCCTGCCACCCTGGTCAGATCAGCACATCACAAATTCATAAATGGCGGCTTTTCTATTGATTTTATTTCCATAGCAACAGTTTTATTTAAGTGGTGACAAATGTGTCTAAATAGCTTTTTGAAGACTAGTCAAAAGGGAATTTTTGGTTTTCCTTGCCAACTGAGGTTGATTGTTAACCACACCCACATTCCTAATATGTTCATGTCATATAACTTTGTTGTGCTTGAGCCAAGAATTTATGTCTTACATTTTCACAATATTCCTGTAAAATATGTACGAGTATCAGGGAAATGCCACATTTGCGAACTCACCAGGCTAATGCTGTTTAGAATCTACAAACTTTAAAACCAACATTTCTTCCCAATAATGATCAGGGAGTTATGAGGCGATTGATCGAGTTTAAATTTCTAGAAGATACTAAAAGACAATTTTTAGGAGGACCTGGCTGCAGACATCAACAGCCAGAACCAGAAGTTCACTCATATTGCTCAAAAATAACTTTATTTTAACCCTAACAGTAGTGGTTTTTCCTGTTTTAAGCATTAATAAATGTTTTTTACAGTTGCAGTCAGGATTAGGTTAAGTTGTATAATTTTTGCTTTCCGTTGATGATGTCAGGTGTCATTTTGTCTGCAGCCGGGTCCCTCTCAATTTTCGGGGAAAATTCAAAATGGTGGCCTCTTCCCGGGTCAAAGATACTTCTGTTGTGGTTATAGACTTAACCTGTTGATGTTTGTGCAAAGATCGCTCAAAAAAGTGTTCTTTTGTGCAATAATGCGAAAATTGCCAAATTTTAAGCTTTTTCACAACATGGCCACCAAGACATAGGTCCAGTGAACATCCCATAATAACTCCAAATCTTCCTTTGGATATTCCTGACACATTTGTCTTTGGTTTCTTTACTTAATTTTGAACGTATTTTTAAAATTCTATTAGAGAGCTCAATCTTTTTACTTCTTGGTGACTTCTCCCACTGTGATGTGATTGTTTTTGGGAGGGTGGTGTTGGGGGGTGGTTCACTTTGCCCAAAATACATTTTTCAGCAGGTACTAGGTGCATGCAAATGTTGGTGAGTGTTTGAGGACATGGCAGGGGCAAATTTCAAGCTCAAATGCGCACTAAGAAAGAAGAATTGCAAAAATCAATGTAGTCCTTGCATTCCAGGACTGCTGTGGGACATAATGAAAATTAAATAGTCAAACTTTTCACACTGAGTTTAAACATAAATCCATACTGGGTATGCTCTGCAAAAAATGAAAAAAAAAAAAAAAAACTCTGCAAAAAAATGAAAAAAAAACAAACAAACTCAGTACACAAGATAAAAATGTTAAAAATGTTCTACTTGACTTTACCAGAACATCAAAACACATTTTTTGATTTTTTAACAAATTCAAGTCAAACGAAAGGCTGTTACTGCTGGGAGCAGGAAACTGGCTCATTCACCAGCCTCTCACATTTGTGCTGTGCAGGGATTCTGGTCCACTTTGCTTCACAATGTTCCTTCCCATCATTGAAGTTTTTGGACGTTGTTAAGCTCCTTGAAATGTCCCATCACAGCATTTCACTCAGTTTGATGACTTTGACTGGACCACTGCGACAGCTTTTCCGCTTTTCTTTCTACGTCTTTCTGCAGTAGATCTGCTGGTGTGTTTAAGGGTCATTGTCCTGCTGTTTGATACAATTTCCCCCAAACTTAAAGCAGTTGTCAGACTTGCATTTGACCTTTTTGCAGGCTGTTTTGGGGGGGGATTGGAAGGATGACTACTGATGTGCTTTGCACTTTGGTTTCATGTTTTCAAAGGACCCAGTTCCAGATGTGGTTGTTTCGGATGCAGCTTTGCCAACTTAAGCTTTGCTTTTTTTCCTGCATAGAGAAGTTTTTGCTCCCTGTAAACCATGTTTTGCAGACAAATCAATCCAAATAAATCGTTTTTGTTCAACTTTTATTGAACATTTTCAAAATGCAACATGTCACAGTTGAAAGGAGACCTTCAGTGTCTACTTAGCTTGACCTGCAGGTGAACCTTTGCTCCTTGTCTCTTCCTGGGATAATTTGTAACTGTACCGACCATTTTTAATGTTTAAAACTTTTGCAGCTGTTAATGATTGAATAATAACTGTTTGGACCTTGCTATGTACTAATTCCCAGACAAACGGGATGCAACAGTTTTAGTTTTAATCTAACATTATAAGAATATAAACTAGAGAGCCTCACAAAGGTAAACTTTTGTGGTTGATACCTACTTTTTTATCTGAATGGAGGCACTATTGGAGTATCCAGGATAGGACACAGTTTTTTTTATTTATTTCAATATTTCAAAAGTGTTAAAAGGACCGGTTCTTACTCTGTTTAGATTTATTTTAAATTCAGTGCAATAAAATGTTTTGACAGGTCTTTATGTAAATCACACATAAAAAGCTTTGCTGCTCATCATGAGTTTAGATTGGGAGTGCGAACAAACCTGCAGTTAAAACCGCAGCCTGTTCACTTCATGCATGAGCCGCTCAACTGTCAGACCGTTCTCAGCTGGTTCTCAGCCAACTTGCTGCAAGGTCCAGTGGAGAGCTGGAAATTGGCTGAGGGAGGCAATTCCAAGTGGCTCCTTTTTGTCCTACAGTCAGTGAATAAAATATTGGACCATATTTCACGAGCTTCAGATTTGGCCAAAGCTCTGAAAATTGAAAATAGTTTTTTTGACAGACAAATCAGAAAAAAACATTACCTGTTTGTCCCAAGAGCACACTTTTGTGGAATTGGGCGTCCTTGATGTCTTATAGTAAAGTAAAAAGCATAAATGCATCACGCTAATACCTGCAAGTGGAAGTATACCATATATTATTATACTTTATATATAGCAAAACTTTGCTTTATACTTTAGTTGTGAAATCATACTAACACTGGAATCCACCTTGCAGCATGCATAAAATTTAGATCTTTCACAGTAAAGCAATAATTGTGCTCACATGATAAACTTGACAAAACATTTAATTTTAATTCACACAATCAAAAAATGTTGGTGGCACCTAAGGTGAAGTTTGAATCCGGGACATAATTTCATTCATTTTTGCACATTTTGATTTTGCATTGGACTTTGATTGCTGACAATTGAATTCCCCATGCAGATATCAAATAAGTTTATTTGATTTAGATTGTGACTTTCATTTAAGTAATTAGGGCTGAAGTCACGTGTAGACCAAGATATTTGTGGTTATTTGGTGAACTGACCTGGCTCTAGGTACCTATGTTTTGAACTAATCTTCAAACCAGACATCAAACATTTGCTCAAACGCCAGGAAGAGAACATCATTTGTCTCCAAAGAACACACGCAGAAGGGTTTTGTGGTAAAAACCCACCAAAAAATGTTTTATTTTGCAGGATTGTTGTTTTTGGAACTAGATTCTGTGTTGTTTGGGGACACAGTTGTCTAATTGTAGGTGGTCACTTTCCACAGAGAGGGATGCTTCCATGCTTGATCTCCCAAAAGTGACATTTTTGTGAACTTTGCAGGAGGACACGGCACTACAAAATGGTGCTATTTACGTGACTTTCTCCCGCAGGCCATTGAATAAATAGATCGAATGAGAGAAAAAATCTGTTCTTATCATCTTGATAGGCTGCAGGAAATAATGCTATATACAATGTGAGGACTAAGCATAAACCAGCAAATGTGCATTTCTGTCTGTGGGGTGAGTTTGTGGAATAACATAGAGAAAAGTATCAATAGGCTGTTTTGTTACATTGATTCATTTTTTCTTTTCATTAATTCTTTTGTGAATAATGATTATATGTTTAATATTTTTAAAAATGTAGGCATAAAATATAGGAAGATTGGGGATGAGAATTGTAATGATTTTTCTTCTACCCCGTCCATTTTCAAGCATTTTATTACTTTCTGTGTCTCATACTTTAACTATTTTATTTTGTGTTTGAAAATAAAAAGAAATCAATCAATCAAGCAAACAAGCACATTTCCAGAGTTTCTCTTTAATCCACAGTGTCATTCATTTGATGTTTTTACTTTATTTTGCTCGTAGGGGGGGGGGGGGGGGGGATTATATGAGCTTGCTCCTTCCCACTTTTTTTTCAAGCAATAAGTCCAGCTCTACATGACTTTAGTTAATGATCACTATATTTAATTAAACAAATGTGACAGGTGTGACTCTGTTTTTCTATCTATGGATTTAGTCATTTCTGTAATGAGTTTGATAAATCTGTGTAAACGTTTTATTGTATTGACTACAATGTTTGAAATCAATCAATCAATCAATCAATCAATCAATCAATCAATCAATCAATCAATCAATCAATCTTAAATGTATGCATGACTTTGTTAGCAGTGTCAGTGGAAAACATCAAGTCGCCTTGTACTCTGTATTTATTCCAACAAATTTATAATAATATAAACTCAATTGGTCAAAAAGTGGTTCTAATGTTGTCATTGAATGCTGGATGGCTTCATTATTTAACTTTATTACATCTGTCACTTCCCCAAAACTTACACTTTGATTCTTAAAGCCCCCCCCCCTTTTTTTTTTTTTTTGCATACTTGTGTTCATCAAGCTGGCCCTTGTGTGTGCTCAAGTCTCTAGTCTGATAATCAGTGACAGAGATGTTGTAGGAATGTGACAGAGTTCCATTTGCCATAACTGACATCTTCATCCCATCCCTTTCCTTCTGCTTTTATTTATTCATTCATGTTATTTATTTATTTTGCAGCTTCCTAAAGTGCTGGCATCTGTGTTGTTTCCAGGCGGATACACCGCAGAGGACTGGGAATTTAGAAGATTGAGACAAGGCCACAGCAGCTCAGGCAGGTGGAGAGAAGTAAGAACTGTTGGAACAAGCACTACAGGAGGAGAGGAGAGGGGAAGACAAAGTGGGGGAGTGGAGAAAAAGAAGGAAATGGCTCCCTTTCAGAGTCTTTTGCTCTGAGTATTTAGCAGACAGGCTGTCATATTCTGGGGTTAGAGGCCACGATTGTATCGACAGCTTTGATTCGCTTGTGGTAAGTGAAAGAGTCAGAAGCCAGGCCTGAGCAGAAAAGAGCTCTGACGGAGAAACAAACTATAAATCACCACATGCATTAGTTTGCTGAATGAAAAGTGGAAGCAAAAATCACCTGCTGAAAATGAGGCCAGTCTTCTCAGAGCTTTATTGACTCAAGCATATTTGCCCTGTCGGCTAACAAGTTCAATTTAATCTAACCCATGTGGCTTTGAATCAAATTTACAGTTGAAGTCATTGTCAAAAGGCACAGTCTGAACTCCATTAAGCTGTAAATACTTTGATTATAATTTATAGATATTATGTTTAGCATTTTCACTTGGACATGGAGTGTTTTAGAGCACTAACAGCACTCTGATACCAAAACTTGTAATTCTTTGTAATTCATTGCATGAGCAGAAACACCCACCTGCACATTGTTACGGGCAATAAACAGACTTTGATTCGGTTTATTTTTGTTTATACGAATGTCAAATTATGTGAGTCACAAACTTGGACTTCTGCTATTGACAATAACAATCAGAAACATAACTGACAAAAGCGAGTAAACTCTTTTTTTGTGTACTTGAATTTATGCTAACAATTTCATACCAAGCACTCGTCACCACACTCATTTGTGCAATTCCAGTTCCAGAACAGCATGTGCTACACTGTTGATGCCAATATAAGACAAATAAAATATAATAAATTACTTTTCAAAATAAGAGTTTCTGTTGACATGTCCAGATTTAGGAGGGTCTGCTTGGTTCAGAAAATGACTTCCTTCAAAGCACATAACAAAAGGGTCCAACAACCTATTTACACCCAGAACTGACCTGTATCCTGGGAGAATTCACAACTTCTCACAGCTGAAAGCTTTACGCACATCATAACAGGTACATAGATAGTCTCCACAAACACCTAGAGTGATCAACATTTTCTCTAAGATCACGTTACACTAACACCCTGGGAAGGGGTTAGTGCTTCTGCAAAAATATGTGACCTGAACAATTTAAAACCATTATTGGTATATTACTATACTAATACATATATTATATTTTTTAATATTACATCGGTATTATGAATTATTTGCTTTGTACAGGCATTTTTAGATATTATTGCTCCTCTTAAGGTTAAACGCTGGAAACTGGCTCCGGAACCTTGGATCACTGAATACACTTGTACGCTCAGACGATCTAGTCGTCGCACGGAGTGTAAATGAAAAAAGATGGGCTTCATGTTTCACTAGAGATTTTTAAAACCTCCTTGACTGAGCATCAGGCTGCTTTGAAAAATTCCAAGACCCAGTTTGTTTCAAATGTTGTGTCTGAAAACATCAGCAAACCCAGGATCCGTTTTAACTCTTTAAGTCTCTTTAAACTCCTTGTGATTTCTCCTAGCTGACTCCTTCAGCTGTTCCTCGGTGAAGTTTTACTTTTTTTTTTTTTTATTGACAATGAGGCAGGAGGTTTTCCGTCCAACTTGGCCAGTGTTCTTCTTCAGAGGCTCCACTTTAACATGGTTTACCCCAGGACTCAGTTTTAGGCCTTCTTTTATTCCCACTTTACCTGCTGCCACTGGGGTCCATTTTTAGGAACACAAGGTGTCGTTCCACTGCTACGCTGATGACATCCAGATCTATGATCCCTTAAAATCTGGAGGAGCTGAGTGTTTTAGCAATCTAAGGAAGTGCTGAGTAGATATCAAATCTTGGATGGAGCTTAACTTGCTATGTCTGAATGAATACACGATAGAGGTGTTTGTTTTGGAAAGACTGACCTGCTGACAGGTTGCTATAGTGCTGTTGGCCCCCTGAACCCTTCAGAAGCTTTTTTCATTAGAAATCTTGGGGTAAACCTTGACAGGCATTTTAAATTGGACAATCAGGTCAGTGCAGTGGTACAGTCTAGTTTTTATCACTTGAGGCTAATCAGCAAAGTCAAGCCATATCTTCCTTCTCATGCTCTGGAACAAGTGATGCATGCTTTGATCTTTTCCAGACTGGATTTCTGGAACTCTCTGTACAATGGCTTTGACCAGCAGCTCGCCTGTTTACGGGGACCACATGTCCCCGAGCATGTACTGTAGCTCCAACATTGCACTAGCTTCACAGGCTGCCTGTGTCTTTTAGAGTCATTAGAGTCAAGATTTTACCTCTCATTTTTAAATGTTTGAATGGTCTGGCACCACAGTATCTTTTGCAGCTTTTACATCTTTTTCGTCCACGTCGAGTCCTGAGATCTGAAGATCAAATGCTTTTAATGGTTCCCTGGACTCGGCTTGCGACTCAGGGAGACAGAGCCTCTTCAGTTGCAGATTCTAAACTTTAAAATGCTTTCCCCTTTTCTATGAGGTCTGCCAGTTCCCTCAGTGGTTTTAAGTCACTTTTAAAAACTTTTAAACTTTAAAAAAAAAAAGCATTTTACATAGTCATGTTTAAATATGAGCAGTAACATGTATGTGCAGTTGTTTTACTATAAAAATGTGATTTGATTTTAGACTGACATGGTGGGGAAGTCCGTCTCTTGATTGTCCACCGAAAGGTTGGCTGAAGTTTGTTTGACATTAAGTATGTAGGGGTTGGGGTTGGTCTTTTCTGTTGGTGGTCGTCCATGAATCCTGACTCCTCAAAGTCTTTGTCAGTACTGGCGCTCTAGCCTGTTTTCTATCATCTCCGTGGCAACCAACACCACATTCTGAAGTTTGTCCACAGCTAAGGTGGCGCCCATGCTTTAAACAGACTTCCCAGTCTGTGTTGGTGTACCCCCCCCCCTTACATTAGAGATGAGGGACTGGGTCCTGCCACCGCTTGTTTCAGCGATTGCAACCAGTGTAGGGATGAGATACAGCTGATAATAGCTGCTTTGTTCTTTTGCGAGATGTGTTGAAGCAGTGCTCCTGTGGACCAGGAGACGCCTGGTCAAACAGAGACACACAAAGGACTCTGGAAATAGCCGGCTGCGGCCCATTCTCCACAGTCAACCACGCTGCCAACATCTACCACCTTCCACAGCCTAGCTGAATTACAACCTTTCGCACATATAAAGGCACTTTTTCACTCTGTGGGAACACTGACATTTGCTTTTTGTCACACACAAAGGATTTTTTTTAATGCAGCTTTTTTAGGTGATTACTCTGAGGTCATAAACGCCATAGAATCAGTGTGGGGCGCATTCTTTTGAGAGGTATTCGATTAACTCAGTTGTAAAAGCCACATCTACATCACATTATTTAGAACTTAAGTTCAGACTGATGGATACTTTAACCTCGTTTGAGATAAAAGTGTAACAGTTATAATTTAGTTTTTTAGAAAATGACAAAGTAAAGCAGGTCTAAGTAAAAAACACTAAGCTGGCATCATATTGTGTTTTAGCTCTTTTTTATTTATTTAACAATAGCTGTGCATCAAGAAGACGCGTTTCTGTGGTAAAAACCATGAATGTTCCACTCAGCCGAGCTATAAAAATTTGGAATTGCAATAAATGATATCTTCGGCAACTGCAGCACTCATCTGACTGCTGGTGTTTTAACCTCTTTAGCACTGCCCCATGAGGAAGTGTGGAATTTGATTAGGAAATTGTTAGCGGGCTGCTATTTTAATGCTGATGACACACTTTCTTCTCTTGGGCTCAAAGTGTTGCAGCCTCCCGACTTTCTCAGTGTCTCTAAACTAGATCAGCTGTTCACCGCTGTGGAACAATGTGACATGAAGTTCATTGACTAAAGTAGCTGCAAGCAGAGAGGGCCCACATCAGTCAGAGAGAAGACTCCCTTGTCATCTGAAATCGTGTCACACCATTCACAAGCCTCCTTATGTCCCTCGTGCTTTCACGAAACAAGTTCCTGCAAAGATCCCTCTTTTATCTGCTCGGTTTACAATTCCAGCAGTTGGACCTGCTCTTGTGCCAGCAGTTCATCTCCTGACTGGAGCACACAAAGAGGACGCAGAAAATCATCAGAGGATGCTATACAGTTTTGTTGAAATCTGGCGTTTTTGTTCATCCTATCATGTTTGGAGCAGCCTACAGTGTGTCCACACATCCCTGCTCCCCAGGGTGGCTTCTCTGTGGTTCAGGTATTGTGTGACCAGGCAGGCAAGCTGGTGGCCCTGGGTGCTTTGGAGAAGAGAGGACAGTGGCTGCATTTGTTTGCTGTTAAAAGGGATTACAGGTCCTGACGGCCATGATTAATCACCCAGAGGCAGACATCTGAATACAGCCGGGGAAAGGCTCAACTTTTTAATTCATCCCACACACAATCTATTCACACCAGCTGTTGTTGCTGCTCTCCCTCATCTCCCAGCTCTTTTTTCTCAGTGACCATTGCTTCCACTGTCTTTCTCTCCCATTTATGGCTCACATAATTATCTGGGGACACAGTTGTAGTTGTGGGGGTGCCTGGACAACACTCTATTTTTATAGGAGATGGGTTTCTTTTTTTTTTCTCTGTGAGAGAACGGTTAATTGACTTTGTTAATGCATTTGGGGATCAGTGATTTCTCAACAACAAATGACCTTTAAGGAGCTCAGTGTCACGTGTTGTTTATTGTGTATGTGTGTGCCTAAGCGAGTGTTAGTCTGCATGGGTGCACACATGCATGAGTGTTTGCGCGTGTTGATCCGCTGTGACCTTTTCTCGTGTCAGGTGTGTTTGTGCACCAGGCAGAGGAATATTTCCCTCAAACCCTCTTTTTTGAAACACTTCAGAATTCACAAACATTTTCGTGCCGCTCCCGTGCTGACAGACAGCTGAAATCCCGCGTTTTGAATAAATTTCACATCTCACCATGTTCATATCCACTCATATGAGCAGGCCTTCTCATTAAGACTCAGCAGGTTATATGATGGTATTGCTGGAATCCCTGGAGCAAAATGAACAGGGACAGCTACACTGCTTAATGCAAGGTAGCCTAGCAACAGATAGTGGGATGGTGGTGGAAACATACCCTCATATTTATGTTTACATGAGAGAATGATTTGTCTGTCAGGCTGATGGATCCTAATGTTCTCCTCTCCCCGCGGCTTTTCTTTTGCCGCACGCAGGCCTGACACTTACCCTGAAGGACAGGCACCACCTTCCCCAACACGCATGAATACTTAATACCGTTAGACTGCATTTATGCAAAGAAAGGAAATGGGGCCAGACTGTGGGGGGAGATGGGGGAGTTTAAAATGCATCAAAACATGACACTGTATGCATCACAAACATCGAAGGAGAAGATTGGGAATGACGCTAAACATAAGAGAAGACAGACATTGTTTCTCCTTTGCTGTTTATTATTTCTAACAGCACTCAAATAATGAGATTCTGTAGAAACGCTGCGTGGCGACCGCTGACAAGTGGCAATGTAAAGTCACGTCACTTCCAGCAAGTACAGAGCTATATGACTTGATGGAGTCTGTCTTTACTGTATGTCCAGCTCCTCCAGGGACAGACTACATCAACTCAATTAGCCTGGCACAGCCTGAGTATCAGCACCACAGATTAGATTTCACGCTGCCTTGTTTACCAGAGAGCGGCCCGCAGACTAATATCTATACAATTTTTTGCTTTCAGAAAAATGATGATGGTTGGGAGTGCCAGACAGAAGCTTCTCCTGTGGTGTGCTTTTGGCTAACTAGCAAGGAGAGATATGAAGGAAGCTTCTGTCGGTGAAGAGCCCCCATCCCCGTTCATCCAGGGAACTTGTTTCCATAGTTACATCAATGTTGTTGAAGTCAGAAGATCAGGTATTGCAGCAAGTGATCTTTTACATGAGCCGTGCTCCTCTCCTATTGATTTTCATTCTTCATTGGAAAAACACCCCACTGCACATTGTCTCTGAGACATTGTGGAAGTAATGAAGAGGCAAAATATGTCGGAAAAGAAGAAAACAAAAGACATTTTTCCATGCTTTGAAGATGAGTCCAGCAAAACCTGTCAGACCAAAAAAAAAAAAACCTAATTGCTGTCTGTAACTATCAATGATTGCCGTGTTGTTTGCCACATGCCGCCGCTTTACTTTGAAATCCCCACAACAGTGTGCAACGTGCTTAATACTAATGGCTCTGGAACGAGAGTTAATCACTGCAGCACGGTTAGCCACATGTTTGCTTCTAGCAGCATGGCTGGAATGTTCCAGAGGTTAGCAAAACACTGGTGTAACACATGATCGGGTCTTTATGAGGTTGGGGCCTGCAAGAGGGAGAGGGGGCCCACAGACGATGCTAAAAAGACGGTAATGACAGCCATTCACCGCTATCCAATTATGCAAAAGGGAGTCTAAACAATTCCATCATCCCCTAAATTAGATTGTCCTAACGAGATAAAGGCACCAATTAATCCTGAATTAATTTCTACAGCTCATTTTCCCCAGAAAACACTCTGTTATGCAAATGCCAGTAAGAAACAGAGAGGCATCTTTCTGCAGGCGTTTGCAGCACCTCTGCTCATTGACTTCTCCTCATGAACTTATGAACTTTGATAGGTATTATGAGGATGGAACGCAGGAATATAAGAAATGTTGCAGCTTCAGCATAACATAAAAATTATACCGTTAGGGAGTTAGGGGAAATATTTCAGATTTTAATGGAGTTTAATGAACGGCATTGTTCCACTGACATGAGGTGGGTGCAGCTCAATAAATTAGTTATGGTGCTGCTGCTACAGTAATGGAAAACACCACATTCTGTTGACTGTACAGCCATGAATGAGTTGCGCAAATGCCTTGTTCGGCAATGTTCCATTTAACTTTCTCTCAAAGTAATCATTTCACACGCAAATAAAGCCCAGATCACAGCACGGAAATTGTCTCCAAGTTACGCGTCTGCTGATTTTAATCAGAAAATGCTTCGCCCATCATCAGGATTTTCAAAGTAGCCCAGAAATGGTTCCAAAGAAAGAGCGGGTTGTCTTAATGAGCCACTTTTGCCATCTGACACGCAGAAACAGGAAAAATATGTAAATGAGCGCAGTTTTGTTGGGAGCTCAGCTGTATTATGGTACACTACATGTGAGCGCACAAAATTGGAGAAATATAAGCGGATACAAACATCGGGCGGCACCAGGCAGAATGCAAATGCAACATGATGACATCATCTAGCAACATTTAGGCCCTTTTTAAGCAGCTTTGGGCTTCAGGGCACTGAAATTACCCTGCAACACCATGGAAGTGAGTCTGTGGAGGCACATCACTGTTGCCACTTTATACAAAAGGAAGAAACATTGTTTTTACTGGTCAAAAGGGACGCAACGATTCATTTTCCCCATAAACCGGTTCAAACCTCAATTTTTATGGTTTTGTTTCAGTTCGATATATGATTTGTTTATTACCAAACAACAACAAAAGAAACATTGAGAAAATCTTTTATTTTGCCATTAGGCAAGAAACAATGAAGAAAAAACGCTTCAGAAGGCTCATGCTAAGCCTGGTGTGATTTAATAGAACAACGTTAAACATCTTATTAGTAGCACAGCACAATATCTTGAGACTTTCAAACTAAATGCATTCAAATGTATGCAGTAAGGATGCAATAATTCACTTTCCAAACAATTTACTTGAACATTGCAACATTTATTTTGGTTTTAAACTGAGAATTGTGGTGTCCCTGTCAATCACAGAAAATCTGGAATTATAACTGTTAAAAGTATTTTTTTCCCCAGAAGAATGATTTAATAAAAATCATCTTTAGGTAATAAACTCACATTTTACATGTGTTTTTAAATGAGTTAACAACCCACCATGCATTTCATCTTTGATAAAAGCTGTGTTAATACTGAACACAATCTTGCATCAGGGAGGGCCAGTTTTAATGTGAAGTCAATGTACAGACACAATCAGAGGTCCTGCGGTGCAGTTTGAGCATTAGGCGGGGCGCGCAAAGATTTCACATCACATCAACCAATCAGGAACTCAGCTTTGGCCCATGATGTGTTGATGATGTAATCCGCAGGTGAAGTCCAGAACCAACATGGAGCAGAATTTGATCGTTCAACTCCTGAGGATGTTTTTGTTATTTGTATCGAGACAATGATAAAAAGATCTTCTAACTTATATTCTTGTTTTTCTTTTTCCTTCTTCAGATCACCGACAGCAAGTCATCAAACTGGGTCACAGAGAGGCATCATTCAGATGCCGCTCCTGCAGTAGATGGTGAACCTCACTGTGCTGTGAGAGTCTCTGAATGATCTCATGAACCCAGACATGGAGACATGATTACCGATGCTTTTGTAGAGCTCTGTAAAATAAATACATCTGAACTCTCGACATCATCTGTATTTTCCATGCATTGGTTGTACACGAGATATATAGACAATGCTTCCATGTAGCGTTGAGGCTTAAAACATTGGGCAGTAGCTCCTCCCACACACAGCTGGATCGTCAGGTTCATGAACACATTTTTGGATGCCATCAAACAGGAATTTCCCCACGCATCAAAACAGAGATGGCAGACATAAATTATCCGCGAGAATCAGGTTTAAGTGTAAACGCAGCTTAAGGTCTATGGAAATGCAACAGTGTATAGGAATAAGAAAGCATCTTTGTGGACTCTGCAATAATAAGGCTGCTTGTAGAACTGTCAATTCAATCTTTTCTTTGTAAAATTGGCAACTCTCAAACTTACATCTCCATAGAGGGGATAGTTTGAGGGCCCAATGGAAGAAAACAACAAAATCCAGAGGCATGACGGAGCAGCAAGGTAGAAAAACCAAACAACTGAACACTGCCCTGTATCAAGCAATAGAGTTAAGCAGTAAGGGGTAATTAACTGAGTTAAAGCAGCTGTGAAGCAGGTGTGCTCATGGCACGGTGGGTAAAGAAAGAACAGAAACTGTTGGAGATGAAAACAAGACCAAAAGTACAGGAATAAAACCAACAAAAGTACCTATAATAGGACAATGACTTAACCTGAAGGGAAACACCTGCATGTCTTCCTTAAAAAACTACATTTCTGTGGCCAGCTCAGATCTCCAAGTACTCACTAAGTTAATTTAAGCGCTAGATCATACAGACCTAAAAGCAACTTGGACGAAAATGGCAGATATGAGCACAATTTTTGTTGTTTCATCAAAAGCATCTCAGAGGAAACAACCCCTTGGAGCACAGTTTGACCTACTTTTTAGTCATTGCATGACATTTTCCATATTAAAAAAAAGAATAAGATCCTATCTAGAATATAATTTGTGGATTATTTTTCTGGATCTTATATTGTTATGATCGCTCTTGATTTTTTTTTATCTTACCCTTTTAGTTCTAAGGGCTGTTTGTTGCAAATAGTTCAAATAGTCTGAGCAATTTTCTGGACAAAAATAAATCTTTTTTCTGTTCGGTCTTTATATATTCATCCAGTGTGAAGGTAAGATGTTCAGCTGCGACTCAGTGAAAAAATAGAGGAGTGGATTGCTTGTGCTTCAGGGAAGCGTCTGGGATGCTTCAAATCACAGCCAGTGGCGCAATGGTTTCTATTTGAAGCAACGTCGTTTCCAATCTGCTCCACTGCCCATTCGTGCTGCTTCAGTGTTTTGGAACTGGGGGTGTACACAAGTCCCTGCTCACTCCACTGTAAAACACCAATGGAAATAAACAGACATATAGTCTGTATATATATATTTTATGTCTTGGCCAACATGTATTTAAATAATAAAAAATTACCTCTTGTATTAACCTAATTGATGTTCTCTTTGAAGTTCCCCTCTAACAGTGCATGGCCTTTTGATTGACAGGTGACACTTGTATCCTTGGCTGCTGACTGGCCTAACTGGGTGTGTTCCAGCAACTGTCAGGCTTGTTTGTTCAACGTGTTTGCTCATTTTTGAAAAGGCTGAGTTTAGCAGACCGAGTTGGAGCTGAAAAACTGGCTTTGGACCAGCCCAGTGCAAACCAATAGGGTCATTTGAGAGCACAGTCTGTTGGGCTTCATGCAGTCATTGGATCAACCCAAAACCTTTTTTCTGTTTCCCGTCGGGAGCGGGAGCAGCACTTTCTGGGTGAATTTTTGAACCTCTAAAAAAAAAAACATGGCACAGACTACATGGTACAAATCGAACACTTTAGCATTAACGAGCAGCCAAATGTTTAAAAACTCAACATAAAAAGAGCACTGACTCCTATAATTAAAGCAACCCAAACCAAAAGGAATTTTGATTGCCATTAGTGTCATTGAACCATCAAATTTTAGGACCTGTGATGCCTACTTGAAAAAAATTAATGTATGTTGGTCCAAATTCATGGAAAAAATGCCAGACGTAGCAGAATTAAATTTAAAGAAATCCTAAAATTCCTTGGAGTACTGGGAAAAACTAATGTGAACAACTAAAATAACTGCTATTTCATGAAGATTTGTTCTTTGAATCCTTCATTTAGTTTATTAATTCCCTTAGTGTGCCATCTATTTTAATTTTTCGTTGTTCACCAAGTGTTTGTGTTCTTGCCATTTTGACTCTGTCCTACTGTGAAAGTTTGTTATTTTTTGTTTTGTTTGCAGTTTTGATCCTGCTCTGTGTTTCAGCTCTGATTGCCTCCCAGCTGTTTCTCATTAGTCATTAAGACTTTTCTTGTATTTACTTTTTCTTGTCAGTCTCATAGTTTGTTTCTTCTGCTGGTGTTATTCATTCATTTTCAGCTCCAATTGTTTGGGTTACCTGCCTCAGCATCTGTTAAAAAATGACTTTGGCTTTTTTGTTCCCGCGGCCCCCACCTTTAGGTCCCACTTTCTAGTCTTCTACCTTCTACCTCTAAGAATGTTTGACTTCATATCATGAAATTATCTACTAAAGTTTTCTTCATATGTTCCATAAATAAAATGTATTCAAATCAGAAATAAAAAATCCAGTAATAAGCTAAATTTTATGTTTAGGTGAAATGAAAGTTGGTGTGCAAATTAAAAATAAACACAAATTTTCTTTCACTAGTTATTTGAATAAACTTAATATAATATTTAGGAGTTGGAATCTGGACCAGCAGGTGATTTTAATCTGATATTTAACATTAGAGAGGAAAAAAGAGGAGATAAAAAAACATTACAAAGAAATAGTTACTTATTTGTTTCCAGCTGATTAAGGTAAAATATGACTTTGGTTTGTTTGTTCCTGCTGCCCCCACCGTTTGGTCCTTTTGTTTTCTACCTGTCGAGTCTCTTAATATTTTGACTTTATATTATAAAATGAATCAACTAAAGTCAGATTTATATTGTTAAAGTAATAAAACATTCAAATCAGAATACATAGTCCAGTAAAAAAACACAATTTTGCAGTTTACTAGAAATCAAAGTTGGTGTCCAAATAAAAAAACAGAAACCATTTTTTATTTTTATTTTTTTTTACAATGTTTTATTTAAATTATGCACATTATTAAAGAGTCAGCATGTTGTCTGAACTAGGAGCTTGTATTTGCATATTCAAAATTGTGAAAACTAAAAATATACATATAGGATTTTAACATTTTCGTTTCTTGCGTTGCTGCTGATTGCAACCAACAAAAATAACAAAAGTTATTATAATAAAGCTGTATAGGAATTATTTTAATGAAGTACCTGTACTAAAGTAAAGCCACATGCAACCTGAGGAGTGGCAACAGATGATTTAAAAAAAGGGGGGCATTTCAGTATTTTGCCGTGGTTGTAACTAGATTAAACAGTTTTAATGCCAGCCACCTTTGTTGTAAGTGATTTCTCAAGAATATTCTCCTGATAATGGCCGACAGTCAGATGCATTCTAACCGTGTCTGACTTCCAGTTTTGGTATTTAAGAGCATTAACTGAACCACTGTTTTTTTTTAAAAGCATAACTCTGAAATAAGATATAGAAAAGTGGATGTCTTTATTAACCCGGTTGGAGGTGCAGGTTTCCATTGATTGACTGTGAACTAGCGCCACCTGCTAACCCCCCACCCCCCACCGATGATAGAAAACAACCAGTCTGTCAGTTGCCAGGCAATATTCACAACCACTGGCCCACATCAGCTAATTAACCAGCAGAAATCACGTATTGACAGATGGGCCCATGCATATTGATCGGCCTGCACTGCCACGTTCTAAATCACCAAACGCTAATGAATCATTTCCCGTTTGGGAGAGAAAAAAAAAACAAAAAAACATCAGTCTTCTGCCTGACATCATACCTGCACTGCACAAAGCTCACACATCAACCCAAACTCTCCTAAGACTTAAGCTGTTTGTGTACACATCACCAAGCTCTCTGCCTCTTCTTTGTATCTCATCTCTCTGTCTGTCTCCCACCATCTCGTTCCTGCCATCTCTCTCTGTGCGGCATGGCAGTTATTTTTCATAACAGCAGGCTGGTGGAGGCAGTAAATACCCCTCTCTTCAGACGGTGCACCCACAGTGACCCTGCAACCCCTCTGTCTCTGATGCCTCTCCCAAGGTCTCTCACTCCAAGGTCCCTGTGATGCAGCGCTCTAGTTGCAGCGTACACCCTGTAATTCACCAGCCTGCTAGATCGCCTGCCAGGAGCTATTGATTTTTGTTTCCCCAATCTCCAAGAGAGAGAGAAAGAAAAGATTAAAAACACTTTGTCAGTTTGGTAGGGAATAAGAATTCTGCGCAGGGGGATACCTAGGAGGGCATGGGGTCAGGGCTGAGATACTGTATGTCTTTATGGCTTTAACTATTTCCACTCCAGAGACATCTCTGTCTGTTGCTCTGAACCCCTTTGTCTTTGTTTCTGTGCCGGTAAAATTCAGATGGGGAGGCAGTCATTGTGCAAAAGCTGCTACTAATGGGTGATGAAACTCTTGCTTGTCCTGGTAAACACTGCACCTCATACGACGTTTGCATCAATTACTGTCCTCAAATTTAAGAATTTTGTATTTTCTTAAAAAGCGGAAAATCTCACCAATATGTTTTTATAAACAAACCAGCAAAAGTGCCCATCTTCATGTCTTCCTCTTTATAAACCTCATTATCCAAAAAAAAGCAAATAAGCCACAGATGCAGTATGGCTTTGCCCACCCCACGCTTTTTCACTCCAGCTTTTAGGAAGGGATATTGGATCTCTAAGGGCTTCTCTTTCCTGATTTCAGGTCTCGTGTGGGGAGGATTCTGAGCTTGTTTAAAGCATCCTGGAGATGCTTGATTGGACTGAAACCTCTGCAGGTTTCCCTTTATTGCAATGCAGTCAGCTCTTTGTTTCTTCATGAGCAGTTTCTTAGTGTCCTGCTAAAGAATCAAGCTGTCACGCTTGAAGTGCAACAGTTTGAAAGTGGGTGGGGAGTGTTAAAAGAAATTGTTATTGGCTTATATTCTTTATTACATCACTTTCTGTTTAATCTCAGTTTTCTGAACTAACCTGTTGGAGGATCAATGACCAAGAATCTTGATTTTGCATATCTGAATCAAACTGTTTCAGCTGTGCTTTTTTGTGCTTTATTTCATTCAATTCAGTTCAGTTTTATTTATACCGCCCAATATTGCAACAATATTCGTCTCCATGGGCTTCATACCGGTAATTATATATATTAAACATGAAATCATAAAGAGCATGTCATAGAATTCCACAGGTAATGGCTAAACTAAACAGACTAGGCTAAACTGGGAATTCCTGCCCTCCTTCGGGGTAAGGAAAAACTCCCAAAAAAACAGATTCCGGAAAAAAAGAAGAAACCTCAGAGATGTCCACCCGAAGAAGGGATCCTCCCCCAGGACGGACAGGCGATGTACCAGAACTCTTAGAGAAAATGTAGCTTATCTAACTCTACAACTACATGTTTGAATAGTCCAGCAGATTGGCTTCATCCAGATGAGTTGCTGGACTTCATATATGTAGTTGTAGAGTTAGATAAGTTAATTCTTCTCTAAGAGTTCTGGTAAATCGCCTGTCCGTCCTGGGAGAGGATCCCTCCTTCATGTGGGCACCCCTGAGGTTTCTTCGTTTTTTCCGGAATCTGTTTTTTTGGGAGTTTTTCCTTACCGCGAAGGGGGGTCTAAGGGCAGGGATGCCAGTATAGCTTAGTCCGTTTGTTAGTTCATTTTAGTATTTTCCTATTGAACTCTTTGTATCCGTGATCCTTTTGAGTTCATGTTTTACTTCGAAGCCCATCGAGACAACTGTTGTTGTGATTTTGGGCTACACAAATAAAATTGAATTGAATTGAATTGAATGAGTTGGGGGACGGCTGGGGGTGCGAGATGATCCAGAGGTAGGGTCCACAACCGGGTGTAGGAGCAGGAGCAGAGACAAGCCAGAGACGAGGTACACGGTCAGGGCCCCCACTTTTTCTAAATCCATATTTTAATTCAGACCTGGAAGTGACAATCGTTGCAATTCCTCAAAAGACCATTGGAGGCTGGTTTCAGAATGAAGCAATTACTCATTTATTCCCATGTTATGGAGGATTTTTATACTAAAATTACATTAATTTACTATAGAGTTTCAAGTATGTCATGTTTATTGGTTACTGTATTTTTCAAGTCTAAGTCTCTGCTTTTTGTTGAATCAAATACATATTCAGTTGTCCATACACATATACAAATATATACATACATGTTTACTACTACTTAATGAAATTTCACTATCAACCAATTATTTGACATTTTACAGTAAACTAAATTTATTTACAGTATTAACTAATTTAAGAGATTCAAACAATTTTAAAGTTTTGTTTCAAAAACAGAAGGACATCTCCTTTTTACATTAGTTCTATGTCTGCATAAGTCAAGCACTAAAATACCTCTCTAATTATAATGTGCCTCTCTTATTTCTTTTTTTAAATGTGACTGCGCTCTTAATTTTAGTTTAGAATTCTCCTGCTTGGGTGTCCTCAAAGACCAAAAAAGTAGACCACATCAGTCCAGTTCTGAGGTTTTTACAATGACTGCCTGACTGCCAGAGGATAGACTTTGAAGTTCTGTTGTTGGTTTCTAAAGCTTTAAAGGGTTTAGCACCAAAATACATGATTGACCTCCTGACCCAGTGTAAACCAGCCAGATCTCTCCAGCTATTTGGACCTGCTCTTTTTACACAGGAGAAGCTGCATGCAGCTTCTATGCTTCACATATCTACAACAGACTTTCAGAAAGCCTTAGATCAGCCGAATCAGTTTAAATCCAGGTGAAAGACCCCCTGTTCACATCTGATTAGTTTAAATTCAAAGATTTACAGCCGTACTAATGCTTTAACTCTTAATTCAGTTCTTTTGAACTTCCTTTAAATTTCCATTTTAACTATCACTTTTAATATTTTTTGTATCTTTCTTTTAAAGTTGTATGTAAAGTATTTCCAATTGTCTATGCATGAAATGTACTATTGAAGTAAATGCTCCAGTTTATTGATCCCATAAGCCCTATTTAACAGGTTCCTGAGGTGGGTGAGGCAAACTTTGATTGTTATGTCCGTTCCACCTCAGGCTTCAGGGTGATGTCATAGACAAAGACCCTGGTGTATATATTTCTACAGGTTAATTTTATAAAGTAAATTTGATTAAGTCTCATCTAAGCAGGTCTACAAAAAAATCATTAATAGCATTATGCTCATGTTTTTTTTTCTTATGGAACATGACATGAATTGTCATACTGTCAAACTTATATATACAGCTATAAAATCTATTGCTAAAAGGTTAAGGTAAGTTAGGTTTCTGTTATTTTTGGTAGCTAAAAATGTTTTTTCTCACCATCAATTTTGTGTAAACAAAACAGTCTTTCTAAAGATGTAATAATGTTGCATACTTCCAAAAACACTTAAAAGTAGCTCCATTCACCATCCTCATTCCAAGGAAGAGTTTAATCTACTTGTTGCATTATTCTGTTGGAGTATCTCCCACCTTTATCATCACTGTGCACATCTGTCTGATTTACAATTTGTTAAAGGATAAGAAATAATTTCCTGCCAGCTAGCTTCTCCAGTATTGTTTCCTCAGTAATTGATGTTTCTGCCGCATTATTCTGACAGAAAATGCATGAAGCCGTAGATCTTATTTGCTGAACATACTTCCGGACTACCCACAAGATTTTAAACCAAGAATTCTTTTTCTGCCATGTTTGGTAAAAAGCTAAGTCTAGTAAAGTTGATTTACCAGATGGGCGAGGACCTTGTTCAGCTCCCTTTATTTTATTCTTGAAGTTCTAATATTTTCTGCGTTTTGTGTTAGGATTAGACTCAATTGTTCCGTTTCTTCTGATTCCACCAGGTTAACGTTTCTAATAATCCATATTTGCTTCAGTTAATTTTCCCTGACAACATTAAGGCCCGTACACACCGGGACGAATTTCGTGCGCGATATTCGCCGACGTTTAACGCCTCGTGACTAAACAAAGGGCACCAATGTGACTGTGCTCACCGATGCGAAAAAACCCCACGCGTCAAAGCGTCACTTTTTAAAAAACGTCTTGGGTTCGATTTTTTGGTTTGATGCGCCGCGTCAAAAACTATACAACCAATGAGAATGGCGCTTTTGCTCACGTGTCTGGAGCTTCTGAAGTTACAGTAAAACACAACTTGGGGGCGCTCAAACACAAAACTGCCTTTCTGAGCACACATACATACCAGCAAAGAAGATAGACGCCAAGTAGCGTCTACACTGCCGCAAAGAAATAATGACGGACATTTTAAAATATCCCCGAAAACGCTCATGATACATTTTCAGCTCTTGTACCAGTCGAAAAAACTCACCATGTTCTTCTCTTTATCGTAACTATGGGATGTACCCAAAATCGGCGTCTTTTCCGGCGTCTTTCATCATTCAACAGAACAATAATTTCTTCATCACTGGAACTGGAGCTGGAGCTACTGCTGCTTGAAATATTCATGTTTTCTTTGTATGATACTGACAAGCGCGTCAATACTGGCTCTCTTCTTCTGAGTGAAAAGCGACCACCTTGTGTACAGGAGTATTTCTGTTTTACATTAAGCGCCATCTAATGTCAGGGAATGAAATTGCATGTTGGCTCGGCTCATCGTCAGCGAAAATCGCCTGGGTGTGAACACAAAAGACGTGGCGAAAAACGCTGGCAAATAACGCCTGGCGAATATTCATTTATTTATTCCTTTAAGATCCCCTCATCCTCATCATCTCCACTTCTCTGCATTTTCACAATCGCCACCCCAGTTTATTCAAAAGTAAATGCTCACGAAGAAACTAATTGAATTGGGAAAAACTAGTTGTGTCAGCTGACAAGTAAGACCAACTAGCAACAGCAAAGTTTATGTCTAACTTTTACATTTTTAAGGAGCCCATAAAACCAAGACAAATATTAGAATTAATTACTAACAGTGTAACGCTTTCATGATGTATTTCAAGAATTTCTTTGTTTCCAAAGAAAATCATGCAAAGAAAAAAAGACAGGAGGGAACGCACCTGTACTCACCCAGGCAGGGAATGACAAGAAAAACACGTCAAAAAAGGATAAAAAAAACACTGAAATGGGAAAAGCCACCCAACTGCCTGGATTCTGATAAATTCTTTATAGAGTATTTTATTGTATTTGCTGCAAATGACATGAAACAATTTCCGTCTGTGAGGCATGCAAGTGTTTATTGTAGAAACCATTAAACCAAGAGGAACATTTTGTTTTGCATTTTCTTTTTCTTCTTAAAGACCCACTCTGATCATATTTTGATCTATTGTACTGCAGTCATCTTTTAATTACACTTTGCTGTTTCCAGGTTAAAATGAAAAAACCTGTCTTATTTTCTAGGAAGTAGTTTCTGCAGAGCGGCAGTGGGTCATCAGAAATGTGCCTCTGAGTTGTCGGGCGAAACTGTTGGCATGAGCAACCCCACACCCACTGGCTTAGAGGCCCCCCCCACACACACACACACACCCAACCTATTACCAGTGCAACAAAAGTGGTGAGCAACATTGTAGCTATCCAGTTGTACAGTTTTGAGACAGATACCAGCTCGTAAGAAGAAAAGGACACGAGTGATATTATTATTATCTGTATATTATTATCCGTGATATTATTATCTAAAAGTAGATAATAATAATAATGATGGATTGGATTTTTCTGCGCTTTTCCAGACGCTCAAAGCGCTTACATTGTGTCCATTATTCATTCACTCCTCATTCATACTTGGTGATGGTAAGCTACTGAAGTAGCCACAGCTGCCCTGGGGCAGACTGACAGAGGCATGGCTGCCAGTTCGCGCCTATGGCCCCTCTGACCATCACCGGGATCATCCATGCACATTCACACAGCAGTGGAGGCAAGGAGGGTGAAGTGTCTTGCCCAAGGACACAACGACATTTGGCTGGTGGGAGCGGGAATCGAACTGCTGACCCTTCGATCATTGGACGACCCGCTCAACCACCTGAGCCACTGTCGCCCCGATGCATCAAAAAAAATTTCTTGCTTCCGGTTCCAACCAAATGAAGTCAATTCAGTCGCCATTTTTACATGATATGTCCTTTGCCATGTTGGAACCAGAAGTCCTCAGTAAGCTGTGATTGGCCTGTCTACATTAGGCGACCACTCTCTCGCATCAGAAGTGAGCATGTTGGAAGACCTCAGCCCTACCACCTGAAAGAGAGATCGGAGGAATCACATTCTTTGAATGGTCAGTTTAGAACTTGAATAACTTGCGCTAAATCAAAAATATCATGAAATTAATTAGGATTAGCAAGAACATGTTAATAAATGGAAATAGAGCAAGAACGGTTATTCAGGCTGTTTATTTCTCAATAGATGTCAATGGGATTTTGGCTTTTTGGGACCAGCGGGTACTTCCTTGGAACCTCAGGGGGGAGGGGTTTGTCAGTCCAGTTCTTATTTTACTGTCAATGGTTCTCCCCAGCAGGCATCAAAAATGTTCTTATGTCTGCTCCTGATTCACAACCATTTAAATGAATAAGTACTGAGAGATGCAATTTGGAGCTTAATTTTCAATGGATATGTCTTCCATCATCAGAAAATTGCCACAAGAACATGTTAAAAGCACCAGAAAACAACATTTTCATCTGCGTGAGTCTTTAAAAACGTTTTATGTGAAATACAGTAATTGGTCTAAGATCTAGGAAATCCTAGTGACCCCAATTTCAAATTTCATTTGTCTCCAGTTTGGTTTCTCCTCTCTGAGTTGCTTTAGAAATATAATTAAGAAACTCAATTAAATCACGGAAAAAGCTACATTTATGAACAAAAAGTGATTTTTTTTTGTGTACTCTTGATTTTTCCCAAAACATTTTTCTTCTCAAGATTGAATTGCGACATTTATCTGCGTCCTTCCTACAGCGCCACACTAGATTTTAGTTTGTAGCTATTTTACCAACCAGCAGTTAAGACAGACAAAGTAATGGCACTGATCACATCATCTCTGCCTGGACTCCCTACCTTTATTATCAAAGATTAGATTAGTGCTTAAAGGCATTGCTGCTCTGCATGTAAATGTACCGACTGCTGGAGAGCCGAGTTTTTAAACATTTCTGACTTTTGTTCTGCTTGGCAAATTGAGCGAAATGATGAATTGAAAACCCACATGCTCCGAGTTCTTCCGTTTCTCCTTTTTAGTCATTTGGGAAAACCTACACACCCACACTGATGCGCAGTCAAATACAGTCATGCTAATGTGATGCCAATACATTACCATATCAGACTGTGTTATGCATGGACGCCTCCTATCATTTCAGCCTAACTTTTCAGCTAAATGTGAGGAATGTTTTTCCCTGACATTAGGGCGTGGTAATGGTGCCTTTCAGGGCCACTTTATTTCCAAAATGAAATATTCATTCATTGGCAAGGACAGTCTTACAGGAAGTCTGTCTGAAATGTGAATTCCAGCAGACATTTCTTCAATATTTGATGGGCCATCTAAGTTCTGTGTCTAGTACTGTGTACTTGTTCCAAATATTAATTTTCTCTGTGTTTTGCCTCTCTGTCTGTAGTTGTTAAATCTTGTTACAGCTAACTTGATAAGACAGAAATGTATGACCAAAAACACCTCCTAGGATCGTTTTTGTGCATATTTTACTGAAACTGCATGCATAAATTACCCTTTTTCTTGCTTTGGTGGCAGTGTTTGTCTTCTCCTTTTCAACAGGTTATCATCTTGTAAGTCCAATTTGTTGTGTGAAACCATCAGCAAGCGTGCACTAAATCAGCTTGATTGCATGCCAGGAGGAGGATAAAAGGCTCGGAGGTGGGTACAGTAATCCGAATAGAGCGGGTGGTCTGCTTCAAGGCATATCATTTTATACTTTCATGCATATTCACTTCTAAGCTCGGGAGTATGCAGATTAGTCTTGTTTGAACACTGGACTCACAGTCTTCTTTGGCTTTCCCTCTTTTGCTCTTGCTGCACCCTGCTGTGCACAATAGCTGTGCATAGATTTGTACAAGTATGAAGAGGATTTTCTTTTTTTTTACTTGTTTGCAAGTTTTGGGGGCAGGCTGCTTCGAGTGAGCATGCATGAGTGAATGTTTGGCCTTGTGTGCACCAGTGTTTGTGTCGAGGTGTGTGTTTGTGTAGGTATGCATTTGCCAGACACATGGCTTTGTCTTGTCCTGGCACTGTGCTCGGCCCACCAGATGTTCTCCTTTTTTATCATCCTCCTCTTGCATCGTGTTCTTTGAGGTTTAGGGAATCTATGTAGCTCATATTCAGCTCGCTCTGTTGTTTTTTGCTGTTTTTGTGAGAAAAACAATAAGCTATTTAAAGCCATTTTTATTGTTATGTGAAAAGCAACAACAACAAAAAAAAAGAAATCAAGGTCTCCTCTAGGAACTGCAGCACATCCAGTCAATATTTTTTTCTTTTACAAAATACATTCATTTGCTGGTTATGGTGCTACTTTTTTGTTTTTATTTGCCCATCCATCACATTTTTAGCATATCAATTAGCCCAAATTAGCTCCAGATTTGTGGTACTAAATAAGCAGTATCTGGTGCAAAGCTGCAGCAGAACAAGCTTTAATGCAATTTTTAAAATTTACCTTTTGAGTTTTTTAATCTAATCTGCTACTTATCGTCTAAAATTCTGATTTATTTTTGTTCTACACAGAAATTTAGGAAAGTTTCTGAACTTTTTTTTAAATTTAATACAGTATCTTATTAGTCTGGTTCTGTTCTATAGAAACCACAGCTTTTATTTTTGCTTTTTGGTTAAAACCAGAAATTCTTAATACTTATTGGACAAATTTTTAACATGCTATTGCACATTTCTTCCTTTGTTTCTCACAAAAACACTGTCATGTTCTTACTCCCACTCTTTTTCAAGCAAATAATTGAGCCATTTTTGAAAAACTCAATATTTTATGGATTCAGTGTGTTTCATTTCCTCTGTATATGAGTACCAATATTTTTTGATTACATTCTTTTATGTGTATATATGTGTATTTATGTATACATGTATAAACTGCACATGAGTGCACAAATATACACATGTGTATTTCTGTATCTTCTTTTGATTTTATCTTTTCCAATCAGTTCATAACTAATTACCCCACGTTTACACAAACATTTGTGTAAATAAATATTTATTTTATTTGTCTTCTATAGTTTTTGTTTTGCTTGATATAAACCCATTCCAATATTTTAAGATGTGTTCCTCTAAAATTTACCGGTACATATTTTATTTGTTTCTAATGTTACAGCTTTGCTAAAAATGTTAAAGATGTTAAATTTTGAAGCATTGATGCTAAACTTCTTTCTCAGGAGTACAGTATATAGGTCAATGATTCCTTTGTTTACATTTGTTGTTGAATATTTCTGCCAAATGTTGATTAGTATATTCATAATTCCAACTATAATATTTAGTCTTTGCTTTTTAATACAAATTATTATTATTTTTTTTTACAAAGTTAAATCAAATCAAGCTTTATTATATAAAAAAGTGCTTTTCGAGCTCTAAGCTGCTCAAAGTTAAAAACAAACGAACATTTAAAAAACATGAAAATTTAAACTAAAACCAATCCACCCCTTTGCCCTCCCTGTACCCTCCATTGGTACCCTGTGAGCCACACATAATGAGAATTGGCACAAAAATATGACTGTGATCATGAAAGGAACCTTTGGCTATTTACATAGCCACTCATTTAAACCGAAAAATATAGATTTAAATAGTAAAATTATGAATTCTTCCTTAATAATAACTGAAAACGCTGTTGTTTTATGCAATATGTGCAGAAAATTGCTTTAGTAGGAAATCTGTCCTGGAATTTGATGAACCAATGGTAAATTTCAAAAGTGAAAATCAATTAGTCAATACTTTGAAGCCATCTCAAATTTGGTCCTAAATACTCTTATTTTGTGGATCAAGTTACCTCACTTCTTCTGTTGTTTATTAAAACACATAACTCTATTTTTTTAAAAATAAAAGAACATTGAGACAAATGTATTTACTTTTCACAGATTTTATTTTACCTCTCAAAGACGGCATTTTAGTTTTTGCCTTTTTCCTGAAAAATCTTTGCTCACTCAGGCCTTAGAGACACCGAAACACTTAAGCGGCTTCTGTTTTACAGCTAAACTAACACAGATATTGTCATCGTTTGCTGATCTGAGTCGCACACAAAACACTGAACTTCATTGGTGAAAAGGATTTAAAGGTTTTGCTCCCAACAAGTTTCTATGCGGTTTACCTTTAATTCCACGTTTGCATTCACCTGCTTTTTCAAGTGTAAATTGGTGCTTGATTAAACAAACAAGAATGAAAAGCCAAAATTGGAAACCTCTGCACTAAACTCCAATCACGCCTCCACTGAATTAAATCAAGCTGTCTCCTGGTCAGTGCCACCACCCACCAAACGCACATCAGCAGACACATTCCCATCAACAAACATAGAGAGCTGTCAAATAAAGCAACACTTGTAATTATGGGTGTGGTGAGATTCAGATTTATTTATTCTAAAATGAAGCCCGCAGATCGACAGAAGGACAGCACTCCTACATCTGTCATCGTTGAAGCCACACACGTCTGACACAGGTATTCATTCATCTTGTCGTCTTTGACAGTAGGATTTTCCAGGCTCACTCCCACCAAGAGCCACGCGGGATTTTTTTTCGAGGCAGTCTAAAAAGGAAAACACTCTGTGACAAGGAGTACGCTCTTTATGAATGCAAATGAGTCTGGGAAAATTCACAGAGCAGATAGCAGGCTGTGAGGCTCTGCCGTCCGTCACATCTCCCCCCACCAGGCACCACCCACGCTCCTCGAGAGGTCCAAGGGCTTACATGGCCCCTACAGCAAAAGCAGAGACACTCGTGAAAATCCTTTTGCTTAGACTCACTGCGAGCATCACCGTCGACTATTATTTCCATAAAAATGTTAAGCTTACTGGTTTGTTGTTTTTTTTTTTTACATGCACAGAATGGCCGCTGGGCCTTGGGTTTTTATTATAAGCCATTCATCTCCCCATCCCTCTGTGTGCAGATATGTGTGTTTGAGGAAGCGTCACTTGTATCACTCGACATTTGCCTCTCCTTTTATCCTCTTCCAAGGATAGTAAGTCAAATGCTATGTGACAGGTCAACCCCTTCATATCAGTCATCCTCCACCCTGACCCAGCCTCAGCTGCTCAGACACATCTGGCTCCTCAACAAAAACAAGATCAGCAGAGGTGCAGCTGGAAAGTTTATAAACCCCTTTGCATAAATGTGACATATTTATGGAATCTTTCATGTTTTTGAGTATTTGTTAGCCTGCGGTATCCTTGTAGGACGTGTGCAAATAAGGTTTTAGATCATATTTATTCAGACACACACAGCATGAGAGGATGCTTCTTTTTGCCGTATGATTGGAGTGCTGCATTAAAATCCTCCTAGGAAAACAATCCTGAAAAATTGCCGCTCTGCACAAGCAGCCCTTTTAATAATGTTGATTGACGTATCCCACTCAGGCAGGTGTACTCCTGCTGAGTTTTGAAGATTTTACCGATGCAAGGTGCTGAGAAACTTGAACTGGTGGTTATTTCATTTGGAAGCAGCTCGAAGGAGGATGGTCAAGGGCTTGGAAATGCTGACTCGCTTTCCATTGTTGAATCTATTTGAGGCATAATTAAAGTTTAATTCGTGCCCATCTCCTAATGCCGGCCAGCATGTGTGCACCTCAGCAGTGTGAGAGTACTTTCAAGCTTAGCCCAGGTCTTTTCTCTCTGTCTGGGTCTCACTTTATTCATGCCTGAGGGACGCCAGGAGCTGCAAACAACTGAATTTTTCATCAAGGTTACTTCCTGGAGAGATGTGCCAGGCAGCTGCTGCTTTCTCCCCCGGTGTGTTCCTACCTCATACATAACTTACCCTGCTCTGACCTGCGGCTCTCTCTGGGAGGAGCAGTTTGACCTGGATCCAGAGTCGAGAGTGTGGACTGCAGAGCATCTCACTGAGCTTCAAGTGTCACAGTTTACCATAAATAAAAGCACACAAAAAGAAATAAAGGCAGAAAGTTAATGGATGAATATTTCAAATGCTCCAAAAGTATAGTTTTTTTTTTTCCTTTGCAAAGATGTTTTCGAGCTAATTTATCTTTATTGTACAGCCTCCAAAACTTTCCGGTCGTTGTATAATCATTTTGATGCATTTGTTGGAGCAGCTTCAGTAGATGATGGCATACACGGCACATCAGCAGACTCAACTAGTTCGGCTTTTCAGTTGGGAATATTTGAATTAATTTTCCGCCTCTGAAAAACAACTTCTGGAGAAAAACATGTACTATTAATAGAAAGAGTTTTACATCGAAATTCATTTGCAATTATAATCAAATCCCGTCCTTTTTTTTTTAATCTTGATGTCAATACTGCAACAACACATTTGGTTTTCATAGAGGCAAAATGTGCCATGTCAGATGATCCCCCACTACCACCACACTCTTTCATTAAGGCAGCGAATTCTGCTTTATCTGAAATATGGCAGTTGGAGTCATAAACAAGGTCTTATTTATTCTGTTCGGAGTCTACGTTCCCAACAGGATCCCAGCAGTGAGGTCATTTCTGTTTATTGGCTTATAGTGGAATAAATTTGAATTTAAAGTGAAAAGAATGAGCTCTTTAGATCGTATTTCACACTAATCAATGCTGCTTTGATTTTTAAATAAGAACTAAGAAGACCGTGTGGGAAGATGTGACGTTCACAGAATCAGCACTTGAAAGCGTGGATTTCTATTTATTGTTTCAGAGCTGAGTGATGGAGTGAGGAAATATGAAGAAGTTGATCAGGATCTTATGAAAGCTTTTCTTTATTTTACTCTGCACATTTAAAGCTGAAGCACCATCATCTATAAGATCTACACGGCGGAAACGACCCCCCTTCGCTTTATGATCTTGCTAAGCAGGAATAAGATAAAGCGGAATGGCTGTTGGAGTGTGGACTTCCATTTCAGGGCTGTGGTGAGCCGTCTTGCTACTCCTGAGTGTCAGACATTATCACCACCACTACCCTCAACCTCACCCTGCCCCTCGTGACAATTACTAGCCTACCGCCCTATTCAGCGCGTAATGAGAAAACTGACTGATCGATTTCTGTCCAGCCGCTGAAAGAAGGCACAGACCAGCCTCTGAGGCACAGAACTGCACTCTGCCCACGTAATGACTGAGATTTTTCAAGTTTTAATGGCACAGGATCAAGTTATTATTCTTATTAGGACTCATTATTTTGATTATTGATTCATCAACCAATCCATTTCGTCATCAATCGTGAACATTTGAATTAGTTTCAGATTTGTAACTAGTTTATTGAGCTTCAAATGGAGGTTTAGCAGCTTTTCAGATGACTGTCATGTTCAGGTGAGAAGCAGCGTTGCTCTCTAAATTGTCAGAAAAAGGTTGGATCTATGTGATTGAACAGGTGCATTCTGTGATGAGTCTTATGTCCTGCTGCCACAGAACCAAAGAAGGGTCATGTGTGACCCACTTTATAGTGATGTTGTTTAAAATGTGTATAAATAAAGTTTTTGAGGTTAAAAGAACTCACAAAAACTTTTAGGAAAAAAGGAGGGAGTTGTATATTGTAAAAGCGGAATCAGTTTTATGAAATGCTTCATATGTCATGGCGTTAAGAACAATTTTACAATTCAAATGACTTGCCTAAATGACATGTTTTTAGGCGCGTTTTCTAACCTGCTACTGTAAAAAAGTGTGATTCATGAAGCTCCACTGCTGTCAAACTCAACTGAAATCAGCTCTGACAACTAATCACAGTACAACATTCCCCTGGGTTGAATTAACAAAGCAAGAGCCTTTAACAAAATGTAAAATGTGCAGAATGACAAGTTTGGAGCCAAGAAGCAGTCAGCATAATTTTAGCAGTTATTTCAAAAATAATTGGAAAACGTTTTTAGAAACATTTTTGGGAGACGTCAACTAGAAAACTATTTAAAACACTTCTAATATTCTAAAGCTAAAAATATTTTAATTATTCTGTTAAACAAAGTGAATAAACTCCTCGTCTGTTTTCATTAAGTTAACTTTTATAGTTGCAACCATTTCAAGATCTTTGCAGCTTTTTATGAAATATATAAAAACACATTTAAAAGTTTGAAAGGAAATATGGGCTTGTGGTAGAAGAACCATTCACCACCAGTTACTTGTTAGAATATGTTTTGCATTAATTTTTATTTTTAAAACATACAAAATGAAAAAATAAATCTATCATAATGGGTGCACACATCTTTCTTTTGCATTAAGTGGAAAACAATTAATTCACTTTTCTTTGTTTTTAATTTTCACTTCAGGTGACTACCATTTACAATCAGGGGAAAAGAAAACTGGGGCAAGCCCCTGTTGAGATGCCAAGTCTTTAGTGTGGACATTATTTTGCTTGTTTTAAACTGATTTTTTTTACTTTATGTAGAAGTTTTAAATTATGTTGTACATTTTTTTTAATTCATTTGTTTTTTTCTTTCATTCATAGTTATAGAAAAATGTGTTAAAGTGTGTGTATAGTTGCTTCCATGCCACACTTTGTGTGTGGTATATGGACTTGTCCAGAGCTATAAAGCTTCCCCGGTGAGTTAACCAGGTGGTGGGTTGGTTGGATCTTTGCAGTCCCTTTTGCCTTATTTTAATTCAGTTACTTTTCTTCTTGTTGGGCCCAAATTATTAGTATTATTATTTTGGACAAAGAATATTTGTTCATGTTTGTTAAAAGGACAGAAAGGAATAAAACAAATTTTAATCAAGCCCTCTTTGTCCTGCTGACTGATGGTGGACCCTCACAGGGCCTCAATGGAAAAAGAAGAGAAGAATACAGAAGTTGATTTCTGCTGATGATTGTGGGGGAATAAAATGTGTGCATTTATTTGATTGTGGCCCTGCGACAGACTGGCGACCTGTCCAGGGTGTCCCCTGCCTTCGCCTGCAAGTGGCCAGGATAGGCTCCAGCAGCCCTGTGACCCCAAGAGGGGGAAAAACGGATTAGAAGAGGAATGAAGAATGGTGGGAAAAGCATCTGCTCTTCCTAGAAATCACTCCAACTTCTAAAAGAAAATTGACAGTCAATTATTTTTTTTCCCTACAAGACACTTTAGTGATGTCTGCTTAACTTTTGGAGTGAGTTAGGAGTCATGATATGCATTAGATAGTTGATAAGTTAAACTAACAATCTTCCAATCTGCTGTCATTTAGATTTTTTTCAATTTCTTCATGTTTGTTGTTTTATATTGTCCCTATTGCATCCACAAAAACTGAATCTTAAGGAAGATCAATATACCCAGAAAAAACAAAAGGAAATAGTATCTCCCATTATGTTTGTTTGTTTATGTGTATGCAAAATCTTTTATTGAAAAACTGGCACAGACAACATCCAATAAACCTACAAACAAATGATTAAGAAAATACATTTCAATAAATCCCAATCGTTCAATGCCAAATTACCTAACTTTTTTGAAAGTCAAGTAAATACAAAAAAATAAAATAAAAAAAGCAGCCAGAACAGTAACTTCTTCCTGTCTTCACACTAATGTTTAAGTATTCAATTTATACATGTCAGATGATTAATAGTATCCCAACTGTGTTTACATTTATTACATAAAATATTGATTTGCTTGTTCTAAGTATTTTCCCTAAACTCCCATTTTGTTTGATCTGAAACTTTGCCCTCCAAATAGGTAATCAACATTTTTAATAATTGTATTTGTGCCATCAATCACTAAATCAAGTTGCACATCCTTTTTTGTGTTGCTGATTGTATGTACAGAAATAGCTGCTTTGTCTGCACAAAAGTATTTCTAAAAGTAATTCTTGAATTTGATGTTCTTCATTGAAAAGTGGAACAAATATTTGAGGTACTTTAAAATGTTATTAAAAGTAATCCTTTGCATAATTTCTCCCCCAAGTCAAACCAGCCAAAACTGTTAACATAAATGGAAACCCCAAAACCTTAAAGTTTTAGGGTTCAGAATCATAGGGCACAACAAGTAAACAAAAGATTTAAAAGCATGAGATTAGTTTAAAAAACTGAATGTTTTGGAAATTTAACACCAAACCTGCAAAGCTCATAACTTCTGGATCAATGTTCATTCAGGCATGACAAAAATAGAAAAGGAGGTGGAAGACTGATGGTATGGGCTAATTTTGGAGTAACCATTGTTCGACTCTGTCATAAGACATTATGATTAAAAAAACACCTATGACAACAGAGTGACTACATAGCAGATAGATAGATAGATAGATAGATAGACAGACAGACAGACAGACAGACAGACAGACAGACAGACAGACAGATAGATAGATAGATAGATAGATAGATAGATAGATAGATAGATAGATAGATAGATAGATAGATAGATAGATAGATAGATAGATAGATAGATAGATAGATAGATAGATAGATAGATAGATAGATAGATAGATAGATAGATAGATAGATAGATAGATAGATAGATGACAAATGTTGTTTTTATGATCCTAGAATTATATGAAGGAAATTAAAAGAAAATCAACTGGTCAATAAAAAACTGAAGTTACTGTTTCTCAATGAACTTTAGATCACTGTGCATATTTAGGAAAAGGCATTGAAATCTTTCTTTTTTAATAGAAAAACAAACTTTTAAACTTTTTTTTAACAAAAAAGTAATAGTCTTCTTTTGCAAGCTTTAACCTATGACCATTGAGTATTTGTGGTATTTTCTTGGGATCCACATCCACAGATTCTAACTTCATCTTTGTTTGTGGAATTTGTTGCCGTGGCGTCATGATCCACACCAGCACAAGATGTATGAAATTCTTTCCACAAACTGCTGCATGTTTCAATAAATTCTTCTTGATTTATGATTCCTTTGACTGATTACACGGATGTAAATATTCAGCAGGAAAATATATAGACCGGCTGACAGAGTGTCTTTTCCGCTGCGCCACGCTGTCCTGTTGGGTCAGAGCTCCACTGCCACTCACAATTATTTATTAGGCTACATATTCACTCTCTATCCATCACTGCATTGCCACCCGGTCCGGTCACATCTCTTAATGTTTATTACTATGTCCCACCTTCCCCAGGAGGATGATTGACGTTTTGGGAGAGGATCGAGGTGGGACTTGCGCGCTCTTTCTTCTCCAATCGTGGCTTTAGGGGCGGAGGCATTTTTTCCATCCATACTCTGATTATGAGTCAGTTACCAGACATAAGCGAAACAATAACAGTTGGTGGCTACTTCGTGTCCAAATCCTTACCCGGCAAGTTGCGTCTTGAGCGCGTTTTGGCACGTCCAGCTCGAGTATGTCGGAGGTTTCATAAGAGGAGCTCTACGCGCTCCACTTTTAATCAGATTAGGAGCCTTTAATGTTCAATCCTGTTTTTCTTCTTCCCATACAGTACGGCACAGGAGTGGCCAGAGCCGAAAGCAGCGATTCAGCTCAGATTTCATCTCAACTGGCGGGGAGAAAGACCGAGAGAGATAGAGAGGGGCTGTCGGTGTCCCTCCTCCCAAATCCAGAAAAGCTTACCAAGGAAAAAGGAGGAGTGTCGGGGCTGAGACAGACGCGAGGGAACCAGAGGAATTTCCGAGGATATTTTCGCTTCTTCTTCTTCCCCCTCCCCTCTTGATATCAAAATCTAAAAGTTGGAGGGGCGGCAGCTGGGACCGTGTTCAAGGATGGACGAGCAGCCTCGACTGATGCACTCTCACGGGGTAGGCATGGCCGGACACCCCGGCCTGGCGCAGCATATGCAGGATGGCACGGCGGGGACGGACGGAGAGGGGAGAAAGCAAGACATCGGAGACATATTACAGCAGATAATGACCATCACAGACCAAAGCTTAGACGAGGCGCAGGCGAGGTGAGGATCCACACTTGTACATGTTTGGGGGGGATGGAGGGGGTGATCAGAACAGCGCTTTGCGCCCCGAGTGCCTCTAAATGAAAGCATTAACGCCTCTAAAGTGCCGTGGCTGCGCGAAAGCTGAAAAAAAAAAACACCTTTAAAAAACTTGACACGCTTCTAATTTTAGATGTGAAACAACTTTAGTGTTCACACTTTGGCTTGGAAAGAAGCATTTGCGCGTAATTTGCGCAGATGGAGGAAACGACCTGTTTCGGATGCGGAGCTGTTTGGTACCTCACTTCTTCCACTGGGAGTCTTTTGCTTTGTTAAAAAGACACGCCATAATAAAACCATGCAAGTCCTCCTCTATAGTTATAGAAATACCACTAAATTAACAATCAAGCATCTTTTAAAACATTGCATCTATTACATTTTTGTGCAAAACAAATAAACTTTTCCAAAGTGTTCACTGCGTCAATCACCAAGATAATTGAAATATATGAATAAATTGAATCAAAAGCATGCTATTTCATTTTTAATTAAAAAAAAGCATCATGTGTGACTTTAGATAAAGGGCTCAACTTGTTTTTGTTTACCTATTTGTTGGATTCCATGTGTTTAACTGATGTGGAATTTCTTTTTTCTTGCCCTCTGTGTAGGAAACATGCACTCAACTGCCACAGAATGAAACCTGCTCTCTTCAACGTGTTGTGTGAAATTAAGGAGAAAACAGGTGAGTTTTTTTTTTTTTTTAATTGGTGGCAGTGTTTCAGGTTTGTGTTGCTGAGGAAAGCCGGTTTGCTGCTGCACAAACATGTGGTTGTGATCATTTTTAAAAGCTATGCAGGAAAATGTGTATTTCTTTACGTGTGGAGATCTGTTGGGTTTTTAGACCCATGGCTGAACTCTTTTCCATGCAGAGGCAGGTCAGAGGGATTTTCTGTTTATGTTTGGGTCAAGATCAGGAAAAAGGATGTGTGAATTCTATTGACTTGACAGCAGATCAAAAGAAGCATGGCTCATGTGATGAAAGTCTGTGAATATTCTCTGAGGGCTGTGGCAGACTGCTGCTTTTCAAAGGGAGGAAATAAAACAAAAATATCCAATATTGCTTTATCTGAGAACATTGGAGCTGTCTGTGCAGTTATTGAGAGAGCCTTGCCACTTTGTCTGCTGTCTCGTCTCGTCTCAGCCATCTGAAATGGCTACGGATAAACACAAGGACTGAGGTGCACGGAGGCGATATTGTTGCCTTTAATATAACAGGAATTGTTTTTCACTGACATTTCCTTCGCATGAGTCAGACTCTGGAAAAGGTTTTGGCCAAAAACAGAAGAAAGAACTTGTAGACACTTGAGATTTTCACCGGCTGCAGCCCGAGTACAGGAAGCTGCAGTAGGTTGGGGCCCTGTTTCTAAATTGCAGTGCTTGGAAAAGTGAAAGAGCAATGCAGGGTCCTTTGTAAACTGTCTGGCGTCTCCTTGGGTTCAACCAGAGTTCGTTTCCAAAAAGAAGAACAAAGTGACTTGGACCTTTTCCTGGCTTTTCCCCCCTGCCTCTCCTCTCTTCCTACCGTTTTTGGCAACCAGGATTACAGAGAGCCTCTGACAAGAAAGAGGCTCCCCTCAGTCTGCAAATTGTCCTCCCCTCTGTTCAGTACCAAGTTTGGAAATTAACATGTTTCACCGCCGATTACCTTTTTTCTCTGTTATTCTTTTTTTTTTTCCCAACTGCAAACCTTAAATCAGTAAACTCCCAGAACACATTTTAAAAGAGGTGAATGATTTCTCCCGGCTGGAGAATTCTTCCTTTATAAAAAAAAACCATATATATATGTATATCTAAATAAAGAGAAAGAATCTTCTTCTCCTGTCTGTGTGTGAAGAGCTGGGCTGCGGCTCATCTCTGCTCAGGAGGGTTTGTGCAGACGAGACTGAAAATCCTTTCACTGCAGTGACAGAGAAAATGACTCAAACCTTCACCATGGCATTTACAGCCAAATGTGCTGAGTGCGGTGTATGCGAGAGGAGTACAGCCTGTAATTCGTCAGGACTTTTTTGTATTCTTTATAAAGCATCTGCTTCTCCTTGCTTTTTACATTGTTGCAGTCAGAATGTGTCTGAGGAGAGGTGCAGGCAGTAGCAGACAAGTGCAGGAATTCAAATTTGAACAACCTCTTTATAAAAAAAAAAAGAGAAGCGTTTTTAAAAAAAAAAATGATAACGTCACTTAGCATTCACTGCATGTGGTTATTCACATGCAAGCAGTGTGCACCTCTTGTTCTTTGTATATCAGGGGTGTGAGTGTTGACAGCAGCAATATGGGTCATTGCCGCAGTGAGGTGTCCATTGGCAGGCAGCTGACAAACAAGGCACATGCCAATAGCGGACAGAGCAGGCCTTAACTGATGACCCCACACCACCCCGCTGCCTGTTTTTTTTGGTGCCGGGGTCGTTCCCATGTCACGGCGCTAGAGTATTTAGCAAGTTTAAACAAGCTCAGGTTCACATACTGGCTTCTGCGAAAACCAACAGCAAAGGCTTGTGTTACCAGCGAAAGCAGCGGAGGTTGTGCTTCAGCGAAATGTTTACCCCAGTCTCCCACCTCTTTTAAGCTGCCATCATTGTTCCCGGAGTTCCTGCAACACTTTGAGTTTGTGTTTCCTGCCTCATTTCCTGCAAAAAGAGAACTGGGGAGCGTCTTTGTTTGCGTGGAACCATAATGGCGAGGGAAGCTGGCACGTACAGGTTGACTAAGTAAGGGAAGCCAGACACCAAGTCAGTGTTTCTGGGTGTCAGATTTCATGGCCTACTCTCCCTCCACCTCCAACCCCCCCCCTTTCCTCCCTCGGCATGGCTTTCTATCTGTAAGCTTGGGACTGTTTAGTCAGGCCTCTCTGTGTCAGCAGCCTCGCATTACTTCCATGCAGGATTGGGTCAGATGGAGAGCTCCTGCATGACTAATGTAATCAGATGGATAATGCATTACAACGCTTGAACTTATCAAAGCTGGAGACCTGCTGAATCAGTCCATCCTGCTAACTAGAATTCCCTCCAGACATTTCACCACTCCTGCTGGGAAAATGTTCTGCTCTTACCGACTTCCCGTTTTGTCTTAAAGAAATAGCATTTACTTCAAAAGCACACCTTAAAATCAGACCCACTCCAATGAGGAATGCGTTTTTGGTGTTTTTAGCAGGTTCTTGTGGCATTTTTATCTATGATGGAGGACATAAACTAAGAAAATTAAACCAGAATTTGCATTTCTGAGTCATTTTTTTAATCAAATCTCTGTGAATCGGAAGCAGAAGAAAAAATTCTATTTTTTAAAAGATGTAAAAAAAAATATGCTGGGCCGGCCACAAGCTCGTTATTCTGAGCTCTAAGCAACTAGGAGGGGAAGGGGAGCGGGGTTGCTCCGTGCCAATAGTCCCACTTACAACTCTGAGGCAAAACTCCTGCCGCTTTGCAGAAACTATGTTCTAGAAAACAACACAGGTTTGTGATTTTAGCTAACAACAGCATAATCATAAATAAAAGACCTATGGGAATGCTTTTAAAATATATCAAAAGAGGATCGGAGCGGGTTTTTAAAACATTTATTTTTTATTTTTAAATTAGAACCTTTTTGCTATAAGTTAAAAAAGGAGAGGGAAAAAGCAATAAATAAGATAGCTGGTTGATAAATCAAATAATTCTCAAAGAACCTTACAGGTGTGGCGTTATATTGCCAAATAGCTATTTGTACCATTTCCTATAACATCCACATTAAACAATGATGGCGGTCTTTGATGAGCTGCAGTGGATCAACTGGTCACTATGACTCCCAATGCTGCTGTTTTTCAGTATTTAATTGACATGGTCGTCCATGATGAGTTCAGGGGTTAGTGTTGCCTCTCTTTGTTACTCTCCTCTCATCTCCAGTGACAGATGGAGGCATTAGTCTCCGATGTGGCGCTGTCCTGAAACTAATGGCTATGTCCTTGGTTTCCCTGTGCGAGCTGGGAGACTTTATATCTGTCCCCGGCTTGGAAGTGCAGAAGCAGCAGTTTATTCTCCCATGTTTTAGTTTCCACGGAAATAAGACCAAACAGGACTGTGTCTGTTCTCTCATAAATAACTTCAAATAAATAACTTCAAAAGTGGTGAGGTGAAGTTTTCCCGACTGAAGCGGCCTTTGATTTGTGTGTTTATAGGAAACTCTTCCTCTTCTTACTAGAGTTGTTCATCCAAGTGAATAATAATAAGCCTGTTATATATATTTTTTCTGTAGGAAGTGCAGATTGTAACTTTATCTTTGCCTTTAAATTGAATTATAGGATATAAAAATAGCCTGGGAACCCCTTTTTAGTCCCAGAAACTACTTTTATATCCATATTCTCTCTGCAATATCAGAGCACTTCAGATGCAACAGCTAGTATTTCTACAGTTCCCTGTCCTCTGATGTAAACTTCACTTGCAATTAGGACAGCTAATATATTATGCAAATGTTGACTGGCTTAATTGAGACATGTTAATCATGTTTTAAGAGGCTAATTACAGGCCCCGTATATCTGAGGTGGGAGTAGTAATTAGCCGTGATAGCAGATCTGGCTGTAGAATGGACATGTTCTGTGTGGCGATGTGAGTCTGCTCATTTTTGTAAAGAAAGATGCTACAATGAAAGAAAAGTGTGTCATTTTATGCAATTGTCGAAAATATTCATTTGTATTTTACTTGACAGCTTAAAATGTCTGTTTGCAGACATGATTTGTCTTTTTTTTTCCCCAGGAAACTAAGTGGGCATTTCTGAACACAAATATTTTGACATTTAAAAGAATGTAATAGAAGGACAAATGTTTTTTTTTTTCCACCTAACTTAGAGGATTATGAGTTAATTTACTTTATCAGCTGTGCTTTTCAGTCTGAAGATCTGATGTAGCACTACTGGCCATAGAACTCTGGGCTTTTATACACGACTTGGATCCTCGTTTTCTGACAGAGATCATATTTAGATCCATTACACTAAGAATGCCTTCCCACTTATCGAATATAAAATTGTTTTAGGGAGGAAATTTCCTCTATGGCGGAGTGGAGTTTCTTTTTTATCAGATGTTTGTCTCTAGAGTAGCTTTTAGCATCTACAAAACAGCTCCGGTGACATTATTGCCGCTGCAATTGCCTCCGCCATTGTTTTCCTTATTGGTGCTGTTTGGATTTGATTGGATTTTGTGCGGTCTCATTGAATTGGCCCGCAGAAAACGTCTGGTAAAGGCATATATCCTCCCAGTTCTGGAGTTGAAACACCTGCAGATCTTATTATTGAGATGTTTATAGTCTGGATATGTTCAAACGGCTTTGAATTTTGCTGTTTAGGCTCTGGCTTTTATTATAGAGGTAAAGTCTTTGTGGTTATTGGCGCTCGGTGGCGGCTTTGTCACCGTTTGAATGCAGAGTTATGGCCCTTTTATGTCTAAAAAAAGTAACTTGTGCTTTCAGATTGGCCTGGGCGCTTTGATGGAGGTGTGTTGTCTGGCACCCTGCCACTAAGATGTAAGTGGCGTGTTGGCAGCCCGCTGGGGTCGTACAAAAGACCCCCCCTGACTTCGATGAACAGTCAAACATAAGATTGCAGGCACTCTTCCCTGGCTGACTTAGTAAAAATGACACAAATTAATACATGCTGCTTAAACAGGACCAAGATTAATGGTTGCCTTTCGCAGCGGCTTAGATCCTCTGTCAGTCGCTGCTCGCTGCCCAGATGGAATCAACACCAATCAATGAGTCCGCCGACTCTCGCTGGATATCTGCTTAGGATGTCAAGTGGTACACACACATTTAACGCCACTTTGTGCGTGCACAAATGTCATGGAAAAATCTCCTTGTCTTCCTGCAGCTTTCCTCTGCATAAGCTCATGTCTTGTACTGCGTGCAGTACAGTCGCTTGTTCAATCAGGTGACACCAAGTCAGATGGGGAAGAGCAGTAAGGCTGATGGCTTGGTAGTGATTGGATGTTTCAATTACTGATAGTAATGCCATGGTGTAGTGAGTCATGCAGTGCAGATAGCACCATTTATTTTAATCAGGACAGGGGAGAGATGGGTGTGGATGTGTCTCCCTCATTTCAGAGTCGCTTCACATTTAGATGCAGGGGAGTGTGTTCCCTTACTCACTCCCAATCCCCCGGTTTCTTTGTATCATACACAAATGCATGCACAAACACACACACACACACATGCTCAGGTGGATTGAGTGGAGGAGAGGTTGCCGTGGGTAACGCATAGAGACCGGGTACTCTCTCGGTGAGCTATTCTAATTTATGTTAATAAACCTTGCCGTTGCCGTGAGAGACAAAGGGCCACAGATGAGCCTTGGTAACCTCGGCACCTTCACTGGAAGGAAAGGCGCAGACAAAGAGCAGCACTGACACACACAGAAAAGGGGAGAGGGGATATTGAACTGTAAAGAAAGACACAAACGCTGCAGTAGAGAGCGATGATAAATTTAGCCACACAAAGACTTGTTTTGTGGCTTTAAAATCAAACAGTCTGGCTATTTTCACCCTGTGAGTGGTGTCTGCTATTTCAGTGGCAGAGAAGCTGTTGGAGGGCACCAACAGGAAAAAAAAAAAAAGAAAAGCCAGAGTGTCTCTTGGGATGGTTGCTGCTAATTCCATTGAGCCCTTAGAGACGCAACAAGGGGGGTGGCGGTGGATTGCGGTTTTGGATCCCTTTCTGGGGCAGATGTGACACCACAGGTAGCATTTAGCACACTAGGGTGAGAGCATGACTGTTAACAGAGGTCGACGCTTGATCTGGTTGCCTGGCAATGTTAAGATGGGCAGAAAGGTGCCCTCATGTCTGCTACTTGTGGCGTTTGTAGCCTCAAAAACAATGATTTCTAACAATAAACTACTATTAGAAAGCTAATGGACTATAATATGTTGTTTCTACTTCTATTAAGTTTGCAACTTAAAAATGATTGAAATTTAGGGCTGTAACGATGAATCGATTTAATAGATGAATCGGTACTGCAACCCAACCCGATCAATCTGTCTCATGGAAGTTGTTATACCATTAAAAATTGTTTCAAAATGAAATAAATCAATTATAATCGATATTGGAAAACAACCTATGGATTGAGACATGGTAGGATTATTTTACTATTATGTAAAAACGTCCAAGTGTCACAGCGGACAACACAGATGTGATGGCAGCAAATACTAATCAAACCGTCATTACAGTCCAATGTGTGGAGACACTTTGAATTTTGTAAAGACCTTTGACCATACAGTAGAATGTTCAAATACTGTTGATATTTTAACAACAGTGGACTGAACTTTATAAAGCAAAAATGTAAATAGATTTGTGATTAATTCCTGTTTACTTGTTTGTTTGTACACTTATTTAATTTAGACTTGATAATTTATGCAAGAAGTACAAGGAATCTGGAAAACTTCACCTGCACGGTTCACTACCCAGGTATTTATATCTCTGAGTCACACTAGTGGAAGTTTTGGCTAAAGATGTCCTGGATGGATTTTAGGTTGGTAAATCATAACGTTTTAAATGGACCAATATGGACCATGAATCGTATCGGCAACCACTAATTATGATATGCATTAAATTAAAATGAATCGTTACATCCCTCTCGAAACTATTTTGAAAGAGCTGACATTTTGTGTTAGAAATGCTATTTTTTGGAAGACTGGCTTTATATCCACACCAGGCTCTTTATTTTTGATGTAAAATCCAGCTACAACTCAGTTATATTGCTGTAAATAATTCTTCCTGCAAAAGCAACAAGGATTGATAACCCGCCGATGCCTCCTCGCTGCTTCCCAGTTCTGCAGAAGTCTGCATCTCGACCCAAGGAGGGAAAGCAGCGGATTTCCTCTGTGCCTTCTGTCTGCCAGCTTGCCTTTGGCGATGTTAGTTCTGGACAGTTAACTCCTACTGAAATTATGTTAATTGCTGTCATTTTCTTTTTCTACTTGAGCATAATCAGCAAATTATATACTTCTGTTCATTTATTACCAAGCCACTCCTAACGGCGTTTTTACCCTTCAAAGATCAAAAGTAAGAAGGGGAGGTAGTTTGCTCTTATGATTTGTGGACTCACGTGGGCTTGTGTGTGTGTGCTGTCAGCAATTTGCACTTTTTGTATATGAGTTTGTAATTACATCAGCAGCGATGTCTCGTAAAAGAAGAGTTGAATAGAAGCAGACGTAGTTTTAGTTACATGATTCAACAACTGATTTACGTTGTTTTTGTGTTTTTTTCCAGCAAGTGCTGTTGCCATGTAAGAAATACAAAGCGGTCAGTGTAGTAACAGCAAAACTCTCATTTTACATCTGACTAATTCACAGGAAACGATGTGTTGCATTACCTATTATTTTAGCCTTGCTGTGTGTGTTAAATCGAGATGGCCCAAAGATAAAAATACCTTATTTCCAGGAAGGGATACTGGAGGAAGCCGCTCTCTTCACTTTATTTACTATTGGCATTTTCGCCTTTGATTGTCTTTGCGTCTGTGAAGTGTCTGCTGTTGACGGAAATTCCCCAGGAAATCACTTTATGTGTGCATGTCTGCTCATAAAGACAAGCATGTGGTTATCTGAGGAACACAAACGGGCTCTGTTCAAAAACGGCTACATATCATTGTTCCCAAAATAGGGAAGGCAAGTTTAACCTCGCAGGACGAGAACTGTCGTTTTACATGAAGCACACGAGCGATTATTATTTCAAGACGTGCGTGTGTGTGTGTGTGTGTGTGTGTGTGTGTGTTACTTTTCAGAAGAAAAGCAAAGGAAATGAAGGAACCATCCATCCAGCTTCCCTGGAATAGAGAGCTGTCCTGGGAATCGTTGGTGTTTAGGAAAAGTTTCATAATCAGGCAACTCTAAGGCTGCCTTCACACCGGGCTTGGAAACGTGCGTTTGAGCGACTGCTTCCAATGAAAAGTTTATGTAAATGTGCGCATATGGGCTTTTTGGACTTCTGCGTTTAAAATCCTTATGTTCATGCATCGCTACGCACCTTTTTAAGTCTGTTTCCAGGCCCTTGAACACGCACTGAAAGTTTAACCAGGGCCTCAGCTTCGGTAGTAACGCTTGGGTAGCGTCCCTTTCAAAACACAGAAGTGCCAACTTTAAAAATCGATCATGAAGAAGAAATCAATAATAATTGCATTTTGTTTTTTGGCCAGAATTCTATGACACCAAGTTTTTCATGTATCGGAATAGAGCTGCAAAAATAAAAAGCTTAGTGCAAAATTTGTGACATTTGCACCACTTCAACATTTTGCACCAACCTCTTCTGACTGTAGGTATGTGCCCTTGTATCGGGCAGCAACCGTACAGTGGCTGCACAACATGCTACGTACAGATCAGGTATGTGGTGCACGTTCAAAACCCTGCAATACACGGTTTCATGAACACGCTTTTAGCATACGGTGTTCAAACCAGACAAGCGGGTAGCACTACAGAAGGGCTTCTTCTTCTTTTTTTGTTTTTTTTACTGTTCACTAGTGGTTGTCCACCACCTACAGATAGAAGAGGCTTGGGGAGAATTTTGAAGCAGTCCAAATCTTGCTCCAGGCTTTTTCTATCACAACTCTATATAGGAAAGACTTGTCATATAATTCCGGCATAGGGTTACCACCAACCAGAATTATTAATTTCTCCTTCACGATCACTTTTCATCCAGTTTGCACTTCTGTGACTTGGAAAGGACGCTGCTCATACGTCACTACCAAGTCGCTGATTGGTCAAAGTTCATCTGTTTGGTCTTCAAGCAGTTGATGAATGCTCTGATGGTACGTTAAACCTGAAAATGGACTTACAACAAACGCCAGTTGCAGAGGCCGGAGTGTACGTAGATTCACACATGCCCGGTGTGCACTTTACTTAACGAAGAATTGAACCAGCAACCTCACTGCTCTACTCCTTAAGGGAGACTTCTCCCCTGCTTCTATTATTTTTTATTTCCTGCGCCGGCACCACCTTGCAGCCTGCTTTATTGGACATGTCCTTCAGCACCACGTTTAACAGTCTCCTCCCCTGAAGACATAAAATTCCTTTATGCTCCTATTACTTGAGTTTACGAAGATCGTCTTCACCCACCCCGCCCTCCGATAAGATCATATTGATAGATTGATATTGGAAGAGCTGTAGTGTGATAAAGGCACGGGGGTTAAGAGCTTCTTGGATAGTTTAACCTTGATAAAACAGTTGTTTCAGTGAGGTTGATTTTGCCCCATCCGTCTTCATCCGTCAGGGCCCCGCTGAAGTATGCAAATGGAGGCAGTAGAGGGAAACGCCGTGCGCGGTTAAATGGGGCGTTGCGAATGTGCGGTGTACCGCGCCGACGGGGTGATACTACTTACTGTCCAAATTTAGTGTGTCTTTTCTGAACGCCTCCTCCCTCTTCTTCTCCCTTTTTGTCTGTATTTCAAACATACATACACATTCTGACTGGAAAGAAAAAAAACATTACACATGTGACACATGTTATCACAGATTTGAATGTTTTTATATCTTAGTGGCTGCAGCTCCTGTGACTCAATCTGCAGTATCTGCATGTCGGAGCAGGTTTATAGTGTGCTTTGCCCATACATTTTACAGTATGGCTGTTTATTGTGCTAATTAGTGAGTCTGGAGGTGTAAGGGTAATAATCTTTGTGATAATAACTGTTTATGCCTTAACACTGCTCTTCATTCCCACTTTATGGTACCTGGGCAGCTTAATTTGCCTGATTAGCCTTTTTAGTTTTACCTCCTCAGCAGCATCAGGGATGTTTATTTATTTATTTATTTATTTCTGGTGCCTGTGCGTTTGATTCTCTCATTTGTCTCACGTGTCGGCATATTGATTGATTCCCCCACTCTCTCGTTATTTTTTTTCTGTTCTTCACAACTCATTTTCTGGGAGAGAGGGGCCATCACAAGGGCCAGAAACACATACCGTGTCTCCTCTCTGCTGTCTGACTAGTCACCACACGCATAAAGCTGTCAATCAGGAACTTTCCTGGCCCGCTCTTTTGTTATGGAACGCTGGCGTTGTGGGTGGGTCCTCTGAGGTGATAGATGGCTCTCAGAGCCTATCAGACTGCAAGAAGCATCCATCTCTGTCTGCTGCCTGTTAAACAAGCTTGGGAAAGCAGCCATGTAGTCCTAACCATCACTGGCCACCACTAAAAAAACCCATTAACATTAATGAAGGGTAGCTTTAAAAGTTCTCCTGTAATAAGCTTGAATTGGATTTATGATTTGGATAGTTTGCCAGAGAGTACGCCATGAAAAATGTCATGGGTAGATAAAGGGAAATGAGCTTTTGAAAGGTCTTGGGACACAGTTTCAGGGAGGATTTTTAAGCTTTTCTCCGAGAGCTTTTTCTTTTTTCTTTTCTTGGCTCTCAGTCACTTTCTGTTCCAGCTCTAAAATCAAGCTTCAGTGGCTGCGAGGGAAAAGCGAGGTGTTTGATGTTTTAAGCCTCTGCAAAGATAAAGCTGCTCATCTTACACTCTCTTCTGCTGCTGCTGCTGCTGCCTTGGTGAGAAAAAAAAGAGAAAAAAAAGATCTGTAATGCATTTTAAAGGCTTTTCATCCCTACCAGCACTGGCCATTTCAATATCTTGCAACTACCACTTTACCTGTCTGCAAGGTCCCTATAGATGGCTGTTGTGAAACTGCCATTAGCCAGCCAATTCCTCAGCCAGAGATTACTGTGCCAGTGCGCGGTAATCACAATGTTGAAAAGGTCTGATTGCACTCCATCCAACCTACAAAGTGCGGCATAAATGGGGTTTTTGAAGGTCTGCAGTCAGTTGTTGGTATACCATCATAGTGCATTAGGACTGTCAGCAGCAAAATAGCAGTTTTTGAAACGTCTGTGAATGTTAAAAGGATGCAGGAATACACTTGGAGAGGAAAAAAAAAACAGGCAAATAAGGCCTGGGAGAGATTGTTCAGTCGAAGCACACCTCCTGTGTGAGCTGAGCTATGAACTGGCTGCGACTTAAAATATACTGATGTAAAATATTTCTAATTCCCCCGCTCCATCTCTCCCCTCTGCCTTTTTTTCCTCTTTGGCTGGTCTGATCTCGGCTCACCTCTGATGTCATTAGCGGTGGAGGGAGGCTGAGGGGAAAGAGGGGGTGCTGTTCTTAATGAATTCCACTGTGTCTTTGCACTCCCCTATCTAGTTAACCAACCGCCCTCTTCCCTCTGGGTAGGGGTGTGTGGGGGGGGGAGTTCAAGGTGTCAAATTAAAGCAGCTGGAAAAGGGGAGAACAAGGAGATGAGCAAACTACATCACACCTCGGCTAATTTCAGTTCTCTCCTTCAAATCACCTAATGCTACGCCAAGTAACAGGCACGGCTGCTTTGGATGTGCACTTTTAGCTGCTAAAAAACATCCTAAATCTGACTTTTGGCACAATTTGTTGCAGTATTTTCATTAATGTTGTATTTACCTAAGTGCTAGGCATCAAAATTTGGATTTTAAAGTCCTACTGCAATCATCTTTTGATCTATTGTAAAAGCATTTCCAGCTGTCTTTTCTTTATGATTATGCCGTTTTTTGCCAAAATCCAAGAGCCTGTGTCGTGCTCTAGGACATAGTTTCTGCAGAGCGGCAGGAGTTTGCTAGAAATTTGCCTATGAGTTGGCGAGGAGGGCGCCTGCCTTTTTTAACACTCTCTCCTGCTTTTTTTACAGCCCCTCACAACCCCAACCTAACATTACTGGTGCAACAAAAATGCTAAGCAATATTGGAACTATCCAGACCTACAGTTTTCAGCCAGATTCCAGCTCAGATGAGAAAAACAAAGACGTACATGGAACTAGTCATATGCTGTATAAGTGGATGCATCAGAATGGAGCAGAGCAGAGCAGCTACAAGCTTTTTCCAAACAGCATTTTTTCATCTGCTCCTGATTCACAACAATTTGAATGAAGAAATACTCAGAAACACAGTTTTAATCCTAATTGTCTTTATATATGTCTTCTTTCATGAGAAGAATGTCACTAAAACATGTTAAGACACCATTTTCATTGGAGTGGGTCTGTAATGTGTGAACGCAGGAGGTTGGCTAAAAAAAGTAAGGCTCCCGAATCCTATAATGAATCAGCTTGTAACTCAGTTGCTTATGATGCTCATTTTAGTGAAATGTTAGCATTTTTTCCCCAAAAGTACATCCTAAACATCTCGAAAGGTTTCAAAGCAATTATTGTGACCCTGAAAGGCAAAACGCTGCAATATTTAACCCAGGCAAGGAAATGCAAGCATACTAAATTATGAAGCATTTGCTGATGTAAATGCTACAACTCCATAAGCACAAAAACTGTTCTTTCTTTGTTTGCCTTTAACCCTTTATTCATTTTACATTTGATGCTTGTACTTCTGGGACCCCTGGTTCATTAGTATGATCAAAACTTTCCTTAAAGAGCCGCTCCCATAAATTGGGTTTTTGGTGCTTTTAGCTTGTTCTTCTTAACTTGTTCTTGTGGCTTTTTTTTTTTGATGATGGAAGACAAATTTAAAGAAAATTAAGCTTAAAATCACACTTCTGAGTGTGTCTTTATTCAAATGGTTGCGCATCTGGAGCAAACAATTAAATGTTCTCAGAAAACTCTCGTAGTTGTGACATAGAAACTACAAACAGCAGGGCACAGGCTCCCCGCTCTGCTCCAATCTCTAATATCTACTGGGTAGCTCCAACATGGCTCGCCATTTTTGTTGCACCTGTAATGTTAGGTTGGGGATGTAAGGTGCTGTCAGCTATAGCGGGAGAGACTGTAAACAGATGGCTGATGGGAAGTGGGGGGGTGGGCTTACTCTGCGCCAACAGCCCACAGCTTAGTTACTAAGTTTTGCTATTTTTCAAACCTTTTGGGTGAAAATAACTGGTGCATTATTTGTTTTTTCTAATGACTACTTGCTGTATTGAAAGAATGCAAAATTTGTTGCTAATTAATTCTTTATAATGCAGTTACATCATGTCTAAAATGTGTGGATCAGATTTGAGACATTAGAGAAATAAAGTTTTTTTTTTCCTGGAACCTCAATATTGTCAATATTGTTGCATCTGAATCACCCAACATATCATAACTAATACTACCTATATCTCTTTAAAAAATATTATTACTATTATTGATATTGCTAAATTTATTATATGGATTTCCTCTAAGGGTTTAAAAAACATATTACTTCATAAAAGTGTGAATTTTCTGTCGTCTTTGATATAGTGGGCTTTACAGGGTTAAGGACATACATTTTTTTTTTTTTTTTTAAATGATCGAGTCTAAGGGTTTTTCAGCTTTTTTTAGTTATAACTTTCATGTCATTGCTTCTCCCCCTCTTACCCTTTTCAAAAGGATCATCTATGCAACACTGGAGGGTTTTCAGCTTGAAAAATCTCCCTAATCAAGGACTTAAAAGCAAAAAGCAAAAAAAAAAGGCTCCCCCAAACCTGGAGAGTTGTTGCTTCAAGACATTTAAAGTCAAACATTTAATTGTTTTATTAGCCATTAAGAAGAGATCCTTCAGTTGTTTGCATAAGTAACAGGTTGAAGCAAACGGGTGTGATATGTGACAGTCCAGCAGGGAGGACTGAGATGATCCGAAGGCCCTGAAAGGCTTACCCTCAGCTTACCTCGTCTATATTTGTTTCAGGCGTCTTTTCTGCAGGCTCGGTGTGAACTTGCTGCACCTCCATTGTGGAGGCGTTTAGAGTAAAAATGCCGGTGATGGCGATAGGACATCAGACACCTCTCCGGCGAATAATTTCAGGTCATACTTGCTGCTTTTAGCCGCTTGAGCTCTGAAAATGAGAGGAATGCGCCACCCTTTCAGAAGCACTCAAGCTGCAATTCGCCAATAGCAGCTTTAAATGATGTCAAAGTGTTTAGGGGGGGATTTTTCCTGTGAGCCGAGCAGAGCTGTTGTTGTCTACTTCACCCCAGCATTATGATAGTCCTGACTCAACAGAGAAGTCCCCCCGTGGCTCTGCTTACTCACTTCTGAGCCCAGTGTTTAGTTTCCTTTGGCAGACCCAGGCCACAGCTCATTAGACTAAGAGAATGCGCTTGGCTTAATTAATGATATGTAAATATCCTTGAATTGGCCACATTTGCATATTAAGAGAGATTTGCGGAATCTGTGGAGTAATATATTTTAATTAGGGATTAATTAGAAATAATGGGAATTTCATTTTGCCTGGCAGGTTGTGTTTGGTGTGAAGCGTGCGCCGGGGCTCAATCTTTGAACAGCGAGGCAGCCACCGACATGCGAGGGAAGCTCTGCTCTTTCACCCGCTATCTGTGCTGCATACAAACATGTGCCCTCACACACCCACACACTGACACACACACACTGGCATCGCATTCCTTGAGATGCCAGAGTCTTCCCAGGGGGTCTCCGCTAAGCGCCGCAGCTCTGAAAAGGCAGCGAGGAGGAAGAGAATCCAGCTTGAACACCCACAGAATGTTGTATGGGATGGCCACAGTTTCCTTTAGCTTCGTCTCCTCTCATCCCTCGGTTCCTTTTCTTATTTTTTGCTCAGTGGATGGGGAATGGCTCTCAGACATGGAACACTAGCTATGTTGGCAATTAAGTTAATGGAATGCCATTAGGCCATGATTGTGAATGAGTGAATGGGGAGAGAGGGCACGTTCTGGAGGCCCAAGTCAACGTCTGCTTTGATCCTCTTCTCTGAGACTCTGCCAAAACACATTCAAACATGTTGACTAATTCATCTGCAGTGCAGAATCTGTTTTGATGTGCTGGGTTGCCTTAGTTCAGGCTCTTCCAACAGGATAATGATATAGCCAGTGTGTTTTTTTTTATTTATTTTTTTGCCTCCTGACAGCTGTGAAAATAAATCTGAATGAAGACAAAGAAACCATCCGTCATCATCACCAACAATCGCAGTGATAGCATGGCCACTATCACCTCATCTCCTAGGTGGAAATCATCCCCATTACCAAGCATCGCAGCTGCTTCCTGCTTCCTGATGCTCCTCTCGGCACCAACATGCACTACAGTAAAGACGAGTTTTGATGCATCTTTGCTCCAAAAAATAAAAAATAAACACAACAACAACAAAAAACAACGCCTGTTTTTCCCGCAGCTCTGCTTAAAGCGCAGCAGTCCTTTGGCATTTGTGATGTGTCATCAGGGTGCTGATGTTATTGATCCAGGACCTTCCGAATTCATTAGGAGATCCAGCCCAACTGCGCCGCATCTTTATTTATGTTGCTGCGCCCTCCCTGGCCTGCTTCCCCTCTCTGCCTCTGTCTGCCTTCCGCTTTCATCCTCCATGCATTATTCTTTTATTATTCTTTTACAGCTGCCTTATCGCCTGCATTTTGGTGAGGATAAGACCTGTCATCTTTGGGTCTAGTCTTGGGAGATGATGGGAGACTTCAAGGAGGGAGGAGGACAAGGAGGCGGAGGGAGGGAGGAGAGCGGCTGTAAAGAATGCCTGCTGTCCCCCCGTTTTTTCATCATCTGAAATGGACCTCTCTCATTCTCCTGCTTGTTCCTCTTCTTCTCCCCCCTCTACCTTGCTCTCTCATTCACTCTGGCTTTGGCTGTTTCCCTTTGTAATGAGAATCACTCTCTAATTGAGGGAGCTGCAGCGAGCTGGCCGAGGGCGGCGGGGTTAGATTGTGATACCGGCTACGTGACCGTTATGCTGATAAAGGTGACAGATCAATAATTTAGGCCCTGACCTTAATGGTGGCGTTAAAACGCTCATTCCTCTGGAGTCTGGAGGCCTTAAAGGTGCAGAGGTGGATAAAGGCACAGAGTTTGCAGGATATGTAGGTGGCTGTGGCGGTGGTGGTGGTGGGGGGGAGGTGGGCAAAGCAGATAAGAAGAGAGGTGGAGAAAGATGGAGAGGGAGAGTGTATTTGCAGTCAGTCTGTGAAAGGAGGGATCATGAGTGATGTTTTTCTTGCCTCTACATTCAGACTCTCACATTGTCACCAACATTCATCCTCTTAGCATCCCCATGAATGCCGTAAGCTTTTTTTCTTTCTTTCCCGCATGCATTTGGTATCCGCTTGTAATCCGTTTTCATAAAAAAAAAAATCCTCCACCCATCCTCAGTGATGCACAGAATGCATCACCAGACACCAGAAGTGAACAAAGACTGCAGTAACGAGTGGGTTTAATCTGGTTGTGGGCTTGTCTTCTGCCTCCTAGCTTAAGGCCATGCTCATTGAAGATTCGGACAGCCATCGATTTGATTCTGAGGGACATTAACGTCACAGCCTCATGCGTCTCCCTGAATCTCGGAGACTCATTCCCTGCTGGCAGGATGCGGCCATCCCGGCTCTCTCCTGCTCCTCCTCGCCCACCCAGCCACCCTTAGGGGATGATATATTAGATATAACCAATTCAATTTTATGCAGCCAGGACAGACGCCCTGGGGACATAAACACACACATTTTTAATACACTCCTCACCAGGAAGCCCACTGCGCCAGAGCCTGCGGCTGCCCTAGGTCTCCTCTCACACTCAATTATTAATGTAACGGCCGTAGTGGCTTAATTAAATAATAAAGACAAGCTCGCTGCAAAGGAATGGTCCAAGGACAAGTCAGGGAAGAAGCAGCTTCTGAAAATGTGGGCTTGTGACAAATAATCAAGTTTGTGTCACCGATTTCTGGTTTTTTGTCAGTTCACTTTTAGGGTTTTCCAGGGCGGATTTTTTTTTTCTCCCCCTGACAGTTAATCCTCAAAATTCTTCAAAATAAATCATTTGAAAGCGAGGTGTGGGCTTTCGGCTGGAATCTCGATCTGCTCATAAATCAACTGTCTTGAGAGTCGGGTCAAACGGGGGCTTGCGATTTCTCAACTACATAAAAAGACTGATTTCCTCAGATTATGGATTCCTGACACCTCGAGGGCAAGCCAGAGGAAGCGCTTCGTCTCCAATGTGATGAAATGTGGCGTTATCTTTTACTTTGTTTCATTAGACTCACTGGAGATTACACACTCCTCTCAAAGACGAGCTTTTCCATCTTTCTGGCCTGGAGGCAAAAAAATATATTTCCTGGCTCCTGTCTACAGCCTGTTTCTCTGGGTTCATGTCAGCTTTAACTTGCAATTAATTATTCAAATTCTTTTTGAAAAGCGGGGTTACGTTTTGAGTGGCTTGTTCAGAGGCAAAAGCAGTTTTTTTTTCCCCTTTCCGACTAATGGTGAGTCAGCTCTGCCATTAGATTGAAAAATAGGCCCATTGTGCGTGTTGACTTGGTGGCGTACTGCGATGAAGGATTGCTACAAACTGGAGTGTTTAAATCAGAGAATTGAAATTAATGCCCTCTCAAAGCCGGGTTTGCTGACGATACATTAAAACGAATACTCCGGCGAGGTCGAGCAAATGTTTGTTTATATACTTGAAATACGCTCGGAGAGAATGAAATGATTGGATTCTGCTCAAGTAAACACTTATATTAAAGAGGAAGACAAAAGAAACAAATTGTAATGCCACGAGGTGTGGGAGCTTCAGTGTTTATTGTGTCTTCTCTGTTTTTTAAGTAGACTAATCCTCGCAGACATGTTTTATTTATGCCTTCTTTTTTTTTTTTTTTGGTTAAATCTCCGCTGTTTTCCCGTCTTTCTGTCGTTAAATTCCCTGTTTTTTCCACCGCGTTCTCAAAGCGCATCCCACTATTTCTGCCTGCTTACACTTAGAGGCACTTTCAAAGGTCATGCCTCAAGTCTGTCTTGTCACATCACTTATTCAGGCAGGTTTTATTTATTCATGCCACTTTTTGATTTTAATAATTTAATGCAGTGAAATGTTTCTTTCATAGAGCAGTAAAGTGCTCGCAACGTGTTGACTTTTCTAAAAATATGGTTATACTACTTCTTTATGCAGCATAGACAGCCTCCCATGTAATGTGTGAGCTTTTGCTGTCAGTATAAGCCGTAATGAGCATCGATGGAAATTATCCCTCACTTTTACCGCAGCCAGACGACCTCTTAGAGGCTGTGTGAAGAGTGTATAAGAGGCTCTTTTTGTACTTTTTCCTTTTCCTTTAAAATTTACTGCCGGCAGCTCAGAGTGGTATTTATTTTCCTCACACTCTTCTCTGCTATCCTGGAGTTGGCAGAGTGATTTTGTAGAATAGAAACATTATAGACTGTTAGTGTCAAAGTGTTAAATGTGATGTATAGAGCTGGGGGTTTCAAAGGGAGGAGGGTGGACGGGCTGGAGGTGGAGGCAGTAAGGAGGTGAGCACTGCCAGCCATGACTGGAGCAAGGTGCTCATGGGAGAGAGGAGCCATCCACCATGTGAGGGATGGCAGGGTAATGTGGCGGGAGGTAATGGCTTTCCTCAGTCCGCTGAAACAGAGGGAAGATCATTAGGGGCTGCTGTGCCGCACAGTGCAGTCCGTTTACCCCGACTCTGCCAGCGCCTGCTGTCAGAGCGGTGATGTGGAGATACTCATTGTATTTGTCTGTCTGTTTTTCTGCAGCGCCGACAGCGTAACTCCAAAGAGGATAGAGTGTTTGATTATTATTTGGGGCCCCCTCTTACCAGGATGGATAGACACTGACACTCTGGCTTACAGCTGCACGCTCATATTTTCTTACCAAATGCTTCTCCAGATGTGAAATCAAATCAAAGTGCCACACAAGAACTTTTCCTTTGCTTATTCGGGTTATTACTTCATCTCAAGGAGCTCGGTGACTGAAGAAAGAACTGCTGTCTATTAAAAAGACAAAAAGTTCAGGTCTCGGGGTAATTAAAAGTGATCACCACTTTGTTTCATCAAAGACATCCTTAATTAAAAAGATCAGAAGTCGATGATTAGATGTGTGACAAACCGCATGTCTGTAGTGTTAGAAATTAAGATCAAGTCAAGAAAAAACAGGACTTTTGATAAAAGAAACACAAAGACAAAAAGGCTTTCAGATCCTAAAATGATCTTTTTACACTTTTTTTTTATTATTCTGTGTATTTTCTCTTTGTTTGGTTGCCCACCCGTTGACATTTAAGTAATATTTTTCCCCCCAAGCATCTTATTTTGAAAAGCCATCTCTTGTGCGGCACAACTCTGTGTTTGAGAATCAGACAATCTTCCCCGGAGCAGGAACGCTGCTAAAGACGGAAAGTTGATGGCCGACTTTCTGAGACGTTCAAAATAAAGGTGTGCTTTGTGCATCAACATGGAGTCCTCACAGCCACTTTGAGCTGACGGTCGATTTTTGCCTCGCTGGGCCTCCAGCTCGGCGTGACAGAGAAGATTGGACGTCATTAAGCCCTCCACTCCTTCCGCCATCCGGGGGTGTGTGAAAATGAGCTCTGCAGCTGCCAAAAGTGTGGACTATTATGTGTATCTCCATCATTCATGTGTAAATGTCAAGAAAAGGCTTACAGCGCAGATGATGAAAGCTGCATGTTCATCTGGCGGTGTCATTTACCTGCTCTCTATTGCTTTTCCAGATGTACTTTTTTCCTGTGTCAGTTTTAACATGCCCCTTTGTGTTTAGTTAAAGGTTGGCGAATGAGTCACACCCCAAACAAGAAGAGTCATCACCAGGACTCTTTCTTGCCGTATGGAAAAGAAAAAGAAAAAAAAAAAAGAAATATGATCACTCCTGTAAAATAGACCAATTATTCCCCGCTGACATCCTTCAAAGCTCACTTTTATTGGCCGATTCAGCCAAATAAAATTTTATTGCACAACCGAAACAGGACGCTGTCATTTTTGCATAGCTTTTCCAAGCTTAGCCTTTATGTGATTGCTGTTATTACACCTCTGTGACATTTAAACTTTATTGAACAAGACCCTAAAATCTGTATGCAGTCTATAAAACCCAAAATTGATTTCTTTCAGATGGGGGGAAAGTCCTTCTTCACTTCACTGCAGACCAGACTCAGATGATTTTGCTGGACTTTAAACATATAAAAGTGCTGAAAGGTGTTAATAGATAGTTATATGTAATTGTTCTGCAAATGAAAGCACTTTAGTGGTTTCTGAATTCATCACTGCGTTTGCCAATCACATCGGTTGTTTGCGTTGATGGAGGAATGACCTCGATCCGTCATTAGTGTAGTTGTCATTCAAATTGGAACGTGAAGGTTTCAAATAAGTTATTAGCCTTAAAATTTTGGGTTTTTAAACAAACACAAGAGTTATGGCACATAATTGTAATGCCCCTTGGAATGAGTCTTTGAAAGACTTTAAATATTTTAGGAGAGTTTTAAGTCATTTTTTATACTGTTTTGATATGACATCGTCGGGGGGGGGGGGGGGGGGGGGGGGGGATTTTTTAAAAACATTTTTCGTTGTTATATAACTGCTATTCGTTATTTTGCTTTTTTTCATTTTATTTCCCAACTAATGACTCATCCGCGTGATCCAGTAAAAACTGAGGGAAGTGACTTCAACAAAAAAAGTAACAAACAAAATAGAAAAGAAGTAGTCCGCTCCTGCACTTAACTAGCGAAGTGGACCGGCGGAGCGCGGACTACAGCTTTGTGTTTGATGGGAAGGGGGGGGGGGGAGGTACATGAGCGGTATGTGTGGGAGATTTAAGACTGCGATCCGTCCCGCAGCTCTAGGGGTACTAGCTACCGAACTCAGAACCGGGTCTAATAGTGTGTGTCTGAGCACAGCTCGGATCGTCAGCACATACAGCGGTTTGAGCTTCAAAGCAGAAATGTCGCTCAGTCCTTAGAAAACATTCAAACAATGACGTGGATTTGTGTTTCCAGTCGTGTCCCGATTAAATAACGGCTGATGTTATTCACTGGATGCAGCGCTACCCAAAGCTAATGTTGTTAGCCCATGTTAGCATAGCAGTATGCTAACATGGGCTAACAACAGCGCTCAGAAAAAGCGCTGACAACACGGATTAAGATTCAAATGATGAGCGAACAGGTGTTTCATAATAACCGTAACATTATTAAAAGCACGTTTAGAAGATCATCTCGTATTTTACCGAGCTGACATGTCAATGAATATAGCCGCTCGGCGCTGTCGTTTTGTTTTTGAATTGTTACATTCAATAAAGTTTGGAAAAAAAAAGCCGCTCGGCGGAATTTATATCCTTCCGGTTTTTATTCCGACGGAAAGTGTGACCTTAGTGAACGTTTTTATAATCTGAAAACATTTTTCTGGGCCCATGTACACGGTTGGATTCTAATCCGACCATTGATCCCATCAAGATATTTTGTACATGTAACCGCGCCTCATGGGGTCCACTCGCAACGTGGCGGGGGCGTGGCATCACGATGGTGGTCTCTCCATCGGGATGTCAGTCACCCATCACGATGGACGATGATATCGTCCATCGGCACAACCCTACTTGATATCCCCTCTTTTTTTGGATTTTATACATTTTTATTTTGTCTATAAACTGTTGGTCTTTGTTATAAAAATATAAATAAGGATGACCATAGTTTTTCTGATTAATGCTGTTGAAAAAGATTAAGTTAACTACTAGGAATTTAGAGTTTTTTTCTACAGTTTTGGGGATATTTTTGGTTTGTAAAACATAATAGAAAATATCTGTAATCAACTGAAGCTTTTACTATAAGGCTGAATGTGATGCATTATCAGAAAAACAGTTTTAAAGGTAAATCATCTAAGGAAATTGGTAATAAAAACACTAAAAAAGGGCCTGGACTAGGAAGGGTTAAAAAATACAGAAATAGTTACTGAAAAATTAACATTTAGATTTTTTATTTAATTCTGTTCATGTCAAATTGCGTATAAAATGAGTTTTTACCTGACATCTTTCTATACCTTTTCTCCTTGAAATGTGTCCATTTCCTCAAACCAAACTAATGAGATGAACCCCGTGACACCTGAATTTATTTCCAGAAATGAAAAAGATCAGTTGTGTTTTTGCTTTCAAATTAAATAAAGGTTACTTTGGAGGCAAAGTGGTTTGATGCATATTTATGTAGGGGTTAAACTATTTAAAGCAAAACATTTTAGGCAAGGAAGGTGTACTTCCTGTTCCAGTAGAGGAGCTTAAGCATGAAATATATATGCGTGTATCATGAAAATGTTTGTAACAGCCTGCTCTGCCAAGTTGGACTCAGTTTCAGATCTAATCAAAAATGCTGAGGCAATATGTGTTTGATGTGTGACACTGCACACGTTTGAGCCCAGACGCATTTCCACAACAGCCACACTGAGATAAACTCCAGCAGAAGAAGGAAAGGTGCTGGCAGAGAAGTCCTGCCCCCCTCCTCTGTGTAATTAAAAGGGGGTGTCTGTCAGAGGCTGCTGCTGCTTTGTGTGGCCCCATATGTTTGGGAGCTGATACAGAGAGGATTATTCTGTTTGGAAGCCTGATAACAGCCTGTTTATAACATTGGCACAGGCTGAAGCCTAATCTGGCAGCAGCACATCTTCCCCCACCACCACCATCACCCATTACCCCCCCCCCCCCCACCTAAAAAAAATGTTCACAGAAAAACCATGTTGGCTATTTTTTTTCCTCCAGCTGGGGGGAAACGGTTATGACCTAAAAAGATTGAAGTGTTTTAGCTGCACAGCTCCCATGCATGTTCGCCTCTTCTCTACCTAAATATGATGTTTACCTTTTTTTTTAGAACGTTTTTGTTTATTCCAGCATGTTTTGGCTGAAGGTCGATCACCTATCAGCACCTATCTCTCTGCAGAAAATGCTCGTTGTCCTGAACTTATCCTCCATACCTGTCTTTTTCCTCAATGTTTGAGTATAAAATCAGTTTGACGTTTAACTGTTTCTTCCTTTCCTAGACATCAGTGCTCCTTTTGTTGGAAACTTTCCTTCTTTTTTTTTATCTACAGGAAGATTAAATCAATGTATTGTTCTCACAGCGTATTGCCATTATGCTGCCTTTCACATAACTGAGTGTGCCATGATTTTTTGTTCTGCTGCTGTGAGATTTAAGGTCCTTTGTGCTTTTAGAATAGCAGCACTAAATTAGACTAATTGCTACAAGGCTGACTTAATGGAATTATTAAAATATCATTGTTTGTGCGCAGTATGGGGCTATATTCTCAAGATTGTATGCAGAAATCCCTGCCGCTCTTTGCTTTCATTTAAATATGACAAAAGAGGATCACTGGTGTTTGCAAGTTAGTACTTTTACCTCTACTACAACTCTCTTTGTATTAGACGTACTTCTTTGCAATTGCAATCATGACATTATTATTAAGCAGACAGGGTCAAATAGGGTCAAAGTGGTCAGAGGTTCAGATGGAGGAAAGAGAAGATCCTCGTTTGATCTATTGTACAAGCGCTACAAGCCGTTTTTAGCCTAAATTAAAAAAAAAATTGTGTAGACATAGTGTCTGCAGAGTGGCAGACACTATAAACACTATATACTAGACATTTGCCTCTGAGTTGTGGGCGGGACCTAAGGAACTGAGCAACACCGCCCCCCCTTCCCCTTCCTGTAACTGAGACAACAAATTTGATTTTTTTCAAACTGACTTTTTTTTGTCTGCTTCTGATTCACAATGATTTAAATAAAGAAACACTTAGAAAAGCAATTTTAAGTCGGATTTTCTTTATATATGTCCCCCATCATCAGATAGAACATGTAAAAAACACCAAAAAAAAACAATTTACATTGGAGTGGGTCTTTAAGGTAATTAAAGTTAAAAAAAAAAACACAAAGAAAGCTAATAAATAACCATTAAATGGGAGCAAGGTAAATTTTGATTATTTGACATAATTTAGATGCAGATAGCACTAAATGTTGGAATTGGTTTATTTCAAGCGATCAAAACAAAAAATACAAAAGAAGACAATCAAAAGAGATGTATATCTATACATAGACATATCTAGCTTGAGTGAAAAAGTAAATAATTAAAAAGTAAAAGAAGCTACATACATATATGCTTTAAAAAAGGAATAACAATGAAAAGAGGAACCACAACAGCCAAATTAATGTGTGGAGGTACTTAATCATGGATAAAATGATACAAAAATAATACAAAATGCTTAAAAGTAAAAAAAACAAAACTCTAATTTGCTAGAAATAGATACAACACACATTCAAATAAAAAAAACATCTGAAATATATGAAGAAAACAATGGGAAAAGTGGCAAAGAATATATTTTTTATTTTCTCTATTAATCTCAGCTTTTTGTTTCATACTTTAACAATATTTGGGTCATAGTGTTCTCAATCAAGATTTTAGGTGTAAAAATGTGATAAAATGTTTATAGAAAGCCCGCTGTGCCATTTATAGTAGTGCATCAGTCATGAACCAAATCTAATCTCACTGCAGGGCAATAATAAGTGTTTATAACACCTAATGAAGTAACTTCATCTTCTAAACGCAGGACTTTTACTCCCAGTTAAGTATTCTTAAACCTTGCCATTGTGATGTTATTTTGGTGAATAGTGTGAATATTTTTTTTTTTTTTCATTTTTAGGAAGGAAAAAGGCATTTTTCTCACCTACATCCAGCATTTTTTTTAGCACCTTAAATGTCCAGGTTAATAAGTGGGTTTCAGGCTTTCTGATGAATTACCAGCGCCGATACCAGCCGCTCTTGGTAGTGCACTGCTCTATAGTGAGGACCCTTAACCAGCAAACTGCAGGGAGAGGGAGAACGCAGAGTGGCAGGCAAAGAGAACTGTCAACCTGTCACATTTCTCCCTCCTCTCCCCCCTGATAAATTAAAGTTACACAGTGTGCGTGTTGTAGCAGCGGAAGGCTGTGCAGAAAGCCTGGCTCCTCAGGTCTCAGGAGATAGCTGGCAACTAGGTCAGACTGATAATGTAATCCGCTGACTGGATCCTCAGCCCACTACACCCAGACTAGAAAAGCATGACAGGAAAAAAGCACAAATGTTGGAAGAAAATAGAAACTTTTATGTGTTCCCGCACACCCTGGTTCCATTTAATCCAAAACGAGCAAATCTACTGATAGCATGTGTGTAACCTGTTTATTCCAAAAAAATGTGATCCTTGTCAATAAAGCTATTTTAAGGAAAATGAATTCACACTGTTCCTTTTTTTCGTGTTATCTTCCCACCACATGCTGCACTGCAGTGTACCGCACATGCACAACAAAATAGTATCATGTGAGTCTGCAGGGAGAGAGTGACAAAAATAAGTTCCTGCATCAGCAAGGTGCATTTTCATTCCCAAGCAGAACTCCTGAGAGGTTCTGTGGGCCCACTGTGACAACTCTGCCTCCCTGCAGGTGTGAAAATGAAACAGGGCCTATAAATAGCCCTGGCAGCTGGGAGGCAGTGGTGGCGGTGCTGGGGGTGGGCTTGTGATTGGGGCGTGGCTTGGATAGGTAGGAGGGGAAGAGGTCCAGCTGGGGATGCAGGTGCGTGGCGCTGACCGATGGAGGACGATATTTGTCTCACCCAGGGGGGGCGACAGGCAGCTGATGCGGAGCTGCAGCACGATCCGGATTCAAAAGTAGGGAACTCCAGCGCAATAAAAAAATCAACTGGTTTTGTGTCTAATGGGGCTGCAAATAAAGCAAAGTGTCTTTGTGGACCCTCACAACTTAAAAAGTGATTGTTTAACAGCCCACTTCTAAAAAAATCTTGTTTTTAAGCTTAAAATTGAATTTCTAAGTATTTCGTCATTTACATGGTTGTGAATCAGGAGCAAATGAAAAAGATAACAGTTGGACAAAGAACTTATTTGGTAGGATTTCAGCTCTTTGTTCATCCAAACAGGCCCCTGATAAAACACTGAGTAGTTAGGAATATAAAAGATCATAAAATTATTTTTTCTTTGTGTTTATTTGATTCTATTAAATACATTTTGATAAGAATGAAGATACAGCGATTTAGCTGCAGCTATACCTGTTAGCTATACCAGTCCCGCCCCTTTAACTGTCTCCACCAATCATTCTTGAAGGCTGAATCACATGTCATCAGTCTGACCAATCAGAAGTGGTTAAAGTCTTCACTTCCTTGTTTAGATTTAACTCAAAAAGTCTCTCAGTTCTAACAAAAATACCAGCTAAAGCTCGTCTTTAGCGGTGTAGCTTTCCACAGAATCCGGTGTCAGACCGTGGAACAAGAGAACAAAACCATGAAGCTCAGAGAAGCTGGTCTTTCTGCGGTCGGCGAATTTACGGCACTACATCTCCCATGATGCATTGGGTTAGAACGACTGTCTTAGCGCACAATGAGCCTCTCCTCTTAACGTCTTTAAACAAGGAACACACATCAAACAGTTTTTGAATCTTTTAACTTAACTTTTAATTCAACTTTTAGAAAAAACAGCTACAACTTCCAGCTTTTTCTGCCACAATTATCATGAAAATGCCCGTGAGATTCCGGAGGGCGGGGGGGGGGGGGCGGCTGTCGATCAATACAGACTGAGTTTTTTCTTTTTTTTTTTGGATGCTGGTGTGCCGCGGGATTTTTGTCAAGGCTAAAGTGTGCCGTGGCTCAAAAAAGGTTGAAAAACACTGATGTAGAGAATACGCTGGGCGGGCCAAAGTCTCCGTGCTTCCAGCGATGGGAAGGGGGGCAGGGTTGCTCCATGCCAACAGTCCCGTCCGCAATTTAGAGGTGAAGTTCTGATGAACTCTTGTGGCTCTGCAGAAACTATGTCCTAGAAAACAACACAGGCTTTTTTGTTTCTGGCTAAAAACGGGTCAATCAAAAATAAGAGACCACTGGGAACGTTTTTACAATAGATCAAAAAATAATTGGAATTGGATTTAATTCATAAATTGAAGTCTAACGACAGCTAAAATATGATTTAAAGTATTCGTATTGATCGGATATAATCAATAGGATAATGCCTCTTTGCTGTCTTAAAGGAGCTCATTTAGTTATTCAAAAAATATTGGGGGGAAAAATTGCTGATTGAATTGATTTCAGTTTCAGGGTTTTTCTCTGATCATTGACTATAAATCTAAAAATATTGATCTTTGGGGCTGCTGTATCATACCCTTCTCATAAGAATACATTTAGTAACTACCGTTTTTAATGATACAAATCCTCCTTGCACTAATACTAGTTGTTTAAAGCACAAAATAGTATACCTGAAGTTTATTTTACTAAGTATACTTATATATAAGTATAGCAGGGTCACTGCAGACCATGTACGTGTAGTGTAGAGTACACCAACTGATACTTCTTTAGACTAAACTGTAACATTTAAAGTCTTCAATATAAAAAGTAAACTTCAAGTATACTGCCTCACTTTTAGCATGCTAGTACACTTAAATAGAATACTTTTTGCTAAAGTACCACAAATGAAGACGCAGCAAAAATTCTCAAAAAAACATCAAAATATGAGTTCAATTATTTTTCAATAATTACTTTTGATAGAAACAAAACTGGTGAGAAATAGACGAAACCTATAAACTGTACAGCTTTGACTTCTATTTTGAAATGGAAAAAGGAGCATTTAAAGCTTTCAAGGCTTCAATCTAACAAAGAGCAACACCAAAATCAGAGACATCTGGTGGTTATCAAATAAAACTTTTAATTTTATTCTATCACTAAAAAAACAATATAAGTATTACACGATGCCTTAATTTCACATGATTGTATTTTTAAAGTAATTATTTATGCAGAACTATAAGTAGAACTGCAACAGAATGTACTGTTGTAATAACTAAGACATATATATATATATATATATATATATATATATATATATATATATATATATATATATATATATATATATATATATATATAAACACATTAACTCAGTTGTTTTAAACAAAAACAAAAATTTTCTTTAAATAATTGATCATGGGGCTACCATAGAGATTTTTATTTTTCCTTACAACTCAAGTTTGAATCAAAAGAAAAGTGCCTTGTCTTTTTACAACCTCAATACTTTTAGTTTTCTGGATCACTGTTGCATCTGTGGTGCTCATGAAAATGTTTGACTCTGTTTCCATGGTTACACAACTCTGACTGGTGCTGTGTTACAGGCTGTAACTGAGCTTTTTCTTACAAGCGTCACAGTTGCATCTGCACTGAAGGAGTCCTATCGAATGGCGCAGAAGACGCGAGAGCGTCCTGTTAAATTTACACACGGGAACAGTAAAGATGGGTGTTTGGAAGTCAGAGATAAGAAAAGTGATGCAGACTGCATTTTGTTCAAGAATGATGGTTGTATTTCTTAGATGCAGATTGCTAGCGCGCTTTATTGATCTTTCAGTCCACTCTAACAAGGGTGTCCTCACTTGTGCAGTAGGTGCTTCATTATACAGGCACAGCTGAGCCCAGCATCAGCACAGGAGCTGTGTGCATGGCGTCAGCATAGAAACAAATCTGCAGAGGTATCTCCGTATCAGTGAGGACATGCGGCTTATCTACACTTGTCATGTACAGTGTATCATTAGGGACAAACCTTAGAGGTGACAGCTGCTTTTCTTTTTGCTTTTGAGGTGCTGTGACTCTTTCTAAAAGCTTGATGTAATGACTGCTTTCTTCTAGATGACACTGCACCGACAGCCTGTGAGTCCAGAGCTGCACTGTGACCCTTTTAAACCCTCAGAACAGTGTAAAATCCTAAACCTGGGCTTTTTTCTCAAGTGTTTGCAGACGCACGCCTGAATTTAGCTTCAACAGCATGTTAAAACTGGGTCAAGTAAATGTGCAGAAACTCTTTTGTCGTTCACGCTTCTCATTTCTGAGCTGTATATTAGCGTTTCTGGCTTGTTCTCTTTGTGCCACGGGGCTGTCTGCATCATATACCGGTGTGCTCCGTTTAGATAAAGCAGTGTTGTCGTTATTTTTTAAAATCAAGCCACAGCTTTTAGGGCAGAAAATGCTGCTTTCATTTCCAACGGATGACTTGATGTGCTTTTCATGTAAATGACATCTAGCACTTGCACAGTGGCGCATGCATTAATGCATTAATTCCTCAGTACTATATACTTTGTTGTAGCTGGAGGCAAAATGACACATTCTCATCAAAAACACATTCCCCTGCTTACAGTTCCACTCACTCAGACTCACTCACATATTTCTGTGCTGATTGACAGCAGGAGCTCCCTCTGACCTAGTATTCTGCTACAGTGGGACGATCGCACAGGCTTGTGATTAATGACTAGGCTTTATCCGCTAGTAGAGTGGTAGGCCTGCCAGCCCGGCCACTTAGACTGCTTGGACCACTAGCTCTGCTGTAAACACACTTTTCCTCTCTGCCTTTGTGGCTGCCTTCATCTCACTCCATCTGCAGGCCGCATAATATTTGTTGTTACAGGTTTAACCGTCGCCCCACGTTGACCCGCGTCCAACTTGCATACACGGCACACGCACATGCGCCTGCACCGCTTCCCCATGAACTTTTACCCTTCCCGTGGCCATCATTAGTCAAATGATATTTGCATTGTGTCTACATTCGGACATAAACCACAGGATTTATGCAAACTTTCCAGCACTGGATTATTTTTTATTCAAACAAGTGATCGCCCATCCTGCAGGTGATGAGGTCAAGGCTTTGTCTGCTTTCATGCTCGTCTCTCGAGAAGCAAAAAACATGAAACTATCCAGTCGTGTTTTTGGAAAAGGATGTTATTTTACAGGAAACCTTTCCATTGTGACACAATGAACAATTTCTCCTGACTTACGTTGCTGTTGCAGGAAGAGTCTTCTAAGCAAATGATAAAGTACTTCTTATCTTATCAGAGTATACTTTCAAAGCAATTTTTTTTCTAAATGTTTGGTATAAAAATAACATCATTCTGTCATTTTTCATTTGACCAAAAATAAAAGTGAACAAAAACCAAAATACTAAAAAAACTGATAAAAGAAACGCAAATGATGCTAATCCATCATAGTTACACACAAATCTGCTAAACCTCCAAAAACTGAATTACAGTTGGAAAAATCAAACAAAAAGAGTGTTGGATTTTATTACTCAAATACACGTTTTGAGTTTATAAGACTAAATGTTTAGCTAAGAATGCCTTAATTCCAGATATAACAGTGTAAAATGTGCAACAGAAGAAAATGAACATGAAAGCTGCTTCAGAGGCTTTTCTTGGACATTCATTTAGCTGAAGGATGTCACATGTTTGGAAGGGCAGAGCAGGGAGGCTGACAAATCATCACTTTTAGAAGCAAATGACTTTTAGAAGGACTTTTTGAAAAAAAAAAATGCAAACATTATTTTAAATATTTTGACATAAATAACAAAAAAATTGTTTTCAGTGTGTGTTTATTTCTTGTAACTCTGTAAACATACTGTTGGAATAAATTTGGATTGAAGTGAAAAAAGGATCTTGGACTCAATAAGTTGTCAGACATCATCCAAATCCCTTTTCGATGCATAGTTATTTATCGTTATTCTTCTGTTTCTGGTGTTTATTTTTTATTTTATTATTTTTAAATAAATAAAACTTTTAAAAGTAGAAAATTCTCATTCGGTGTCAAACTGCTTCAACCAAGTCAATATACAGTCTGATTGATGCATCAGAACCTATAGATTAAGTTGATTGATGTTGAGTTGACTTTTTCATTAGAGCCTCTCGTTAGCATTTCCCTGTTGAGAATCTGTTGGGTATTTTTTTTTTTACTTTGTACCAAAAATACAAACATTTTCATTTATCAAGTGAGTCTAAATTCGATTTGTAGCAGCAGGATGGTGAAAAATAGAAGAGTGATCTGGGTTTATTTTTAAACACTACTTTTTTTAAATAGTGTCTCTTATCTGAGACAAAACACAGGAAAAAAAAATATTCCTTTTTCATGTTTCCAAATTTAAACACTACAGATGCCTGAACATCACTGTTTTTCACACTTCAAACAGCCAAACCGTACAAACATAATTTTGAGCATTATCCACTGTGTTCCGACTTTCCATTGACAAAACATTAGTCAGATCATTAGAATAAATGAGGCTGATTGATGTCTGATTTCTGGTCTACATTAAAAGTTTATTGAATTAAACTGTTGCCTGGTTTGACCTTTTGAAGTGTTCATCTTAAAGCACTCAAATTAATTCCTTTTTTTTATATCAATACTTATCTTTTTGTGTCTTTGTCTGTTTTGCTTGTTTTGGCTTATTCATTAAAGTTTAAATACACAAACTCAATAAAATGATAGTAGGAAAAGCTAAAAACAATCGAAACTTTCCCCAACAATTTAATTGGAGAACTTCTGAATAGACTTCTGCTCTGCATGTAACCACGATCTTGAGATGTCACCAACTAGACTCACCAAACTGACAGATATTACAGTGATATATTTAGCTTGGCTGGGGTTTGTCATGGGACAACAGTAGTGTTCTTTGTAGTTTTGTCTGGTGTGATCTGGAGCTTGTGGAAGGCTCCAGGGCTTCTGCTGAATGAGATAAATGAGAGGGGCTAAAGAGGCTGCCAGTAGTTTATTTCATAAACCTTTAAAAAGACTCTTTCAAACAAAGAACACAACATTTATCACATCATGATGTCTTCCATGCCGTGCCTCCTCAATGCACAGATGATGTATATCTATACACCAGCTTTCTTCTTCTATATATAGAGAGAGGACAACAGAATCATATCTATTTACGGAAGTCATACGGCTAATGTCATTATAATGCCATTCAGAGTGCTCAGTGACCACTCATGCTTCGTGTAGAGGAGCATTGTCATCATGAAAGATATTGCTCCCAGTGGAGATGAGATGCATTATGGGATCATTTAAGCATCTATCCTGAATCTTTTTTAATAGTACGAGAGGTAAGAGGCTTAATCAGGTGACTGTGAATGAACCTGGCCCATTTTTCTGTTCATAAGTAGGTTCCAGGAGCATGCCACTGTTTCACTTTGTGGTTTTTGTTACACGACAAGCCAGCTTTCCCTCCCCGGTGATGGTTATTCACGTTAGTTTGTTGTCAAGTGAAGCCGAGCACAGCGAAGCAGAACCACAAGCAGTACTGTCTATGAGCGGCCATATGGTGGGTGTCCTTGCATGGCAGCTTAAGGGAGCTTTCCTCCCTAAGATGGAGCAATTTTGTTCGGCAATGAACCTAATCTTTCCCAGCCTTTCTTCTTGATCTCACCCATCACCCGTCTATGTGTATCACAGGTCACAGCAGACTGCCTCAAGCAGGGCTGGCAACCTTGACATCCAGGTAGACCCTAACAGACTCTGTCACATGATCTCTGCCCAGCCACTTGTCGAGAAGCCCAACCCTCCTCGTCTAGCCCTGCGCTGCGCCTCCAGATGTGGCTTAATTTACTGCGACTCTGCTAATTGCTGTAATTAAGGATTAATTACTGTTAATTACCTTCGCATAAACTCATCAACAGTCAAAGAGCGGGGCCTTATGAAATGTGCCATAAACAGGAACACACACCGCGGGGACTTCAGGAGGATTGTTTCTCTGGACCTCTTGTTTGGTGCGTTGTCCCGGTGCGTGGGGAGGGCTTGTAGGGCAGCAGTTGGGACAGGACATTAACAACCATTGACGATGTCCTCCACGGCTGCTGGTGCTTCACACATCACCTCTTCACTAACTGTTGTCCATGATGGCCGTGGCGCACTAGCATTTGATCAGAGGCAGCTTTTGATTCAATGCAATTAAAAAACACTTTTTTAAATTTATAAAAACGTGTCCCATATCTGAGAACCTTTATAAGAGCTGTGACTTGAGAATATACTTAGCAGTAGGGGTGTAACAATTCATTTTAACAATGGTATTCATAATTTGTGGCTGACAATACCATTGATAGATGTTATTAGTTAATTTTAAACGATCCGATTAAATCCGATTTGCTGATTTAAAATTGTTCTCGGACATCTTCAGCCTCAATCCAAATTGTATTTTAACAATATTGAATTTATATGATCGATTTATTTCATTTTGAGAACGATTTTATAATGTTATAGGTCAATGTAAATTGATACTATTAACAAATAGCCTCAGATAAATCAATCTGGTTGGATCGTAGGAATATAAATCAATTTATTGATTATGTCAATTAATCGTTACACCCCTACCCAGCAGCTTTGTTACACAAATTAAATCGTGTTAATTAAGTTGGGTTGTTTTGTTCCTTGGATTATTTTGTGTTAAGACTTGTAAAAGGTTATGTGGATCCCAAGGGATGGTGTGTGTACTTGTGTATGAGCATCAACGCATGTAGTAGAAGTTACGTATGACACACACACCGTGACCTTGTATCATCAAGTCCGGGTGGCTAAAACTTGGCTTAGCTGGACAGGACAAAAAGAAAAAAAGATATATCAAAGAAAAGCATAATCTTTAGGACTCTCTTCATGATGTTCATGGTTGTGCTTCACATGAACAGACGTAGGCCTGGAAACTAAGATGACAAAGAGCCGAGCAAGTTACAGATGGAGGCAACAAGCCTTCACACTCTTCATAAAAGATGTTATTAATCGTGGCTTTGCACCAGAACAAGGAAGGAATATTAGCGTGTCTACCTGGCTGTCATGTTTCCATGAGCTAATCTATATCTGTCACTACTGCAGAGTCGTTTGACCTCAGTGTGAATGCAGATTGTATCAATCTTCTCTTCTGAAGACAAAAGCTTGACACCAGAGTGTGATGTTGGGCTTTTGTGTGTGTAGAGATGTTGTAGAGAAACATGGAAGTAGTCCTACAGAAAGGCAGGAAATATACTAGGAATAGAATCAAAATATGGTAATACGGTATGCCCAAATAAAAAAATGACCAATTCCTTTGACAACTTAAAAGACCCAATCCAATCATATTTTGATCTGTTGTAAAAGCTGTATCAGTGGTCTTACAGTTATGATTACATTGTTTTCTAGGACATGGTTTCTGCAGAGTGGCAGTAGTTCATTAGAATTTATTTTCTTCAGATCAACTGTGTAAGACTTCAACCCTGGAATTCCATTTTTCTTTGAAAGAAACACATCAAAACAAACCGAAACGGTGGATCTGTAATTGGTCTCCCCTTCATTCCCTTCATCCTTCCACTATAGTGTCACATGAGATACATAAAGGCAAAGATATCTAAAGGAATATGTTAGGAATGTGCAGCTTTTCCAAGCTGGCTCAGATCAATCCTTTGTGCTCTTTGTATCCTCCTGCGCTTCGTCCTCTGTCCATAGATGTGTCTTTGTGTCTGCTAGCAGGCACCAAGCTCATGACTGCTCTCCAGCTCCTCAGCGTTTCAGCCTCTGCCGTTCACAGTGCACCCTGGAGCTGTTAGAACCGCACAGACTGAGCGTGAGCTTGATTCAATCAAGGAGATATATATTTAAGGCACCTTAAGAAAGACTGACAGCCACAGGCTAATATATTGCCTATTTTGAATAATGAATTATTTTAATGAAGGCTTTTTAAATGGGAGCTCTCTTCGTTGGTGGCAGGGCGGTGCTCCGAATGGTCTTCTCCTCTGGCGCTGGCTGCCTCATTATCAGGCCAGCCCCTCAGGCCTCAAACTGGCCTGCTTAAGCCTCAGATGATGACGATAATTACCGTTATTAGGAGTAGCTGCAGGGGGAACTTGTTCTCAAAAACACCAAGCTGAGTTCTTCCCCTCGCTTGCTGCCGCCACTACTGTCGCATGAGAAACTGCCGATCGCCAGTGGAGAAAGCAGGAGAAGGAAGGAGACAGAGGGAGCGAAGGAAAGAGGAAGGAGGGGATGAGGGGAGCGGCCACCAAATCTGCCTAATGTGACGCCTGTCAGCTCGTCTCCCACCAGCTGTCACCTCCCAAATGCACTGGGGTTCATTTTTTTAATTGACACCTCGCTTTCCTATTCCATTTCTATTTTTCGCCTTTCATTCCCCCTCCATCACTCTCTTAGCCTGTACCATCCACATCTCCTCATCTCTGCCTGTCCCTCCAGTATTCCTTTGGTGTTTTTTTCCTTGTCCTTGGTAACTCCCATCCCCCTTCCCTGCATCAGATACAACATTTCAGCCGTGCCTCCTTTTGCAGATGATGCTCGAGATGTCTGATAAAACGTAAAGCTGGTCTGAAGCTGCTTTATGACTGTGCCCTTGTGTACGTTCATGTGATGGGGTGATAGAGAAAATATTTTGGGCCTCAGAAAGTTCACTGCAAGTCTGCTGACAGTTACACATCCAGCTTTAAGATTGTTAAGCCATCAACTGTTCACTGTAGAGATTTGGGGTTTAGTCGTTTTTAGAATCATGGATTCAAAAAATGTTGGTTGAAGCTAAAACCGGCGGCGCTAAGAACTTGAAACCATTAAAAAGATAAAATGTATGTTGATCATCTGGACTATAACTTTTCACATGATGCAGCCAAGTATATTGAAAAAAAAAGACTTACGGGGAGTAGTTATTTTAGATGTTGTGACACTTTAATAGTGGTACGACAAAAAGTTGTATCTTGTGGAAAAACAAAAATCTTATTTAAGTTCCAAATATTTATATGCATTTCCCAAAAAGTGAAAAGCAAATCTATGTTTATTCATTTAGTTTCTTGTTTTTAGCCCAATTTTGAAATTTCTATCCAAACAAAAGAAACCCTTAAAAAGGCTTATTAAAAGCTATAAACAACGGTATACATCAGGGGTCTGCAACCTTTAACGCTAAAAGAGCCAACTGAATTATCAACATTTTCTATATAACAGTTTTACCTTATTTTACTTTTGATAGCACCACATACAAGTTCCTTTCAAAATAAAATCTACCCTATGTTGAAGAAAATCCTCCTGCTGCAGCAGCAAATTTTAATGAATTAAAAAAGCAAGAAAGCCAAATGAAACATGGTATTTTCCATCTTAATGACTTTGGTGTACCTTCACCCTGTTTCACCTTTTACAATAGAATATAAACATGACAACATTGGTATAGAATCAAATTTTTTTAAATCTATACGTGCTTTAACCTTATTCTATTAACAATCCAGTCTTATCATAATCTTACTCTTACCGTTATCTGACATGTTAAATATGTATTTCCATAATCTAATTTTCTAAAACAAATGAACTAAAACTAAATACCCATATATTATTCAAATTGTTTGTATTTTTCTTTAAAGCCAAAGAGCCACAATGGAGAGAGGAAGGAGCTCATGTGGCTCCAGAGCCTCAGGTTGCAGACCCCTTGGTTTACATGTTTTGTTTGATTTATTAAAGGAAAATTGCTTCACTGTTGATTTTTAGAGCCTGCAAGTTAGCTTTTTTTTGTAAAGACCCACTGCAGTCATCTTTTGATCTATTCTAAAAGTGTTCCCAGGGATCTTTTAATTATGATCATGCCGTTTTTAGCCAAAAGTTTTTTTTAAACTGTCGTTTTGTAGGATATAGTTTCTGCAGAGCGACAATAGAGCAACATTCACCTCTGACTAGAGCAAACCTCGCCCCCTCTGCTATCACCCATGACTGAAAGCTAGTTGTTCAAGCTCTCTCCCACAATCTTACATCCTCACACCCACTTCTCAACAAACACAGTCGTATAGTTTGGAGCCAGATGTCAGCTCGCATGAAGAAAACAAACAAGATGCACATGGATCCATTTGTCTGCCAGGGGATGCATCAGAATGGAGCGGAACTGGGAGCCTACGGCTCGCCCAGCAAATTTTCTGTGTCACAAATACGATCTTTTTCAAACAGCATGTTTTGGTCACAAATGATTTAAATAAAGAAAATACACAGACGTGCAAATTTAAGCTTAATTTTCTTCATATAAGTCTTCCATCATCAGAAAAATGCTACAAGAACATGGTAAAAACACCAAAAGCCCCATTTTTGTTGGAGTGGGTTTTTAACCCACAGAATTTAAACCTGCTGGCTTATTTTCAATTGGAAGTCTGTATTTTCAAAGAGTCAAGCTCATCTGGTAACCCTTAAATTGTATTATTTTTCTATCAGTAAAATGTATGAAGCTCTGTTGGGCTGTAGAGGTATTAGAAATGTATTATTATAGTATATTATTATAGTTATTTAAGTGGCAATAACTATACAAATATTGTTTGTCATTTCAGCACAAATCTAGTGCAACAAGTAATTTAATTAAATCTAACATAATATTCTCCTTCACTAATGGAAACAGCATTGTTTTAGCGCTGCAGTTCACCTCCACTCCCTGGGTTTGTTTAAAACGTGCAGCGTCTGATGAACGGAGCATTATTGGGAAAGTATCAGATGCAGATGAGGGCAGAAGCTGAACTCCTGGAAGGAGTGGGAAGGGGAGGGTTTGTATTAGTGGTACTTGTCATGTCTCCTGTAAATCACGCTCCTTTTTTCAGGTTGCCGGGTTGTTGTTGTTGTTTTGTCTCAAAATGCTGCGTGGCAGGGATGAATGGTGATGATGTTACATTATCATGTGGCTGTCGCTTTCACTCCTGCTGACTGCTCTGTGACAGGCCCACACACACGCATGCACGCCGTCACGCTCACACACGCACCCGACCCTGATTTATTAACTGCTGAAACCCTAGATGACGTGTGCCCACACAATCAATAGGGAGCCCGGCCACTGCCTGGTCCTCTCTGGGGTCATGTGATGTGGATGAGATGGGACACACACACATGTCCAAACTGCAGGGTTGCAGAGTGGATTGCATTACTTTATTGATGAGAAATGGATCCAGTCCAGCGTTAGCTGCTAGCTGCCAGTCAGGGACAGGAGGAATAAACTTTCATCATGGCTGTCAGAGGCATCACTGCTGTCTGGTTTCATTGTAAATCTTCCTAATTGTGACAGAATACTTCAACATCATTAATTAAACATGCTTTCATTTAAAAGCGCTCGCAGGGCACCAGGCTGGGCAATCAGGGTAGTGCGCCAACGTGCATATTTGTCCTGTGTGTGACTGGTTCACAACATCATGCGTATTTACGTGTGACTGGTACCTCGATTTCCCTTTTTACGAGTGGGTGGTATAATCGCAGTGTTTATTTCCAGCCCTGTTGTTTGCAAACAGGAGGCAGCGTTAAGTTTGGGCCGGAGCCAGCTCTTAAGGAAGTAAAACCGCTGAGATTAATTTAGTCAATAAACCAAACAAAGGGCTTATTCTTAGAATTCCATTCATTATTTAGCAAACAGCTTGAGAATTGTTTATGATTAAATTTTAATGCTTTTTGGTCAAAAGTGGCCCACATCTCAGAAAGGAAGGACATTTTTACCACAAAGAAAGGGAGAGAATGGAAAAGGGGGAGGAAGTGATAAAAAAAAATGGAAGGGGGGGTGGATTGTGTCCTTTCTTTGTTCAATTAAGTCTGTCGGTAATGATCAAGATGAGATGATGGCCATCTTCCTTTTATAGATACTAATCTGAGAGTGTCGGTGAAGTGGAGAATGGCAGAGTGGGATGGGCTTGATGCCTTTGTTGCTACAATGGACTGTAAAAAGTGTTTAAAAGGTTTTTTGTGTTATTGTGCTGCATGTGATTTATTGTAATAGAGGCCACTTTCCTCTGTCAGGTGATTACGTTAATGTATAGTCCATGGTTACAGAGTTCACAATGAGCACTCTGACTGGCATTGAGGTCTAATCGATTTCATTGCTATTACTGAACAGAAATAAATAAAGCTGATGGCTGTGGTTAGGGTAATTACGCCACAGCACAGTGAATTGTTTGATTTTCCTTATTAATTGTATTTATTTAATCCATTTCATGCTTTTAGTTGTGCACTTGTGGACTTGGAGGGAATGAATAAATCACTCTTTGGCTCATTAGATTCCCCCTCTGGTTGGGATGTGCCACTATTTTGTCAGAATCAAATTGAAGAGTGCTATAATTTCCCGCTGGTGTGATTCACATGAAAAATATCCACATATTCATCTACCGGCCTGTGTGCCCACACACACAAACACGCGCACACACGTGTGCCTGCTCCCCATCTGAACTCCTGACCTTTTCCAGCCGTCTGATAGCCATTGACATTTGCCTCTTGAGCGGAGCTTGCTCACGTGTTGGAGCTGATGGGAATGGATGATGTTGTTGCTGGAGGAGAAAAAGGAGGGAAGGAAAAACGGACTGAAGTGGGGTGGGGTGGGGTGGGGGGTGCAGGGCAGTGTGGGGGTGGATGAAAGGAGGAGGATGAGGGATAGGAAAGCTCCCCACGCGGCCCCTGGAATCCATCTGGACCCCACTCCCAGCAGAAAGGTCACAGGCCGCCTGAGCCTTATATCCTCCTTACAAAGGAGCTATCGCTCTGACCCGAGAGTCTTCAGCTGCAATATGGCTTCACTGCCCTGTCATTCCGCCTGTCATTTACCAGAAGCGTCTGCGGTCATCATGGAGGATACGTGCAGTAAGTTGTAGCCCAGTGATAGATGCAGGGATTAAACTGTGCATAAAATGGGCTGTGGCAGGCGGAGCTCCGTCTTTGTCCTTGAAGACAGTGGATGGAATGGAGGGCTGCTCCTGGTTCTCAGCTGCTCTGAGGAAAAGCGGGATGTCTGCTTCTTTACCGAGGGAGCCTTCTGGTGGCTGAAAGTGGGACGGCACGCTGAAGGCGAAACACCTGTGCGTTTAAAAACAGCAAACACGTGATTTAGTGTGATACAGTGTTGATCCAGCAAAGAGTTGGCCAAATCGTTTTCTTAGAATAGGAGATAAGATATGACATTTTTTATCACTCTGCTGGCAAAGTGATGTTTTATGGCTTTAACTTTTGAAAACACTAACATATTTCATGATGTTTGTCTCGTAGGATCAGCTACTAGAAGTCCAAACCCCTTTTTCAAACTCTTGCCTTTAAATATATGAATAGGGAGTCCACCTTAGAGTCTCACTTTTCAAAAGAACCCTCTTCTCTCCTCCGCAGTGCTCAGTATCCGTGGTGCGCAGGAGGAGGAGCCTCCAGATCCCCAGCTGATGAGACTGGACAACATGCTGCTGGCAGAGGGCGTGGCCGGGCCGGAGAAGGGTGGTGGGTCTGCAGCTGCGGCAGCTGCCGCCGCCGCCACGGGTGGCGTTGGTGCTGACAACTCAGCCGAACACTCTGACTATCGGGCGAAGCTGTCTCAGATCCGGCAAATCTACCACACAGAGCTGGAGAAATATGAACAGGTGGGGAGGCGGTCGTATTGTTTCATATTTTGCATTTGATCACGTCTGATATTCACCCTGGGTTATTTCATGCAAGCACATTGAGAAATCATGTGAATAATCATAATCACTTTGTTCTAAATAAACAAAAAAAATATGCCCCTTGTTGATGTGCCCATGAGCAAACCGGTTTTAAAAAGAATTGCCCTGCTGCCAAATCAAATACCTAAAAAATCTGTTTTGTTTTTTCTTATTAGTAAACTTTTTTTTTTTTATAAATGAATTTTAAACATTACATGTAGAACATTTTACACAACGTAAAACACATTTGCAAACAGAAAATGTGTCAATCCTTTAAACATAAATCTCAAGTTATGTCCAAATCCCCTCCCCACTCCCTAACTACTAAAAACCTTTAGGTGCTATAAGTGATTCTAAAAGCAATTGGGACACCATGCTTTTTTATTCAACTGCAAATTTCTTGAAGTAAAAACTTGATAAATATTACGATTTTATGAAGACTATTTATGAATCCATTATGTTCTAAAGATGAGATGTATTATTTTCACATGAAAATCTTTCAAATGCATTGCATTCGGGTCTATATTTGCTACTGATTATTCACATAGGCTGCTGGGAAATTTCTAGGCCACTTGATTTTGTAGATTCAGAAAGCCTTACAAATTGATGGGTAAGTAGTGAAGGGATTTGGACATAACCTTAATTTTAAAATACATAAATTCAAGATGCTTGATGTTTGAGAAGGTGAAAGGTCAAGTCTGTGATTTTTGTATTATTTATTAATATTTTTTATTATTAGTTTTTTTTTTAAGTCTGAGATTTGTATTTTTTTCATAGTATTTTCTGTTTTTGATTTAGTGAAAATCTAAAATGTATTTTTCTATTCTCTTTAACAACTGGGATGTTGGACTTCACTGTCAAATGCCATCCAATTTTTAGAATTTTTGGTTTAGACAGCATAAAATGTGCTTTTGGAAGTGTTAGGAATTGTATTTTTTAATTTAGTGTCACTTTCAATAAATAAATAAAAATTAAAAAATGTTATAATGCTGGTCACCTCTCAGAAGACTTGCTCTATAAAATGTTAACGCCCCCAAAATACATTTCAGAGTGTTTGGAGTGGGCTTGCTGGGTTGTAACAAGCTAAGCATGGAGAGATGCTATCTTGAGCAGGCGAGCAGCTATTGTATCAGTCACACTCCGGCTCTCTTTCAAACACTGTAACGTCTTGTCATTCCCTCGGAAGTCAAAGCGTTGTGGGTTTGTCATCTTCTCCAAGGAAGGCTAGTCATCGCTAACTGTCACAGTCAATATACACCTGAGCATTTTTGTGTCACCATGCAATGTACACCCCGTGCGTATGAGTGAGCAGTGTCTAGCGTGTGTGTGCGAGCTGAACGGCTGCTCAGTGCATCACTTTGACTGACGTAACCCTGGTGTTGACAAGCAACAGACACCTTGACTCTGAATGCAGTCATATCCAGTGACTGATTCAGACAGAGAGAGAAAGAGGTAGACGGAAAGATGGAGTGAAAAGAGAAGGAGACAGTTTAAACCTCTTGAACGTGAACAGGACTGAAAGCCTGCTGTCATTTTAGATTTCTCTTCACTTGTCACATTTTCTCTTCCATTGAAGACAAGTCTTTTTTTAATATTCAGAGCTCCGCGAGACTCGCTGCCTTCGCTGTATGATCACATTTGTTTGGCTTGAAACATCGCCCTGTCTTCTACTTTATTTCAGACTCCTTTTATTACCCTCAACGCTGCTGCTACTGTTAGGCTTGCAAGCATGCTTGTATTAAGCTGAGGCCCACCAGCGAGGGTGCCGCCTCGCCACAATCCAATTTCAGCCTCTTCCTCTGTCTGACGCCGTTGAGCTGGGGTGATGGTTATTCTTCTTATGAATCTTGTCTGTCTGTTCATCCAGGCGTGCAATGAGTTCACCACCCATGTGATGAACCTGCTGAGGGAGCAGTCTCGAACACGACCCATCTCGCCCAAAGAGATCGAGCGCATGGTCAGCATCATCCACCGCAAGTTCAGCTCCATCCAGATGCAGCTGAAACAGAGCACCTGCGAGGCCGTCATGATCCTGCGCTCACGCTTCCTTGATGCCAGGTGTGGTAATGTGACGGTGTTGTAATGGATTCCACTGTTTCAGGTGGCCATTCCTTTCCCAGATTCAATTTTTTTCTTTATCTTAATGCTTTAGGTTTGTCTGTTGGCTGAATTATTTCTCTAATTAACTCGTCTTTGTTTCCTTTTTGTTTTTTGTTTTTTTGTTTTCCAGACGAAAGAGGAGGAACTTCAACAAACAAGCAACAGAGATCCTAAACGAGTACTTTTACTCTCACCTCAGTAACCCGTATCCCAGCGAAGAGGCCAAAGAGGAGCTGGCCAAGAAATGTGGCATCACTGTGTCACAGGTAACCAAAACAAATTGAGGAAATCAGAAACTTCAATCAAGGCTGCTAAAGTCAACAGTTTCTAGTTACCTTTCAGATTAAGAGCACTTTTCCTAAAGAAATACAGTGTTCCCCCGCTTATTCGCGTTTGAATATTTACGGTTTCACAAATTCGCAAATTTTTTTTTTCTGTCATGTGGCGCCTGCGGTTCATCACAGAAGCTAGGACAACTTGTATGAGAAAGGCCGGTCGGCTTCCTTGCCAGCTGCTAAAGAATATTAAACAGCGAGCAACAGCTGGTTCCTGAATCACTATAACTGAAGTTTGTGCAGAAAACATCCTGATACGCTAGAGAGGATAAAAGCAAAGAATAATTATGATCAGGATGAATGAATGATGGATGTAAACAGCGTCTTCTGGAAGAAGTGACGCTCAAAACACGCTGCAGCCGGACTGATGTGCCGTGCCCGACGCTCAAATCGCGCTGCAGGAACTCTTGCACTAAACTGATGAAGGAGGAAGCATGGGCTCCTGCTGCTTTGAAGGCACAGAGTGACACTCCTAAAGTGCATTATAAAGTACACTACGGTAAAGTTAATTGCTCTGAATAAAAAAGAAAAATCTCTTTATGCTGAGCAAAATTCCAATGTTAATAATAATAATGGATTGGATTTATCTGCGCTTTTCAAGACACCCAAAGCGCTTACAATGTGTACATTATTCATTCAGTCCTCATTCATACTTGGTGATGGTAACTACTTTTGTAGCCACAGCTGCCCTGGGGCAGACTGACAGAGGCGTGGCTGCCAGTTCGCGCCTATGGCCCCTCTGACCATCACCGGGATCATTCATGCACATTCATACACCAGTGGAGGCCACACTGGAGGCAAGGAGGGTGAAGTGTCTTGCCCAAGGACACAATGACATTTTGGCTGGTGGGAGCGGAGAAATCGAACCGCCGCTCCTTCGATCATTGGACGACCCGCTCAACCACCTGAGCCACTGTCGCCCCTGTTCTTTAATAAATGTCTTACAAAGCATCAGAAATGTTTCAGTAGAGTTTTTGATGAGTAATGATCGGTCATTCTTCGGTTGTGGGGGTTCCCCATATTCGCTGATTCTGTGTATTCGTGGATGTCCCTGGTTCCTAGCCCCCGCAAATGCGGAGGGAATAATGTATATAAGCGAATGAACTTTAAAACCCCTTTTGTATTGACAAACGTGTGTTTGGGGGGTCTGGAGAGATGAACAACTTTGACGTAAGACCATTATGTCACTTTGGGTCAAAAACGTTTCTTTTACTTATATATATATTAGTTTTATATTGAGTTCTTGACATCGCAGTAGTAAAGATAATGATAAACATCAATTTCAATAAACTCATTTTAGTAGAATATTTGTGCTGTGTTTTAATGAATGCACCACAATGTTTGGTTATCTTTTCCTGGAAACATTTTTAGCTCCCCAAAAGCAGCTCAGGTCAGTAAACAGCAGATGAAGCCACATAAACATTCACCTGTCATCATACCCTTTTCAATGACAGCAGGAACCGTTGAAGAATTGTCAGAATGTTTGATCGTGCAGTTGTAAATATTGTTCTAATTGAGCTCACTGCTGTCTTCACAGGTATCAAACTGGTTTGGGAACAAGAGAATCCGATACAAGAAAAACATAGGCAAGTTTCAGGAAGAGGCCAACATGTATGCGGCAAGGACCGCAGTCAATGCAACCAGTGTGTCGGCTCACGGCAGCCAGGCCAACTCCCCATCAACTCCCAATTCAGCAGGTTAGCGTTAAAATTAGGTTTCCGAATGGGGAAATTCTGCCCTTTTTTATTTATTTATTTTTTATATACCGTATTTTTTGGAGTATAAGTTCCAGTCTTTTTGCATAGTTTGGGGGGAGGTGACCTATTCTAAGGTGCGATTTATGTGGGATTTAAAAAAATAAATACACTCACTCATGTGTTTGTATTTTCCCACAAACAATCACTAGAGGGCATGGTAGGTGTGTGTATTAGTATTTGCTACACTTTTCAACGCAGAAGAAGCACCATGCACTCTCGGCGGAGTTGTTCTACCCAAACGATGAAGAATTTAATGGATTTTGTGATGTTAAATTATATAAAGAGTTTAGTTGCAAGTCTTTATGTTATCGCCAACCTAATAATTGCTCATATGTTGCGCTAATATATACTAGATATATATATCTTTCATGAAGCTAAATACGGTTATGATAGGGAAGTGTGCATATTCATCACATATTCAGTTTATAATTGTTAATAATTTGCCTTTCATAATAAATCATCCATTCTTGGTCCCATATTTTGTTAAAAGAAATTCTTCCAAAAGTGCAGCTTGTATGATGAGCCTATATGATTTTTTTCTTCTTTATTATGTATTTTTTGCATTTTCTGCAACTTAATGTCCAAAAAATACGGTATCTCAAGATATTTTTTTTTATAAAAACAGTGCAGATTTATGTGCACGGTCATGTTCTCACACGTGAACGACTATTTCAGAATTCAGTCTCTGGTAGTGCTTTATTTAGACCCACAGAACGCCCCTTTTTTTCTATTCAATTCAAAGATTCACCGTTTGCTTTCGAGCTGTCCTTGATCCATTTCTTTGCGCCCTCTTTTGCCATTTCCCTCTCTCTCTCCCTCTCTGCCTCTCTTTCATTTTCTTTTTCCCCCTCTCTGTTATTGACCTCTTGGTCTTGCGGACGTTAATTTTTCCTGCCTCTTGTCCGGTTGACCTCATGGATGCCATTAAGCTGCTGGGAGGGCAAGCAAAGTCTTCTGTCATATAGAGACTTTGCAACTGTATTGGATTAGGACCGGGTGTTGAAATCAAGTTATGCGATGGTCTCTTTACATCTGGGGAGCTGGGGTCCATTAAAGGACGAAGACAATTCTTTGGGTCTTCCTGCACATCAATTACTGCTTCCTTAATGAAACACTAGCAACAGAGAGGTTTAGCGGCAGCATAATCCATCGCTCTTCTTTTAACTTAAGCAGTTTGCAATGGAAATATGTCTGATGTTCTAAATGTATTTTTTTTCTTTGGCGTTCTCTTATGTACTCATGTGCAAGTCTGTAAGAAAAGCTTTAAGACGATGCCTGCCGGCCTATCAGACTAACCCACTTAATGCACTTTTGCTCGTGCATGATCATTTTAACTCCTCTGTCCCTTTTCTTCTCTCTGTCCCTTATCTTCTTTCTTCTAATCTTTGTCCTGCTCTCCATCTTCTTCTCTGCTTCTGTGTATTCTCAGGTTCTGCTGGCTCTTTTAACATGTCAAACTCCGGAGACTTGTTCATGAGTGTGCAGTCCCTCAATGGGGACTCATACCAAGGGGGGCAGGTTGGGGCCAACATACAATCCCAGGTAGGCGCCTCTGCAAGACTAGCGTGAATACGTGACAGAAACTGGAGAAAAGTCTTGATCCCTGTACCGCTGACCGGTCCAGCACTTTGGAAGTCCACATGAACTTGACCTACACAATGAACTAGAGGTTAGACTTAGCCTGAAGCTTTGCATTAATGCAGAAACCATTGTCATGCCACATTTGAATAGACGACTGCAGACAGTTTTGGAAACGTTGCAACGCTCATCAACACTCCTGACAAGAGGTCACATAGCCACTGGTGCACTGTGGCTCTCTGACCTTGCCCCAGTAGACGGTTAAGACCAACGCTGCGTTACAACTCTCACCACAGATTAAGATATCACCACCAACGGTGGTTTCCTTTTTTATGGTTTTGATGCTATCAGCATCATTTTAATCTCACCATCTCAACTTTTCATATCAGATTAGTTCAGCCAAGGCTTTAGTTTTGGTGGGAAGACCTCTCATAGTGTGATTTGGAGAAACAAAGAGGTTACAAAACAGAACCGTCTCAAACTTGTAAAATTTATAAATAAGAAGCAACAAAATCCGTCAAAGTATTAAAGTAACCAAAGGAACTTTGGATAAATAGGGAACAAAGTCATGAGCATAGTAATAGTTTGATTAATAAAAAAATGTCATTTAACAATAATTTAACTTGTTATTTATTTTAGTTATAGAGCCAAACAATACCAACAGGACTCTGTAGTTAAAGGGAGCTGCAAGTATTCTGTTTGGTTGCATAATTTTAGCTGCAACTTGATTTATTGTTAGTTTTTATCTGAAATGTTTTCTGTGTTTTGTGCTTTGCCTTTTACTGTTCCACTATCAAGCTTGTATTAGCAGCCAAATCATTCTTATTCGCTGTTTGTAACCTTTTCCTGTTTGTGATACCCTTTTCCTATCAGACTGACCTTTCCTTGCTGTCTTTGTTATCCAGAGCTTTTGTCTGACCAGGCCTTTTGTCTGTGTCCCTCCTGTTCCAGGTGGATACCCTTCGCCATGTTATCAGCCAGACCGGCGGATACAGTGACAGCCTCGCAGCCAGCCAGATGTACAGTCCACAGGGCATCAACGTAAGACCTGTAAACAATCTCCTGCTCTTTTTCTAACATTTGTTTATATTCTTTGCTTGAAAATAAATCCCTGGTTGAAGGTTTTGTGTATTGCCATTGAAGTCTGTGTGCACGTTGAGATAATGCTTGGCCGCTGTTCAGCTAGTGCCCCCCCCCTGCTCCACTCATGCCCTATGTGGTAGCCAATGAAGCAGCTACCAGGCTGAGTACAAGCTTGATGTGCTCCTAGCCTGTCGGAGGGTATTAGCATTAGTGAGGCACCTCGACGGCAACAAGGACACAGGTGTCACCCTCCCTCACCGTGCTGCTCTCTCTTCGGCACAACCCGGAAAGTCCTCCTCAAAGACCAGCTCCTCAGAAAGATTCTCCCAGTTTCGAATTCTTATGAAAACTCCTTATCGAGCCCTCTCAAAGGCCCGACCAGTTGCCTCGGTCTCCTTTCAGGGCTTGTTGGGCGGGACTGGTGACACTTGAGGCGGTGTGTTAGTATGTAGATCCACAGCGACAGGCTGTGCCGGGCTGAGCAGAATCAATACGACAGTCACAGGGACACAAAGAGTTGGGCTTTGGGCTAGCAGTCCAAGCACATTGGTCAGATCAGTCATCCACAGGAACAGCAGCACTGACAGCGAAGCCTGGAACTCCCCTCCTGCTAAAATAAGACAAACAATGCCTTCAGTTGGTTCTACAATGCAACAGGCTCGATTAAAAGTTTTGTCAAATACAAAATGCATTGGTTTAGACAAAAGTAAGTGGAAAAATCTTTTTTATGAATATTTAAACAGTTTTTTGAGAATTTGAGAATTGATTTTGCTTATTTGAAGACCCACTATAATCATCTTTTTATCAATTATCAAAGCGTTCAGGGTGTTTTTTTATTCATGTGTTTGTCGTTTTTAGTTAATATTGGGAAAAAACTGTCATGTTTTGGACATATTTTCTGCAGAGTAATGCTTTAGAAGTCTGCCTCTGAGTTGTGGGTGGGACCGTTGACGCCCCCAACCCTTAGTTTACACACTCTCCCTCTAGCTTACAGCCCCATAAAAATGGCAAGCTATCCAGTCGTACAGTTTTGAGCTTGACGCCAGCTCGGGCGAGGAAAACGAAGGTGTACATGGATCTATTTGTCTGCAAGTGGAGGCATCAAAATGGAGTGAAGCAGAGAATTTGTGGCCTGCCCAGCGTAGATCCTATGTCACCAATAAGTTCTGTTTTCAAACAGCATGTTTTTATGCTCTGATTGATCACAATTTGAATAAAGAATTACTCAGAAATGCAGTTTTATCAGTAATTTTCTTTAAATAAGCCCTCCATCATCAGAAAAAAACAAAATATTTAATCGGAGGGGGTCTTTAAAAATGATTTTAGCTACAGGTCATTTCAGAGTGTCAGTTTCATTATGCCTTCTTTGGAACATAGTGAGTGACAGCTTTGTATAATTGTTGGTTTTTGTTTTATTTTTCTATGAATAAAAATTTGCACTAAAATACTGTCAAAACTTGATGTGAGGGTTCTGTTTGTGTTTTGCATTGCAAACACACTGGTAATTAAATTTTATGAGATTCAAGCCTCAAATTAAAAAGGCAACATTTAAATTTGGATTTATGTGTCAGGCTAATAAAGTGCAGTCTAATAGTTATGTTTTACCTGGAGAAAATGTTAAAGAAATCTAGAAAGAAAAAGAAAAGAAAAGAAAAGAGGCACAAATGTGTGGTTTTTACTAAATCTTGTGAATGAAGTTTAGTATTTATGGAGCCCAAATTACATTTCTGTCTGTGAGAAATACTCACTGAGCATTTGTGGTTCACCTCTTCTCCTTGAACAGCAATTACTCCCCTTAAATTGCTGGTGGGTCTCTCTTAGAGAGCGAAAATGTATTTTTTTTTTCCTTTTCTTTCTTATTCTTTTTTGCTACTGACTGAGATGACAGACAGTCTTTACGCAAAATAACAGGGTTAGGAAATAAGAGGCTGCCAAAGCAGATTCCCAGCACTCACTAATAGCATGGAAATTGCAATTAATGTCCTAAATGGTCTTTAGCCGACCTTTTATCGTGATTTGAGATGGTTTCCACTTTAAATAGCTTTTTATTTTGATAATGTATTCTTTTTATAAACCATCTCTGGGGTATATTCTAGAATAAATCAAAGCTTTGTGAGCTCCGTGCTTCATCTCCTTTGTTAATTTCACATTATGTCAGCTGTGAGGAAAGAACAATGAAAGGAAAGGAAGAAAATAGCCTTTATGTCTTTCAATGTTTTAGCGCCATGTCATCGTTTTTTTTGCTCGTTTTTTTTTTTTTAATAGCGTCAACAATGATTAGAAAGCCTTTGAAAGGCAGTTTGAGTGAACGATTTTCCCTGTTTAGAACTTATAGGTACACAGAAAAATAATCTATTTTTTTCTGAAGCTGGGGATGTTTTTTGAGCTTTTTTCAGTCAAAAGCCGTGCGCATAACCATGGTGTCGGCACAGAACCTCCTTTCTAATTTATTTTACTGAGTGCTGTTGCTAAAATTGCTTTTTTATACCCGAAAGCTTGGCTGGAATTCACCGGCATGAAAATAAATGAATGCATTTCTATCATTTCAAAGTTAACCAAATGAAACACTACCCCAGACAGGTATTTGAACCGGTGACAGAATATTTTATAAGTTCATTTTTAGCCTCCCTAACAGTTATTCTCGTCAATTAGAAAGAAATAATCGTTAAGCAGATCATCTGTTAGATCATCATTTGTCTGTAGTTTCTGGTCACCAAATGCCCGTCTGCCTCCATCCTCATCCTAACAGAGCTGGTAACTAACACCTCTCCAATGATTGTGGAAAATCACTCTCCTTATTATTCGTCACACTACCTGGCATTTGCGGAAAAAGCTTTTGTCCATCGGTGCAGAAAGCAATCCTCCGGGTGGTGTCTCAACAAAAAATGACGGATAATGATCAATTCAAGATACATGCATTTTGAATATTTGTTCCTAAAGTTATTGCAAGTTTTAATCATGTTCAACCGTGCAATAAATCTCTTCAAATATTCTCAGAGCAATCTCAAATTTGACTTGATAGTTTCTATTTAGTTTTGCAAAAATCAGTGCTGTGAGGGATCAAATGCCTTAAAACAGAGCTTTATAGTTACAGTATATGGAATATACGGAGTATATTGAATTGTGCATGAAATCTGCTCAACAAATGAACTTTCCTTGCCTTATGACTGAGAGAAAAAAAGGGGATGGGAGACTTCATTCTGTCTCTAGCCTGCTAAAATGGAAAACTGCTCTTCTTCTTCTGGATGCTAGAAATTTTGTTCATGACAAAAATAAAATCTTGTGTAGACAAACACTCACTGTAGGCTAATCTGACTGTGCTCAGTCCAGTTGTGCAGAGAATGAACAAAAAGAGTTTTTTTTGCACGAATTGTTGCACCTTGAGAGAAAAAATGTTGGTTGTTTCCACAACAAAAATCAATTTTCTCACCTTAAATTATCTGCTGGTTCATTGTTAAAACCTTTTTTTTTACTCCTTTTTGCCTTGTCGTGGTCCTTTTTTTGTTTAAACCTTTAATCCACTTTAGCTTTACATACATTTAACCTAAAAACTTGCAGGAATCAAAGAAAATCAGGACGAATGTCAATAGGCAGCAGCAACCTGCCTATCTGGTCAATCATGTACCAGATTTATACCCCACATTCATTAGCTTTGTTATTCAATTTACATGACCAGAAGGTTTTGTTAATTTTTGAAATATCTGAAAGGTTTTTGCCTTTCTGAACCCTACACTTGTATGTAATGTACGCATTTTATTTGTTACGATGTCTGAAGTATGTCTGCTTGCTGTAATACACTAAAGCAATCTGCTTTTGTTAGCTTATGTCAAACCCAGCTTTACTTGAAGCTCGTCTCTTAAAAGAAGGAAAGAATTTGAATTTCTACATGTAGATTTTGACATTTTTCCTGTCTGTGTTTTGATGATTGAATCGTCTTCTTGTGTTTTGCTGCAGACAAACGGCGGCTGGCAAGATGCTCCGACTCCTTCATCAGTGACATCGCCCACAGAAGGACCCGGAAGCGTTCATTCAGATACTTCCAATTGAATATGTACATCTCTACTCCTTACCCACAGAAAAACAAAAACAAACAACAACAAAAAACAAAGAAAAAAAAAGACCAAGGACTGATGTCGCATTTAAAGGAATTCGCTGCTCTACAGTTGGGCGAAGTCCTGTGAAATCCTAACCAGAAAAAATGAAATTCTGTTTCTCTGCTTCTAAAGTCGGACTTTTGGGATACAAATGAGAAGTTTCACAGTAAAAAGTCAAAATAAATTGCAATTATTCAAGACTTTGTACAGATTTCACATTATAATCAGAGGGCTGGGGTTACTTATTCACTCATTACGATGAAATGAAATGTTAAACGAATAAAGTCATTGGTTTTAACTGAAAATACTTCATTCTACCTCTCAGCCACTAAGAAGAGTAGAAAAAAATCGTCAGTGACCATTATCTGTTTTTTGTAAAAATTGAACTTTTGTCTTTGCAAGCAAGAGGCACATCTTCTTACTTACATTTTGTTGTCTCTCACCTATTCTATGGTACGCCATTTAGACTTAAATATTGCTCAGTTGTTTACAATGTGTGCTTGATAAAAGTATGTCCATCTTCCCCCCCGTCTCCGACAAGTCAAAACTGAGTTCTGTTTGGAGATTTTGCCTCTAAGGTAAACCTGTGAAGTATGTTATCTGTAAAACAATAAATAAATACTTGTCATCAAATAAGACAAGCTTGACATCATTCATTAAGAGGCAAAAGATATCGAGTTGTTTTCCATAATGTTGGCTCGGCTTCCTTTTATCCTACCGGTAGAAAGGCAGTTGCAGGAAAAAGCTGATTAACTGACATAATTTTGTCAAACTGTGGGTCTGGACAGGTGTTCATTTTCTTCATTATCTCTTCAAAGGACTGTGACAGTGCCAAAACGCTCTTGCAACCAAAACAAGACAGTTTCATTTAGTCGAAAATTGATTCTTCATCAGCGTCCGCTTCATCCTGATTAGGGTCAACCCCAGCTTTCATAGGGCAAGCCTGACCCAGTCGCCCATTTATCACAGGGCCACAAACAAAGTCCTAAGGGGCAAGTTAGAGTCTTTATTAAAAAAACAAAAAATCCCCCCTACTCTTTATTTCTCTGTTCACCCCTGTGAGCTTCTTTTGCAAAGAGGTGATCCGGCAGTCAAGAATTTCTGTTTGACAGAAAAGATTCTCAAAAGGAATATTTCTCTCAACGCAGAGGCAAGTTGGTCAAGGATGTCTGTAATTGAGTTTCCAACATATAAAGCCACAATTCACGTAAACAGGAAAGTCATTACAGTAATTGAGTCTTACTTGCTCACACAGAGGACTCTCGATCCTGAACCTGCAGCAGGTCTAGAGGTCTCTCGGAGCTTAAAGCTGGTCTTCGGTGTGAAGGTGGCCAGTTTCTGCAGACGATGCCCTCTGCGTTTGTTTAATCTCCCTCCTACAGAGCATATACCCAAACATAGAGTAAACGGAGACCAGTTTGGGTTTGAACCTGGATCTTCAGGCTGGTGTCATGAACAAAATTTAACTGCAGCGCTTACGACTGGACAAGATTTTTTTGTGAAATGAATTGATGTGCAGTCCAACCTTGTTTATAGTTCTTTTCTTTCCACATTGTTGTTTAATTGTTTTTGGGTTTGGTTATTTTTATTTTGAATGCGTAATGTATGCTCCTTTTTCTTTTCCCCGCTGTTCTTGTGAATTTGCTCCTGAGCTTTTAACATGTGTTTTGTGCACCCTTGTGCTTCACTTGCTTTGTTGGAAAGATTTCTCGACATATTAAAATTATATATAATACATTGCTCTTTTCATTATTATTAGTATGGGGTTTCTGAGGAAGTATTACTAATTTGGTCACAGACAGACATCAGAATCTGTCAGTTGGGTCAGCTCAAATTAGTTTTGCTTTAATAGAATAAAACACAAAACACCGGTTATTTTCTTGTTTATTTTTATTTCCAACATTAAAAATAAAGAGATACGACAATAACAATTACAAAACATAGATAAATCAAACTTATTTCAAATATCAAGTCAAATTGATAGTTGAAAATAAATGACGGAGTTTAGAAGATAGTGGTTTTTGTTTTTGCACAAAAAAGCTGTATTTTATTGTAAGTAGTATTTTTTACCAAATTTTTCTCAATTAATTATATTTTTAGGTTTATCTTTAAACACGTTTTTGATACATCAGAATTAAATAACTTACATCATCAAATTCTTCCAAACTTATTTAATTATCTAAATTTTCTGCCATTTTATTTTAGTTTTAGCAAAAAGATCAACTTTACTGGAAGTTGCATTTGCCTATTTGTTGATACCATTTCACATTTTAACCCTTGTTTTTTAGATATCATTGAAATAAAATGACTTTTGACGTCAAATTCTTCAAAAATAATTAAATTAGTTTTTATTTTTCTGTCATTTTGCAGTGCAAACCTCATCAAGCCTTCCTCTTCAATACAAACTTCAAAAGTTTTATCTTTTAGTTCTATCTCATTCTTTAAATAATGTCTTCCTGTCCAGGGTAAAAAAGAGATCAGGCACGACAATTTAGTACAGAGGAATTTTTCAACAAGCTTTATTTAAAAACCCAAACAACTGTATTTGACCGTTTCTTTAAACAAACTTTTTCAAATTGGCAACTCTATTTGTTTTGACCATTGAAACATTTTAACTCCTTGATACCTGAATTTGTCTACAGTGATAAAAACAAAATCCACTTACATTTTGGTTTTTAAGTAGAATCTGTTTGATGTACAGTATATTATCCTCAATGGGTGTTAAGGGGTTAGCCCAGGTTTTTAATATCAATGAATAAGATGAGTTTGGGTTAGGATGAGTTTTTTTGCTTCACGGTTTAACAGGCAACCAGCAGATTTTTCAACGAACTTTATTCAAAAAGTTGCATTTGTTCATTGACTTTTATTCTGCGATAGATTTGCCACCTCTGCCCGTTTTTAGATAAATTATAATTCAAAAAAACTGTTTTATAATCAAATTAAATTTATCTCAACATAAAGCAAGGGGGGGGGGGGGGGGGTTAGAGGACAGCTCACCAGTTTGATTTCAATAACATCTGAATGATAACTGACCCCATTAAAATGCACCACATGACTTAACCCATAACTGACACTTAATCAATAATTGAAAACGCCAAAGCTTTATTCCACTGCCGGGTTTTAGAGGCACCTCTGTTACTATACAGACACTTAATATATTAAATGAGTGATGAAATCATAATATTACATCTGCATTTCAGAGAAAAATGGGCTCCCGAGTGCTGGAATGGGTTTGAGGTGAAGGACTCTTGTCAGGTTAAGTACCAGAGGCGCATTTAACAGGACAAAGGAATTCACATTTTCAAAAATGGACTGTTTCAACTTGGCCATCGGCGAGTCCTGACCTGCATCCCACTATCACCTTTCAAGACAGCTTAAATCTGCCTCCATAAAAAAAAAAAAAAAAAAAAAAAAAAACTCCTGGGAAGTTTAAAAACACAAACATAAAAAGGAGGAATGGCAGCAAAGTACTTCTGTTTTTTTCTCTCATAGAAATCTTCTTTTACAAGGATTTATTTCAGTTACCAAAATAAAAGCCTTATGATTCACAACTTTTACCATGTCCAGGTGGCCCAGGTCCATAAACACATTTCCACAGAGCAAGGCTTATGTAATGCTGGCTTGCTGCATATAGAAATGCCAAGAATGTTCAATATATTTAGGTCACATTATTCTTTGTTTTGCTGTCTGCCAGCATTGATATCAAAATCTGATAGAGGAGAAGGAAGGAGATATCTTCTATTCCAATTCTGCACACAACACTCCTGACATTATCTCATTGGACAGTTGCATGTCTGACAGAATTACTTTCATAGCAAGTGAATATTCATAATTGGCCAAACAACAGGAGCGAGGGTGTAAGGGAGCAGTTGGCGGTAAAGTCTGCAGACGGTCACAGGCCTTGACTGCTGAGCGAGTGTGAAATGCCAAAGCCAGACTGCTCCCATGCACCCCGAGGGCAGCGGAGGAACCGGCCGGCTCTCGCCAGCAGAGAGGGAATCAAAAACAATCTGACAGGACTTCGTCCAGAAACATCTTCTGGCTTGTGCAGCAGCTCTGCTGTGCCGTAAATGAGCCTGATTGTTCCTGTGTCAAGCCTGCAGCTTCATTCCTGCAACAGAAAGTCAACCTATAAAGAGAGTGCTAGCCTTTGATGGCACGTTTCCTTTTGAGATTTTATCCTGTGTTGGGGCTTTAACACATCTCTGTTCCTTTGAGGTGGTGATGACAGTCCGCAGTGATGATTGGAATCTAATGTTGCTGTTGACATCTGCATCCCCAGCTGTCATTGCAACGCTGTTTAAATTACAGTTGCCGTGGAGGGGCAAGGGTGGGTGGCCCAGACACCTTGTCTCCCCTTTTCAACAGAGGCCGGCAGACTGCTCTAATCTGTAATGACACAACAGCCTAGACCCTGCTGCTACTGCTGCTGCTGCTGCTGCTGGACATGCTGCCCACACAGGTCCCTGGGTGGTTCGTCCACAATTCACTTATTCACACACTGTCACACTGAAGCAGACCACATTTTGCCCTGTTCTTGCATAAAAACAGGGCTTGCAACATGCTTTTTTTGTTTGCCTCGCAGAATTACACAATAGCTTTTGACCAAATGTGACAATTCTGGGATTTTTAAATTACACAACAAAAGAAACAATGTCCCCTCATTCGAAAAAAAGTGGGAAAGAAAAGAAAAATAATTTGTCTTTTTTTCTCCCACTAGATGGTGATGTTCAACACAAAGATGTGAGTTAGTTAGAGACAATTTGGAGATCTGAGTGGGCAGAATTTCCTTCTGGGGGACAAAATGACCTAAATCATGTCAAACAAATCTCAAAGTTAAAAAGCAACTTAATATCAATGATTTTTTACTAATTAAATGCGGCCTGTGGTGTTTTGATTTACTGCTCCCAGAAGCGCTTAACAAAGTAGTTATTTAGTGAGTCTCTTGGTGTTCTGGCTTTGCAAAGAACACCATCACACTGCACAGTGTGATGCAACTGCTAATGTTAAAGAATTGCATAATTATTTTTACTTAAAGATCCAGATTTTGATTGATTTGATGTACCATTTTGCATCTTCTTTTCAATGGGCACATTTATGAATAGCCCTTCTTTTTACATGCTGATGTGAATATTTTTAGTTTACATATATATATATATATTATCTATAGATAGATAGATAGCTAGATAGCTAGATAGATAGATAGATAGATAGATAGATAGATAGATAGATAGATAGATAGATAGATAGATAGATAGATAGATAGATAGATAGATAGATAGATAGATAGATAGATAGATAGATAGATAGATAGATAGATAGATAGATAGATAGATAGATAGATAGATAGATAGATAGATAGATATGTATATGCTTCCAAAGATGCGACACAAATAACTCAATCAAGAAAAAAAAAAGAAGTGTCTATCCAACACCACAATAGCAATGGCCGGTAGATGAACATTTTAGACACTGTCTGTCTTTATCACACTTTTATATTCAAAATGTCCATTATTATGGAACAATTTTGAAGACTTATGTCAAATTGAGAGCATCAAACCTGCTCAACACTGTAAAGATGATTCTATAAATGTATTTGTTTAAAAAGAACAGATTATTTATTTTTTTAAAAAAGAATCAATATTTACGTATTTTAAGTGAATATTAAATCCTAAAAAAATTCAGATGCAGATTTAAAAAAAAACTCTTTGCAGATATGATGAAGACATGGCATTCAAATAATAATAACAGGGGCACATTTTATAAATTACATGATAAGAATTTAGTGCAATAACTGTTATTTTTTCTTTTTCTATTTTTAGAAAGAAATGTTTTTATTGTATTAAGATAAGAAAGCGTGTTCTCTTGACTCGGCCGCAGAGCCTTCAGAACCCGGCCTCCATTCTGAGGAATTGTGGTGTCACAGCGCCCCTGGTGGCCACATGTGACACTGCAGAGGGGCAGGGACTCCCGGATGGTTTCACAATAGTGCTCCACATTCCCCCGCGCAGATCCTCCTCCCGGCCGGGTCAAACCCCTCCACACAGACTCGCAGCACTTTGGATGAAACGAGAACAGTTTTTTTTTTCTTCAAAATGGCTGAAGTTTCTGTCCGGGCCGAGAGCAAAAGCGAGGGCATTGTGGTAATTTAACGAGAGGAAACGAAGAAGTGAATGAACACGTTTGCGCAGTTTTGCAGGGGGTGGCGCCACGTGTAGAAGTTTGCACCTTTAAAAAAAATAATAATAATTTAAACACATGCAAAGATGCAGACTGAAGATCTAATGTTTTCTGTTGCGTTTCCTCTCAGATTCACGACGACTGGCCGGGTTACAGCCTGGACCTCTTCAGCTACCCGGCGCATTACTACGGAGACTTGGACTGCGTCATCATCCCGCATGGCGTCATCATGGATAGGTACAAAACTCTGGAGGCCTGTCAGATGACCTCCAGGATGTTTGGCCTTCTGTGAGGTTACATCAAAGCTCCATGTGTCTTCCAAAGATTATAAAGGATGCCATCTTAATTCCTGTGTAGTAATATGCAACAAAAGTAAAGTTTGTTTTATGTAGATCACCTTTACAATAATCCTTAAAACTGTTGTAGATTTTCTTTTTCCATAGCATAATGCAGCATTTAAAATGAACATGCATGTGTGGGATGTTTTTTTAAAGGTCTCCAAGCAAGAGTCATTTGCAAATTTCAGAGCAGTTTAGCTCTGCCAGACAAGTTTGAAGTTTGACGGGAACAGCTCTGCTTCTTATTCCGCAAACACATGTTCCTTACTAATGTGGCACCAATTCCAAAAGAAATAAACTGCTTTTCCAACAGTTTAAACAACCACTCCAAAAAAAGTGTTTTTAACATGTTCAATAGCATTTTTCTCCTGACGGAAGATAAGAAAAGTAAGCTTAAAATTACATTTCTGAGTATTTCTTTATTCAAATCGTTGTGAATCAGGAGTAGACAAAAATGCAGTTGGAAAAAGCTTGTAGGTGTGACGTAGGGCCCATAACAGCAAGCCACAAGTTCACAAACTTCCGCTCCATTCTAAAGCATCCACTTGAAGACAAATAGATCCATGCACGTCTTTGTTTTCCTGGTCTGAGCTGGAATCTGGTTCAAAAACTGCACGGCTGAATAGCTGCAATATTGCTCTGCATTTCTGTTGGACTGAAATTGTAAGGATGGGGTTGTGAGCCAGCGGAAGAGAGTGTAAACAAAACAAAAGGGGTGGTGGGAAAAGGGTACGCCTGCTTTGTGCCAATGGTCACTCAGTAAACTACTGCTGCTCTGCAGAAACTATGTCCTAGATAACGAAAGAAGTTTTTTGGATTGTGGCAAAAAACGGCATAATTATAATAAAACAAACAAACAAGGGAACACTTTGAAAATAGACCAACGGGTGATCAGAATGGAACTTTAAGGTTTTTTGGCTTTTAAAACAAAGAAATCTGTACAAGTTAACTCACTTTGTGTGTTTAGAAATAACCGGCTTGAATTCAGGACTGAGAAAGAACAGTAAATCTAAAAGTATAGTAACTTATTTAAAAAATCTAAGCACATAAGTTGATTTCTAACATAAAAACTGCTATTAAAAAGCATTTTTAGATTAGATTCCTCACTTTTCGCCACTCCATCCTCATTTTAGCTACACACCTTTGCAAAAGGTTAAAAAAAAACATACACTTGAGGTCTGTTTGATTTGATTTGATTTGAATTTGATTTGATTTGATTTTAAATAGTTTATTTCAAGCAATCAAATAGGAATAATACACAAAAACAATACAATCATCAGTTATACATTCATACAATAACTAATAAAACTTAGAATCTATAGGTCTATTTTATGAAGGATACTTGTGTATAAGTATATCAAGTATAATGTTGAGTATGTAGAAAGTATATTAACTGAATACTTTACTGACTAAATTTGAAAGTTTTAATCACACAATAATTGAAATATAGAAGAACCACTTTTTAAGTTCCAATTTTAGTATAGACTACAATTTTTTAACAGGAATTACAATCTACAATCTACCAAATATGTTTAACTTCTTTGTGTAAAAAAAGAAATACTATATAAATCAAAGTATGTCAAACAAACTTCAAGAGATGCTAATGTTTAATTTGTCTGCCATGCACAAACCTCATCTTAACTGCTACAGATGAGTTTTTTTTTCAATTGTGAGTCACATTTTGTGAAAAACTTTTTACAATAATGAGGAAATGTACAACAAAACAAGTAGATTTATTACTATTAGGAATTTTAGTGAAACTCTTTATTAATGGAATCATTATGTCTCCATTATGTTTTCTTAAACAATAAAATATCCAAAGAGCAAATGGTTATATAACAAAATAGTCTCAGTTCCTAAAACTTGATTTGATTATTTTTCCCCTCTCACAATCTGTTTTCCCATAGATTTGTTTGTTCTGCCTGCATAAACCAAATTACATAAACTATTGTGATGTACACTACTTCATAAAGCGCAAAAATGTGTTAAAAAATATAGAATTTTTTTTCATTTCTATTCCAAAAGAAATTGGAATTTGAAAAGCAAAAAACCTTTTTAAAAGGCTCTAAAGCAGGTTGATGTCATATTGTTATGAAATACGCTGGCCAGCTTTGGGAACTCCTGCTGCAGAGCCTCTTTGTTGTGCCGTTTCAAGGACGGAGCGCCTGGCTCGGAACATCATGGATGACCTGGGCGACCATGACATTGTGGTCCTGTGCGTGCTGAAAGGAGGTTACCAGTTCTGCGCCGACCTGGTGGACAGGATCAAAGCTCTCAGCTGCAACTCCGACCACACAATTCCCATGAGAGTTCACTTCATCCGCCTGAAGAGTTACCTGGTGAGCCTTCATCCTGCTGCAGGGCAGGAAGTGATGATGTTGACACCCAATGATCATGGGTTAAAAATGTGTGGGAGTGGCCTGCCGCTTTTCACGCATGTGGTTATCATCCATGGTGACTGTGAATCCCATGACCTAGTCAGATGACTGTAGTGTTATAGATACTACAAGGATATTTTTATACATTTTAACCTTGAATGAGTTGTTTTCCTGTGGAGGAGGAAACAGTATTACGTAAGATTTTAGATGCAACATTTTTTTAAGTATACAAAGGCATTTGTTGTCTTTTTCTTTTCTTTTTTTGCTGATGTTTTTGCAAGACTTCCTGAAATAAACATATTTTTCTTCCCAGAATGACCAGTCAACTGAAGATCTTCACATTCTTGGAGCAGAAGATCTGTCTTTTTTATCTGGGAAGGTAATTTTTTTTTTTATATATATATTAATGAGAAAGTATATAACATTTATTTGAAGCAGACTACCATGAGCTCCACAGTAATATATAGCCAGAGATCCCGGCTGACACATCTGTCTCTAGAGGGCAGTCTTCTCTACAATCTGCCACGTCCTTTAACCTGTAGAAATTTGCTGCTCTAACAGCAGGACCCGCATACCATCTGCACTAATGGCATTATTTATAGCTTTATTCCAGTTTATCAGTCAGTGGATGGTGGATGAAGCGGGCCACAGCGGGGAACGTGCTGCACTTTTGTTGCTTGTCTTGTTATCGTGTCATCAGAGTGTGTGTCTATAAGAGCCGGCTGTTTACTAAGCACAAGGCAAGAGGGCATTATCTCCACAAGTGTGCCATTGAAACACTACAGTCTGATCATCAGATGAATTTGAAAAACGGCATTATCATATGTGGAATTTGACTGAATTACAGAATGTTGTACTTTTGCTTTTCATGTTATCCCACAGTTCCTCAAAAGAAAACTAAGAAACACATGTTAAATGCCAATTTAGACTCTGATGAAAGTGAGAAAACACATTTTTACAGCATCAATTTATCTGATTTATGTCATTTTTATTAACCTATAACAATGTAATTTTAGTGCATCAATATACCTAAAATTGCACTTTTATTCAGTTATTGTTGTCTTCCAAATATTTTTTTTCTAATTTGTCATACATATTTTTGAGTTCGGAATAATTAATTTGGTTTAGACCCTTAAAATGCAGCAGCGTGCCACCGACTCTTGACTAAAAGAGATAGATTTACACTTCCCTTTTTTTTTAACGCAGAGTTCAAGTACAAGCCTGTTGTAACTCTGTGTATTTATAGATTTGATGAGAGGGAAAAAATGAAATGCGGTATGAGTCATAAAGATTTTTAACTTTTTCTTGAGAGAATATCTTGAAAACACCACTGAGAAATCACACAAAAGGTTTTTCTGCTTTCCTCATTTTTTTATGCTAATGTCCATTCTGAAAGATCTGAGAAAATAAGTCAATATTAGGTCTGATTCAGTTTTGGTTTCATTTTAACTGTGAAGCAGACTTTCCAGTCTTGGCAAACTTTGTCTTAGAACTCCAGAAAGTTAAACAATCTGTCAAAGAAACTTTGATCTGTCTGGTTTCTTTTTTATACTTAGCTAGAAGAAAGCGGCTCCTAGAAACCAGAAAAATAAAACAAAATGGCTCAAATGGTGTACAGCTTACCAATTATTCTAAGACAGATATTAGGTCTTGGTTTACACAGGATTGTGTTGTTTTCTTACAACCAGGGGTTTATTTATCGCTGTATTTTGTCACCTGAATCAGTGGTTTTCCACATTTTTTCTGCTTATTTAGTTTGGTTTCAGCTCCCACGTCTGCTTTACATGAACCAAAATAACTGTGAACCTTTTGCTGTATGTGTAGTTGGGTTCAAAACATTTCCTCTGCTTATATGGGTGCTAAAAAAAACTTTACTTTGGTATTTTGCCATGTAAAAACTCCAGCTTCATAAAGACCCACTCCAATCCTCTTTTGAGCTACTTTAAAAGCGTTTCCAGTTGTATTTTTATGACTAAAAGACCAAAAGACGGTGTCCTTCTCTTATCTAGGAAAAAAGTTTCAACAGAGCGGCAGAAAGTCGTAATAAATGCACCTGAGTTGTGTGCAGGACCATTGGCACGGAGCAACCCCGCCCCCCTTCCCCTTTGGATGAGAGCTCGGACAGGGAGCTTGTGACCTGCCCAGCATATTTTCTTCATCACAATTAAGCTCTTTTTTTTCCCCCCATTTGCTCTTAATTCACAACAATTTGAATAAAGTGGATGCCATTTTGAGCTTATTTTTCTTAATATATGTCATCAGAAAAATGCCACAAGAGCGTGTCAAAAACACAAACACCATTTTCATCGGAGTAGGTCATTAAGTTACATTTTTGTTGGGCTCAGCAGTGCATGCTGTAGCTGAACACCAGCACCTGAAACACCAAGTAATCGGTTTGAGTCTCTGCTGTGTGCCTTCCCCTCAGAATGTCACGTGTGTTTGTGAAATCCTGGATCTTCCAGTGATGCGCAGCTGAAGTTAGTGGCCGGTTAAAACTGTAAAAGGTGCTGGTAAAAAGTTAAACATGTCACAGCAAACACATTACTGTCCAATTGTCCTTTTTATTTCTTTACTAAAAGTGCATATAGAATATTAGTCCATATTTAAGGGTTTTCGGTATTATACGTGTGGAAAAAAAGGAGAATAAAACACAAAATTGTGGAGGAATTTAATGTAGACTTGGTTTTAGAGATTTAGTTTTCATCTTGACCTCACTATAAGCTAAAGAGAGGTTAACGCACTGACTCGAAATGTCCAGCTGTCTTCAGTTAATAAGACAGACGTTTGCAGAATTTCAGCTATGCCAGTGGGACATTCAAAGCAGCTCTGCACAGATTTCCTGTCGGGGCGAAGCTACAGTTTCTCTCCTGCATTCTTGTTTTAGTTCAACTCTCTTATCTGGCACAAAAGTAAGAAAAGTCTCTGTATTACAGGTCATTAAAAGTCTTTGGGTGTGGTTGCATTTTGTGGTTAGGCATCTCCAGAGTAAGAAGCATCATAAGAGCTTAGATTTATTGTCATTCTGTATGACATAAATGGTCTGTAATGAGTAATCAACATTTAAAATGAATGTTAGATCCTTTCAGATAAGAGATTGTTACATGTTTTCAATGAAGAATAATGACATGTCTTTCTCTTTCTTCTCTCCTGAACATGTTCCCATAAGAACGTCTTGATTGTGGAGGTGAGTCTCGCTTTTCTTTCTCCAAACCTATTTATGCTTGTTATCCAGCTCCAAAGCAGTCATTTAAAGTTATTGTTCCTCTTATTGGATCAGAGTTTAACAAAAGAAACCTTTTTTAATTGTCAGACCTACTTTCAGAAATGATCCCTGACTTTGTCCTGTTAGCAGAAGAAACAAGTCTAATGCTGAGAATAGGAGCACTGGAGAAACGTCATTTGTGACAATTCCTTTGTGTAAACACTGACTTCTTTATGAGACAGCTTAGAAGTAGCCATCAGTCATTGGTCTTCTCTCTGTGAAAGGTTCCTTGTTAGCTCAAGCTGATTTTTTTTCACTAATCAATGAAAAGATCTTTGTTTTAGGTTTATAAGTAGAATCGTGAAAACTACAACTTGAATCTTTTATCTCTTAAGTTTTCAGGGTGCAATAAAGTACTAGCTTTTACATCAAAGGTTTTATATAATTATATGAAAACATATACGGTAAGTGTTCTTTTTTATTGCGTCACCTGCTATTTAGACAGTGGAACAAAAAATAGGATGTGACTGGCTTTTTCTTTTCCGCCTGCCAAAAAACAACACATCTCTGTCAAGGACAGACAAGCAAAGTTCAGATAAAAGTAAAGTTTGAATTTCCGTGTTCTTGTGTTCATGTATTCATGCAAATTTAGGTCCAACATGTGACCTACATTCATTTTTGAAAGGTATAGCTCCTATTCTGTTGAAAGTGGCCATAAAAACTGTACATAAAGTAAAATGATGTTTTATTTAACTACATGGTACTTTAATTTTTACTATTAAAAAATAAGTTTCTATGTTGCAACACTCCAAGTTTAAATAATAATGGTAGTGGTCAAATAATGGCAAAACCAGTATCCATTACCTTCAATTTTTGAGGGTTATTTGCTCTTCTATTGATTCTTAGTTGTATTCATTTTACTTATTGTTTCTCTGTCTAATGCAGCATTTTTTTTCTGTAAAGGTTTGCTTTACATTTCGATGTTTTAAAGAATTTTTCTTTTAGGTGATGATCTTTTTGTGAATTGTTAACGCTCTAAGTGTTGTAGGGTAAATGTTTCTGTTTTATTTAAAAATAGCTTTATAAATCATGACTCCGGTTCCGCTACCACAGGGCATCGTGGGCACCGGAAAGACGATGAAGACCCTCCTGAAGCACGTGGAGTCATTCAGGCCCAAAATGATCAAAATAGCTGGGTAACGTTTTTAAAACAAAATCCGCCTTGATTGTGAATCATTTTATCTTTGTGTTAGAAACATACAGACAGAACCAATGACCTGGAGCTGCTGACGCATCACTTTTTAAAGAATGATTCTGCTCTATCAACCCACACCCCCAAAAAAAGATGCTTTCCATAATATCTGCTTTTGTTTTCCTCAGGTTGCTGGTGAAGAGAGTGCAGCTCAGCCCAACCTGTGTTCCTGACTGTGTGTATCTACCGGCTCTTTACATATGAGTCACTTTTTTTGTTCACATGTGACACAGTTGTTGAAATGAGTCACCATGGAAACATTCGGAAATAATGCTCATCTTTGTCATGCTATTGTTTCAGATGTCGGCTTTGAGATACCCAATCGTTTTGTGGTTGGCTATGCCTTGGACTATAATGAGTATTTCAGAGACCTCAATGTAAGTCAGACAACAATGCCTGGGTGTAGAGGAAGAATTCCCAATGGCTGTCTGTTAAGACCATATGAGAACTGGACTGAGTGACCCCTCCCCCCTGGCATTCCAAACAGGAAGTGCTGGTTCCAAAAAGCCAAAATCCCATAGATAGATACATCTCTGTTTGTTAGAATAACCATTTTTGCTCTGTTGTTGTTAATCAAATTTTCTTATTATATTCTTTTCTGTAGAGCATGTTATTCATGGTATAAACTGACCAATCAGGTGCCTCAATAACTATGTGGTGTTTTGTCAAAAGTTTGAAGTGTTTGATTAACAGATTCTCCCGGGCGCACTTTCAAGTTGTAGGGGTATGGCGTTCACAACAAGCTTACTCCCGATTGCCGAGAGTGGTTGCCATAAAGGTTGACTCTCACCAACTTGGACCAATCACTGCTAACTGTCGATGTCTGGCTCCAGCATGGAGGCGTCCATACCACGAAAAAATGGCGACCGGGTTGACTTCATTTGGTTGGAGCTGGAAGTAAACTATTTTCTATGGGTGTCTTCACAGTCGCACCGCCGTCAACAACACAAGTTCCACTTCCTGTGAAAAGTCTATGTAAACGCTCATTTCGGGTTGCTGCATTCAAATCTGTCACGTTCACGCGTAGCTATGCAAGTTTTTTTTGCGACTTTTTTTGGGCCCTAAAGACAAAACGCACGTTTCCAGTGTGAAACACCATGTGCATTCAAGAACCTACGTTTAAGGCGGTCTTGACCGTGTGTCACATGCCTGGTGTGAACGTAGCTTCACTCGGCCCAGTTCTCATATACGTATTTGTGAGCATATTGTTAAACTTTGCTTTAACTCTTTTCTTTCCTTTCTTTTTTAGCACATATGTGTGATCAGCGAAAGTGGAAAGAAGAAATATAAAATCTAAAGAGAGGCCTGTAACAGAGACAACTGCAGCTCATTTGTCAGCTAACAGTTGTTCACACGCAACTCCAAAAGTTGTTTCAGAGTTCAAATATAGCTCCAATAACATCTTTCCTGCAAAAATACATTTTAGTGACTAACCTTATGGTATCCATGAGCAAACTTTGTTGTCTTAAAGTAACTTTATTCCCCTCGTGTTAACAGAACTGATACACACTGTATGTTTACTACTAAAATGAGTGTTTTTTTGTGAATCTAAAACTGATTCATATCTAATGTGACCGGCCAAATTATTGTGATTACAACAATGTAAAAAGAATGTTCTTAACCAGAGAATGTTACATGTTCTTGGTGGTAGGTAGCGGCTGTCACTTGTAATTCTCAGGGGAAAATATTGTAGAAGTGTCAACACTTGTTCTAACTACCTCTTCCTCCCCTGTATTTCATTTAGCGTAATATCTGTCTGTAGTGTTGGAATAAAATATTTTTTAACCTTTCAGTTTGGTGTGAGAATGATGAGCTGCCGTGTTTTTCATATTCCCTCGTGAGTTTAGCAATTTGCAGTGGTACTTTGGTTCAGCTCGTGGGAGAGAACGGCCTTCATGTAATATGTTTTACTTCTGGTGATATTTAAAGGTCAGCCCCTCCTCTAAAACCTATTCTATACATTCCTTACAAGTTTTATAGGGATTTTAAGTTGTGAATGTCAGTATCGGAAACATTCTGGCTGATTATTCTAACCACAATCCTTTACTGCAGACACAACATGAAATATTAGATTACAGATTTGTTCAGAAAATAGAGAGTGCTAAAAATAACTGCTGTGTTGAACTGCTGTGCCTTTTGTTTATAGCTAATATTATGATTCCCTGCTGGAAATTCTTAAATTGGAGCGTGAAGTGATCCGGCTAAAAGGGTGTTATGGGATATATGAGCATTTTACCAGAAATGGGAAAGAGACAAGGTTTGGATTTTAGTGAGCTTTATAAACACAAAAAAGGAATACAAAAGTCTGAAAAAAAAAAAAGAAAAATCAACTACTTCTTACATAGAAGTAATATATTTAAAAACGAAGCCCATGAGACGACCGTTGTTGTGATTTTGAGCTGTATAAATAAAATTGAATTGAAAAAAGTTAGTGAGGCAACAGTGAACTGCACATTTGCAAGTTATTTCTTGGAAATCCTATACCCAGACTGCTGAAAGCAAAACAGGCTGGTGAAGGCAGCTTTGTGAAAGTCTCCTCCCTGTGCTGACCCCTCCAACAAAAGCTATGAACAGGTGGTGGGGAGGGATATAAAAGACATTTGTCAAACCCCCTCCTTTAAAAACACCAACGATATGTGTTGACTGGGTTTAATATACGCGCTTTCAAGGCATGTGTCTGTAAAAAAAATAAGGAAGGAAACAGTATTTTCAGAAATGTGATGTGGAATTTTTGAACCCACATTCCACATCCTTTCCATCCACATGCTCAGCGCGACCTCACTCTGAACCGAACATGTGATCCTCCATTTACCCATGTTGTTAGGACTCGTTTGTTGTCAGCTGTAAAAAAAAAAAAAAAAATACACCACTTTTTGGGGGAAATTCTTTATCGACAGATCTTCTTTTGTGAACTTCTACTCTTCACATTGTGAGTTTATAGGGTCCAAATTTGTTCGTCGTTTTCAGAATGGCAAAAAAAAAAAAAAAAACAGTTCCAAGGAGTCGTTTTTGTTAAATCGCGTCTGATTGGCCAGCCTAAACGTAACGCCTCTTCTGATTGGACAAAAAAGTATCCTATTGACCGAAGGTGGAATCCCAAAGTCTGGAACACCAAAGAGAAAAAAAAAATTCCAGTCACCAAACTGAGCCATGCGCCTCCACCAAGAGGGTTTGACTATTTCTTAGGAAGTCGTGTTTACTCAAGTTGGATGAATTTGTCGCCTGAGCCTTTAACGGCCGCCGTACGATGTTTTGTTTCACTTGGTCTCGTTTTTGGATCGTCGTCACTGTCCGCTTGTAGCGACGCTGTTCAACACAGGTAACTTTGTTCAAACTACGGTTAGCATAGATGCTACATGCTAGCAGTCTCTTTGGGCTTTCGGTGTTGTTTTGGTTTTTGTCACGTACTTTTACTTATCAGTATATTAAAGTTTGAAAAAAGTAACTGGACGCTAAGTTCGTTGTGAGATGACGTTTAAAGCAGTAATATCGGTCTTTTTTATTGAGCGCTGAAGAACAACAGAGTTAGTTAGACACGCCGAGTTATCGATCTTTTTTAAAACGTAGTGATGATCAAATTCAGCCCCTTACAGACGCAAAGCCACCGGATTTTAACTGTAGTATGAAAGTGCGACGTGTTTAAATGACCCACAGTTTGTAGTTTCTTTTCATCTGTTGGTGGGGCATTTTATTTGAACTCCAATGACTTTGTTCGACCTGCCTTCCGTCTGTTGACCACTTGTTGGCTTGGTCATTCATTACGTGGAGGAGATTACTCAGTTTCTGTGTTTCAAAATAATGGCGGGGAAGCCCAATTTACTTTTAGCCTCGATTTCGTGGCGAAATGAAGTCAGTATGTAATAAAAGAGCGTATGTAACCTGTTGGAGGTGGATCAGATTACTTTGAAACGCGGTTAGTAACTGAATACAGGTTACATGACCAATATGCAATCCAATAGGTAATTTATTAATGATAAAAACGTATCATTTTTCCCTTCCCGGGTTGTATTTCTGAGGAATTTCACTTCAAAACACATTTTGGTGGTAAAATATTAAACCTGTGAGGTATTATTTGCCTTCTGTTAATAACATTGATTAAAACAATAATAAACTACAATGTTGTTTTTTTTATTACATTGATGACAGGGATTCTTTTGAAAATGAGAATATATTGACCTACTTTTGCAGAAATTAGTTATATGATGCCACAAATATCTGTGAAACTAAAACAAAATCTGATGTTTTGCTGAGCTTCACACCTGATTAATGAAACTCTTCTGTTGTGCTCGTTTTAACAGATGGGCTTTGGATTTCAGAAAAAATGGGATTATAAATCAAGACGGTATGTTTTGCTTCGTCTTATTGGCACTGAATCGTCAGTGCGGGCTTTTACTCACAGCAGGATTTTAACCAAAGTTGAATGATGGCGTTCCGTTGGGGTCCTCCCTGTGAAGATGAGGAGAAAAGAGCGCGCTTTTCTTTCTGTGAGGTAAGTACAGACAAAACAATTTTTGGATTACCTTTGTTGTGTTTATTTGCTCTCTGTCATGAGGAAATATGAAAATGATTTTTGGGAATTGATGTTGTGGCTTTAAAGAAGTTTTTCTAGCTCAAAGCAGGGGTTTATTGGCTGTTTTTTCGCCAGTGTCTTCATCATAAAAAAAAAAAAAAAACTTTCTCTCATCAAGTTGTGGATAAAGAAATGTAAGTTGGATAAAAAAAATGTTCTTGTACAAGAACATAAAAATAAGGTTAAAACTGTTTATAAAACATGTTTGTAATGAGCTAAAAGAGCTAAAGCCGTTTTCTTCAATTATAGGCTGTGACCTCTATAATAGCAGACAGGACACCATCTGCTTCTCTGAAAGTGTGTCGTCTAAATAAATACCCTCATATCTTTTGAGTAGCTGCTATAAATGGAAAAAAACTCCTAGAAAATAAAAAAGTCTATATATTTTTGAAATTGTTCAAACTTCCCCCGTTTGCTTATATTTGAAGAGAATCCCTTTCTCTAGGTGAGCTTGTGTGAATTGTAGATATGATGGTCATTCTATTACTTTCACCAAACTGGATCATAGGCTGAACCAGATTAACAATGTTTAGGGGGGGGCAAAATACTTCAGACAGATGATAACTTTAAATATAATAGACTGTCCTGTTGAGCTTTTTTTTTTGTTTGTTTTGTTTTTCTTTTTTTACCCAAAGATAATCTACATTAATCATGTGAATAACTATTAATACAAGTGTTTGAAATCAATGATAAAATAACAGTTAGTTACCATGAGGAAATGTGATTTTTTTTTTTTTTTTTTTTTTTTTTTAAATAGCAATGACTTTCTAATACAGATTTTGAAAGCTGAATTTTATTTGGCAAAGAAGAAGTCACTGACTTATCCTCGTAATTTTGTCTTCATTAAAGCTCATTGTTTATCTCATTTTGGGTGGCTGCCTTTTTACAGAACCCTCAGTGCAGGCATCATATGGCTAACTGATGGCGATCGGATGGGAAAATTGAACTTCAATTAGATAGAGCAGCCTGTTACTTCCTGTGGCATTATAGTTAGGCTTCTGGAGCAAACATAAGGCATGGCTCTGATTTGTTTTTTCTCTCCTATAACTCGCCTGTTTAGTGAAACGTCTATCCCATCTGCGACAAAAGCCCTTGTGTGTCTTGTTTAGATAAGTCATAAAGGCTTGGATGATGAATCATTAGTGACAAATTGAACAAAAGAAGTTTTTCCTTTGATACTGGTAATGTTTTTTCCTTTGTCAACAGTTCCAACAATGAATCCAACTAATTATATTAATATCAATTCAGTAAATCTGTGCAAAACCTTTAAATTTTAAGGCATAAACCGGGTTTCTGTTTTCAGTGCAAGAATTCCTGTTTTCTATTAATGGAAGTGTAAAACACCAATCAAAATTGGTCTTGAGTGAAATCAAGCTGAATTGTAAACATGTGAATTGAAATTCAATCAGTTTAATGGTACTTGCTGTATTTATTTGCACTATAGGGCTCACTGGATTATATGGGGCACCATCAATGAATGGTTTATTTTTAAAACTATGTTATATATGAGAAGAACAAAATTATAAGGCAAGACAAACGAGTAAGAGATAAGTCAGTCAGTCAACTTTTATTAACTCTGTTTACTCTAAACTTGTTTGTAACACGCTACACGTTAGCCACGTTAGAAGTGTTAGCATACTCACAATACTTTCATCAATACTTCAACCTTGTTTGCAACATGTAAAAAAACAGACTGGTACAGGTAAAACAAATGTTACTGTGACTATGCTAACTCCCAACCCGGTTAGTAACGCATAAAAAAAAATCCCCAAAAAACAGGCCCCCTTTTTGTGTTAGCCGCATTGGCGTATTCACAACAACACTCAACCAAGCATTTGGCGCCGTCTACTTCTCAAAGTCGATAGAATTGATAGAATTGATCCATAAAGTGCTCCGGATTAAAAGGTGCACTGTTGTTTAAAAAAAAAAAAAAAAATTAAGGCATTAAGTGCGATTCACACTGCAGTGAACTGCACCAGGGTTCACTTCCACATGAACCAAGACTTCTTTGACATGTGAACATGTTTGGTCCTTGCCAGAGATCAGAAGTGAAGTGGAGTTTCTGAGGAAAGACTGTTCTGCTGACCAACCTGCTGTTAGAGCCTGAAAAAAAGATCATAGATGAGGCCCAGCAGCACTTCTGACCTTGGCCTGAGCAGCTTTGGAGAGCCTGGCCTCGCTTCGTGAAGCTCTGTTATTATTATCTCAGGCTTTTAACAGCATTGTGTTTGGTTTGGCCAGGATGTGGTGTAGAATGTAGCAGCCCACAGAGAACTATTTTTTTTCTTTTAATTCATGGTTTTGTGCTTCTGCCTTGTTTGTGTTTGCTGGTGGGGGCAGATGTAATGTGCTGCTGACAATGTCTTTTTAAATAAGTTAACATGCAGGGCTTAAGGTGTGGTTTGCAGTTATTTCCTAAATATGATAAAGGTGGAAATTCCAGTTGAGGTAGGATCTCAGCTGAATTTGTATTATTAGTCAACTTTTTAAACAATTAATTGTTCCTGGAAAATGCTTCCATAATTATTTCCGTTTGTATTATAAATGGATTGTGTCAGCCGTTTAATAAGCATGGAAATTCCATTATCAAAAACTATCCCCTTCTTTTTGGTTTCTGCTATTGCCACCAATTTTTTTTGAAACATAAATCACTTGTAGGTAAAAATTAATAAATAAAACTAGAATAAAATCATTCATTTCAAATGATTGCCCTGTTAAACACTAGGTTAAAAAGTTAAAGTTCAAGCAGCTTAGCAAACATACCAGACTTATCATCTATGTGCTAATTCTATGCTTGGACAAGCACCTGAAGGTTTTAGCTCAATAGAAAAGGCAGGAATGATAACTTGGGATAGTTTTTCTCCACTTCCCAGCTTTATTTCTGCTCTCTGGCTTTTGAGCTTTTAGCTTCAAGCTTTTCATTAATAATGGTTTGAGGAGACTTTAAAAGCACGACTCAGCTATTTCTAAAACCCTCGTGTTTTTATCAAAGGCCACTCGCTCTTTATCTTCTGCTTTGGGAGTGTGGACATGATCACAGGCATATAAAACTAAATATTAGCTTGTTATGAAGGAATTGTGCAATAGTACAGCCCAGTTTAATATGGCAAAAAAGTAGCTTAATTTCAGGAGTGCAATCTAATAAATTATAATTTTTTATGCTGTTTGCCTCCTGAGATCAAGGACTAATCCTTTTTTTATACAAGGAAAATGCAACTGAATAACAAATGGTACAGAAAACCTAATTGATGCTGCCTCACCCAGTGCAACCATCAGTCTGGTGATTCATAAATGGGTGAGAGGCATTTATTGGCGGGTAGTAACGGTGTATGTTTTGGTGCACATTTGATGTTTTCTCCTCGTTAGTCCTCCTGTACCATGTTACAGATACCAAGAACTCCTCATCTGAGCTCCTGGGATCAGTTTCCATTCGTTCCTTGTGTTGGTTTTCCTTCCTTTTCATTTGAAAGGGAAACCACCATGTCATTTGGGATCTTATTGACTTGTTGTATAAAGGCAGCTTTAACTCTGCAGGAGGCGAGATAACACTGCATGGCAAGTGTGTGTTATGAGGCCCACACCCCCTTCCTTTGTACACCTCTAAAGATCACCGAGTGGAAAACTGCCTCCCTGCCCGATCCAATTGGGCAGACTAGGACTTGCTTACCCTGAGGTTGTTCAGGTTTTGCTTAACATCCTGCGATCTATAGTCACAGCATTATTGGAGCTCTCTCCTTATGAATCTAAATGCTGGTAGGTGTGCTTGAAAGGAAGCAGACAAGCAGAGACTTAAACATGAAACACATGACGTTTGCTGAATATGGTTATTCACTGTAAACCGGTTTATCTGGTTTCTTCAAAACACATGGGAGTAAACTGTACCTGCAGCATTTTCTTTGCTCTCTGTGTGGTTGTTGTACAGAAGCTTCTCTCCATTCTGTTTTTTCACTGGAACATTTGGCCACATTAAAAAAAACTTTTCCATTTTGAAGGTTTGTTCTTTTATAAATTCATGGATGAAAGCAGAAAAAGCTAAAAGGGCATCCTTTAATGTTGTATACACCAAAAACACAATCTCTATGGACCTGACTTTGTGAAATATTTTGGGGATTCTTTTGTGTATTTTTTGACTTATGACAGTATCTGCAGTGACTGTTTCCACTGTAGGATCTGCATGAATTCTTTTTGTAAAACAAGCTTGACCAGTGCCATCAAGATACGTGCTAACAGTTACCATATTCTTTGCATATTTTAGGCTCGATACTACAATGAAATGCCTCCAAGTTGGTTAGTTCGGTTTTTTTGGGACATTTTACTGTGCAAACAGCACAGCTGAAGATGTTAACGCAAGCTCATCAAATTCCTCACATTGTGGGAAAAGGGGGAGGGGGAGGAGCTTATTTGAGACAGAGTAAAGGTGGAGAAACTAAGATACAAACTGGATTTTTTTGTGCAGCAATGAAAAGCTAAAAAAAAAAACTGTGTGCTTTTATTTTGATATGGCAAAGATTTGAGTTTGATGAGTTTGTCACTCCACATATACCTTGATGGTTTAACTCAACAAGTTTAGTTGATAAATACAACATTTACAATAGACAGCTTATAGAAAAAGGCAGGCATATTTTGAACATCTATTTGGACCAAAAGCTGTTTTTTTTCATCGGATTTAAGCTGTTTTTCTGTGGTTGAAGCAGTTTAGCACTTTTTTTTTACTCCATCAAGCTGTGGTACTTTATGTGGGGAAAAATGAATCAACACAATAACATGTCTCACCATCTCTGGCCGTGCCAACACAGTGATTCAGTGTGTGCACTTGATTATGAAAAGTTGATTTATGTGTGAAAAGTCTGGGTAGAAGATACACATCTTGGGTGTTGCAATATATTTCATAAATTGCTTTATTTTTTCAAGTATTTTTTTATTTTATTTTTTTTTAGAGTTAACAAAAAGGACAAAAATGCTATGATCAGTTATCATACTTCTGTTTTGCTGCCACTTGACTTTGCTTCTTCAACTTGTATAGATGTCGGCTTTAATTCAGAACTTCCAACTTTATTAAATGATTTAAGTTAGATTTCACAAAGTTTTTGTTATGGAGTTTTGTCCCTTTTGTATTTTTCTGTTGGGGTTTCCCAGCCCTTTAGCCGACTCCTGTGTCTTTATTCTTCTTTGGTCAGAGCGACTATGGAGCGTGGAGGACTTTGGCAGATCCTTTTGCAACAGAAGAGGAACCATTTGCATGGCAGAGGCCTAAAACTCTGCTTTTACGACGCACTTCCCAAGGATTCGGGTTCACCTTGCGACATTTCATCGTGTATCCTCCGGAATCGAGCATGCACGGCTTCCCGGTTAGTTTCGCAAATTTATTCACTTAAAAAAAACATGCAAGAAGTTTGTATCAAATTCTGAGATCATGATGAACGGAGGCATTTAAATGCACGTGTTTGGACTTTTTCAGGTGGAAGATCAAGGCCGCAGAGGTAAGTCAAAAACAAAATATGTCTTGTTTTTTTTTTTTCTTTTAAGAGTGGTCCCTAAAGTTATATTTTATTATGTTGTAAAGTGCTTATAAATAGCTGCTAAAATAGCTTTAAAGTCTATAAGGCTGCCAAGAAAGAAGTCTGAAATTTTTAAAAAGCTTTTTTGTTTTTTATACGTTCATTTGTTTGTCTGTTTATGAAAGAGGCAACAGCAAACCTACTGTAGCACAACACTTCTGAAAGCTGATACTTGAGGATTTTGCGCTGCGACTGTACTTGCAGTCATTTTTACAGAACCACCACGCTCCGGAAGAGTAGCCACTTTCAGTCTCATCACATTGACGCGACTGAAGTTTGGCCCGGCTCCAGTTAGCTCTTAAAGCCATCATAAACCCATAGGTTCACATACTTATTTCCACCTACGCTGTGAATGTTGATATATTATAAAAACTTGCTGAAAACCTATAATTTCTGTGTGGCTTTAGTTCAACCAGACTTTATTTTCCGATCGATGTAACTTTAACTGATCTTGTGTCCTTTTGATACCCTGAAGGCTTCACATCTCTTTCTCTTTCTTAATGGTATAGAATCATTGACTGTGGAAGAGAACTGGACTGAGCAAGTGTGACATCACCCATAGAAAACTGCTTACCCCCAGTCAAATGAAGCCAATTCATTCGGCATTTTTCCACAATACAGACGTCACCGTGTTAGAGCCAGATGACGGTGATTGGTCCGAGTCGCCCGCTTCCACTGAAAGGAGGCTCGGGACAATCTGTCAATCAAACATTGGGGTGGGGGGCCAGCGGGCACCTCATGTGTTTATTGAGGGAGCTGATTGGTCAGTTTATAACTTAAAGAACCTGCGATAAAGAAAATAAATTTCATGGAAAAAAGTTGAGATAAACAAGAACATGTTTAAAACTTTGCTAGCAGAGCCAGAATGGTTATTCTGACTGACATAATGACTGAGTAATAGCTGTTTATTTCTCTATAGAAGTGTGGGATTTTGGCTTTTTGGAGCCAGGGGGTACTTCCTGTTTGGAGCGCGAGGGGGGGATAAATCACGCAGTCCAGTTCTCTTATACGTATATCCAGATGTAATGGTATACTTATATATCATAGTATATAGAATTTCCTTTTTTTCCCCCCACACAAAAGAAGAAAATTCAAACTAAGATGTGTATTTGTTTGTCTCTTTTGATGATGGCAGCAGAATCTTTAAATGACCCCCTCCATCAGTTACGGTCACGAGGGCTCTCATGATCGACTCTCATTGGGAGGCAGTGTGTGCTGATTCACCACCAGAATATCAACCACTGTGGCCGAGTTAAGCTGCTCTGCGGCTTGGACCGTTTATGTCTCACTTTACAAAAAAGAGTGGGGTCTGTGACCACACTGTCCCTCTTCCTCCTTACTCCAATTCTTTCACTGCCTCTATTTCTTTCCTCCACTCTTTCCCTTTTTTGCCGTGCAGCTGCCAGGAGACGAGGACAGAATGAACAAACAGGGTTTGCTTTCTGTCGTCGCTTTAATCGTCACTTAAACACAATTTCCCACTAAAGTTGTATTTAAATTACCTTATTTTATACACTAAATGTTTTAGATCTTTATCTCAAGTTAAGCAAGCAGAAACTGGAATGCTGCCTGTTCTAAAGGGGGCATTTCTAATTTAAAGTTTATTTTATGTCAGTTTTGATTTCAGCTTCAGAGATTTTCACTGTCAGTGAGGGTGTCCTAAAACCTAAAAGAACGTATTTATTGAGGAAAAAAAACAACAGGTTAATTTGGAAGGTTTGCATTTGTTTACAATAAAGTTAGTAAACATTTGTTTCTCCTTATGTTTTTTCATCAGGGAGGCAGCAGAATAGGCTGGACGCCATGGACACTATATTTGTGAAGCAAGTGAAGGAAGGTGGTCCTGCTCATGAAGCTGGGCTTTGCACAGGTAACTTGTTTATTTAAAAATGTATCCTTTAACCCTTTAACATCAGAGATGTCGGCGGCAACACCTAAATAAGACACGCTCTTTAAACAAGCGCAACTGTTCCACTTTTTACGTAATTAATGTAAATGCTGTGCTTCGTTCCGATGCAAACACGTACGTCTTCATTTTCCTCATCCGAGCTGACATCTGCTCCTCCTGCCTACAACTAATTTTCTAATGAACGACTGCCGCTCTTCTGAAACTATGTCCTAGAACATGTGAAAGTTTTTTATTTACCTAAAAACAGCATAAAAAAGATTAAAAGACCCTTAGGAACGCTTTTAAAATGGATCAAAAGAGGATCACAGTGGGTCTTGAATAACCGAAATCCACCACAGACATTTACATTTAGTCTTTTACTGAAAGCTCTTGTTCTTAAATGTGGGGAGGAATTGAGGTTTTGATTATTCAACATCTATATTAACTGAATGTCTTTGCTGCTTGCCCCACTTTCTGTAAACTCTGGTCCCTTTACTGATTTTTAGGGTTGGATTAGGGTCCATTTGCTGCCTTTTAGTTATCCCAGGCCGTTTTATGTGTTGTACATGTCTGCGTCTCTCCTCTGACAACTTTTCTGTTGATGATCAGGAGATCGAATAGTGAAAGTGAATGGAGCCAGCATTATTGGGAAAGCCTATGGAGAGGTGATATCTTTGATTCAAGACAGGTAAAGTTGGTGCTCTTCTCATAGTTCAGTCTCGTTCATGTTGACGTATTTCATCATTTAATTATTCCTTTTTCCTTTTTGTAGTGGAGACTTTCTTGAACTGTGTGTGATGCCAAAAGATGAGGATATTCTACAGCTGGTAAGATTTGATTTAAATGAGTTTTTATTAATTGTTATTTGCTCAAAATTGAGGTTTCTTATTGTATGTATAAAAGACATGCTCTTGTTATACCTTATGCTGACTTTGTTCTTCCATAAAAGACTATTCACGAACATGTCAGTGTTTGCTCATACTTGTTGTAAAATAGGGAGGGCAGAGATTTAGTAAATGAGGCTAGCGATGCCTACAGAATTGTTTCTGGGTGTTTTGGAGGCCATGTCAACACCTTTCACCCCTTTTTTTTGAGCCAGGGCTCCAGGGCTAACTGCTATCTTGCTCTGGGTTCTTTCTGTAAGTTGTGAGACTTTTTTCAATATTGTGAACATGAATGTTTGTGTGAGTCAAAAAAAAATCAATTCCTCAAAAGTTTTTTCTTAATGTGCATCTGGCGTTGTAGCAAGATGAATATCACACTTCATTTCACACATGAGTTGTTCTTCTCTGGTGATTAATCGGTGAAAAAATAAAAGGTTTTGATCAGCTTTATTTCCATTCTGTCACATAGTTGATCTAGTTGAAGCTACTCAGGACTTTAGTCATGACTTCCAAGGATCTGGCTTGTCCCATCAGAGGCCTCTATGTAGGCCTTCTAATCAGGCCATAGCAGACTTGCAGTGCTCCAGAACTGCTGCTGAAATGTCCTAAATGGAGTGTGTGAGCAACCGCAACCAAAAATATCCTCACAGACAAAATAATGTGGAGCGTAACATATTCAGCGCCATCAATTTCTCGAGCCTATAGTGTTATTGTTTAAAATCGGAGATCTGAATGTGTGCTTACACAATTCAATTCTATCCAATTTTACTGATTCAGCCCAATATTACAACACATTTGTCTCAACTGGCTTCATACCGGTAGATTCAGACATCGGAGCAACCATGAACTACAAATGATTACTTAATCATTTCTTATCATTTCCTATACAGTGGAGCAAAAAGGTATTTAGTCTGCCACCAATTGCGCAAGTTCTCCATTTAAAAGATGAGAAAAGGCCTGTGATTTTATATTATACCAAAGGTATACCTCAACTATGAGAATTGTTGTTTTTTTAAAGAATGAATTTGTTAAATATGATGAAGAGTAAGTATTTGTTCAGTAATAAATGTTCAACTCAATACTTTATTATATACTCTTTGTTGGCAATGACAGCAGTCAAGCATTTTCTGTAAGTCTTCACAAGGTTTTCACAAACTGTTGCTGGTATTTTGGCCCATTCCTCCATGCAGTTCTCCTCTAGAGCAGTGATGATTTGGGGCTGTCGCTGGGCAACACGGACTCTTAACTCCCTCCAATTATTTTCTTTGGGGTTGAGACCTGGAGACTGGCTAGGCCACTCCAGGAGCTTGAAATGTTTCTTATGGAGCTACGTCTTTGTTACTCGGGTGTTTGTGTTTAGGATCGTTGTCAATGCTTGAAGACACAGCCACGTTTCATCTTCAATGCCCTTGCTGATGGAAGGAGGTTTTTGCTCAAAATCTGACTACACACTGCCCCATTTACTCTTTCCTGTACATGGATCGGCCATCCTGGTCTTTTTTTTAATTGATGACCAGATCAAACAGGTTCCTTTAATACAGGTAACGAGTGGAGGACAGAGCATCCTCTAACAAAAGACGTTACAGGTCTGTGAGAGCCAGAAATCTTGTTTGTAGGTGACCAGTTACTTATTTGTCACCATAATTTACAAATAAATTCTTTGAAAATGTAACTTTCTGGATTTTTTTCTCATTTTGTCTCTCATAGTTGAGGTTTACCTATGATAAAAAATTACAAGCCTTTCTCATCCTTTGAAGTGGGAGAACTTACACAATTGGTGGCTGACTAAATACATTTTTTACCCCACTTTCTTATTATTATTTTCTTGATTAAACGTGACAAACTTTAATTTAAAAAAATATATAACTATTGCAATAATCTTTATGATAATAGGGTGGGATTATATAAATAAGCTTCTTCCCACTGCTTTTCAAGCAGGTAAACTCTTTTTGACTTGATGTGATATCATATGATACTTTATTTCTGACTTGGGCTTAAAATGCAAAATAGGCCAAGATATAAGAAACTTCACTTTCACTTCACATTTAAATGATTCGTTGCGTCATGTATTGTATCTATTAGTACAAATGTGTCCATTTATGACCAGAATAATTTTAATTGGCATTATTTAAATGTGCATATGGATGTAAATATATTATACTTCTTTTACTTTAAATTTTTGATTTTCCAATCAAGTCACAATTAATATCTATCTTGATATATCTATGTATAGATATATATTTTGTTTTGTTTGACTTAATTAGTATTTTCTCTTAAATTGCTTGAAAAAAATCAATTCCTATCCAAATTAGTGGCAAAAACAGCATTTGAATGCATTTTTGCTTTGTACTTGTCTTCTGTATGTTTAAGGGGCCTGTACCATGCAAGCTTTTAAGTGTATTATTATGTTTATTCCTCAATATAAATAACCCAAAGCAGTATTTTCATCCGTTCATGCATTTTTATATATTCCTCTTAAAACCTGAGCACCAGCCCCTCCCAACCCACAAAAACGAGCGGGTTCTCACATTGTGATGTAGACCAGTAAGAACCGCCCCTTCCAGGAAGAGTCTGCACTGCCAGCACCGCCCCCAGGCTAATACACACGCCCACTTTTTTGCAAAGATAGCCGTGTTGGGTAAAAAAAAAGTTAATATATATAATATATATATTAGTTAATATACTAATATTTAATTAAAAATATAATTCTCTGTGTGAAGAAGATAAAATATTATCATATATATGGATATATTTTATTTTAAACTGCTTTACAATAGCTTGGTATAGGCCCTTTAAAGTTTTTTTGTTTTGTTTTTTAGATCCAGGCAAAATTGAACCTGAAACCTGATCATTTTAAATCATTAAGAAAAAATAACACATGAATACGTTTTCACTTTTTTTTTAAGACCTGTTGTTGGAAAAGGGCTGGGGTTAGGGCTTACTTTACTAGAATTTCCTACTAAACTACTAAAGACCAAAAAATCATTATAGATAAAAGAATGAATACGATTTTTTAAAAATATAATAAGCTCTTAAAAATCCTGGAAATAATTACAGTGTCAGTGCGCCAACATTTCAGTTAAGTCTCATTTTAAGGACTTTAGCCTCTCTGCTGTACATTGTAGCTAAATCTTTTCTGCTGATAAACACGTCACTGTACCTCCCTCTTTTTTTCCACTAACCACAGTCATGTACACAGTTCACACTCTCCTCCGCATGTGCTGTGATCCTGCTGGCCATAATGTTGCACAACAAAGAGGAAATAGCCGTATAAAAATATCCCTATTAAAGACGAGCAGTTGAGTTGGAGGATTACGAGATGCTTGCAGAAAGACGTGACACTGTAGGAGGGAGTGCACGGCGAGTGCTTGGAGACCGGCAGCAGTTGCTTAGCAAAGAGGTGTGATTGAACATTTCAGGAGCAGAAAAGAGAAAGCACTGATATCCATGAAGGTGACGAGAATGGGAGCAGGAAAAGGAGGGAGAAGCGTGAATGATGAGCTAAAACCAGTCGTTGGAATCCGCTGACTGCACTGTGTTTTTAAACAAGTTAATGCGTGGAGAAGAAGCGAGAGGAGGAAGACGTGGGAGGGGGAGCCGTACCATCACAGCTGAATGTATAATCAGCAGCTGCTGCTTCTGTCATGTGAGCAATAACAGGGAGGGAGAGAGGCGTAGACTGGAGGCACCTTGTTCAGTTAGCGTAATACTCTGTTTGAAGATGGATGGAGCCACGAAGACCTAACAACACCATGAGAGGCAAGCTTCTGCTCCTGTCACCTCACCCAGGACGGAGTGTCACTGGCAGGTTGTAACATGGCAACCCCTGCTACATCTTTGGCTTTTCATCTCTGTGTACTGCTACTGCAGCTCCAGAGTATTTTTAGCATGTCAAGCCCAGTCAGTGCTGTTTCATCTTCTCCGCTTTTGGATTACGTTCCGTCTGTTGAATTGTGTGCTTTTTTTTCTGCATTCTTTCTCTTTCCACCTCGCTGCTATAATTTCTTCCCAATCCTCTATTCACATGTTGTAACTGCAGCGTTTCTCTGTGGAAACGACTAATCTGGTAAGAAAATTGCACCCTGGCTGGCTAGCTGCTGGGTGTTGACATGCTGTACCCTCTGTTTTAATTTTGCATGTGTCATGCATGTCATCGTCCCAGCAGAGTGACTCCTTGTACGTTCCTGCCATTTAGCTGAGTGAAGGGATCTATGTTTTTAATTCAAATGTAAAGCCTTCAGAAATGGCTGGCGCACTGTTCTGCAGTACCTGTTACATTGAGAGCTCAGGTTGGCATCCAAATGACATTTCAGGGAAGCCTCGCCCTTTCGTCATCCTCTGTCAGATGTTATTTGTGTGATAAAGGGCAGCGACCCCTGAACTCAGATGTTCTCAGTCATCGTTGTGAAGGCAGGAACTGAGTCTGGCAGTGATTTCTGTGGCACAGACAGTTTATGTAAGATTGTAATCTGACACCAGCTTGTAATGGGATCAAAGTTCTTCTACGTTAACATTTTTTTGTTGCGACAGTGCATAACAAGTAAAGCAGGTGAGCTTTTTTTTTTTTTTTTTACACATGAGCACATAATAAACTGAAGAATGTGTAGCTGGATCTTTACGCTTGGTAAAACTTTTTAAGTAATTCTTTGTATAAATAGCCCCACTTTATAAATCATTCACGACGAGCCAAATGTAGCACTTATAGCGCAGACAACTGCTCATCTAAGGTGACTAAAAAGGTGGTGGTTACCTTTAGACATTTTCTGTACATCCTCTGTAAATTAGCGTCATCACTTTTTAGGGGATAATAATGCTTAAGATTTGAATATTTAGGTGTTGAACTACTTTTAAGCAAAATTTTCTAACTGAACATATCTTTTTGATTTGTATAAAGATACCAAACATTTTGTGAAAATGAACTGAACTGCCTGAAACACCTCCACTCACTTTTACTGCAAAGTCGCATTGCCTCCACACGCACACCCAGTAACGTGCTGTATCACACTTGACTTGTGTGTAAGCAGTCCTTACCGCTCTGTTGAATATCACACGTACTTGCTGTTTGTGCTCAATGCACTTTCATCATGCTTTTTTGCTCTGTCTTCAGGCTTATTCCCAGGATGCCTACATCCGTGGCCACAGCAGCTACAGTGGAAATGCTAGCCACATCCCTGATCCACCACCAGTATGTTACCCAAGAATAGACTGTAAGCCAACGGGCATGGCCCAGGCAACAGATATAACGGGGCAGGTTGGCAGAGGGCTAATGGCAGCTCCTGATCACGGGTATCGCAAGGAAATCACTGTACCGCCATCTCCTCCCCGTCAGCCGTACCCTAAAAGTCAAACTGCAGTGCGCATGCACAACAACAATGTTAGAACTGTGGTGGTTCCTCCTAATACAGCCCATTTGGGGCGCATGGGTCCAGCACACAGGGTGGATTTCACAGGACCTGCCTTTTATAGGGGGAGACCTGGGTCATTAGCCCAGTATCCTCACCCCCAAAAGGCTGATGTCTACCCTGGTGGTCCAGGTATGGTTCTAATGGGAGGTCAGGTACCTCAGTACCCAGGCAACCATCAAAACATTGACTGGCGCACATACCAAACTTACAGGGAGTATATTGACAACAAGGGAATTCATTCCCATGGCAGTCGGACTATCCAAGACAGGCTGGACAGTCTACGAACTGCCAGTCAGAGTTCTTTTCCCACTTCCCATCACATTCCCCGAGGTGACTGGGCCCCTAAGGATATACGACGCAGGAGTACATCCCATGAACGATCATACCAAGTACCCCCACTTCACTTTCAGATTGCCCCGCGTAGTGTTTCACAAGACCGCATGATCAATGCTGACAAGATTAGCCGTGCGTCAGACTGGCCCCCTCGAAGTGCATCTCAAGACGGCCTTGTCCACAAAGCTCGAGTACGCACTACAGACTATTGTGATCCAGCAGAACTAGCTTGGTCTAATGAGAGGAAAATAGGACTTGGAAGGGCAGACCAAGGCACGAGGCCGACCAGACAGTCAATGCCTAGACAAGCTATGCTTTGCCGGCCCTCTGTGGATATGGGGGTGCCACGAGGGTGCCAACAAACCCTTCCTTCTACCACAAAGGACCAAATTTTAACCAGACCCGATCATCACCCATGCTATCCGATAGGACTGTACATTATGGAAAGAGCCCAAGTGTTGAACAATCTTTCTCCGACCAAAGAGTTGCAGTCAATCTAGGCCAAACTAGCCAACAACCCCAAAGCAGGATGCGAGCAGAAACCATGCACCCTGCCGAGACACGAAGAGATGAACCATTGAGAGGAGTTCGATCTGCATCATGCTCTGCTCCAAAAGAGCTCCCCCAAAGGCCCGTTATCCCGAATGTACCCCAACCAAATGCTCTGAGTGAAATCAATGGGCAAAGTCAGTCGGAGGCTGGGGTGGTTCTAAGGCAGAAGCCCCCCTCTGGAAAGAACCCAAGTCCCCTGCGGCACCAATCCTACATCCTGGCTGTGAACGATGAAGGAGCGGACGTGATGGCATGCTATCTTCCAAACGATGCACGTCGAGAGATGCATATGCGCCGCCTCGAGGAACATCACACCTCCTGCTCCAGCAACCTGGACGAGTCTCTGGACTCCATTCCATTCATTGGTAAGATAATCATCGGTTGTAAGTTTTTGCTGGCCCACGTTGTCATGACGACAGGGAGCACAGAGAAAAGTGGTTCAGATTGATTCTGGTTGTACAGTGGCTAGTTTGAAACAGCAAGTACTCCAGATTTCAGCAGAAGCTCTTTCAGAAACATTAACACTGACAGTGAAGAAACAACACTGTCACTGCTGTTGGGTTTAGGTGTAACTGGTGTCTACAAGCCCAGAGGAGACGTTATTGGTTAAACTTTCCTCCCAGAGGCTATGAGGTATTTACACAGTGGCTATGGGATTTTCTGCTAAAGCAAGATAGATTAAAGGATGTCTAGGAATGTATTGATTTTCTACTCTTGATGCATTGTTTTCTTTGGATGGACCTGTATTATAATTGAATTTTTCCTGTAATGAATTAGTTTGTGATTAAATTGTTTAGCTGCTTCCCATATTCATAAGAAATCGATTGCATCTAAATATAGACTGAGTTTTAGCGACTGGTTGTTGAGGTATGTTCTGTCTCCTTAGAACAAAACCAACATTTATATGGCGTGGGTGTGAAAACGATTACATTGACAAGAGGCTGTTGAATGGAGGGTTTTATAAAGGTTCTTTAAAATGTAATTTTCAAACTCGGACACAATATAGGTGTTATATCAGAAGTCTGGAAAATAAATAAATGTTTGACAACCGGTAGCTGGGTTCATACTACTTAATTTTGCAGATAGTCTTATTTTAATTTGTTTAGTTCAGCTTTTTTCAAATTTAAGAGAACTAAAAGTATGTTAAAGATGCCAAATTATTTTCATGGTTTTTTTTTTGTTTTAAAAATATATAATATAAAAGAATATCTTTTTTTTCACAGATTTATTTTTTTTGTCTTACACTGGAGTTATAGCTAGTTCTAAAAGAAAAACATATTTTAAGAAAACTCAAACAGTTAGAATTAACTTTAACTTTTCTTTTCGCAACTGTCTCTCTACGTTTAAATCCAAATAATTTGAGCTTATGTGAAAAAATTAAACCTCCCAAATTTTGAGATATTTCATTGAATTTATTTACATTTCTTCACTTGTTAGAATGAATGATTTATTGCTCTGTTTTCTGAACCAAGGTACTTGTGTGTAGCTCTGCAGTTTTTACATCCGCAGTGTCTATTTTGGTACCTCGGTCCCAAAAACAGTGTCCTTATTAAGCCAGACTCTGTTGCAATCTCCCACAGACACATCCTTTACCATTCCGTGTTGTTCTTCATAGAAGGAAACCAGCAGCTTCCGGACTTTCCAGCGTAAAATCTAAATTGGGTTTTGCTGGGGAAAATTGGTACTTTTTCATAATTATCTGACGATGCTATCTCTGAAGCCAGTCCTTAAAAACAGAAGAATGGGATCTGATATTTTCTCATTCACAAGTACTGAATGTCTGTTCTGGCTTTTGGAGTTTTGTTTGTGGACCCCAGAATAGTTTTCATTTAAAATTCTTCTTATCTCAACATAGTTTTTATGCTTTGCATGCTTGTATTTATGATGCGTTTGCAGTGTTTATGCTGTAATAAGGGGATCAAAGCTAAAAAGGATGTTGTTAATGTAGAGTTATTGTCATGAAAAAAGGGCTTGGATATTGTTGTGATGCACATGATTTAAAAAAAAAAAAAACACCAGATGTCGTTTTTTTGGTTTTTTTTTTACAAAATTGACGAAAAAATTAAGGTAGTTGCTTTTATTTTAACTCCAAAATCCCTTTGACTGCAAGGAATAAAATTTTGCTAAAGATTAAAACTGGGGGAGGTTTAGTAAAGAACCTGAAAAAGATTGTATCTCTACTTTTCTGTTACATTGACTGTGTAAGAGAATTGGACTGAGTAATCCCTAAGCATGTGGTGCCTGCTGGCCCCTATCTCGAACATTCAAAACGTTTGATTGACAGACTGAGGCCGCTTTATGTGGACAGGGTATGGACTTCCATTGGCTTCATTTTGTGGGAGCAGGAAGGAAGACGTCTATGGGTGATGTCACTCTCACTCAGTCCAGTTTTCTTATGCAGTCAATGGTTGATAAGGAGAACAGTTTTGCTGAAGGAAAGATATATTTCTGCTTTTTTTTTCTTCTGGCTTAGAGAAAAACGATTTCCTGCTGCAACCACTACCTTAACCTTTGATTCATTGCTAGCCGGTTTTCTGACAGGGCTTTATTTCTGTTAAATGTAGAATTTCTCTCGCGATGGCTAAGTGAGAGTAAGGGCAAATTACTTTGTCTTGTGGAAATGAGATGAACAGGAGGTTTCTATAGCTAAGCTGTTGTTTCTTTCCCTGTAGATGAGCCGGTCAGCCCTAGTGTTGACCAGGAGGCGACTCATATTCCTCCCTCTGCTGTGATATCTGTTGCACCATCCATAGCCACAGCACCTTCCAGTCAAGGCTCACCATGTCTTCCCATTCGTCGTCAGCTATCACATGACCAAGGTAATTAGTTGCAACAGTAGATTTGCTAATAAATTAATCATTTGTTTTGGACTGTTTTTGCTGCAACATCTTTTAAAATGTTATTAAAAAGGTCCAAATAGCATTTCATTTATTGGTTTTACTGTCGATGTAGAATCCATGCGAAGTGCTTTGTTGGACTCAGACTCTGCCAGTAAAACCGAGCGCTCCAAGTCTTATGATGAGGGCTTGGACAGCTACCCAGAAGAGGGCAGGGGGTGAGTGCACACCTTACTCCAGTTAAAAGCCCCATTTTGTTCTTTTACCATTTCAAAACTAAAATTCCCTCTAAATCCTTTCTTGTCTTATACAGGAGATCTTCTAGTAAACAAATATCAGGTTTCAGGGGACTGCGAAAGGTGAGGAAAAACTCAAGTGATAGAATGCTTTTTTTTTATTTACCTTTCATTTTTATTTCATTTTTCTTACATTTTAATTGGTCCTAAAATGTTCTCACTTTGTCTTGCTCCATCATTTATAAAAAGGAAATGCATCAAAATTACAGAAATAAAAGATGCCAGTTCAACAAATACTAATTGGATTTTAGGAATAATTCAATTTCTTTAACAATTTGAATTGATGCTCATAAATAAAGAAAACACTGGAGGACTTCTGCCTCATCTGTGTTTCTAGAAAACTGGTGGAAAAATGACCAACACTGATTAAGCACCTAAACCATTAAATCCACATCATAACATGTCAGTTTAATGGTATGGTTAAAAATCCACTCTGAAAATGATGTTTTTGATGTTTTTAACGTGTTTTTGCAGCACTTTTCTGATGATGGAGGCCATATATTAAGAAAATTGGGATTTGAGTCTTTATTCAAATAGTTCTGAATCGGGAGCAGATCGATTTCTACTTTGCGTCCTATTCAGATATCATTTTATGCTTCATTTTGTTGTGTGTGTGTGTGTGTGTGTGGGGGGGGGGGGGTCGTGGATATTTACAAATGTTTTTTGTGTCTTTTGGTTCTTAAGTTGGAACCTGTTTTAATAGATAAAGCACACTAGTTGCAAATGATGAAAAAGGGCTTTATAAATAAAGTTTTATTTGATTTGCAGACTCTGGATGGGACTAAATCATCTGGAGATACTGGATCCCGCAGGGAGTCTTCTTCATGCATCTTCCCTGATTCTTCCAAAGAGGGGTATCTCAACTTCCGACAGCTTTGCGCAGAGAAAAACAAGGTAGGTTTTTCATACTAATGCCCTCAGTTTACAGCCATACTAAGCGCTACTGTTATAAAGTGTAATCATTTGTGTCTCTTTCCTTTCTTTTAGCGTGTCAGCGGAGGCTTGAAGTCATGGAAGCAAATATATGCTGTTTTACAAGGTCAGACTCTGACCCTTTACAAAGATCGGAAAGACGCACAGTCAGAGGAAGACCCACTGCGGGTCGGCATCAAAGCCTGCCTGATTGACATCTCCTATTGTGACACAAGACGGAAGAACGTGCTGCGATTAACCACCACAGACTGCAAGTATTTGTTCCAGGCAGATGGCAAGGAGGAGATGTTATCATGGATCAAAGTCATTCAGGATAACAGTAACCCAGACGAAGAGGTGTGTTTATTTCTTTTTTATGTTCAGGAGAGTCACAGAGCGGGTTAATAATTTTTGTAAGTGGACCTTGACACCGCCATCACGTCTTGAAACGCCGTCACTACAGGTTGCAAGTTTGTTTTTTTTTGGGACACAATTGTTAAGAGATGCAGGAAAAATGAGCAAAAACGTTAAAACCATCACGCTCTAGAGAGTTGAAAGGAAAAAAGGCGCACCCAGGTGGTTTGTGACAAAGTTAGGTCTCTGAAGAACTTTCAATGAACACGCAGGTGAGGTGGATTTTTTTTTCACACCAACTGAAGCTTAAGTGAGAAGTCATTTGAAACCAGTTCTACCTGGATAATACAAAACCTCAGGTGTGAAAAGAAAATCAAGGCTTTTTCTTGTTAACAATGTTGCTGTTTTTCTTGAGGCTATGATCCTTGGCATCAGTTTGCTCTGAAATGAGACCTGTACGTCCCGCTTTGAGAGACATTTTATTGCATTCATGCGTCCTTGTTTTGATCCTCTCCTTATCTTTAATGGTCTCTGTGCAAAAGCTTCTTAAAGAGCAAGTCAGGAATGTAATGTGGTGCAATTTGTACATCTGTTTATTCCTGGTTGTTGTCATTGCAGAATGCTGCGGTAACCAGCCAGGACCTGATCAATAAAAAGATCAAAGAATACAACATGAGGTATGCACAGCTGCTTGTCGACTCTTGAGGAACGCCTGCTGTGACACGAAAATGATGTTTGCCTTTTGTTTTTCCTTCTCCGACCCTTCCAAACTTCTCATGCTGATCAGCTCGTCCAGCGGCAGATCTGAACCCTCCCCAAAAACAGGCAGGCAGTCACTTAGCATCAGACAAACTCTGCTGGGGGGGAAAAACGATGGCAGGGTTCTTAGTCCCCATTCACCTAAAATGGGAGAGGAGCGGAGGACTCTTAAAGGTACCAGTCCTAAAGTGCTCATCTCCTTGCTTTAGATGCAACTGTAGATAAAAATGTGTAATTTGACTTTTTTTTGTCCCTGTTTTGTTAGATGAGGCAAGTCCTCCGCGGGACAGGGGAGCCTGGAAAATTGGTATTCCAGGAATCATGAGGAAACCCTTTGAAAAAAAGATTCCAGCGGGCATCACGTTTGAAATCCGACTTGAAGACTGTCCACCTTCAAAAAGTAACGAGGTGAGCCTCTCTGTTCCATGGACCAGGTCCACACTCAACACCGTGGCTTGTTACGTAGGCAACGATCCGATTCATTTCACAAATCCAGACCAACGGTTCCCGGTTCAGACCACGATTCTTGCTCTTCAAGGTGTTTGGTTTGAAAACATTTATTTAAACACCATCATTTAAAACTTTATTTAGAACAGGAGATCAGAATCTTCAACACATAAAAACACAACGTTTTGCTGACTACGATTAAAATAGATGGATAGTAATAAGATAGTAACCAGCTCAGTGGCCTCGTGCTAGAGCGTCTGCCCTGAGACTGGAGGTTGTGAGTTCAAATCCAGGCCGACTCATACCAAAGACTAAAACTTGGACCCGATGCCTCCCTGCTTTACCCTCAGCATCAAGCGGTTGGATTGGGGTGTTAAATCCACAAAATGGTTCCCGAGGGCGTGTCTGCATCTCACCGCTCCCCCAGAGGATGGGTCAAATGCGTGACTTTAACTTTAAACAAACACCCAAATAAAAATGATTAGAAATCCAATTGTAAAATATTTTCAACAGAAATGTTTTTTAAAATGATTTTTTATTCTATTTTAATAGAAAAACCAAAAACGTCCACACTTTAAAAGATTTGTGTTTTTTTATATATTTTTTTATTTAAATTGTTAACTAAGTTTAAAACAAAACATGTTTTTCAGACCATATTTCAGTAAATTAAACTTTAGTCTCTTTTTTTCCATTTAAGAAAAAACACTTGTGCTGAGGCGACTTTCCTTTTGAAGTGTCTTGAGGAGCCGATTAGTTCAGTTTGTTTATGACGCTCTTCTGTCTTATAAATACATTGCAGTCCATTCCATTGTTTTGCGTGTTTATTGTTTTGCATATACAAAATACATAGAGAGAAAAGCATCATTTGACTTTGTAAGAGTCCAGAATCCTGATTAACAAAGATGATTGCAAAGAAAACTATGACGACAAAGTGGTGGGAAAGTAGCAAAAATGGTGTTAAATAGAAATAAACGGTCCATAATAAACAGTTTATGTACAGTACAGACCAAAAGTTTGGACACACCTCATTCAAAGAGTTAATTCATTACCATGACTATGAAAATTGTACATTCACACTGAAGGCATCAGAACTATGAATTAACACGTGGAATTACATACATAACAAAAAAGTGCGAAACAACTGAAAATATGTCATATTGTAGGTTCTTCAAAGTAGCCAACTTTTGCTTTGATTACTGCTTTGCACACTCTTGGCATTCTCTTGATGAGCTTCAAGAGGAAGTCACCTGAAATGGTCTCCCAACAGTCTTGAAGGAGTTCCCAGAGATGCTTAGCACTTGTTGGCCCTTTTGCCTTCACTTTGTGGTCCAGCTCACCCCCAACCATCTCGATAGGGTTTAAGTCCGCTGACTGTGGAGGTCAGGTCATCTGGCACAGCACCCCATCACTCTCCTTCTTGGTCAAATAGCCCTTACACAGCCTGGAGGTGTGTTTGGGGTCATTGTTCTGTTGAAAAAGAAATGATGGTCCAACTAAATGCGAACCGAATGGAATAGCACAGTGTTTTTCAACCTTTTTTGAGCCGCGGCACACTTAAACCTTGACAAAAATCTCGCGGCACACCAGCATTCAAAAAAAAAAAAAACGGGAGAAACTCAGTCTGTTTTGAACAGTTCCTCCACAATCTCACATTCTTTTTTTTATAATTGTGGCAGAAAACGCTGGAAGCTGCAGCTGTTTTTTTTCTCTAAAAGATGTAATAAAAGTTAAGTTAAAAGATTTAAAAACTGTTTGATTTGTGTTCATTGTGGTTTCAAGACGTTAAGAGGAGAGACGAGTTGGGTTACTTTTAACCCAATGCATCATGGGAGATGTAGTTCAATAATCCGCCGAATGCAGAACGACCCGGTCTCTGAGCTTCATGGTTTTGTTCTCTTGTTCCACGGTCTGATACCGGATTCTTTGGAAAGCTACACCGCTAAAGACGAGCTTTAGCTGGTATTTTATTTGAAACTGAGCGAATTTATCAGCAGAATGCACAAGGAAGTGAAGACTTTAACCACTTCTGATTGGTCAGACTGATGACACGTGATTAAGAATCCAAGAGTGATTGGTGGAGACAGTTAAAGGGGCGTGACTTTTGCTAAAATGGAGATTAAGCTGCAGCTAAATCGGTACCGTCATTTTTATCAAAATGTCTTTAATAGAATCAAATAAACACAAAGAAAAAAGTATTTTATGATCTGTCATATTCCTTATTTCTTAGTATTTTTTTAGGGCTTGTTTGGATGAACAAAGAGGTGAAATCCTGGAGATCATAAATGTTTCAGTTGAGGGCAATTTCCCACGGCACACTTGACCATCTCCCACGGCACACTAGTGTGCCGTGGGAGATGGTTGAAAAACACTGGAATAGCATGTCACTGCAAGATGCTGTGGTAGCCATGCTGGTTCAGTATGCCTTCAATTTTGAATTAATCCCCAACAGTGTCACCAGCAAAGCACCCCCCACCATCACACCTCCTCCTCCATGCTTCACGGTGGTCCATCCGTTCACCTTTTCTGCGTCGCACAAAGACACAGTGGTTGGAACCAAAAGTCTCCAATTTGGACAGATTTCCACTGGTCTAATGTCCATTCCTGGTGTTCTTTTAGCCCAAACAAGTCTCTTCTGCTTGTTGCCTTTCTTTAGCAGTGGTTTCCTAGCAGATATTCTACCATGAAGGCCTGATTCACACAGTCTCCTTTTAACAGTTGTTGTAGAGATGTGTCTGCTGCTAGAACTCTGTCTGCCATTGACCTGCTCTCTAATCTGAGCTGCTGTTGACCTGCCATTTCTGAGGCTGCTGACTCGGATGAACTTATCCTCTGCAGCAGAGGTGACTCCTAGTCTTCCTTTCCTGGGGCGGTCCGGATGTGAACCAGTTTCTTTGTAGCGCTTGACGGTTTTTGTGATTGCACTAGGGGATACTTTCAAAGTTTTCCCAATTTTTCGGACTGACTGACCTTCATTTCTTAAAGTAATGGTGGCCACTCATTTTTCTGTACTTAGGCTGCTTTTTTCTTGCCATAATACACATTCTAACAGATCAGTAGGACTATCAGCTGTGCATCCACCTGACTTCTGCACAACACAACTGATGGTCCCAACCTCATTATAAGGCACAATTACACAATTATTAAACCTGACAGGACACACCAGTGAAGTGAAAAACATTTCAGGTGACTTCCTCTTGAAGCTCATCAAGAGAATGCCAATCCTCTGCAAAGCAGTAATCAAAGCAAAAGATGGCTACTATGAAGAACCTATGTATATAATTGCACATGTGTTAATTCATAGTTTTGATGCCTTCAGTGTGAATCTACATTTTTCATAGTTATGAAAATGAAGAACACTCTTTGAATGAGAAGTAGGTGTTTCCAAACTTTTGGTCTGTACTGTGATTAAAATCCTACATTATTCTGCTTTTTTTGTGAGAACTACATCATCTGAAGTATATTGTTACTATACTTTACTATATTCATGAAGATCTCAAGTCAGTGAGCTCAGGTGTCACACGTATTTGTTCTTAGATTTGTGGTTACCCGATGGTTCATGAGGTCACGGCTCGTCTCTTTCTCCGCTCTCATGCAGTTTGTTCCACTCATCGTGGAGCTGTGCTGTAAAGTTGTGGAGGAGCGCGGGCTGGAGTTCACGGGGATCTACAGGGTTCCTGGGAAGAAAGCTGCCATCTCCAGCATGCAGGAGGAGCTTAATAGCAAAGGCATGGCGGACATCGACATCCAGGAAGAGGTGAGTGACTGAGAGTCGGGTCACGGAGTGTGGTTTGGCACTGCTCTGACAGCTTCCTTTAGCACAGATTGATTTCTACTGTGGCTTAATGTGTTTCTCTTTCCATCTTGTTTCCTCTACAGAAATGGCAGGACTTGAGCGTTATAAGTAGTTTACTCAAATTGTTTTTTCGGAAACTCCCAGAACCTCTTTTTACAAACGGTAAGGCTAAGATTGTCCTTAGAGGCAGGTGAATATTGTTTCTTTCTGTTAGCATGTCTAAGTTGAGGGTTTCCTGCTCTGTTTACAGAGAAGTATGATGAATTTATCGAAGCCAGCAAAACGGAGGACCCAGTGGAGAGACTTAAGAAGCTCAAGAGACTGGTGAGTCCAGTCTGCTGTGGCAAACGTTAACTGGAGGATCAGGCAGAACTGTTAAATTCTGTTTTGTCCTTGCAGGTTTATGAGCTACCGAAGCATCATTTTGAAACTCTTAAATTCCTTTGTGCTCACCTCAAGAGGGTTTCTGACAACTGTGAAAAAAATAAGGTATGACTTTAACCAGACCTGCCAGCTCGGTACCCCCTTAAGTTCAAGCTTAACAGATTTATTTCCTGTGGTTCTCTGGACTGAGTCCTTTTTTTTTTCTATCTAAATGCTTTTCTTTGTCTTCGTGTGCAAAGTGTTTTTAAAATCTCTGAGCGACGGGAACAGATTCACTGCTCTGTTGGATGCACGTGACCTTTGGGCCCCAGGCAGCACTGCATGAGAAGCTATCATGCTGCTGTGATCCATTCAGGACTTCCATAGAAAACTGACTGATGCCACTTGGCTGAAAAAGGATGAGAAGATACAGCCGCGTTACTAGTTCTGCACATTAACAGCCATGTCTTCTGGTCAAAAATGGTCAAAAATCACAGTTCAGTTTTGCTGAGAAAAGTCTACAATGTGAATTTTCTTTACATCCATGAACTAAAGTGCTTTCTACCACAATAACAGCTTTCAGACTGGTCTCCTCTCTCTCTGCCTCATCATGTCCAGCAGATGAAGCGCTCCTACCTACAGCGCCCTCTGCTGGGCAGATGTCTTAAACTCGATATGATGCATTCGGATATGCTGCTTATTATTTAGGGTCGTGTTTACATTCATTCTTGAGTGGGATTGTAGACAGAGAAGTTAGAAATCAGTTATAAATCTATGTTAACAGTTTTTAAACTAATTTGAATAAATGCAGAGTTTACCTAAAATAGATAAAGAAATTGTTTTTTTTTTTATTAATCACACACCTTGTGTCTTAGATCACAAATGGAGTAAGTTAAATACAATTTTAAAGCATCCAAATAGGAAAATTCTTACAGCATAAGCAGTAAATTGCATTGGATAGTTATTAAATTACAAAAATATTTCTTTTACATCTTAATTTTTGGAGATAATTTGATACTTTTTTTTAGATTTATTATTATTTGACCCATTAACTTGAACTTTTCACCATCAAAATGTTTTTTTCTTGGATGTAACTGGTCAGAAATCCATTTTCCTACCTGTAAGGAACATTGTAAACTCATCTTTTTAAGTGGGACTATCAGCAGTATCAAAGATTGGCAAATACTTTTTCCTGGACCTAAATTGATGTCCGTTTGATTTAAATCTTACATCAGACTTCCTTCTGAAGATAACTTCCTTTTTCTCTGGCTCTTTTGTTCAGATGGAGCCTCGTAACCTGGCGATCATGTTTGGCCCTACTCTGGTCCGAACCTCAGAAGACGACATGACCAACATGGTCAATCACATGCCAGATCAGTGCAAGATAGTCGAGAACCTCATCCAGCAATACGATTGGTTCTTCACAGAAGAATGCGAACAAGACCCTATTGTACGGGACGACTTAAGTTCTAGTTTAACCCTAATAAATCTAAACCCAATCAATTGACGCATTTCTCTCTTTCTACAGACGTCAGCAGACCAGGAAGGCACAGTTCAGTCCCAACCTGTGCCCAACATCGACCACTTGCTCCCAAACATCACTCGCAGCTCAACCTCACCCGGGGAAGTGTCAGGTAACTTAGCAGCAATTTGTTGTGGATATCCTAAAGGACAGTTTCATGACTGCTAACAAGCATTTACTTCATTATTATTATTATCATTGCTTTGATTGGTCATATTGTACTTTTTAGAGTTAAAGTGAGATTCTTTTTGCCAAATTTCAGCCAAAAGAGTGAGGATTCCTTTTTTTTTATTTTATTTTTTTTGTTTTTGTCAAGTAAGCTTTTTTGTATTTTTTCAGGGATTTAATCGCTGAAAAAATGTCCCAAAAAAAAGCATTCTAAGACCTTTCTTGGATGAATTTATTTTAATTTATAAATGTGGTTCATTTTTCTGCTATTGATCAAAGTTTTTTTTTTTTAAACTTCTTTGCTTTTGGACAAAACTGTCCAGATTTTAATGTTTTGTTTTGTTTGCATTACTCTTCTATTTATTTATTCATTTATTTGCTCAAGTCCTTTTTTTATTCTCCGTGCTTTATTTGTGTTGACGACTCCTCCTTTTCTTTCAGTTCTTTTCTTTCCCTCCTCCTCGTCTCTCTCAAAATCCCGGCATGTTCTTTCCCAAAGGAAATCATAACAAGCCAAAAAGAAGCGATGAAAGTTTTAACCCCTCTGACCTGTGCCCTTCTGTGTGTAGTGTGTTGTTTTTCTCCCTTATCCCTGTCCAGCACTCACACATTACCCCAATCTTGACACAGGCCAAGTGGGCGGCGTCTATCACTCGATGATGTCACTGATGGACTCTGTTTTGTCAGTGATGGACAGCTGGGACTGTAGGAAGAAGGACGAGTGTTGTGCCCAGTGTAGCTGCCTAGTCTGCAGAAACCCACAGCTCTTTTAAATTTGGGGCGAAAGGAGGAAAAAAGATAAAAAGAAAGAAAGAGAAGTCGATGTTTGTCATTTATTCCTGTGGTGTGCACGTCTCATATTTAAACCAATACCCTACATTGAGGGGATACAGAGCGATGCTGCTGCACTTTCTCTGAAAGCCCTTCTACTGTCTGTTGTTGTCTTTAAAGCTGATCGCAAGGACAAGTAGCATGGTACGGTCAACCTCAGGTTCTCTCCTGGTCATGTGGCATAATGTGTCATGATGTCTGAGGGTGGGGTTGTGTGTCGGGACTGAGCTGGGTGTTCCCGAACACACAGGCGTTAACACAAAAGCAATCCACATCCCTGCCCAGGAAGAACTTTGTAACTCCACTGATGCAGAGCAGCACCAGACAGAACTACAACCACCAGACAGAACAACAACCACCAGACAGAACTACAACCACCAGACAGAGCTACAACCACCAGACAGAGCTACAACCACCAGACAGAACAACAACCACCAGACAGAACAACAACCACCAGACAAACAACAACCACCAGACAGAACAACAACCACCAGACAGAACAACAACCACTACGACAACAACCCCAGACAGAACTACACCAACCAGACAGAACTACAACCACCAGACAGAACTTACACCACCAGACAGAACTACACCAACAGACATACTACAACCACCAGACAAGCGACACAACCACCAACAGAACGAACTCAACACCAGACACCACAACTACAACCACCAGACAGAGCTAAAACCACCAGACAGAACTACAACCACCAGACAGAACTACAACCACCAGACAGAGCTACAACCACCAGACAGAACTACAACCACCAGACAGAACTACAACCACCAGACAGAGCTACAACCACCAGGCAGAGCTACAACCACCAGGCAGAACTACAACAACCAGACAGAACAACAACCACCAGACAGAACTACAACCACCAGACAGAACAACAACCACCAGACAGAACTACAACCACCAGACAGAGCTACAACCACCAGACAGAGCTACAACCACCAGACAGAACAACAACCACCAGACAGAACAACAACCACCAGACAGAACAACAACCACCAGACAGAACTACAACCACCAGACAGAGCTAAAACCACCAGACAGAACTACAACCACCAGACAGAGCTACAACCACCAGACAGAGCTACAACCACCAGACAGAGCTACAACCACCAGACAGAACTACAACCACCAGACAGAACTACAACCACCAGACAGAACAACAACCACCAGACAGAACTACAACCACCAGACAGAGCTACAACCACCAGACAGAACAACAACCACCAGACAGAACAACAACCACCAGACAGAACAACAACCACCAGACAGAACAACAACCACCAGACAGAGCTAAAACCACCAGACAGAACTACAACCACCAGACAGAACTACAACCACCAGACAGAGCTACAACCACCAGACAGAACAACAACCACCAGACAGAACTACAACAACCAGACAGAACTACAACCACCAGACAGAACTACAACCACCAGACAGAGCTAAAACCACCAGACAGAACTACAACCACCAGACAGAGCTACAACCACCAGACAGAACAACAACCACCAGACAGAGCTACAACCACCAGACAGAGCTACAACCACCAGGCAGAACTACAACCATCAGACAGAGCTACAACCACCAGACAGAGCTACAACCACCAACCACAATTTTTCCCGCTCTTTTATTTTTATTTACTCTCATTTTTTTATTATTTTTTCTCCAATCCTTTATTTTCTACTCACATCATCAGCCACAGTTAAACATAATCACACACTTTCTCATCTTCTGTTACCTTCTTGACATCAGTCACTAACATTCTTCACATCCTCTTAAACCTTTTATGTGCACAATCACTAAAAAAAAAACCAACAAAAAGTTCAACAGAAATATATTTATCTACTAACATACATAATAGCTTCCTCACTCTGAGGCTGTGTCTGAGTTCACTTACTACACCCTCTAACCCCTAAAAGACAATCTGATGGGGTCAAATCAGGATCATCTTCAAGTAAATAAAAAACCAGGTTGTAATCTTAAGCTTAAATATTATACATCTTAAAAACTTAAATTGTAAATTAAATACATATATAAATATATTTAACTTGAAGGAAATATTAAAAAAAACATACATTGCCAATATTGAATAAAAAATGTAACCTAAAACTGTCTTTTCCTTTTTATGTACTGTCCTAAATTTACAATTTTATTTCAGAATTTGTGTTGTTGAGTCTAATTTTTGTGGGGTTGAGGCTTTTAGTCCATTGGCCAATGGGACATGATTAACATGGGGTAATAGAGGTTTTGCTCCACAACAGCGCCTCCTGCTGTTGCCCCATGTGCCTCCCTCCTCCAATGTACCAGACTTTTGGAGAGCATTGTCACTACTGTACCAGTGAAAATCCTGAATGGAAACTGTAAATTGAAGACTTAAATAATAGAGGGAGCGAAATGAAAAAAAAACAAAGATTACAAATACAAAAGTTTTTTTTGCACATTTTTTTTCATTTGGTAAAAGTTTGTAGTATTTTTTATTCAAGTTTTAAATTTCTAATATATTTTTTTTTTATTTAAAACGTTTTCTGAAAATGTATATTGTTTTCAATTTTACAATTATGGTACCAACTTTCAATATTTTAATGTTTACAATTTATACTTTTGAGTTTAAAACTGTTTTCAAATTTTTTTCTATTTTTTTCAAACTTACAATCTTGCCTTTTATTTACTTCGAGCTGATCCTGATTTGACCCCATGCTATCCAGTGCCCTGGATTTTAAAGGGCTTAGTCAGTATATTAATCAGTATTCTCATCCGTTAACACATCTCTGAGAATTCCTCTAAAACCTGCACTCTGAGCACCAGCCCCTCCCAATCCACGAAAACGAACGGGCTCTTACATTAGGACGTAGTGAGAACCGGCGCTGCCAGCACCGCCTCCAGGCTAACACACAACTCCACGGAGCTAGCAGTGTTTGTCAGAAAGACTTTTGTACCGCTCCACATTAGGCACATCCATCTTTGCTAAAGTTTGGATGTTGTTTGTTTTTCTGGGTGAATAGCAGACACGCTACCGAGGCCGGCTCTGGGTTGATGGCATGAAATAGGTGACGCCCACAAGGAGTGGAAGGCGGTGCCCCAGATCAAGTCATCTTACTGCCGGGTTGTGAAAAAGTTCAGGAAAATAACTCATATTTCATAAAAAGAAACACTGGATTTTGAATTGTAAATTAGGACTCAGACAAACGTGTACGGTGCACCAAGTAGTGAGAAAACTCAGACAAAGCCTCGGTATGACTGTCTTTTTATTCTTTTTCCAATGTACATTTTCATCATAATTAAAGGCACAATACATTTTTACATTCTAACATTTAAGAAAAAGGAAAAAAAACAACAGAATTTTGTGTAGAAATCTTACAGCAAAATGAGACGTTTTTGTGAATCCTTTGTTTTGATCGTTTGCATTGTTGTTTATAGCGGCAGGCACCATGTTAACCCTTTAACACCGGAGCTTTAGCTCCAATGTTTACATTCTCTGACCACCGTAACTCTGCAACCAGATTCCGATATGCGTCTCTTTACAGTGTTCTGGAGTTTGTTCAATCAGCTGATTTGTGACGCAGAGAAATGTGGCTTGAAGGCGCGTTTCTCCACGTCAGAGTTACTGGATGTCAAAGAATGTGTGTTATTTAGTTATCGAACATCTTCAGTGTTAAAGGGTTAAATGAGCAATGCGTCCCTCAACTGCATCCACAACACACACCCACCGCCATGTTCAGCTCAGGCCCCTTCAACCCTCCGAGTCGGAGCGAACCCCCGTCCCTCTCCTCTGTGACGTCTTGAGTTGGGGGGGAAAAACTCGCCGACTGCTGGATGGTGGCTCCGTGTAATGCTCTGTGACTGCCGTGTTTTCCCGTAACGTGCCGTCGCTCCATTGAAACATGAGCATGAGCCGCTTTCTGTGCCTTGGATCTACTGGCGGGTTCTCTCTTCATTCTTCATCTCGAGTCTTTTCTGCTGCTCTTCTCCACATTTCTATGTCCTGTTTGGTGTGTTTGCTCATCCTCCTGCCTCTGAATACTTGTGTCATCTGCTTTTGTCCAGCTGCTCTCATAAAACTGTTTTTGTCACTTTGATTTCGAGTAGACTTCTGCTGTAACAGAGACGTTTAGGCTTCCAAATTCACTAATGATTCTCTTCTCATACCACAGACTCAGCGTGTAGTGACTCCTCCAAATTAGTGTTCGGCTCCTTCTTTGCTAACCGCAAACGCAAGAAGGCCAAGGACAGAACTGTGCTCAACAGCTCAGATGACGACCTGGATGCTGTTTTCACTAAAGAGGAGGTGCAGAAGGAGGGCCAGCTGCAGCCTCTCTGGTCCCTCGACAGCCAGAATGAGGTGGATGTGCCAGGACGGATGAGAACAGCGACAAAGAGAGGTGCAGGGACAGCTCCAAGGAAGAGCTGGACAAGCCCACCCGGGAAGAGCCTTACCCTCCTGACTACTTGTCTGCCGAGCACATTTCCTCCACCCTTCAAACCGCTTCACCCTACACCTTTCCATTCCATTCCCCAAATCTCGGCTACTCTGTGCCTAAGGCTCACGAGTCGTCCCTGTCAGACGCGCCTACCAGCTATGACGACGTGGTTTCTGATCTCGGTACGATGAACAGCACCAGCTCCCAGGCGTCTGTGCCCAGAACCAGGCGGGGGAGGGCGGCAGCTCTGGGAATGGAGGCTTGCCCGAGCGGTCCGGGAGCCGAGGTTTGCTCGATCACCTCGGACTACTCCACCACCTCTTCCATGACCTTCCTGACCGGAGCTGAACACAGCACGCTCAGCCCCGAGGTGCAGTCCGTGTCCGAGAGCCGAGGCGGAGACGACGCCGACGATGAGAGAAGCGAGCTCATCAGCGAGGGGCGGCCGGTGGAGACGGACAGCGAGAGCGACCTGTCGGTGTTTGCTGTGGGGAAGGCTGATCACCCAGAGGTGCAGGAAGTTCCTCGAGCCTTCCCCACTCATAGGCTCATCGAGTGCGATACGCTGTCGAGAAAAAAGTCTTCCCAACAGAAAACCGACAGTGAGTCGTCCCTGGATGGAGCTCGCAGTGAGAAGGACTCCAGCAAACTGTCGCGTGGTTCCGGTTCAGTGAAGGGCCGCTCCACCGGAAGCCTCAGCGCCTCGTCCCGGAATGAGCTGGACAAGACGGAGCCAGTGTGGAAACTGAAGATCACCGACAGGTTGAAGGTCCGGCTGCGAACGTCGGCTGATGACATGTTCGGCGTGGGCAGTCAGAGGAGTCAGTCCCCGGAGGCCCGCAGTAAGAAGAAGAAGAACATCAGGCGCAGGCACACCATGGGCGGACAGAGGGACTTTGAAGAGCTGTCCGTTTTGGGGGTGTGGTCTCAGCAAGTCGGCGGCGGATCAGGCTCGCGGTCGGAACTGTCAGCTGTGGACCGGCTGAAACCCAAGTGTAGCTCTCAGGACTTTTCCATCGGAGACTGGATAGCCAGACAGCGCCACCGCACCAGCAATCCCGAGGTCAGCTTTGACCTCTCTGAACGGCAGGGGGAGCTGTGTCACAGCAGCTTTCAGAACCCAGGGCCCTCAACCTCTTCTGAAGCCCCACGGCATGCAGCCGAACCACTAAACGGAGACACCCCCCCCAGTAAAAACCTGAGCCTGTCCGCCACCGCACACCCTCATAAGCTCAACAGTTCCCAGGTGGTCCATTCCCGTTTTTACCAGTACCTGTGAGGGCCGTAAGAAACACACTGTACGTTTTCCATGTGTGAGTGTCCGTCTACTGTTGTGCGACCAATGTTCATTAATGAGCATGTTTACAAAACTCGTATGCAGCGCGTCTATAACTGGAACGAGCATCACTGCTGCATACAGGGATGTTGCTCTCGGCATGAAACAGACACTGTTTCTATCTTTTATTTTCCTTATTTTTTTTATGACTCCGTGGAGGAAAGCCTCCATCCCGATAGAAGTTCCCGTCGCGCGTTGAGGGGCCGGTTTGCTCGCCAATCCACGAGCTTGCGAAAGGCGCGCTGTAGAACATGTGAACTCCAGATGGGTTTAATGTTTTGTTTACGTTAAGGCTGACCTACTAATAATAATTCTAGTATTGCAGAGGAAGTATTTTTATGTAAAGAAAGTTACATGTTAAAGTTAGTGTGACTGTAGGTAACCAAATGAAGAATGTACAGACATGCTCGCCGTCATACCGACTAAAAGCTTTACATGCTCGTGTTTCATTCAAGAGTGTACATAGCCCTATTTTTCTCTGTACTTGAAGTGGGTTTTTTTGGTACAGTCTGTGTGTGTGACTGCCTACTCTGCTGTCCAAGAGGCCTTTCCAAAGGTACGCCGTTTCGCTGAGGAGACACTGGACTTATGCAAACGAAAAAAACTATAAAAAAAACACGTCACGTTCATCTCTGTGCGCTTGGAAAAAAAAAAGCTGCAAACAGCAAGAAAGGAAGAAGTTATTGATCAGGAAATGTTTCTCTACTAAAGAAAGTGCCTCGACGAAATGTTTAGGGTGCCATACTGTCTTTGAGCTACACGAGGTGTTACTGTGAATGACGTTTTTATGGCCGACTCATTCGACAGGTGACGAAGATGCCGAGCTTCCATTCTCAAGGCATTCCACTCTGGTCTTAACCTGTTTTATACACATTTATCCCTCTGTTTTTCATCTGCTTTTTTTGTTTTTTAAACTGAACTTGAATTTTAAAGATTCTTTGTGAAATAAGTAATTTAAATGTTCATATAAAAATGCCACATTTTAGCTGCTTTACTTTTGTTTTTACATCTGCTGTAAGGAATAGGAATAATATTGTGAGGAGAACATTTGGGTGTTGGAGGCCGTTTGGCGCCTCTCTGTGGAGACGGCTCATTTGTAGGACACTTCCTCGACTTTTCCATCATTTGTATCGGTGCAGTGTTCCTCTGAATGTGTGGCGGGGGGGTACACAGACTCCTGAAATACTGGAAATAAATCACTGAACAGTGGCAAACGTCTATAATCGCCTTTTCTTTCACCTTTGTACATTTCAGACACTCCGTTTTGTTTAGTGTATCCCTGAAATCTGAACACAGATCTGACGCGTGCATGTCAAGCTTTTAATTTGAAACATTTCCCGAAAAGGTATGTTGTTTTCATTTCAAGTCTTATGTTGAAAATTATACTCAAAAAACCAAGACTGCTAGAATAATGAAGAAAAAAAAGATTTTTTTTGTTGTTTTTTTAATTTACCAAACTAACTTTAGATATCTGGCTAACTTTTATTCTGAAATTTTACTTTTATTCATTTAAATTTTTCTTTGAGGACCTAAATATGCATTCTTATTTTTGTCCTAAATCTCAAAATCCTGACTTTTATTTTAAACTTGACTGTAACAGTAAATTCAGCCACTTAAAAATAAAATTTCAAATTAAAACTAGTATTGACCCTAATATAGAGATAAAAAAAAAATGCTAAATCAATTAAACATTTTTTAAAGAGGAAACTTTCATCTTTATTCTTAAATCTTTATTTTCAAAAATAGGAAGAATATATATTAAGTAGATTATGCTGAGAAAAAAAGAGAAATGGCTGTGGTTCTGTGGTCTAAACCTATATTTAGTTTTTATCGTATATTTTTCTTATGTTTCAGTTCCACACTGGAGCAAAGTGGAGCGATGTGAGAGAAATGCACTTCAAAATGCTTTATATACAAGTTGCACATACAACATAAAGACATAAAAACAATGTAAGTTTATACACTTTGTACATCAGCCGTCTAGAAACCACTGATAATATTCTAACAGAAGGGACATGAAGAGGACCGAGTCAAGAACACAAGGAAATTCACTGAGGAAAAGAAGCGGTTAACTCACAGCTTTGGATTGGAAATATTGACAAACTCCAAACCAAAAACCGTTTACATTTGTGGGTCGGCTCCTTCCAAGAAACCGAGGAGAAGAGAGACGAACTTTTGCTCCAAACGTTTCCTTCTCATGTTTGGTGGTTTAGTGTTGGGCTCCCGCCGTGACCGTCCCGACCCCGCTGTAAGGCACAGTGACTAAAACAACACCAGGTAATGTCACGAGTGTGTGAACACCGAAAGGACGACTTTAGATACCTTTTTTTGTCTATGTTTTGATTACAACACAAGTAAAACATTGTGTGCTTGTCTCTAAAGCAACGCAGGACTGCAGGTAGATGTCCACTCGCACACAGCTGACCGTCACCGCAAGACACTGGACAGAAACGAGTAGAAACAAGTAGCAAGAAACACTGATGACCACTGCTTTCAGCAAGTTAGTTGGCAAGGGTGTCACAAACTGGCAGCCTGGTAAAAAGTCCGATCTTTATGTGATGAGATGTCCTCGTGGGGTTCCGTTATGCTGCAAGTGCGTCCTGCTCCAGAGCGGAGGAGAATGTTTCAAATTTGGAACGAAGGCGACCCTTCGTTTGGACTCCAGAGGGAGTGCTGATCCGCTCATTCAGGGAGAGCTGAGGCTGTTCTTCACCACCTCTGCCTGCCGCAGCAGCAATCGTAAGAGGGGGGTGTGAGGTGAGCACAGGCCCTGTTTCACATGCAGGTGAGGCAGAATCAGACTGGAGTGCTGGGGGAGGGGGGGTCTGTGCATTTACGGGGAGAGAAGAATTGGTTGCATATTGTGCTGCGGTCCTGCTGCTAAGGGTCAGGCTTAGCTGTCGTCCTCATTTTCTTCCTGCTGGTCTTCTGTCGGCATCTCCGGCACTCGGAAGCACTCCTCAAAGAAGTTGACCAGGGACTGGCTCAGGTGTTGCCGTGCCCCCTCGCTGTGCAGGAAGTGACCTTCGTCTGGGTAAATCTGTAAGTCAGCACAAAATAGAAAGAAAAGAATCTTTTAACAGAGTTTTAGCTTACAAATAGAATCCTGGAAGTTACATCCAATGCCAGGCTAGCACTCTAATCTCAAGGTGAGAACCCCTGGTTCAAATCCCAGCTGGGACCAAAAACATGCTTCATAGGTTACATGTGTCTCTAAATGGCCCCTTGATGTGTGGTTGTGTGGCCCTGTAACAGACTAGTGACCTGTTTAGCCCTTGTGCTATCTTGTGGGGTCCAGATGACCCCACCCTTACATTGACGTATTATGATAAAGGCGGAGAGGGTTTCAGTGAAGATCACAAATCATTGAAGAAAAAAGTCTTGTGGGGTCCAGATGACCCAACTCCCAATGTTAACGTGCCTTGGAGGCACGTTAACATTGGGAGTTGGGTCATCTGGACCCCACAAGATGGCACAAGCAGTGTGAATATTTCATTACTAACTCCATTAGTAATTATTTTATCAATATTTACTGCAATGGTGTCCCTCGTTTCACTACTTTGTTACTTTTGAAAGACCAACATACAAAATACAATAGTTTTACACAACATTAAAACATAAAATCGAAATGTTGTTTTACATACATACATGCACTGTGAATCAGAAATGTGTGCGTGCATGTGTGTGTGATTGGGGTGAAATATGTCCCACAGCTGCAAACATTTCTGACCCCTTTGTACCTCCAGTTTGACTGCTGGGTCAAATTGACCCAAACAGTATCTATGTGATATAGACATGCAGGGGGAGGGGGGGTTGCAAATAGGTGAGATGAACCATTTTCATATTATATGTTGATTACACTCCTCAGCCTCCCTGGGAAAGTCTAAGTCTAGAGTCCATCCGATAGTCGAACCTCAGATTCAGGAACAACAGTGCGGTTTCCGTCCTGGTCGTGGAACAGTGGACCACCCTATCTAGGGTACTGGAGGGATTGTGGGAGTTCGCTTACCCAGTCCATATGTGTTTTGTGGATTTGGAGAAGGCGTTCGACCGCGTCCCCCGTGGTGTCCTGTGGGGGGTGCTCTGGGAGTATTGGGTCCGGGGAGCCTTACTGAGGGCTGTCCGGTCTCTGTATGACCGGAGTAGGAGCTTGGTTCGCATAGCCGGCAGTAAGTCAGACCTGTTCCCAGTCCACGTTGGACTCCGGCAGGGCTGCCCTTTATCACCGGTTCTGTTCATAGTTTTTATGGACAGAATTTCTAGGTGCAGCCAGGGGCCAGAGGGGATCTGGCTTGGGGACCACAGAATTTCCTCTCTGCTTTTTGCAGATGATGTGGTCCTGTTGGCTTCACTGAGCCAGGACCTCCAGCGTGCATTGGAGCGGTTTGCAGCCGAGTGTGAAGCAGCTGGGATGAAGCCATGGTTCTTGACCGGAGGAAGGTAGTTAGCCATCTCTCGGTGGGTGGAGTCTCCCTGCCCCAGGTGGAGGAGTTTAAATATCTGGGGGTTTTGTTCACAGGTGAGGGAAAACTGGAGCGTGAGATCGACAGGCGGATCAGAGCGGCGTCCGTAGTTATGCAGTCGCTGTATCTGTCCGTTGTGGTGAAGAGAGAGCTGAGCCAAAAAGCAGAGCTCTCAATTTACCGGTCGATCTTCGTTCCAGTACTCACCTATGGTCATGAGCTCTGGGTCATGACCAAAAGAACGAGGTCCCGAATACAAGCGGCTGAAATGAGCTTCCTCCGCAGGGTGGCTGGGCGCTCCCTTAGAGATAGGGTGAGAGGCTCGGTCACCTGCAGAGAGCTCGGAGTAGAACCGCTTCTCCTCCACATCGAAAGGAGCCAGTTGAGGTGGCTCAGGCATCTAGTCCGGATGCCTCCTGGACGCCTCCCTGGAGAGGTGTTCCGGGCATGTCCCACTGGGGGGAGGCCCCGGGGAAGACCCAGGATACGCTGGAGAGACTACATCTTTTGGCTGGCCTGGGAACGCCTTGGGGTCCCCCCAGAGGAGCTGGAGGAAGTGGCTGGGGCAAGGGAAGTCTGGGCATCTCTGCTCAGTCTGCTGCCCCCGCGACCCGGTTCCGGATGAGCGGAGGAAGATGGATGGATGGATGTTGATACATTAATTAAGGCAATCAGAAGAAGTTTCATACTGAAACAATACTTTTAACTTTTTTTTTTCTAGACGTTCAAATTTTAAAACGGGTCAATTTGATCAGTAACATAACAGAAGGGTTAAGCTCAGAGGCGGTGAGTCAACTTCAAGATGTCACCTGGATGAATTAAAAACCCTCTCAGAAAATGAATTCAACTGCATAAAAACAGTTGAAACACTTTTTACACTTTTTTATGTTAAAATTATAGCTGGAGAACAGCACTGCCAGCCATGGACACATCCATATCATAACAAATGTGACATACAAGTTTGAGCTGAAATCCAACAAGAGTACTTTGGTAGAAAATGATTCATCTTACATTTGTAATTGCTGGTCTTTGTTTCCAGAATTCAATTAACCTCCATGTAGCCGACTAAAGTTCCAAATAATTTATTTTCAATTAGGTTTTTTTAGTTTTAGCCTTTGGTTAACTATTTTGACTAGAATGATAGCTCTATTTTATTTTTTAAAGCAGTTTCCAATGGAACATTCATTCTAAATACAACACAGGCTGCTTTGAGGAAACGAAAACATTTTAATTACCAGGTGTTAATGTTAGCATTGATGTCTCCTGTGGGGCTCACCTGTAGAGTGTAATTGGCCTTCTGGCTGATTAAATGGTTAATAAATTTGGCCGTGTGCTGGAAGTGAACTTTTTCTGTGGAGGAGAAAGTGAGAGATTGGAAAAAGCCCATTAGAATCACAACACCAGACGGATGTTGCTTCTTTCGGTGAAGTAGTGAGAACATCTCTAAAGTGTGCTACCATCAGCAGTGGGGTGAATTATTAAGTACTGTTTCTCCAGCAGCTGGTCGGCTCTGTTTGCCAAGTTTGTCATCTGGAGGATAGAAAGAAAGAGAAAATCCATCATCAGTTTTGTTCCACTTAAACATGGTGCAGGATTTGGATGAAGAGATAAAAAGTTTACTGCATAAACTCTGGAGTCTGTCTTCGGGCCAAGGTAACGCTCAGAAAACGCAGAAGCTGTGGAAGAAAGGTGAGGTTAAAAGAGGTTCTGTTCAGCTTTACAATCGATAAATGTGTTTCTTTATACCATAAAGCTCAAAGTCTGTGATGGGAGAGACGGCTGCTCCACATTTCAGTTGTGTGAACTCCTCCGAGCTCAAAAGCATTGTTGCTAAATATCCTCCATATGCCTGTGAGGAGAAACACAAACATCCCTCAATTTAGCTTCCATGACGACATACAGCAGCATGGACTGTTGCCTTTTACCTTTCCATAAACCCCCATGCGACTCTTATCGATGTAAGGCTCTTTGGAAATAACCCTGCGAAGCAAAACAGAGGAAAACAGCTGAAAACCTTGAAGCCCTTCAGCTTCCATCCCGACCTGAGCTGGGCTCAAAGTGGAACCTGAGTGCCTCCAGCTGGTCCCTCTCCTCCAGCTTCCCCAGTTTCCTGCGGACCTTGTGGAGGAGGTTGGTGCCCTGAAAGCCGCTGCCGTGGCCGTCAAAGCGGATCACAATGGTGCTGAAGCTGCTGACCAGAACCGTGGCCCAGTCCACCTGGAACTGCTCTGTCACCATCTGTCCACCGGGGGTGCCGTCACTGCAAAGGGCAAATGCCTGCTAACGTTTAACCAATAAAAGAAAGAATCTCTGCACAAATCTTTATATTTTCTCACAAAGGAATTGAAATGTGGCTTCTTCTAACTGCAGAGGTGTTAGGAGACAATGCTATCACTCTCACTTGTCATTATTTGGACCTGACATGTTTCTAAACTTCCTGTAGTTTAGAAACTTAATACATAATCTGCTCAATGTTTTCTTTCTATCCATCTTAACTTCCTGTTTATGATGTTTTTGGGGAATCAATGAATTCTAAATAGAATCAAAATTTACCAAGCAAATGTCTTACTTTGTGCTTAAAGACCCACTTAAAATTGAAATAATGTTTTTGGTGTTTTTAGCATGTTCTTGTGGCATTTTCTGATGATGGAGGACACATATATAAAGAAAATTAAGCTTAAAATTGTGTTTCTGTGTATTTCTTCACTCAAATTGTTGTGAATCAGGAGCAGATGAGAAAAAATGTATTTGTGATGTTGGAAAATACGCTGGGCGGGCCACAAGCTTCCTGCTCAGCTCCATTCGGATGCATCTACTTTTATGTCTTCGTTTTCCTCATCTGAGCGGGCACCTGTCTCAAAACTGTACGGTTAGCTGGATAGCACCAAAATTTGTCGCCATTTTTGTTGCACCGCTAATGTATAGTGTGTTAGCGAGAGTGTGTAAATAAAGGGGTGATTGGAAACGTTGGAAGGCTTACTCCGCGCCAACGGTCCCACCCACAACTCAGAGGCCAATTTCTAACAAACGGCTGCCGCTCTGCAGAAACTAGGTCTTAGAAGCGACAAAGGTTTTTTTTTAATTTTTGCTAAAAACTGCGTAATCATAGTTAAAAGACCTCTGGGAAGACTTTGAAAATGGATCACAAGATGATGGGAGTGGGACTTTAAAATATCAAGTTCAGATATAAGATATTTCTTGCTATATCCCCAACTTTTACAAGAGCTGTAGTAAATATTTTCCCATGGAGATCCCGGGATTTGACCACAACATAAATCTGATCCCTGACTGTCTTTGAAAGAAAATTCCCACTCACACGAGCAGCAGTAACGGGTAGCTGGCTGTGTTTAGGAATCCAGCTGGCTTCAGAATCTGCATCGTCAGAGCTACAGAAAAAAAAATGAAGCAAACACTGAGCCCCTTTCCTTCCAGCAGGACCTCTGCACAGACCGCAAACACTGACGCACATACTGTAATCGTCTATGTTGATGGTCTTATTCTCCACTTTGGGTGTCTGCAGGTTGTTGTAGGTGCTGTTCACTTGCTGGTTTGTCTCCACGTCGTACATCTCTGTAGATCCAGAGGAAAATCTCAAACATGTGTGATCAGGCAATGTCATGGTGAAGACTATGGAAGCAAACGACTCACTCTGTTTGTCCTCCGTTCTGTACACAGCTACACTCGGTATGTCTGGGCCTAACCAGCAAAAAGAAACATTATTTTACAAAAAGGAAGCATAGTATTTGATAATAAAGTTACAATCTTGTAAAAAAAAAATGACACAAAAATCGAATCGGCAATTCATTTCCTTAACTTGAGATCTTTGTAAAACAGGCTCCCATCACTCCGAACGCAGTGATGGCGGGTCCACATGGCTCACCTTTGCAGTTGAGTAGGAAGTATTGCATGTTGTGGCTGAACGACACGTCCACATAGCCGCACTTGAACTCACAGGACAGGCAGCAGCGGTTGAAAGGAGGGATGGTGTCAGCGCTGTGGGATGAAAAGGTGTCAGGATGATTCTGAACAGCATCCTACCCGCCAACCAAACTGAACTCTACCTGTACAAGTGCCGCCGCTTTGGGTCGTCCTCAGTGCTCAGAAAATATCTGGGAAAATATCCAAATGTTATGAATACAAAATAAAACAAAACTGATGGTTCTTTATGGGATCAAACAAGGGTTAGCTGGATGTGAATAAAAAACTAACAGAAGAAAATGGACTGTTTTCAACTTGATAGATCAGATTGTAAGCTTGAAAAAGTAAGTGAAAATGTGATGTAAATGTGAAATAAAAACATTTTAAACTCGAAAGAAATATTCAAAGTTTGAATACAAAATTTAAATATGAAAAAAACTTGAAAGAAATATAGAAAAAAAATTTGAAAAAAGAACTTAAACTTGAAAGAAATATTAATATTTTGAATTAAAATAATTTAAATATGAAAAAAAACGTGACTTTTTTTCAGCAACTTAAAAAATGTACATTTGAAAGACATAGTGAAAATAAAAAGAAGATAGGAAATTTGAAACGTGAATAAAAAAAACTATAAACATAGGGAGAGCATAATCACACATAATCATGCTGTCTTGAAATCATCCAATGGCAATCATGTCACAGTGACTAATTGACTCAAAGCCCCACTCCCACATAAAATTGTGGTCAACTCAGAAAAAAAGATTCTAAATTTAAAACTGTTTATTGAGGGCTAAAAATATACTGACAGAAATGAAAAAAAAAACCAAAATACAAACCAGCATCTGTTACAAAGAAACATTTTTCACGTGGTAACAGTCTTTTTGTGGTTTCTTTCAAGTTTAAAATAAGTTTACAAGCCTAGAACAGCTTTCAAAGCTTCTTTTTTTTTCTTCAAATTTATAATGTTCATTGTTCGAAAGTATAGTTTGATTTTTCGTGTACTTTAGGACGATCCTGATTCGGTTCTGGCTCTGTAAACGGTGAACGAGGCGGCTTACATGAGGTTCTGTTGGTGGTTGTAGGCCAGGATGCGGGTGACGTCCCAGTCCCCGGAGGTCAGGCTCTGGAGGATGTCTGTGCTGGTGTTCGGCTGAAAGACAAAGGCGCTTAAAGCAGCTGACCCTTTGAGGAACACAATAGCATGTCCCAGCTTACCAGTGAGGTGGACATGGAGATGTGGAAAAACTTCCCCCTCCCACCTTGAGGTATGGCCCTGGTGAAGAAGAACTTGAGTCCATCTTTGGAAAACAGTGGCTGTTCATTCTACCGGGAAACAAAACAAAAAAATGTTTTTCCTCAAACGTAGCTGCACGCCATTTTTATTTTATTTTATTGCATCCGGAAACAAGGACCAAATCTATTCCCTCCTCTCATCACCTACCTGTCGATGCAGCCAGCTTTCACTTTCATCTTCATGTTTCTGAAAAGAGTTATACATGATTTCACTATTGGTTTTGTTCAATCAAAACAGTTTTGCAATGACAGTGCTGAACCACATTCAGGAAGCTGCTCTGCAAATGTTTAAGGACAACCTCAAAACCACAAAACAAAGAGGAAACACGCAGCTTGGCAGACTACTTAAAAATGTCCTCAGGTGGGATGAAGTGAAATTAAAAATACTGTGGAAGTGTTGGCAGCGGAAGGAACATTTCTACTTTTAAAGATGCTTTACTGCCATTCAGACGAGATTCTTTCATGTTTTCCTTTCATTAATGTCAAAAGTCAACACAGGCACTTTACAAGTTGAGCAAAAACAGAACTGGTAGGAACTTTTCATCAATATTGATTAGTCCCAAATGCAAATTTTAGCTTCTTCACTAGCATCTCTTTTTTTAACATAGAAGTTTGTGACAATTGAATGAAAAAAAAACATAATTTCTGCAGTTTTTCTAATTGTTGTTTAGTGCAAAGTGATGATGGTAGATAAATGTTTGTCTTTTGAGCCTAAATTACTTGTAAGTGATTTCATGTTTATGCTAATTCAGTGAAGGTTTTTAAAATTTCTCTTTGAGTCAGGAACAACTATATAAATGAGAAAATTGCTTTTTTTAAAGTCTATTTTGGTCTATTTCAAGCAATCAATAAATGCATAAATAAATATTAAAAAAAAAACATAAACAAAAAAAGACATTTGAATCTATACACATATATATCAACTTATATTTAGTCATGCTATAGATTGGAAATATATATGTAACAGGGTGAACTGTTTTTATTGTGTTTTTATTCTTTGTGAAAACCGGAGGGTCCCTGAAGGCAGCAGCTCACGCTGCTAGAATTGGACACAGGTGTGCACTGGGGGCGTGCTGATAAGACACTGGATTTATGGATCAGCTGAAAGACACACAGGGGAAGCTCTCTCGACAGCGAGGAGACGGCGGGGGGTGCGGCTTCCACCTGTTTACGTGGACGAGCGGAGCCACCGGAGCAGCGCCGGCCGTACAGCAAAAATACCGCGCTTGGAGTGAGGCATCTCCGGGTGAAGGGTGGTGGAAGACGTCCCGAAGGAGACGCCCCTGTGGACGGATGAGCGCCGACCGGCACCGGAGGAGCAGCTGAGCCGGGAGCCAGACAGCATTCAGAGGGGGAAGCGACGTCGGAACGCAGAGGGGTGTGGTTGTGACCCGCCCCTCTTCGAGCTAAGTACCCCTCTGCTGTTTTTATCTGTTCTTTTACCCAAGAGACCTTTTTGTATAGTCACCAGAGCCGCATTTTAACTATTGCATGTTGTTTATTTTTTTACTAATTGTGTGCGTTATTTAGTGGGTTTTATTGAGCCTGGTGTTTTAGTTTTTTATGGACTTCTTGGGTTTTTACTTTTTAGACGGAGGCTCCTGGCTCTAACGGATGGACAAAACAAAAGACTCCTCCAATATTGCCCCCCTCAAATAAACTCTTTTTCTGCTCCCTGTTGAACTGTGGTCCTGGGTGTCCTGTCTCCACACGGGTCCAAATCTTAGAGATCTGCGAGGCTACATATACGCATACATCCACATAAGCTTGTAAATAATTCAAATGTTACTCTTAATCATAAATAGACACATCTGCGTACAGAACATGACACATCAGACTATTAAGTATGATGTTTGTCAGTATAAAAGAAATAATTGCTTTCGCTCATCAATCTTAAAACTCACCTTTTCTTATGAGCTTTAGAAAAAAAATATTTCGCAGACATTTGTTTATGAAAATATTCTACAGGATTTCATTTCTATTTTATTTGTGTTTTTAGTTTTATCAAAGTGTTTTTACTCCTGTTTTATTTTGTAATTCTTTCAGTCTAAAAGCACCGTGTAACTAAATTGACAGGGGAAAACATATTCCTTCTTCAAGCTTTATGATCCTGAATCTAAAAAAATAAAAATAAATAAGAAGCCAGTTGTATTTTATTTCCACAATACCAGGGTGTTTAAGTGGATTACATATTTAAATTTAAATAGCGAAACAAAAACAAAACAAAATAAAAACAAACAAATAACAAGTGAAATTCAGTTCATGACATGAACAATGGCAGGCGGGCTCACCTTTACACAGACTCCAGTGGTGGCTTCACACAGAGTCAGGATGGAGTTGTTTTGTGCTCTGTTCAGCCAGTTGACAGCCAGTTTGGTGTTGGTGGCCCACTTCACCATGGTGATGTAATATTCCCTCCTAGCAAAACAGAAGAAAAAAAAAAAATCACACACCCCTGACAATCTCAATCACGGCACTGCTCCGGGGATAATGTTGCTGCTTTATAAAGCGACTGTTTGTCACTGACCTTATTCGGGGGTCGTCTGGTTTTTTCATCACCACCGTGTGCAGAGGCCCGTGGAGGTTTACTACTGACAGGTGAACCGCCGGATTCTCCTTCCCAGCCTGCGAGTGGAGGGAAATGTCTACTGCAGGTAAGCCCAGATTTGTGTTAAAGCAAAAGTTCCTAAATAAATAGAGGATTTATTTATTTATTTAAAGGATTCTCAGCCGAAAACAGAAATGTTCTGCAAGTGTGATCTGGATTTTTACATAAAAAACAATTGCTTTGTGAAAAAAAGTCAATTTGTGTACAGAAGCCTTAAACTGTTTTACTGTTTCAGAGAAAAGAATCCAAACATTGGAAACATTTGTTCATGACAGATGACTTAAACTTGCCTTTGGATAGTGATAATCCAGGCTGGCGGGGTATGCAGACCCTGTGAAAAACGGGACCTCCATTTTCGGCACCAGAGTGTCGTTGATTGTCATGTAGGCCAAACGGAGGCCGTCCGGAGACCACCAGTGAGCGATGTGGGTCTGCAGGATCTCCTCTGCAAAAAGATAAATAAAAGACAAACAAATATTTTGAGTTACAAAAATATATCCTTGGCCTTTTGTAATTTAAACTTATAATTAAGCAGTAAAAATATTAAGAATAAAATCTATTAATTTATTTAAATTAAACTTAAGCTGTTAACAAAATTAGAACACAAATCAAAAACAAAAGAAAATTTCAAAAAGCAGCACTATAAAATGACATGAAATAAAATTCTACTGCTTTGTTCGTTTAACATCAACATTGAACTGTTTTGTCTTTTTCTGGTCATTTATTTTGGACATAGGGGGCAAAAGTCGTTTGTTTTTCCTAATCTTAATCTATTTTCACCTATAATTAAAGTCACGATGTAGTTATGAACATCTCAGTTTGGCTTGAATGAAAGTCATTTCCGGTTAAGCGGGGCTGCTTCCAGCAGGGGGCAGCAGAGTTCCATAAGAAATAAGACATGGACATCATCCAGTCATAAGACGAGGTCCAACAGGGAAAATTAACTCTGGTTTCCTTCTGATTGATGTGAATTTAGAATCAGACTTAACCAAAGACTTTGTCTTTTTCTTTTACTATTTCATATTCCTTTATTCATACATTTATTTAAAAAAAAAACATAGTTAAATAGTTAAATGATACATTTTTTAAATTAAATAAAATATCCCTGAATGCTCGGTGTTTGATTGAGTTCTCACTATAAGACTGAGAAACGCACATTTTTTAGCTGAGTTTTTCTGTACAATCTCTAGACAAAAAAACCAAACATGTCCAATGCAACCCCTTTCAAAATCCAAATAGCAACGCTCCAAAGAGAAGCTCCTTTGTTTGGTTGTTAGACACGAACCAGGTTGGATCTGCCAGGAAGAGATTTTCTCTGCAACAATATCAAAAACATGAGGCGTTCATATTTTTCCATATTTCATGGTGACAGCTCAGAGGTGTTGTTGCTTTGCTCATGTGTTGCTCCTTCTGCTTTACCTGACAAGCTGAACATGATGAGCCTGAAGGAACATACAGATGTCCAGAGAGGGCTGAAAAACCTTCAGACCTTCTCAGAAAACAGACAGAAACATCACCTGTCTCCTCACCAAAACTTCATTCCCGAAAATGTCTCTCAGAGATGCCTGCTTGGAGGAATCGAGGTTTATTTCTAAATCAGATTTTCTTTAATCACCTCTGTTTTTGCCTAGGGCTTCCTGAAAGTACCCATGGGGTATGAAGAATTCATTTGCAGTACTGTAAAGATCCACATACGAATGTTGACCTTAAAACTCCACTTTAAAAAACCTGAAGCAGTTTTTGAATCTGTCATAAAATCTTCATTTAACAGTAAATGTTTGGCAGAGAAAAACAATCTTTTATATATTTTTTTACTGTCCGGCATTAGATTATCTGTGCATAATTACAGCTGATGGAACAGTTTTTCTCAGGATCCCATCAGATTTTAAAGACCCACTCTGATGAAAACCATGTTTTTGGTGTTTTAAACATGTTCTTATGGCATTTTTCTGCATTTATGTATTTAACCTTTGTGCTGTCTTGGATGACCCCACCCTTACTTTGACATGTTCTCCCTACCATGACAAAGGTGGATAAAGGTGGAAAAATTTCATGTAATCCATTGAACCAGTGAAGATCACAAAAAATTGAAAAAAAAAAAAAAGTTCAGAGCTCTGTCTAGTGAATCTAGATGACCCAACTCCCAACGGTAAAGTGCCTAGGATAGCACAAGGGTTACATTGTTGTGAATCAGGAACAGACCAAATAGCATTTGATGCATCCACTTGTAGACGACTAGATCCATGTACGTCTTTGTTTTCCTCGTCCGAGCTGACATCTGGCTCAACACTTTACTACTGGATTGTTTCAATATTTCTTGCCATTTTTGTTGCACCAGTAACATTAGGTTAGGATTGTGACGAGCTTGAAGGAAACCGTGTAAACGGACGGATGACGGGAAGGGGGGAGAGGTTGTTCAATGCCAATGATCCCGCTGAAGGATGAACTCCTGCCACTCTGCAGAAAATATGTCCTAGAGAATGACACTGGTTTTTGGATTATGGCCAAAATTAGCATTTTTCTAATTAAAAGACCACTGGGAACTCTTAAAAATAGATCAAAAGATGATTGGAGTGGGGACTTAAAATGTTATCTGCTGGTCATGTCTACAGCCTTCAAAAAAATACTTATTTGAGCAGGACATCCTTCTAAAAAATCCACCAAAAGAGCTAAAACAAGAAAACTGGATCATCTGTGCAGGACTGTACCTTTAAGTAGAAGAAGTGTTTAGTTTTAACAAATATTTCAGCCTTCCCCTCTCAACCTTTTCTCGCTTTTTATCTCCGTTGGACCATAGGATGAAGAATATCATTTCTGCATGAGACTGATGCAAAACATTTCTCCTCATCTTTCAAAATTAATGCTTTTTTTAAAATGAGGATTCAAAGTTACAACATTTGACATACTGAGGCAAATCAACATTTTTTTTTTAATTTGGAAACAACTCAATTCTTATTAGGGAGAACTTTTTTCGTGTTTTACCCATAAGATAGTGTGTATTTGCAGGTGTTTTGCAATTTCCTGCTGTTCATTAACTGAACATTAAATAGCTAATAAAATCAAAGCGGCAGCTGCAGCCCGAACCCAGCAGCTGAATTAAGGAAGAAGATGCTATTAAATCTGTGTGAAATTCTTGATCGGCTCTTGTAAGAAACTTGCAGAAAATTTCTAAAAGAAAAACACAACCCAGCAAATCTTCCTTAAGCTCAGGAAGTGGATTACTTCTTTCATGTCATTTTCTGTGTCTGCAACAAAGAAATAATCCTATTAATGGAAAAGCGATTAGAGCCGACCCCGAAGCAGCTCCTGCTCTTCAACAGAATTTCTCCACAAAATAACTGCCGTTTGCAATTAAATTTCCCCTGCTATGACTTTATTATTACAATAAATAATAAAACCCACAGCTGAGGAGTGGAACTGCTGAACACAGAAGTACAAACAAGATACCAACAAACGCTGTTAAAGAGCGATTTCCGTGGAATAACGACTCTCTAACATGGCGTTGCATTTGTAAACAAAGCCCTATCAAAGCGGTGTGTAATGAGGATGTGTGTCCCACATGCGCTCTAATCAGAAAACGTCTCGCAGTACATGACAAGAGTGTTGGCTTCTGAACATTTGCCGGGTTAGATTTCGAACGCTGCACACATGAATTAATTGAAAGTGTTTGAACACAAAGACGAGCAGGGAAAAGGAGGGGCGCTGAAATGCACGCCAGCTGTGAAACTTCAGATGCAAAGCTCGTCACACCTCAGGGAGAGGCTGCCCCGGGGGGCATTTCATATAGGATTCTGTCAAGTCAATGCAGCATATGTCAAATACGTCCTCCAACTTTTTTTTTTTTTTTTTTACTGGAAAGAAGCTCTAAAAACCAGGAAGCAGTGAAAGCATCAATGTTCAAGAATGAAACTCGCACAAGGTGCAACATCTACACAATCAAGACTATTCTGTTAGACAACCTTGCTTGTGTGTTCTGCAAACAGACTCAACTGAATTGAAAGAAAATTCTGAGAATCCCGTAAACTTTACACAGGAAGCCACTTAAGTGTGTGTGACGATAAAAAAGCCTGAAGGCCTGACGAACTCAAGTCTCATCCAATGAATTCAAGGACAACTGAAAGTTTTCCAACTTCATAAAACATTTGGGATCAATGCCATTAGTGTCCTTTAAAGCAGATAAAGAAACTGGAGATGTTGTTGAGTAGACATTACTGGTAACATGCTTTAAAATGATATGAAACGTGTCATTTTCAACAGCTCACCTTTAGTTTTTGAGTTTTGTTAAAAAAAATAACACTGTTCTCCCTTTAAGAGACCACTGCAATCTGTAATCATTCATTCATTTTCAAATGTGTTTATTCCCTTTCGGGGTCACGGGGCTGCTGGAGCCTATCCCGGCCACTTGCAGGCGAAGGCAGGGGATGTCCTGGACTGTTCGCCAGTCTGTCGCAGGGCCACAATCACACACCCATTCACACTCACATTCACACCTATGGACAATTTAGAGTGACCAATTTACCTATTCTAATTTTCCTTAATCTTGTTTATTCATCTTGCCCTCCCATTGATCTGCTTACATGCTCTCTTGCTAGCTTACAGCCCCTCACATCCCTAACCTAACATTACCGGGGCAACAAAGAATGGCAAGCAATATCAGGGCCATGCAGCTATATCCAGCGGAGCAGGGAGCCTATGGCTTACTGTGGTAACTTCTACTTCACAACTACAAGATTTTTCAAAAGACATTTTATCGTCTACTCCTGATTCACAACAATAAAAAAAAATAACCTCAGAAATGCAATTTTAAGCTCATTTTATCATTAGGAAAATGTCACAACAATATGTTTAAAGCACAAGAAGACAATTTTTATTAAAGTGGGTCTATAACAGATAAATGTATTCTAAGTGCAATGCTGGGAGAAATAAGAACATATTTAAATGTAACAAAAAAAACATTAGTATTGTTTCTTCATTTGAGGATCCCTTTAAGCCCAGAATTTTACGTCTTATTGCATTTACAAATACACTAAAAATGATACTGAAGCCTTAACTAGTGTCTAAATAAAAAAAACTAAAAAAGTTTAAATGTAACTGTTTTTATAATTGAAGTAATTTTATTTGTTGTCTGTGTTTGTAACTTTTTGCTGCCTCTTGGCCAGGACTCCCTTGAAAAAGAGGTTTTTAATCTCAATGGGACTTTCCTGGTTAAATAAAGGTTAAATAAAAATAAATAAATAAATTAAACTAGTTAACAAATAATTAGGCATAAATGACTGCTGGCCTTAAACTTTAAGTGAATTGCACTGTAAATGACATAGTTGTGACATAACGTGGCATGACGTTTTCCGTCACCATTATCAATTATTTTAAAAAATGTTTAAAAAAAAAGGCAAAAAAGACACATGACAATGAGTAAGGAAACATGCACAAACCAACATTTTTTTACAGTAAGTTTCTTACATATATACTATATACTATATGTAGTATATATATTGTATATATAATGAACATATTGCATATATAACATATAATATTAATTATATATATTCTTTGTATCCCTCACTGATGAGACATAATTTATGACTTAAAACTCTTTGGCTAAAATAAAGGTTAAGATAAGCTTAATAGAGGTTTTCTTGGTTATGTTTCTCAACATTTAACTTGATAGTTGGATTTTTGAAGTCGTCTTACCTTCATAAAGCCAGTCAGCGAGTCCGTTGAAGACCACTCCTTCTTTGCCGGTGGAAACCAGACGGATGGATCGGCTCTCCACCGTCGCTCTGTAGTAAATGTTGTTTTCAAATACGAAGATCTGCACAAATAAGCACAAAAGGGTAAAATCCTTCACTTCGTCCTCTTCATGTTCAACTTTCACTAATATTTACCTTCAAAAACAACAACAATTAAATGCATTTTAAAATAATTATTGCATGAGGAAAAGAGATGTATTTCAAACTGTTGCATTTTACAAACTCCTAAAATATTAGAAATTGTTCGAAATTTAAAGTTTTATGAAAAATGTAACATGTGTCCGTTGATCAGCTCTTGCTAAGCCAGAGACTTAAATATTTAAGAGAACAAGAAAAAAGGAGCGCCGCTTCCCTAAACAGTGGTGAAAAAGCAGCATCGAAGACACCTGTGGAGATGAAACAGAATGCATTCTTTTTGCTGTGTGTTTTTCTAAGTGCGATTTGGGATTTCTTGCAAAGATCAGGACTTTATGTCATTGCCGGTTCAACTAATTGATGAAAATCTCTTTACTTAGGTGTCAATTTTCATCAAAATCCAACACACACTCTAAAAAGAGTATTTGGGCTGTAGTTGGAAAGATGTACTTTTTTACATTGTTCTAACTTAATTATTTAGTTTGGTGAAAACAAATCATTTTTTTGAGTTCATTCAACTTAAAAATAACAAGTAGTTGTCTGACATAGTTATTTTACTTTCAATCAACTTAATTTAATTAAGTTGCTGTAACTTTGGTGTGAACCTGTGATGTCATAACGTGAGGCAGCGCAAGGAATTATGGGATACCATTTTCTTTGCCTATCTGGGCAGATTGTGGTTTAAGTGTGAGTTTTTGTCCATGGGTTTTGTTGTCCAGCTGTTTTACTCTGTTTGAACTAGTAATTTAACCTGTTATGTTCATTTTTTTTCTGCACCATGAGTTAGAGTTTGGTAGAGGATGATCACCAACCCCTGTGTGCGGTAAAAGACCTTAAGTCCCAATTATTAAAGACAGAGTTTGTGACATGTGAGCTACTGTCTAGTAATGTGAGACATTGCTGGATCAGTTATGTCTTTGATATGAAAGTACCACCTCCAGTGGTGGAAACTTTAGAAGAATGTTAGTTAAAGTCATATAAACAAAATTGAACAAGATTTTCTATAAGTTAGATCAACATTTCAAATTAAGTTGGATAAACTTAAACAAATTAAGTGTTACCAATTGAAGTAATTCATTTAAGTTAAATCAGCGTATCAATTTAAGTTGGATAAACATAAAAATTTTAGTTGAATACACTTAATTCAATTAAGTGTTACCAATTGAAGCAATTCAATTAAGTTGGATCAACGTATCACATTGAGTTGGATAGACATAAAAATTTAGGTTGAATAAACTTAATACAATTAGGTGTTACCAATTGAAGTGATTCAATTAAGTTGGATCAACTTTTTTCTTTTTAGAGTGCACAGCCTTCCTCATGCACGTGTACGTGTTGCTGATCGTACTCTCATGTTGCAGTAATTGCTTGTAGATTAATGAGAGGATCACTACAGGATTCATCTTCCTGCAACCCTCACTGTACATTTGATGCTTCACTGCACACAGACACACACCCTTTTCCCTTACTGGTGAGACCTCGGATGAATCGTTCCAATTCTGCCACCCTTAATGAGAAATCATTACATCCACACACCGAGCGGCAAACAAGAAAACATGTCCAACATCTTCAGGTCAGACACAGACAAAAGGGTTCATCTCATTTTACCTCCACAACTTCCGACCTTCATTAAACGAAATGCAGAACCAGAGCTACAGCACTGAGCGGAACAATCAGCTGCACCATTACCATATGGAAATTCATCTGCGGTCTCCCCTCAGCAGGAAAAGTCACATCACACACTTGAAATGGTAACATTTTCTCACACCAATGCACCTGTAATCTCAGCAAACTGGGCGGCAAGAGCAGAAGAAAAAGCTTTGAAGTGATAGCTGACGACACGCTGCACTGTCTTCTGTTTAACAGAAAAGCTAAAACAAGGAAAATTGAGATAAAAAAACATGCAAAGGATTGACAAACAGCACAAAAGACCCTGTAGTTGTTTTTTTTTTTCCTCATTAAAGGATACTTGAGGACATTTTTTCATTTGTTTTGACGAAGCGACATCATTGCCCTTTAAAAAAATTGCAGTAGCTCTTGTTCAAAAAAAGGACACTTTACATGTTAAAATGGGCAAAAAAATGCGCTGAAATTGCAGGGCACTGCTGGCTCCTGCATGCATAACTCAAACAGGCATAAATGGGGCATTTGTTCCAGCTGCAGACTACAGGACATAAAGCCTGTGGGCAGCTGTGAAATGGACTTGAACCATAATCCATGAGATTAATAATGTTTCCCCTAATGTTTTTGAGTAAAAATAAAACTATTAGCTGGGAAAAATCATCAAATGCTAAAGTAATTTAGCCCTTTTAAGCACCACAATCTTTTAGTGTTTTGATTTAGGAAGCATTTATTTTGTGGAAAGGAAAAAAAAAAGCAAAAATATTTCTTGAAATTAAGCTCAAAGAAAAACAGGTTAATGAAGAAACTTTTTTAAGAACAAGATCCAGAAACCAAAAAACGAATAGAATTGAATGTTATTTATGCTGATTATTAAATAAAAAAAGCCAAAATACATCTAAAGTGTTTTGACAAACAGGAAAAAAAGGTATTAAACCTTCATATTTCCTTCCTGGTTTTCACATTTCATTTTAATTTATATTTTCCGATAGGCTTTCACTGTGTAATTTCCATGAATGTGACAAAATTCAAGGTTTGAAAAGACAAGAAAAGTTTCTCTCTAGGTAAAAAGAAGCTGCTGCTCAAGGGCCTAACAAGTTTGAAGTTCAGCAGAGTTAATATTTGATTATCTTAACACTCCAAGAATTTCTAAAACAAAACAAAAAAAAATCAGCAAAGGAAACCAGGAAGTCAGTCCACCTCTGCAAACACTAGTCACACATGCAAAGCAGCAAACATGCAAAATAGCAAAATAAACTAATGATGGGGTGAAACAGCAGCATTTCCTGCTAACAGACACATAAACCTATTATAATGAGATATCTGCTGGTTCTTGTAAACTCCAGATGGCTCTGCTCTATGAATTCACTAAAAAAATGTCAACATTTAGCAGTACTTCCTGTGTTACCTTCACAACCAAGTGAAAAGTTGGTTGTGACTTAAAACAGCTGAAAAAAAAAAGTTTTTAGGACATAGTTGGATGTTTTAATGATCATATTTTGATAATATATTAAAAGTTGTCACTGTGTCTTTCCCACAATCCCCCTCATCAGCTGCACCTGTTCACCTGTCAGCCGACCTACTGCTCTTTTCCCCACCAGTTCTCAGCCAGAACGCTCCCATCTCTCTGCAGCTCTCCAGTCTAAAGTGGTATGTACCTGTACTTGTGATTTTTTTTTTTTTCATTTTAGCACTAAATCAGCATAGAACCAACACATTTTTTGCTGGTTCTATGGACAGTCAGAGAAAACAGGGAACAGGAAGAAAAAGGAAACAAAATGTCCAATTTAATCCTGATCGTCACACCACACTGGGAGGGGGCGGTAACGCACCACAAAGCTGCTTGCTAACCACTGAAGAACAACAGAATAATAATTAAAAAAGAAGCTCTCCAGTCTATAAATCCTGATCTACTTGCTTAGTTCTATTTTTGCCCCCAAATTGCCCTGGAATTGCCCCTGCTTGTGCTTCTCCATGTCTTATGAGCAAATTAATTCTGGGATTTAAACTATGAACTGCATCAAAGCCTGTAAATTGGAGTGTTAGGATAACACACATCTTGGGATCAACCACCTCTAAGGCTGCATTTACACTGCAGGTCTTGATACCCAAATCCAATTTTCTGACTATATCCGATTTTTTGGATGACCCGCTCACATCATCTTTTAAAAGTGACCCGTATCCGATTTTTGCATTTACACTATACAATACTGAAACTATCAATCGTAGACGTTCTGAGGACTACGTAACGTAGCAGCATTTCCACCTTCCTCTGACCTGTCACCTGAGCACTGACCGCACAGATTAAAAAAATGATGAGCGAGCAGGCCCTTAATAATAATCATAACAGTAATAAAAGCACATTTAGAAGATGCAAGTTGGTCCAAACGGCAAATGGTTAGCATGGCGAAACCTTCCCCTTTTTTTTTTTTTTTTTTTTTTTTGTGTGTGTGTGACTGCGGTTGTCATGGAGGCAAAGCAGCGAGGGAAGGAGGCGTGGCCTTGGGCGTCCTGGATGAGGCAGGCAGGAGAGGGGATGCACGGGAGAGGAAGAAGGAGGGCTGCTAAGCCGGCTAAATGCTCTCTCTGAGTTTTGAATGAGGAAGTGTTTGCAGATGTTGTGCTGTACTAACAGTTTGATCTAAGCAAAGAAATAAACGGCTTCTAGCCTGTTCCAGAGCAATGGTGTCCTTCTTGATTACTTACCGTTTGCGTCCCGACTGGGACCAGACCGGAAATGTCAGACTACGGTCTGAAGCTTGAGGCCGAAAGGTAACACGCTGATGGGACTCCAGCTGTGCTCGAACAGCAAAATCAGCGCCCAAAAGCACCTGTAATAAGTCATGTGATCTCAGTTGGCGGTGTCCTGAGTTTACGTCACTGACGTACAACTCGCATTTACTGAGGAATATCCGATTTGTCTGCTTACATGGCACACGCAAATGCATGTACCTGATTCGTATCCGATTTATTTCCACATATGAATGAGGCCTGTAATCCGATCTGAGAAAATCGGAATCCATGCGCTTTTGTCCTGTTTACACGTTCCCCGGTCATATCCGATCTGTGCCACATGAGAGGAAAAAATCAGAATTGGGTCACTTGAACCGTGCAGTGTAAATGCAGCCTAAAAGACTTTGTAGCTTGTTGCCCGGACCTGCTCAGACTTGCTGGGAGTCTGCTCAGTGCTGCCCCTCTCCTGTGCAGAGGATCTACTCTCATCCCTAAAAAAGAATTAATAAACCTTTTGTTCTGTCCTGCCATCTGGATGATTTTGCATTTTGGGGGGATTGGGTTCTTCCAAAGTCGCTGACAAAAAGTAGAGTAAACAAAGAAGTAATTCCTGCTGTGACTCAATATGTTTTTTTTCCAAAGTCATTTTCTTTTTTATGCAATTTACAAAGACAGCAGATGGTAGATTGTTATCACAAGGTTTAACTTTGGCCTCTCTATGCTTAATCACAAGTGGCTTCTGGAGGCAGGCTTTGCAGATCTGCTGCAGCTGTTGAGTTTGTAAAGAGGGTTTTAAAATGTACTTCAGGAACCTGCAAAGATTTTAAAGGGGTAGGAGACGAATTTGGAATCGGCCATGACTGCCAGGGAGCCTGTTCAGGACGTCTGGCCATGCTTTTGGGTCAAAAGTGGGATTGGCTACAGCATCCTTCTGCTAATGCCTCAGTCACATGCACCCTTACGAGGATTTGCCCCGTACCGGTGCTGTAGGTATTTGGGTTGTTCGAGCCTGTGGAGAGTGGTAGACAGGAGGGGGCCGCATCTTTAAAGGAGTGTCTTGTAGGTCTTAGAGGCTCGTAAGTCACGAAAATTGAATGTCTGATAGTCATGCGAGTGTTAAGAGTATGATGAAGCATTTATGACGTGCGAGTGATGCCCTTTCTAGTCATTAGTAAGATGGGTCTCTACTGATTGCTTGCACTGGGCGTGCAGGTGATACGTAAGTGACCGTAGGATGTCTGTAGGGCCACACAACTACATTCTGATTCAGTCAGACTGCAAAAATGTGTGCAAGGGTGCACCTGGAATGCACACTTACCACTTGAACAGCACTAACAGGCCTTTGGCATTGTGCACAGGTTTCACAGGGGTTGTAAAAGTGAAAACTCCACATGGCGTACCAGCGTCTAACCTACTTCACTCCTGCTAAAACCTTAAGTGTTGTTTAAGTGTTCACTACAACCGGTCACTCCCATTTTTGCTCTACGGGCTCATCGATTAATCTACAATCTTAAAGTTTTGTGCGGCCACCTGCATGCCCTGTACAGGTTTGCCCTTTTTTTTACCCACAGAGAGCCCGTACCCAGCCATAAGGGCAGTTGTGACTAAGGCTAAGAAAGAAGGGAGTGAATTGAATGTTACTCTGCTTTGTATTGTTCTAACAAACTGAATAAATTAGTTCTGGTGAAGATTAAAAACCCCTGTTTGACACAATGTCCTCCCTAATTGAACATTCACATTATGCCGCTTTTTGAACGTCCTCATAAAGATAAGCCAGAGCGGCACACAGCCTTGGTCAGTGTCATCTGTAAACATCCATCCCCACAAAACTTCTATGCCCAAACCACCAGTTGGGCCACTGAGATGCCATCTGCCACTGCGGATTCGCTCTTTCATGAGTCCTCACAGAGAAAAACGACTTTAGCTGACATTGACGGAACACAGAGCTGCTAGAACCAACAATGCTGTGATTATGGAGAACAAAGATATCTCATTACCACAGCGTTTGTCTGTTTCCACTAAAGCTGAGCTGCTGCGAGGTGCAGTTCAGAAATACTCAGGGAGGCGGCCTCCTTACCAGCTGCTGGCCTTGAGGTCCCCATCCGGCAAACTGAAGAACAGCTTCTTGAACCTCAGGAGGATTTAGAGGCCAACTGTCCCTGTAGAGGGTGGTCACAATAATGATCAATAAACTCATTTGCACTCCAACGTTGCATCTCTGAGGACTAATATCCATTCAGATCTTAGAAGAAGGACCCGTTTTTGAGATGTTGTTAGAAATGTTGCTCATCTTGAAACAGAAGGGAAGAGATGGAGGATTTAAAAAAGCAGAATGTAGCTTCCTGTGCTAAACTGAACTGAAAGGTTTTCCCATAGGGAGGCGGTAAGGGCAGATAAATGTGACTGACGTCAGTGAACTAAGGTCAGAGTGGGGCCATACTGTCCATTCAAAGATCCGTGAGAGGAAGGAGACAGGCGGCAAAAACAACTGAGGAGGTTCTTACTGTTTCACAAGGCTGTAAATAATGTACTTGGCCACATAGGAGTGTTGGTAGATCTGGGAAGGAAAACAGAAACACAGTCAAGGAAGAATAAAATGGACAAAGACATAAATACTGTAGGAGGCAGCAGGTAGATTCCTCTTACTGGTTTCACATCAAAGGCAAACAGGACATGCTGCATGTCTGGGGACACTTGGTACTTGGAGGCCTTGGATCTGTCCTGGATGGGAGTGACAGGATAAATCAAAACACTGGAACATGACCAGCATCACAGCAGAAGACAACTGGACTCACGAAGAGCTGCTTGGGCACCACGGTCCTCATTTCTTTTGTTTCGACGTTGAGCCTGATGACATTCCCGTTCCTTGATCGGAACATCAACTCATTCTCTACCAACAACAAACGAAAAACAGGAATCAAAGTTGGCTGTCATTGGGAGGACAAGGGGGGGCAGTTCCCCCTCCAACAAAACATGCCTTACCCCCCCCCCCCCCACTTACCCCTTTTTAAGTCTATATTTGTGCTGTTGACAAAAATGAAGAAATCTACAATACAAACTTCTTTCGGCAATGCAAAAATAACAAAAGCAATATTTTAATAGCTAAAAGTAATTCTATTTTAATATTAATAACAATAGTAATACTTTTTTAAATACTTATTTTTTATTTTTTTTTTATTTGTAATGGCCCTCCAAAAAGTTAAAATGTTTTCTGCATGATGCATTTATTTAAAGCCTTGGTCACATGCAAAAAAGTGTCTGGAAATCAAGAGTTGGAAAGATAATCCATCCATCAATCTGGAGAGGAATTAAAAGTAATTTCTTTAAAGAAAAATCTCCTATTTTTTACATTTGGAAGAAACCAAAAAAAAAGATCATTTTCAGAACTGGACTCAATAAATTTCATCAAGTTATTCTTTTAATTCAGGAATTTCAGTTTTTTAGTTTACATATTTAATTACACTTGAAATAAGCCAAAATTAACTAACTAGTAGCTTTTCAGTAAAATGCAGTGACTTCTTTTCAAAAGTATATATCTTAAACATCTTGTTCAGCCATCTTGAAAACGTCTTACTCTAAATCTCTAAAGAAACTTTTTTTCTACTTTCATATTATTGTTCAGCTGTATCTATTAATGATGAGTGGGTTTGTTTCAAAAATAGATTTGAGGAAACTAGAACTTTTATTTAAGCTCTTTGACTAATTTAGGCATAACTTTTAAGACAAATGTTATTTTAAAATGTGTAACTGTAGTCTTAAGATGATCTAGAAATAAGGATAGTTGGATTGCTGTAACTCTTAAAATAGGATATATTGGGGGTGAATAAAAATATCTACTTTTTGAGCAAAACATGCTTATTTTCAGACATAACTTTATTAATTCCTGAAGCTCAATTCTTTTCAAGGTACAGACGGTAGCTTTTGAAAAAATTGGCATCACATAGATGTATTAAAAAAAGAACTACACAAACTATTATTAAAAACTGTATTATACCATATAATAATTTGTTGATATGAGGAGAGGCACAAAAGGACACAAAGAACAAAATTACACAGTAAAAATATTTCAATAAATGTACATACATTTAAATGTTTATATTTTCTAAATGTAATTTTTAAAATGGCAGGATATCACAACTTTTCAAAATAAATCTTAGGAAGACAAATTCTACTAGTACCATGGTGGACAAAAGCATCTTGTTTTGTATATATCTATATTTTTTTACTTGTTTTGAGAAAGAATATTTTTCCAATGTACCCTGCTAAGACAACAAAACAGGGATCCTAAATTAGTTCAGTTCTGTTGTAAGTATTTTTACATTGGTATAAAAGCATGAATTCATAGCATATACAATTTCAAAAATGTGTGCACTCCAAGTTTTTCTAGTCTTTATTCATAAACGATCAATCCTTGCTCCATTTTAAGTGCATCCTCTGCTCCAGTTGATAATTTAAAAAGAACAGAACATTCTTTTCCTTTTAATGTGATCGATTTGAGCATCCTTTTTAAAGGAGACTCTTAGTTTTGGTCATTTTACTCAGTAAAGATCCTTCCTAGTCTTTTCCAAACAACTCAACGTCAATAATTCTCCAGTCAGACAATTTATTTAGAAGAGAGTGATCATTTAGAGTGATCCTAATCCTTTTTAACAGTAGTTCGCTAAAGTTTCTAAGTAAAATCGAAATCAAGTAAATTAAACTTAAAATAAAAAGACATTTTCCAGCAATATATCATTGACCCCAATGCCTCAGTTAAATGTTACTTGTGAAATGACACACATTTATGGTTATGTATGTTTATTTTTTTGTGAAAGTAATGTTGAAATGACTTAACGTGTGATAGAAACATAAGAAACATCTTAATTTTATTTTTCCCAAAATGGTTTTATATAAATATATTTGTATTTAGCATGATGTTGATTTGAAGAAACACTGGTTTTGTGGTGAGGAGGGGTAGAAATTAAAATCTGACTAAAATGTTCCTCAAAACACATCCAGGTTTATAAAAGTTATCAAAACGTTCTTATTTCTATATCTCAGTAAGTAAAATATTTTTTATCCTTAAAAGATACCTGAAATACATGTAAAAAGGTAAAAGAGATAGAAAACAATCAGATGGATTAGCAATAATCAGTTGATCTAGAATGGAAAACCTAAATTGATTCTAAAGAAGCAGAGTTACGGAAGTTTTAGGATTGATCTCTGCTTTTAACTGTTGGGTGATATAAGGTAAAAAATGCTGCAGAGCAGCAAAAGCAAATGTTTTCAAAAATCTGTTTTTTCATTTCGTTTAACCAATTTTTTACCTGTTAGAAACCACAGTAAGATGCAGTCTCTGTAAGAGGAACTCAAGTCGAACGGTGAAATTACAGGGAGCTGAGGTGACGAGGGTGGAGGAGTTTTAAATACTTAGGGTCAACAATCCAGAGATGATTGAGAATGTGGGAAAAAGGTGTAGAGGCAAACAGGTGGAGGAAGGTTTCAGGCAGGAGCTAAGAGTGTCAGCAAGAATGAAAGGAAAGGAGTAGAAAACTGTGGTGAAAGGAGCCGTGTTGCTGGTTTAGAGGCTCTGGTGCAGAAACAGGAGGCAGAGCTGGAGGCAGCAGAGATGATGACGATGTTGAAGTTCTCTTTGGGAGGGACGAGGATGGAAAGGATCAGGAGTGAATCCGGTCGACCCATGATCCTAAGATTGTAGGTTCGATTCCCGCCTTGCACGCCCATGTGTCGAAGTGTCCTTGGGCAAGACATTGATTCCCACCTTGCCTTTGGTGGTAGGCGGGCGCCTGTGTTCAAGCAGCAGTGCCGCCACCAGTGTGTGAATGTGTGTGACTGGGTGAATGGGTCTGTGACTGTAAAGCGCTTTGGGCCTTGATGGTAGAAAAGCGCTAAATAAGTTTACGCCATTACGCCTATGGAAATCTATGGAAGCAGGCAGAGATAAGTTGGGAGGAGAAACAGTGATGATGTGTTAAAAGGATGCTGAGGTTGGAGCCACCAAGAATTAGAAGAGGACCATAAGGAGGATGTAGAAAAGGAGGATGGTTGGTGTAAGCAAAGAGAAGGGAGAAAAGAAGGTTAGATGGAGGTAAAAATTGGTCCCCTGAAGGGAGCAGCCCATAGCAAGAAAAAAAAATGACGAGCAGGAATCCAACAAAAACACACACACACACAAAAAACTATAAAATCCTGTAGCTACAACCTGAGGGGAGATTTCATTCATCTGTCAGTTTTATAAACTGTTTCAGCATTCTATTTTTCTCCTTTTCCTCAAATGTTTATATATTTTTCTGAAAAATTTATAAGTCTCTAAATCATTGTTGAAAAGATCTATTTTTCCCACACAGTTCCTGTGTATTTGTACCATTTAAAACTACTTTAATATTTCAGTTAAACTACCCAGAATAATAGGTTTGAGTTTCACTGTTTGTCTGCCTCCAAACACCGATGCTTTCTCAATAATTCCTAAGAGCTTTGTGTCATGGAACAGCAACTATATTAGTAAATTATTGGGTAATAGTCAGCCATTAAATTGATCCAAGTCATCTGTCTCATCCTGAGAGTTACTGATTTATTTGAAATAAAAGAAAATTGGTAATGATACATTAATTCCTCATGACTTAACCATTATTTGATCTTTCATTTCTCCCGTAATGAAAGATCATACGGATGCAGTCGTGCGTTACATCACTCTCTTAAGATTGCTTATTAATAATTACCGAATCACTTTCTCTGTATTGAGTTGTTTTTGTGCGCCCTTGAGCAAAGTAGTGGATCAAGCGCTCACACTGAACATGGAGAGGATCTTTGAAGGCAGAGTTGGAGATTAAAGCACAGCTACAAAACAAATAATGCAACGCACAGTTGAGCGTGGTTTAGGAACACTGAATATATAAAATAAAGCAAGAACACAAAATATTCCAAAAAAAAAAGACCCACTCTGATTAAAAAATTTTTTTTTAACATGTTCTTGTGCCATTTTTGTAATTATGGAAGACACATTTAAGAAAAATTAAGCTCAAAATGACATTTCAGAGTATTTATTTTTTCAAACATTTGTAAATCCGGAGCAGATAAAAAATGGCGTTTGAAAAACGGCGTGAAAAATACCCTGGGCGGGTCACAAGTTCCCAGTTCTGTTCCCTTCTGATGCATCCATCTAGAGACAAATAGATCCATGTATGGCACTGTTTGCGTCCTCCGGAGTCCCCTTTAGACTCAAACCTGTGAGGCTGGATAATTCCAATGCTGCTCGCTATTTTTGCTGCACCAGTAATGTTAGGTTGGGGTCAGGAGGGGCTATAAGCTAGTGAGGGTGCATAAACAGAGAGTCCTCAGTAACAGGAAGGGGAAGGGAAGCGGAATTACTCCGCACCAGTGGTCCCGCCCACAACTCGGAGGTAAATTTCTAATGGACTACTGCCACTCTGTAGAAGCTATGTCCTAGAAAAGGTCACAGGGTTTTTGACTTTGGCCAAAAAAAACGCATAATTATAATCAAAGTACCACTGGGAACGCTTTGAAATTAGATCAAAAGTTGATCAGTCTTTAATGAAATGAGTTTCTTTTCTCAGACTTGGATCAAAACACTAATAAGGGAATAACAGGGAAAAACTCCAACTTTTTTATTCTGTTATATCTCAAAACTGCGAATGCCAGACAGACAGCAACGCCTTTGTCTTTAAGACATCAATGAGAAAGTGGAATCCTTTGTCTTTGAATCTGGGTGAGAAACCAGGAGGTGAATGTGAAGGCTGCAGAGGCGATCAAAGGGAACACAGATCAATTACCCAGGCTTTGAATGAAGCATGGGAAATATTGATGAGGGTTCTGACGAGTGAGGTAATCCCTCTGGGCTTCTTATCAGAAGGTCATTAGCACCAAATGGGAGTTGATTCCAATAATTTAAGAGACAAATGCAACGACACACAATAGTTTGCCAGAATTTCATCAGATGCTGCAAAGCTTTTAAACCCTGATGTGGATGAATGCACACACACAAGGATGTCCTCCACTTTTTGTTAATCAGGTGGTAACATCTGTAACTACAAGAAATTGGACATTACTACTTCCAAGCTCAACTTTAAGTGGGACGACATGCAGTCATAAAGCAAAAAGCAGAAGGACACAATTAAAATTCTGCAATTTTACAAAAATAACTCATAAAAACACACAAGTTAAATGTTTTTCTCTCTTTAAGAAGACAAACCAAATTAAATAGTGTTGAGATCCAACTTTTTTGGGACCGCTGACCTTACACTCTTGTAACCCATTTATACTCACTTTAAGCAAGCGGGGGTCTCTTCACGGATGCTCCGCAGTCGACCTTAAACTCTATTTGTGTTTCTGTTGTCTGATTGTTCTGTGACGTACAAAAACCAATTTTAATTTGGGGTGAATATCCTCTTGTGGGATTAATACAATTCTGTTTGTTCTGTTTTTGACTTACAGTTTTATTCCACAATCAAAGGAACAGGAACATTGAAACAAACTACACATACGCAATAAATAATGTTTATGCTTAAATTCAAAGTTTGTCTCAAAATATGAGACGTCTTTATTTTTAGTAATTCTTATAAAGCTGACCTGTATCAACTTTTTAATTCTTCAAATAATAGATAACAAGTCACTTTTCATAAATTTTGGTAACTTTTAATGAAGCAATATAATTCCATCTGTTGTTGTTTATTTTACAATAAAAAGTGGAAGGAAATGTCGCCGCTTATTAAAGCACAGCAGTAAAGATAACAGATAAAACTAATCGATGCAAAACGCATTTTTACTTTGACTCTTTTGTTGAACTGTTTATAAAAATACAAAAGTCAATGTTTTTGTTTTCATCTTTTATTTTGTTTAGCTTTATACTGAACCTAAGTACTTAAATATTCTTATTTAACTAAAAGGACAAAGATGAATTCAAAATTAACTATATCCAAACAAAAAAAAGGTTTTGCATTTTATTTTAGGAGAACACTGAAATGCTTTAACATCGACCTTGAAAGTTTTCGGAAGATACAGTAATTTAATCTAAATGAATACATTTGACCTAAGTTCACTGCAACAAAGACTCAACCTTGTTTGACAATGAAAGTGTTCCTTTTGAAACTACAAGGCAAATTATGTTATTAAAATCAATTCAATAAAGAAAAGTCCCAACCGATTTGAACAGTCTTTGTGCATGAACATCCCCATTTTACCTGCTGCTGATGCACACCGCGGTCCCACAATGCAAGAGAAGAGAAGCACTGATTGTTCTGTGAGCGTGTGGGGAAATGTTCCTGCTGAACACCAGGAGGCGCCCAGGTGACTCCTCCAGCAAACTGCAGCTCAGGTGGAAGCTTCCATCTCATTACTCTTGAAGGGTTGGAAAGGCCACAGCGAGCCGCTCCATTGAACATCTGTTCAATTTTGAATTCCTCACCGTGAGTCAGGCACACGTTATGCTAAATTAGTTTTAAAGCTCACATTTAGTGGCGGTGAATGCAAAACACCCCAGCCAAAAACAGCCAATTATCTGAAACACTCTGTATTGTGTTGCATCTACTTTGTTGTCAAAAGAGGACATCAGGGTTATGGAAAACCTCTGGCTTTATTAGGTTAGAGTTGTTTTTTTTTTAGCTGCACAAAGAGGCTGTTTTAAAAAACCTTTTCCGGGCTTGTTTGTTGTTTTATTTTACAAAGACGTAGAAGTGGATTTGAGTTTTCATTTGCTTGTTATTATTTTTGAAAGCTGAACTAGAAAACCTTTCTGTTTACCTGTGATCTCTCATTCCTGTCCTGCAACCACAGCACGCAGATGGCAGACTGTAGACTCTGCAAGGTCACAGAAAAACCCAGCAAGGAAACCTGATCTCTGATCTGGCTCTGTGGTGGGCTCTTCTAACTGTTCAATCATATGCATTCAAGTTTACACACCACAGCTCACTGCAGGAATTTAAACGTCATTGGTTATAACTCCATAGCTACTAAAAATGTTTAAAGTGCTGGACAATCTAGTGTATTAATTAAAAGCAATTCGGATACCATGCTCACAACTTTTTTTAATGGCAAATATGGCATTACCAATTTCCCTAATTAAAAACCTTATAAATACGAACATTTTATGAGGACTATTTATGAATCCACTGTGCTGTGATGATGACAACTTGGATGGCTTATGAAAAACAATTAATGCCTTTTTTTTCCAGAGAATACAAAACATTATGGTCCATATTTGCCAATCTAGTGTGCATTGATGCAAACTGGTATTTCGCAGAATTCTGGGAAATGTCTTGGGTACTCGATTTTTGGAAATGTAGATTCGGACAGCCCTACAAAACGGTGAACGCACATTATGTAGTGAGTGGGGAAGGAATTCTGACACAACCAGAGAGTTTACTCACCGCTGAGCCACTTAGCATCCGGATCATGGATATGAAGGTCTGGACCAAAGACATCGTCTATGGTTATCTTCTTTTTAAGGGCGAGGCTGTCGTCTTCACCTGTCAGGTGAGGAAGCAAAAGAAAAATACATGAGATGTTGAAGCAATAATTTGAATGTTCTGTCAAGTTTTGATTAAACTTAAATTTTTGGTTCTTCCTGTTTTTGGCAAAAATGATGAAAAAATACATAATTTTCAACCACTGCTGCTGTTTTTATGATTTGAAAGTCCATAAATCCAAATCTTTTTCTCCGCTGTGTATTTGTGTCTTACACAAAAATTGAAACGAGGAATTGGACAAAGAGAGAAGTTCCGATGTGTGTAAAATGTTGACATGTTTTCTGTGCCCACTTTGAGATAATCTGATGCCGTGTTCTCCTTGAACAGACTCTGTAACCATTTTTGTACTGTGTCATTACAAAAACATAATGTAAAACATTGTTTATGAACTTTAAATAAACTCAGAAAACTTCCTCTCTGGTAAGGAAGAAAGGGAGAAAGCTGATTCCCAGCAGGAGGCTAATTGTATCTGATGTGCAGATCTGAAAAACGACTGGAGCTATTACTGCATAATCATCTCCATTAAACAGGCCAGGACGTCTTAATACTTTAAAACATCCATTATCAGAAAGATGATTCTGTGCCATTCTAAAGCTAGCATCCAGGCTCCATCCAAAGATACCTAAAAAAACAAAAATAAAACGTGTTGGCCTTCTGAAAGGTCGTCAGATAGCTGCCTGCAGAAAACTGCAGTTGTATGACTCGGCAATATCAAATACTATTCATTGTGTAAAGAAAACTGTATGCTAAAACCTCTAAATCGGTGTGTCTGAGCGCTCTTCTCTCTCATCACCATGGATACATGCCCATTATGGTTTCCCATAAATAAAGCAGGCTTCAGTGACATTTGTTGGAGTGTTATGTCATGGCTCCAATGAAATGGACAGATGATTTTCTCTCAAATTTTTCAGACCTCATTTTTGTGTTGCTGTGTATGTCTAATCTAAATTTCTGTCTATTACTGTAACCTGAAACCCCTTTGGCCAATCCGTACATTTACCAAGGCCAATCATGGAAATTGTAGCTGTTTTCCAGAAACCTGTGGCTGTTCTGTAAAAAAAAAAAAATCAAAACATGATGGAGATCACATTGCCTCAAACTGCTGATTTTGTGTCTAGCTTGTGATAAAATACAAACTTATTTTCAAGGCAACTGTTTTTTGTAGAAATGATTTCTAAATGACATATTTTGTTGGTTAGACACTGCAAACAAAAGCGTTTTCACAGAAACATAGTGAGCCTGATATAAGAGTCTGAAAACTTTCTAGGTGTTTTTATTTTTTATTTTTTTTATAAAAGTTAATGCTAAATACTGTGCCTTTTAAAAAAAAAAACACTTTTTACTTGACATTTATTGAAAACCTAGATATTACAAGGCCTGCAGTTAAGAACACTTTCCTTGTCTTGTAAATGTAGAAAATGTATAGACCTGACAACCTTAAAGAAGTAGGGGGTATTGTCGGGTGAGTTTTTTTCTTTGAACCTGAAAGGTTCAGACCTATTTTTATTTTGCAGAAAAATAGAGAAGTTTTTTTTTTTTTTCTGCAGAGACAAAATCTAAGGAAATATACCAGGTCTCACCACAAAAGAGAGAAGTTCTGCTTCCTTTAGTATTTTTCAGTTTGTGTGTTAGAGTTTTTGTAACAGTTGGGTAGTTGGAACAATTTAGTGGAATTTGTAGCAGTTGATTATTTGAACCATTTTATTATTTGTAAGTTCAGTATTTGTAAGAGTTTAAAATTGATCAAAAGTTTAGTATTATAACAGTTTACTATGTGTAACAGTTTAGTAAATTTAGTCGTTCTTTATCTTTGTAACAGATATGAGCTTGTAAAAGTTTTGTATAGTTTTGTAACAGTTTTTTTTCCTGCAGCAATTAAGAATTTGTAGCATATTAGAATATTGGGTCCTAGTTCCTGACTTTGTGACAGTTTATTTTTGCAGCAGTTTTGAATTTCTTTCAGTTTTGTAAAAGGTTTGAATTCGGTAAGAGGTTATAATTATTTTTTTTTACACATTTATGATGTTGCAGCACCGTTTCTTTGCAACTGTTTAGAATTGGTGAGTTTGTCTTGTGTCAGATATGCAGAAGCAGAGATTCCTTTCATGAGATGATCCATTGCTTTGCGTGTAAAGCAAAGCTGTGTTCTCCACACACACACAGATCCTGAACAGGATATTCACTTTTTAAGAACAGGCTAAAATATAAACCCGACCAAAAAGTTTTGTTTGTGTCTAAAAAACCTGGGAAAAATTGTTTCATAATGAACCCATTTACTAAAGTGCATTTGCTTGAAGTGTGATACATACTGGGGGTGAGAAGGATTACAGAGGTGACAATCAGGGAGCAGATGATTAGGATGACCAGCAGGGCGATTGCAATCCCTTTCCAGTTCCTCTGAGGCGGCGCACTGCCCACCAGGTCCTGAAAAACATATTAATGATGTAAAAAACAAAAAAAAGCAAAACTAGATTCCTATAAGCAAACGCAAAACATCTGTTAAATTATTTTCCTTGCAAAGACAAACAGATGATGATGAACCACTACGCAAATGACCTTGGACAGTTTTGGTCTCATCATAAGCAAAGCAAAAGAACTTTTACCGTCTCAGTCGGAGGCTAGGGATGGTCATAGGACGGCTCATTCTGTGTCAGACAGAGGCCGACGGCTCAGCCACTTGTGTGTGGTAACGATGTATAATCGAGCCGTTCCCTGCTGCTTGCATACGAAGAGTCCCTGCAGCTTTGCCTGATAGCCGGAGTGGAGCTGCTGCCTCTGAGCTGACACAACGGGCAGAATAATGAGCTGCTCTCTTCACACAACTCAGCAGATGGTAGATGGCAAATCAGTGCCGTGTGAAACGCATCTACTGCAAAAATCCACAGGCCATACAAAACATTTTAAGAGGAAGCTGCAGTCAGACAGCCTCAGATGCCCGATCAACTCGCCTTTGGATGATTTTGATCAAAAGGCAACTTGAGTGTTGTTACAGAGTCTTTTTTTTCGAGTACGAGGTCATCCACTTTGGCGGTCCTTTTCAGAAATCCATGGAAACGGACGGAGTTGTGGATGACTGTCAATCACAACATCCAACAGATATGTCAAGTATTTCTATTTGCTCATGTCTTACTTTATGAACAGACTTCCATTGTTTTTTTTGGTGGATTAAATCAAGCACTCTCTCAGCACAACACATCGCGCTGAACACAATAGTGAAGTGTGAAGCTATGGGCTAATGAAACAATAGTTAATTAGAGGGCTGCTCTTTCCCAAGTACCCCGCTTTTTACACTCAAATTAGGCAGAATTTCCACACCATTTCTATTCAAAAGACAGCAATTAAACCACATTTTTTTAAAATAATAAATTTATTTAAAAAAAAAAAAGAAATAAAAAGCTGTGAATCTATTTATTTGAATTGGGTTTTCTTTAAGTTTTACTTAAATGATTGCACAGACATTCATTGAAACGTACATACAAGGAAATGACCTTTGAGAGAGACGGAACAGAATAATTAATCCAAGTTTAAAGAATTTTGGCACATAATTTGTGAAATTGGCTAGTTCTGATGTGGATTACTATAATGTATTAATGGCTAACATAATTAATGAATAATGGAAGGATGATGGTGATAACAAAGGATTATTTTTTATTCAAGCCACCAGCTGCAATATATCAGTAATTTATTAATACATATGAAAGGGGTGGACATAAATGTTTTTTCTTGCTTCCTTTATGAGCTATTGTTAATTAAAAATAATAATATTAAATGTTTGCAGCTGAAATCCATCTGAAATTATTAACTATTAACAGTTAAAGTCCCATTATCTGTCACACACCTAGCTGTGTGAAAGGAGCTAAACTACCGACTGATTGGTTAGCAGCTCCCCTTGGATCAACTCAAAGTTAACCTGTTGTACTATTAATATTAATTATTGCACTTGTTTAATATAATTGTATTTATAAACAGAATGATCTATTTTTTCTAATTTAATTTTGTTCAGTTTTGTTGTATTCTAGTCAACACTTGTTAACTATTTTCCAATATATCTTTATGTGGTCCTTAACAGCTGAGCTGAGAGAAATCCATATTGAGAAGTTAATATATCAACTCTAAAAAATGTTTTTTACATTTTTTTCTTGTTTCTTGTCAGGTCTTTCCATGGAGGCTTTGGACAACTTTACAAAACCAACATAAATACTAGAACCACCTATTTTCTTTACTTAAAATTTTGCAGTATGTCAAATTGAAGCTGAATTTATTTTTTTGTTTTTTTATTTAAAGATGTGCTTTTTTTTTTACATTGAAATGAATGAAAATCATGCTGAAACTGGATTTCTGAGTAATTCTTTACTCAAATCAGGGTAAATCAGGAGCAGACTAAAAAAAATTGCCTTTTGGAAAAAAGCCTGTGGTGATGCCGGTGCTACAGTGGGCGGGGCACAAACTCTCAACTCCGATCCATTCTGATGCATGCACTTGCATCAGAATGGATCCATGTACATCTTCATTTTCCTCATCTGAGCGGGCATCTGGCTCTGTTTGGTTGGATAGCTCCAATATTGCACCTCATTGTTAGCTGGAACTATGGCCCAGAAAAGGACAAGTTTTTTGATTTTGTCTAAAAACAGCATGACCTTTAAAATTAAAGACCACTAAGAACTCTTTTCCAAAAGATCAAAAGATTATTGGAGTGCGACTTTAATCCGTAATAAAAAACAAAACAAAACAATGTTTAAATGGAGGGTTATGTGAATAACCAGCGCCATTTATATCAGTACATATGTTTAGTCTTTGTCTAATTAGGAGTCTCTACCTTTCAAGACATAATTTTTACAGTTTAGTAATATTCCGCACAGCTTTCAGACAGATTAAAGGTTAAGGTTTGTTTGGAACCATGAAAATGACCATCAGTAATCATGTTTGAGTACAAACAGACAACAAATTTGCAAATTAATTTTTGTTCAGATCAGCAAGGAAATTGAGCAGCTCCAGCCACATTCATTTCAGCCCAGCTTTTGATAACCCTGTTACCAATTAGACCTCGCCTCTGGCTGCCTGTGGTGGTAAAAGTATTTATAGAGCCACAAACCATCCGCTACCTAATGAGGGGTCCGCAGACACGTGAGGGGAAGAAGAAGCTCCGCTCCTGAGCTGTGCTGAAGCTTTACACCCTTTTTGAAGGCTGTACACTGTTCAATTGCGAGTTACTTTCTATTGAATGCTTAATGTGATCCTGTCTGTGTGTTGTTTACTTTCCCTCATATGCAGTTTGTCTCAAAGCAAAGCAAATCAATACTGAAGCCACTGAGTACACACTGAAAAACAGCGTCAAGTCAGCGCAGATATTTTTTTAACCTTGACAAAAAATACACACTGATATCAACGATCACCCCAGACCTCTGACCGAGCCAGATATGACACAGAGGCTATGACACGCTGCCAGATAATGGTCTTTTCCTGCATCTGCTTACTTGTTCTACCGGAGCTAAAAATGGCAACTTCAAAATGAGAGAGGACAGGTGATCTGAATTGGGCTCAGACTGGAGCCCAGGTCAGCACCTGCACCCAACAACGAGAAATGAACTCCTAAATCTGACAAAGGAATCCAGACAACCGGTGAAGAAGAAGAAACTTCTCAGCAACGTATTTCACTTAAACATCAGCCTGGAGGTTCAGCAGAAGTTAAAATAAATACACATTGAAAAGGACAAGCAGCACCAATGTTGACCTTGGTGAAGCTGCAAACAAACATCAGATTATTGAGATGCAGCCCAAGGAGTATTTTTCTACAGTTCTGATCACTAAAAAAACAACAAAATGGCTGTAAAATTTCCCACTTTTTCCTAAACCTCTATTGAGATTTTAGTCATCTGTTAAGCCCTTATGCTACGCTTGAATGAAGTGGTCGCTTCATTCAAACGACCACATTCCAGCAAATAGTCTATTTAAATGCACATATATTTGTGTTTCCAGCTTCCACATTCCAAACTTTGGCATTCATATGTCCTTACACTAGTCTTAAGTCAGTTTTCTGGCTTTACGTAGCAGCAACTCCTCTCTACGACCCTCCACGGGCCTGAACAAACTAGAAACTCAGCATCCATACACAGGTCAAAGACTGTACAAGTGCATGAGGCAATGTAGAGGCCATGTTGATGAAACTCAGAGGTATTAACCTGGTCAAATGGGTTTATCACAGAGGAGTGTCCCTTTTGGTGGAATCAAGAGAGATTCTACAGAGGTCATGGGGGCAGTCCATCTTCCCCACCATTGTCCATCATTTAAAGAAGCTTTGCTGCATCTCCTCATGGAGTCCTCAACCTTTTGTTTAAGGCAGACCACGTCTAAAAAGAGTATATCCAAATAAAAGGACACAAACGATTAAAGCAGTGACCTTTCCCCTGCAAATCAGTAGCAAAGAAAAATTCTGTTCATGAACATAAATCATGTTTTTTCAATCCCAAGAAACTTCTTCCTCTTGTGAGAAAAATGCATCAATGGCCATTTTACTGCCATCATCAGACGGTCAAGGGTCAATGTTTGCTTTTTGACACTGAACACTTATTTCGATAAGCAACCTATTTATTTCTTTTCTCAGTCCAAACATGATTTTGTAGCAACTGACTGAAAAATCTCTTTTAAAATGAGAGCCCGTCCTTTGTGCCTTGCTATAAAACCCTTCGTTTATAATCTATCTGGTAAAATCCTGATAGTGTCTCGCACAAATTCAAAAACAACTTTAGAGACCTCAAAGCAACTGTTCTCACAGCTGGTGTAACCACTCTTATTAAGCCTCTAAGCTCCGATGCCTTTATCCTTGCAGCATGCTTCAACTCTGTTGCAAAACGTGGAGTCTTTTTATCCGCCTATTCAGCCCCAGACTGCAGAGCGGGCAACTCAGTCTGACTTTGAAAAAATGTGGGAGAAATCCCATTTTATGGGAGTGAAAGCAACCAAACCCTTGAGAGCTGCACAACACCCAACATGAGATGGATCATTGAATTTTCTCTCCACTGGATGTGAGTTTTAGTTTACTGGACAGTTCGAGTCAAAAACTGAATCTTAAACAAAAAAAACAAAAAAACGGAAATGTTAACCTTGAAGAGTTATTGTTAGCTTCCTGGATCAGCTCATTTTTGTTTGTGTGGAGCATGTGGGCAGCCCAAACAGCTGAGAACAACAAAGGCGACATCAATAAATCAAGAATTGCCTCCGTACAGGCACTTCTAAATAAATGCTGTGCATTTTAGTTCTCACAACTCTGAAAGGCGGAAAATCTCATGGGGAAAACAATGTTTCTCTTAGCCCATTTGTTACTATTTTCATTCTGCTGAGAAGACAAAGGGTCCAAAGAATGAAACATCTTTTAAGGTCAAGCTTCCTTTACCCCCCAGCACTCTGTCTAATCCTCTCTACCTCCTACTTCCCTTTTAAGCATCTATTTGTCTCTCCGTTGGCTGCTGAAGTGTGAAATGGATCTTTCCTGATCTCCGAGCACCTGGTTTCCAAGGGAACCAAGGGAGTTGTTTGAGTCACATTCGCAGTGAAGAAAGAGTCGGCTGGTGTACAGCCCAGCCGAGACCACCATTACAGTTGAGCTTGTTGGGAGTCTTTTCAGGGAGATTCCTGAACAGGATGATGATGATGATGACATCTCAAACATAAGATGTTGTGTTCTTAATATGGCATTATGGTTTCCCCAAATGGCAGACTGGAGCCACCAGAAAGCAAAAAAAAGCATAAATAAGAACAGGACTGTCCAACACTGGAAGCTGAGGTATTTTAACAAAATAGAAGTCTTTATTAAAACAAAATTATTAAAATACCTATGGTAAAATACGCATATAGCACAGACGCCTTAGACACCACACTGACACGTCTCACATTGCTGTAATCTAGCGACTGGAGCAGTCAAACCAAAGAGTGAAGTAGGATCCTGTGGACGTGGGGATCAACTTTCCCCCTGGAACAGCATCTATAAATCATGGCCATTCACAAGTGAGATTAAGAATTCATACCGGCAGCCTATTGGTTCATGAACGGCCATCAGCTCGTCTAAGTTTGTGCACTTCAGAAATTGTGGGTTTGATGGAGTTACCTTCAGCTGATACCAAGCAAAATGTTTTTTAATGATGCTCTGATAACAGAGTTCTTATAAAAAAACAGAAGGAAGCACCAAAAATAAATCATGACATCATTTTTATATAAAAACTGGACAGAAATGTCTTGTCTTAGGTGGGCCGGACCCAGTTTGTGTATCTGAGACTGTGCTGCTTATATTTCAAGGCTTTCTTTTTATTTTTTTTAGATATTTTCTATTTTTTCCTCCTGTTTGATTTTTCAATAATCACAGGGTCAGAGCACTCTGCCTAACTGAGTTTATGCAGACTTCCTTTTTATAAACTGCAGGTAATGGATCAGTGTTGATGGCAGTGCTGTCAGGCAAGTGAAAGAGAGATGCACTAAGATCACAACATGTCCAGATAACATTAAATGATTCAAACCTCAGGCTTTTTTTTGTGTGGCCATTATCTGACTCTACCTGAACATAAATTATTCAGCATGTTAGGAGATACTTTTTCTGTTCCATCACCAAGAACCTTCAGTTTTTTCTACACCATTCTATGTAATGATAATTCTAAATTCAGGGATGTATTTCTAGGATATGGCAGGAAAATCAAGTATTGACTCTTTTAAAACATGTTTATTTTTTAATTATATTTCAAAAGCATAAAATGAGTCAGATCTAGTGGATTTAGTAAGAGAAAACCCCTATATATGAATGCATAAGATGTTAGAAATTATCAATTGCCAGAAATGAAAATTCACCCAATACATGCAAAGTTCTGATCTAATAAGGGGCTCCAAGTTTCCGGCAGATTTTTGCTGAAAAGAGGATATTTCGGTGAACAAATCAGATTAAAAAATCTATCAATTTAGTCATTTATTCATCTGTTTACTTGTCTCCTGCTTGGAAAGAGAAATGCTGGTTTTATGTCATAAAATGTGTTTGTCAGACTTTCTGCAATAACAAGATCAAAGCATCGAACAACAGAAGGAATAAGAGATTTCAAGAAATCAAAAATGTCATTAAGGTTTGTTTTGTTACTGAAAAAACTGTAAGGTCAACTGCAGAGCGGCAGTAGCTCATTGGAAATTTACTTCTGAGATGTAGGCAGCATCGTTTGTATGGAGCAACCCCGCTCCCCCTTTCCAGCACTCATAACTGTGAGTGTTCTTCTTACACGCTGTAGCTTACAGCTCCTAACAACCCCAACCTAACATTACCAATGCAACAAAAAGGGCGAGCACTGTTGGAGCTATCCAGCCATACAGTTTTGAGCCAGATGTCAGCTAAGACAGGGAAAACATCCGAGTGTGGATCTATTTGTCTCCAAGTGGATGCATCTGAACAGAGCGGAGCAGGGGGCTTGTGGCGCGCTCAGCGTATTTTCTACGTCACTAATATGACCTTTTTCAAACAACATTTTTGTATCTGTTCCTGATTTACAACAATCTGAATATATAGAAACTGAGAAATTGAATTTTGAGCTTTATTTTCTTAATATATGTCCTCGATCATCAGAAAAAATACCACAAGAACATGTTAAAACCCTCAGAAACATGACATGTTTATTGAAGTGGGTCTTTAAATCAGCAGATCAGCAGAACTAACTTTGTGGGAAAGTATAGAAAAACTAAACGCTTTTCTAGTTTTGCTGGAATGGAATGGAAAGGATAACCACGGAACCAGCGATGGCCTGACCAGAAGGTGCAGAGATGCAAGGATGACAGTATGAAGTCAAAGCAAGAGTAAATGAATCTGGGAGAACGTTCTCTTCACAAAACAGGATTTTATGGTCATGATAATGATAGCGATGAGTTTGGAGTGTTAGATATGCTGCTCTGCATTAATATTCCAGTGCAACATTTGGTTTCCCTCCACTAGATACTCATTTTCTGTTATTTTGTTTTAGTGGAAAGAAATCCATCACAAGGCCAGCGCCACCGTGACGATCAGCTCCATGAAAGAAGAAAGATTCAGACCACCACTTTTTTTCCCCCTTTGTGTGGTTTTTCATCATCTGTGAACAAGACAAAGGGAAGATGAAGGAGAAGGAACGTTTCTCAGAGGACATGAATTACTGCCTGCCTCTGGACAAAACCGCCACCGTATCTTTTAATCATCAGAGGAAGCCCCGCACAAAACAACGCCAGTGGAGTTGAAGAACAGATCAGTTGAAAGTGTCCCTTGTTATTTCTCCACCTTTTTTCTTCTTCAAAGCTGAACACACTCCTCAAAATGTCGCCGAAAATCAAGTTGCATTATGAGGTGCGGGGAAGATAAGAAATGTGTTATGGTTTCAGGATAATTATGTGCAGATGTGGCATCGGGAAGGATTGAGGGGAGAGTAAAAGCAGTTGACACATTAAGCAAGAATGTTTTTTTTTTAAAGCAATGTATGGAGGTTAAGATGGGAGACATAAACAGAGAGATTTATTCAAGCCAAGCCAATATGACAATATTATTTAGCGCACTGCTTTATAATTTATCGGGATTCCTAGAGTTTAAAAAGGGTTCATTTTTAATCAAAGCACATTCTCTTTAAATTAAAATTGGCTGAAAGGATTAAACATCTGATTTCTGTATTATATAAATCTGCAGTGTAGCTGCAGGAGGCCTTGGTTGGTACATTTTTTACTTTCAAAGTTGTAATATTTTGTCTCTCTAAGTGACAGTGAGGGCGGAGCCTACTTTTCCAGCTTTCAGTCTAACAAGAAATGGCATCTTTTTTGTAGCCCATGCATGATAAGGATGAAAAATCAACTGAACTCCATCAGATTTAAAAATCACAAAACTGAAACGCTGCTGCAAAATAATAACCGTGGGAGACCTGTGATGCACTGATGTGCAGATGAGCCCGTGTGCATCTCACTTTCTGCCAGACATCCAATTTCTTCACAACCTTCAAACGAGCTCATGCTTCCTTTTTTTCTTAGATCCAAGCATGGTCAAAGACCTTCAGCGCTGCTGTCGACTCTGCAGTTGGGCTTTCATAAATGTATAAATAAGACGAAAAAGTAAACTCTCCGCGGGTAAAAAATATATTCAAAGATGCAAAGAAGCATGGAAAAAACTCCATTTGGATGGAAGAGCATACAATGAAATGCTGATGAGGTTTTTTTTTTAAAGTAAAACAAAAAAAAAACAGCAACCTTTCCCTCACTTGGTCTTCTTTCACAAAGCTTTTTCAACCAACAGCCATTGAACACCAACATTCACTTTCCTGGTGTTCTCACTTCATTTGTGCAAACAGTAGTTTGTTTTAGTGAAGCACCTTTCAACATAAATTATAGCACCAATGCCAGAAGCCCATTTGTGGAAGCTGCAGAGGTGGATTTGGTGTCCACAAAGTATTTTATCACATCAGTCTTCCCTGATCCGCACACACAGTGAACTGATACAGCGCCAGAGAGCTATTAGGACCCACTCCACGCCACTTTATTCCATTTTGTTTCTGTATTGCATATAGGGTTACATTCAAAAGTGCTCAGCGAGATATGCATGGCCCTGGACTCACACCCACCCTGCAGGAACTCTGCACCTCCGTGAGCCTTTTTCAAAATTTGTTTTACATCCATTGATCAACAACAGCGCACTGACAGACTGTTATTGTTAAGCTACAGAAGCTGCACCTGTGGGTTACAATAAGACCTGATTAAACATTCATGCTGGAGTTCAAGCTGCAGCTGTCTAAATTAAAAAAAAAAAAAAAAAAAAAAAAAACTGCGACCCAAAGCAGGCTGCCGTTCCTGTCACTTTCTCCTGTTGAACTCTTTGCGCTCCCCGTGCGCACATCATCCTGACGCACGAGGAGCGCTAAACTCCACAATTAGAGGACGCGCAGTTCCAAGACCTACCTGATCGTACTGCTGAGCCACTTTTCCCGGGCCGTTTGCGTCTTTTGTAGAAGTCATGACAGTAAGTGGAGAGAATCGGGAACAGAGGAAGACGCTCGCTGCCTGTAGGTGCGGGATAATGAAGCGGGGGAAGGCGGGAGAGATGGGGAAAGCGAGAGGAGCGCACCGAGTGTTCAAGGAGCTCCAGTGATTTGCTAAAATAATGACGCGGATGTGAGTGCGCGCAGCGCGGAGTTCAGCGGCTGACGCTCAGTGCTGACATGTGGGAGGTTCAATTGTGTTCTATAGCTGTTTGTTTTGTTAATTTGAAGGATACTTTTGTCAAGAATGTATCACTTCAAATCCCACCTTTCATCCTCTGGAGGGTTAGAAATATATTGAAACAAAACAAAATTTACATCTCAATGCCACTGAGGCATTAGTAGCCAGTTTGTTTGGGGATGCTTTTCATTTTTTAAGGCAGGTTTTTGCTTTCAAAGTGAAGTAAACAGAAAAGTGAAGGTAAAAAGAAGCTAAAATGACAACAACAAAAAAACCTTTAAGTTGTCTGAAGTGCTTCAAGGGAAATGTCTTTGACGTTTCCATATCTGGATTGCTCCTTTGTTTTCTCCAAATATAGTTCAGAATCCACTAACAACTACTGAGCTCCAAGCAGCAAGTAATAGACCTGGCTGTTTGTATTAGATCTTGCTGGCACTCATTACTGGCAAGTCCATTATACAGGAAATTGAATCAGGAATCAATAAAAAAAAAGAACTAAATACTTTAAGTTGTTGTTTTAGTTCTGTTCCATTGGAATTGACTGACAGTCTGGATTCTGTGCAGCCTGGGGAATAAGGATTTGCATAGTTTTCATTTAACACCCCCCCCCCCCTCCCCCAACGCATCTGTATTGTCTGCCAATGAAAAAACAGCTGGCCTGACCGTTGAGAAGCACAGATACCTTCCTCCCACATGGAGCAGAAATAGTTTGCAGTTTTAAAGCATAGTTTGCCCGGAAAAAAAAGGGAAAAAAAGTGTCACATCTTTGTGCAAGCCAATCCACATTCTTGTTAGCACAGGTTGTCTGCTTATTTGTGCTGCACACACTCTCACTCACCTACACACATGTACGTTTGTGCAGGAGAGAATGTTTCCTCAGAAGTCACGCACAGCCTCTGCAGCACTCGTAGCCGTTTGAACCAGTTCTCTGTTTGAGGAAAAGGAACTTTACAATCCCAGATAAGAAAGTCCACGATGTGAGTCACTGGCACACAGAGGAGGATAGGTTTGATATGAAACAAAAAAAATCTCCTTCATGCATATGCAAAGCTGAGAGCAGAGAGTAATGTGGGTCCTTCGCTTGCAAATATTTTTAATGTTTTAACTGCACAATGAAATGTATGAAAAAAAAAAGAAAATGATCACAAAGACAATAAAATTGCAGCTGTTCTGCTTTTTTGATAATATGGAAAACTACTGTCTTATGCAGCTTCAAGATCTGTCTCATCTCTTTCTTTAGCAGCTCAAACGTGCTGATTGATGGCGAAACTTTGCCTTTACGTCCTCCACATCATTATCACTTCTACGTTCTCCTCTGATTCTCCTGGCAGAAAGGGTTCTGATCTATGGATGCCCACGGTGTTACCATGTCTTAGATATGTTCTCACCTTCTTTCACAGCTAATACAGTCTCAGAATGCACACAAACACACACCGAAGATGAAGGGCGGCGTGCTGATCCATCACTTCAAGATTCCAATGCGGAGAGTTGCAAGAGTAAAAGCAAAGTACAGAGGCAGCAGTTTGAAGCTGAGGAAATGTGATTTTTTTTTTGCTGCACATCATATAAAATCATGAAGGGACATATATGCTGCACAGATTTCAGTCCAGCAGTTGCAAACTTCTCCACAGACACATGAGCTTAAGTCCAATGAATCCTCCTTTTAATCAGTTTTTTGTTTGTTTCAACACTTTTCAGAAGTTATCAACTTTTAAATGCCCCCTCCTTGAGGGGGCATTTAAAAGTTGAGAAAGTTCTGTTGGGATTCTGTTTACAGAAATAAAACATATGGAGAAGATCCATAATATAGTAGAGCAGGTTACAAAAAACAACAAATAAATGTAAAACTATTAAACTGGGATCAATATAAGACACTATAGAAGCAGGAGGCTAGAGGAAAAAACAATCCAGGTATTCATTCTCCTTATCATTATTTTGAGTATTTTAACACCGGTCTTTAAACAAAACTAAAAATTGATCCGAAGAAACATCTCCATACAGCATTTTTTAAATAAACCTGCCTGCCTTAAAGCAAAGAAAAATATATTTAATGTCACTGTTCACGTGTACAATGAGATTGACAGAAGTCACCATAGCATTGCACAATATTATGCATCAGTGATTCAGTCAAATTGGTATTCCAGATTATAAGACATTAAGATAATAAAATCTCTTTGGTAGTAAGGAGATTAGAAAATATTGAGGCAAAAAAGACTAAATACCAAAATATGTAAAATCCCAAGAGGCACTTAGGCACACAGCAGGAGGTAAATCAGAAACTGCAGACATTGGAGCATTTGACTATTTCCTATTTATTGGCATAAAAACTTGGTGTGAGCTCAAAAGACTTAGATATTTAGTACCCCATGGAGGTTTAATACAGACAACCAGCAAAAGATGAAGAGCACAAAACTAAAGCCATCAAGTTTGGTGAACATCAGCAGACTCTCCCTCACGTCAGAGTTTCCTGACAAATAATGTTCAAGCCTCTGCATCTGCAATGACACCAGAGCACCTCAAGCTGGAGAATGGACTGTAGGAGTTTTAAACATGAAATCTAAGTTTCACTGTGGCAGAAAAAAGCACTTATTCTGGAATAAAATTGGAAAATTGAGTAATTCCATTGTTTCCAACTTATCTTTTGATTGCTCTCTTTGTGAACAAATATAAATAAAGGGGAGGGGACTTACATAGGGTTACAGAAGGCAGATCAGGGTAATCACTGCAATAGAGAATGAACATTATGTAACTTTCAGTATATCTTTAACTGCATGCTAGCTCCCCCCAGTGACCACTTGTTGTTTGACATTTTCAGGGGAGATCAAAATTAAAATGAATAACAGGCATGTTTTACAGAAGACCACATGCTTTTACACTTTAATTGTTAACTGTAAGTGTCTTAGTTAAAAAAATTAATGGGGAAATGATGCTGGAGAATCTAGGCAGTGCAAGTTTGGACTCCATCAGTTTCAGGCTTTGTCACTTATCTGAAAGGAAGTGAAAAAGAAAAATAACAAATCTAACAAAGGCTGGAGCATGTTTTGAGGAATTACTGATAATTATTAATGACCTTTCTGTACACCACAGCAAAGAAAGATGAAAACCGTCGCTTGAAAGCCAGCAACCATTATCCTCTGTGTTTACATAAATGTTTTTTATCTTTCGCCCAGATGGCACAAAGCTGCTGCTGCAGTGATGAACAAGGAGGACAAAGGTTGCTTCTGATACCTGAGCATTCTGCCGCAATAAAATTAACCCGCCCTCTCCTTTCAGAGACTGTGATTTGAATGAATAAATTAATCAGTCAGTCGACAGAGAGCGTGTTTGCATTTTCTGCCTGAGGTTTTTTTTTACTATATAACTATAACTGAGCTGCCACTCATTTCAGAAATGTCCAAGACTCACATTATAGTGACTGAGTGTTTACAACTCAATTTAGGATTTAAGGTAATTCAATTTAAAAAAGCTATTTTGCTTGTTTGGTTAAGAAAAAAAACTGCTTTAATATAATTGGTCATTTAAACTGACCCAATGGGATCCTTTCATTACACTAAAATAAACTGAACAGAAAAGCAAATTGAACTAAACAGTTTTCTTTTCTGTAAAAAAAAATTAGAAGAAATTGTGTTGAAAGAAAACTGATTATTTGTTTTGATCAATTGTTATTGCATTTTCTAAGTAAAGATCAGATTAGTTGAGATGATTACAAATTTTAAAATTGGCTTAAATGATGTTATTATGTAAACTGATTTTTAGACAGTAAAAAACAAACTTTGACTTGTAATATCTTGCTGGCTTTTCAGTTAATCTTTTTTGCACTTATTTTACATTGTTATTTAAATATCAAAATTTCAACACGTACTAAAGAATTCCTTTTAAAGCCCCACTCTGATCATCTTTTGATATATTGTTAAAGTGTCCTCAGTGGTATTTTAGTTAGTATTTTGCTGTTTTTTTGCCAAAATCCAGAAACCTGTGTCATTTTCTGGGACATGGTTTTTGCAGAGCGACAGGAGTTTATCAGAAACTTGCCTCTGAGTTGTGGGCGGGACTATTGGCTTGGAGTAGTAGGCCAACCGTCATTTCCCATCATCCCTTTACACTCTCTCCCCCTAGCTTATACAGCCCCTCACAACCCCAACCTAACATTACCAGTGCAACAAAATGTTGAGCAAGATTGAAGCTTTTCCGCTCTACAGTCCTGAGTCAGATTTCAGCTCAGGTGAGGAAAACAGACACCTACATGGATCTATTGGTCTGCAAGTGAACGCATCAGGATGGAGCGGAGCAGGAAGATATTGACTTTGATTGTAACGCCTTATTGTTACTGGATTTTTCAAACAGCATTTTTTCGTCTGCTCCTCATTCACAACAATTTGAATAAATAAATACTCAGAAATGTCATTTTTTGGCATAATTCACTTAAATATGTCTTCCATCATCAGAAAACTGCCACAAGAACATGTTAGAACACCATTTTCATGGGAAGGATCGGGCTCCGCTGTGGCTCCTCTACTGGTACTGCATCAGCAGTTTAGCTATACCAGTCCAATAATGCAAAATCAATATGAAAACTCCTCCAGGGTTTATGTGAAATGCTTAAACAGGGGGTGTGATTCCTTTCTGCAGAGTTTGCAAAAACCATTAAAGCAGGATGAACTGAAAACCATCACAACAGCAAAATTCAATGGTAGTCAGTAATGTTGTTATGTTGCTATGTTTTAGCAGAACACGTCTGTTTTATGTGAGAAGATTTGTTCTGTGGGGTGGCAAAGGTATGCTTTTGTGTTTTCCTTTGAGTCACTTTGAACTTGTGATGACAGTGAAACTCTGAGGCTGACGGAAAGCAACGGCAGCTGACCTCAAATCAGGCAAAGACAAAAAAAAAATCTATATGTCAGACATTTCAACAGTTCCTTAATGTGCATTACTCATAAAACCCTATCAATCAAAGAGAGCTGCTGATTTAGGAACAAGCTGTTCCCACTCAGTGGTCCTGCCTGCTGTCAGCTCGGCCAGCTCAGCCATCAGTCACGTCCCATTCGCCCTCTGGCCCGCTGTGACACCTTCAGCTGTCTGACTGGCAGAACAGCCGCTTCATACAGTGAACTGTTTGCATCTCGCCCTCGTTTTGCAGGTTGATGCATGTGGGAAGCCTCGCAAAGTTCAGCACAAATCGTTACTGTACTCTCAGGTCATCAATTTGGCTATATGGAAACACGCCTCCAGAGAGATGGGAGGCAGGGAAATTTTCAGGCTGCATAGACAAGAGCTTCCTAATTGTTTGGACTTTCCAGAGAGGCAATTAACAAGCTCTCATGACTTTGAACTGATTCATTATTGGTCTTTACCAGTGAGCTGTCTGGAGATGTTTGCACAGACATGCCTGCATGCACGCTCGCAAATTCAATCTATATTAAATGTAAATAACAATAACATTAGTACTGAAAGGCTGTGGTGCAGCCAACATTTTCTGAAAGTAAAAGCTTCTGTTTACATAAGTATGTTTGGCATTTAATTTTAATTTCATTTCATGCATTCGATTTCTACAGAGGGTTGAACTCTTATTCTGTATGAACGAGGCTAATACAATGAAACAGGATAGACAGATGTGCAGACAGATGTGACGTCTTTGTGGTTCACAAAAAACAAAAGAATTGATGCAGATTTCCATGCATCCAACCATTTTCAGAATCTGCTATATCCCTTTCAAGGTCACAATGCTGTGAGGGGTCAACTCGGATACTGTTGGGCGAAGGCGGGGTACAATCTAAACAGGTCACCAGTCTGTTACAGGGCCACACACTCATACATTCACACCTTGGGGCAATTTAGAGACACCAGTTAACCTAAGAAGCATGTTTTGGGACTGTGGAAGGAAGCTGGACATCCCAGAGAAAATCCATGCATTCCCATGGAGAACATGCAAACTCCACACAGATAGGTCACAGCTGGGAATCCAACCAGGACCTCCTTGCTCTGTAGCAAGAGGACTAACCATAATGACACGGTGCAAACCCTTGATGCAGATTTTTTACTTTGATTTAATACTAATTAAAGCCTTAAACAAACGTCCCTCCCCTTGTGTGTTAAAACTGAACTACTGTTCCTCGGTTCCCATCACTTTCACTGTCCAGCCGTTCCCCTTCTGACTCCTGCTACAGCTCAGAGGTTGTTAGTTATTCACTGCAGTAATTACAGGTGACCTCTCAGTCCTTGTGTTGCCTCTCTTGTTAATGAAACGTGCCTGTTTTTCTCCCAGGTTCACGACATTGAATTGTACCAAACAGCTGTTGGGCTCATTAGTTTTTGATTTACAATAAGTGCTCATCAGGATGCAGCAGAGGATGCTTTTCTTACTGAAGCAGCCCAGGGACAGCCGTTGGAACAGCAGCGCAGCCGGGGGTATGTTTGTGCTATAATTCACGCACTGAATTGTTCTTGCTAGGTCCTGTTATGGTTACATTGTCTTTGCTGTCAGAGAACATTTTTTATGAGACACTCACTGCTGTTGTAATCGTGTCCTGTCAGGCTTGTCTTGTGTTTAGTGTAAACAGATTTCTTTACACAGAATTACTGATTAAAGACCCACTCCGATGTAAATCATGTTTTTGGTGATGATGGAGGACACATATTAAGAAGACCAGGTTTAATATTGCATTTCTGAGTATTTCTTTATTCAAATCGCCGTTAATAAGGGGCGGATGAAAAAATGTCACTTAAAAAAGAATGTATTTGTGACATAAAGTATGTAAGCTAGTAGGAGGGCGTGAAAACAGAGAGCTCTCAACGGGGAGAGGAAGGGGGGCGGGGTAGCTCTGCACCAATAGTCCAGCCCACAACTTAGAGGCTAATTTTTAATGAAATATTGCAGAAACTATAACCTAGAAAATTGCATAAGCATGATTAAAAGACCCCTGGGAACAAAGTGGGTTTTTCAACTTTTGCTAAAACATCCTCTATCTTTCCAACTTGTTTTCTCTGCTTAATAATGTAAAAATTTACTGTAACGTAAAAGCACCAGTACACACTAGAAACCCTAAAACTGACACTTTAATGTGATATCTAAGTTTGTATTTTACAGTCTTGTATTGTACCGCTGTAATTTCTAAATCTGTGATCTATTCTATTTCTTGTACCTAAAGGTAACTGTGAGCTGAATGTGTTTGTGTTTTCTTAGACAACAACAGTATTTTCCTGTGAGGCACTGAGTGTGTTTACCTTGCGATTATTTAAACAGCCACACTGTATATGACTCACCTCTCCATCCCCATATTTATATTACAGCAGGGTTCCATGCCCGGCTAGAGGCTGCATTTCTTCATGCAGGTACAGTGTGTTTTGCCCCCTGGTCACCTCATGGGGTAATTTTTTACGTGTAAAACAAACATTTTTGGTTTTCAGCCCCCCCACAGTAGCAGCACATCACCTTTAACCTGAAATGTCTTCAACAGGAGAAAATAAGTCCTCATGTGAAGAGCAGCAGGCAAAGTTCTCTGTGAATGAATCAATATTCTTCACTGTGTGACAATGACTGACAAAATAAGACTCTTCATGGTGAAACTGTACGTGAACTGAAAAAGAGTTCTGCTGTCAGTAAGCAATGATGTAGTCTGAAACTGTACAGCTCAGCTGTATTAACTTAAACTATCAATCCCCCCATTATGTTCATGCTAGAAGCAGGTTCCCAGATGAGCCTGTAAGACATTAAAGCCCTTCATATATCCAAGATGTTATTGCACAGTCTGCAGATGATAATTTAGTAATAGAATGAAGAATCCTAATAACTCTAAGTGCTTACAACAATAGGTGCATAAAAAAAAACCCAATTGTCAGGATTACTGCACAGTGGCTCAGAAAGAAGAAAAGAAGAGGAGCTGCCCCCACCACATATACGATGTGTTGTCAACCTGATAACATTTATTCTAACTGTGTGGGGTTCCAAAGCATGCAAAGCTATAATTTTCCACGCCCGCTTGCACCACTGCTGACTCTCGCCTGTCAGATGTTTGCAGAGTTCAGGAAAAGCACTAGATAATGAAAAAAAAAACATCAAAAGTAAAGAAATGCATCATAATTTCTGGTTGGTTCACAGGCAGTACCTTTCAAAGTAAAAGTATTACATTAACACCTCTGCACATCATTGCGGAGAAAATCTCTGTCATGCATTCTTCTGTTGGTCATTAACAACAGCAAGGTTATTACTCAATGCAACTAAAACAGTCTGCTCAGTTTGACATGATTTGGACTAGTCTGGATTATAGTGATCAGGACAGTTTGAAATTAACTGGATTAAATGTATCTTGACAGTTTGGAATGAACTGAATTAACAGTTATTTAGCTCAGTTTCATGCTTATCAAGTTGCACCTCAGACAGCATTAACTTTAAAATGATACTTTAGGGGTAACTGAAATAAACCAACTTAAAAACTATATTTCTTTAGTAGCATCTTTATAGTTTTTAATGCTATAAAGAGGAACAAAAAACAAGGCAGAACTTTACATATTTTGTAGGATTTGGCAAATGCTTTGATGAACTTTCTGTTTTATTTTTAGATTCTGATAAAATAAGATGTAACATTTAGTCTCAGCTTTATTGTTTAGATTATGTCACCCTAGGGTACAAAAAAGAGCAGAAAACATCTCAATGAGTGTTTTTTTTGTGCAGTAAAAAAGCTCACAGGAGCCATGAAGCAAATGTTAAAACTTGCAGCACAGATCTAATGAGACGACAAGACACAGGTAATAAAACAGAAATGTGAAACAAAAAATGTCATCAAGAAAATAGTAAAAATGTTCATTAAGAAAATCCTGTTGAGGCAGCCACTATACGTTTAAAAAAAAACACAGGATGAGGTAGCCTGGGTATGTAGAGCATTATCTGCTGATCCAGGCCTCATAAAACAAAATTATGTGCCTAATGAACTTTTTGCAGGCTTTCAAGAGAAGTATTAGATTTAAAAAAAAAAAAGGAAAGTTTGATTCTTTTTCCCCCCGAATGTTTACAGCGGTTCACTGGAGAAAAACATCACACACAAAGTCACACCGATGAGTTCAAAAAGTTCAAGAGGCGCTACAGTTTTTAGAAATAATCAAAGGTAAATCTCATGATGCAGTAATTAAAATATCAGTGTTGGTCTATTCTTCTGAAGAAAAGCATTACAGAAATACAGAGAGAAATGATTAAAAGTAAATTGGGAGCATCAATGAATAAGGGTTTTTTACTCATTTATTGGAAGTCTCCAAAGGTTTTCCATCATCAGGCTGCTCAACGTCTCCAAGGACCCAGCTGACTAACAAAACATATCCAATCGAGTTTGTGCTTAATTACTCCCTCTGTCTCCCTTCATTAGTGTTTCAGGCCCTCATGGGATTTTCTCATTTCAACATTAACGCACCTCTCTTGTGTTCGGTGTGTCTCTGATTTGTCGACACAAAACCCAAAGTCAAAAGGCTTTGGATGCAGAAAAAGGTGGCCTCATTTGCACAAAGTCAAGCAGGAGATCTGATCGAGCAAGTTCATGAGCAGATCAGCTGTCTAAATAATGAATCTGCACCAAATACATAACTCCTTCAACGCCTCAGAGAACACGTTTAGTGTGTAACAAAAACTCAAGAACATAATGATTTAAAATAACTCTCAATTTCAAATCAAACTGAACTAAAATCATTTAAAGTCTCCACAAAAACTGAATAAATAAAATGTTGGTGCTTCAAGTTAAAGTCCCGCTTCAACCATCTTTTGAGCTATTGGCAAAGCATTCCCAGTCGTCTTTTAATTATGATTATTATGTTTGGCCAAAATTTGTGTCGTTTTCTACGACATAGTTTCTGCAAAGCGGCAGTTGTTCATTAAAAACTGAGTTGTGAGCAGGACTGTTGTAGAGTAAAGCCCGCCCCCACTTCCAGTTACGCATCTGTTTATACTTTCTCTCGCTAGCTTACAGCCCCACACACACCCAACCTAACAGGGAAACAGATGAGGCTATGCCTTACCTACAATATATATAGATTAATACATACAAAAATAACAGAAAATGATTATTGAAAATAAAAATTGAATATTATTTTTTAGGCATGTCTCTTTTATGATTACTTTTTTTCTATGAGGGTTTTAACGTGTCTTTGGTTAAAAAAAAAAAAAAAAAAAGGTAGCAGAATGTATGAATTTCCTGTTGAAATACATGAGACAGTCTGTGCCTCCCCTGCACCCAGATTATGCTGCACAAACTGACTGAGCTGCAGCTGATGTGTGTGCTTTACTATTTTGTGCCTTTTTATCATCATAAAAGATGCTTTATTTTCCAACTACTTCATTTTATTATTTCTTGCCCTCTATCTGATTGTATTGGAGCCCATTTAGTCTTTTTTATCCGCTAAAAATGCGCATTATAAATACATTACATGAGGCACACAGTACACCTGCCTCACAGCAGAGGGCGCTGTTGATCCCAGAGAACGTGAAACCGCAGCTAAAGAATGATAGAATTAGTGGTAGAACGTCCAGTGTAGCCATCCAGTCATTCTTTAATATTTTTTGTATAGTCTAAACTCAGGAAGTTGAGACAGAGACTTTTAAAACAGAAGAAATACTTCTACAAATGTGTTTCTTCAGAAGGAGCGGCACATAGACTTCATTTATAAGTAAAGGTAAGTCAATAACAACAATTTTGTGATTTTTTTTTCCCTTCATGCTAGTTTGTAAACAGAAGAAAAAAATTTAAAGGAAATTTTAAACAACACACTTGAACTGTTGCCAGTCAAATGGTGACTATGCTACTCTGTAGGGTTCATATTTGTTTGTAAGTCTGACTGATGACGTCACCTCACCAGCCGTCAACCTCACTGGATGGGGCCTGTGGCTCGCCCAGTGTATTTTCTATGCCACAAATACGCTCTTTTTCAAATTTCATCTGCTCTAAAATGTTTGAATGAAGAAAGCCTCAGAAATGGAATTAATTTTCTTAATATCTATGTCCTCCAACATCAGAAAAATGCTACAAGAACATGTTTAAAAACACCATTTTCTTCAGAGTAGGTCTTTTAACAGGATTGTGAACATAAAGCTTTGGCTTCACCTCTCAACAGTAGGGTAACTCCCACATGTATTTCACACATCTTAAGACCTTAAATATTATTCTGGTCAAAAGTCTTTCCAAAAGTTCTCCTCTTTGAAAAGTAAACATTTTGACAGTTTGTTTACCGTCAGCTCTGACAAAATCCGATTCAACATGCATTTAGATGCAGCCCTGAAATATATTGTCAAACCTACGATTCTGATAAAGAAAATGAATGTTTCCAGCTAGAGATCCCACTGCTAGATGAGCTGCAGCTGCTGATGTAAACCTGGAGTCTTTGCTCTCTGTGATGAGCTGATGGCATCAAGTTAGGGAATTTTTTTTTTTTTTCCCTGGTTCATTTTAGTCACAAAAATCTTTCTGTTTTAAACACAAATAAGGAGAGACAGTAACCCTGTAGAATCCATGAAAGTTAAACAAAACAAAAACAAAAGAAGAATGAGAATATTAGAGGGATGTAGGACAAATTGAATCTAAGAATAATTAAAAAAAAAAAAAAGATGGAAACCTTTTTCTACCTTTTGTAATTAGTTACTCTGACAAACAATCTTTTTTTTTTGTGCTCTTTTTCAGTCGAGTTAGGAGTAACTCAAATAGACAAGACCAATCAAGTTATGACACAATACCAGCTTTTGCCATTTAGGAAAACAAAATGTAAATTTCTCTTTCAATCCCCCCCTCTACTAATGCTACAGTTCTTAAATGCTGTGTTGAAATTACAGCTTTTCTTTCTCCAAAAAAGTTTGACGTCACCAGAGTCAAACATGTCTAAAGACTTTAGAAACCCACCAATCAAACATGGGAAAGGAACATTTCATGAGGTATGTTATTGATACACTTCTAAATAGAAAAAATGGAGTCAAAAACATGCAAAATTAGGGTAAAAAATATGCACTTTTTTTGCACAAAATCTGCATACATTAAATGAAAAACAGGAAAACCACATATACGTATGGTATCTGCATTTGCAGTTCAACGAAGCCAAGTGCAAATTTGTCATTTGATCCCCATCTGCTAATGCTACAGCACTGAAATACGGTTTTTCAGTTGCATCTTTTCTTATAATCTCTTCAAGATTTTGGCGTCACCAGAGCAAAACATGTCCAACAACTTTGGAAACCCACTAATCAAACATGGGAATGAAACATTCTATAATGGAGCAAAAATATGCAATTTTGCACAAAACCTGCGTAAGTCAAATGAATAATGGGAAGCATCACATGCATTACCAGACAAATAGAAAAATGTCTTTCTTTTTTACCAACAGTTTCTCAGCAAAATCTGTAGATGCACAAAAAGTTGCACATAAACTCACACACAGTTTATGAACGCCTCTGCAATAATTGCAAAACAATGCATCAACTAAACTTATATAAACTGTCAATTCATGTACAATAATAACTATGGACCGTCCATCTGTACATCTCCACAGACAGCTTGGTGCTCACATCAATCATCTGACAAAGATTTATGTGTAGCCACTATAATTTGGCAGAAAACTCCCCCAGTGTCAACACCAACAAAAATGACTGTCATCTAAAGTGCTGGTTATATCATCCGACTCATTTAGAGCTATAAATAAAAAGCAGCACTGGCACTCCCTCAGTCTGCAACAGTTTCTCTGAATGAGCACTTGGAAAAGCAGAAAGAGAAGAAAGTTGATGTTAAATACAAAGACGGGATGCGTCTCCACCTGGAAAGATGTAGGACTCACCTTCCACAGCTTCTCTACCCGGGACAGCTTGCGCGTGTTCATTGCGAGGCAGCGCTTGCGGTGCTTCAGAGCGGGATGTGGATGCAGAGAGGGAGATGATGGAAAATGACCGGGTCATAAAACAGACACACCTCACCTCTCACAAACCCCACAGTCAGCATCCACAGTGACGGCGCATTAGCTGAAACTGTGCGTGCGTTCCTGCATATGTGCACAAGTTGCCACGGCCTACTCCCCACCGAAACAATGTCCGGCTTTCTCAGGTAAAGCCCAAGAACTCGACACCTCTGCAGCAGCACCAAAGGAGGTCAGGTCGCCGGTTGGAGTATCAGACTGAACAGGAAGCCGCTGATGGCTGAACGCTTTTCTCCACTCAAGCCCAGAGGATCCAGAGAGGGGATGCTGCCAAAGGGTTCAGCCTCCTCACAACTAATCAGCGCCCGCACCACTTACCTGGGCCATTAGCCGCATCTTCTATTCAGCTCAGATCAGCATTACGCTCCACACACCGAGCTGGGCCACTCAATGCTCCACTTCAGTTGTTGATACCTTCTGCCGTCCTCCCAGGAGCAGGCCAGAACATCAAATTCTACACATAATAGATCTACGCTCTTACGCATCCACCATGGAGTAAAATAAAAAACAGTTGTAATGTTTCACAGAAAAACTATCTGTTCCCTCTAGCTTAAGAGGCATATGCAGCGAAGCATGTGGCATCTCCCTGTAAAGCTCCTTTTGCTCGAAAAAGATTAAAAAGCAAAGCAGGCAGAAAATGATTCTGGTCTAAAATCACCCAGAAAGTGTTCAAAAGCACAGCAGAAATTACTTTGAATCAAAGTTTGAAGATTGGGATTAAAGGATTTAGACCATCTCTAAAATTAAAAAAAGAGGCTCAGGATCTATGCTGGTAAATTCAAATTCAACTTTATTTATATAGTGCTTTCTCTACTGCAGAACACCTCGAAGTGCATTACTTAAAACAAATAAATAATACAAATAATAGTATAAATTGTAATCATAATCAACAGGAAAAAACAGTCAAGTTAAAACGTGAAGAAATGAAAAACTACTGAAAAGCTAAGCAAAAAAAGACGTGATTTGAATTGGATGAAGCTCTCAGATCCTCAGGCAGGCTGTTCCTCAGACGAGGCTCGCAGTGCTGGAATGTGGCCTCGATGTGGATTTTTGTTCTGACCTGTAGAACCACCAGTAGATCTGCACCGGAGGACCTCAAGGTTCTGGGAGGGTCAGTAACTCTGATTAAAAAATGAAGGTCCAATTCCATTAAGACTTTGTTTAACTAATAAAACAAAATCTGAAAGACCCGCTCTGAGGAAAATTGTGTTTTTTTTAGTGTTTTCAATTTGTGTTTGTTGCATTTTTCTCATGATGGAGAACACATATGGTAAATGGTAAATGGCGTATACTTATATAGCGCTTTCTACCTTCTTACGAAGGCCCAAAGCGCTTTACAGTCACAGTCCCATTCACCCATGCACACACACATTCACACACTGCTGGCGGCTCCGCTGCCGAACACTGGCGCCAACCTCCCACCAGAGGCAAGGAAAGTCAGTAAATACATGTAGGTTACTCAAGCTGACACGTAATGCCTTTACTCACCTAAAAACCAAACAAATATCAAAACCTACATCTACCTCTTTAAACTACCAACTGTTCGCCATTTCAACGTTCAGCAAGCTCGTCCAAGGCGAGAACCGTGTCTTGCCCAAGGACACTTCGACGCATGGGCGTGCAAGGCGGGAATCGAACCTGCAATCTTACGATCATGAGTCGACCGCCCTACCGCTGCACCACGGCCACCCGTGAAAAGTTAGATTAAAACTGCACTTATGAGTATTTTTTTAATTCAAATTGTGGTGAATCAGGAGCAGATGAAAAAATGCCATCTGGAAAAAGCCGGTAGGTGGGATGCAGCTGCTGCAGTGGGCAGGCTACAGGATCCCAGCGCCGCTCCGTTCTGATGCATGTACCTTTGTTACACCGGTTATGTTAGGTTTGGGATCGTGAGGAGGAAAGCGTGAATGCAAAGTGATCATGGGAAGTGGGTGCAGGCTCACTCTGCGCCAACAGTCCCTCTCACAACTCGGAGATGAATTTCTGATAAACAACTGCCACTGTGCAAAAACTATGACCTATAGAAAACAATACAAGTTTTTTGATTTAGGCTTAAAACGGCATCATCTGGGAACACTTTTAAAATAGATCACAGGATGATTGGAGTGGGTCTTTAAGACTTTATAAATTATTAAAAGAATCTTTAAAAGACTGACAGAAAAGACAGGGAGACAGATGTTGGGCAAGCTGATAAGGTATATGTTTGTTTTTAACACATAAAAGATAAGGTCAGCGGTGCAAAGCGACTTCCCAAACAATCCAGCAATCAAAACAACGTATTCCCATGATGCAACAGCCAATCTGGTGAGCAAAGGAACATCAATCATCACAGCTCGACTCTTCTGCCTTTGGTGGGGTGCCATTTGATGGGCTGCCAGCTTCAGAATAGTGAATCACTCAATAGCACCCCCCGTCCTCTACACCACCTCCGCTCCACCAAACAATCATTATCTCCCCCATCTCTGCTCCATGTGAGCACCACACTGAACATAATCTTGGAAGTCAGCTCCTGACTGCCAGCTCGGGGTGAAGCAATCCCCCTCCCCGTCATCCCCTGAGCCCCCGCGCCTCAGTTCAGACCCCCGATTCTGAGCTTATAGAACAGGACAGAAATATTGACTGGAGATGATGATGCTCACACCGCGACAGCTCTGCAAAACAAGCTGCGCCTGACAGAGGAAAAAAAAAAAACTTTTTCACAATGACGCCAACCTTAGGTGCACCTGCACACCACAGATAAGCTCGCAGGTATACGCACACAAACACAACACGGCGACACACAAGAGAGCAGCTGTGGTTTGAAACTGACCATACTGAGTTTACAGAATGCAAAGTACAAACCCACCTTCATGGCTGGAGGGACAAATGCTGTCTCTCCTGTTGCTTCTCTGAAGAACAGGCTGCACACAAAGCTCCGGTGAGGATGCAACATGAAAACCAAACTCATGTGTTATTCATCAGAAGACTAAACCAGAGCCTGGGTGCTGGAGGAGGCCCCTCACCGTCATGGTGTCATCTTTGTCTGGAATGCAAACTCTAGCAAAGCCGACTTTTTTTATTTTTTGTTGCTTAAAGCTGTAACTAATGGATCTTATATTAAAGTGTTTCTTTGAACGTATTGTGCATTCCTTACACAGATTGCTCCGAAACAAAATGCAGCACAAGCATCAAGGTTACAAATCACACTTCTTATGAAAATAGAAAAACTGTCAAGGGAAAGTTCAATCTCCAAGTGTTTCTTTAAATGTTACCATTGAAACTAAATGTATTACATTTTATAGAAGAAATAATTTCATTTTTCTATTTTTATTAGGGAGCGAAGCATCATTGGTTTCCATTAAACGCCCCCACAAATCATTCAGAGACGGCTGTGGAAGTGACTGGGGGAGCACCACGGTTTCCCATGATTGGCCAACAAATCAAACAAGGTGAGCCGTAAAAAATAAATAAAACTGTAAGGGATGTTTGTTTCCTGGGTCTTTCTTTTCATTCTTCAGTCCATGTGGTAAATATTAGTTTATTTTTTTATCTTCACATGTATTTGTAAGCTAAAAAAGTTGTGCCACCAGCACTGCCAAAAACAGAATCTTAAGAAAGTATTAAGACCTTTGCTTCAAGAAAAAATTTATTATTTTCTGTCCTACATTAAAAATAATCTTTCAAGAAAGTTTTTTGATAGCAAATTAATCTTAGTTTACGAAAATATGTCTTAGAGACTGGAATTTCTTTTCATAAAATAAGAATTCTTGATTTTTTTTTTTTACTTGTATCTAGGGGGCTTGTTTTAAAAAATTCAGAGGTTAAAGATGGAAAAGACTTCTGCACTTTCAAGCTTCTCTCCTCTGTTGCTGTGACAAAAAACTAATCTGAAAGTATTTTGAGTAAATACAAACACACTTGCAAATTCAAATGAACATGCTCTGCCTATTTAGACCAAAAAAGAGGATCTTGAATTTATTCTTGTAATGAAACTGTTCTCAGCGTTTTCTTTCTGACTCTTTAACAGCAACGCTGAACTGTCAGTTTGATTTAAAGACCCACTCTGATGAAAATTGTGTTTTTGGTGTTTTTAACATGTTCTTCTGGCCTTGTTCTAATGATGGAAGACATATGTAAAGAAACTTAGCAGAAAATTGCATGTCTGAGTGTTTCTTCAACAAACTGAAATTTGTCATTTGAAAAAGAGTGTATTTGTGATGCAGAAAAAACTCTGGGCGGGGCACAAGCTTCCTGCTCCGCTCCATTCTGATGCATCAACTTATAGACGACTGGGCGGCAGTGGCTCAGGCGACAGGTTGAGCAAGTCGGCCACTGATTGAAGGGTCAGCGGTTTGATTCCCGCTCCCCCCAGTCAACCGTTGTTGTGTCCTTGGGGAAGACACTACCCCCTTCTTGTCTTCTTCTGTCTTCCTGTCGAATGCACATGAATGTCCAGGTGATGGTCAGAGGGGCCGTAGTCTAAACAGCTGGCAGCCACGCCCCTGTCAGTCTGCCCCAGGGCAGCTGTGGCTACATCAGAAGCTACCATCACCAAGTATGAACGCCGAGTGAATGAATAATGGACACATTGTAACCGCTTTGAGCGTCTGGAAAAGAGCAGATAAATCAAATCTATTAATAGATCCGTGCACATCTGTACGTGATGTTTTAGCACCTTTACTTTAGAGCTTTTGGCTTTTCTTTATTCTTTGTTGGCTATTTATTATTTTAAGTCATTTTTGGGAATTTGCAAGTAAGACTTCCATTGCTGTTAGGAAAAACATCTCAGAATCAGGATATTTACTTTTTTTTTTGTTGCTTTTCTCTACTGTCACATAACTGCCCCTAATGCTGACTTAACCTGTTGCTTGTGTTGTCTCCTCCCTCCAGGATTAACTCAGTTGTTTAATGACCTTCTTGACTTTGCTTTTATCTTGTGCGTGTGAACGGCTGAATCCCAGTGAAGTCATTTGTCTGTGTGCCTGTGTCTCTTGAGGGTGTTTCTCTGCTGTATCATGGCAGGGTTGATAAGAGATTCTGCCTTCGTGACACAACAGATTACTGCTGCCTGGTGTCAGCCTGGAAAAACGATATGGGAGGAGAAAGAGGTCTCAGGAGGCACCGCAGCTCTGCTGCTCAAATTTTGAAAGTGGTCGGATTAATTAGACCTACATTTCTGCCAGCCTGGTTTTTAATTATATTTTATTTTGTTGATGTTTTGAGGCTTTCTGTATCTCTGTAAAACATTTTGACATTGCCTTTTCTTTGCAAGATGCCACACAGATGCTTTACGTTTTCATTGTAGGTTTTTTTTTTTTAAACTTTTCTGTGAAAAACCTCAGAAGATTTGCCTTTAAATAAATGTTCGGTTTGAAGCTGAAAGGCAGCTTTCATATTGTCCTTTTTCAACTCAAAAATAACAGTTCTGATCTTCCACCCCCTTGAAATATTGAATGGTTATTTCTCTGTGTTTACAGGTTAAAGTATCTTATATTGCTTGGCGACTTAGAATTTTTTTTTTTTTAATCTTTTGTCAACCTATTTTTGGATCAAGGTAAAAATGCTTCAAACTGGAGATTTAATAAAGTCACTGCAGTTTTATCTGTGCTGCTAATTAAATGACACAACAAGTAAAAATACTGAAACAATCACTTAAGCTGTAACGAGGGTTAAATCAGTGCATTGATTGCAGCACAACAGTCTCTAGTGGCAAAACAGATGCAGTGCACAAGAGCGTTAAGAAATGGGTTTTTCTGCACCTAAAACATCAATGAAAGGACACTGTGCACTGATTAAAATCTGATGTTGTAATTGTTGCAGATAATTGAGAAGACAAGCTGGTGGTTTACTGAAAAAAACAGTCTACTTTTCTCTTTGAAGAAGGTGTGTTGCTAAAGATCATCACAAGTATACCTCGAAATAAAAATCAAAAACCTGACAGCGCTCCCTGATGTTTTAGACAAAAAGCATCAATATGATCACAGGCGTAAAAGAAGTGCTATGTTCAGCTGCTTTCTTGTGTAGTTCTTAAAAGCAGCTGAGACGTTTTAAAGGAACTGCGATGCTTCGGTGAAAAACAAGGATGTGAGCGGCATGATGAAAGCTGGAGATCAAAAAGAAAACTGTTTTTTTTTTCTTTTTAAATAAATGGAAAATTCGATAGCCTGATTTCCACAAACCAGAACTCGCATCTCAAGAAGAAGGAGATGAAAAGTGGTGCTAAAAAATCGGCTGAAGCACTAAGACTTAATGGGGCTTCACCTGAAAAGCTGCCACTAAACCTAGGCATCATCACCATGTAATAAGGCTTTTTGGTGCTTCAACCTTGACTAATAGATCTGTCAGCTTGTGTTATAATACAGTAAATCATCAAGAGGGAGGGGGCAGTCAGACAGCACAGCAGCAGGCTGCTGAAGTCCTGCTGACAGGTCTGTGGAGGTGATGGGAGGACAGTGCGGCATCAGATGATTAATGGCGTGTCAACAGGGATTCAGGGTAGGGGATGAATGACCTGTTTAGATGCCCTCTTGAGCCCCCGGCCGCTATACCTCCTCTCCCTTATCCAGCTCCACCCATCCTCAAAGAAAGGAGAAAAATCAATATCGACAAAGCCTGCTGGCAAGGACTGAAGCACATAAACACGGATGGATGCAGGTGTTCATCAGGCACCTGAGAAAAACACCCGCTTTCAGATTTACCAGAGAGAGAAGCCACACTGTGATCAACGGGGGGGGGCTCTCGAAACAGGAAGGGTACATTCAGTCTGCAGAGCAAAAAGCTGCGTCATCTCCACATCTACAGAAGGCAGTCAAAGCCACCAGCAAACAGCGGCGTATGTGTTACACAGCCTCCCCACCTTTGCAACCATGGCAACATCGAACAGGAGGTCCTACTGAGGAAGCTTTGTTGTCCTGAGGGGAGGAGCTGCACCGGGTGACAGCACGTCTGCCTTCTGTGCCCTTTACTGTACCACCGCCTGTAGACTCCTTATCCATGTTTCTGATTTGAAATACAATACTTGACGGTCCGCTTCATTAAATGCAAACCTTGAGAGCAAATAGGTTAATCATATATTTATGAAGCTATTTTAAAGTGAAACAACCTGATTTCTACGGTCAAATCGCTTGCTATACGATGTAAAATAAAGGGGTCAGGTGAATTTGCTCTTCACTCTTCAACATTGATTGCAGAATGGATACAGAAGGACACAGAAACATCAAAATAATTGATCTGGTACTAAGAGTAACAGCCATATCAGTTAAAAAAGACATATACAAACACGATTGTGTTGGGTTAGAAGTATGAAATCAATCGGGTAGTAAATAATCAGTTTCTGGCTAACTTTGCAGTTTTCTTGTTGTGAATGTGATGCAAACAAAGACCAACCGATCACAGGCTAGCTTCTCCCAAGCTAGGTCAGTTACAATTGGCTGAAGGTGAACCACAGTATGGGATGTCTGACACTTTTATTTAACCATAAAAAACAGAACAGTCTAAATGTGATGAAGGCTTTATGTTTGAAGCTGTTATGTCAAAGACATTCGTGTTATATATGCTAAAAATAAAAAGTGCCAGAAGGAAAAAAAGAGTTTCTCTGTTTTAAAGGTATTTTTATGTATAGCTTTAAATGCCAAATAAATAATAATAATCTAGATTGTTTCCATGTAGGTAAAAGAATTGGACAATATTATATTACAACAAAGTATAGAATGCGTACAAATATTGCAAAATTTTGCATGTTATTTTGCTTTGCGAAAACTGAATCTCAAGAAAATAAAAAGTCCCTTGTTTAAAAATAGGAAAAATAAGAATTCTTGTTAAAACCATTTTTCTTACCCCATTGGCAGAGGTTTTTATTTTTATTTTGCTTGTTTAACACTTTGACTCCTATTAATACAAATATGCACCACTCCATTTCTGCAAACTTATCTTAATTTAGAATCTACTAGAAAGCAAAAATATAACTGATTTTTTTGTTCCACAGCTAGAAGTAAGTTCAGTTTTCAATGGATTAAAGAAAATTTACCAGTGGGGAAACAATTTTTGAATTATTTCTGAGGGGCTTGTTTTTGCAGTATGAGAGAGAAAGACACACTCCCCTAGAATTTATTAATGTCTCTGTAAAATCAGCTTCAACTTTACTGCAGAGATTTCTCAAAAAAAAAAAAGAACCTTCCTTAAAAACCCATTTTATTGTCAATGTTCTTTGGTTGCAGCAAAAAACGTACAAAATCTATAAACTGAACCATCAATTAGTTAATCTTCACGGATGCTCTTTTTCTTTAAATAAATATTACACTAAAATCGACCCAATCCCTAACCAGCCACTCCAAAAGAAAAAGAGATAAAGTTCCTGAATCTTGTTGACAAAGGTTTTATAACACCGTTCCAGTCTGACGAGCTTCAACATCTGTTTTAGTTGCTGTCCTTTTCATGCCTTGATGCACTTGAACAAACGTCTTTGGGAAAAAAAAGCTTGTAGTAAATCTAATTTTAGTCTCAGAATTCCTCTGGACATGTGTTGGCTGCAGTTAAAAAAAATTCACATGTGACAGTAAGGTTTTAGGTTCATTGCTTCTGTTTGGTTTAAATCCTATATTTCAAACGATAGATGTACTGCATCTCAAATACATCATTTATTGATTTTTATTGTACCGGCGATGATTCTGGATCAGAGCGGAGAAAAAAGAAAGGTTTCCTTCACTGAGCATCAGGTAAAAAATCTTAAGTCATCCTGCCGTGGAGTTAATGAGGACAATCTTCTCACTGCCTTCTCTCTTTTATCTGGTTGCTGTGTTGAGCACAGTCTGGCTGATTTATCTGCGCCTGGGACCTCAAAGGAAACAAGGAGCTAAACTAAGACCCGGGAACCGGGCCAAACTGTCTTACTCAGATCTGGAGTATCTCCATGCAAAAAGGATGAGAGCATAAGCGGTGTGTGTGTATGTGTGCTTGTATGAGTGTGAGTGTTAGCCATGGACAGACCCATTTGTTCTGAATTAAATTTTAGACAGAAACAGTTGCTGATTCATGAGTCACCTCTTTTAGAGCTCTTATTTTCCTTGAGGTCCAAAACATGATCATAAATTTACAAAATAACTCGTTTATTTTCATAAGTGTACTAATAATTGCTACAAAAAATGTAAATTCCTTTTTAATTCCTTAGGTACAAGTTTTTAATTAAAAGATGGGTGATATAGTGAACTTTTGGAGCTACTGAAACAGAGCCCTGATGTTGATTAAGCCTTAAAATCTGAACTTATGCATCCTTTTATTGCCCCTGAGCCTTTATGACTTTCCAAACTGCTTCTTTACCACCATCCACCCAAGGGAGACTATCACTCCTAATCTGCGTTACAAGGGCATCATTACAGGATGAGTAAATTTAAACTTGAACAGGCTATTAAAAAGAAAATTAAAACACATTTTCAGTACGCTTTCATTTTTAACAAAGCAGCCCTGGGCAAGAAAAGGGGCCATTAAATAGCAGCATGCCTCTCTGAGATTAAGGTGCTGCTGTGGAAAATGAGCTTTCACTAATGACTAGTGCTAATAGAAACACATGAAAAAATAGCTATCATCACAGGACCTACAATAAGCTGCGAGGCTTCACTTCTGGCTTTGCCCAAATAAATATGCAGATAGACACCAAATGTTAATTTTACAAGATGCTAATGTGGCTATTCTAGATGTCAAACGATTTGAAATGTTGTGGAGGGAATGATTTGTCATTTGCCTCCATAAACTCAGTAAAAAGGGACAAATACATAAATGCTTAATCCCAGCAGAGCAATCAAATGTTTAAAAAAGCATCTAAAATGTCTGTGAAAAGAGAAACAGGCGTGTTATATACCATCTTCACTGTTGTGTTTAAGCCAAACAAAGCCTGTGACAAAAAAAAAACAACCCTCTTTTCCACCTTTCTGACTTGTAAGGACTACATACACCTGTGCCCTTTTCCCATAATGCAGCAGAAAAGACTCCAGCTCAAATATAGACTTGACACGTCACTCATTTTACTTTAATTAACCCCTAATTAGAAGTTCATAAGAACATTTTAGGATACTTGTTCTCAGCACTGCTCCTTTTACATGTTATTCCTTTTCTAAAGGTTATCGACATAACTCACTGATGGACAAACATTTTGAATAAATCAAATGTGAATGAGTTGATCCAAGTGTTCTTGAAAAAAACCAGACTTCTCAAGTTGAGCAAGAGCTGCACGAAGAAAAAGAACTTGACTTTCACAGATCTTGACGTGCAAAGCCTAATTCTGTCAATAATTGCAGAGGAATTCTAAAACTTGCCTCTTTTCATTTATTAGTCATGAGAATTAAAGATTTCTTGAGCAAAATGAAGCTATTTCATTGGGTTTTTTGGTTTAAATGTTTACCATTTTGCTCTGCAGAGAAACACCTTTAGGTTTTGAGTAAGAGGTGATTAGGCAGTTTGTGCAGAAAAGCTACAAACGTAGCTTCAGGACAAATTTCATATAGGAAAAAGTAGCCTTCATGAATACTATTTTGTCATGTTTGCTGTTTATTTGCTGGTTTACATGTTTGTTTTTTTAATTATAATACTAATTAAAATGCTAGACACAACCAAAGTGGTTTTTTTTTTTTTTGCATCCTGACATTTTCAGTCTTTAGAGGAAAAGTCTGTTCAGGCAGAGAGAATCTGAATTCCTCAGACTCTAACCTGAAGCTGAAATCTTTGCATTTTTTTAACCTTTACATTTAACATTTTAGTTTTTCAGTGAGCCACAAAGAAAGCAAACAAGTTCTACTGATGTCTGATTTTGGGTGACAAGTATACAAACCTGATACACAAAAAAGCAATTATCTTTCCACACAATACAAAGCCAGTCTCTATCTTCTCTGAACCATCGACACCAGCAAGGACGTAAACAAACTGACAAAAAATCCAATTCTTTCTGATTTAACTACTGTGGAAAAAGTCATCATAGCATAGAACCTCTCTGTGCTCAAACCTTCCCTGAGAAGGGAAATATCCTTCCTTGAAACGGTCATTCCATCTCCAGAGGTAAAGAGGGTAATTTCATGGTCCACTATGGCTCAATGAGACCTCAGGGCAAAAGGAGACCTCAAGGTTAGCCGTCTGAACATGAAAAATGTCTCTGCAATATTACCGCCTTCCCTTACTGCCATGCAGTAAAAACTTACCTTAAGGTTTTTTGTTTTGTTTTGTTTTTTTAAAGACCCACTTTGATAATTTTTTAAAATCTGTTTTAAGGTGTTCCTCTTTATGCCGTTTTCAGCCAAATCTTAAAAAAGCGGAATCGTCTTTTAGACGTAGTTTTTGCCGAGTGGCAGGAGTTTATTAGAAATTTGCCTCTAAACTGTGGCCAGGACTGTTGGCGTGGAGCAACCCCTTCCCCCCTTCCCCTCTCCATTGTGAGCGGAACAGGGAGCTTGTAGCCTTTCCAGCGTATTTTCTACATCACAAATACAATCTTTTTCAAAGCGCATTTTTTCAAACCCCCTCCTGATTCACAACAATTCCAATAAAGAAATACTCAGAAATGTGAAACATGTCATCATCGGAGTGGATCTTTAAAGAAGCCAACTTTTTTAAATGTAGTACCAAGAATAGATTCTTTTTTTATTTTTTATTTTTTTGCATGGAGGCACTCAAGATGGTTTTAATTGACTAAAAGAAGGGGAAGCATGCTTTTAACCCATGCAAATCCACATTTTTGTTACTGACAACTCCAGAAACATCACTGAGCAGCTTGTATCTCTTTGCTCTTTGTCAAACATGCAGGGGACGCTCCAGGTGTTCATAGTGTTGGTTGCATGTTTCTAAATCAACAAGCACGTAAAACATGTCCTAAACCCTTTCGACAGGCTTTTTAAAAAGCCTTTGTGCAGAATAAAGGAATCTACAGTAGAAGTCACTCTTTTGACTCAGACATCACTCTGTAGAAATAAACAACTGATGTGTTCTGCTTTAAGTCCTGAACTGAGTATGCTTACACCTTGAATGGAAGCAAAATGGGATGATCAAGGTTCAGATCTGTCCACCTTTCTGCCCAATTTAACAGATAAGATTAGAATCTATGTTTTTACTCTTCGGGTGAAGACTGCTTCTTGGATTATAACCTTGAACAAACAGCTAACTGTAAAAAACACAAAACTCCAACGGTGAAATTTCTCTGGTAAGTTCATTTAAGTTTTCATAGCAACAAACCCCAAAGTAAAAACCCAAATTGGACTTGTTATATAATCAAAACACTTCCACTGGGCTCTTTGCAGTTTCAGCACCATGGTCAGCACCCTGATAACATTCATAAACTATGTATTCTTAGCCTTTCTTTCTGCTAAATTTGAAAGATTGTTTGAAAAATTAAACATGTTCGACCACAACACAAGACTGAGAGTGAAGCTCCAGCAAAATATGAGCAAAAGAAGATGAAACTTTCTTGAAAAAACACCAGAAGAAGTGGCTGTGTGTGCAGGAAGCAGCTCAGTCGTGAAACACAAGCGGGTTGTTGTGTGAGAAGAGACAAACAACAACAGTCTTACGTCCTCATCCTCCCGCAAACACTTTTTGCGGTGCTGGCCGTAGGGTCTGCCGTCGGTGAGTGGATGAGGGGGCTTCGCTCCGTTCTCCTCGTCTGCAGCCTGACCACCGAGAAGGTGGCTGGCCTCAGGTGGATGCGGAAAGGAATTGTTCGTGTTGATCTTTCCGCTGAATCTCTGATACAGTGAAGCCATAATACAGATCCAGATCCGAGATTTTCAAAGAAAAAAAAAACACAACTTAAAGGATTTCAGAGACACTGATGAAACGCGTCTGGCTTGATTCGTCTTTGGAGAAATGATCGGGTTTCTGTGCGCTTTGAAGAGAGCCGATGGCTGTCAGCCAGTTTGGAGCAGAAGCAGGATAAGATGAGGATCTTTAAAAAAAAAAAAGGCGTCTTTATGGAGGATTCGCGGAGTGACAGATCGATATGAAGTCCAATCTTTTGCAGTAATGTCCTCGTATCTTTGTTCGGGCGCACAGCGGACTGCTGGGCTGAAGGTGTCAATAGTTGTCCTCCTTTGTATTCTGAACACGTTTTCTCCTTTCCTTCTCAGTTTCCTGATTTCATCTCACAGCGAGAACGCGGACGGAAGCAGACTCTCGATCCTCCTCAGACTCCGACAGGAATTACTCCACAACAAAGGAGCAAAATGACAGCGCGTCACGTCTTTCTGTTTCTGCCTGAGCCTCTTACGCAGGAAAAGTGTGAAGGACGCACACAGCCCGCCAGTGTTCTCCACAGACGCGCTCTGCATGTGAAGTGACCATGCACGTTCATGATGTGGCGCGCCTGTCATTGCACTTGTGCCACATTACGCACACACGCTTCCAAAAAATGGCCATTTTTGCAGGTTTACTCTCATTTGGACGCTTTGATTGGAGGCTTTCAAGTCACTTGACGAATCAGGTCGTAAAGCATTTGCCAAAAATGACAAGTGGGTCCCAGGACAGAGCTCGAGTGCCTCTCTGTGGTTTATCTGGATTAGGACAGGCTGACCACACACCTTTCTCGCTTCAGGCAGGAAAAAAAACACGACAGACATCCCATTAAATATAATACAAAGCACCCCTTTCCCACAAATTGAGAGCTTCTTTGAAGCCTAAAATCAAATGTGTCTCTAAAATGACTTGTAGAAGCACTTCAAAAGCACACATTTTACTCAATCTGAATAAAATATTGCAAAAATCACTTTGGGCTTATGCACACTGGCACAGATTTATGGGTGTAATAAAGTGCCTCTTTGAAATCTCATCTCGGTGCAACATTCAAACCATGAAATTGTCTCTTCTTTCCCCCCAAAAAATGTATGCACAACCTTTCTATCTGTCATGTAATTTCATTCAGCTCACATCCGCATCATTCAGGCCCTGACACTGCAGGTGATTTTATGCTCAAAAAGCCCACAAAGGCCACATCAATGCAGCTCTCAGAATATTGGCTTATGTACAGAAAAGGGAGGGAAAAGCTCCTGGGTCAAAGTGTTAAAAATCTGTGCCACCCCTGTCATGAACGCCAGAGGCAAACACACCGTGACAGCTCAAACTGTCTCCCAAACGTCTGCGGCTGAGCTAGATTTGAGGGAAATATAGGTCATGTTCAAAAGCAGGGGTAAAATCTTCAAAGGACAGCTCCAAACACATTTTATTAATCACCCCAGCTGTGCTTTTCTCATTAACAAATTTATTTTGTGGCCGAGTTAGCACGTTGGACTGACTACAGCAGGGGAAATGTAAATATTTTTGATCTAACTTTGAATGAAAAGTGAGTCGCAATTAGCTCCCTTTCACAAATGGTGAGTCATCTGGGGTTTGGGAGGAACTGCTGGAGGCTCCATGATTCATGGCTTGAATTATGAATGTTACCGCGGTAAAAGTAAATCTGGAAAACACAGCATAAACGCCAGGAGTTTAGAAGTCATGATGTATGGCTTTACCATGTTTGCTTGATTGGATTGTAGCATTTCCCTTCTTTTCCCTCTTTGGTTTAAATAAATTTTACTTCATCAAATATGAATGAATCGGTTGATGTTTTTGTTTGAGAGAAAAGTTGTGTTTTACCAGCTGCTCATGCTGGAGGCTAAAAAACTGAACCTGCTTCTCATAACCACAGTGACTTGCAATGGTCACTGTCATCATTTGTTCCTCTTGTTCATTTCTTGGGCCTGTGCACCCCTGGGAAATAGGTCTAAGACACTTGACATCCATGCTGGCCTCCCTGATAGATGTCCTGCAATCTCCCTCACCTTGTTGGGGAGCTATTGTGAACCGCCTGACTGCTTTAACTCTTCCCTCAGGACCCTCCCCCTCCTCCTCCTCCACTGCCTTGTCACAGACAGTGGAAGTGGTTTGAGCTACACCTCTCCCTGCTCTCACAAACACCACCTGCAGTCACGTTCTGCATTACGGCTGCTGGAGATTTGGAGAGGTTTGCAATAAAAAGATAACAATGGCTGCAGCGCATTAAACTTTAATAAGGAACAAATAACGCTTTTGAAGCCAGCAGAAACTAAGCACTAAAATTACATTTTTAGGCACATAACAGATGCATTTTAATCCAAATGATTTGCTGCATTTCTGAGTAATTTATGGTGCAGTGAATGATGGCTTTATGAGGCTTTGCAACACAATAAACTCCCCTGAGTGAGTTTACTTTCAGTTCCAGTGAGGGATTAACTCATCAGCATTGCCAGAGTATTTCCTGAACTAAGAGCACTCTTGTTCAGTTATCTAAGAATCACCAGTCTCTAGTTTTTATCCAAAAAAAAACAAAAAAACACTCCCCATCTTACAAAAGAGGTATGTTAAAAATAAGAAAATCACTAGAAATTAGTAATATTATTAATAAAATGATTTGTCCAAGTGATTTTTCACTCTACAAATCAACTTATGAGACATCAAAATAATAACTCTTATAAACTTTGTTAAACCCAAAAGGACAGCTGTCAATCAGCAGCAAAAGGAGGAATATCAACCTTGGACAATGGACAGAATATGGACCTTTTTTTACAGCATTACCTTATGATTATTATAATAAAATTGCTTAGTCAATTATTGAAGATGGTTAAAGTGATTGATGTCTAATTATATCCCTTCACTTGTCCCAAAAAGTGATTTCTGATGAAAAATAATCTGCACATATTTTTGACTTTTGATACTTGATCTGCATATGCTATGATGATTTCAGAAATGTTGTTATGCCTATTTATATTCATAATTATTCTAATGAAAAAATTATCTGCACATATTTTGATACTTAATCAATATATGCTATGAAGATTTTCCTGATAAAGTATTATATTTAGTCATAGTCATGATTATTCTAATGAATATAATCTGCATATATTTTAGATAACTGATCTGCATGTGCCATGTTGATATCTGAAATAGTTATTTAGTCTATTTTTACATAATAAGTAAGTTCTTCATCTTTGTCATGTAAAAAAGTTATGAACCGGATAATGATAAAACATGTAATGAAAATGGTTACGGTAGAACAGGGGTGGGATTATATAAATTCACTTCCTTCCACTCCCTTTCAAGCAATCTCTGATTTAATGTCAAATTATCCTAAATTTGATACGTCTCTGTATGAATGTATATCTGCTGATTGTGTTGTTCATTATTCTTGCTTTGATTACTTGAAATAAACAATGTCAAATCAAATCAAATAAAAAATCTGGAAACAAAGAGTTCCTCACAAGCAGTCAAAAAGGTAGAAATAAGATAGAAAAGATAGCTGTTGATGAAATTACTTATTTAAAAAATTACTATATGCTAGTTCTGAACATTTTAAGTTTTTATCTGCCTAATTAAAGTTCATGATTGAATTTGATTGTAGTGACAAAAAACAACTGTAATAAGTAGAAATGACTCCTATTCCAACCAAATCTGAACAAAATGAGATTATGATCTTAGTACAAGTTAACCCATCTTAATAAAGCATCATAGAATTTAAAACTGGCGCTTATTCTTATGACGTAAGTTTAATTTTCTGTTTCCAAATGACATAGATGGCTAACTTGTCAACTTTATTGAACTTAAAAAATAACATTAAACAAAAAACTACAGTGGGATTTAAGTTTCTTTTTATCTTAAATTAAGTTTTTTTTTTCAAGAGTATTGAGAAATATAACTTATTTTCATAATGATTTCCTTGTTTCTAGATCCTATCTCTTAATGACACGAACAATTATCAACTTTTCTGATTTTGAGAAAAAATTGGAAAGTAAAGAAAAGTTGAAACAACTTTAAACCTGGTAAAATATCTTGAATGTCTAAAAACAAGTTTTAAGTCTTTGCAAGTATCAAATTCTGTGCAGTGCGTTGCATAAACTAACGGAAGTGTAAACGATTTAAACAAATACAAAACTAAATCCGAGAGTCATCCATTACTTTAAATATCATCATCTTGACATAAACACGTTCATCTGCATTAACAGAAATGATACTGCAGCCCCACAGGTTTTCATCAGCATTCTGCACAGCACAACAAAATGACACATAAATTAATTGGCTGGAAGAGAAAACAGATCAATCAGTCCATGTCTGGAGGGAGCGCAGTAATATCTAATTTCCTCTGAACATCACTCAAATGAATAAGGAAATTAATGCACCTCTCTCTACATGTCTGAAACATAATGGATTTAGTTACAGCTTACTATAATCACATCTTTGTACCATTTTCTCAGTTTGTATTAGCTGAACTTAAATGATTTCCCTTGATGCTAGACTGAGCCAGTCCGGCAACAAGTTTCTGTATCATCCTGCTGTCTGTGGGTCGGATTAAAGTCGCCACTCCACTGTGGCTCTACTGCCTGCTCCGTTTTATTTTGAAGCAGATTTGAATAAAAAGCTATTGTGAAAACCATTCAAACTGCTGCATGAATTAGTTGGTAGAATTATTTAAAAAGACAGAATTGCAGAGAAAATCATTTAATAATCCTTCTGAAAGTGGGAAAAAAATGTTCAAATCATGGTTATTATAAAGGTAATAAACCCATTAAATTAAATAAGGTCAGTGATTTATTTCTCCCCCAATTTATTTATTTTCTCAGATAAAGCTGATTCGCCATGGCAACCCCTGAAGGGTTATGCCGAAAGGAATATAAGAAGTCAACATGGAAACAAGACTTAGGTGAATTTGGTCGTATTGATCTGAAAACATATTTACATTTTATTTGTAATCATATTTTTGACCCATCAGGTCACAGCATTAACCTCACATTATGTAAATGTCCTTTAAATAATTGTAAGTCAGTTCTCATGTGCAGTAACTATGATGGAATAATCTTTTTATCAAAAATAACAACACACAAAATGAAAATAATAAAGTCAGAAAGAACACATTTTACATTTACGGACATTTTAAATACTCAGGAATTATTTTATTGTGAAAAAACATGTCTGACGGTGTTTTGCCGGCCAGCTGAAGCAGCTTGTGTTCAGATTATAGATGTGTATTCTGACTGCAGCCCATCAGCCAAACAGCTATCAGCAGGAAAAGCTAACATTATGATAACAGAGCGACACTTCTCGGCATAAAAATACAAATAAATTCCCCAAAAATGTACATTTTCCGAAGCGCGACCTATTTTATATTTCCTTTACTGAGCCCTGTGTAATTTCATATATTTTCAGATTTCCCCCGAGCAAATTTCCCTTTGGAATATACCGTCAAAGGATATGTGCAGTATATTGCAAATGAATGAAAGCTATGCACTAAGCCCAAATTGAAATGGCAGCAGATAAGTAACTGAGGAAATGGAGTTTAATGCTGGCTGATGTTGTAGAAAAGACTCCAGTTGTGTTTGAGCGGAGCAAATGATGACAGCTGGGGAATGTGTAGAGGAGGACAAGAAATTTTTAAAAAAAAGGAAACTTAAGCAAGTCACTGAAAACAGAGACCACATGTGTGTTTTCGTAGATCTTTAAAAGAAACAAATGATTTTATGATTCACATAAAAGGGACCATCCAGTTTACCCTGTGTCCCCGGATTTTATAGCTTGACACAAGTTTTTTCTTAATGCAAAAAATGTAATTCCAGATTTACCCTTGGAGGTCCTTCCATCTACTAAAAAAAAAGAAACTTTAAGCAAATTTATATATGTCTGGGAATGCTGCCATTATTCTGAACTTTCACAGTCTGCATGCAAGCAGCAGAGCAGCCCAGAATTCTGCTAGAGAACAGCGCTTACATGGATTTTCACATTTAGAAAGAAAAAAAAACCAATATATTTATGTATGGAATACAACAATTCAAAGCAATAATCCACAAAATATCAAATACATACTCAAATGCAACTTTGTCTCCAAGATGGTCAATGTCCGCTGAACCAAACTGATGGCAGCATCACAAGGAATAACAATGAGCAGGTAAATAATTTCCCCAGCTGAGATAACTAATCATTCATTAGAAGCAAACACCTGAATTTAAATCAAACGGCAAGCATTTATCCGTGGAGATCCTCAGAGGGGACACCAGAACGCTTCCCTCCAGCCAGTCCAGCTGTTATCAAAAACAGCCAGCAGCCTTTTTCTGTCAGTAGCAGAAGACTCACCCACAAATACCCACATTCCCCTGCAGCGTGCCATGCATGCTAAAAGGGCCTCTTACCCTTCTGGAAGGAGTGCTGGTGTCTATCATCAGCTGGGTGGCTATGAGGACAGACATGGTGAAAAAAAACTACCACTTCCCCTCTTGCTGTGCTCGCACCTTTGTGCGCTGAAGTTGGGGTTGCTAGGGATGTTTAAGACACCCCACCTCCCCTCCTTCCTCTCCCTATCTCCCGCCCTGCTTGAGGCTAAAGGAGAGGATGACCTGGGGGTTCAGGAGCCCAACCAGAAAACACTTCCCTCTCTCCTCGCCAGGTGAATCAATCACAAGGACGCTGGCATCTGCTGCACTGGAGGGGAGGGTGGTGCTGGGGACAGGGGGAGATCTGGGAGGTTAGGGGTGTGTGGACTCTCCTACCGCTCAGACTGTTCCCAATGCTACTTATCTCTCTGCACCCCCCCCCCTCTCCCTCTCTCACACACTGTTTAACCCTCTCTTGCAAGACTTTTTGCAGGGGCTGGATGGTGCAAGTAAATCTCCCACACAACAAACACACACTCACAGCCGCATTCCTGAACACACTACTGCCAGCTACGCAATTTTTTCTGCCATTTAGTTTGTGACGAAGTTGGCCTGAATTTCCAATCTCAGCATGTGCACATATTACGAAAAAACACATCAATTCAGGCGCCTTTGCAGCTGGGTTGTGATTAAGCACAAGTAATATTTATGGGTCCTGTCTTCCTCATCATAAAACACAACCCCACCCCTCTCCCAGGCATACATGGACACATATACACACACCCATCAGGCCATACTTCACAGGACAGGAGCCTGCTTTATTCCTGTAGCCTTGTGTGTCCGAGGGCTGAGACTGAGTAACCCGCTCATTCAACCAAGACTACAGCACAACATCGAACCGCGGGGGAGATGGAGGGAGAGGCCATATTTATCAATGAAAACTGCTCCCTGCCTCTGTCTTAATTTCATCTGGTCAACTGAATGTGACAAACGCCAGAGGCATGAAGCTTCACGCCTTGAGAGAATCAGCACAGACGGCAAGAACAGAAAAGGGCTCATAAGTCATTCGTTAAAAATGCTTTGCTGGGGGCTCCACAAGCGTCAAATCACGAGTCAGTTACCCGTCAGACGTGGACCTGTGGGGCTGCATCATTACTCACGCTGATGCTGCTATTCTGCATTTTGCATAAATGTGAAATTAAGATGTTGAAGTTGTGTAAACACTGATAAACATTGAATACATACTCCACAAGGTCATAACAGTAATAAATGATTTATGCTCTTACTCTTTAAAGATCCACTCAGAAGAAAATTGTTCTTGAGGCATTTTTCTGATGATAGAGGACACATACAAAGAAAGCTAAAATTAAAATTGCACTTCTGAGTATTTCTTTATTCAAAGAACGGAACGTAGAAAATACGCTGGGTGGGTCACAGGCTCCCTGCTCCGCTCCATTCCGATGGATCCACTTGTGGATGACTACACGGCAAAAGCACTAAATATCCCCAAGTCCTTAGGTGAAGTTAAATATCTTTTTACACTTGGTGTAAAACTAAACTATTTTAACCACATTTTTTAGCAAAATGCAACAACTTGTTTTGAGACAGTAAATCTTGAATAACTTGTTGAGTCATTTTGATCTTCAAAACATCTTATTTTAAATGATATCTCTAATGAAAGTAGTTTTTTATGAATTACATATTTGTATGCAAATGTCTTATTCTAGTGTTCTTTTAATTGCTTTAGGAACAAGGATAGTTGGACTGTTGTAGCATTTAAGATAGGGTGTTTTTTTTTACTCTAAAGTCAAGAATAATATTAAGACAATTAACAGAGCAGTATACCTACATAGGGGTATTTGGGGCTGATATCAATATTACATTTTGTCTAAAAAGAGCAGGGCATCAAAAGTTATTTTAGAAAATCTTCCCAAGACAAATACTACTAGTTTGGGAGGTATTTTTTCCCTTATGACAAGGGAAAATGATTTTGTACTACATATATTTTTAACTTGTTAAGAAAAGGACTTTTGTTTTGTAGTGCAAACCAATGTACATCTTTGTTTTCCTAAATCAAGCTAGAATCTGGCACAAAACTGTACAGCAAGCTCCAATGCTGCTCGCCATTTCTGTTCCACCAGTAATGTTAGCTGGGGGTTTTAGGGGCTGTAAGCTAGTGAGAGAGTAAATTCAGCTCATGGGGATGGGAAGGGGGAGCGGGGCTTCTCTACACCACAACTCAGAGGTGAATTTCTAATGATCTACTGCCACTCTGCAGACACAATGTCCTTAACCAGTGGTTCCTGCCCCCCGGGCCGCGGACCGGTACCGGTCCGTGGGTCATTTGGTACCGGGCCGCACAGAAAGAATAAATAACTTGCATTACTTCAGTTTTATTTATTTTGAAAAATTGCCCAATTCTCTGTTACATCAGTCTATTCACGGGTGCTCATTAGGTCGATCACGATCGACCGGTAGATCTTCAAGACATGAGGGTAGATCGCAGGCCAGCAAAGATCAATAAAAAAAAGAAAAAACGTACTTCTTAAAAATCCACCAGCCAATCAAAATCCTTACCGAGAAGTACGGGACTTGATTGACATGCAGAACAGTCAATCGGACATCTTCTAATACATACGTCACTGCACATGCGTGTTTAAATACACTAAACGCAAATTCTGTCTATCATCAGAAAGTCGCTTTCTGACCGCAGCACGTCAAGTCCCCGGCAGAAGACCACTCTGGACAACCGGAGTGTTTATTGAAGCCGCCCTGCGTCTGTCCTCCTGCTATCAGCTTTGCGGTTCTCGCCCGATAAATACGAGCTCATTAAGAAAGCCGTGTTTTTTGGCTGCGCTTCGTACGGAGCTAGCAGCGTCTGAAATGCCACGCTCCCCCCATTGCACAGTTTACAACAGAGCCTGACATACAATAGTCGCTGCTTTTTGTCTTTGTAATAAAACGCCTCATATGTTAATACAAAAGTATTTTTGTGTAATCTCACTGTGTAGTTTTGAATCATCAGTATCATCAGTGAGCACCCCTGGTATGTCATATTTGACGCATTCCAAGGCGCTCTTCTCGGTCTCGTAAAAAGTTACCGCTAAAATAAAACTCAGGAGCTAGCAAAATGAGTAAAAGGCAAAACGTCTTTGGAAAGTTTCTTTGCTGAGGGGAAAAGGCCCAGCCAGGAGACAGAAGAGGAGCACTTCCAAAAAAAAAGAAAGCTACATTTAATAGACAGTACTTCTTTTTTGCACTATGAGTGTGGGAAGGGGGGAGGATGATGACACCTGTGCCATGTCAACTGTTAAGTGTGTCAAAATAAAAGCACAGGGTTCGTCTTGTCACGTATTTGATCCTCCATCATTCTCCAGTCATTGCTAAAATAGTCATCCGCCTATATTTGAAAAGACCGGTCCGTGAAAGTTTGTGTGACGTCATACCGGGTCGTGGCATGAAAAAGGTTAGGGACCACTGTCCTAAACGACAGCTATTTTTGTTGTTTTGGCTTAAAACGATATAATAATTAAAAGACACTGGGAACACTTTGGAAATATATTAAAAAGATTATCGGAGTGGGTCTTTAAAGTTGATTAGTCTTGTATTTAAAAGCTTTATTACCATGGAAACCTGCATTGGTTACTTTTCTTATTGCATGGATAATGAAATGCTGTGCATCCCCATTTGATTCATAGAACCCCATAAATAAATCCACACAAAGTCACCTAAATTCTTCATCCACCGTGATTCAAACACCAACTCAGAGCAAGAGGCTGGAGAAAGTTTGATTTCAACACTTGTAACGACCGTGAACGGTGGCTGCAGCAGATAAAATGTTGGAGGGGAAATCACACATCATAAGACAATGAAATAAAACGCAGCAGCAGAAACAACTGGATGGACGCTGCAGGATTTTTTGCAGAGTTAAAAAGGCCATTGTGCACGGACAAGATAAAGATGAGCTAAAGTTCATATTTGCATGAACAGCAAAGAAGGTGAGCTTTTATTGTAGTGACTAATTACAGCGCAGGAACTAATAAAAAGGTGCTCTGAGCCCAAACAAAACACTGAAAAAGTCGATTCATTAACACTAGAACAAGTTGATTTTACGCCAAAGCATTCGACCCTGGTCATCTCACCATGCTCTCGTATCTTCCGCCTACATTTTTGTCATGTTTACAGCCGGGGCAGACATTTCCATGATTATGAATGGAGCCGGCTAACAGGAAGATTGCTGTAATTGCAATTAGTGTTGAAGGTCAGCATGGTTATTGCTCTAGAACACTGAGGTTATGTGGTGTTTTATCTTACTGACAGAAGATTAAAACTGCACTGCACAATTTTTTCCCCTGGTTATTTTTACTACACAGCATCACTTACATTCAATTTCCTTCGTTTTTCAAATCCTGCTGAATTGGCAGAATGTGAGCTGCCGTCAAAGCATTTTAGACGCTTGGATCAAAGCACAGAAAATCCATAACTTATGGGAAAGAAATGGCCTGAGAATTATTAGTTTGAAGCTCAATTTCAAAAGATCAAAATGAGGATGTGAGTGTGACGAGTGCGGTTACTTTGCTTCTGTTAGTCACCCGTTGCTGCCTAAAGAAGAAAACTCCTACAGGCCTCTAAAGCCTGAGAGAGAGGAAGATGTATTATTTGACAATGAGCAGAAAATGGAACCATTAGTCTCTGTTTGGGTTTTGGTTATGGAAAAAAAGGAGTAAATCGTAAAAGGATCAATACAGAAAACTGGTTCATGTCGAGTTGGTACTGATTGGTTAAAAGAGGCAACTTTGTGCTAAACTATTAGTTCTCAAGAGATTGTTCTGCAAAAACATCCCCTTGGAATAAGTAAAAAAATTCTTACCCCATTTGGAAGATTTTCTTCAAGTAAGCAAAACAAAAATCTGCCAATGGGGTAAGAAACATTTGCTTAGGAAAGGAAAAACTTCTAGTCACTAAGACTTTTTTTCAAACTATGGGTATATATGTTCAGACTGGAAAAGCCATTTGGTTCTGACCAAGTCCATTTTATTTGGTCTGGATCAAGTCCTGAACCTGGTGTTTGGTCTGTTTTCAGACTGCATTCAACCGGACAATTCTGATTCAAACCAAAGCTTGTGAACAAAACAACATGACTTCAGTCATTGGCCAAAAATTAAAAGGGCGGGGCAAAGAAACTACAGAAAGAATAATGGAAACCTACGATTTGCAGTCCTTGACAGATAAACTATATATTTTGGTGACCAATTTGAAACGTCTGTATTGACGTCAGGTACAACACTTTTTACTTGCTACTCTGGTAAATTCAGACCAAACTTTTCTTTTGGATTATCAGAGAAATAAACTCTGGTTCTTTAACCAAATGTGTCCAGTCTGAATAAACTCTAACCCTATTGAAACACTTTCTGGAAGAGTTTTTTTTACTTGCAGGATAGAAGATAAGACGATTAATCTTGAAACAAAGGTCTTTTGATTTTCTTAAGATTCAGTTTTTGCATTTTGGGTAATTGGGATATAGACAAAGCACTGCAAAGGCAAAAAATCTCATCAAATATTCTTCTCTTCATGTTTATAGTTTAAATATCATACTTGATATACGACAAAACTAGTTAATCAGTACATTTTCAATGAGATGTGCAACTTGTTTTGAGACAATAAATCTTGAATTTCTATTTGATCTTTAAAGCATCTTATTTAAAGCAATATTTAATATAACACGTTTTGTTTACTTTATATACTTATTATTAGACTCACTTGATTTAGAGAAAGAAATTTGACTCATTTGACTCCTAATTTTAAGACAAATGTATTTTAAAATGTGTCATTCTATAATAACAAAACAATTTACCGAAAAATGGCGTATGGTAAATGGCGTATACTTATATAGCGCTTTCTACCCTCTTACGAAGGCCCAAAGCGCTTTACAGTCAGTCCCATTCACCCATGCACACACACATTCACACACTGCTGGCGGCTCCGCTGCCGAACACCGGCGCCAACCTCCCACCAGAGGCAAGGTGGGTTCAGTGTCTTGCCCAAGGACACTTAGACACATGGGCGTGCAAGGCGGGAATTGAACCTGCAATCTTATGATCATGGGTCGACCGCTCTACCGCTGCACCACGGCCCCCCGAGTTTTTATTGCTAAATCCAAGATTAAATTTTGTCTAAAAGGGGCAGGACATCACAATTTATTGTAAGTAATCCTATATAAAACAAATTAAACTCCGTTGGGAGTTTTTGTATCACAAAGGGAAAATAAATTTTGTTCTTTATTTTTTCTAGCTTGTTTTTGAGAGGACTTTTTTGCAGTGAGCTCCTTCAAGTGAAGAATTAAAGGACAATAAAGCTCCTTAATTGCCAGAAAAAAAGATTAAATTCCATTACAAATAAATGCATAAAGCTTATATTGAACTCAGTGGGTTCGGAAATGTAAAAAATAAATGAATCACAAGGATTGGCTGTGGTGCATCATCATGTTTCAGTAAGTTTGGGGAATTTCAGGTCTTTTAACACAGAGGTGGGGAAGTTACAATCTGGAAGCAATATGTTGCTCATTAAGATGTTTAATTTGCCCCCCCCAAACTGCAATAAATGGCATTAATAAGAACTGTTAAAGATCCACTCTGATGAAAGTCATGTTCTTGGTGTTTCTAACATAATCTTGTGGCGTTTTCCTGATGATGAACACATTTAAGAAAAATAAGCTTAAAATTGCATTTCTGAGTATTTTTATTCAAACCATGGTGAATCGGGGGCAGATATAAAAACGTAATTTGAGAACGCTTGTAGGTGTGATGTAGAAGCTACAATGGCAAGCCACAAGCTTCCTGTTCTGCTCCATTCGGATGCATCCACTTGTAGACAACTAGATCCATGTACTGTATGTCTTTATTATCCTTATCTAAGCTGGCATCTGGCTCAGAACTGTTCAACTGAATAGCTTCGTTTTTTCTATTTTTGTTGCACTCCTACTGTTAAGTTGGGGTTGTGAGGGGATGACAGCCTGGATGATGGGAACGAGGGCGGCTTACTCTGCATCAACAGTCCTGTCCACAACTCAAAGACACATTTTTCTCATGAGCAATTGGCTCTCTGCAGAAACTGTCTTACAAAATGACAGATTTTTTTTATTTTTGGCTAATAATGGCGTAATCATAATTAAAAGATCGCTGGGAAAAATAAACCAAATGGGGCTTAAATGGTTTATTTTCTCAGTAATTCTTGTGTCTCCACAAAGATGACTTTGCATTCATCTGATGTTGGAAGATTTGTTTTTCCGACGTTCATGTGTGTTTTCTCGCTCAGACGGTCATTTTTCTGATTGTTCCTACACCACATAGATGCAGCAATTCTCCAAGGCTGTGTTTTTCCCTGAGGGACATCAACCCAATGGCACAATTGGCACTAAAATGTGAACAAAAGTCACAGTTTTAAAACAAAAGCTCCTTAAACTGCCATAGAAATGTACTGTTATATTGATTGTCAATCAAAAGCAAAGCACGTTTTTCCCATATTTCATGCTATTTATGTCTGTTATGAGGTGGATTACTGAAATACATTCTATGCATTTGGTCCGTCCCTTCTGTCAAATTTTAGAACAGTTTGTGGCCCACGAGTAAAAAACGTTTTCCCACCCTTGTGTTAACGTCTGACTGAACAGCATTAATCCAACGTCTCATTATGTTTAACCAAAGCTTCTGCTTTCTGTTAGGGCCAGAGGTTTCTCCCAGAGTTAAGTCTACATTATTACTTGTCTATTTCATTTGGGACTTGAGACTCAATCACCAGTCACATTCAGAGTGACTGGTGGTTGCTGTAGCGACTGCCTTGAGCAAGTTGTCCTTGTCACATTGACAATGACTAGGGCTGGATTAGAAAAGATCCTACAATCAAAATCAAATCAATGTTTTCCAAAGAAAAAGACCATATCCATTTACCAAATTGGTAAATGGTAAATTGGTAATTGGTAAACTAATTTTTGTATTTTTCCAGGCAAAAACTGCTTTTTGCAGTTTAATTCATAAATTCATTTTTTATGTAAAACATTATGATTTTGTCAATGAAAGTTCCACTTTTTTTAGTTTATTTCAGCAACAATGTGAAAGCCATTTATCATTGGCAAATTTAATTGTGAATCCAAATCAGATTGATTCAGGATCTTGACGGTGATACCCATTTTTCAGAAATGTGGAGCAGCTGCTAAGCAAACCTAACAAAGCAAAGCCTGACCCATCCCAAAGGGGGCATGCTGAGGCTTCAGCAGGTTTCTGAACAAGTAGATATTTTGCTGAACTTCAGTTGCCTAGGCTCAGATCAGGGTCTGTGGTTTCTGTCTCCATTCAGTCTGAGACTGAAATTCCTGTTTTCCTTCTCATTCTTGCCAGTGAACACATCTAATCTGTTCATTAGAGGACCGACACTGCATGACTTCTTTAGTCCTTGACAAAACAAACTCTTGTCATACTCAGTTAAAAATTCTGTATATAGCAGCACAGCTCAGAATCTGCTGTTCTCTCCCTCTATTCAACACCCCAGTAACCCTTCACTTGTTGAAAACAAAGGTTAAAAAAAATAGAGAATAGACTTCAGTTTTTTACTTAAGCAGGAATGAAAACAGACAATGCTGTCAGGCAAGGCTGTGTCTTTACAAGTTGCAAACGGTTTCACTACAGGCCAGGTATTATCAGGTCATCTGTCACAGATGACAGGAATCTGCACCCTGGAGGGGCCAAGCAGGAGCTGAGGATGAAAAGCTTCAGGTGAGCGAAGGTGGTCAGGAGCTGCAGAATCTGGACAGCTTTTTTAAACATGTTTCTCATCTACAGGAGGCTCTCCTTTAAGAGCCAAGCACAGCAGTTAGTGGAGACAAATGACTGCCATTATGTGGAGTTGTCTCTTTCTCCCGCACGTCCTTGCTGTTTTACCGGATTTCATTTGGTTGAACAATGCCATTGTATGCCAGTGCATTATCCCATTCATTGTGGATATTGGGTAGAATAAGTAGATGGTATCTGAACGTGCACATAAAGTGTGTGTTTATGCATGCATCAGGAAAATGAAAGTCATTTTGTGATGATTTCTGCTGCAGCAGAGAAATACAAACATTTTAAGCAGGCAATTCAAAGTGAATTTGGTTCGGTGCAGAAATACAGAGGGCTCACTTGATGAATACAGAATGCTTTTTGAAAGGCATTTTATCCATTTATTTCTGCTGCATACAAAGTGCTCCAGTGTAACTTTGAACCATTTTCCTCGAGGGAATCTTAAAATTCTGCTTGGGATACAAGTTAATTTTTGACACCCACTTTAAAAGCTGGCCTTTCAGAGGTTTACTTAACTGATCAAAATGATCAAGCGTTTCAAACTTGTGATCTTGTTTTCTTAGCAAAACACACATTAAAACATTGGAGTCTTGTAATTTTCTCTTGAACTATTTATGTCAGAGCATGAGACACATGCTGGAAATGGAAATTTCACACAAAAATCTCACAAATCACTGTCAAACGACTGCATCTAAGTCTCTTCAAAAGTACAAATTATAAAAGTTGACAAACTCAGGCTGCAATAGATCCAGTCAGTTTAACACAAGAGTAGACCCTGCGAGGCAAAATAAAAGTCAAATTTTCCTCTCTCTGGTTTTGCAGGAACAAATATTACTAATAATTACACAGATGATGTTTCCATCTGATTTCCATGAGCGACCTCTGAGAAAATGAGCAGGGTGGTCGGTTGTGTGGACATTTCCACAATTCAGCATCAAGCCAGATTTCTACACTGCATCTTTTTTATGAATCATTTAATTTCATGTTTCATTTTGTTGTCTGTGGGTGGAGGTGGGGGGGACATTGTGTGTGTGTGTTTTTTTTTGTATGTGTGTTTTTGCCTTTTATTCCTTTTCTTTTTTTTTTTTTAAATTGTGTATTTCAAGCAATCATGGAATAATGCATAAAACAATACAATAAGCCTTCATACATTCATTCAAATACATGTAAAACTTAGGATAACTAGACATTAAATCAAAGATTGCTTGAAAGGGAGTGGAAGGAAGCGAATTTATATAATCCCACCCCTGTTCTACCGTAACCATTTTGTTACATGATTTATCATTATCCGGTTCATAACTTTTCATCTGTTATCAATGCCTTACCAACAGTTTCAGGTCATTACGTATGCTTGAGTATCAATAAATCACATGACAATGATGAATTACTTTATACTTATGTAAAGTAGTTATAACTATTTTGTAAATAACATACCACATACAGAAAAGTTATCTAAAATATATTGAATTTATTTTAAGCTATTAAGTGAAAAAGGCTTTTATCTAGCTTTTAGTGAATATATGTGAATAGTGCCTCATAGAGTTGATTTGATTTGATTTGATTTGATTTGATTTGAACACGTTTGGTAAAGTTTCTGTGAGGCTCACCTGCAGCCACTGCTGGCCTGGAGAGAACTTATGTAATCTAATGGGTTAACAGCATCTGTGCTGGAGAGTTCCTCACATACAGAGATTAACTGACGGTTTCATAACACCATATATTATAAATGATGTAATCCACTAATTCCTTGTGGTTTTAATTGTGTTTATTTGCAGGCACATATCTGCACATGCAGTTTTGATGCATTGCTTTAGAAATCAATACCTCCGTGCTGCAAAAGTTTCTCTGTTTTTAATTGGAAACAGACTTAAACCTTTTGCTGTTATCATTTCTTCTCTATGATAAATTGATCTTATGATCTTGATAGAAGAATTTAATAGAGAAATAATGATTTAAACAGCACAAATTTCTGACACATGCAATCCTCACTAAGAATCTGCTCTGAGCTTATAGAAGATTTAAGTCTAATCCTCTCTGCTGTGACACAGGATTTCCACTACCTACAAGAACACGTTTGAGATTGTTTTGAAATATTCTACTAAGTTTATAGAATAGAGTTTTGGTGAATTAACAAAAAAAGTCTCTATTATTATGGTGATAGATTAAGTTTATATCATTTCTGGCAGGCCAGTTTATTAAACCACTGAAATGTATGGGATTTTATTTTACACAGGATATAAACTAGAAACACAAACACATTTTCTGGACAGTTTCTGCAGCCACTTTCCTCACTTTAAAGTAAAAGAGTGTATTGTCGCAAGCCCGTCTTTGTGACTAGGAGTAAGGAGGATTAGACCAACCAAACCATACATAATGAGATTTATGGAGGAAATATCTTGTCCAAAAGCTGTTCTGTCCTCGGAGAAAGTGCAGCAGCTTAGATATCCACATCCCGCCTTAATGAATTCTTTTCCATGCAAATTGACCACAGATTATAGTGGAATTTAATAGGATGAAAATGGGATTTCTTAAAGACCTCCAGATTGGTTATAGAAACGTCATGTTTCCAGGCTTTTTGTTTCACTGAGGGGTATCAAAGGTGCTTAGGTGGGAGCTTCTGCTCACAGGTCAAATGAAAAAACTGACTTGTTAATTTGGACAAACTTGCCATAAGGTTGTCAATGCATGTCCAGCAGAGGGCAAGCTAGCTCCAAAAAGGAATGATAACAGCAAATGAGGGAATACAATTCTGAACAGATAAGTAATTTCCCACTCAAAGAGTGCACTCGTAATGTGACAAAATAAAAATAAAAACTATTAGCTTCCCATCTTTAGTTGAACTGAACACACTCAGCACTTTGGCTGACTATAAGAGAAAAGCAGGTCAGATTTCTGATGATTTCTCTGTTCTGTGACGAAATCCTCACTGGAGACACAGTGACTTGTTTTCCTCAGAGAATCACAGCAAAGGAAACTGATCTCATTCATCAGCATATGTTCTAAGCAGAGGCTAAAAATCAATGTGGTTGCCTTGTAATGCGAACCATTTTTGAAATGTGAACTGAAAATTGAATTATGGTGAAACTTTGATTGCTCCTATACCTGGAAGACAGAATTTGAAAGATATTTTTCCCCATTGCGCTCTTTATTTGTCCTTCTTGAACTTAACACAGCTATATAAGACAGTCAGCTAACAGTAGAGCTTGGACAAAGTGAACAGAAACGTCAAGTTGGACCTGCTCTCCAACTTGTAACATGATGTAGAGCTCCAAAAGAATACATTCAGTGAGCTGATCTACTATAAATGTAAGGGTTTCACCCTCCACAGAGGAGATCCCAGTAAACATCTCATCCAGATCAAATAAATGAAGAAAAATGACAAATTCATCCAAAAACACAATTGACAATGAGCTGAAAAAGAAAAAAAGCAACTTCAACAATATTCTGAGAGTACAGGAATTATAACTTACCAGGTCTCCCTTATGGGAACCCCTGCGGTAGTTTCCTGCGCCTGCTGATGAGTTCATGGTCCGGTGAAGTTGCGGTCTTCTACTTAAAAGTATTCACCTGAAGAAGCATCTCTGATACCCTGCCTCTCCCTTTCTCGCTGCCTCTCACTCGACCTGCTACGTGCGTCCACACAGACACTTGTTCAGGTTAAATCTGCTGCTGATGCGCGCCGTGGCGCTAGTGTGATGAGACAGAGAAGGACTGAATTAAGGAATGGGTGGGAAGAAACACCGCCCACCTGTGGTTGTAGGGTTTTCAAAGTGAAGTCCAATGGAAAATCAAAACGGCTTCGGCGCAAACTCGCCAAAAGGTAGAAACTTTGCGCGCTTTTTGCGCGCCCGCATCGCTGCGTACGTTTTAATGATTCACACACTTTGGATCCTCAAAGGAAGTTCCTCACGAGTGTGCGTGGTGATGGTCAGTCAACATTTATCTGAGAGCCTCCTGTCCCCAACAGGACCATCTGCATTCCTTAAAGCCTCCAATGACAAGTCAAATGTTCGAGATCTTGAGAGCGCACGTGTGAAATATCCAGCCTGTGTGACGCGCAACAAAGTCTGCTTTTATAGCTCTGGTAAACACTGGTTTCCTTGCTGCCATCACGAGGGAACAAAAACTCTGCATATCTCCAGCCCTTTGTTTCGCTGAGACGCGGAGCAGGCAATTAGGGGCTTTTTAGCCGTGACTGCTGATCAAAGGCGAAACTGTGTCACCCCGTAGCCCCCTCAGTGGTTCATATTTTTCCAAGCCTCTAATGAGGAAGAGTTTATTACAGAGAGTAAAGTGTGAATTTAGAGAAACCACAGGGAGCTAAACGGCGGCGCTCTCTGCAGATACTAATGACACAAAGCTGGAGATTTTTCTCCTAATACAGCTGCAGGCGGAAAATTATAGACGACTTATTATTGTAATTAGAAAAAAATATGACTGATGGTGTGACAAATACCTGAGTATAATTCATAATAACAGACACTGTTTTTTGGCACAGAGAGAAGTGACTGATTAAGGTCGTGGGTTCCTTATTTCCTTTTTAAACGTTTTTTTTATTCTTATATCGCATTGCACTGGTATTGAGTGATTAATAATTAAATATCAGGTAGCAGTGTATACTATTATTTTCATTCTCATAATTTTCCCTTTAGATGACATATTTCATGAAACTATTGATCAGATTTGACCTTTTATAACAAAAATAATAAAGACAGAAAAAACTAACATATAACATAAAATGTCATTACTTGGTAAATGCATCTATAAACGGGTGTGGCTGCCTGATGTCAAGGCATCCTCCATCAAAACCCATATCATTTACAGTTCAGCACCACGGACAGCAACTGAGCGGCTCTGCTGTGGTGTTAATGGAAGAACATGCAACGGGTATCTGTAGCCACAGGAGACCAATTATAGTTGTTACACTGTAGTGGAAATACTCAAGCAAAGTAGAGGTTTCTGACCAGAGACTGAGTTACACTGGAGACACATAAATTGGAAATAGTGGAGGTGAAAATGAGCATACTGTAGGATATAATCAACAAAAACCGAAATGTTCTTTTGGCTTTTTCTTTTTTGTTTATGACCAGGCTTTGATTTGTTACTTTACAGACAAGAAACAAGCCAAATGACTTTAGATTTTGCAGTTTTTGCACCATCATCATTTTATATGAGCGTTATTAGAATTATAATACTCACACTAAGTTTGGGATATTATTATTTACATGAGTGCTTTTCCCATTTGGTTGAAATTTTAATAAAATATGTAAAAGCTACCTTTCATATTACTAATAATGAATGAGAATGAACAGCATTTTCATTATTTTGTTCACAATTATTACCCCCAAATTAAGACAATAATAATTATAGACCCCAAAAAACAAAACCTGACCACGTCAATATTTATAATAATTTCTATTTCCACCGTTTGCTGTAGTGACAGCTTGACAGTAACGTCTCATGCTCCACAATAGTATCATGATGTTGTTCTGCGTTTCACTCTTTCATTAGTGCTACATGTAGTTCTGCCAGGTCATTTGAGGGTGGGGTAAAATCTTCCAGTCTTTGCTTCAGCTGGTTCCAGACATGCTCTATGGGGGTTCAGGTCAGGGGTTTTTGCTCACCTTACTATATTAGGCACTTTGACTAACCAAAGTCCACCTATGACAATTTTGTCTTGGTATGGTGGAGCATTATCATCCATGAACAGAAAGTAGGGGCTGTGGAGGTGGAATTGAGGGGATGATGATGGGTTCTATGATGGCTCTGAGCTAAGAGCATGGAGTAAACACTAATTGGTTTTGCAGTGACTAGTGATGCCTGCCCAGACTGTTTCACCGCCTCCACCAATGCCAACTCTGGGGACCATGTTGACCTCTGGGAAACGCTCACCTCACCTTCTCCAGTGATGTTGATGGCCATCATTTCTGTGCAACATGACCTGACACCCATCAGTAAACAGGATGATTGCTGCATTGTCCAGGTCACATGGTCTTATGTCCACTGCAAATGTTCAGTGGAGTCATCTGCAATTGTCTTCTGGCATTAAAGTCAAAGCAGTGGAGTCGGTTATAGATGGTTTGTCTGGAAACCCTATTCCCCCTCACATCTGGTCAACATGCCTGCAGCCGTGTGGCATTTGCTAAACCATGCCCGAGTGCAGAATCCTTAGGTTCTGCTCATGGTTGTGGTCTGTCTGTGTGGCTCCTCTCCTAGGTCTGTCCTAAACTCTGTCAGTAGTTCTTTGTCTTGATACAAGTCTGCTGATGACACTTTGAGACACAGACTTTTAACATCTGACTGCCTACTTCAAACCCGAAGGTGCACCCCGGGCACGTGGCGCTCCTCGTCCGTTAAGCGACTTCATGTGTCCATGACCGTTTGAATGAGGAACTTGGAGTGGCTTACTGGCAAAATCAGCTTTTTTTTTACATCGACAGCCTGTTGAAATTGATGCTGCACTGAAAATGGTTTTTTTTTTTTTTTTTTGTGTTTGTTTTGGCCCCAATTAGTAAGGAACACTGTATACAGTGAAACCAAAACACAAAATGAGGTGTGTCTGTCACCCCAATACAAAGGCCTCTCTATCCTGAAAATCTGTGAAATGAAACAAACACAGTGTTTACAACATTCACTGAGTTTTTCACAATATCCATAACATATTGGAGGAGTGTATTTGTTAGCAATAAAACACAACATTTTTAAAAGCTGTCACCTTTCACACAACTGTTGGATGACTTAATTTATAACTCTCAATCTTTTTCTTTTCTTATAATTTATGAAAACTTATTGTACTGGGACTGAATCTCTTACATACATTCATGAACAGCTGGAATGCAAAACTGTTTTTATAAATATCTTAACAGACATTCATGGAAAGAATACAAAACTCCTACGGCTTTAGTGCTGACAAGAAAAGTAGCTTACCTTTAAATATGCTTCCAGTAAAACTTATTTATTCAGCTCCCACCTCTTACACGGCATAGAGGGGAAACAGCTTTCCTTGTCCAATGGTCTGTTTTTTCTCATTAAAGTTAAAGCAAAGTTGACCACATGTACATTAAAAAAAAGTTTTTGCAGGAGATTTCATGTCCCTAAGGAACCTTTGCAGATGGAAGTTAATATTTGGGTGATATTTGTGGCAGGTGATTGCGTTTTGAAAGACCAGAGAGACAGCACTATCAGCTTAAAATGTTTCTGGGATTTAATGTGGTGTGGGGACGTAAAGGGGCTACATGAATGACGTGAAAATGAAAATGAACAGCAGCAATACCTCTGCCCAAAGCTCTCCGCTCTGACTGAAATGATCTTTTACATTTGCCTGCAGTGACACAGGTCTCACAGTGGCAGTTAAATCCGTATGTAGTGCCTGTGACCTGGTTTGAAGGTGGAGTCATTTTCTGAGCTATCCAAAGAAGAACAACATCGACTCATCCAAATGGTGCACACATTTTTTTCCACACTAGTTGGTCTTATTTGCATTTGTTGTTCTGTTAACAATTTGTATCAAAAATGTTAACAGAGCTTCCAGAAAACAAATGCCAAACTAATGAACTGTTACTGCAAATTTATGGGCTGTGCAAGCTGTAATAAAGTTTTAATTTGAACAAACATTAACATCCTTTCGGGCAAACCTGCTAACAAACAAAAAAGCAAACGTCCCTTGCTGAAGAACAACCATTGTAGGCAAAGCCGAGTTTTGCATAAACAAGCAGACCAACCTGTGTCTGGGCTAAATCTACCTCATAAAAATTGTGCGATGCTTAGATTATATTGTGCAATTATTTCTATTTTATTTGTTGTTTGTGAGTAAAAAAAAAAAAAAAGACATAGAGAGAACAACACAATGGATTTGACTATCACCTTGTTCATGATTTTTTTTCTTTTAACCTGTAAAAATATCCTTTTTTTAAACAGAATGATCCGAATCAGGGTTGCTTTTAAGAACTAACACAATACATAAAGAGTTAACCTCCCAACTAATTTAAAATAAATTACTCTGAAAGGAACTTTTTACGGTAACGGTCTCTTTCGAGTGTCTTCTGAAGGCTGTTTAAAAATATATATGCTGTTTATACATGTCCTTACAGCAGCAGACATTTCCTTACACTGACCCACTTCCTGCGTCGAGTTTCAGGGTCAGGTCTCAGACTTTTCTTCGCCACTTCATCTCTGCCTGCGGTGAAGAGCCACAGGCAAACGTCCCGTCGTATTGCTTTCACCTATCCAGTTCCACGCAGCTTCTTTTTACAAGACTGCTGACATCGTTATAATAATGAAAGCTGACGTCAACAATTCAACGTCTCTGAAATAAGTGAAGAAAACTTCAAACTTTTTCTCGTACATCGACATTAAGCCTCATTTCTTTGCCAGCATTGACTTCTTAAACTTAAATTAAATTTTAAACACTGCTGTCCAGACTCAAAAAGCATCTCTTTACCTAACATAGTAATAGGTTGTTTTATTTTTTATTTTTTAAACAGCTCTCCAACATTTCACAATCTGGATATTTCATTCCCCTAATCTTCATTTAGGTCATTTATGCACCTCCTGACGGTGAAGCTTCTTGTCATTAGATATTTGTTACATGAAGATATTTGAGCCGGAAGATGCATATTAGCCCGACTGCCCAAGGAGGCAAATGCTTCAAAAACAACTCAATTCTGTTGCAGGATGTGAAATGGCTTCACTGGAGGATTTTAACCATTTTCAATTGCATACAGAATGGTCCTGTGTCCCAAATTATTCAAATTTGTTTATGGGATTTTGTCCCAATGCGGAGCTAATGTTTTTGAAGATAAATGATGCCAGCAGTGGCTGTGTTTCACAACACCACAAGGCATTCTCTGCCCCAGATTAATCTTCAAAATGAGCCAAATATTCAGTATTTTCTCTACCTATGTGCATTCCCAGATCACATTGGGATATAGGTAAAGCAAGACATACTGCACACAATAACCCTGCAAGAGACCTCATCTCAATGAAACTCAAGTTTAAATGAAACACGATGAAAGTCATGTTCTTGGTGTTTTTAACTTGTTTTTGTGGCATTTTTCTGATAATGAAGGACACAAACAAAGAAACTTAGCCTGAAAATTGCATTTCACTGTATTTTTTAAATTAAATCGTTGTGAATAAGGAGCAGACCTGAGCTCTCCAAAAAGGTAAGGGGAAAGGGGGGCTGGGTTGCCCCACGCCAATGTTCTGCAGAAACTATGTCCTAGAAAATGACACAGGTTTTTTTATTTGGGCTAAAAACTGCACAATCATAATTAAAATACCACTGGGGATGCTTAAAATTGCTCAAAAGATGACCAAAGTGGGTTCTCAAGCTTTGCAAACTTCCCCAGCACATTATGTGAGGAAGTGGCTCACAGAATGTGGCCATTTTGCCCATTTGCCACAACAGTGACACCTCCAAATGCTTTCAGCTACAGATATGAAGAGGTCAAGAAGCCATCTTCGCTCCAGTCAGATCTTTGAATAAAACAATGTACTTCCCTGATACTGTTGCTCCTTCCCATTATTCTGTAAACAACCCTGTATGCATCACCTTGGCAGCCTACTGAACATGCTTTATGAGAAGGAATTATGGAGGGAGACACAAACCAAATATCTTATGTTGACAGAAAAGCTCTGCATGCACACAGGTCCACATGTTGCAGCTTTAAAACAATTACTCACCATCAAAGCCTTTTGTTTCTGTGTGCTTTATTGTTTTGACATGAGGAGGGAGGCCATTCATCACCATGAATGCAGGGAGACACCCAATTCTCACCATGCCGGCCTTCCAGCACATGTACCGTTGGTCCTGCTGGACGTTTGGATCCCAGACTGGCTGTGCGCTGGTGTGATTTACATTTGAAGTTGTTTTTCATATTCTTACATATTTTATAATGAATGAAAGTTCTTTGCCCAGTTAGTCCAGGAATGGATTTTACTGTGGTGACCTTTCATTCATCCCACTTAATGGGCTTGACAGGTGTTTCTGCATGCTCAGTAAACATAAAAAACAAAGCTTGTGCTTGTATTCCCAAACTTTTCCTTTCAGCTTTAAAGCCCCCCCCCCCCCCCAACCACCACCACCAATGAAAATAGTGTTTTTTCGTGTTTTTTAACATGTTCTTGTGGATGGAGGACATATGCACATATATAAAGAAAATTAAGCTCAAAATTTAATTTGAGAGTATTTCTTTATTTAAACTATTGTGAATTAGGAGCAGATGAAGAAATGCAGTTTGAAAAAGAGCTTGTTTGTGATGTAGAAAATAAGCTGGGAGGCCATAAGCTCCCTGCACCATTCCCTTCTGACGCATCCACTTGCAGACAAATAGATTCATGTATGTCTTCATTGTCCTTTTTCAAGCTGGCTTCTGAATCAAAACTGTACGGCTGAATATCTCCAATATTGATCCCCGTTTTTTTTTTTTTGAACAGGCGGTGTGAGAGCCCTCAGGTTTTGGTGATGGGAAAGGGGGCAGGGTTACTTCATGCCAACACTCCCACCCACACTTCATAGGTGAATTTCTAATGCCACTCTGCAGAAAACGTGTCTTAGAAAAAGACAGTTTTTTAAAAAAAAATATTGGCTAAAAACTGCATAATCATAATTATAAGACTGCTGAGAGCGATCACTAGAGTGTGTCTTTTAGTTCCTTGCAGTTCCTTATTACCTTTTCCAGAAACCAGCTAAATTAGAGCCAATATGTTTATCTATTGAAACTGAGAGACAAAATCTGTCCATTTCCATTTTGTTTTGTGCCCTCTCTCTTGTTTTCTGAGTAGGTCGGTTGTGGCTTTTCCTGGAGGGTTCCGCCCACTCACCTGTGGTTCTCCGTGGAGTGGCACACACCTGCTTGCACTTTATGTTGATTTGTTTGAACAGTCTATAAGTGTCTCTGTTTCAGCCCTCGCTGTTGGAGTGTCTGATTGCGATTGGTTGGCGATTTGCTTCCCTGCATTGTGGTCGGTGGTGTTTGTCATACTGGTTTTCTGGGTTTCTGGTTGTGTTCTTTTCCCACCTGGAGTGGTGCTTTTCAAAATCACAATTAGCTTTATGTATGAGTGCACAAACAAGGAATTTGATTTTAGTCACTTAGCCTCACATGTAAAAGGGCAAAACACACAAAGACTAAGCACAGATAGATTTTTGTTAAATTAATTGGAATAATTGTATATATAATACACACATTTAAACTGATTTGTTAAATGGAGATAAAAAATATAATTAAATTCACGTGTGTGGTTTTGTAGTCAGTGCTTGTCAGTTCAATGCAAATCACTCAACACAAAAACATATTAATAATCACAAGGACAATTAAAAAAGCAAAACAAATGATTAAAAACATTACATTTTCAAAAAATCAAAACAAAATTCCAAAAACAAAAACAAAAATTCCCCAAAATAACCTGCATGTTTCAAAAACGAAACAAATTTCCAGAAATCTAAATGAAATGTCTAAAAATAAAGCAAACTGGGAAAGGTAGGTACTATGGAAGATAACTGATGATGTTTGTCCATTATTTCAACCAACAGTTATTTGGCATGAAGCGATACTGGATAGGGTCTGTACTAACCATTACACTTTTATTAGTTTGCAGACATTGAAGACGCAAAAAAAAAAAACAACCCTTAAACTTCAAAAATCAAACGTCATCCCCCAATCAGTGATGTCCCTACAGTTTTTTGTTTTTGTTTTTCGTATTTTTAACATTTTATTTTAATTTCTGTATATAACTTATTTTTCGAAATGTTTATTTTTTTAAGGGTCTTTCATTTTTTCAGTGTTGTTGGAAATTTGTTTTTATTTCTAAAATGTATTATTTGTTTTGCTCTTGAATTGTTGTAATCTGTAATGGTTTTGCATTGTGATGTGTTGGTGTGATTTGTACTTCAGGGCCACCGTAGTTCAGAGTTCATCAGAGAGACGGCATGGGGAAAGAAGGTGTGGTTTTGGCGAGTTCTGACAGGACAGCCTGAGGGGAGGAATCTAAACAGGTAGGGTTTAGGATATGATGGGTCTGTGGTGTTTTACCAGCCAGCTTCCCAACTCTGGACTGGTACAGGTCCTGGATGGAGGTAAGGTTGGAACCCATAATCTTCTCTGCAGACCAGATGGTTCTCTGCAGTCTGTCCCTGTTGAGTCTGGTTGCAGATCCAATTCAGACCATTAACGATGTGGTCAGGACAGACTGAATCATTGCAGAGTAGAAGTTAACAAGCACCTAATGAGGCAGGTTGATCTTCTTTTTGCTACTAAATCACAAATTCTTTGATACTTTCCTGATGTGTCCTGGATCTTGGTTGTCCTGAAATGCCGTATCTTGTACAGAGCAGAATAATTTAGACAACTTTGCTAAAAGAGAGATGTGTCACAGGTATGCTAAAAAAATATTCATTGTTTTTTAGGGGAAATCGTGATTTTAATTCTGGAATTACATTTCTTTAGTTATCAGCAGAAAAGCATGCTGGATTGTCTACAATCCGGACCTGCTGCAACAAAGAGGAACATTACAAATTTCCTGTCCTCAAATCTCAAATTTGCTGCTTTTTTGTTTTGTTATTAACTTGTTTATGCCCTCTCTCCATTGTTTATTGGAGGCAGTTGTTTCATCAAGAAGCTTTTATTGCTTCTATATACCAAACAAAACAAGTTTCTCTGTTTCTGATTTTTCTTTGTGTGTGCATGCGTGCACAATAAATGGGCTCAAAACCTAAAAATTTAGCCTAACTTTTGATTGATTTGATTGATTGATTCTTTTATTTCAAGCATTAATTGTAGACAATACACAGACAGACACAGATTTGTCACACTTATTACAGAAATGATGAAATGCATTGATAAAAAACAAAGACACACTTAAGTCACATTTGATTTCATTGAATACAATGATCATTAGTCGAGTAGATCTTGACTTATCCCTTGAAAAGAAGTGGGAAGAAGCAAACTTGATATCTTAATATCTTGCTCCATCACAAAAAACTCCCTTAGAACAAACAACCTTTGTCGGGTCTGCAGTGAATTCAGTCTGATCCGCTTCCTCATCAAAGTTTGAAGTGAAGGTTTGATAGTCAGCAGGGAGAATTCTAGCAATTTCCTGATGGACTCTTGCACCATGACTTATTCAGAAGGCTCGCATTTAGTCCATCACCTGAATTTGGGATGGTTTTCATCCTGTCCAGGTCTTCTCTGCATGCTTTACCTGACCTGTGTGAAAATGTGTTTCTAAATAAGGACATGAAATTTAGCCCATTGGCTGTGTCGACAAAAAAAACACATGTGGCCTCTTTCTGATAGTTTATATTGTTGGTATTGATTTATTAGTTATAAACAAACAAATGCACTGATATTAGCAGTAGGTGTAAATAATTGTGTTTTATTTCTGACCAATTTTGTCATTTTTTTGGAATACAAAACATCCGACAATAACACTATTTTTCAGAAATGCCATTCAGTCATTGATTATTTTGGATATAAAATAATCCCATTTGAACAGAAGTGACTTTTCATTTGTATAATGGATATGGAAACTGAATTGATCCTTTTTGTTCTCCCACTGCTTGCACAACCTAAATACTGTTCAAAAGAACCTTATGCTATATTCTGAATTATTGACAGGTGGAGCCAAAATTCCCTTTTCCAGCTGGGAAATCTAGGACAGATATATCTACAAGTTTTCACAAAATATATAAGGAATATTCCTTTTTCTTTGTTTAGAAATAATCCTTTAAACCACTGAATGAGACTCTGGAAGTCAAAGATACTGAGGCAGAGATGGATTAAAACCACAATCTAACACCATGGACGGCAACAAACACTCCAGCGTTATCATGTCAGTGAGACGTTGAGATCATTACTGTGTTCAGGAACATTTACTGCTGCAAAGTACTTCAGATTTTTGACTTTGCGGTTCACAAACATGATCATAAAGAGGATGAGAGGCTGTGCAGAACAAACGTGGCTCATTAATTGGCACATCATCAGCAACAGGAGAGTGCTTTGCAGGATAATCAGAATGTTTTTTCTGCATACTCGAGGAGCAGCAGAGCAGGTACAGCTTTGAGCTAATTGTTAAAATAATTGTAGCTCTAAATCTTCATTTTTATCTTGTAACTTTTTACTACAGTATTTGGGTCTGCTAACAGTTCACCCTACCACCGATGAATCTGTTTGTCTGAGTGCAAAGAATAAGTTAGATTTTTATTCTTTCCAGTCTACTTCAGTGTCTCCACATTGCCTTGACAGGAGATTAATATTGAGAACATGGGTAAGTATCACAGGGCATCAGTATTTGATGTTAAGTAATGTTCTATATGTGTTTTAAATGTAATTCATCGTATTTAATTGACAGTTCAACAAAGTCACTACATTTCTTCTGACAACAAGAGTGGAATATTATAGAAAAGGGTGTAGGAGCTGCAGATAATGCAACTCTTGGGTCAAACTAGTGTTTGACAGCCATAACGGCAGCTAAAATGAGGAAAAATGAAAAATAACATACTTTTATTCAAAAGAAATGCCATTTTCATGCTTTATTTTGACAGGCTGTTATAGGTTTGCTGAATAAACCAATATATATTATGTATGAGTGTCTTATAATGAAATTTTTTACTTGTCAAATACCTGTAGTGAAACTGAATGTTATCAGCTCTGACATCCCACTCAATTTTCAGTAAATTTGCATTATTTTATTTTACTTCTTTGTTTTTTAAACGCTAAGAAGCAGCATTTTAAACTGGATTTAATGTCCTCTGTGGCGGTCTGATCATCCATTGAAACACACTGTATTTCATTTTCCCTTTGGTGTACTGTTCTAAATTTTCCCAGATGAATTCATATTTCATCCGGAACATGCTTGAATAATCAGATGGATGGACTGTACCTCACTATTTCCCCAAAGGGTCTGTCCGCTCCATTTCAGTTTTCTCCCTACAACGAACATTTAAATGCATGAGACATAAATAACATTAACAAGTAAGTTATGTTCAAACAGCCAGTACAATAATAATTACTCTGGACAGCTTTTTCTGTTTTTACAGACATAACATAACAGTTATTAGTCTACTAAACCATTTCTGACATGGTGCCCAGTCTGGAGCATTAATGAGAGAAATATGAATGCCTGCAAATCACCCCCTCCCCTCTAAAAGAAACTACCCACACTTCCCACAGCTCATTTCTCTGTAAACAAACAACATGACAAGCTTCAAAACGTGAAGAATGAGGAGCGAGATTTGCTGTCTAGTATTCAGAGCCATGCTTGCAGCTCACTGTGAATATTCAGGGGTTTATTCTAATCAGAAAGATGCCATGTAACACAAATATTTCCAATTATTCTTTGACTTGCTTAATGGTTCATTAAAATGTCTTTGCTGCCTGTCCTCAAAGCGGAAAAAAAAGAGCAAAATGATCTGAACGTGCAAAGAAAACAGTCTATAGTATGATAGGAAAGTCATCAGAGGTTAGTCTCATTCTGGCATTTATAAAACTGAAAAACCAATAATAGGAAGAAGAAACAGAAAGAAAATTAAAGTACGTTAAGGACTTCTGAGGATTACTGGCTTATTCAATGGTAATGGTGGACATCTTTCTTCATTTATGGGCATGGTGTAACCTTTTAAACTCAAATGAAAATGTAACTGAGCTTTAGTGGATTCATAGATTATTTCATAAATAAAATCATAAATGCCACTGAATACATCGCTAATCCCTCTTATAATATACTTTTCCCAGACTCAAAATGACCCCCTTCAGTGATTTAGAGTCTCATAAAGTCAACATGCCCGGGCTCTTAACATTGAGCCCACCTCAATCCTCTCTGTCACATTCACTGCACTCTCTAAGATGACTTCAGGGACCGCAGCATCAGTCCTGGTGCCTCACAGTTCACTTCACTTTCTCTTGAGTCTATACGCATGTACAACTTCAATCAATCCATCTATATTGCCGCAGCAGGATTGAAAAATTGTATATGGTCTGTTTTGCACCAAACAGCTGATTTATATCACAAATATGTTGCTTTATGAGCCATATGACTAGATTAGATTTCCTGGGAAAATATAGGATATTGCCACAAAAGAGATAATTGGAAAACAAATAATTAAAAAAAAACAATGGGGACAGTGGTGAACTCATTTGAGACCACAGCATGTTTGCCATCTTTCAACAGAGTTGACTTCACTCAGAAATCCCTGCGAGAAGCAAAAAAAAAAAAAAAAACAATTCTAACAATATAATATGATAATCACAGAAACCAGACAGACAAGTGTGAGATGGCCTGCATTTTGTTCTGTCTTTGGGGAATTCGGAGTAAAAACAGAGTCTTCTTCTCACCTTGCATCATTGTGGCACCTCCAGTGTTGTACATTGCCTTGCGTGTCTCAGAGGATGTTCAGCGCTGCAGAGAATCCGGAATTGTTAGGGAATTCTTCTGGGGGGGAGCTCTGGTAGGAAGTGTTAGATAAAGCACAAAGGGATTTAACCTAAAGTTTAATAAGGCCTCTTGGGTATGCATGCAGAGAGCTCACTGCTTTGTTGCTTTTCCATTTTTATTTTATTTTTTTTTATAAAAATGGGGGTATCACTAACTCTCTTCTCACTTTGACAGATGAACAGAACCGTCTAAATAAGAATAAAAAAAGTGGACATGATGAAAGCATCATAAATGTACAGCATTAAAAAGACAACATTTGAAGATCATTCATCCATTACCCATCAATAAGGGATCTTCTTCTCACCCACTCTGATCATCTTTTGATCTGTTTTCAATGCATTCCCAGTGGTCTTTTAATTATGATTATGCAATTTTTAGCCAAAATACAAAACCCTGTGTTGTTTTCTAGGACATATCGTTTCTGCAGAGTCTCTAAATTGGCCCTAGGTGTGAATGTGTGTATGTGGCTCTGCAACAGGCGGGCAACATGTTAAGGGCGCATCAGTGCCTTCGCCCAACAGTAGCTGGGTTGGTTTCAGCAGCCCTGTTACCCTTAAAGGGATTCAGCAGCTTCCTTGGATGGATAAACGGATGGATGGATGGATGGATGGATGGACGGATGGACGGATGGACGGATGGATGGGTTGATAGATGGATGCATGGGTGGATGGATGAATGGATAGACACATTTTGCCAGATTTTGCTTGACATTTTGTTAAATGTCGAGTTCCTCGTGTTAAGCCACTGCTGAACCAGAACCAGACAGAATCTTACCTGGGCTAATATGACAAAGAAAGGAACCAGTTCCTCGATGGCTCCAAGTCTTCTTTTTTTTTTTTTTTTTTGGATGAAAGTCAATTTTAAAATTTATTTGGAAATCAAAGTCTCACAGTCAGCAGGAAGAGTGGAGAGTCCCAGAACCCGAACTGCAGAAAGTTCAGCGTGTGTCCAGTTTGGGGCGCCATGTCATCTGCTGGCGTCAGTCCACTGTGGTTTCTGGAGTCCACCGTTGATGCAGACATCTACCAGGACATTCTGGAGCACTTCCTGCTGCCCTCTGCTGACAAGCTGAATAGAGATCCTGATTTAACTTTTATTTTGAGTTGGTGCGGCCAAGACTGGCAGAGCCACCAAAAGCTGGTTCAGTATCCAGACCCAACAATGCAGATGACCTGAAGGCAGCTGTCAAAGGAACCTGGACTTCCATTACTCAGTCCCACAAACCGATCGCCTCCATTAGTTCATCCAGGATAAGACTCAAACAATTACCGAAGGCACAAAAAAAAATGAACATGGTTCTCAGAAGTCTGACATTTGCTGAAAGCATTACTTTTGCTTGGTCTAATGGGATTTTCTGACACACCAAATGCTAGGTTTTCATCATCTGCAGCACAAAATCTTCAATATCACAAGAAATAAAAGTTTACATCTACATACTAATTTCACGTTTTTTATTCTATGACAAAAAAATATCTAACTCTTTCTTGATATTCTATTTTTTTATGCTCAGGGGGCATAAAATTGGAAATGTGTACTCTTCTATTGTCTTGTTGGTTTTGCAGCTGTATTATAGGTTATGTTATCAAATAGAAACTTGGGGTATTGAGTCAACACGTTTTTCTTTTCCTCTTCTTTTTATTCTACCCCCTTTCCTAATATACATTTTTCCTCCCTTTTTTTTTTCCTCTTTCAGCAGCCCCATGAGGGTTTTCTTACATAACGCCCAGCCTCAGCTGTCATACAAGGTTCCCTAAATGTGCAACTTTAGATTGATCTAACGATTCTCTTTTCAGCTGCCATTTCTGCTCTTGAATGTCACACAAAGCACTGCTGCGCTCCTCCAGCGGAGAAGAATTCCACTCAGTCTTGACTTAAATCTGCTAATTTGATGTCAGGCAGCCAAGATGTGAACTTTCAGCTATCTCAGCGCTCAAACGGCTTTTCCCACATCCATCCCACTTTTAGCCTCCTCTTTTTCTTTGCTCCCCCTCTCGTAACTCTTTGGATATTTTCCCCACATGATTATAAATAGCTTCTAATTAGCTCCTCCAGCCATGGGCAAAAGAATTGTTCATCAAGCAGGGACTTCATACATTAAAGTCAGCACAAAAGTCAGAAGAGGAGCAAATCCTCTCTCCCTTAACTGATTTTTTTTTTCATAGCGGGGAATAATTTCCATATATTTTATCATTTCAAATAAAATTCCCAAGTAGAATAAATTCCCTTCATGGTTTAAAAAGACTGCAAGGTCAACCAGACAGAGAAAGTTATGAGGATCCACATGTGGCATCGCACAGCAGTGACATAAAAGTCCACTTTTTCTGTCATTACTCATCTATAATTGATGTAGATAAAAAAAAATTCAGCTGCTTTTTTTTTATTTTGGAATAGATCAAAAAAATATATTACTTTACTTTATAACTGAATGCACCCTTGAAAAAAATCAACAGCTTTTGAATTTCACAGCTTTAATCAAAGCTTTTAAAGACTGAGCACTTTATTCCCAGCAGATGATAGGACGCGTTTGTTGTCTCTTTCACTTTTTGTCTCTTTCGACTTTCAACCACTCGAGTTGCTTCCAACACATAATTTGTTTAACATCCAAGTCTTAAAAAAAATGACATTCATTTGTCAGAAACATTCAAACGTATGTTTCTTTAGGCGTAATGTCATGTTTTCTCCCGGTGGTTTTGCTCAAACTGTCACTCACAAACATTCTGAAATGTGCTTTGCATGTCACAATGGAAAATATGTCTCTGCTAAATCCAGCTTTACCTCTTCTGTGGCAGACAAAGAGCTTAGCAAGAGTCCGGTTTCATGTTTCTCGTCTCCTCTATTATATTATGTTTAACTGGCAGATGTCCTGTTATTCTGCAACCATTTGTGCTTTATTCTTTTTAGAAGACCATTTGTCCTTTATTCTTTTTAGAGGACCTCCATCCATCCATTTTTCAAACTCAGTCCTGTTTGGAGACCATGGGTTGCTGGAGCCTATCCCAGCCACTGAAGGGTGAAGGCAAGAAGACCCGTAAGACACGATCTAAGAAAAACATAAAAAGCAGCAAACGTTTTCATTATAGAACCACTCTGATGAAAATCGTGTTTATGATATGATAATGAAGAACATCTATTAAGAAAATTAAGCTCAAAACTGGATTCTTGAGCATTTTTTAATTCAAATCATTGTGAATCAGGAGCAGACAAAAAAATGCAGTTTGCAAATATTGCGTTTGTGATGTAGAAAATACTTTGCTCCAAGCTCTCAGCAATGGGGAGGGGAATGGCGGAGGGGTTGCTCCGTGGCAATGGAGCTGCTGCCGCTCTGCAGAAACTATGTCCTAGAAAATAGAGTTTGTTTCTTCATGCTTGGCTTTAAAAAGCATAATCATAATTAAAAGACCACTGGGAACGCTTTTAAAACAGCTTAAAATATGCTCAGAGTGGGACTTTAAATCTTATTCAGCCGTATCATAGATACAGCAGTGAACTGATAATCATGTTTTTGTTAAATAAAGTTCTGTCTGTTTCACTCTTAATGCTTCTTTAAAGGTTTAGGTCTTTTTTTTTCCACTATAGTTTTGCTTACATCAGAGACAAATTTAGAATATGGACATGAAAGTTAGTGACTGCATGCGTGGAGTGAATGAAAATCACCACAAAGAGAACTTGTAACTGATAAAAAGCAATTCGTTTCCAGTTCATTTCATGAAATAACACCCACACGACGACTTGGATTACTCCATAAATGCAGGTTTTGAGCGTTAGATAATCCTTTTTTATTCCAAAGTGGCATATTCTGTTCAGAGAGGACTCCGTGTGGTTAATAGCCTCAGGGCGTAAAATTATGCTCAGCAATAATAATAATAAAAAAAAACTTTTATTGAGTCTCTATCTGTTCAGAAAGTGGTCATGTGTTATTTCACCCCAGATCTTTTCTTTGCTTTAGCAATAAAAGAAGACATTGTAAATGAATATGGAATGAATGTCAGACAAATGAACACAGACAAATAAAGAATTTCCTCAGTTGAGTCTCTGAACATCTAGCAGCACAAATAAAAGTTAACTGAACCGACCGGAACAGATTGTTCAGTTTCATTTCATCTCGTTAGTTGTGGACAGTATGGCCCTCGAGTGTGATACGTCACAAAAGAGAACTGTTTATTTAGCAAAGAGGTGAACAATAGGTATTATAAGAAGTGGAAAGCATATGAAAGACAGAGTCTGTCTTCTTTGTGCTGCTCTGTAAAGAGTAATTTGATCAGATTTCTGTTATCAGAGGCAGGAAAATTAGAGCTCTGCTGCCCTCTGTCTGTCAGTTACTTAACACTTTTTCTTAAATATATGTGTCCATTTTTTTTATTTATAAATGAAACTTATATGTAACATAATATGACAGCATATTAGGGCCACCATAAAAGAACAATTATATATGAAATACTTTGTAAAATTATGATAACAAAAAAACATTTGACAAAAATAAACTTGTAAAATTGTAAACTTGTAAAAAATTCAACATTTTAAGAGGCTAAAATTGTAATTTTATTGTTTAAAAAGTCGATTTTTTTAAAGAAATAAATTCATGCTTTTTTTTCAAAAATAAAGTTATATTTTTAGGGGGAAAGTTACATTTATATAAAAAGTTATATTTTTAGGGGGAAAGTTAGTTTATATAAAAAAGCAGCCTTAAGGAGTGTCAGTTAGATTCTTGAGCACAACGATGTCTTACATCATAAAGTAAAAATGCTATGTTCCATTGTCTTTCTTGAAACATTTTAAAAGCTAATTATAAAGTTTATTGTTGAAAAAGCATCACTTTTTTTCTTGTTAATTTACGACTTTCTGAAACATGATACACATTTTTATTATAATTGTACGGCTTAATTTGCATAAATTTGGGATTTTTTTTTCTCATTTTACGACTTTTTTCTCATGACATTTTGTCTTTTTTCTCATTTTACAATTTTATTCTTTTAAAATTGTGTCTATTTTCATAATTTTATAACCTTATCTTTATACAATTTTGACCTTTTTCTTATAATTTTTTGACTTATTCTTCCATATTCATGTATTTTTCTTGGATAGTGGACCTAATACTCTGTTTTTTTGTACAGAAATTTATTTTTTAAAATATATTCTATTCTGTTTTATTCTATAAAATTGAAATCATTTATATCACCGGTATATTGATGCTTGTCAAACAAAATACTAAAAGTTTTTAATCTTCTTAAGTAAAAAGAACATAAATTGCGTATGAAACTAACAGAATGTTTGACAACTAGATATCTACCTAAGAAGCCTTTTCCAGTCATTTTAATATGACTGACAGTGTAATTAAAAAAACTCTGTAAATATTTATTCTACTTTGCATTCAGTTTCTGTAACACATAATTACTTTGGTAACAAAAACACTCAAAGTATTCAAATGATTGTTTAAAAAACTCATCTTTAATTTACTATCCATTTAGCCTCATCATTTGCTTGCTCTGCACGTGCAAGAGTGTGAATGTTACAACCATGACAATCGGCCTCAAGCTTTTTAGAGTAATTGGGTCAATACTGGTGGTTAGTGGTGTAAATGCGCACCAGCTGAAAGGTCAAAACTTAATAAAGAACACTGGTATTGTGCAATGTCTCCAACTCAGTCGATGTCGGAAACCCTACTGACCTTTGAGATCTGATGCAGAAAAGACAGGTGAATTCTTCAACAATCAGTGGTGCTGATAAACTTCTGAGAACTTTTGGATCAGAATAAATTACTGATGTCACCCATATTACAAGTAAAGTACACTTAAAATGTGTTTCCCTTTTAAGTATCATAATATTCAATGAAACATTAGTGACATTACAAATATATTTGTATTTATACACATATACAAGTTTTTGATTTAGACAGTGTTCAGTTTATATTTTCAAAAGCCTGAGAAGGTGTATTTTGTTTATATATTGCAAGCGTTTACAAAATCCCACTACAAACATGAGGCAGAATGTTGTTCCTTCCTCAGGAGTGGTTGGAATTTAAAAGTCAAATTTTAAAAAAGAATCTAACAACAGTGTACAATGTTTTTTGTCAATAAAGGTTTTTGGTATTATACCAAAAACCTTTATTGACAAAAAACATTGCATAAAACATTGCACAAAATACTATTTGTTGTCCTCCTGATGCTTTGAGGCATTTAAATGATGCAAGCACAAATAGTAATGTATGATCTTAGCCACCAGGGGGAGCTCAAGGTTTGGTAAAGCGGTGACCGGGCACAGTTTGAAGGGACAGGGTTATGTTTATGTCCATTTCTTTTACCTCGTGGCTTCTTCACCTGGAGAAACTAGTTGTTTCTGAACTAAACAAGTCGGTCAGGCGGTGGATCATTGTGGGCATGAAAAAGCATGCTGTGCGCTATGTCCACGGATAACGATGTTCCATCCAGCCGCTGAAAGCCGACCTCTGGGGACTCTTCTAAAAGTTAACCCCTGCATGTACAGTATGTCTGCCTGATACAGGCGATGAATAATGCCATGCGTGCTGTGTATGTGCGTGTGTGTGTGTGTATTTGTGTGTGCGTCTTCGCCCGTGCGTACGTGCGTGTGTGAGAGAGAGAGGGGGGGGGAGAGAGAGAGAGAGAGTCTAAAAGGGGACGCTTTAATTTGGTGGCAGAGAGGGGGCATTTACGGCTATTTTTCTAAACTACCAAAGCCGTTGCGTATAAAATATAATATATGTTCCAGAGTTAGTCATTTATAATTGTAGAAATCCGACGACGGCAGGATCTTTGTCGCTAGAGAAGGTTTGCAGGGCCTGGAAACCGAACTGTTGACACTCCCACCCCCGAAAAGACTGGAATCCAGTTTCCGTCTTTTGGCTACATCCTGGCCATTATTTTATTTACTAAATGCTGGTATCCCTCCGCAGGGTCAGAGAGTATTTTGAACAGAATGTAAAACGGTTTGCGCTCTGTTTTCTTGCATGTCGTGTTATCAACGTGTTTAAAATCTGACGGGTTTTTGAAGTAGCACCGTCCTGAGGAGTCACGAGGATTACTAGGTATTTGTTTGCTCAAGTTCTGTCAGTAGGTGGTGGATCTAGTTTGTTAGGAGCCTGGAGGGGGATGTGGTTCGATGCCACTTATCATTAGATATGGCCATCGTTTTTAGACTACACCGAGGCGTCATCTTTCCCTTAATTTTGTCATAAATCGTGGGAAATTGGGGTTTTGCTCCGCGTGGCAGGCATAATGTTGTTTTTTGCAAGCTAGTGTTTGCTTTCCCATATTTTTGGAGCCAGTTGTTCCTGCGTGGCAGAGTGGTTACGAGAGTCTTCTAACTAGCCGCTTGGTCCCGCAGCTTGTCGCAGCTGAAGAAAATAGAACCAGTTGCCAACCCAGCAGTCGGCATCCAACATTTTGCTTTGCACAACGCTATACCTTTAAAAAGGATCGTGTTACATTTCTTCATTCCCGGGGCTCTTGCAGTGGCGTGTATTTCGGGGTTTCTTTGTGTGTCTGTGTTAATGATAAAAATTGCTGGCCATAGACTTGGGTGGCTAACGCCAACTAGCTATATAACCTGAACTCGTGCGACGACAGCTGTCATTGGAGAAAGGAAAGTGATCCCAACAAATGCGCCTGCCAGTGAAGCGGTTTTCTGTTGGATTTACATCAGCTGCTTTCCCGTCAAATGGGTAAAGTTTGGAATTACATTGCAACGCTGGAATACAATGCTATATGCGCTGTGCATTTTTGAGAAAAGGCTGTGTTGTTTCATTGGAGAGAAGCTAGCTAGCCTTGTTAGCTTGCTAGCTAGCTGTGTGATAAAAGTGCGACGTTTTATTCCCCAGTGTTTTTGGACATGAAGAGGATAATTCGCTGTCCATAGGGCCGGAAGGTAAGATAAAACGCACACTTGCATTGTGTTTGTGTTGGCTATATTTACCCAGAATTCGCCTTTTCAAATGAGTCTGAGCCAACATTATCCTTCAGTCTGATGGGGGAGGTTGTCGCCGCCTTGGCTTTCATGACTCAGACTGTTCAACGGAACGGAACATAAAACGGGACGGTTCATTATATTTTGCATAACGCCGACTTCGGAGGGGCAAAAAATATGGGCTTTACCGTCGCGTTTTACACAAGTCGGCCAATCGGCAGTTGTGTTCAGCCGACATCAATTGTTAAAGGTAGACTGTAAACCAAAGCCATCGATGTTGTGTAACGTATCGTTCACTTTTTGTGAAGCATCGTTAGTTCCTCGAAACAGTTCCGCTGGGTTGAACAGTCCGAACCTTTGTGTGTTGGACACCAATACTTATCGGTGTCCTGTGCTTTGGGATGATCATGATTAATACATATTTAGCGCCATCTTCTTAAAGTCGGTATTAACGTGAGACATAATGTTTAGCATGATCTAACCCCAGCCTCCGGTTGCTGTGTGAGTTGCCAACTAACTACAGCCAGTGGGAACCTGTTTGCTTCGCGAGCCCCTTTAAGTCTCGCTTGATGCCTTTGTACTGTATTGTTTGACGTAGGCATCAGCATACTTTCAGTTTGACTAATTTTGACAATGCCTATGTTAGGTTCCTCTGCCGCAGAAAAGGCGACATTGTTTAAAACAACAGGCTAGCTGCTCTCGCTAGCTTTTATGCAGCTGCTTTGTGCCCAAGCTTGGTTTAACAAAAGCTATCGGAAGGCATGTTTTCAATTGTACCCTGGTGGTCGTGACTGCTTACCCGAGCCTTAGGTGACATGCACAGTGAGTCAGTTTCATGTACATGTAATGTTAAAGATCTCATAGATCTCCTCTTGTTTCCTCATTGAAAATCAGTGTGGTCCCTATTCAAAGCCTTTACTGACATGAAATAGAATTTTTTTTTTCTTTCCATGCTAACCTTCTTTTGACAAGTGTTTCTAACACTGGACGTGACTGAGCAGACCTTGTAGTGGAGGCCAGAACTGACATAAATAAAGAAATGATTTAATCCTAGAGTGAATGATGGGTTTTTGTTCCAGGTAATTACTAAAAACTGTGGGGTTTTTTGTAACCCCTTTGGCCGTGAGCTGTTAAACATATCTACTTAAATGTGCTTTTACTTCTACATTTTTTTTAATATATTTTTTATTAAATTGGAAATTACTAACACAACTCTAATGAAAATACAAAACAGACACCAAGGCTATACAATTTTTTTTCCCCATTAAAATAATTGTTTGCAAAATACTTTAAGGACCAGAACATCTATCTATCGATCTAAAAACATATGTTAGATCACACACTATCACTGGGGGAAGGAATCAGACCTTAAGGATGACATTTCCTCATGATGTTGCATCTTATTTAATTGAGGAAATGTACTCTACAAATGAATGTATAACAGACACAAACCAACTTGAACCACTGGGGGGAAAAAATCATTAAACTTGACATGTTTTAGTAAATGGCTTCCTTCTTGTTAGATTTCTTCTCTAGTGATCTTATATCCTTTCTTCCTGAATACTAGCGATGTAATATGTAAACAGAGTCAATCAATGTCAACAAATGCCCTCTGTAATAGAAAAGTAATGCTGTCGTGCCGACAGGATTTTCAACAGAATCGATGGGAGTTTTTATTTAGGAGCACAACCTAAAATTGTAGCATGTCATCTTCTGGTCTTTGCAGTTGAAGTGTTGCCCAAATTGCTTCCATAGTCATGTGCCCATCCATAGTTTGGCAAATAATTTGGCGTGTTATCCTTTATATTTGAGCAAACCAGGCCGAAGTTGTTTTGATAGCTCTTACATCCTTTGGTCCGGGGATGTTGGACCCTTAGCTTTCCAGCTGTTGGTTGAGGGGCGACACTAATATTTGGCATGAAATTTCAGCTTTTGTGTAGAAAGTTTGCTCACGCGGTATCATGAAATAAGGTTTAGCTAAGATAGACCGTAGTGTTGAATGCAGGTGGATGGGAGAATTGCTGATTGAGGGATGTCTATGCTAGAGACGAAGTAACTTTACATAGAATCCATCCTCTTTGAGGTTTGGTGATAAAACTAAAACATATGCTGCCACAGATCACCTACCATTAAATGAAACTGCCTTAATGTTGTTTGTCAAAATGCTTACATTGTCACATTTAATCATTTTCTAAGATTAATGAATTTTTGATGATTTATGCCCATCATGTTACAATTACAGCATCTTTCATTTAATGTGCTCAGATATAACAGTGGTGTAGTTGTGCTACTCCAATTGCTGATTTCTTTATTATAATATTTACATACTACCCACCTCATAGCAGTTTCAGCTGTCTTAAAGAAAGACAGCTGAGTGTCTAATTCACATTCTTATCATTGGTCAAAAATGTTGAATGCTTGACATTTAAAAAAAAAAAAAAGTTCAAAGTTTGGTGTAAAGTAACTGATACAAGGTGTTTGGTAGATTATAGGTAGAAAATAAAATCAGTATCAATATCATGATGTAAATGGAACCCTTTGGCCATACAGTAGTCCAAATGTAAAATAATATCTACTTTCCAACTGGGAGATTCCCTTACTGAAGGCATTCTTTTCTTAATATTTGTATGCTAAAGTCAAACCAAAGGAGTGAAGGATTGCTTGCAAAATCACATTGCCAAAACAAGCTCAGCTAGCTGCTATACACCTCATGAAACTTATGTTGCATGCTTTTAATTTATTCAAAATAAACCCTTTGGCGTCTTGAACTATGTTTGTCTTTTCTTGATCCAAGGTTTCTTAATTCTGAGAATAAAATTTGCAGCTTGATCTTTGTGATCTTAAACATATCAAATGTAGAAGTTTGTAGATCAAACTTACATATTTCCAGAAAAATGTAACTATTAGACTAAGATTTTTAGTCTAATAGTTCACCTGCATCTTTATTTTGTTGTGTGTGCAGGGCAAACTATTTGGAATTTTGAAGCTCATTGCCAACTAATTGGACGGTCTTGGGCTCAGTTTAGCACTATGCTGAGGGAACAAGATCTCCAGGTGATACCAGTTAGAAAATTTGAGTAAAGCGCTGCTCCATGAATATCGTGCCACAATTCCTCATAATCAAACCATTTTTCTCTCTGCTTCCTCATAGCGTCTAGCTGAATGTTGTCATTCATTCCACCCAAACATGCTGCCTTTGGTCTTACAGGCTAGAAGAACAATGCAGATCTCCTGAAACCTAAAGCCTAACATTTGGCAGGTTCATTTTTTTTCAATAATGGTACGCTCTAACAGCTGGAGGAAAAAACTATCCCTTTAATTCAAATGATTACAGCCCATAATTATTGTATAATGAGACTACTACTAAAAATTACAAAATTAGTCTGATTTAACGGATTAATGACCATATTATACAACATGTATGGAACTGTAAAAAAAATCTTAGGAACAAGAAGTGCTTTTTTATCTCCCTTTTTTTATTAAATTGAGAATAAACTTTACCGGGCTCTTATTTTATTAAACCCAAAAGCCCAACTTTAATTCATCGTATTGTTTAATGTTACTAGCTCCCTCAGAAGAGGTTTAACTTTTTAGTAGACTTCAATCAAAATGCAGTTTTCTTTTGTCATATACTACTAAATTAGTTTTATTTGAAAAGGTTTAGGAATAAATTGCTCACTTGTCTGCAAATGTCAAGAACTTACTGGAGGTTTCAGCAGTTGTAAATGTTGTTTACAACAAGTCATTGAGGCTAACACTTGTTTATCTGCATCATTTACAGCATCTCTGCACTAGTGAACTCACTAATAATTGTACAGAACTAAATATAAGTTGGTAATGTCTAAATGCTGTCTTAAAATGCTCTTTACTACCTAAACGCAATTAGCTGATAATAATGTTAACAACACAAATATCCGTTGTATTTGACAAAATGTGTTTCACTTTTTTAACTGCAAAAGTATCAGGATCTCGTCTATTTTGTTTGGTTAAAATTATACGCAAATAAAGTAGATTTGCATAGGTAAAAGTGTTTTTTGAAGTGATTTCTAATAGTAAAGCGGAACAGTTGTTGTTGACAAACCCTTTTTTAAAAACGTGTATCCGTCATGCATGACATTATTTCTCTTTTATAAAAAAATATTTAAGTTGTAACGTTTAAATTTGAAGCTTTCTAATCAAATGTTGTGTAGGTTTTTGTATTTTTTTTTTTTCCCTTCTTGTAAGTATTTTTATGTGTATTCATTTTTAGAATGTCATCAGAGGATAAGTCTGTGGAACCCTCTGATCAGCTTCCCTCACCGCTGCCTTGCAGTGTAGGGGCCACATCCACAGGAAGCCCTGTCCACACAGACAAGAGACCCCGTGGCAGGCCACGCAAGGATGCTGTTGCCATCCTAGCCCAGACACCACCCCCATCCACATCTAAGAACAAAAAGAAGTAAGATTTTACCTCTATTTACACAAGCGGTTATTTTACTCGGTTATGGGTTTTCCCTCAAGTCCTCTCAATTAGTGGTGCTGCTAAACTGAAATGATGGAAATGATCAAGGATGTTGATCCTTTTTTGAGATGGGAGTTCTATAACGTCTAACATAAATATCTGACAGATTGTTCCAAAAAAGACAGCAGTGCGTCAAAACTCTTGGTAGGGGAGAGGCCAGTGAAACATTCATTAAACAGGTTTGCAGAATTGGCGACTATTGCTTTACTTTACTTGTCCTTTTTTTTTTCTATCAAAAATGTTTTGGCTCAGGTGAACAATTTGAGAAATAATAGCTTTATTTCCCATGTCACCATCCAAAGTCATATGGTTTTATTATATAATTTAAAGTTTTCACCGTTGGCTTTAATTTGAAAGGATGATTTTTGGCACTGTGACCGTTGTTTTTGTCACTGAGTCGTAGTAGAATTTGTCATTGAGTTTTGTCACCCTGGTTGAGCCCCCTGCACAGGATAAAATTAGCTTTTTTGGCTTCTTAAAACACAAAATGTGAAAAAGATGCCAAAGAAATTTTGATATTGAAGTTATGATGAGGTATAAATCAACTTTAAAACCTTAGACACAGAAATCTTAGCGACACTAAATTAACACGAACTTTGGCATACCTAACTCTTGACCATTTAGCGTGTGTAACTATCCTGATTCTGACGCGAAGAAATGCAGCTTTTCGTATCGGCTTTGCACCGATACGCATCACATTATTAACGTGAAGTGTTGCACATCAGCACAAAGCAGCTTTACTCTATTCCGAATTTTCTGTGATTACCTTGAATGTGTAAACAGTTGAGTTGCTAGTCAAAAGAATGTCGACGCTGGAGCTAGAGGTCTGGTTTTACATTTTGTGTGTGTGGGCGCTTGCGTGCATGTGTATTTGTTAGTTTGAAAGGGTGTGCCTTCGTAATGTTTTATCCATTTTAAAGAAGCAGATCGGTAACCCTATGGTATCTTTGTTTGGTTTTGTTTTGCTTGTTTTGAGTTTTTAACAAAATGAAAATAACATTTGTGTGCAAAATAAAGTTTGACTTGTCAAAAAGGGGATGGGGTATTGCACTTGAAACGCATTGGTGTCACATATACACGTTGGTATAACTATATTTGGATTTATCAAAATTGTACTTTTAAGACTGTATTTGTTTCTTCAGAATACACGCTTTTTTTCGCTTTTAACTTCTTAATTTTGGATTTGTCTTTGCTGTCCCGTCTTTTGTAAAAATTCTTGTTCTTCTGGGCTCAAGCAGAAACAGACAATCCTGACGATTGCTTTGTGACGGCAATGATTTGCTAGACTTCGCGTCATTGAAGTGCTTGTACAATCGAAGCGAATCAGCTCATTTTGATGGAGAGAAAAGCACATTTTTTTTTCTCCGATATGAACAGCGGCTACTCTCTGCCTTAAAATCGGCTGATTTGTATTGATGCCATGAACGGTTGAGGAGTTACGGTATGTCAAAGTGTGTTATTTAGGTGCTTCCTGTTACATTTCTAGTGTTAAAGAGTTAAGTGTTAGTTTTGAGCTATGTAGACTTTATAGCATAAATAAACCATAAAATCCCTAAAAGAATCACAACTGTAAGCTAATTTTTTGGTCGGGGAACTCTACTAATTGGACAAATATTGACTTACAGTAACTTCACATGTATTTGATTGATTCGTTGTCCTTTAATTGATTTTTTTTTTCCCCTTAATTTTGCATTGGTCCGAATTTTTACTGTTTAAACAGTTTCATCAGATGAATGGATGTCTGATGTTTGCTATGAATACCTAATTGCTGCCTTATACTGGATATTCTCCTTTTTGAGTAGCAGAATCCTCTCTAGGTTTTCCAGGCAGCTGAGTGCTGGCTGGAACTACTTACCACAACATTATTTTCACTTTTTTCTATCCCCTCCCCACTTTTCCTATGGTGGGACTGTGGGGAAGGAGTGAATTGTGCAACGTCGGTTGTTGAACACAAGTCCTAAATATTTGTGAGTAAAAAAAATACACAGCTAAATGGTTGCAGGCATTGCTACAGCCTTGTAGGAGACCTATTAAGGATGTTATTGGGCATTTACACGTGGATGTTACTTTGTTACTTTTTGCATCCTTCACATCTACCCTCTAATGTTCCTGCGTAGAAAGTTTGCCCTTATAACAAGTGTTTTTTTTCCCCTTTTATACATATATGTATATTTTTATTTTTAAGTATTTTTTTAGCATGTAAAAAACTATACTGACTTTATAAAGGGTAACAACCTCCACTCATACATTTGGGAAAAAATAGCAACTTTGACTAGTTCCTTCATGGCCCTGTAATTTGATGTTTTCCTTGCAATCATTGTGTTGATTAAAGTAGATAAAGTCCAAGATAGCAAAAGTGTTGCATTAGTTTGTTGAAAGTCATGTTTCTCATCATGTAGATTAATTATTAGGGCAAATGGGAAACCAAACATTTGAAGGGTCTGTTTTGTTTGATTATGTGGGTGGTGAAGGCTCCAATGCTCATCAGGGATACATTTGTGGATTGGTCAACTGTATCTATTTACTTGTTTATTTGGCAAGTAATGCATTAGTCATAACTGCCCTTACAGATAGATACGGGCCATCTGCAGGGCCAAAAAGGGTAAATCTGTACAATGCACATGCAGGTGGGTGTGATTATTCCATTAATACTTCAAGTCTCTTTTTTTTTTTCTTAAACCAACCCTTTGGATTTATGAACCTCATGGATTGATTAACCTTTACAGAAGTGATTGTGTTAAGTGATTTGTTTTAAAAACAGCTTCTCGATTATTGATGGTAACATTAGTATTTATTATTTTAAAAACAACAGTGAAGGTGGAACATTTTTCGAACAAAACAAAATGTTTTCTGTGTGGAAATTTTATAAATGAATCTATAATTTTGCAATGAAAAGAATCTACCAAAATCAGAACTTGTGCATTAAATTAATTCAAGAATTTTGCTGTTAACTTGGTCTTAAGTTGAAGCATCTTCAGTAACCCTTTGACATCGGCGCTGTAGCAAGCAACATCTAAATAGCACTCGGTTTTTGACGTAACGTAAATCTTTGGCTGTTTACGCAAACACCGCGAATCAGCTGATTCTGACGCGGAGAAAAGCAGCTCTTCATGGCGGTTTTGCGTTGTTATGCAACACTTCAGACGAAAAGTGGTGCATTATAGTGCAAAGCAACTTTTTTTTCCGCTAGCAGCTGTGAATTACATAAGCACTTCCCTGCTGTACAGTGTTGCAAATCAACGCATGATTTCTGCTGGAATTACATTAATTGCGTCAACGAGTGAAGAGTTATGGATGTCGAAAGAATAGAGACTTAAAAGAGTTGATGGAATAAAAAAAAATGTAAATATTATGAAAATGATCCCCTCTATATATAAAGGCTATTTTTATATCCACAGCTCAACACACCACTTATATGAAGGATATTTAGAAATAATATGAATTAATTTGAAATGATTTTTTGCCATTGTATTTTTACACTGTGACAGTTTATCTGGGAAAATACTTCTGCTTTCAAGCATGCTAGTTTCACTTTATCCACTTGTCTCATTTCACCAGTGGTCAGTAATGTTATATACTGGAACATATATGTATTACTCCTATGGAGCAGGCTATGGGGGCAGTGGGGGAGGGGAGGTGGTTGGCTCTATTGGCAATGTTACGCAGTGCTGGATCTGGGTGAAAGAACCCTTGCAATTGTGGGGGAGGGGGCATTTATGAGACGGTGGAGTACTAGAATAGTTAGAGTATAGCAATTGACACTGACCAATGACATATGTTTCTCCTCCAGTCCCTTTGTGCCTGCAGTCATCATTGAATCAGCTGAGAGACAGCTGCCTGGTCAAAAACCAAGTCATTTGCTGTTGTGTCTTACCCTTTCACTTGGCAGGAGTTTGGCCTCTATTACCTCAAAGGGTGGCATGGAGACATGACAGCAGTAAAAAAGAGTTGCAGTCCCTGCAGTTTGTACAGCACTGGGACAATAAACAGTGTTACTAAATTGTGTTTTAAATATTATAATTCCGTTGTGCAATTTTCGGCATTTATCAACTGCAAACTTTTTTATTTCACATCCTTATTAAGAGCCTAGAGACCACCCTGGAATCTCTAAAAAAAAAAAAAAAAGTCTGTACCACAGACCGTGTCTACTTTTGTAATGCGTTTCTGGACCTTAACTGCATGTAATTGACGAGGTTTATTAAAGACTTCTGTTGGTGTTCTTGTGTTTAGTTTTATTCTCCATGGACAATATTTAAAGGGAGGGGTACATTTGGCTTGGAGCCATATGTGATTTTTCTCTCCAGTGACACTGAAAATTACCCCACCGCCCCAGTCTCCTCCCTAACTTCCAGCCCTGTGTATCCTCCTGAGAACCACTGAGATACGTCACTTTATTTATTTTTTTGGGCTGAGTTTGCTTTTCCCCTTTGCATGCCAACAGTAGATGTTGCCATTTAATTTTTATCCATGATAATTATTCTCATGAAATCTTGCTTCCAAAATTAGGCTAACCTAGGACTTCACAGCAAAATGCTGACCGTGACCATTTTTGTTATTCTGTATAAATTAAAAGACGAGTATGAGTTGGTGTGGGCTGGCATCTGCATGAGTTTGCATGTGGGCACATGGTTACAAATGTAGATGTGGTTGTTGTGCTGATGCTACACTTTCAGCTCTTTCACTCAGTTATTGTCTTGGGGTTATATAGTGTAATCCTGTTGTATCATCAAACAAAATGTCTTTTTTTCCATTTTCTTTAACGTAAAAAAAAAAGATTCATTTAAAAACACTTAAAATACAGCTGCAAGTCTATCATATGGGGTGTAACTAAAATATTTTCAGAGTTCTTTGGTGTTGCTTGATACGTACGTTGATAGTTTTTGTATAGTTTTTTTGTTTTACATGTTTGTTATAGGGTGTTAAAATGTCATGCACAGGCCTTCTTGCAGTACAATTGTTGGGCCGTGCTGTGCCAACATTCCCACAAGGTGTTTATTGCTCATCGTTTTTGGTTCCACCTCTAACTCTTCACCTTCAGTGCCCAAACACCGTTAACGCGTACATGGATGCAGTAGAAGGCGGTGTTTGCGCCCTTTATTATTGGCCACGAGATCCGTCACAGAATGCCTTCACAGCATTACTATCCCGAGTCCAGAGGCTGGTGCCATGGCGGGCTGGCGGCCAGTGTTCAATGATGGAACACAAAAGCTATCGCAGCTACCAAAAGAGACGTACTTTAAGGCCACATGGACTCCGGCACGGCCAAACTGGTCTGCTGTGAGTGGGTTCTTAAAAATCATGGGGTTTTTCGGTCCATGTTTTTGCTGTAAACAAAGAAAACGATACACTACACTCAGCAGATGCTTTTCTCCAAAACGGATTATATTCTACAATTGGAGGTAATCTAAAGTTGGGTGTGTTGAAATCATGACATAATGATGGTCTAGCCTGAGATTTGAACCCTAGACCATTTAGTGAGCTGCAGTTGTCCCTATAACATGCATCTGAGTGTTTCTACAATGTTTCTACTATGCCGTAATTCAGGTGTTTTTTTTTTTTATGTAGTTTTTTTTTTTTTAGCTGCTGTAGGGTGTTAGGGTTTCCTAAAACATTGCCCTCTTTTTTTTTTTCTTCCTGTACATTGAATTAAATACCACACACTTCTATACAGTGCACTTATGTTTCAACATAAGTCACATCACATATTTTCACAAAACAAATGTATTCTTTAAATCACGAATCTCGAACCTTTTTTTTTTCTTTTGTTTTTCCAAGTAGATTTAGCACCCTAAATAAAACAATTTCCAAATGTGGCAGGCTTTTTCTTTCTGCACTTCTTTTAACTTTTCATTTTCTGTTTTTTTTCCTGTTTCAGAGGTCGCACCAGAGGGAAAGTTGCTGTAGAAGAAGAAGAAGAAGACAGCATGGATGGGACAGAGATAACCGAGTCCACTGACCCTCCAGATACAGGTGAGATTTTGAGAAAACAGAAAATTAATTTCCTCTTAACACCTTCTGTCTGAGCTTGCATGTCCAGGTCAGACTGTGTCAGCCCTCTGAGGAGCTTTCAGCATAGTTAAGCTGAGTTGTTTTTTTTCTGGGAGAACAGTGTATTAAAGATTTTTCTTCTTCTTATAGAACCCCATGATCAATCTCCAAGATTGACTTTGAAAGGGCTAAACCTGAACAGTGAAACTACATTAGATATGTATTATTTCCCTTGTTTTTTTTTTTTTTTTTGCTGGCTCTGAGATTGGCATTGAGGAGCAGTGGGAAACAGCCCAAGGCTAATGCCCTCTAAAAGCTTTTTAAAATCCCATCAGCCCCTCCAGGACCCTTTTCTATGTGTATATCACATCATGCTACTATGCCTCCCGTTCCTGTATATCTTAGTGCAACATATTTTGACTCAGCATGCTTTAGATGGTTGGAGTGTCATTTTAGTTGTGATTTTTTTTTTTTACCTCTTTTGTTAAGTTTAGGATTGCTTTTAATACATCAACTGTTTTTTTTTTCAACTATTAAAGAAAAACATCAAAACAATTTTAGCTTCCTCTATAAGTGTTGAAGATAAACATTAAGAAACACGCCCGGACTCAAACCTAAGCCGACTGGATTTGACAACCCTAGAGACTACCTATTTTTGATGAATTGAATTGAATCAAAAAATAATGTTACTACAATATTGTAGTTTTATTAAAAGTATATTAAGGGCTCCCACAAGTAAAATTAATGTCATGTAGGGTTAGTTAGGTTGTTATTATTGTCAATTATTAAGATAGCCTTTTAATGCACATTAGTCTCATGGGCCTAAACCTGTTTCATCAACAGCCCATAAAAACCAATTATGTAGTTAATAATCTGGAACATTGTTCCCCTTTGATTCCCCATTTTGAATATGGGCAGGTATAAATGAAGGTCAGAGCAGGTTTACACAGCATCTTGTGTTGGCTAAGGTTGGGGTTCAGGTCAAACAGCACAAATGAACAGAAGTTATTGAATATTCGTAACAAACAGGCTGACAGGTGTTTGTACTGACTGAGCTAGAAGAGAGTGCAGCGATCAGCCGCAGCACTGACATGTCTCGAAGACGCCACGTGTAATGCTGCTCAGCTTGATAATCCTGATGCTACACAACAATTTGTTTGGCACAACCTACTTAGTTGGAAGTCCTAGGAGTTTTTTTTTTTTTTTTAATTAAGGTTATATAACATTAATTGTTTAAACTGATCTTTGCTATTTGTTTGTGAACAATTTTCTTCAAGCGTTCGGTTGTGTTTTCTTTGTTGTGATGGAAAATCAGGCGGTCAGTCTCCTTCTTTTCATCATATGTTACAACTTTTTTTTTTTTTATTATTGGAATCCATTGAATCTGAGTCTTGAAAGCGCTTAGTTATAAATGGGAAATAACACCTATACAAACGATATTTTATTTGCATAGTCAAAAATGCTTCAAAGATGACAAGAATCCACAACTGATCGAGCTGCAATCCTCACTAACACACTAGAGGATTATGCTTGTTATGTCTTTACTAAGTGAGTGTACTTTTTTGTTGTTATCAGAAACACAAACCCAACAGGCAGAGAGTATGGAAGTTCTGACCGCTGATTTGCCAGATGAAGACAAACCGTTTTCCCCTCTGGCTGACGGTCCTTCAGTTGAGAGTTCAGATGGACCAACTGTCCCGCCAAGTGGAGGAATCAACAGCAGGTCAGAAAAATGTATCCACCTTTTTTATCTGCAGAGGTTTAGTATTTGGAACCATTGGCTTTGCTTTTCTGTTTTATTTTATTACAATTTCATGAATGGACTAAGAGACAACGATGACTGTTTTTCCAGGCACAAGTTTAAACTATGGTCTATTTTCATCGTGTGTGTGGGTAAAGAAATCAATAATAATAATTGATACTTTATTTATCCCACAATGGGGAAATTCTTCTCTGCATTTTGACCCATCCCCTGGGGGAAGGGGGGAGCTCCAGACTGGCCGCGCTCGGGGGGGGGGCAACAGCTGGCTGGGGAGTGCTAACCCTTCAGTTGTTGGACGACCTGCTCTACCGCCTGAGCTAAACTGCCGCCCCTCACAAATACTGTTGGAAACTGTCATGTTCTTTCTTAGTTGTACTAGATAGATCAGTGGTCCCCAACCTTTTTGTCACCGTGGACCGGTACAACACAAGACACGTTTACCGCGGACCGGTGATGGTATTTTCTCTTTAGTAATAATAATAACAATAATAATAATAATTTTCCCCTTGTCAAAGCAACTTTCTAAAGAAGTTTGTTTTTTGCTCATTTTGGTTGTTTGGGTTTAATTTTAGCGGGGTGTATCACTTGATGTTTGGTGTCGCGACTTTGACGACTTTTTCAAAATAAAACGTTTTTTCGAGAGAAAAAAAACAATAAAATGGAAATTATTTTTTCTTTCTGTGCGTCCCGGTGCCAAAATTTCCCGTGGCCCGGAACCGCTCCGCGGCCCGGTGGTTGAGGTCCACTAAGATGGATGGATGGATGGATGGATGGACGGACCCTCAGAGAAGGAAGGTCTAAGGGCAGGGATCCCCAGTCTAGTTTATTTTATTTTAGCAACCAGCTATTGTATTTTACAACTGATATTATGTTTCATACAATCAGTGAAGCCCGTTGAGACAACGGTGTTGTAATATTGGGCTATATAAATAAAACTGAATTAAAATGAATTAAATAGATGGATTGATTAAACTTTAATTGATCCCACAACAGGGATATTGCTTTGTTACCATAGGTTCGATTACCACCTTGCCTGCCCATGTGTCAAAGTGTCCTTGGGCAATACACTGAACCCCACCTTGCCTCTGGTGGATGGTTGGCGCCAGTGTTTGGCATTCAGTGTGTGACTGTGTGTGTGTGTGTGGGTGAATAGGACAGTAGCTGCGTTATGTGGACAAAAGTAATCGGAATGAAGGCCTTATCAAAATAACAATGCGTCATGTAAACACGCCGTTGGGAATACTCTTTGCTTTGTTACGGTGTACACTTCGGAGGAGGCTTCAGACTGCAGTCCGTCCGGACGAGCCAGAGTCAGAACCGTGTCTCCAAGCAGAGGTGCGGCTCTGGGACGGTTTGTGAGCTAACGGAGGCGGCTTTTGAATGGGGAAATGCTGCGAAGTCCTGAGAAACTGTGTAAACAATCATGTGAATTTATGTTTCTAATCGTGTCTAGACAAAATAAAGGCTGACGTTAGTCCCACATATTTGCGTTCAGTCGTGATGCACATCGTGGCATCGTGACCGCATTGGTTTTAACTGCATCCACGCCTAAAAGTATTAGCCTAACCCTTTTTCCGGCTCCGTTCCGCCAAGGAATAAAGCACAAATTTAGAAAAACTATGAGCAAACAAGAACTTAATAATCATAACAATAGTAAAATCACATTTAGAAGATAATCTCGCTATATGCTGCAGGTTTGTTTGTTTACAACAGAACTCAATATTTCTTCTTCTACTGTCGTTTTTGGTATTTAAGAGAGTCCAAATGATTTGTTCGAACCGAATGTGTGGCATATGTAAACGTTTGTTATATTCGGATAGGTTTTTTCTTACCAATAGATGACACGCACAGAAGTGAGAAAAACTTAGACTCTGGATTTGACCATCCCTTAAGGCAGGGCTGCCCAACCCTGGTCCTTGAAAACACTGCCTGTTTTCCAGCTCTCCTGTTCCTCCTTCCTGCTGACTCATTTCTGATCGACTAAACACACCTGAGCTAGGTAATCATCAAGATGGGCAAGGAGAACTGGAAAACATGCGGACGGGTAGTTAGCTCTTAAGGAGCAGGGTTGGGCAGTCCTGCTCCAAGGTAAGTGTGATTGGCAGTTTAAGTTGCGCTCAGAAAACATTTAGGTACTTCTCCAATCAGACCCTAAATGCCATTTCCATGTAAGGTTTTGGACACCCTGACCAAGGAATCGCACAAACTCTGTCAGTCTTGGAGTGAAATATTCTTTCTTTGCAGTTACCAGATGCTCTTGTTCTAAACAATTTCAGCCAACAGGTGTCCCACAATCCAAGGTCAGCTTTGAAACAGTCTGTTGGACATGAGGTTAAAATGAAAATGAGGCAACATCATAGAAGCATCAAACTGTGGCGTTTTTACGGCCTGTGAGACCTCACATTTGCTGATTAAAAAAATATATTTTGTTAAAGGTTTTAGTAACTTTGGCCACAATCTTTAGGCTGGTACAGCTGCTGGTAAAATATTATTCACTTTAGATATCTTCAGTTTTACACTCACTACTGTATTGGAGGCTGTGCCATTAAAAACCCATGACATTACTGCTATATATATTCATTACACGCCAACACTACTACAAATATGTCTGTAATATAGTAACAAATATCTGTTTTATTGTTAAGAATGCAGGTTATTGTTCATATAGGACCATCCTGTCACATTTTGGGAAGCGGTGTGTCGGTGCTTGAGTTTTTAAAGCCCGTTTTCCACAGCTTTTCTGTACGTTGCCACTTAAGATTTCTAAACAAAAAGACTTAATTCATGTTGAAGTCCATGGTGCTATGTTCAGTCACAGCAGGTATATATAATTAAACACCCTGCACCACCCATTTTCTTTGTTTCAGCGAGCGACTCTGTGCCTTTTGTTACTGCGGTGGCCATAGCCTTCTGGGTCAGGGAGATCTGAAAGTATTCAACACCACATTTCAGGATGAAAAATTCCTCTGTAGAGGTGAAGGAAGCTCAACAAACGATAATGGTGATGGTGACACAACCACTCAGCCACAATTGGCCGAAGACATCGCCTCAGGACAGAAGGAAAAGAAGTAAGTGGGTAACGGTGTCATTGATGCTTTGCTGTCAGAATTGGTCACATGACTAACATGATCTCTGATTAGTCACTTCTAGTGAATGAGCTGCACCAAATTAACTCTTAACTGACTGGCTCATTAAAGCTCTCGGGTTTTAATAAGGAAAATATCACCAAGACAATTTTTCTGATTGTAAATGGTTTAGAGCGATTCTGGTTTGTTCCTTCTTTAGAAAACTAATGGTAGGTGATCCAGTCTAGTGAAATAACATTGCTTTTTTAAAAAGTCTTTTGGGCATTGTTTTGACTCCTGAAGGCAACTATCAAAAATCATGGTTTTAATTTGTATTTTAATAGTAAAACTCTTTTTCTGTGGTCTTTTTTTGTATTTGCATGTGGGTGATGCTATGAAATTATGCATCCTCATTGTTTTATTAGCATCTTGTAGTTGTCAAAACTGGGATGGTAAAAATCTGTCAGATTTATTTTAAAAGGCAAATCCCCCTCAAAAAGAGAGGACAAAAGAACTTTTAAAACATCTTTCTGCACGGAAAAGTGTCCGGAATTGACCCAATTCTGGTAACCGTTGGTTACTTACTGTAATAAATGATCTTGGAAAATTTTCCTCCTCAAAGAAATAGAAGAAATTAGGCGATAGTCAGGTTTAGATGCTAGGTTATGGTTTTAAATCTTTATTATTTTCGTTAAAGTGAGAAACACTTATCAGAAAATCAAACCTTAGTTTGCAGTATTTTTCATTAGTATTCTTGCGTCAAGAGAAATTATGGTATGGCTTACAAACCAAATTTGAGCATCCTTGTTCGATCTTTTCAAGTTGATTTGAAAACCAAACCACAAGCATTTTTGGAAGGTTTCATTGCCCAAAATTGAAAGATACGACCGTAACTTTGCATAAATAAATTGTTCTTACTCTTCATTTTTAATGGTAATGAATTCCCTGTTTTTGTTTTTGGTATTTCTCCAAATTAACGTTGCTTCTGCATACTTTGGTATCAACCAAGTCTTTTTTTATTGCAACCCAGCTTGATTTTTGACATGAATTGTGTCACCTTAAATGATGTCAGTCAACGTCAGACCACTTTTTCTGCTTTCAGAAGCTTGAAGAGCATCTGAATATCTGAACGGTTGAGACTCAAATGTCCTGTAAATGAATATATAGCTGAAGGTGACCGTACCTTTACAAACTAGAACACTGTTGTTGTCTTCAGGCCAAGAATTATCAGATGAACTGTGCAGAAGAACCTTGTGTTTGTGTATGTACATGCTGTGCTTCCTTGAACATCTGTTTAATTTGTTTTGGAAACTAATTAAGTGTTTCCCTGGATTCTCCGTATTGTCATGAGCAGTGAGAGCACTAATTATAAGGCAGCATGCCACGCAGTTACTGGTCTTGCTTTTATTTTTGTTGATGGTTCTTTGTCTGTGTGACTGAACATCCGTATGTATTTGTAACATGAAGCCGAATCGAAGGAAGATTTCTTTCTTGGATGGAGCCGTTGGTGACCAACCACACGTTAAAACTGACTAACAGCTAACATGTTCTTGTGGCATTTTACTGCGGTTAGAAGGCATATATAGAGAAAATCAAGCTTAAAATTGCATTTCAGAGTATTTCTTTATTCAAATTAGTGTGAATCAGGAGCAGGCAAAAAAGTGTTGTCTGAAAACGAGCTTTTTTGTGTAAAAAATAAATAAAAATACGCTGGGTGGGCCACAAGCTCCCTGCTCTGCTCCATTCTGATGCATTTACTTCTAGACAACTACATCCATGAACGTCTAGTTTTCCTCGTCCACGCTGGCATCTGGCTCAGAAATGTACGGCTGGATAGCTCCAATATTTCTCTCATTTTTGTTGCACCGGTAAACTTTGGTTGGGAGTGTGAGGGGCTGTAAGCTAGCGGGTGACAGTGTTAAAGGGGGTGGGTTGTTTCGCGCCAACAGCCTCACCCATAACTCACATTTTGAATAAACTCCAGCCGCTGTGCAGAAACTATTTCCTAGAAAACAACACAGGTTTTATGATTTGGGCTCAAATTCATAATTAAGACCACCGGTAACGCTTTTGAAAAGATAATCAGAGTTGGTCTTTAATTAAAAGAATTTGGGGTTTTGATCTCATCTTCATGCATGTTGTGAATGTAACAGTACTAATGAAAGTGTTGACCTTATTTTTATTCAGATTTTCCCCCAAAATTTGTTCCTATTCATTCTTTATTTGCGAAGAATTTTTTTCGTTTACACATTTTTATTTGCTAAATAGCTAAATCGCTTCAAGCTATAGGGAATCACATACTTTTGAACAAACTGTTTGAAAGAATCATCAACCTCTTGTTCAAGCAACAACAAAAAAAACTTTTTTTATTCTTTTATCTGCTTTTTAAAATGCATATTGATTTCCTTTATTGTCTCTAAACTTGCATAATTTCACCCCCCCCCCCTCTTCAGTGGGTCTGTGAGCTGCAAAGCAGAACCGGACCTCGCCAGCCGATTCTGGGATGAGCTCTCTTATGTTGGCCTTCCAAAAGATCTTGAAGTCCAGTCTCTCTTTGAGTCAGGTAGGACTCACTTTTGGGTTGTCTTTGAATTAAAAAAAAAAAAAAAAAAAAATCCCCAAACCTGTTTTTTTTTTTTTTTACTGAATGCAAAATCAGTTTAGATTTTGTTGATTTCATCCAAATCATTATGTTCTGAAATTTCAGGGCAATGTTGGGCACATGAGAGTTGTGCCTTGTGGTCTGACGGTGTTTGTAAGAGTGAGGGACAATCTCTGCTTAATGTGGACAGAGCCATTGACTCAGGGAGCACAAAGGTGAGTCGGTCACTACCAGGATCTGCAAGGTATTAGATGTTGTTGACCACCATAATAAACTTATGTTAAGTTATTTTCAGCAGTTTGAATGAAATTTTGCAAGGTGATAAGGTTAAATGAGCAAGTTAAAATAGAATAGGCACCAATTCAAATCCTTTATATAGGTATCAAACCCTCTAAACTGGAGTTATCTTTCAGATGTCCCATCATTCTCTATCATTGCAAAAAAAGAGACTAATAACTGACTAAATGTTGCTGCTTCAATACATTGATATAGCCATGGACGCTTGCGCATCCCCTCTCCTCATAGAGGCTCCATGAATGTGAGCAACATGGAGATGCTTCAGTGAAGCAAAGAAAAGCTGTTGGATTGGGCTGACTGGTAAAGGTCGACAAGGCATAGTGGATCTTTCAGCTGTGAAATAGAAAAGGTCACATCACTCAACAGGGCAGAGCTTCCATGGTAGCATGCCTCCTAGTGGAGGCAGAGGTGATGCTCAAAGCTCTCTTGGTCATTTTTGAAACCTGTCAGTCATGCAGCTGAACACAATTTTTGGCGCACACTCGAGAAACTGAAAGAATAGGAATGTTATTAGATCTTTTGGTGGACTCTTAACTTCATAAAATGCTCTTATTTCTGCACGGAGAACCTACAGAAAGTGTAAAACACAACTAAATTAATTGCCGCTGTTATTTATAAAGTGTTGGTCACAGATTAACAGAGTCAAAGCCTTTTCTTATTCATTGGATTTTGTTCAAGTTAAAGCTGTTGAGATGGAGTTTTCTCTCTGCAGCACTGTGCATACTGTAAGCGCCTTGGAGCATCCATTAAGTGCTGTGCTGAAGGATGTGCTCAACTCTACCATTACCCCTGTGCGGGGGCAGCCGGGACTTTTCAGGATATTAGGAGTTTATCACTCCTCTGCCCAGATCACATTGAAGTGGCAATTCATAAATGTAAGTTTTTTAATATTAATGCAAAGAAATTAAGAAATACACTTTCATTGTCTCCACTGATTGTCTGTTCCTTCCCGCAGTTGTAGATGATGTAAATTGCGTGCTGTGTGATAGTCCGGGGGACCTACTGGACCAGCTCTTCTGCACAAGTTGTGGTCTGCATTACCATGGGATGTGCCTGGACATGGCCGTTACTCCTCTAAGAAGGGCAGGTTGGCAATGCCCTGAGTGCAAAGTCTGCCAGACATGCAAGTGAGTCGCATTAACCACCCACCTACAAACATTAAAAAAAAGTCCCTTACCGAAAGTTTCCCTGCTCGCCTTTTTCATCTTTTGTTCCATGTAATTTCTGCATCGCTTCCAGGCATTCCTACTGCTGGTTTGTTTACCTCTGTTTACTTTGGTTTGTGAGAAGCTAACTGGAAATTGTACCCTTCAGCCTAAAATTGTAACCTCTGACCTTTGTGTAGAGAGTAACCTCTGTGTTTTACCATAGGCTAATGAAAATGGCTGCGAATCATAAATGAATCCCTTTGTTAGTATAAAAACCCAGGGCCTTGTTTGGATTCGACAAAATATGAAAATTTGCAAAGCCATGAAGTAATTTACCATTAAGATCAATCAAAAAGTAGCCTGAGTCATTCATTAGAAATTTGACAGTTTATTCAGTTCACCAGATGACTGAACAGCTGTAGTGTTGTATTTCCTATGTTTTCTGCAGTGCATGTTATAAATGTTTTTGTTGTTTGCCTTTCGGCACATCCCGTCAGGGGTCGCCACAGCAAATCAGTTTTCAGTGATTCACACATTGATTGATTTATGTTTTATGTTGCTTATTGATGTTCTGATTAACTTACTAGTACTATTGGATTGAAAATAACGTTTTAATATACACCTTTTCTTTTTATTCTTGTGAAAAATTAATCAATCAGCCACACAAAACAAACCAAAAAAAAAGGAAAAAATCAAAACTTAAAGCCAAGAAAGGTGGAAAAAGGAGCAAACCCCTCGGAATAGTATAAATGTAAACCCATAACAACTTTCTGTTTACCTTAAGGCCTACAGCCCACATAAGCAGACACAAATTACAAAGCGCCTTTGCAATTTGTCTTTGTTGACTATTTTCTCTATCTGTTAGGTTGAAGTATAGTTTTATCCCAAATTAGCATAAGGTGTTCTGTTACAATGTGAGCTGTATGTAGCTTTAGAAAAATGTATGGATTACATGCATGAGTGGTTAATCAATGTATAGGCCAAACTATGTCAGCACTTTCAAATGTATGTAAATGCAAACAATTCTATGATGTCGCATTAAAACTACTGATATTTAGCTGGTTAAAAGAGTAAATTATCTCTATAAATGTCACCCATCTGACTCTCCATTTAAGAGATATGTGCTGCAAAACCATTGTGTGTGTATTTAAGATTCAAGATTCAAAGGGGTTTATTATCATATGCACAGTAAAGAAACGGGTTTCCCTGTACAATGAAATTCTTTCTTTTGTCGCCTGCTCCGAATGCCAAAAGGAGAGGAAACTGAAACAATTCACACACAACATACACACAAAACTATTACAAAACTATTAAGAATTTTTCCAAGTCTTACTTTTAAACAACCTTGTTTTTTGTAGGAACCATGGAGATGACACTAAAATGCTGGTTTGTGATATGTGTGACAAAGGCTACCACACCTTTTGTCTTCAGCCGGCAATGGAATCTCTTCCCACCAATGGATGGAGATGTAAGGTAAGAAAGATCTTTGTAATGCAGACAGTCGATACTTGGCATTTGGTAAATTTGGTAAAAATTGTACATTTCAGTATTTAATTTTTTTTAAAGTGTTAGTTTCATGGTTTCAATGTGGTAATTAAAGTACTAAAATTAGGTTTTTGACTAAAAATATCTGCTGTCGCTAAAAGAAAATTATGTTAATTTTTTATATTTCTAATAAAAAAGACTCCTGATTAATTTTTTAGTCTTGATAAATTGTGCACATGGAGATATTTGATTCATTATGCTATGTGATTAAAATTTTAAAAGATTACTTTAGTCTCAAAAACACACTCCGATCATCTTTTGAACTCTTTTAAATGTGTTTCCATTGGTCTTTTAATTATGATCATGCAATTTTTAGCCAAAATCAAAAACCTTTCATTTATAGGACATGGTTTCTGCAGAGCGACAGTAGTGCTTCTGAGTTGTAGGCGAGACCATTATTTGTTTATTTGTTTATTTATTTGGAGCCCCATTAGCTTCCACACAGTGGTCGCTAGTCTTCCTGGGGTCCATACGCAGAAGATACATACATTTTACCAATTTCACAAAAACCAAAACAGATTTCACAAAATACAAATATTCATCATATTTACCTTTAAAAGCTTCACATGTTAAAATAAGTTAAAACAATTTCATTTTTATACCAGCATATCAAAACACATAGCAACATAACATCAACAATAATACATTTCATAACAGCAAATCATTCAAATTGTTAGTTATTGTAAGTAGTCCATGTATCTTAGTTTTAAAATCTTTTTGAAATGACCATTAGCAACCCCACCCCCCCTTCCCATCCATGTTGCTGAGAGCTTGGAGCGGAGAATCTGTGGCCTGTCCAGCATATTTCCTACACACACAGTTAAGCTCTTGTTTTAAGCTATAACTGTGTCTGCTCTTGATTTACAAAGATTTGAACAAAAAATATACTCAGAAATGCAACTTTAAGCTTGATTTTCTTAATATATCAGAATCCGAATTACTTTATTGATCCCACATGCGGGAAATTTGTTAGTTACCGTGGCAAATGACAGCATTGTAAACATAAGAAGAAAAAAAAGGATAAGAATAATCTAAAAAAACAAAAAAATGTGACATAAATGTAAACTGTAAGGTGGTATAATTTAAAAATGTGTCCACCATCATCAGAAAAATGCCTCAAGAACAGGTTAAAAACACCAGACACACAATTTTCTTTGGAGTTGGTCTTTAAATCATAAAAGAAGTAGCCACAATTTTCTTAAAAAAGGCATAGATGGTCAAAGTCAAGCTGTGCCACACTCCTTTTGCAAAACTTGATCACCTATGAATTTTTTCCATCAATATCATCTCCCATATTAAGTATAAAATAAGAGGTAATTTTGAAAAAAATATAGCTTTTAAGGTGTATGTCTAGACTAACCATATGTAAGCATCATGCACTTTACCATGTTAGCTAGTGAAGTGTACAGTCTTATTCGCTGTCCATTGAAGTCATGTCATTTTACACTCTCAGAACTGCAGAGTGTGCATTCAGTGTGGAACACGAACCAGTGGACATTGGCACCACAACAGCCTGCTGTGTGAGAATTGTTTCCAAAACCAGGATCCTGCTCTGTGCTGCTCAATGTGTTCTTGCATCCTGGACCCTGAGCATCACAAAGACTTACTGTTTTGTCAGACTTGTAAGAGGTAAGATTGTTGTTAATTTGATCTCATTTCTAGACACTATAGAAAAGATCACATGAATGTAGAAGTTCAAAAGGTATAATCGATCCCTGTAAATACCTTTGCTCTCATTCAGATGGTTACACCTGGAGTGTGAGCGTCAGAACAGCGGCCAAGCAGAAATCAACCCAAGAGAGGACTATGTTTGTTTTAACTGCAGGTCTCCTGCTGCAGAGCAGGCTCTACAGACAGAGGATATGGACCTTGGCCCAGAGCTCAGGCCTCAGCCAGCCTCCATGCACACAGACTCTGAGACTGGCCTACAGCTGGCTGAAAAGCACACAGACCCCGAAACTGGCAACCAGCTGCCCCCTGAAATGCACAATGACCCCAAACCGGAATTAGTTACTGTTTCATTGCACTCTGATCCAAAGCCTGTTCAGGCTACCGTCCAGAAGGAGGAGCTACCCGTAACAGACCAGAAGCCTGGTAGGTTTTTCTTCTAAAATATTAAACACTCATGCTCCGATCCCTTTACACCCCTTTAAATGTCTTCATTTGAGTTGATGCTTGATAACTTTTAAGTGGTAGAAATATTATTATTTTTATTTTACAAGATGACATGATGATCATAATGTCAAGTACATAAATAAAGACTGTGGGTGAATTATATCTTAAGCTTAAAAAGTACTCGAAATTGCAACCAACAGAGCTTTTTGCTCATTTTGCAAGATAATATCAATGAAATGATTAATTCAGTTTCCAAAATGGAGTTTGTCATATACATGGGTAGCCTCCTGATATACTTGTGGTGCCTCTAATCAGTGGTTGGTCCACGATTGTTTGCTAATGAGGTTGTAGCTGTTTTGATGCGTAGAGTTGTTATGTTGCATTGAAACCTCTGCGTGTGTCTGAAAAAACAAGCTTCGACAGCAGTAAAGGCAAAACAAAATTCTGTGAGGGGAATGCCATTGGCTGAAACCCTCCCCGCTCTCGTCTGCCCACTCAGCTCACTCCAGACAATGGATAGTAGTAACATGATGGTGGTTATGTCACAGATTGCTTGTCTGCTATCCTACCTTGGAGAGAATGACGGTGGTTTATCGCTCTACTCAACATATATGCTTGCTGGGTTCTCTTCATGTATGCTGTTTGTTTTTGGCTGCTTGCTGTTTAGAAATTTTGACAAAGTAATGGCTTCAACGTTTTGTTTTTTATAGTATTGTGTTATTAAGGCTTTGAAGGTCTATGCTGAGCATTTTATTGTAATAGCATCTCTTGAATTGTATGAATTTTGATTTTAGTTGTTTTGTTTTGTTTTGTAAAGCAACTCTTAAGCCTCCCTCCAGTAATTGCTGACAGACTTGGTTCTAATTATGTCTTTAGACCTCAAATATCGTCTTGGACATATTTTCTTCTCGATATAGAAAGGAGGGAATTTATAGATGGCAGTCAGAGTTCAGCTCGGTCAATTGCTGATGGCAAGCAATGGTCACAAGCGCATCTCCCTAATTGACTTTCTGGCATGTGCACCGGATGAGCACCTGCAAGCTGCACAGTCATAAGCCCAGAGCACACAGATCCTGAGACGTTGGTTGTCATGGTTACTCCCTTCCCTGGCAGAGTTGCATAGCAGGTGCATGTGTGTATCAGGATCGGGGTGACATGGGAACTTGTGGATTGAAATGGTGGGCATCTCCTTAAGACTGGGTTGTCTGTACTGTCAGAGGCTGTCTGGCAGAATATTGGCTGGAAGTGTGGATTCCTGATAGCTGTGAATGACTGGTTCTATTCATTCAAGTCAAATTCAATCCATTGATGTTTTTGATACGAACCCAAATGGAGGGGAACACATTAATACAACTGCGTAGAAAAGGAGTGTAGTAAACATTACATTAACATTATAATGTGGCTCCTAACCCTAACCAATCAGTTTATTGAACTATGTTGACTTGTTGTTTGTCATCTCTGTCATGTGGAAGTTACTCCTCCTACACACAAATGTCTACTTTATCCACTAGTTAAAACGTAGTTATTCGGGATGCCACAAAAACAGAACAAAAACTGTATGCAGGGTTCAAAATAAGCGGTTATCCTAGACAACCAGATTTCACGGAGGACAGCCAAAAATGAACCTGATGGTTGTCCGTGTGACAATCTGGTCTGTTATTCAACATTTTGGTATTTTTCGACTATTTTTCAAGTTTCAAGGGTTAGTTTTTGGCAACCTCTGAATTGAGACGTATGCAGCAAATTCTTTCCACTGATAAACGAAGTGCGTGCGTGCTAGCGAATCCTTTTTGTTTCTATATGTGCACGTTTCAATAAAGATTATTCAAATAAATGTGTTGAACAACAGTACCTGGCGTGACCGCTAGAGGTCTCCAAAACACGTTCAAAATAATCAGCCCATTAGCTGAAGATTTAAAACATATTCATAAAACACTATAACTTTCACTCATAACAGAACAGACTGACATGAGCTGAAAAAAAAAACCTTTTTCCATGGGATTGATATGATATTCTAAATTTTTACAACAGTCTTTGTGTTTTATATTCTTTAAGCAACAATTATCAAAACCAAAGAAAAAAAAAAGAACCGATATATTTGAATCTGTGTAAAGATACTAGTTATAAAGATATTATTTCAAGTTTTTGGCAATACTTTGTGTAACCAGATGCTTCAATATTTAGTAAAATGTTTGTTTTTAATATTTAAAGTTTTTTAAATGGGCAGTTGATAAAGATGCATAGAAGAAATAAAGATGTTTCGTTGCTGTTGAATATTGGTATTGAAGGACAACCAAAAATTGGGGAGGACAACCAATTATTATTTGCCATTTTTTCCCCCTTATTTCTAACGCTGCGGATGTTCTACCATTGAACTGAATTGTTGGGAAACTGTATCATTTTTTGCTGCACACACATCATAAATCAAACCAAAACAAAACTGAGTCTGAAAAATCAAGGTTTGAACCAAACTTTAAAGGTATAACGTTGCATTCCTAGTTGCTATACACTGGTCCCTTGCTGTTCGCCTTTCGCAGTCTCACAACTTTGTGGAGGTTTTTTTTTTTTGTGTGCAATTTTGCATGCTCCTTTTTTGTGTTCCACATCCTTTCTGGTTTGTTTGTTTTGTGTCTTGTACAGAATTCATTCAGCTTGCCAAATTTACATAAATATTCGACCGTGAGCAGATCTGTGATTTCGTTCTATAATACTGGACCTGTTTTTCTACGAAAGTTTGGAATGTGAGAGTTTAAGTGAGAAAAGTTTGAAAATTGGTTTTACAGCTTCAAACATCTATTGTAAAAATATATAAATAAATAAAGATGCCCACTTTGTGGATTTCGCCTATCGCAGATTATTTTTTATAATACAACTCCTGGGATACATATGGGAACACTGTGTTCACATACATTTGGTTAAAATTTCTCCATTTTTAAAATGTCTTTTATGTATTCTGTTTTAATAAATTAAACTTCAATATTTCAAGTGACTGTGTAAATATTTTACACAACTTTTAATATGCCTTTTTTTTTTTTTTTTTTTAGCAGCAGCATCTCATGGAACAGACTCTGTCCAAACGCAGGACACTGAACCTTCTGTTAAAGAAATTCCAGTAGGATCTCCACCAGGTTTGTACATTTCACCTTTTAGGGCTCGAGTTGTGTTGATAACAAGTAATGCAGTCCTCTGACAGCTCTTTTTCTTTTTCTCTTCCTTTTTTCAAAATGTTTAATAGAATCAAAACCAGCAGTCGGAATCCAGCTCTTGTCGGAAGAAAGTCCTGTAGCTTCATCAAATCAGAGCCAGGAGCCTCTTCCAGTCCAACAGCCTGTGGAGGCCACAGAGTTACAGGACACATTGTTGCAAATCAAACCAGCACATACAGAAGCCTGCCCTTTTGAGGGCATGGCTAACCCTAGCACAAAGGATTTCAAGGCCATTATTTCACCCACCAAAGAGCAGAGTACTACGCCAGTAACTTATGTGGACCAACCAATGGAAGTCGCACTACCCCAGCCTTCAAGTGTGAATCTAACCGGGGCTTCTTTCTTGGAAACTGCTCCAACGGAACTGAGGAAAAGACATGAGATTCCGTTTCATATAACCCTCCCAGAGGCTGCTAAGCCCTCATCCTCAAGGACTTCAGCAGACATGGACACTACACTGGAAAACAAACCAAATTTGTCATTTACCAGCTTGTCATTGGAGGAGAAGCCAATCAAGTCGTCTGTAGAAAGATTAGTTGAAATGGTTTCTTCTTCTCACTCCTCCCCTTTGACTCGAATGGCGCCACTCAAAGAAGCCCCCCAGACCCACATTCTGCCCTCACTGGATGACGGCAGCAGTGTGATACCTCCAACAGCCCTGGTTCCGTTTACCCCAAAAATTGGTATGGGAAAGCCAGCCATTACAAAGAGGAAGTTTTCTCCTGGAAGGCCACGAGTCAAACAGGTAAGAAGCAAAAAGCGTATCTGACTGATCGCTTAGTCTGTGTTTGTCTCAGTGTGGTTTATAAAAGGATGATCCATGTTGTTGTTGTGAATGTCTGAGTTCTGCTTGCTATGTTGTGTATGTGTTTGTTTCAAAATTATCTTAAGATGTGTGTGCAGCTTAAGACCACTTTTAAAATTATATTAGATCATTTGTTGGTGAAGTTGCACCTCATTGTCTGTTCCGGTTAATAACATGATGCAAATGGCTTACTTTCCCTGTATGGCTGTGAACAGTAAGAGTTGATTTATTTCTGATATTGTCGATGCAGATCTTCTTGGAGTTTTAAAACTTTTCAGCAGAAATTGTCTTTAATAATCTGATACGTCTTAGACTCATTTTAGTTAAAGGAATCCTCACCATTTCACCCAAAACATAATCATCCGTCTGGTCTCATTCATCTTTACTCAAAAAACATGTCACTACATTATCTTATCAATGATGATCATTCATTCAGTCTATTTACATCAATATTGTGTCAAAGAAAGCAGCTCATGTCAAATGTTGAATATCCAGTCTCCCAGTATAGAGAATAATCTGCAGTTGGAAATTAGTTTGTACGAAGAAAAGATACAAATTTGATCACTTCACTATGTATTATGTGGAACTTTGTCAAATGGAAAATATAGTAGAATATTTTGTTTGGCCACCTTTCTTTATACTCAAAACTCTTTGTTGTGATATTTTTGAAATCTAAGTTTATGGATTTTGGACTTGAACCTTGATGGAACGGTCATCTGTTGCAGATGTTTTCTTTGGCATTCAAAAGAGTTAAGATCTGGAAACTGGTGGTTGTTATGGTGTACCATAGACATTGTTTCACAGTATTATCTGTTTGGCTAACTTCTGTTTAGGGAACAGACTTTTTTAACAAACCTGCTAAAAAAAAAGGCCAAAGCAGGGCAGTACCCCTTCGGTTACACACTTTGACTATATGCAAGAACTGGATCGAGTGATCGAGTGGATCGACTTACTTCCGGCTCCAAAGAAAGAATTTTTTCCCGATATGGACGCCGCTATTCTATTGCCATATCAGTAGGCAGTGATTGGTCTAAGTCAATTCAGAGTAGAACCTGCTGGAAGTCCACACTAATCCTACTGGGCCACACAAAATCTGTCAATCAAATGTTGGACGGGGGGCTAGCAGTCGTCACATACTCGGGTATCTTATTGGCCAGTTTATAATATGAACAACTTACACTACAAGACAAAAATCAAGGGGAAAAAAACAAGATTAGCAAGAACATGTATAGAAAAAGGTAGCAGATCAAAAATGGTTATTCTGACAACTATGATGACCGAGTAATAGCTGTTTTTTTTTTTGTCAACAGAAGTGTATGGAAATTTGGCTTCTTGGAGCCAACGGGCACTGGAAAACAAGAGGGGAGGGGGCACTTAGTCCAGTTCTCATATACAGTCAATGGTTACACATTTAGGAGGCGCTGTAGCTGTTCTCCTTCATCTTCTGCTTGCTATGATGTACATGCCACTATGGACCTTCATTGAATCTGGAATCATTGTTATTTTTACATATTCAAAGTCCAACTGTTGATAGAAAACATTTATCACACCAGTTGGTGTTACATAAATACAACCTGGAAACCACTGTGCTACCTTTTTAATTTAATTCCTTTATCCAAAATCTTTGTTCAATGAAAGGAGAAGCTTTTTTCCTGGAATGGTGATATATTTGATATAGGTGTACCAATTCATTTTAACAATTCGATTCATATTTATATTTGGGGTTTGCTGATATGATTCAAAGTCAATATTGGTTCATTTTGAACCATCTGATTTAATCCGACACTTCACTGACTTAAAATTGATCCAGGACATCTTTAGCCAAAAAATTCTAGATAAAATCTAAGATAAATACTTGGGTACTGAACAGTGCAGTTGGAGTTTTCCAGATTCCTTCTATTTCTTGCAAGATAATCAAGTGTAAATTAAATATGTATACAAACAAAAAAGTAAACAAGAATTATTGGCAAATCCATTTTTCGTTTTAATCCCATAAACTTCAGCCCACTGTTGTTTTTCCACATTAAAATAATCCAAACTAGGCCTGCACAATATACCGCAAATTTATCGTTATTGCAATATCCAGCTCTGCAATATCCATATTGCAAAAGGAGTCAAAAATCGTAATAAATTGTAAACCTTAAATGTGTTAAAACAATCTTATGCCATCTTGAGGCATTTAACGAATCAAATAAATCCCTTTATGCATTTGACCAATCGGATGGGTGCCTTCACGTTGCTGACCAATCAGATGGAGGCCTATTATGTTAGATGTTTGTCACTTATGTAGATAATGGTCATTTGGAGTATGATTTTTAAACTGTTGCATTGAAATGGGAATGATGTTTTTGGTCATTTTGTTATTGCTAATACACCGCAAATTATTTTGTTATCGCAATATTAATCTCTAATATCCAAACTGAAAATTATTAGAACATTTTACCACTATGGTCACAACGTTCAGAGTGTTTTCTTCGCATTTAACTTTAATGATGGCTTGATCATATTTTGTTGCCGTTGTCCAGTGTGACACTTGGTGGTTTTTTACATTGTAGTGAAATAAATTTACCGTCCCTCAATCAAAATCCAAGATCAATAAAACCAATTTATTTCATTTTAAAACTATTTTATAATGGTACAGTTTGATTCGAATAACAAATTGTCTCAGACAGATCAATCTGGTCGGATCGTAGGATTATAAATCCATTTATCGCTACCCCCCCTAGTTTTTACCAATTGTATAGTGTATTCCCCAAAATATAACCCCAAATACCGTACCTGGTTTTTTTTTTTACCTCAACATTCTCTTGGCTGATGTGCTTGTTTTAGCACTTCATAATTGTAATCTATAATTCTTTTCATATTTGAAACCTTCCTCCAGTGTCTGTGTAAAATCTAGCAGTTCCATTTACTCCTCTTTAAAAGTGCAATGCCCTGAGTACAGTCGACTGCATGCATTTAACCAAAGCTTCCAAGCTCTGCTTTTAAATAGTCTTGTGGTTTGATGATTTTAAAGTGGCTGCATGAAAAGATGAACTCAAACTCATTTGTAACATTATATGCTTATCTTGTGTCCTATTATGACACATCAAATGCTTTCTGGGTCCATTGCTTTTTAAAGTCAGAAATTCCTGAATGATTTCATTAGAAGCTCACCACATTTTTCTAACATCTTTCTTTGTATGTTTTGGTTTTTTTGCTGGCTTTGTTTTTAAGTTGCTGCATTTTGTCACCCTCCCTACCTCTCTCTCACCTTCTCACCCATCCTTCCCTACCTACCTTAGGGTGCATGGAGCCCTCATAGCAGTGTGAGCTCACCCTTGTCCTGGTCATCAGACCAGCCAGAGGGTTGGGACCCAAAGACCAGGCAGCCTTCATACAGCCCCGGGTGGAGCATCAGAGTGGTAAATACAGTGGCTTACTGGAAGTTTCCAGGCAGCAGGGCCCCCGCTTGTCGTTAATGCAGAATTTAAAGAAATTTTAATTTCAGAAAAATTAAGCCCTACATGATGTTTAGCATGATTTAATGAAACGATTTAACCAAATATAACAACCGATAAAGCATTCTAAAATAAAAATGCCACTAAAGCAAACTTGAAGAGCGTCTCTTTTACTTCCTGTTTTAAGACAGGTGACGGGTTATAAAAAAAAAATAAAAAAAGAAGAGTAACTTAACCCAGGTCGGTTTACCTGGTCAAAGCTACAGTAGTAGTAGCAGTAGTACAGTAAGCAAGTTCCTATTCACTTCAATATAAAATGTTCCAACCGTGTGATAGAGATGGGTATCAATCTGGTTCTAAAGGGTTTGTTTGTTTTGTCTTACTGGTTTGATTCATTATTTAAGACATTTCTTCTGGGGCTAAATATATGTATGAACCTCGTCGTTTTGTTTCATACTTGATCATTTAAATTTTCATTTAAATGATGTGACTTTTTGTTTCCCGTGTTCAGTCTGCCTAGGTACCCATTTTCAGAAAGACTGGGATTGGGAACTGGGAACCTCTTTGTATGTTAGCTGTTCTGTAATGTAGACCGGCACAGTTCAGAAGTCCAGACATTTCCCATTCTTTTTTTTTTTTTTCTTTTTTTACTAATATCTTAGTAATCTATGTAATCCTGAAAATCATAAAGCTTTTCAAGCAAACAGGATACTTTGAAAGGAAAACAGTAATTTAAAAGGTGAAAAATACAAAAAGTTTTATTCATGCAGAAAATATTCAAACAAAACAATTATGATTCTTTCTTCTGATTCCATGTTGGGCTGCACGTTTTGTATTTCATGTTGAGGTTTTTATTTTTACTTGCGTTAACAATTCTTTTTTCATTTTGCGTTATGCATTTTTTTAATATATTTCTTTTATTCCAATTTGACATACAAAATGGATATTCTTGTAGGTATAACTATTTAAATGCGAATTTTTGATGTGGCTTCATCCCAATTTCACATTTTCTGCCAGGTTTTCAGTATCCAGGTTGATGCAAACTGCAGTAACTATAATTATTCTGCTTGGTAACATAAATTTCTGTTATTATTCTTTATATGCTTTGCTACATTTTGATGAAATGCCTCATTCAGTCTTTATGTAGACATATATCAACTTTAAAGTTGTCACTGTAGATATCATGTACCATCCAAGCCAATAGCAACATGGTTTATACTGTAACTGGTTGTTTTATCAGACTATGAAACCAGTAACCAACAAAAATTGGGAACATTGTCAAAGATCCTGTGTTTAAAGACGTGCATATTCCTGATCAAAAGTCATACAAAGGCCGTTAGGTGAAAGCATTTTAGGCTGATAGGTTGATTAGGCAAAGCTGAAATGTTGGAACTCCTGTGAATTGTCAAGTGTCAAACGACATAAAAGCTCCTCACACCGCCTGTGTTAGCCACTTTTCTGCTGTGCAGTTTGACATGACCTGTTGTAGTTCGTTGCTGCTTTCTGCACCAGATCGGTGTAGTTTTGTGGTATTTTTAATAAAACTTTGTACAGGAATAATTTCTTCATTTATGGATGCTAAAATACAAATTCCACGCTGTTCTACCCAGTTTCACTCCAATGAAAATTATGGTTTTGATGTTTCTATCATGTTCTTGTGGCATTTTTCTGATGATGATGGACATATATTAAGAAAATTAAGTTTGACATTGCATTTATACATATTTTTTTATTCAGATCGTTGTAAAGCAGCAGCAGACGAAATGCTCTTTAAAAGAGAGCTTATGTGTGACGTAGAAAATACAATGGGAGCTCCCTGCTCTGAGCTCTCTGCAGCGGGGAGGGGACGGCTGCTCCATACCAACAGTCCCGCCCCCAACTCATAGATGAATTTCTCATAAACGAGTGCTGCTCTGCAGAAACTAGAAACTATCTCCTAGAACAGGGGTCGGGAACCTATGGCTCGCGAACCACATATGGCTCTTTTGATGGTCACGTATGGCTCGCAGACAAATCTTTATTTATACCTATTTTTTTCCATCAGACCAGTCCTTCTCATGCGCGATGCGATGCCAGAGGCGCGCAGTAGTAGCGGTGCTTGGAGAGAAAAATCTGCGCCAGCACTCAGTTTACTATTATCTATTATTTCACAGAGTTTATTCCAGCAGGAAACCTATTAATTTCTGTGCCAAAACCTGCGCGCTCCCGTCTCTGCGAAAGAGCGCGCAGATGAGGGGACGGGATGTGTGGAAGAAAGCAGAGGGTGGGGGGCACAGGCAGCAGGTGAATCGCGCAGGGATTGTCAAAACGTAAAACACGCTGTACGTCACTCACTGCAGTGTGTGAGTGTGTGTTTGTCTCCACGTCTGCATGTGAGTCTTCCTCACATCTACAGAACATTCAGACCTACCATCACGTTTAAAGTCTCAACGCCTGCATGAAGCTGAAACTCACCACGTATCAACCAGACTAGACCATCAGCAAAACCACCACGAGAAATACTCATCATTTATTAGCAACAGCATAACCATGTTATTAAAAAGAATCCACAGACTTATTGTAGTTTAAAAGTGTTGAAATTACATCAAATGCACACATTCACTTGTATTTTTAGTTTTAAACATATTGTTGCGGACTGAGTTGGGTCCGCTGTTGGGCCACATTAAAAGTTCTGGAACGCATGAACGCATCAAGCAGAGATCTGATTGGCTCTCAGTTCTGTCACTCAGCCTGTTGTTAGGTAGTTTGGACCAATGGGGTTCAGCTATGGGCCGAATAAGAGAAATAGGAGGACTGGAGCGGGAGCAGGGGAATATAAAGTTGGGAGAAGCGCTCTCGTCTCAGTGGGAGAGATTCAGGAGTTGCTGTATTAATTTTACGGCGTTTGCTGCGGTCTGTAGTAACCAGAATAAAGAACCTTAAAAGAGGTTAAGTCTCCGTGCCTCAGTGTGGGAAAGGGACGCTACATTATTGTATGGCTCTTTCGAAATTACATTTAAAAATATGTGGCGTTTATGGCTCTCTCGGCCAAAAAGGTTCCCGACCCCTGTCCTAGAATATGACAGATTTTTTTTTATTTTGGCTAATAATATCATAAAAGCCCACTGGGAACACTTTTACAGTAGATCAGAGTGAGTTTTTAGCGCTTAGTGTTTTGCCTAACGGTCGCACTCGCCCATTAGGCAGTTGTTTTTTCCAAAGGTTTTTTAAAAGGACGATCACTGCTGGTCTTCTTTTGTTTACATCTCAAAAAAGTTGTTCTGACCAGAAATGTAGTTGCATCTCAGAGCTGTTGCAATGCTGCATTGTTGTTGTTTTTTTTTTAGCGACAAATGATAGACATGCTCACCGGAGCAAACAAACTTCTCACGTCTCTGATCAAGGCTTGTCGTTCTGTGGAAGTGGACGGTGTGCATGCAAACTGGTGCACATTGTCTACATCTCGACGTGTTTTAAAAAACAAAAAGTGTTTTCTGTCACTGAAACGTTCATGTGCTGTCCTCACAATACACACAACAACAAAAAAGAAGCCATAACAGCATACATTGTACTCATATTTGACACTTAATTGGGGGTGGGATCACATTTTGGGAAAGCTCTTACTTGTACTTTACTCTTGCTTACTTTAATATTCGCTGTTTAGGATGTTTATCTTGAAGGGGGGGGTCTAAGGGCAGGGATGCCAGTATAGCTTAGTCAGTTTGTTAGTTCATTTTAGTATTTTCCTATTGACTCTTTGTATTTATGATCCTTTTGAGTTCATGTTTTACTTCAAAGCCCATCGAGACGACTGTTGTTGTGATTTTGGGCTATACAAATAAAATTGAATTGAATTGAATACTTGTCACCGTCGTCATGTGACTCACAGGTTGTCATGTATTTTGAGATATTATTTTTTTGTATTTCTTTTAGAGAAACAGCAGTTCAGTTGTCACCAACTTTGGAATGGGGAAAAAAAAATCCTTAAAAAATATTTGAATATTAACTGTAAAATATAAAATGGGCTGGAATTGAATAGTACTTTAATAGTACTTTCATACCAACTTGTACTCCAAGCACTTCTCATTTACCTATTCACTCTCCAATGGGGGGAGCAGGCATACCCATTAAACTAATCCACTCTTTTTTTTTTTTTTCTTCAAGTGATGCCACTGTCTATTAAAAAAAATCCTATTTATATTTTCATTGTTTAAAACTATGCTAATTTTATTCATCTTTCAAAATTAGCAGGTCAGTTTATTAGAAACCTCGTGTAAGGAAAAAAATGACTTTTATTTAGTGGAGGGGTGCGTCTGTTGTTGTGATAAGCAGCATGGAAAATATGAATTTGGGGTCTTTTGTCCACAGGGTCGAGGCTCTGGCTTCCCTGGGCGGAGGCGTCCAAGAGGAGCTGGCCTGTCAGGTCGAGCTGGGCGCGGCAGAGCCAGAGGAAAGAATGGAGTCAGCTCCAGCATCAACCCTGGGGTAGGAATACACAACTCCAAGGCCCCCATTTTCTTTCCTAATTTAATGTTTATTTACTTCCCCCTTGCTATTCACAACCACAATAATTTTATATGCATCATATCTGATTGTTTTTCATTATGCTGATGACAAAAAAACTTTTTTTTGTGTATTTTATCCTCTGCTATACAGCTGACAACATTTGAAATGCAGTACCCAGTCAAGGAAGAGGAGGAAAATGCAATGCATAATACAGTTGTCATTTTTTCCAGCAATGACAGTTTTACTCTGAAACAGGTGAGTTTTTCCTATCCCGTATTTTTAGATTTATTTGAAATTTAAGTATTTTTTTGTTTTAAAACTCAGTTTACACACTCAGATAATTTTCTATAAATCAAAAATGCCGACTCTGCCATTTTTAAGTGACCACAGCTAAAATGTGTGTATAAACTCTGTGCAGAGCTGTTTGTTTGTTTTTACTTACAAAAAACTGGACACTTTCTGTTTTCTGATCGAATTTTCTTTTGCATTGAGACTTTAGCTCTGTGTTATGTCTTGTTGGAAAATCATTGACCAACACAAATGTGTGGCAAAATTTTTTTTTAATTTTTTTAATTTTTTTTAGGAGTGTAATCATCATAACGTGCTGGTCTAAATGTTTAGCCCTTTATCTGTTTTATTTAAAACAATAAAAATAAAAACTACAAATGCCATAATGTAACTTTGAAACTCGACTTTCAAATATTCTACCTGTCCAACATGATAAACATGGCAGCACCACACACACACACACAGCATTAGCTTTGCTTATGTGGACACTAATGAGTCTGAAGGTAGAGACAATGAGGTTATTCATTTGTTTGTAGTCTGTAGTAACTTATTTATGTGGGACACATTAAAATAGATCAGCTGACATTTGTTCAACCACAATAAGCATTAATGCTAAATAGAAAAAAATCCTTCAAATGTTTTCATAGCGGGATTTACCTGAGCTGAAACAAAGCTGGTCATAATCGATGTGTTCTGTTTAGGACATGTGTGTGGTGTGTGGGAGTTTTGGCCTCGGTGCAGAGGGCCGTCTTCTGGCCTGCGCTCAGTGTGGCCAGTGCTATCATCCGTTCTGTGTTGGCATAAAGGTATAGTATCTTTTTGGAATTCATTTCATACAATGCACTTTGAGTTAATTTGGCAAAACGGTAAAAGTGAAAAAAGAAAAAAATACTCCAAACACTTTTTCCAGATCAATAAGGTGGTGCTAAGTAAAGGCTGGCGTTGTTTGGAGTGTACTGTGTGCGAAGCTTGTGGCCAAGCCACAGATCCGGGCCGGTTACTGCTGTGTGATGACTGTGACATCAGCTATCACACCTACTGCCTGGACCCTCCACTGCAGAATGTTCCCAAGGACAGCTGGAAGTGCAAGTGGTGAGTAACTCATCTCTCAAATCCACTTCAATCCATCATTTCAACCGGGAGGGTTTATTCACACAGCTCTACTATTGAATAGACTAGCTAGAAATTAGAATTGGTTGAGCAAAATAAGTGACTTTGTGGCAACAGATAGACATCTGTACGTTGGAAGGTAGATTATTATTGTGTCTGTCTTAAAGATCATGTTTTTAAAAAAGAAACATAAGCTTTTTCTTCATTTTTTTTGTTCTTCTTGCACCTTAAAAGCTATTTGTAAAGAAGTCTCTTCATTTCCCATCATCTGCAGGTGTGTGTCCTGCACTCAGTGTGGTGCCACCACTCCTGGCCTAAGGTGCGAGTGGCAGAGTAATTACACCCAGTGTGCTCCCTGTGCCAGCCTTTCCACATGTCCAATCTGCCTGGTTAACTACAGCGAAGGCACCGTTATTGTTCAGTGCCGCCAGTGTGACAGGTTTGCAGTGTTTTTCACAACATTGTCAGCTCAAGAGAACAGATTTCTGCTGATTCTTTGCAATAAGCTCTACATAAATAAACGTGTTCAACAATCCACAGATGGTTTCACGCCTCCTGTCAGGGGTTACACTCAGAGGATGATCTAGAAAAAGCTGCAGAAAACAGCTTCGACTGCACCATATGCCAAACTTTAAAGACCACTAAAGGTTAGAACACACTCAATGTCTTTTTTTGTTTATTTTATTGTAGCTTCAGTTATAAGAAGTGAAATTCAGAATGACAAATTTTTGGTTAATTTGTTGTGATTTCCTTGATGCTGCTGCAGTTGTGACTAAGACCAGAGACAGCAACGAGCCACTTGTCTTGACACCATATGTGACAAAGGCTAGAGAACTTGGTAAGTTCAAGAATGCATTTAATCAACAATGGAACGGCAAAATGTGTTGAACTAATTCAAGATCCACTTTAACGAAAATTGTGTATTTGGTGTTTTAACATGTTCTTGTAGCAGTTTTCTGATGATGGAGGACATAGATCAGTGTTTTTCAACCTTTTTTCAGCCACGGCTCACTTTAACCTTCACAAAATCCTGCGGCACACCAGCATCCAAAAATGTAAAAAAGGATAAACTCATAGTCTGTTTTGATCTACAGTCCCTCCACAATCTCACATGAATGTTTGTGATAATTGTGGCAGAAAAAGCTGGAATCTGCAGCTGTTTTTTCTAAAAGATGTAATAAAAGTTAAGTTAGAAGATTTAAAAACTGTTTGATGTGTGTTCGTTGTGGTTTCAAGATGTTTAACAAGGAAGACTCGTTGTGCGCGGAGACGCTGTCACTTTAACCCAATGCATCATGGGAGATGTAGTGCAAACAGACGCCGAACGCAGACAGACTTGCTTCTCTGAGCTTCATTGTTTTGTTCTCTTGTTCCACGGTCTGACACCGGATTCTGTGGAAAGCTACACCGCTAAAGACGAGCTTTAGCTGGTATATTTGTTGGAACTGAGAGACTTTAAGAGCAGAATCAGAACAAGGAAGTGAAGACTTTAACCACTTCTGATTGGTCAGACTGATGATGTATGATTAAGCCTCCAAGACTGATTGGTGGAGACAGTTAAAGGGGCGGGACTTTTCTGAAAACAGCTGAAGCTACGGCTAAATTGCGGTACCTTCATTCTAATTAAAATGTCTTTAATAGAATCAAATAAACACAAGGAAAAAAAGTATTTTATGATCTTTTATATTCCTAACTACTAAGTGTTTTATCAGGGCCTGTTTGGATAAACACAGAGCTGAAATCCTAGAGATGGGAAATGTTTTTAGATCAGTTAATGAGGGCATTTTTCTCCCGCCGTGGGAGATTTTCAGGTGTGCTGTGAGAAACACTGGTTGAAAAACACTGAATAGAAGAAAACTATGCCTAAAATTGCATTTCTGAGTATTTTGTTTTTCAAATTATTGTGAATTTAGGAGCAGAGGGAAAAAAAATGCCATTTGAAAAAGATTGTATTTGTGACGTAGAAAATACGCTAGGAGCTCCATGCTCCACCAACGCTGAGGCAAATTTCTGAATAACTGCAGCTGCTCTGCAGGAACTAGGTCCTAGAAAACAACACAATGTTTTTGATTTTGGCTTAAATAAGACCTCTGGGAACGCTTTTAAAATAGATCAAAAGATGATCTGAGTGGGTCTTTTGCATCGAAAACTAATTTACCTTTAACATATGCTATTTTTTTTTAAAACTTTTTTGTTTACTCTTTTATCCTTTGCAGATTTGTCGAGGACCTACACCCAGGATGGTGTTTGTTTAACAGAGTCAGGGCTCTGTCAGCTTCAGAGCTTATCTGCTGCTGCTTCAAGACGGCGGAAAACCAAGCCTAAGCTGAAGCTGAAAATCATTAACCAGAACAGCGTGTCTGTGCTTCAGCCTCCCATGGACTCGCTCTCTGAACTCTCACGGGATGAAGACATGGAGGACAACAGAGGTTCGTCATGTCACACAAGCAAAATGTCGATAGTTTTTGTTAGTTTGCTGTAGCACGTTAGCTACTACTTGGCTACTCAAGGGAAAGTTGGACTCAATTTCTGTCAGGCTAATGTTTTCCCATCAAACAATGTTTGGGTAGCGTTGACCCTGACGCTGTTTTGCAGAGGTTGTCTGAGGTGTTCTTTAGCTGGAGTTCTGTCACTCATCATCACTTCCCCTCTCCTGCTCACAGAGGCGGAGCTCCTCGATTGTGAAGCAAAGTCTGATTCGAGTCTTGAACGAGAGCCAATGGAGGATGACTCCAAGGGGGGCGACGTCGGCAAGAAGAGGAAGAGGAAACCGTACCGGCCGGGTAGGGCACCTGATAGGAGGAGACAGCTCATGTGAAGCGTAAAATGGTGCTGTAGTCGGCCAGCGTTGGAACTGTAGTAAAGCACCGCCATCTCATGGCTTCTGAAAAGGGCCTCGATTTTAAGCCTTAATACAAACCCACGGTCAACATTCTAATTAATCCCTGTTGTAATGGCAGGAGCAATATGTCGATTGAAAGAATAGTTATAGAATATTATTTCTCAATTCACAAGGCATTGGTGGGTTCATGGTTCGCCAGAGGAGCCGTCCAGGCCAAGGACCGGGAAAAGCCAAGCGCTCTTATTGCAGGAAGGACTCGTCTGGCTCCATGTCAGAGAATCTTATTGGAAAAGATGAAGGTCTGGGCTTCTGAATACACCTACTCTACGTTTCTTTATTAATGTCAAAAAATGTAGCTCATCCTAAAGGGATTTACTCATTTGTTTTTGTTTTTTTTCTAGGTTGGGCGGAGCCGCATCCAGATACTCCTGTAGACGAAGTTCCACCTGGACCAGAGGTTCCAGAAAAGATAAAGAAACGCTACCGGAAGAAAAAGACCAAGCTAGAGGAGGCTTTCCCCGCCTACCTTCAGGTTTGTCTGCCATGACAGTAGACATTTGATTCGGATGTGATCAATAATACATCGGCTCATAACATTTGTGATTCTTAAGTATATGACAGTTAAGTTAATGACCCACTTGGAACCCCGGGAGCTTTGCGCTTTATTTTGTGTACACAAATTAATTAAAAAAATTATGTCTTTTAAAAAACAAAATATACATTAATGAAAGGGTTTGTTAAACAGCTGATGGCAAATCTATTTTTGATGCCAGTACTATCCTTATGCAGTGTCTGTTCACATCAAGTCATTTCTTCATGAAATGGATTTTATCTCACTCTCTGTAAGTTTGGGAGCACACTGCCTAGAAACCACCTTCAGAGCTATAGTAAATGTTACCCCTTCAGGGGGCTTTTTAAGTGAGGAAGAACCTGAATGAATTCTCAATAGGCAACACTTGTCTGATCATAACTCATTAAATAGCCCTCGCTTTAGTTGGGAGTAGACGCACAAAGGCTTAACTGAAGATTACTTCAAGGCTCCTTTTCCCCAGCCAGTATCTCGATGTCACCTTGTGTTGGCTGAAACATAGATATGTGATGTGCATTAAGCCACTGGCAGCTGTCGGCGCTGCTTCTTTTCCCACCACAGTACTGGGAGGAAAGTACTGCGAAGTGTAGCCTAAGTGTCCAGCTCAGCGATGCACATTTTATTAATTATTCACTTAACATGTCTGGCATTTAATTTCTCAGTGCAACTGCGTGTTGCCGTCCCTAAGCTAGGATGACTTGTGGTTTTGGGAAATGGTTGGCTCCAACAAAGACGGGGTCGGCCCCTGCATGAATGTTGGCTAAACAGCTTAATTCACGTCACTTCTTATTTGGCTTCAGTGAGTTTTTCGTTACATGCAGTCCAAGTTTGATAAAGAGGAGGTTTTTGTCAACAGAAACAGCTGATGTTGGAGGATATTCTGTGTTTCTGTGTTTAGGAGGCTTTCTTTGGAAAGGATCTTCTGGACAAAAGCAAGCAGAGTAGACAGCATGGAGGTGAATCAGGCTTACTAGAAGATGGGCAAAACCAAGTGGAGCGAAGACACTCCAATACCAGCGTCCTGGACTCTTCGTCGGTGCTCAACTTCTCGGCAACGTCCATTCCTACCAGACCAGGTGCAGCTGCACGTATGTATATGAATATACTACTTCATGAGCATCTATCTAATGGTTCATTCAAGCAAAGTAAGAAATTATACTAAATGTTTGATCCCTCTAAACACTCAGGCAGGCTTTCATTAAAGAAAGTAGTGTCAATACCCTGAAAATTAGTTTACTTAGACATGGCTTTATCCCATAATTATCCTTTTTTTTATTATTACCACTGATGTTATTATTCAGTAAAGGCATTAACAGCTCCTCCATGAAGGAAATGGAAATGGTGGGTGTCATAACTGCATCCTATTAGCTCTGACAACAGCTTCCAATTAGAGATTAATCTTGTATTTGCATCATTTATGTGCTGCTGTTATAACAAACCAAGAATAATGTAAATACATTAATCTAGGTTTACACACAATCTGTTTGGAGAATCAAGCTGTAAAACTTTCCCACTTTGTTTTATCATTTTCTTTTTTAAATGGTGGGCATCCTTCTTTGTCTTAACCTGAGTAATTTCAGCAGAAAAACATTTGCGTAAAACAAAAGTTCTCACGCTATTTTTCAAAGAATAAACACACATTTGTTATTTTACTGTTTTTGTTAATAGTTAAAATTATTATAACACTCCTTGTTTCAAACATTTGCTTTCATCCGATTAGAACGACACAATGTTTGATTTGTATCTCATTTTAAATAAAAATAAATGCTGCTCATCAGAAGTCTGAAATAAGAAGTTTTAGCCTCAATGGATTTGTACATTTATATTTAAGTAGCAGGAACTGTTTCTCTTCTTCACTAGTTGAAAGATGAAATTAAAGTAAATTGAAGGAAAAATGCTAAATGTGGGATATTAATAATACACCTTTTACTGGTAGACTAACAGTCAGGACACTTATTTAGACATTCTTTTCTTTGAACCTCCTAAGACCCAAACTCTGTGAAATTATTTTTGGTATTTGGGCTGATTGGGACCCGCTGATCTTAGGAACAAAGAATATGCTTTTCACATGGGGCTGTCCCTGAGAAAATGTTGTTTTCTTAAACCTGACGTTTAAAATAAATAAAATTAAGCATTGTCTGGACCAGGGGTTTTAAAGTCCCACTCCGATTATCTTTGTTGTTTTTTTTAAAGGCATTCTCAGTGGTCTTTTAATTTTTTTGTCAAAACCAAGAAACCTGTAGTTTTCTAGGACATAGTTTCTACAGAGCGGCAGGAGTTCATTAGATATTCCCCTCTGAGGTTTGGGTGGGGCCATTGCCATCCCCTCCCGGTTGCGGAGCTTGTGGCCTGCCCAGTGCATTTTCTACGTCACAAATAAAATCTTTTTTAACCTGCATTTCTTTGTTTTGGTTTGTTTTGCCTGCTCCTGACTCGCTACAATTTGAATAGAGAAATACTCAAAAATGCCATTTTAAACTTAATTTTCTTAATAGATGTCCTCTATCAACAAACAAATGCCACAGGGACATATTAAAAACACCACTTTCCTCAGTGGGTTTAAAGGTCAAATCTAGTTAGCCTCTTTGGGGTACGTATTCCTGATTGGGAGTCCTTGGTCTAAACTACCTAAAATGGGATGTCAAAAAATGTCATATGAGGTGAAAATAATTTTTATATTATATTTCTTACAGTATTTTGTGTGTCAACAGATTACAATTTTACTTTTGATTTGTCTAGACATGGTCTATATTGAATATTTTTGTTGTTCCTGCATTTTATTGAAAACAAGTTGTGTATGTGGTATATAACAAATGTTTCAGAATCACTCATGCTCATTCATCGCCATTCTTTATTTGTGATCATTCAGTTTTCTTTCTTTGTTCCTCCTCCTCCTTCAATCTACAGAGACGTCCGATGAACCCTTAGTTGATCTAGCTGATGTTCTGAACTCTGATGCAGACATCTTGGGAATGCTCGGAAAGTCAAGCAGTGAATCTGGTGCGTCATTTTATCTCACAGGAAGTCACACTAAGAAACAATCCAAAAAAAGCTTTTCTTTTGAAATCTCCAAATTGCAAGTTTATTTCACAATCACCCACCTTATTGATTTTCTTTTCAAATTGCTTTCTTTAAAAATTCTGTTGTCCATTTTGGGTTCTGCCCTTTGTTTGTCAGACACCTTTTTTTGTGCTTGGTATGTTTTTCACTGTTTTATTTCACTCATTGTATCTGGTTTTGGGTTCTTGTAGGTCTTGATTTTTGCTCCTTCCAGGTTGACAGCTCACCTCCTCCTTTTGGTAAGGGTGATAAGGCAAACTAATCCCTTCACTCTAGTGCATTCTTCCTCTCAAAGTCTGCCTCTTTTCAGTGTGCATTTGTATCTAACAATGCTTTCTCATTTGGAGCTTTTTCCTCAGCTGTTTGCTTTTGTTTCATTAACACTTCAAATCACACAGCGCTAACAGAATGCTGTCATGTTTTCACTAGTCTGGTGTTCTAATCTTTGTTGTTCGGCAGCCTTACCCCCCCTTTTCATTATTTAATATCTATTTCTATACCATGCTGACGAGGTTTTATTTATACACTAGTCAACTTTAATGAAGAATATTATCAAAATGATAAATTATTTGAGTAATTTCTAATGGAAACAACTATTTTATTTAGATTTATTGCGCACAGATTTATGTTTTTGAAGTATTTATTCCTTTTAATGTTGATGGTTGCTTAATACAAATGATTAAAATTGTATTTTTTCTCAAATATTAAATTATCTTCAGTACTAAGGAGTGTCTATCTCATTCTAATCAGAGTAATGAATGATTATTTCAAAAACAGACAAATATGTTGCATTGACCTCAAGCAAAAAGATTGTAAGACAGTTTTAAAAAACAAATCCCCCCAAAACAACCAATTTTAAGTGGGGGGACCATTGGAAATAAAATTTGTGATTAAATGACTTGACACAATAAGCACAGACAATCTACGGAAAGTGTGAGTTGTTATACACTTGTGATACTTTTTTGCCAACCTATCTTTTATTAAATTAAATTTTACAACATTGTTCTGAATTTCTGAAATACTAAATTTTGAGGTCAATATTAAAAGGAAATAAACACTGAAAAATATTAGTCTGTGTAATAAATGAATGTAAAAGCATTTCGACTTTTTGAACTGAAATACTGAAATATCGTTTAGAAATTACAAAAAACATCACAGTATTCAAAATGTAGCCCCTCCAAAGCCATCTGCAGTTTTGGGAGACAGCAAAAGAATCTCTAATATATTGTGTTTTATAGAAGATTTCTACATTTTTATTTTTAATCAAATCTGATCATAAAATGTGTAGTTTGAAGTGTAAGGAAAGCTGATGCTACACTTTGAAAATGTAGACGTGTTAAAAGAACTCTGAGTTTAGCATCGAGCAAGAACCCCATGTACGACGCCTTTGTTGTGTTGGCAGTTACTCACCATGTTTTGCATAAAACAAACTAATTTGCTGTACATTTGAGCTGGTAAGAACAATTTTGCCACTCCAGGTTGTTACAGTGGGGCAAAAAAAAAGTTTCAACCACTGATTCTTAAAGTTGTCCAACTAACAAAGATGAGAGAATTCTATAGTTTTATTTTATTTTCTTGCAGCATTATCCTATTCATCTTTATTAAGTTATTTCTTGATTACTTTTAGTCTTGTGCAGATGATAAACTAGACCTCTGTGAAGCACCTGGTCACTTGCAGAGACTTTGACTGACATACTTTTTTGCCCCACTGCTTATAGTGAAATCTTGGGGATTATTGCTCCAGAGTGGATTGAATTTCTTACACGTAACCAATATTTAATGTTTTACCATAAAAACCACTAAAAACGGAAGACAAAATAATCGCTTAAAATTTTCCTTCATGTTTGTTTGCATGTCAAAAAAGTAATTATTGAATCTAAGAAACAATGATGTTGTTTAGAAATGTAGCGCCATATATATTGTGTCAAAACTACTCATGGTTATTAGAGCCCATTATGAAAACAGAGCAGAAACCACTTGGAGTTTAAATTGTGCAATGGAAGAATTTAACCATGTTAACAAGTTCCTGTCGACCTTATTTGACAAGTTTGTGGGTGTTTTTTGTTTTTGTTTTTTCTGTCTGTGCCCACAGCTGGTTTGGACATTGGGCCCCTGACGGACAACTCCACAGTGGTGTCTCTGACCGGTCGAAGAACACCTCGAACAATTGCAGACGAGCCTTTAGACGGCATTCTCAGCCCAGAGCTTGATAAGATGGTGACTGATGGTCAGTTTAAAAACAAGATTTTGATCTTAAATGTTTTATTGATTTATTTATTTGGGACAGCAGGAGTAGAGTAGGATGTAAAATGGTCAGTGTGAACTCAAACAAATTCATTCTTTTGGCTGTTGGCAATGATATTATTATAGTAGGTTTTTGCACAGCACCCCATGATGGTGCTGGCATTTCCTGCCAACTAGGCAGAAAAGCTTTTGGCACCTTGCAAGTGGAAGAGGTAGTGAGTCTTTCGAGCTACAACCTACTTGTGTTTGTTAAAACCCCAATTTTAAGAAAGATTTGAACCCAATTTTGGAAGATAATAGAAAATACATATAAAATTGTAATGCTATAGTAATAATAGTTTTATTTATTTTTTTCTTTAGATAGAAACTGTCCTCCCCTCTATGACCTAGTTTTGTTCAGCCATTGGATTAGCAGCAAACCAGAAAAAAATGCTGCAGTTTGTTAAACGATCACTGTAGGCCGGTTATAAAGAGGAGTAATATTCCATTGATTCTTTGGGGGGAGGGGGGTTATTCACCAAAATAATACATTATTAACAGTCTGGATTTAAATACCTATACAGTGTTTATTCCTTTATTTTCTTTAAGAACTATGAGGAGTTTGTAATTCTTTTTTTTTAACTTTTGATTAAGTTGAAATAGCTGGACATAATGTAGTTTTGTCCTTTTATCTAAATATTTATTTGTTAGTCTTCAAAATGTGATTGAAAAGATAAATGAATTTGTTATTGACCTTAAACACTGGAGTGTTATTTACAATCTTTTTGTCATTCTTTTTTTTTTCCAGAAACAATTCTCAGTAAACTCAATAAAATTCCAGGTAAATATTTTGTTTCTCTGTTGTGTAGCAAAATTGTGACTCATTTTTCGACTCTAACTTGCCTGCTTTGTTTTATATTTTGTAGAACAGTCTAGTACTTTGCTAAATTTTATACTCATAATGTAAAGTACATTTGTTGGAAAAAACACAACATTAGAGTTTATGATGCAAATGAAGTTTCTCTCTGTCTTTTTAAGTTTATAAGTTACTCACTACATTTACTCAAAATGATGATACCTGAAGCCACATACTGTACTTTACGGTAAATATTCAAAATGTCTGACCTCTGGCTGCTGTATCATTAACAGAGTTGGAGGGCAAGGATGTGGAGGATCTCTTTACGGCGGTCCTTAGCCCGAGTACAAGCCAACCACTAACCACACAGATGCCCCACCCCCAAATTCCAGGTGCTCTCCCTCCCACAGCTTGCAGTAGCATGTCCCATCCCAACACAGGTATATTGTGGCCCACTTATTTTATCATCAGATTTGTGTATCTATAAAGATAATTGACTAGGACACTGTGTCATATTCACCTTTTTAATTGCCCATTTGTAAAAACGCAGCCTTTCCAAGGATGCCTATGATCAACGGCATGATGGGACCAAATCAACGCTTCCCTGCAAATCCTGGAACAGGGCCCCGCTTCCCAGAAAATGTTTCCTCGCTTAACCGAATGCCTTTCTCTGAAAACCCAAGGTAATTCAGATGTCTGTTGCTGAAAAAGAAAAAAAAAAGGAAAAAGTTGAATTTTCTTTTTTCAATGCACACTTGCTTTTTTGTCCTGTTGTCCTTGATGTCAATAGAGAGAGAAAATTTAATCAGATGCCGAGAGAGGCTGTTGGTCCATGGCCGCCCTCTGCACACGGTTCTGCTCCTGCACTCCCTGGATCTTTGCCTGAAGGAGAAACTGAAGCCATGTCAAATGCTCAAAGGAGTACCCTAAAGTGGGAGAAGGAAGAAACACTTGGAGAACTAGCCACTGTGGCACCTGTCCTGTATACAAACATCAACTTCCCCAACCTCAAAGAAGAATACCCAGGTTTGTCAAATGCCTCTGAAGCTTTGTTTTCTTTTTTTCCTCTTTCTGATTTTGTTCCTGTTTCTTACTATAACACCTGCTATATTTTTTTTACTACCCTATATATTATTGTAAAAGGTCAAACAAATACAAAAAGCAATGGCAACATATGTATTTCTCTAATTCTGTCAACAGATTGGTCAACAAGAGTAAAGCAAATTGCTAAACTGTGGAGGAAAGCTAGTTCACAAGACAGGGCCCCATATGTGGTAAGAAAACGTGGACTCCTCTGTTTGGCTTTTTTAATGTTCATATTCACTGTAAAATTCTCTCACTTGTGCACATGCAAATCATTTAAAAAAATACAGTTTTGGCAGTGTAATAAAAAATATGACTTTAATTGTTTTTGTCATAAATATTACAGATTTTATAACTTTTTAGGTGGTTCTATTTATTTTGCAGTTTAAAACCATGTCAAAAATAAATGTAATGGAAATTCTAAAAAACTGATTGACCTTAATTAAAAAAAAAAAAAAAACAAAACAAGTTCTATGTTATGTTGAGTATTTCAATGTGGCGGAAAATAGTTTCTGTCCTAGAATTATTTATTTTTTTTACATAAAGTGATCATAGTAGTAGGTTTAGGGGCTGTCATCTGGACTTAGTTTTAAAGTTATCCAAGAGGCTTTGCCAATTCTGAATTAGCTGGTACAAGAGCTGGTATATATGCGCTCATGGGGGAGGAGTCAGACCTGAAACTGGATGGTATTGTTAACTTAGCCTACATGGTTTCGGGTCGATAAGAGATGACCAGTTTGGGGAGGGAGTCACTGGCTCCCCAACCCCCAACTGAGGACAAAGGACTCTTGAATGGACAAAGCCTCTTGGATAAGAGGGGAAACGTCTTCTAACTTTAAAACTAAGTCCAGATGACAGCCCCTAAACCTACTACTATGATCGAACCAACCTGTATGAATGAGAGTCTTCATAGACATAAAAAAGTGATGTTAGTGTGACACACACGTAATGGACCTTTTTGTGGGTCTTATATGTAATTTTGTTTTCCCTAAATAATTTCCTTTTTGTTTTGTTTTTAAAATGTGATTCCTTTGCTGTTTAGCAAAAGGCAAGAGATAACCGAGCAGCCCTGCGCATCAACAAAGTCCAGATGTCGAATGAGACAGTGAAGAGGCACCATCCACAGCAACAGCCCCCTGAGGTGTTTGATCCCAACATACCACTAGACACAGAACTCCTGTTTAAAGACCCTTTGAAACCAAAAGAGTCAGAGCATGAACAAGAGTGGAAGTTTAGACAGGTAAGAGTATATGCAATGAAGTCAGAGAATGCAGCGCCAGGTCCAGTTTATGTTAAGACGACTAAGAAGTGGTGGTTTTTTAAAGCTCCCTAAACAACTACACTATCCTCCGCATTAACCCAGATGACAGTGGTGGTTAGTAGGCCCAGCTCATTTTTGGCATGAGACCGATAATTGCTGTGCGTCTATTGATGTCTTATCGCTGTCTTTCCTCTGTTCTTTCAACAGCAAATGAGACAGAAAAGCAAGCAACAAGCCAAAATTGAAGCCACACAGAAACTGGAACAAGTGAAGAATGAGCAACTCCAACAGCAGCAGCAACAACAGCAGCCAAGCAGCCAATCAGATGGAGATGGCAGTAACCAGAGCCCGGCCTCCCAGCCTAGCAATGAAAGCATGTCCCCTATGCAGCAGTTTAACTCTAAAGAAAATTTTGTCAGACCACACCTGCAAGGGACGCCGTCCTCAGCTCCTTTAGAGGATGTGTTCATACGGCCACAACCTCCTCCTCCATCTGGGCCTTCGTCCCAGCCTCAGTCTCCTCAAGTATTTTCACCAGGTTCTTCTGGATCCAGACCCTCCTCACCATGGGACCCATATGCCAAAATGGTTGGTACCCCTAGACCACCAACTCTCGGACCAAATGCCTGTCGCAGGATACCGGTGGAATCTAGCAAGTCCCCAACCCCCTTGATTGAACAGCAGGACAAAGGAAGACCCTCTCCAGCGCATGAATCTTTTGGTTCTCCTACATCAGCAAGCAGTGACCCCTATGCCAAACCCCCTGACACTCCAAGACCATCTGGAGAAGTTGACCTTTTTCTTAAACCAATGGGTCCACCCAGAAACATTCAGTCTGCTCATGGACGACCCCCAATGGGCTCTCCTGGCAGAGACCCATATTCAAGGCCCATGATCAGAAATGACGCATACCAGCGTATGACCCAGAACCGAATGATTTTGTCCGATCCCTATTCAAGGCCTTTAATAGCGCCAATACCTGGGAGTAACGAGTCAGGTTCAGTTCCTCTGTTTAAAACACCAATGCCGCCTCCTCAAACTCAAGATCTGTTCAATCGACCAGGTCCTCATTCCAATGACAGATTTTTACAGAATCAGCAGAGTGACCCTTACGCACAACCTCCGCATACCCCAAGACCAATTGGTAATGATGGATTTACCAATCCATCTAGAATGGGCCAGCATCACCTACAGGGACATTCATTTCATCAGCCAGGCCCAACGAATCAGACCTCTAGAAACCCTTACGCACACGCTCCATCCACACCAAGGCCAGACCACTTCACATATGACCACTATCCTCAACCCCCTGCTCCTAACAAGCAAGGCAGTGATTCCTTTTCACAGCCTGCAGTTAATCAACGAGCCATCAGTGAACATGGAACTCAACCCAGGCCATTTTTTGAACCTTATGCCCGACCCCCTGGCACTCCACGTCCACATGACAACTATGTTCAGCCATCAAATGCATTTAGTCCGTCTTCAGACCCCTATTTACAGGCTCCCGGTACTCCTCGTCCAAGTGTGATGAACCAGTTCTCTCATCAGTCTCTCCATGGGCAGAGGACATCTCCTTCCCATTCAGTCGACCCTTACGGACAGTCACAAAGCGCTCCAAGAAATTCTGTTGGAGAAAGGTTCTCAAAGTCCCCAGGTAGCCAGAGGGGGATGGCAGAACCATTTACTAGTACTGGTGTTCCACTGAGAACGGGTATTGGTGAGGCATTCCCTCAACCAGGGGCCCCTAGACCAATACTTAATGACCCCTATGCCCAACCTCCCGGGACTCCAAGACCTGGTCCTGATGGCCTGAACAGACCTGTACTCAAGATTGGACCATTGGCAAGTCAGGATCCTTTCTCCTCACCCCAAGGCAGACTCCAAGAGCATTTTTCTCATTCAGACTCGCATGCACCAAAACATTCAAATGTTTCAGAAGATGGATTTAGTCAGTCTCCCTCCAGAAGGCCCAATCAGACACCTAGCCATGACCCTTTTGACCAAGCCCCAATGACCCCTCATCCACAGTCAGCTGAAAACATTGAGGCAAAGGATCAAGCAGCTGTAAGTATCAGTGGAACCGGCCTTCAAGACCCTGTCCAAATGTTTAACAACCCACAAGTCTCTGGTACTTCAGCTGACGCTCAGGGGCTTGCTGCCTTTGAGACTGAGGAGAGACTCAAACAGGTACCTGAACAACAAGATCATTCAAAAATATAAAGGAAAAAAAGCAGATATTTCTGTATTCTTTTGTACTACTTTCTTGGCATTCAAAGTGATGAATACCTATTCAGTTGTCTGTCGCATTTACATTGTCAAACACTGACTTTCAATGTAAATATTTTACAAATTCTCACTGTGACCTGATTGTGTGACAGTATGTATTTTTTGGATGTGATGTCATGTGAAAAAGTTAAACTAATGAAGAATGAACTAAACATAAAATATGTAGACTGATTTCTGTAAAATTCATCTGTTCTATAGAGACAGAAAATCAGGGAACTCATCAAACAGCACCAACAGAAGAGGCAAGAAAGGAGCCTTCAGGAGCCGGCCAACATGGCTCCAGGAACACCAAGACCATGGCCCCAGGAGGGCCCCAGTCAACAGGGGGAAGTGTTCAACCGGCCACCTCCACCTTATCCTGGACAAGTACCTATAAGAGGACCTACAAGATTTCCTGGAGCTTTTCCAGGAGACCGTGTTCCTTTCCATAATGAAGGACAACTTCCGTGTGCCCCAAATCCTGGAGATTCTAATTTGAGGCATCAAGGACCAAGGTTTGTACCGTGTCACTTTTTGTTATATTTTGATTAAAACAAAATATGTCCAACATGTTGGACTGTTGCATCACTGTACACAGTTCACAGTAAAATTTATGTGTCTTAAATCTTAATTTTTAGGTTTGCATTTCCTGCGGGACTTTTAGGACCCCATGGTGCACAGGGGTTCTTTCCAAGAGGGCAGCACCCAATGCAAGATGTACCTCCTCAAATTAGACAGTCCATGTCAGCAGAAATGACGAGAGGTATGGGAGGCAACCCAATGGCACTTCCCCAGCACTTTCCACCGCATAATATGCCAATGCAGCAGCACAACATCATGGGGCAGCATTTCATCGAGCTGCGACACAGAACAGTAGAAAACAGACCACGTGCTCCTTTTCCACTGGGCGCCATGCAAGGAAACAATCTGGATCCCAACTTGCAGGGTCAAAGGTCAGCTGGGTTTCCCGGAGCGCCTGATTCAAGGTTTCATTTAAATCAGGGACTTAAAATGTTAGATCCCAACCAGACTGGTCACTTGCAGCCTTCTGCCAGCATGGAAAATCTTCATCATCAAACCCAATCATCAGGAATCAACCCGTTGAAACAATCTCCACTGATGAGATCTATGAGCCAACCCGCCTCAAACGAGGCACATAACTTCGCACCATCCATGATGTTCCCTGCAGCCTCTGCTGGGCCGATTGAGAATGTTTCCGTCAACAACAGTGAAGCTGTCGAGGAGAAACTTGATACAGATGACTCAGCAGTCAAAGATCTTGAGGATGTTGAGGTGAAAGATCTTGTAGATGCTGACTTGGAAAACTTAAATTTAGATCCTGAGGATAGCAAAGACCTAGATCTTGAGACAAACGACCTCCACCTTGATGACTTTCTGACATCAGGGAAATTTGACATAATTGCTTACACAGACCCAGACTCAGATGACATTAAAAAAGACATGTTTAATGAGGAGTTAGATCTTGGTGATCCAATGGATGATGCTGCTGAATCAACAAACACAAACAAAAATATAAGCACTGAATCGGCTAAATCTATAGCGACAGTTGCTAAATCTGAGGCTACAAGCAAACAGTCCACAGAGGAACCCAAACCAGAGGTTTCTGGGAATCATGACTCTGATTCTTTGCCACCTGACCAGGTAGTTAAATCAGAGGTCAAAGACTGTCAGAGGCCAACTAAGGTGGTACACCAGCAAGCTTCTGAAAATGCCACACATCAGCAGGGGGTTCTCTCTGACTCCACCCCAGTCCTTTCTAGTTTGCTCATTAAGCAGCAGCCTGAAGAGCAGTCATTAAATACAATCTCTGCATCTGTCAGTCAAGGAGCTAACCTTATGGTCCAGCAGAACCAAGTGACTGATACTCGGCAAACCTCAGAACACGCTCTGAGTCAAACAATACCTGACGCCACTGTGGGAGAAGTTTCTGCGACTGGCTTTGGTGTAGAACAACAAATGGGGCTGAGCCCTGGAGTAGATCAGAGTGGTCTGAGTCAGACCCAGCAGGGAGGGGGTCCACTTAGCCAGCAACAGCGCCCCCTTCTGCTGGAGGAGCAGCCTCTTCTATTGCAGGACTTACTAGACCAGGAAAGGCAAGAACAGCAGCAGCAGAGGCAGATGCAAGCCATGATACGACAGCGTTCCAGTGACTCCTTTTTCCCCAAAATCGGTAAAGCCTTCACATCAGTGTTTCTGTTTTTATGTTTCGAGCATGAGAGCGAGTTTTAACCCGTCTGATCTGTTATTTGCAGATTTTGATACCATCACTGACCCCATCATGAAAGCCAAAATGGTGGCTTTAAAGGGTATCAATAAAGTCATGGTTCAGAACAACATGGGAATGACACCAATGGTCATGAACAGGTGAACGTTTGCTTCTTTGCACTAGCATTTTATATATGCCTTATACAAGTAATGCATTTGCTGTTTGCATTGGAAATCAATAATCCTCCTTTTTATACCAATTTAAGCTAAATTGCTGCTTCATGTTTAAATATAAAATAACATGGTGTCATTGTGTCTTAGATATCCAGCTGGACCTGGGCCACCTTGTCCTGAAAGCACACCGCTCCCTCCACAAGTGCTCGGACCGGTAATTACCTATTCTGAAACGGTATGTCTAATGTTTCAGCACATACACTATGTAATGGCATTGTTGTTCATCTTTGTTTCAGGATGGTAAACTGACGCAAGTAACAAGACCCAATCCTCCAACTTTTGGACCAGGATTTGTCAGTAAGTTTACAAACGTATTTATTATAGGTTTAAAAAAAAATTTTTTACGGGGTTGGTATGGTTTAAAGTTTGAAAAATGTTCAGATTTCTAAGAAAAAAAAATATTTTTTGTATTCCTTCAGACAATCCTCAGAGAGCTCAGTATGAAGAGTGGCTCCAGGAGACTCAGCAACTACTTCAAATGCAGCAGAAGTTTCTAGAAGAAAAGATTGGCGCTCATAGGAAGTCTAAGAAAGCCCTGTCTGCCAAGCAAAGAACTGCGAAGAAGGCAGGCAGAGAGTTCCCAGAGGAGGATGCAGAACAGCTCAAGCATGTCACAGAGCAGCAGGGTGTAGTGCAGAAACAACTGGAGCAGGTAACTATGAAGCATATCAAGCTCTGCTGCTGTACTTGATCTCATCTATATATCTAGACAAATATCCTTTTATTTAATGTAAAATACGTAATTAATCCCTATGAGGAAAATCGAAATGTATCCATGTTATTTATAAAAGCAAGCCCATTTATGGCATTCTTTATTCAAAACTTTCCAAATTGTCTTCATATTACCTGTAGCTGTAGTTATCATTTAGAAACGTTACTGGTACAATAAAGCAGTTCTGTTTTTCTATTAGCCCGTTTATCCCATTGTCTGTATAAGAGAACGGGACAGATTGAGTGTGGTATCCATAGATCCATTGAAAATGTCTCACTTCTGGCTCCAAATAAATTAAGTCAATTCTGTCTTCGCCATTTTTTCACGATACGGTCACAACCATGTTGGAGCCAGACATTTTCAGTCAGCAGTGATTGGTCTGAGTCGACGTTTCTATAGCAACCACTCACTCCAATCAGGAGTGGGCTTGTTGGAACTCCACACCCGCTTCAAAGCAGGCTTGCACAAAATCTTTCAAACGTTTCGAGCGTTCAGCAGGCTAGAAGGCTCCACATTATTGAGCCATCTGATTGGCCAGTTTGTGACTTAAATAACTTGCTATAGAGGAAAGGAAAAAAATGTAAGCAAGTTAAAAAAAAAAAAAAAGTAGTCAGAGCAAGAATGTTTATTCTGACTTTTATAATCACCGAGTGTAATAGCTGTTTATTTATCTATGGGATTTTTGGAGCATGGTGGGTACTTCCTACTTGGAAAACAAAGGGGGAGGGGGTCACTCAGTCCAGTTCCCTTGTAAGGGCAATGATTTATCTAAAACTTGCCATTATTTGGCTTGGTCTTCATTTATGCTTTACATTTGAGGACCACCGTAACGTTGCCAGTCTTAGATCGCATTTACCTTAGCTTGACTTGATTGGAACTGCAGGCGAAGTGCTTTTAAAGATCCACTCCAATCATCTTTTGATCTATTTTAAAAGCTTTTCCAGTGGTCTTTTAATTATGATGATGCTGTTTTTAGCCAAAATCAAAAAGCCGGTTGTTTTCTAGGACATAGTTTCTGCAGAGGCTGAAGTAGTTCATTAGAAATTTGTGGGAAGGACCGTTGGCGTGGAGCTACCCACCTCCCCTTACCCTTCCTGTCGCTGAGAGCCCAGAGGCATTTTTTAAATCCTCTAATTCACAACAGTTTGATGAAGAAATACTCAAATGTTTTTTTACAAGAACATGTTAAAAAAAAAAAAAAAAAAGTTTAAGGCGCAGCCCTGAACACCACCTAATGGAAATGCTTAAAATATGAGTTGAGCCAGACCGAGCTGCCTAATAGAAAAGCAGCATATGTAAAACCATCTAAGACTAAATCTTTTATTTTTCTCTGTAAAACTAAAATAGTTCCAATTCCTTTTTTTTAAGGTTTTCCCTCTTTGTCTAAGTCATGTGGATGGAAAGATAAATTTGCTATTTTCTAATATTTTCCCTGCCTGTTTTTTTTTAACCTTTTTTTTTTTTTTTTTCTAGATCCGGAAACAACAGAAAGAACATGCTGAACTAATTGAAGAGTACAGAGTAAAACAGCAACAAAACAACATGACACCGATCATGTCTGGGATGCACCCACTGCCGGGCTCCGCTGGCATGGTGCCCGCTGGCCCCCCAATGGTGCAGCCTCCCATCAACCCCATGATGCAGATGCCACTTCGCTCTGGTCAACCAAATGCCCCTCCACGTATGCCCAACCCTCAACCTGGCTGGCATCCTGGTGCTCCCATGCCCATGAGTGGACCAGGAATGCCCCCTTTAATGCCTCCCCAGGTACCTGTTGCAAATCCACCCCAGCCCCTTCAAATGCCAATGGCTCAAATGCCCATGGATCCTCAGGCACCACATGCTCCACCTGGGGGTGCAAAGCCCCTGCAGGCAGGCGGTGTAAAATTTGACGACAACAACCCTTTTAGTGAAGGTTTCCAGGAGCGAGAAAGGAGGGAGAGACTTAGGGAGCAACAGGAGAGACAACGGGTGCAGCTGATGCAGGAGGTCGAGCGCCAGAGAGCCCTGAAACATCGCATGGAAATGGAGCAGCAAGGGATGATGGGACCAGATGGAAACATGGCACCACTGGCCCAGATGCCTTTTTTTAATTCTGAGTTACCACAAGACTTCATGCAGCCTCAAAGACCCTCTATGCCACAATCGCATCAATTAGGTCCAATGTTTCCTCAACAGCAGGGCATGCAACATGGCATCAGCTCGCCCCCTGGAACATTCATTCAGGGTGATAGGAGAGGCATGATGGGGAATGGGATGATGGCAGCTGATGTGGGGCCTGATAATCTTCCCCTCCAGGGACTTGGTTTTCCTCATGGTCATCCGCGGCCTCGTCAGTTCAGCGGACCAGGACTGATGCCAGCAGAGGGCCCGCCTTTTGATGGTGATACAGCCACACCCCTTCCATCCAACTTTCCAGGTTCGGGTCAGTCGCTCATTCAGCTCTACTCTAACATTATCCCAGACGAGAAAGGCAAAAAGAAACGGAATCGCAAGAAAAAGAAGGAGGAGGATGCAGATTCAGTCAAGACGCCATCAACACCGCACTCGGACCTCACAGCCCCCCTCACCCCCTGTGTCTCTGACACTTCCTCAACTCCAACAAGAAACACTCATCTTTTTGGAGAGCAGGACTTGTCGAGGTCTCCCTTACTGGGGTCGTCCACTCCCAGTCACACAGAGCTTGAGAAGCAGCTTTCTGCAGCACAGCCTGGACCTCATGGTTTGCAGTCTGAGACGTCCAGGACCCAGGTCCAGGACCATGACAGAATACTGAGTAACATCAAACTTGAGAAGACGGAAACTAGTGAGTGTCACGGGCAAAGGGAAGGATCCATCTGCTCAGAAATGACCTCCGTAAAGGAAGAGGGGAATAAAGGGGGCGTGTCCCCATTTCCAGCTGAGCAAAGTCCAAACAAGGGCGAGTCCAGCAATGAGCTACTCAAACATCTTTTAAAGAACAAGAGCACACCTCCACCTGCTCTGTCTCACCAGAGGTCAGAGGAAAGCCTTCGCTCTGAGGAGGGGGAAACCCCCGACTGCAAAAGCTTTCTAAGACAGAGCTCCATGGACAGCAGTGGGGTCAGTGTTTTTGTTTGTTCCAGCATAGACGACTTGGAGAACTTCAACTTAGTTCCCCAAAAATGTAGCTCAAATGCTAAATTCATAAAATTGATGTAATTCATAGCTGTTTTAATAAGCATTTTTGTTGGAAAACTTAGTCGCTTCACAAGTCATTTTAAGTTTATTATCTTTAAAGTCCAGTTGGCCTGAAGAGCAGAATCCTGTTGGGCGATCTGGATGGCTGAGAATCTTCAAAGATCTGTAAAGCATGTCTGTTTTGTCCTCAGCAGGCATACTCCGATGGCACTTCTGACTTTCCTGGGCCTCCGCTGCCTGAACAAGAGAAGAAGAAGGGGCGGACCAAGAGACCTCCGAAAGCAGGAGAAAAAGCCCGCCTCCCGCTACAAGAAAAGGAAGAAAGATGGAGACGAGAGGCAGCTGATGCACTCTGGCTCGGACACAGTAATAACGCAGATCAAGCAAGTAAGACATGTTCAGTGAAGTTATTTTTCTTAATAAATCTTTGAAAAAATGATCTGATTTAGAATTACTGTACTACTTTTTGACACTTCCCACACAATCTCTCATTAATGAGATATTTTTTATCAGTTTTATTTTTTCCTGTTTTTATTTTGTTTTGTTTTTTGAGGAATGCAATTGTGAAATATTTATTACACTAAGTTGTTGCTGATTATCAAATATTAATCCAAGAGCATAAAGAAAACTTCAGTTTTTATGTAAAAGTTTCCAAAATAAGTTTAGTAAAAGTAGTCAAAATAGAATATAACTTTTACCCTAACCCATTTTTACTTTGACTTGTATACAAATGAGTAATAATGAAAATTAATGGTAGGTGTTTTTAAAGTCTTTCTTTTATTTCTGTCTCTAAACACAGCAGCTCTCCTTGCTGCCGCTCATGGAGCCATTGATTGGAGTAAACTTTGCTCACTTTGCTCCTTATGGAAGCGGGCAGCTCAATGGAGAAAACCTCCTGACCGGTACTTTCGGCAGTGCCTCGCTCGACGGAGTTTCTGATTATTACTCCCAGCTCGCCTACAAGGTGAGATGTGTTTACACCACAGGGAAGTCTGCAATCACAACAGCATCGCCTTGTCTCTGACTTTGCTTCGGTTCCTAATTTACAGCAAAGTAACTTGAGCAATCCTCCGACACCTCCGGCATCTCTTCCTCCCACTCCACCACCTGTGAGTCGGCAGAAAATGATCAATGGATTTGCTACAACTGAGGAGCTGGCCAGCAAAGCTGCTGCGATGGGTACGCTTATTTTTAAGCCTTTAATCCTTATGAAGAAATGAATAGAATTCATGTGTCGGTTATTGAAACGTTTTTTTAAATGCAGTCTCCAAAGGGCTGGTGCCAAAGCCCCTGCATGTCCCCTTCAGGCCAGAGGAAGATCTTCTTGCTCGAGCCATTGCTCAGGGACCCAAAACTGTGGATGTTCCAGCTTCCCTTCCCACCCCTCCTCACAACAACCAGGAGGAGCTCAGGTAACTCAGTGGAAGCTTTTCAGAACCACATCAACGGGTTAGAAGCTGCTTCATTTGACCTTGTATTTGAAAACAGTAACAGGGGGCAGGAGGCTTGCAAGGACAGAGACACGCCTGACAGCTTTGTACCATCCTCATCTCCTGAGAGCGTGGTTGGCATGGAGATCAGCCGCTACCCAGACCTGACCCTGGTGAAGGAAGAGCCTCTTTCCCCCTGCCTGTCCCCTGCGTTCCCCCTGCTTCCTGCGCCTAATGGGAAAGGTGAACCCTCTAAACTCTTTACCTAATTTTGTTTTAGAAATGTGTGTCAGAGATTATCTGATGTCCCGTCGTTTTATTGTAGCCTAACAGGATTGGGATCCTTTTAAACTCCTTTAAATGTCTTTTCTTGTTCTTTAGGGTCTGAGATCAAACTTCAGGATATCAAGACTGAGCCATCTTTCATGTTCTTCGGTTCTCCGCTTGGCCCCGTGTCCAGCGATTCCAAGCAAGGACTGGTGTCTGTGGCCATCACTTTGAGGCCGGCTGCAGCTGAGGTTTGGATTCAATGATTTTTTGATTCAAGCTGTTTTGCAGACCTTTTTCAGGGCAATTTTGCACTTTTTTTCCCCCGTTTAACAGCGCACTGTTCTGCATCCTGATTGGCTCTTAACTTTGTCAGTCAATCTCCTCGTGCCGTGTCTTCTGTGCAGGATCCACTCGGCTTTCCACCTTTTTCCATTTATGGAAATAAATCATCATTAGCATGGAGATCCTTGCTTTTATACTATAATACTAGACTTATTTTTCTATGAAGGTTTGAACTTTGAGAGTTTAAGATTTTTCACACTTTTCCCTGATTAATGTCTGATAAAGTATATAAAGTATGTAATGATGACAATTACAGCCTTAAAACATCCGTTATTCTTCTTTGTGGATTTCACCTATTGCAGGTTATTTATGGAACCTAATCCCTGTGATAAATGAGGGAACACATTATAACCGCAGTCTCAAAAAAAGACATACTGAAAGCTTTTTCTGGGACAGATTTAACCCAAAATTCCCAGTTAGTCATCCTGCTCTAATTGAAAATTGTTGGCATGGTTGTTGGCTTGAAAAATCAGTTTATGTTGGAGAAGAAGCCAGTGTAGGTACCATAACCATTCGGCCTGCAACCACCGTTCGGGGTCCTTCATTATGTGATTGGCTGTCCATTGGTCCGATGACGTATCAGATAGTGATTGGTCTGGACAAAGTACTACACTACCATTGAAGAAGTTATTATGCGGTCCGTTGTAAACAAACAGAGCTCCGACACAGAGCAAGATTATCTTCTGAACATGGTTTTATTACTATGATTATTATTAAGTGCATTGCAACCAAACGGACTGCGGTCCGAACCCTTCTACGGACCGCACACTATAGCAAAGCACCTTCCCTGCCTGCAAACACGAAGCTACGAGACTCCAGCTGCTCTGATCAGAGACACAGGTTCGCTTGTGTGGAGCAGCAGGTTCATTCCTAACAAGCCACAGATCTTTTTACAAAGTGGGTTGTGGCAAAATCTCTCCATAAACATTGCAAAGAATAATGTCAGACACAACTTATGAGGGAAAAGAACTTTAGGTTACAAAAGGAAACGTGAACTAAAAATATGTAGAGCCCGAGCAGATCTCCACGCTATGTAGTTTGTCCAAGTGGGGTTACCGTAGTGTGACGTCATCCTCAGTCAAAAGGAACGGTTATTGCAGGCCGAATGGTTATGGTACCTACACCGGTCTGCCAGTGCGTGAGGGTAACAGATCTGACCTGACCTCAGTCACAGGCATTCATCCGCAGTTAATTTTTTTTAAGCCAAATCAGGTGGTGCGAAATAATTAATTAGTTAATAATTTTAGTTAATAATTTTGCAATTATCAACTAAATTGCAAAAACAACAACTAAGAAACAAGAGAGGGCAAGATGCAGGAAATGAGGTCAGATGTTAAGAACATCAAAATAATGATTATGATGGTATTGGGACTGTAGAAATGAAGTCGAGGTTAACTGAGCTGTTGTCCTTTAGACTGTCACCCCGGTGAGAGTTTGATGCTGTCAGTTAGTCAAAATGAATACACTCTTCTGGTTCTTAAAAAACAAGTTTTATTCAGAGGATGCTTTGCAAAACTCTGCCTCAAATTTGTGTTTTCGGCTTTGTTTCTTAGAACATCACCGGTGTGGTAGCAGCCATCTCAGACCTGTTGTGCGTGAAGATTCCTAGCAGCTATGAAGTGAGCAGCACCCCGGACAGAGCCCCTCTGTCCATGCTGAACGCTCAGAGGATGGGTCCTCTTGGCATGGAGGCTCGCCATCCAACGCTCTTCCACGGACATGGAGACGGGGGAGGGCTCCAGGGTCGACACGGACAGATGATCAGAGCCGGCGGCCCACAGGGAGTGATGCAGCAGCAGGGACATCAATTCCGTTTCTATCAAAACAACCAAGGTAAGAGACTAAGACTGAGAAATTAGCTTCGTCGTAGATTTCTATCATTTCTTTAATTGAGTTGTTGTATCTACTCTTAAGCTAATTATGACAAATGTATATTATATATCAACATAAAATGCATTTTCAATAGGAAAAACAATTATTCTTTTTGAATATACAGTGTTCCCCGCGTATTCGCGTTTTTGTGGTTTTACATAATTGCAGATTTTTTTTCAGTCACATGACTCCTCTGGTTTATCACAAAAACTGAGCTCAAGACGCTTGTATAAGACTTTTGCATCCAAAGAAGTGCTGCAGAGGAGGAGGGGAGCAGAGATGAAGAGCACGCCGGCCCGCCTGCTTCCTTGCCGGCTTCTAAAGAATATTTCGCAACTATTTCCACCGGCGGGAAAAAATCGTGATACTCTGAGGAAGATGAACAGAATAATTATCATTTGGAGCAGGTGTTTAATACGGAGGGAAGCCGGCCTCTTCTGGAAGAAGATGCCCTCTCACACTTAATTGATGGAGGAAGAAGCAGAAGCTCCTGGTTTTAAGGCACAGAGTAACACTGCTTATGCGCGTTATAAAGTATGCTACAGTACAATCTATTACTCTGATGAAAAATCTTTATTTTGAGCAAAATTCCAATGTTCTTCAACAATTTTTTTTACAAAGGTTTAGAAATATTTCAGAAGGTTTTTGATGAGTAAGGATCAGTGACAGACATACTTCTGGCACAGGGGTGGGGGGTGGGTTCTTCGTATTTGCGTATTCTGTGTATTTACGGGTGTTTCAAGGTCCCTAAACCGCTTTATATGAAGGGAACACTGTATTTTTATTTTTTTAAAAGTATTTTCAGTAAATGCAATACAGGGTCAATTAGGCCTGCAGAATATACCACAAATTTATCGTTATCGCAATATCAAGCAGTGCAATATCCATATCGCAAAAGTCAGCAAAAATCGCAATAAATGGTTACCTTAAATGTGCTAAAACAATCTTATGGCAGCTTGAAGTATTTAACGAATCAAATAGGTCCATTTATGCATTTGACCAATTGGATGGACCCTTTCACGTTGTTGACCAATCAGATAGAGGTATTATGTTAGATGTTTGCCTCCTACGTCAACGAGGGTCATTTGGAGTATAATTTTTAAATTGTTGCAGTGAAATGGTAATGATGCTTTTGGTGGTTTACTATTTGTGTATATACCGCAAAATCATATCGTTATCGCAACATTGATCACTCATATCGCATATCGCAAGTTTTGCTCGTATCGTGCAGCCCTAGGGTCAACCTTTTTTTTTTTTGTCCTCACTAACCCCAATTAGTTAAAGTTGTTGTCTAAGATGTTTTGCTGAAAATTGTGCATTTAAAAAAATGTCTTTCAGGCACAGCTGTACCTCGAGGACCTGACAGTAAGACCCCAACCAACCCTGCATGTAAACCTCACTGGTGCTGCCACTGTAAAGTGGTGGTTCTTGGAAGTGGAGTGCAGAAAGCCGTCAGAGATCTCCCAGATCACATGAAGGTACTAAATATATTGGGCTAAACTGCTTGGTTATATCCATTTCATGCAGTGAAATGCTCACATCGTGTCATGTTAAGTGACAGCACACTAGATCCATTTTTATTCCTCAGTTGTCAAACTTTTGTCCAAAATACAATTATGGTATAGCAATTAGTTTAAAACTTTTCTGATTTCTCCCTTCAGGAACCTCGAATGGGTTTAAATTCCGAAGAGGACCTGGTCTTTTGCAGTCACAGCTGTTTCGTTCTGTACTGTTCATCTTCACTGTCGCAGTCCAGGCCGATGGCGGCAGAAACAAAGGTTTGAATGATTGTCACGCGTGCAGGGAAGCTGCTGCTGTTTAAACATCGCAGCATTTATTGACTCGTTTCATACTTTGAACTTTCAGGAGTCCATGTCCCTTTTGCCATCCTCGGACCAATCAGAGAACCTTTGCAAAGCTCATCACCAGTACAATAACAACATGTCCTCACTGGATGTTCACTGCCTGGCCAAACTGCAGCCAAAGCACTCGCCCCCATCGACTCCTCCTATTCCTTTCCCCGCAGCAGACGAGGCACCCAAGTCTGAGATCAAATCGGACGCCCTGAAGGTAACTGTCAAGCTAAAAGCCCGGCCGAGGTCCCACGATGGCTGGCACCAGGGGAAGAGACAGAAAGGTCTGCGCTGGAGGAAGTGGACCGTTCAGGTGGTGGTGCCCAGAGGGAATTCCCACCTCCCAGATGAAGATAAAATCGACGAGCTCCTCAAGAAACTGGGTGCCTCCCTGCGACCCCCAGCCTCTCTCAAAGACCAAAGACGCTGCTGCTTTTGTCACCAGTTTGGAGATGGCATCACTGACGGCCCTGCTCGGCTGCTGAATCTAGACCTGGATGTTTGGGTTCATCTAAACTGTGCTCTCTGGTCCACCGAGGTCTATGAGACGCAGGCTGGTGCCCTCATCAACGTGGAGCTGGCGTTGCGCCGTGGCCAGACGATACGCTGCGCATACTGCCAGCAGATTGGAGCCACCAGCGGCTGCCATCGCCCTCGCTGTACCAACATTTACCATTTCACCTGCGCTTTGCAAGCCCAATGCACATTCTTCAAAGACAAAACCATGCTCTGCCACGCCCACAGGCCCAGAGGAACAGGGGGTCAAGCCCTGGAGCACGAGCTGCGCTGCTTTGCCGTGTTCCGGCGCGTTTACGTTCAGAGGGATGAGATGCGTCAGATTGCCACGGCTGTGCAGCAGCCTGAGCTGGGTTTTACCTTTCGAGTGGGCAGTTTGGTGTTGCATGCAATGGGCCAGCTAACTCCACTCCAGATGGCCTCTTTCCATTCCTCTACGGCCATCTTCCCAGTTGGCTACGAAGCGTGTCGTGTTTACTGGAGTATGCGCCATGGCAACCGCCGTTGCCGCTACGTCTGCTCTGTTGAAGACAACGACGGGCTGCCAGAGTTTACCATCAGAGTCATCGAACAAGGCTACCCCGACCTGCTCCTCACCGACGCTTCCCCTAAAGGTTGTCCCTCAAACTAAGGCTTTGCTGTGTGTAGGGAAAACAGTTTGTAACCATCCTGTGTGTCTGTCTGTGTTTAGGGGTGTGGGATAAGGTTCTTGGCCCAGTTGCTGAAAAAAGATCAGAATCAGGAACTCTGCAGCTTTTCCCAGTTTATCTGAAAGGAGAAGATCTGTTTGGACTCACAGTACCCGCCGTCACCAAGATCACCGAATCGGTTTGTAGCATCTCTGGATGTTTTTCCTTGAGCGTTGCTATTTTACAAATAAAAACATGTTTTTTTTTATTTGTCCTGCAGCTCCCAGGAGTGGAGTCCTGCGATCGGTACTCTTTCCGTTACGGACGCAATCCCCGTTTGGTTTTGCCTCTTGTGTTCAATCCAGCTGGATGTGCTCGTGCCCAGCCAAGAACCAGCTCTCCCTACACCTCACTGGTGATCAGGTAAATTGAAGTTTAGTTGATGTGAGGAAGACTTGGCCATGTACTTCATCTGTTTTTTGTTTTTTTTCAATGTCCTCCTCAGGCCACAGCCACAAGCTGCGTCAAGCAGCAGTGCCAGATCCAACCAGAATGTGGCCCAAGGAGAAGGCGGGGTTCCTCACAGCAAGACTCCAGTTGTTCACCCGAGATCCTCCCAGTACCGCTGGATGAAGAGTGAGTGGCGGGCTAATGTTTATTTGGCCCGCTCTCAGATCCAGGTGAGTCCACCTCGGTTTAAGCCCGGAGCTTTCTGGGTCTGCCGCGCCTTTTTTGAATCACTAGAAAGCTGTAAATGTATCCTCAGGGCCTGGGCCTGTTTGCTGCCAGAGACATTGAAAAACAATCCATGGTGATCGAGTACAACGGAACCATCCTCCGAAATGAAGTCGCCATCAGGAAAGAGAAGGTTTACAAATCGCAGGTAATACTTTGTTGGGAAAAACTCCAAAGTTGCGTGATTTTTCTTTTCTGTTTATACATGTGTTCTCTTTTCTCACAGAACCGAGCGGTGTTTATGTTCCGCATCGACAGTGAACATGTTGTTGACGCCACTCGAACTGGAGGGCTAGCGAGGTACTCTGAAAATATACTCATTAATAGAACATTTTTAAAGTTTTTGTTTTTTCCTATATGTAATATTTAACCCTTTTACTACCACAGCGACACAGAAAAAGACACGCAGTCTGAAGCGTAAAAAAAGCTGCTTTTTCAGCATCAAAATCTGTTAGTTTACGTTATTGCATAAACACCACTACTAGGAGGTGTTGCATATCAGTGCTAAACTACTTTTTTCTGCTTCCGAACTTGCTGGAACTTAGACGGTTACAGAGTTGTGGTAGTTCAAAGAACGTCAACTGAAGCTTCAGTGTTAAAGGGTTCAAACTAAATGTGCTCATCAGTCCCAATTTTTCAACTAATTTATCTTTAATTTTATACTTTGCAGCAAAAGATCAAATAATGAAGTAAAATTACACAAGAAAGTAATACAAAAATGATCAATAGTATGAATTTAATGTTATTGAATAATGTATCTATTTTTAACCGTTTTTTTTTTCATAATTGAGTTTTAGAAGCCACTTTGCATTTGTACGTGAAGTATTTTGTTTCTCCAGTTGTTGATGGGTAAATATATATTATTCATAGTATTGAACATCATAGCTCATACAGTGGTGGACAAAATTGTTGGTACCCCTCAGTTAAATGAACTTGAAATGTTCAAAAGCAACAATAAATTAAAATTTATTGAAAACTAAATAATAATCAAATAATCAATAATCAAAATCAGCCATTACTTTTGAGTTTTTGATTAAGAGAATTATTTAAAAAAGCAAACTTCAATAAACTTTAATTTTATTGTTACTTTTGAACGTTTTAAGTCATTTCAGTGAGCATTGTGGACTTTCTTTCTTTCTTTCTTTCTTTAACTGAGGGGCACCAACAATTTTGTCCACCATGATGTATAAACTATTCCTGAGTTGAAAACTAAAACTATTCCTGCAGGGCTGGGAGCAGATGTTGAGCTTTTATTTGTCTTTGTTTTGATTGCAGATATATCAACCACTCCTGCGCCCCCAACTGTGTCGCAGAGGTGGTCACCTTCGAGAGAGGTTACAAAATCATCATCAGCTGCGTTCGGAGGGTAGAAAAAGGCGAGGAGGTGAGTGTTTTCTTTAAAGCAGTGGTCCCCACGGGCCGAGGACTGGAGGTCGGGGACCGGTACCAGACAAAAAAAAATGAATAAATACTTGTAAATACACACAGTAACTCAGATTATTTCCATTTTGATTAGTTTCTGATTCCAAAGGAAGTTTTATTTTAGAAAAACTGCTGGATTCTGTTCATCCATCTATGACTTACTCTTGACACATGGCAAGTCGCTCGCCTAAGTTGCGCAGTTTAGCAGCTGCTCTGACCGCTAAATTAAAGCCCAAAGTTATTTTATTTTGATTTTTTTTTTTTTGACGAATGGGGTCAGTGGAAAAAGTGGAGGAAGAGTCTTCGACTTCAAAGAGAAAGAAATTCACTGGTGATGGACAAACCCAGGAGTCTTCCTCGAAATATGGATTCATTGCGACAGTGGTTTCCATGTACCGAACCCACTTTACATAATATGCAGCGACCGACTCTCTTACACGAATGCTGATAATAAAGTTGAAAGCACAGCGGACTTGAGTTTAATACTACATCTTGAAAATACCAGTTTGATGACGATGACACTTTGGTATCTGTTTTTAGCCTCCCTTTTTAGGTTAATGGAAAATCTAAATATTAAAACAAAAATAAAGTTGCTGATTTGTGGAAACTTGTATCGTATTTTCACGGCCATGGGGCGCACCGGATTAAAGGGCGCAGTTTCATTTTTGGGAGCTTTTTCTGCATTTAACACATACAAAAGGCGCACGGGGTTTTAGGGCGCGGGCACGTTAACACATGCATGCTAGTGTGTGTTTTTAAAAAGGCAGCGGGAACAAAACTGAGCTGGTTGTGTCATCACTCAGCATCCAAAAATGCATCAAAGTCCTCATCTTCTGTATCTGGAATGAACAGCTGGGCTACATTTCTGTCAAACACGCCAAGTTCCCTTTCGTGATTGTCAGAGTCTGTCTTGTTGCCGTGCAACTGCTCATGAATGATACCGGCTTTTGCGAAAGCTCATAGAATATTTCAAGGACAAACGTAAGCCCAAGCTTCTACAGTCCATTTCACAAATTGGACAAACTGGCGCTGCCTCCCAGTCTTGGTAAAACTGTGTCCGCCATTCGACAGTGTGACTCACCGGGATGTCAAAAGTCAGCGGCGCCTCGTCCATGTTGGTGATGTGGATGGGCCGGAGGTGTTTGTCGGCGCTCTTTTTACTGCAGTAGGAGCAGAAGATGAGCAGCTTTTCATTGTAATCCGCTGGAAGTCGCTGCGCCACCGCAGTCCTTCCCCGGATGGAAAGATGGCACTTTTCATAACAAAAGCACCATGACGGACCACGATGGTGACTGTGGAGACGCTTCTCCAAGCTGTTCTCTGATCGTTAATCCATCGCTCCAGTCACTCTTCCAACTCGGACCACCTCGCCTTGTTTCCGCGGAAAACATCTTCTTAACTGTCGGAGTTCGTTTTCCAGCTTCCTTCACTTGCGAACCATGTGAAGGAGAATTAATCTTGAATTCTCTGGCAGCTGCTCGATTCCCATGTTCCTCCGCGTAGCTGATGGCTTAAACTGCTTCATAAGCGCGTCTCTTTGCATTTTCAGGGTTACCAAAACGATGTTGTTCTGCATAATGCACATACCCGCCTTTAGTACTATTGGGGGGGGGGTGTCTTCTTTCACGTCCACACTTCCCTCCTTACCGTTCTCACGCTGTCCTCTCCTACGTCCTTTTTACCGAAGTTTCACAACAGCACCTTCGGCGCACCGCCACATAGGGCGCTCCGTACATTTTGTGAAAATATGCTAATAATTTCTCTAGCGCAAAACTAAAGAGTCTTTAGCACAGTACATAGTCCTCTGTGTTAAAGAGAAATACACAATGAATCAAGGTTAAAACCATTTTTTTCCCCCTGAAAGAAAATCTGAGCCTGAATTCTGTGTTGTGATGATGTTCTATGAAGAAAAAGTTCTCTTTATTGAATTTTTACAAATCAGCAACTTTGTTTCATTGAATCTTCATCACCTGTAAAATACAGTGGTGGACAAAATTGTTGGTCCCCCTCAGTCAGAAAGTCCACAATGCTCACTGAAATGACTTGAAACGTTCAAAGGTAACAATAAATTAAAATTGATTGAAAATTAAATAATCAAAATCAGCCATTACTTTTGAGTTGTTGATTAACAGAATAATAAAAAACTAATGAAATAGGTCTGGACAATAATGATGGTACCTCCATAACTTAATATTTTGTTGCACAACCTTTTGAGGCAATCTCTGCAATGAAACAGTTTCTGTATTTGTCAATGAGCCTTCTGCACCTGTCCACAGGTATTCTGGCCCCTCCTCATGAGCAAACTGCTCCAGTTGTCTCAGGTTTGATGGTGTCTTCTCCAAATGGCATGTTTCAGCTCCTTCCACAGATGTTCAATGGGATTCAGATCTGGGCTCATAGAAGCCACTTCAGAATAGTCCAACACTTTTCTCTGAGCCATTCTTGGGGGTTTTTGGCTGTGTGTTTTTAGATGGTTGTCCTGTTGGAAGACCCATGACCTGCAACTGAGACCAAGCTTTCTGACACTAGGCAGCACATTTCTACCCAGAATGCCTTGATCATCTGGAGATTTCATTTGACCTTGATCAACTTCAAGACACCCTGTGGCAGATGCAGCAAAGCAGCCCCAAAACAGAACTGAGCCTCCTCCATGTTTCACAGTAGGGACAGTGTTCTTTTGGTTGGATGCTTCATTTTTGAGTCTACCAACATAGAGCTGATGTGCCTTACCAAAAAGCTCCAGTCCTTGTCTCATCTGTCCAAAGGACATTTTCCCAGAAGCTTTGTGGCTTGTCAACATGCATTTTTGCAAATACCAGTCTGGCTTTTTTATGATTTCCTTTCAACAGTGGTGTCCTCCTTGGTCGTCTCCCATGAAGTCCACTCTGGCTGCGATCTGACACTGATGTACCTTGATCTAGGAGTTCACCTTTAATGTCTTTGGAGGTTGTTCTGAGCTCTTTGGATACAGTTCCAACTATCCGTCTTCTCAATTTGTCATCAATTTTCCACTTCCGGCCACGTCCAGGGAGGTTGGCTACTGTGGGTCTTAAACTTCTGAATAATATGCGCCACTGGACCTTCAAGCTGCTTAGAGATGGTTTTATAGCCTTTACGATGTTTGTCTATCATTTTTTTTCTAATGTCCTGGGACAATTCTCTCCTTGGCTTTCTGTTGTCCATGTTCAGTGTGGTTCACACCTTTTCACCAAACAGCAACGTGACTATTTGTCTCCCTTTAAATAGGCAGACTGACTTATTATGGGTTTGAAATCAGCTGTAATGTCAATTAAAGGACATACCTGAATTCATCATATTATTTAATTTTCAATCAATTTTAATTTATTGTTATTTTTGAACGTTTTAAGTCATTTCAGTGAGCATTGTGGACTTTCTTTCTTTAACTGAGGGGCACCAACAATTTTGTCCACCACTGTATCTACTGACTGTTTAAAAATTTCACGTCGAAGCATTTTAATTTGAAAAATAGATTCTCATCTGCTCATCTACAACTGTTGTGTTTCCCCCCCCCCCACCCCCCACCCCCACCCCCGTCACCCCTGCAGCTGTGTTTCGACTATCAGTTTGACGCCGTGGAGGGCCAGCACAGGATTGCTTGCCACTGCGGCGCCCCTAAATGCAGAAAGTGGATGAACTGAAGAAGAAGAAGAAGAGAAACCCAAATTAATATTATTCACTGCGGCGCACGGCCAACTGGGCTTAGAGAAAGGGACTTCACACAAGTCATTTCACCCACGAGGGGGCGAAGAAGGCCTCTGGAAGAAAGGAATCCACCCGTTTGTCCATGGGGGTTGTTCAACAGAAATAAGGTGGAGGAAGGGAATCCTCCCGGTAGCAGGATGCGACTTGTGCCATACGCGGAGGCTGCGTGGCTCCTCCGTGCGTCCGTCTGTCTGTCTGACTGTTTCTGCGTGTTTGTTTGATGTTCATGGGTTGTGGAATCCACCAGCGAATGAGAAAGCACTGTGCAGGGTGCGGCCTTATTGCTTACTAAGGGCAGGCCCTTTTGTTACATACTGTCAATGTAAACCGTATGACTAAATGTAGACATCACTGAATGAGGAATGTACAGCAGTGAATACCGTGAAGGGAATATTAACTTGCACTAAAAAATAAAAATAGAAAAATAGAAAAAAAAAAAAAAACAACATACACATGAAAACTTTTGAATACTTGATTCCATGAGTCAGTTTTATCATAGGTCTCAGTCATGTGATTTGTGTGGAATCCGAGAGGTTTTGTATTTATTACCGAGTGAATGAATTTTATTCTTTAAATGAGATTGACTTACAGAAGGTCTCTAGATTGCTATTGTTTTTGAAGACTGAAGAAGACATGCTGTTACTTTTTTTTGTATAAATGTACATAAAGAAAACTATAGGAATAACGACCAAATACTACCTTAATCTTCTCGATGTTTGGGTGTTTTTAAAACTGTTTTTGTTCTCTTTGTCATTGAAATTTATTTAAGATGGTTGTTATTTCAGTCAGAGTATATATTATGATTATTCTGTACAGAATTTGTAAAATAACCACAATAATTCACAAAGTATTTTTGTTGTATTAAAGTAAGGTATTGTAGCGTAGTGTTTTGTGACTTACACATACTTTGACCACTCAAAAAAGAAATATTTTTGTTGACTAGTGTAACCAGTTAGCAGTTACAGATTTTTTTTAAAAACCGCTCTTGCAGTAGTAAGAGATCATTGTCATATGTTTGCTGTTAATCAGGTTGGATTTTAACGAACTGTGAATTAGGTTTTGAAACCCCCAAACAACTTTTTAACTTTTTATGGCAAGAACAGCAACATGTATGTTACTTCTTTGTTTTTTTTTGTGTTGTTTTTATTCTACTTTTAGCTGAAAATCTGTAACGATGTTGTGACTTGGGCGCACTAGTGTGCAACAGAATCGTGCGTAGAACCCTAGCTTGTTCTACCCTCTCTTGGACAGAAACGGCATTGTGCTTAATCAAAAATATTTCTTATACTGACACTTCACAAGTCACATGCTTAGAAATGGACGTTTTTTGCGTGCACAATTTCAAATTGACTGTAAAAATTTTCCAGACAGTCTTAGAACTTGTAATGTATATGGCATGTATTTTTTTAACTTTCCGAAGACTAAATTGTATATATTTTCTCAATGAATGGTTGTAAAAAAAATTGTTTCTTGGATATGTTTTTTTCTCTTGTATAGTACTTCAACCTGCCAGTGTGTCTGTGCTACAATTTTTCTTTTTTCTTTCCAAGTTGTGTAAAGTAGTCCAACTATTTTTTTTTTTTTTTTTCCTCATTTCAATTTTTTTTTTAAATGCCTTTTGAAGTGTACAAACTGAGGTTTGGAGTTTGTGGAACTGAATTTAGAAACATTTACAAAAATAAACTATTTTACATGTTAAAGATTTGTAAGTTAAAACATTTTTATTTTGTGTCTTTTCAAGCAAATTTTACATTTTAAAAGTCATATTTTTCAGTTGATGACAGGGACAGAATTTCTTTATAAATGCAACTTAGATCTTGTTAAATTCAAAAATGCACTTATAGACTTTTTTGTTGGGGGGGGGGCATAAATTGCGACAGTATCTGGCTGGGGTAAAATGTCAGCACATAATTTAAATTATGCTGCATTTATTTACAACTAATAGATGAGTAGTTTGTGTTATTGACAGGTTTGTGTGTCCCTGGTGAAGTTGATGAAAACGGTTCAAATTCTTACCGCTTAATTCCATTTTCATAAAACACTTTTTGATTGAACTGTCTTGATTTTAGTTTACTAAGTAAACAATCTAACATTACTTCTGATTAAGACTGCACTAAATCCATATAATATCCAGTGTAGATGTAAGAGAACCCATGAACTACATTTATGTACACATTCCTCATTCATATCTGTACAATTCTTTTCTTGTTCTAAAGTGGTCTTTATTATCCCTAACTAAAACAAGTACCTATCTATGCAGCTAAAGGTGAGCTCTTATTCTTATTATATAACTGTTTGTTAGCATTTCTTATGTGTTTTGACACCAAAACCTTAAGACCAACATTTCAACAGAAACTTCAAAAGGTGAGTGTCTCTGTTGGACCAACAGCAAAGCTTCTTAAACGTTCCTCTTTGTTTAAATTTTTTTTTTTTATTCTGTTGGAGCAAAATTAGCCGTCTTATTTTGTTGTATTAATCTAATAAATGTATTGCGCGAGGAAGCAAAAGATCTAGTCCCCCGTCAGATTGGTTATCTGCTGAGACAGGCTGTAGGAGATCAGGAGGCTGAGGACACTGAGGAAAGCAAAGGAGAATTGGTGAAGAATGAGGACATTCAGGAGTGTGTGAAGAGGAAAAAGATTTGCTGAGAACATTGTTTATGACAGGTTGGACACAAAGGAGGGAGATGTTGATCTGTACAAGTGAGATGGAAGGATGTGCAGGAGGTTGGAATGATGAGGGACATTGATGGAAATGTGTTGACGGGCTCAAAAAGTGTGATGGAAGGTGAACTTTGAAGAACTGATGAGGAAAGAAAGAGAGCACAGAATAGAAGTGGGGGACATTGTGAAGCAGGAAGTGGCAAAGATCTGTAAATATGAAGTGAGGGAAAGGATGAAGAGTTGAAAGACAGTTGGTCCTGATATCATACTTGTGGAGGAATGGATGTGTTTAGGAAAGGTGGCAGTAGAGTTTCCAACTGAGCTATTTAACAAGATCTTGGAAGAGTGAAAGGCTGCCTGAGGAATGGAGAAGTTTCTGGTGCCCATGCATATTCAGGAAGCAGGAAGTTGTTTAAACTACAGAGGAATGAAGCCGGTGAGTCACGAGAAGTTATTGGGAAGAGTAGTGGAACCTGTAGGTCAGAAATGAACATTTGTGAGCAGCAGTAAGTTTTCACGCTGAGAAATTGAACCACAGATTTATTCATTCAGTCATTCATTCATCTTCTCAACCTGTTTTGTCCCTTTCGGGGTCGCGGGGCTGCTGGAGCCTTAACCGGTCACTCGTGGGCGAAGGCAGGGGTCATTCTGGACAGGTCGCCAGTCTGTTGCAGGGCAACCACAGATTCAATATTATATCAATACTATTATATCAATAATATTACAAACATCTTGATAATTCTGTAAAGGCCACTTTTTGAATTGGTTGTTCATCATAAAATCAAACATTGGGGCTATTTTTTTTCACAGTTAAGCAAAAAAAGGCTTAATCAGACCAACAAAGCCAGAGTTTCACCATAGACACCAAAAGTCTCCCTTATAAAAAAAATGCTTCCTTCCAATTATATCTAAGACTCACCAATTGTTCATATTTTGTTGATTATAAAGATTATGTAGTATGTTGCATGCAAGTGTACATTTTGACTGTGAATGCACTAAAACCTCATCAAAGACGTGCTTGTCAAAGTTCTAAATAATACTGTACAGAGCCCTGTACATGACATTCATAAAATAATACATTATTTCCTCGAATTAATAATTTGTGGCCACAATTCAATATTTTGTGTGCACAAAAATGCATCGTGGATTTGTAGACACAAATATGCTTTTTGTTTTCTAGGAGATACTATAGTGTACGCACAATATAGTATCTTCAAGTCGTACTTCTAATTTTGGCCACAAAAGACCCAGTTTGTACAAACAAAATGCTATTTTTTGTGCCCAAAATCTTAATACCATCTCTTAGAATGGAAATAAGATGCTCACAAAATGGTATTTTATGGTCAAAAATTAATATTTTGTATGTGAAATTACAATTTGTTTACACAAAATACAAATTCGTGGCCACACATTAGTAATTTGAGGGAACATTGTTTTATGTTCGGGATAAGAAACCAGAACTTTATTTATTTATTTATTTATTACGTTGATGTTCCGCTAGTTTTGGGGCTCCACGGCGTGCTATATTGTCTTGTCCAGGCCTCCGTAATACTGACATCTGTTGGTGAAACAGCTGCCTGTGTCAGACCAAACCAACTGGTGTTCTGTCTCCGTTTGTTTACCTTTAGTTTTCTTGTCGGTCTGCCTTCGCATTTGCCTTCATCCAGTTCACCTTTTTCTCGGCTTTGCAGTCAAAAAAAAAAAAAAAAAAAAAAGGAAAATGGAAAGCAAAAACATGCAGTTGGGATGCGCTGTTTTCACTGCGTCACAGAACTTGTCAGGTTCAACGATTAAATACGATTTTTATTTATAGGATAGTGCAGTAGGAAGCAACAACAGTAGAAATTAATGTATTTTTTATTTATTTTATATTTTATGAAAAGCGTAAACGATATACATTTATGTTTTTTTTTGTTTTTCTTCTGGCATTTAAGCGAGCCTCCAAAAACAGGGTACACATTTGCGCAGGGTGGCGGAATGCCTCCATACACCTGTAAACATTCGGAGCTCGCGCTGTTTTCACTGCCGAGCCCTCGCTCACTTCCTGGTCGGCGGGGCAGCGCCTCGCTTCGGTGTTGTCAGAGGCAGCTCTAGAGGGGGTGGAGGCTGCTGTCGCTCCGACCGACGCCGTTCGTTTTGGACACATTTACTATTCGCGCTGGTTTTCAGTCAGACGGACAAAACATGGGCAGCACGGTGATGGACTCCAGCAAGCAGAGCTCCAAGAAGACCCCGAAGAGGAGGAGAAGTCTGCGGATTAACATGCCAGTGAGTCGGTGAAGTATCAACTCATTTAGCTAAGTTCTTCCTCACTGCGACTTTTAATGAACTGTAGAGTCGAGGAAGTTGTGGGGAGAGGAGGGGAAATGAGGGCAGAAAATGTTCACCTTGGAAGTTGTTTTGCTGCGTTTCGCCTGCGCCTGCGTGATTGACAGCTGCCTGCTCGTGTTGCCTCGAGTTTGCAAACCGCAGAGCCACAGTTTTACTTACTGATTTTCTAATAAACGATTTTTAAAATCTAGTTTTCTATCATATATATATATATATATATATATATATATATATATATATATATATATATATATATATATATACTTTTTTTTATTAACTTCCATAAATCAAGCTCTAAATCTGATGTCGTTGCAGCCAACTCCCTTGTTGTTGGAGCTGCAACTGTGCAAATGTGCAACTTATTTCTGATCTGTTGCTTTTATATCGAATTAGAATAAATCATGCACAAGTGAGGTAGAAATCCTACAAATTTACATAGAACCCAATACTAATTGTTTTTTTAAATATAACATGCAAGGTTTTGCAAACACCCCAGAGCTGGTGACTTGCTTTCACCAGCCCAACCGTTTTGTTATTCCATCACTTTTAATTTATAATCATCTCTACTCTTTGATTTTTAACCACCTGACAACCTAGAAACTGCAAGTTTGCATTTTTTAATGTCTCCAACATCTCCGTGCCTTTCTGTGCATCTGCTTCCTGGTCTAGATTTTTGCACAGTCAGCATTCATTTTGCTTAAAAACCACAGAAAGCAAGTATCACTTCAATATTTTGGACTTTAAACGTGTCTAACGTCCAGTCTGAGACGCAGAGAACAGCCCTCCTAATCGAAACGTACTGATGAATGCAGCAGCCCAGTTATTGTGGCTGACACCCAAGTGCAAAGTGTTGGAACTTGCCACTGCGTTGCGAACTTCCCCATCCTTATTTGTGGTGGCAAAGTTGCATAAGGAATAACAGAGGAGCCTCACAAAACCGCTTCCACATAGCACAGTAATAAAGCATCGGTTGTTGTTATGCATCACGCAGATGTCTCTGCACCATGTTTTTGCTCCGTTTTCTGCAGCGTTCAGGGAGAGTCAGGTCTTTTAGCCATCGTCATTTTTATTTATTTAGAATAGTTTCTGTTTTTGCTGGTGTGACATGCAGTTGAACTTCCTTGATTCTTCCCAGAATGTCTGACACGGCCGTCTCTGTTCTGTGCAGGACTTTGGTGCGTTCACTGCCTCTCAAGCGGCGGAAACCGGTTCTTCCTCCAAAAGCGGCACTCAGAAGGTACATTCAGTCATTTTTCAATTCTATATGTTGATATATTTAGGTTAATTGACCTTTTGTTTACAGTTTCATCTCATTTGGTTTGTTTGGGTCTTTCTGTTTGGGCTGAAATCCTTGTACGCTGTACTTTTGGGTGAGCTAAAATGATGCTCTTGAAGCTGTCGTCCTTCTCCTGCCTTATTACGCCTACAGTGTTCAGGCAGAGCAGAAACAAACACTAGGAAATAGATTTTCTTTTTTTTTTTGAAGGAAGGCGGCGTTTTTTTGCCGTCTGCTCCTGTTCTTTGGAAAGCGTTCAAACTGACCCCCCACCACCACCACCACCACCACCACCACCACCACCACCAGACTACATGCATATTTCAGTTTTAGCTGGGATAAAAGCCGCACCGTCTCGTGTTTTGCTGGAGCGTCCAGACAAAACCCTCGCATAGCTGCTCCACTTGCTTTAACAAGCTCTTGCACAACTGCAGATTGAGATTTGTTGGCAAACAGAAAAGATAGGCGTGTGCTCTCCCTCCCTCCCTCCCTCCCTCCCTCCCTCAGATTGCCACAGGATTGGTGTAAAGAGAAATGTGCCCACGGAGCGCGAGCACCAGGAAAGTAGACCAAACAGACCTTCCCTTTTGACTTTATCTTATCGCCAACTGTATTTGGACCTTCTAACCTTCATATCGGAGTTTATTCATTTTCTCCAAATCAGCAGTTTTCTTTTTCCTCACATTAATGGAGAGTTTTTGTTGTTTTGTTTTGTTTGTTTTTTTTCATGGAGGATTTGGCCGTGTTGCCAAAACCACCCTGTTGCATTTGAGTGTTTCCAGTCAAAACTGTCTCCAAAATGGAGTTGGTTGTGGAGCGTCGGCAGCCAACAGAGGGTTAAATAACTTGTTGGCACATCCCGATCAGGCAGCAGGCAGTGGTGGGAGGAAGCTCTTTCTGTCTCCTGCTAGATTAGCTGCCATCTCTCATGGTCTGTTTTGATGTGCATATCAAACGGTGAAAGATTTCTGCGTGTGTTTATGTAATTTGGACCTTGGGGAGGCAGACACATAAAAGCACGGAGCCATAATATAAAAAAAAAATAAAAGGCAGCAGCCTGTTTTTGACATATTTAGAACGGTTGTTTTTTATTTAAGCATGAACAAAATGGGAATTTTGTCATCTCTGATCATTTCAAGACAAATGTTTTGTAGGGAACATTCTTTTGGCTTGTTGGCTGTTACACAAATGTTGAGTCAAAGACAGCAACCCCCCCCCCCCAAAAATGCTTTGTCATGCTGAATCCAATGACTTCCTCTCATCGCTATGGACATCTAAAAGCCCAGAATCCAGCTTAACTGAGTCATTTGAAATAGTGAGAGTTTTTTTTACGTCTTCTCTGTTTCCCAGGAGCCGCAGCACTGAATTATTCACAGCAAATTAAAGACATGCACAAATGTATGGCGTCAAATCAGGATCAGCTTCCCGGCGGCCAATGGGCTCAAAGCTCCGCCCCCACGTAAAATGTTTCTGAATCAAACGATTGAAAAACAAAGAGGTTGAAAATACAAACAGCAGCTGTTAGAAATAAACATTATTTTTCATTTGGAAACAGTTTTAGGTAAAACATTTTTTTTTACAAGTTTCAAATTTGTTTATTTGTTTTTTTTGCTCTTTTTTGGTTTCTCTTTATAACCCAAGTTGCTCATGAAGGTAAAGTGAAACAAAAAAACAAGTAAAAATAGTTTTAAACCCGATAAAACGCCACCTAGGGCTGCACGGTGGCACAGTGGTTAGCGCTCTTGCCTCACAGCAAGAAGGCTCCCAGTTCAAGTCCCGGCTGGGGGACGTGAAAAACTACATCAATGGGGGACGTTTCTGTGTGGAGTTTGCATGTTCTCCCTGTGCATGCATGGGTTTTCTCCGGGGTCTCCGGCTTCCTCCCACCATCCAGAAACATGCTTCATAGGTTCATTGGCAAATCTAAATTGTCCCTAGGTGTGAGAGTGAATGGCTGTGTGATTGTTGACATTCTGCCCTGCGACAGACTAGCGACCTGTCCAGGTTGTCCCCTGCCTTCGCTCACAAGTGGCCGGATAGGCTCCAGCAGCCCCGTGACCCCGAAAGGGAAAAAAACGGTTAAGAAAATGAATGAATAGAACGCCACCTATGGTGCAGCCTGTGTCATCCCTCCTCTGATGCACCAACCATTATCGCTGCTCTACTGTACAGTGTTCCTTCTCTAAATCACGGTTCACCTTTCGCAGTCTTGCTGTTTAGTGGATTGTTTTCACCGTGTCTTTGCTTTTTTTTATTTATTTAATAGCACTTAGGGCTGGGTTGATAAAATCAATTAATCGATCTGAATCGATCCAAGCTTAATAAATAAATAATAGATCCATAAAAGATGAGATTGATTGTTTATGCCTTTACATTTCCAGTGAACTAACAGCAGTAAAGTCCAAGTCGGCTAGCTGGATGCTAACGTATAATGGAATTTCCCATAGGATGGCTAATGCTAACGCTCGGTCGATGTAGACATACATTGCTGACTAAATGAACAGCTTTATAAACTCACTTTCCACTTTTTTTTAAAGTGAGAAACCATGTATGGTGTTAAAAATCTCATTAGTTTAGTATTTCACAAATACATTTTACAGTATATGAACTGTATCAGACTAATATGAATGGATAGATTATTATTATATTTCTATACAAATATGTCTAAATGTGCAAACCGTATAAATTCCAAACTGAATCGAGTGGATCGAAAGAATCATGAATCAAATCGATTCTGGAAATTATTGGTGAGACCCTCCCCTAATGGCGCACTGTATTCTACGTCTGATTGGCTGTTGATCATGTCAATCAATCTCTTCCGTGTCGTGTTTGTTGTACAGAGAACTTGGAGTTTCCAGAATCACATAAATCTGTATTGCAGTCAGATCTTTCTTTTCACTCTATAAAACTGGATTGATTTTCCTATGAAGGTTTGAACTTTGACAGTTTAAACAAGAAAGAAAAGTGTGCAAATGTCCGCGTCTGTCTGAAAAACATGTATAAAGTGTTTAGTGAAGGGTTTATACGACCGTAAAACATCTATTATCCCACTTCAGGGATTTCTCCTAACCAAGGTTAATCATAAAAAAGTACCTGTCGCCATAAACGAGGGAGCAGTGTACGCCACACCAAAGGAGGAAGGACACGGGCAGCAACACATGCTGTCTTTTTCAATGATGTTCCGGTAGCCAATGAGCTCAACGCCTCGCCCCCACATAGAATTAGGCTCAGCAGCGAACATTCTGAATTGACACTGTAAATTGAGGACTGAAAGCGAAGAGGGAAAGAAACAGAAAAACAAAAACAAAGTTGAAAATACAAAAATATCAGCTTTTAGCAATAAACAATGTTGGAGCTACCCAGCCGTACAGGTTAGAGCCTAGAAGCCGTCTGAGACGAGGAAAATGCATTTGTCTCTAAGTGGATGAATCAGAATGGAGCTTGTGCCCATCCCAATGTATTATTTTTTATGTCGAAACAACTAGATTTGTCATTTGTTTGGTCTACTGATGCCTGATTTGATTGAAGAAATACTCAGAAATGAAAACTTGAGCTCAATTTTCTTTATATTTGTCCTCCGTCATCAGAAAAATGTTCAAATTGCCAAAAACACAATTTTTTTTTACAGGAGTGGGTCTTGAAATCACTGCACAGACTCGGGATCGCTCAACATGACAAAAACAAAACTCTACAAGAAATCTACAACATTCTGAAGAACGGGCTTCAGGCTCTTTAGAACGAACTGGAGTATTTGCAACATCAACTATTGGTTAGGTTAGTTGGGTTCTTGCGTCATAAGTTAATCTACCTGGAAAAGTCATTATCGTGTTTTCTCAAAATAGCAGCATGCACTTCCAAGACCCGTTTACACAAGAAAGTGGGCTTTGTTCTGCAATTCCCTGCTTCAGATCTCGACTAAAACAAAGTCTGATGTGCTGATCAGTGAGTTCCCTGAGTTAACTCTTTCAGCGCTTGATGTTTGGTCTTATTTTTTAACTCTGATAAGGAATGAACTTTGTTCCGTTTTGATTTAGAATGACTTATCTGCAACAACAAGGACTAAGTAGGCCACTCTGTCAAAAATAAAAGCGCTTTATCTCTGCAGAAAGAGCCGTTCATCTGTGATGACTGCAAACGGTGAGTTTGTCATTGAAAAACAATCCTTTTTGTCCCGACACGGTGTAATAATTCACTGCTGTTTTCAAAAGTTAACAGTGTCAAAATAACGTTGTAAAAATTGACCTTCTGGGGCTTTTATAATGAAAGAGTCGCGTATCCAGGAAGACCTTGAAACATTTCAAAGTTTTGTCCTCGGATATTAATAAATGTAGCTTAGCTATTAAACTGGATGATCGTGCTGCACTTTATGGGTGACTTTTGTTTTAAAGAAGTGCACATAAAGGCAAAAATAAACAGCAATAAATCCTTTTGCCTCTTTCGCAGAATCTCTGAACTGATTGTTTTCAGATTTCCTCTGCAGCCTGGCATGAGTGTTCACACTCCCATCATAAAGCAGGAGAGTAAGACCTCCTCCCTGTTGTCTTCCAGGGAGAGCGTCTGATCCGGTCAGCCAGCCCCACCAAAGGAGTCTTTGCCAGGAGCCCCGTCAGCGTGCCCACGACGCCCTTCTCCGCCCCGGCACAATCAAAACCCATTTCAACTTCGCCCAAAACCATCTTCCCCTATCCGGCCAATCAAAACTCCTCCTCCTCCTCCTCCTCGCCAAAGTCTCCCCGCCGCCTGAGCTTCAGCGGAATCTTCCGGTCCAATTCCACAGCCGCAAGCAAGATCTTCTCCAGACACAGGAGGGGTGAGTGGACGCTTCTGTAAAAGGACAGATTCTGATACAACACTGTCACGAAAGAAAAAAAGTCAAAGTTTAAGAGGAGTCTAAAGCTGTCTTTTCGTATGGATTTACTCATCATCTTCAAGGCTTTATGCACAAAGTAAAACCACATCTAAGCTTCTTCTGTTTTTAACAGATTTGATTCCCTTTTGAGCCAGAGCTCCTATGTTTGAGCTTTTCATCGATAAGCCAATAAGAAAAGAGCAAAAAGTAAAAAAACAAAACAAAATCATGCTGTTCCTTATAGTTCCCTGGAGCAACAGGTTCCTTCATCTCCCATCTGTAATACTTTCTGCAGCTCTTTTCATTTTGTTTGTTTGTTTGTATAGATTGTAAAAGGCAGCCTGCTTTACTACATTACAAGTTTGGCTAGCTCAAAGTTGGAAGAGCAGCCATCATTATAACTCATTAAAAGCATTATAGTAACGTGAAAATAAAGAGAGCTGACTGGGTCAAACAAGGCCCACTTTGTGAGGAGCAGAGTAAACTCGCAGATTTCTCGGTTCTCATGCGTTTTGAGCGGTGAATCACCGCCCAACAAAAGTCCGCCTGGTGTTCATGGAAACGCCTCTGCTGGAAGCAGCATCAGACGCGTGAGTCATAGGTTTTTGGATGGCGCTTTTCTGCCTTGCTTCCTCTGCTGAAGGTCAGTTTGGCAGTGGATCCCTCAGAGTCAGCGTGCTCCTTTTCCTGTGGAGATTGTAATTGATGAAGCACAACCAAACAACATTCACTGGACCCTCCTGAGAATTACCACTGAATGACTCATAGGATCCCTTTTTTTTTTTTTTTTTTTAGTTCTGATTATGTAACGTGAGCTTACAGCTAAATATTGTAAAACAACCAAATTTTAGAGCCTTTTTACATTTTTTGAAGACTTTCTTCTTTCACCACAAGAGGGTGCTAAAGGCTCAGTGAAACCATCCTCAGCCACATCTCATTTTGGTCACTCATCCATATCTCTTTTATGTCACAACATGAAAGAAATTAAACATTGAAGAGCATCCTTGCCTCCCTCATATGGACGAAGGGCGGCAGATCTCCTTGGGGGGGGGGGGAGACGACTACTTTGCATTTTTGACGACACGAATAAAATCTCCTTTCGTTCCTGGTCGGTTCTAAAAGCGGTTTTCCTGTTGCCTGGACATCGTCAGCCTCTCAGCGCCGCAGCACCTCTGTCGCCTTTTCTGGAAGTTTCCAGACTCTCCTCGGAGCTCCTCGCACCGCCGTGCGGTCCGACCCCTCCCTCTCTGGTTCTCTGTTGCCACTGCAGATAAAATGTTGTGGGTAATTAAGGAATGTGCTTTTACTTTTTCACAAAAAAAAAAAAGGGTCAAAATTGAAAGTCGATTTATTATTATTTTTTTTTTGGTCTTACTTTCAAAGATAAATTATTCCTGGGGTGTCCCCCCCCCCCCTCCACCGCCACCACCATCACTTTCCACGTCCAAACTGAAAGGAAAAGGAGTAAAGTCATGAAAACTGTTATCTTATCGTTTGGCGTTGAAATCTGAGCTCCTACGTTGCAGGAAACACCCAGAAGAAGTCTTTAAAGCTATCATCTTACTCTGCAACACAGTTTGTCTCCACTTTTTTTCTTCATCATCAAATTCAGATGGAAGAGCCTGCATAAAGTCCAATCACGTGATGACTGAGTGAAACAGATGCTCCTGTGCTGAATTTACTCTGACACAGGAGCAGGGGGGGCGGAGAGGTGCACTGCCTGAACCAATCACGGTGTCCCCTCCAAAGCCTGGCCTCCTTGTACAGGCTGCTGACACGCTTGCTATATTAAAAAGGCGCTACCCCCCCCCCCCCCCTTCCCAGCAGCAGCAGCACCTGACGACTCACAGCTTTTGACGCCGCAGAGAGAGGGGGGGAAAGGCGCCGCAGTCGCTCCTGCTGCTTATTTACATCGCTGCTCCGTGGAGTTTGAAAGTTTTCCGTCTTTTTCCTCCAATACCTTCCGCTGTCTTTTAGTTTTCTACCCGGATACAGCCTCTCTCACGCTTAAGAAGTGATGAAAATCCCCATAAATGCTAGAATTGGTGTTCAGCAGCAGAATTACTAAGCTGAACTTAGTCAAGGAAAGTGAGTCCAACTGGGGGTGTTTTTTCGAGCTGCTTTTGGGACCTTATCTTCATTCAGATGGTCATGACCAAATTCATTTTTGAGCCAAGAATCCACCGCTTTCCATGAAGAGGTTTGGCAGCCTGAGGAGGAGCAAAAAACGAAAAGAGCAGGTCGGGTTAGGAGGGAGGCATCAGTCCGAGGCGTCATGTCTGACCGGTAACGTGCTGCGCTCCTCATCCTCTTTACTATTCCCTGCTGTGTTCTTTTAAAAATGTTCATTGTTCTATTGAATATCTGAATTATTGTCACTTTAAACTGCAATAGTGATTTGGACCATTTTGTTTTTGCAGTTTTTGAGGCAAAACTATCTAGAATTGGTTTATTATCTTTGTTCTGTATAGGATTTGCAGGTTTTACTAAAAGAACTGTAAACTACACCTGCTTTTAATACAACTGCTTTAACTGCTGATTCATCCTCATTAATATGCACGTTTTTTTTTCATCCACCTAAACCAGGCTTCTAACTAATGACGGAAGGACATTTCACTTCCAGAAACAGCCCAATCGATGTCAGGGACTGACCTAAAAACTGCACTGAGGGGATGGGGTCAGACACTTCTCACTTGTTTTGAAGGAACTGCACACAGAAAAAAGGCAATCTTATTTAAATCACATACAAATGGGGCGACAGTGGCTCAGGTGGTTGAGCGGGTCGTCCAATGATCGAAGGGTTGGCGGTTCGATCCCCGCCCCTCACCAGCCAAAATGTCGTTGTGGCCTTGGGCAAGACACTTCACCCTCCTTGCCTCCAGTGCTTGCCTCCACTGGTGTGTGAATGTGCATGGATGATCCCGGTGATGGTCAGAGGGGGCCGTAGGCACGAACTGGCAGCCACGCCTCTGTCAGTCCTGCCCCAGGGCAGCTGTGGCTACATCAGTAGCTACCATCACCAAGTATGAATAAGGAGTGAATGAATAATGGACACAATGTAAGCGCTTTGAGCGTCTGGAAAAGCGCAGAAAAATCCAATCCATTATTATTATTACAAATGCAGAAAGAGAGACTTCCATGTTAAGAAGTTACAATTAAAAAAAAAAGATTATTTTAAATTTAAGACCCACTGCGATCATCTTTTGATTTATTGTAAAAGCGTCCCCAGGGATCTTTGGATTATAATTATACTATTTTTAAGCCAAAAACCATTTTCTAGAACATAGTTTCTGCAAAGCAGCATTAGTTCATTTGAAATTTGCCTCCTGGTTATGGGCCCGACCCCCTTCCCCACCACATTGCTGAGAGCTCTCTGTTTAAGTGGAGCAGGGAGCTTGTAGCTTGCCCAGCGTATTCTCTACCTCACAAATTATCTCACTTTTTAAAAAGGTTATTTTTCCATCTGCTCCTAATCGACAATTTAGATAGATAAATACTCAGAAATGCAATTTTAAGATAAATTTTCTTTATGACATGCTTAAAACAATGTTTTCATTGGAGTGAGTCTTTAAACAAGTAAAAAAAAATCCTGCAGATCAGTTTTAGCAACAGTTTAGTGACATGACTAGTTATTTAAAAATGCCTCTTGTTCCAAATCCTAAAGGGAAAATCCCAGTGACAGTTAATCACAGGGACTATTTCCAAATGAGCTGAAATGAAAAACAGCATTAAAGTAACTAATAAAGTACATTTTTATCTAAGTAGCACTTTTTACAGAATAAAATCACAAAGTGCTTTACAAAAAGAAAGCATAAAACCAAACACAACGGGTTAAAGCTTCCAACATTGACAGGACCTGCTAAAAATGAAGATAAAAGTTAAAAGCACCATTTGACTAACATTAAATAAAGGCTTTTCTAAATGGAAATATCTCAGCCTGGGTTTAAAACACTTATAGTTGAATTTATTTATTTTTTGGGGGGGGGGTTACTCGAATATAGCAGAAAAACTGAATGGTGTTTGCTATGATCACAGCCGTACTGCCAGACTTAAGCAGGAGAGAGAAAAGGCGATTATGCAGTGATGGTCTCTAGTTTTTTTTTTTATTAAAGTGGCTGAAATTATTTTCCTTAACCAGAAAGATATTTTTGTTGTTGTCCTGTAAGTATATATGCATTTCTATACAATTATTGTGTTTACAGTATTTGTACACATTCTGCCTCTGGCTATTCCAGACCCGTGTTTATGTTTTAAATCAGCTGTTGCAGATGGGAATCTTCCTTAAAATAGAGCGGAAGCAGCAGATCAGGATCATCGGGTTGTCTTTAAACTCCTGTCTGAATGCATTATTGCTACTTATGATATTCCTTTATGGACAGAGGCAGTGAGACCTGCAGGTGCTGTCGAGGAGGCATTGTCAGTGGGTTTGTTCCAGCATGGTAGACTTCACGGCACCTGATTCAGAGCCAGCGCAGCCTTGGTTGAGTAGATGACAGAAGCAGAGTCCCGTCACACTGATACATTTCTGTCTGTGGTTGTGCGGTGACAACCTGGCCTTAGCCGGTGCTGCTTTGATCCAGATGAACCGATGCTCCTCTCGGTCTCTCTCTGAAGTTGACACAGCTTTCAGAACTTCTGCGGGATTCACCGTTGGGGTTTTTTGCTCATGTGTCCGAGCTGAAGCAGCACTTATGTGGTCAGAGACATGTTAAACCTGCACAGGTTCAGGAGATAACATTTTTTCCCCAGATAGTTTGAAGTTGACATTTGCCTGAAAACTTGTTTCGCCAACACTATCTATCGCACTCCTATCTATCTATCTATGTTTGTTTGTTTGTACTGAGTACTTATGATGACTTCTTGTAATGACACAGTTTAACGACTAGACCTCCACAGTAGGATTGTTTTTATTTTGAAGGAATTTCTAGATTGGTGGTATAAGGAAAAGAAATCCTTTTTTCTGTTTAGATTTTTATTCTAAGAATCCCTCATTTTCTCACTTTAAGCCACTTTTATTCCGAAAAAAAAAAAATGCTTTTATAACCCCAAAAATAAAAATGTTATATAAATATTATGAATCAAAAAAGGCTACTCATCTCTAATAGAGATGCACCTTTTTTTCTTTAGGCTCTGCTGCTTGACAAAAAACACAGTATTTCTAAGCAGCTTGCATGAATATTTCATAGCTCAGCCTGAATGCAAAGACGCTCTCCACAGGATGAGAGGAGAGCCAAGGGAAGCTAGTCTGTGTTATCAATACAACCCCAGGTTAGCCGGGTAAGATACAAAATAACTGCACACAATTTACTATTTTCTCAAATTGCATTAAGATGATAAAAATATCTTAGCATTTTGCAACTTGATTTACTGAACTGAAATATTTACTACCAGTAATTTGTAATCTGTCAATAAATCATTTTTATTGACCACTTTCCTTTCGAAAAGAAAAAGTTAAAAGGTGCTATTTGAGCAAAAAAAAAAATCCAGTATTTCTCTTTATATTACATTTACATTTTTTGACAAAATCAGAAAACCATTTTTTATTTCTTTCACAAAGCAGAAAAGTCCAAAATAAAATCCCAAATTAACCTTTTACCATAAAAGAAAGCATAAATATTTTTCTTTTTTAAAGCCAAACTGCTAATTTATTAGGAACAGAACAGCTTTAAGTCTTTCATTATCTCTGTACACAGACAGAGCTTTGTGCATCTGATTACAGCTTTTCCTTTTGGATTTAAGTAAACAAAAAAAAAGTATCACATAAAAGGCTGCTTTTCCACACAAGACAAAAAACTGGCTATGGTAGAGGAAAAAATAAACGTTGGTGTCTGGCTGCACCTTGTTCAGCAGGCAGCAGAGAGGGCCCTCAGCCCTGCTGTTATCTGCTCCTGTGGAATGTACCACAACAGCGTGGCTAAAAAAAGACGGCGATGCAGCGGAAACGGGGCACGCCAAAGAGGGCTGATACACGCCAACAAAATGTCAAGAGATACCGTTGAGCCGACTCGAGCGGACTGTGCAGAAATGGCCTCTCAACTCTTAAAAATTGCCCAAAATTCCCTCCTTTTGAATTTTTTTTTTTATTAGTTTTAGTTTAATGATTGTGGCTCCAATACTAGAACAGTTGTTTCCAATACTTTTATTTTGAAGTTTCTCATAACCATTCATTTATATTATTTAACCAAAATGAGTTGCATTTCTTAGAAATATTTAGAGATATTCTAGATGTTCTCAGTTTTTTGAGAAAAGGAAGGTAATAACCAAGTTCTTTCTGTGGTACCCGCTGCATAACCAGAACTGGTGTCACACCGATATGAGTCATGATAAAAGTCATCTGAACATCCCATGGTTGATCCCACGCAGCGTAAACGTATTTGCTGCGTGAGGACCATATCTCATGGCCTCAGAGGCGTCTCTGGGGAAAAGCTGTGGCAGCGTGGGGTGACATGACATGCGACCCTCACGCTGCCGTGTCTGACGTACAGCAGCACGCTGGCTGTCATGTGGTGAACACCTCCACTCTGACCCTGGTAGGGGGAGCGGCTGCGTCACACACAGCTGACTCCCACCCTGGAGTCAGCTTTCATGCAGGTCTGCCCAGTTATAATACAGAGAAGCCGGAAGCCATGAAAACAGTTTGCATTTTGTTTCTTAAAAAATGGATTAATCATTCATTTCTTTTCCCAGCATTTCTCATTTCTGTTCGGGCAGAGCTCCGGACGACCTCTGGGAATTTGTTAATGAGCACAGGCAGGACGACGTGGACGTCAGCAGCTGCTGCTTTACTGCAGTGTTGTCAATATTCCACCACGTTCATTAAAGCTGCGACTTTACAGTCGTAAAAACAGCATGTATAGTCTAATTATGCTGCAAAACGTAAATCCATTTGTGTAATTCCAATGTTCCTTTTTGAAATGTTGCATCTTTAAAGAGATTTTTTTTGAGAATCTGCATCACAGTTCAGGAGATCACCATGGGGGTGCCAAAAGGCATGAGGGTTAGGGTTAGGGTTAGGGTTAGGGTTAGGGTTAGTGGGACACAGAGAAGCAAAGCTTTGTGGGTAAGAAACCTAATTATGTTGTTTAGCCTGAAAAAGGATGAATGAATGAATGAATGAATAAATTAAGAACAAAACATTTAAAACAACAGCATAAAATAACAAAAGGCAATCAAATACATTAAAAAAAACATACAAATTCACTAAAATGAGTAAAAGAAAAGAAGATGCCACCATCTACTGAGTGTTAGAACTTTTCAGGCCTGATATTACGCACATTTTTGGAGGAATTTTATTCCATAACTGGGGCCGGCAATAGAAAAGCCTCATTCATCCCTGTGTTTCTGTCGTGACCTGAGCACATGGCCTGGCAGACCTTAAAACTGTCTGTGAGCTGTTAAAATCACCATTAAGCAAACTGGGGCAAGACCATGAAGAGCTTTAAAAACAAACAGTAAAAGTTTTAACTGAATTCTAAAATTGCCACGAACAAAATTAAGTTGGTTAAAGCGATCTGGAAGTAAATAATCCCTTTCTGGTCAACCTTCTCTACCTGTTGTGCTCTCTACTGTCTTGTTATGCAAACCAAAAGACGTCCAATCACAAGCGCGCTTCTGCAAAGTCGAGTCAGTTCCAATTGGCTGAAGGTGAACCACAGTGTGTGCACAAAAAATCCAATAACCCTTTTTTCGCAGCACTTCAAACAAACCGGAATCCATAAAAAAAGACACCTCACCTTTTAACCCCATAGAACAAAACCGTCTAATAGATTTTAATGTTTAAAGCTGTTCTGTCAAAGACATTTTGTTTTTGTGGCTTAAAATAACTGACTGGTTATGAGTGCCTGTAAGAAAAGTAGTTTTTCTGTTAAAAGCCATTTTTTATTTCTTTGTTTTAGATGTCAAATAAATAATAAATATCCAGATTGTATCCATTTAAGTAAAAGAACTTAACTGTATTGTATCACCACAGAGTTAGTTGAATCTTTTTTATATGATTTGTGGATCATGTATGGAGATGTGTATTGCATCATGTAAGAAGAAAAAAAATGCACATTCCTATTATTCATCCTTAGTTTTCAATATTTTGAATAGGAATTGGAATAGCATAAAAATTGAATCCAAATAGACTTGACTTGGTTATATAAAAACATATTTTACTGATAAATATTTACATTTTTAGACAGCATTTTAAATTGACTGCACCGACGGAGGCACATTTGCATGTAATTTGACTATTTATATTTGAGCCGGCTGTTTGAAGCAAACAGACTATTGTTTGGTTTGTCTTTATGGCAAGAAATATCACAAAGAAATCCAGAAAGTAAGGTAACCGGAGGCTTTTTTTAAACGTTGAAATTGATAGTGTCATCTATGTAAACGTCAACCAGCAAACCTCTTTGAAGCTTTTCTTTTGTTTTTGTTTTTTTAATTAGTCAGTTATGGGAAGCTTTATTGTGAAATCAAATATTAGTTATAATAAAACAAGATTCGTGTCCTTATTTGTGGTAATCTCTTAATCTTTATGTTCAATATGCATCACAGGCAGCATCAGGGATGTGATCCAGCACAGCTGATCGATGCAGCGGAGAGAAGATGTATGTTTGTACTGAACTGCAAATCTCTCTGCAGCCTCTGGACTCTCTACGCCCCCCACCACCCCAGTTCAGGCATCCAGTCAGCCAGTGTTCCCCCAGGAGGCCCAGCAAAGCACCACCAGCCATGAAAGCCTGGAGCCTGGCTCTCGGGTTCGATCCCCTTCCTCAACCCTGGACACGGGTCAGCGTGTCAGCCTTCCCTCTGCAAAACCCCCCGTCTCTTCAGCAACCCCAGTGCCCCACTCTTCTACCTCACAACATGTGAGTAACATGTTAAAAGATTTGTTTTCATTTGTTTGGTTATCCTACTGGAAAACAAGCTAATTTACAATAAACGACCTTTAAAAAGTCTCGACCTTTAAGCTTAAGCTTAAGTTTTTCCTTTTAGGTAAAAATATGTTTCTGTACTTTAGGCAGTGGATGTTGACACTTGCGTTTTATTTACATCACTCGAGAGATCAGTACAGTAAGGTCATGAATGTACGGTGGCCCTGAAGTGCAAATCTACTTCATTCAAAACTGAGACACCTTTCCAAAAAAATGAAACTAAATGAAAAGGAAAAAAAAAGTTTTGAAAAACAGAAGTTATTCACACGGATCTAAACGAAACGTTAAAAAATGAAACAAAATAACAAACCGGGAAAAAAGTAGGGCGATGGGAGGGACATCATTGATGGTGCTTGATTTTTTTGACCATCGAGTTTTTCAAATGCATCTTCGTTGTCCACATATTTTATGATTAATACAGAGCATGCTCATTCTATCGCTTCAAGCTAAATAACTTTTGGTAGAAATGACAGACAAAGGTCATCATCTGATGATCGTTTTCCCATAGTACCTACCTTTTTTTTATTGTGGTTGATGTGATTTTGATTTCTGTAAATTACTCTTGTTTTCCGAGGCGTTCTTTTGGTTTTTGTTTTTTTGGTTTTGTTTTTGATGGTGTTTTGCTTTCTGAAATGTTGTCTTGATTTCCAAAAAGCAATGTTGTTGTTTTTTTTGTTTTCCTTATTTTATTTGTCGACGTGATTTTTAATATGTTTTTCTTGCGCTCAGTGATTTGTCGGTGCGATTTGCACTTCAGGGCCCCCGTCCAAAGCATCTTTGGATTGTCCCGAACAGAAGGGGTCGGGTACTTGAGCATTCTTCCAACGGCTGCACAATTAATTTGTATTTTTTTTGCATAAACAGTCGAGTGAACATGAACTCGAACATGAACATGAACTGCTTTAGGGTTCGACGTGGATGTATTTCAACTAGAAAGAGCATCGTGACCCCCCTCCCTCCCCATTGCTGTTGGATTATACATTTATCTGTGATGGTAGATTCTAGCCTGAGATGGATAATCGATATTTCATCTCCTGGGTTATTTACTGTTGATATTAACACTTAAGAGATTGATTTGTGCCTCTCTTATCTCACTTCATTAAACGATCTCCTCAGATGTTAGTTCACCTTTAGCCAAATCCAATTTCTGGAGCCTCTTCCTCCATGGGTTTGTTCCTGTCTGTCTGCCTCGCAGAGGTTTGCTGTAATGCGAAAGCAGGCTGCATGTCTGCTGAGAGCAGAGGGCAGATTTATGAAAGTGCAGGGGTAGTTTTTGGCCAGAGATGTGCTGAGTCACCGTTGCAAAGCACACCGGGGGACTATAGCTCATCCCGGAGCAGGTATGCGGTCCTCCTGTTATGCTGCAGAGGCTTATTGGGGATGCAAACGTTGTCCCGCTTTGCATGACACAGCACATTCTCAGCACACGGTGACATTTCAGTTAGATGCTTCCTCCTGGCTGCCTGGCCTGGACCTGTTTCTGCAGGTCTGATGAACGCTGAGGACGTGACGAGGCATCCCCAGCTTCTAGTTGCTAGGTAACGCTAGGGATTTCCTAATATGGTGAATCACTCAGGTTGCTCTTAAGAGGGGCGTGTCGTCCGCGCACCACATTTCCTGCTTTCTTCTCTGCGCTTCAAAACAGACTTTTTTTCTCGGTGGGTTTCGTCTTTTATGCATTCAAAACCTTAGCGTGTTGTTTTTGTGGGTTAATTGCGCCGTAAGTGTGTCTTATAGTTGCGTTTTTAGCGTTTGTTTTCATAACTGCAGCCGAATGGAGCTGGACCGTTCCATTGCGTATTTGTAGGGGTGTGCGGCTTTAAAACAAAAGTTTATTATTATGATTGTTGGGTTAGAAAACACCTTTTTTTCCACGCTGCCTGTGTTTTTGGATTAGAGATTTGTGATTTTTGGATTTATAGAATCGGTACAAGGTGGCTGTTTAGTTGCGTTGTTTGGCCGTTTTTGGTGTTTTTACCCCCTCCCCGGTCCTTTGAGTGGGATCGTCGCTGCTGCAACCTTGCTAACAATTAACTGCAAAGTTTTTAGTTGTTCTGAGCTGCGCCGTGAGGATCTCCTCACCGAAGCCTCCTGCTTTTTCTGTCGTAGGTCTGCGGCTTCTTTGAAGGTATGCTGGAGAAACTTGAACTAGATGATGACGGTGAGTCCATTCTCCTCCTAACGTGGTGTGGATGGGATCACGGTGGCTTCAGATCTTTAGCAGTTTGAGTGGAAATTTAGCAGAGAACTTCTGCCACTTTAAACCTGTTTTTGTTTTTGTTTTTTAAGGGTAAATGTGGAAAAAATGTTTCAAAGCATCTTCTAGTATAAACAGGGGGGAAAAAGCATTTCTTTTTATCAATACACTTTAGAGAATGTGTCAGAAATATTGATTCCCTAAGTTAATCATTGGCCACTTTGACCTTTTTTAAAGCTAATATCACATTAAAAATGTACAATTTCAACTCAAAGTTTAATTTTCCGCCCAAAACTATTTTTTTTTCATCCAAAAAGTGCCCTAAATATTTAAATTTCAAACTTTCCTCCTCCACTGTTTTTCCTTTTGTTTATGTTTTCATTGATGCTTAATGGGGGCAGTAATTATCAGTTAGATGGAACAGCAAAGTAGCTGTAAGTGGTCCATGCCTATAATGGTTGTTTAGCCTATGTGCATGTATTTCCCCCCCTATCCCTCTTGACTCATCCCCCCGTGAGATTTCCCCCTCCCAAGTTTTCCCTGCTTCTGTCTTCCAGCTGCTGAACCAGAGAGTGATATTTACATGCGCTTTATGAAATCCCACAAGTGCTATGACATCGTCCCCACGAGCTCCAAGCTGGTTGTCTTTGACACAGCGCTACAAGTTAGTACAAGATTCTGATCTGGGCTAACGGTGCAGTTTTTTTCTTCTTCTGCCACTGGACGTCCATATCTGTGCAGACAAAAACATCTGAGGAGCGCTGACACTTCTCCTTATGTAGTTTGCCTCTGAGCGGTTTCCGTCAAGTGGTTGAGTAAATACTCCAAAAGCTGTTAAACAGTAATCCAACACCGCTCGGACGCCTTTGATGAGCAGAACTTTAACCATAAGAGTAAAGGTCACAATTTTAAGGTGAAGAAAAGTGGGCAACAGGAATGACGAGCCTGAAGTTTGGATTTTCTCAGCCTAAGCATCCAATCTTTTTGCTTTTTTTTTGTCTCCCAAAATATTTATTTGTGATCATTTGTAGAGCCGCAAAAGAAAAAGTAAAACCTTGAATATTCTAATAATGTATTTAGATTTTGTTGGTCATAAGGCTTTTAATGGATTAATAAACTGAGAATCAAGCTGACCATTTTACAGGATAACTGACTTTATGAATCACTGATGAAGAAATCACATGTTTTAATGTAATTTTGATTTTATTTTTGTTGCTTGGTAGGTAAAGAAAGCATTTTTTGCATTGGTGGCCAACGGTGTGCGAGCTGCACCGCTGTGGGACACAGAGAAGCAAAGCTTTGTGGGTAAGAAACCTAATTATGTTGTAAATTCTCTATCAAACTAAAGAAACTGATTATTTGGGTGACTTATAAATAGTTGACCTACGGAAAAAGGATCATTCTTTTCTTTTTTAATAAAACTTTGGCACGCCTGATGCTAAAAACCCTCATGGAAGGGAAATTGTTGTGGGCAGTGAACGAAAACCAAGGAAACGCCGTGTGTTAGTGGTCACGGTCACTGGAGCTTGAAGATGAAGGTCTATATTGAGACGTCGTCATTGGAGCTGCTGTGAACCATTAAGGACGGAAGTCGGTTGTGTTTGGAAAACCTGTTGAGAGGTCTCGCTGGCTGTCTTTAGGTTAACTGGCATCAGGAGAGAGGCTAGCATGGAACCGGATTTGTTGTGCTGAATAATGAATGGCAGCTCATTGTGAGGATGAAGCCAGGTGGAGTCAGTTTTGAGAACCTCACCCACGTTCACCTGCACAAAGCCTGCAGTCTTGGTGCTTGTCGCTACCCGATCTGTGGCAGAAACTCCAAAAAAAAAAAACCCCCTCATGTGTGAATGTTACGTGCCAGTTGAGCAATTTGAATGAGATGAGCTCCCAGTAGCATATCCCGACAGTTTAGATGTATTTATGATTGTCAGAGCCATTTAAACACTGGATAGTTCCATGTTCAATCAAATTTATGCTTTCCTCAACAACAGAGAGCTTCTTCTGACCGAATTACGCCATTAATAAAAAAAAATAAATAAATAAATAAAAAAAGGTTCATTTTTATTTTTTACATGTTGTCAACAAGAAAATAGGAAAAATTAGGACATTTTACCCGAGATGTCGGACCTGGCCTCCTGCATCCAAGTTAGGCGTTCGTTCATGTGTTAACAGAGTTACTTAAGTAGTGGTATCCTAGTACACTGGGGAGTAAACTCCCATCAATTTAAACCAAAGAGGAAGAAAAGATCGAATAGACCGAGCTGTGAAGTCCGAGTTTGCACATGCCCAGTAAGAAAGGTGCATGCCTGGTCTGTAACTTTTTCCTTTCCTTTTTTTTTGTCAATGTTAAAATAAATGCTGTCATTATTGTAAGGATTTTAAGAGGTAGTTGGTATTGTTAACATCTCCAGAGATACTCTGACACCGACCGGTTGGTGCTTCGGCAGCGGTAGAGGCTTTTCGCGAATCCCTGATAGTTGGGAGGTAGCAACAGTGCTGTCAGTTTACACACGTCGACGGTTTTCATTGCAGGTATGCTGACAATCACAGACTTCATCATCATACTGCACAGATACTATAAGTCACCTATGGTGAGTAAGCTTCAGGGGAAAAGGTTTGCTTCTGCGCCTTTAGGATTACAAAGCTGTTTTTTGTTTATTCAGGTGCAAATTTATGAGTTGGAGGAACACAAGCTTGAGACCTGGAGAGGCAAGTTCCCATCGCCATATTGCATGCACGCTTTAAGCTTCTCATAGTCTTAAAAGTCTTGAAATTCCTGCTTCACAGAGGTTTACCTTCAAGCAACCTTCAAACCGTTGGTTAACATATCACCAGATGCAAGGTACTACTTGATTTTGTTCTTATTTTTTTTATTTCTGCGTATTTGTCTGTAATTGTGGTTGACCTTTTTTTGTGTGCTTCCAGCCTTTTTGATGCAGTCTACACCCTCATCAAAAACAAAATTCACCGTCTGCCTGTCATTGACCCTGTCACGGGGAATGCACTTTACATCCTCACACACAAGAGGATCCTCAAGTTCCTGCAGCTGTTTGTGAGTCCAGATCAGCACACGCCAGTCAATCGATGGGTCATTTTAGGATTTATAGTCAGATTTGAGGCCTTTCATTTTTGCCCTCTGTGTTATTTTCTTTGTTGCCCCCTAGTGGTCGACGAGACAATGTATGGGTTAAAATCAAAAAACCGCTTAAACTGAATGAAAGATCAGATTGTCTGTTTCAAACATAGACATTATTAATTAGAAAAATAAAATAGAAAACTCAAAAACAGTTTTAAACTTGAAAAATATTGAAAATATATTTTAAATGTGAACATTTTTAGTAGTGATAATGCTTCTCCAAAAAGGGATGACACGAGCACACTGTTGTGGAGCGGAAGTGACGTCACCATAACTCAGGGGTCGGCAACCCAAAATGATGAAAGAGGACGAAAAAAACAAAAATGTCTGGAGCCGCAAAATATTAAAAGCCCTATTTAAGCCAGGCGACACGTGCAATGTGTATCTATATTAGCCTACTATCAAAATGAAATGTAATAAAGAAATCCGATTTTTATTTTGAGGATTCGAACAAAAAAACAATAAAATGGAACGTGCGTGCCCCATGACAGTCAGCTTGCGCTGGAATGACAGAACAGCTTCAAGCATTTGCGGCGCCTGCAGACTTTCATTCAGCTCGTTCAGGTGGCTTGTCACTGTCACATCCACCAAAAAGTGCAGCTTTTCCAGCCACTCAGCATCTTCCAGCTGCGGGTAGTTCAACTCAGGTCTTTGCTTTTCAGGAATGTTTTCACGTGTTCTAAACAGACGACAAAGTGACGCTAAACGTCACTCCTGGATGGCCATCGGACTGTGTGGTGTAGCAGGAGATCAGAATATTTGCTTTCAACTTCATCAAGCAATGCATGGAACTGACGGCGGTTCCATTTGCATCAGCCACCTGCCTAGCAGTCCGCTAAAAGTTAAAAAAAAAACAAACAAAAAAAACAAGCCCTGCTGGTAGAAACGTGTGTCGCAGGCTATGACGCAAATTTTTGTTGACAGAAATGTTGAAATTTAATATTGTAGTGGCGGTCATGTGCATTTTAGGTCTGTTAGCAGCAGGGGATTATGGGAGTCGGTCTCCTGATCTGATTAGGGCTCAGCATGAGCGTTTCTGCTTGCCCATGTTTCTTTTCAAATGGAAGTTTTGTTGTTCCACCTTAGTTTATTCTTCCTGTTATGTTTGTTTCTTTTTGTTGCATCATAAGTGTGGGAGGGGGAGAGGTTGATGACCCCTGTGCAACGTTTAATGTGTTGCGTGTTCTAAATAAATGGGGCTTGTTATGCCCACTCAGCTTCTCTTTCTACCTCCTCCTCTCTGAAACCGTGTGGAATCGTGCGGTGTTTGGGAAACGGACTGATCTCCAGCGCAGCCAGTTGATTGACAGCTCAACTTGTTGACAGCTCGACTCCCGTTTTGCCCGCTGCAAGTGACTTATCTGCTGGGCGTTACAATATTAATTCCACACATTCTTACAGTGTTGGAAAATGTTAAGAATGTTTGTGTCTTGTTCTTCCTCCTACAGAAACTATAATAAAACAAAAAATATATTTCTCTCCCCCATCTTTTAACATTTTCAAACATTTTTGAAAATGCTCCAGGGAGCCACTAGCGCAGCGCTAAAGAGCCACAGGCGGCTCCTGAGCCTCGGATTGCCGGCCCCCGCCATAACCTGTCACCCGATGTCAATCATGTCCCAGTAAACAATGGGCTCAAAGCCCCGCCCCCACGTCAAATCAGGTTCATATTCAAAAACGAAGTCAGAATTGAAATCGTAAATCAAGGACTGAAAGCAAAAAGGGAGAGAAGGGAAAAAGCAAAAATTTAAAGTAACAGCAGCTGTTACGAATAAACTTTTTTTTGTTTGGTAACAATTTTTCAAGTTTGTTTTTTCCTTGTTTTTAATAATATATTCAATTTTACAATCTGGTTTCTCTTTCACTAACAGTTGATCCTGACTTGACTTCATTACAACGCATTGACATCTTGTTTTACATTTTATTTGTTTATTTTCTGTCCAGATGTATGAAATGCCAAAGCCAGCTTTCATGAAGCAGACTCTAGGTGAGCTGGGAATTGGTACGTACCACGACATCGCTTACATCCACCCAGACACCCCCATCATCAAAGCGCTTAACATCTTTGTGGAGAAGCGCGTATCGGCCTTGCCTGTGGTGGATGACTCAGGTGAGGAACTCAAACCTGCAACCCTAATGATTAAAGACCCACTCTGATTAAAAAACAAAACAAAAAATTCTTTGTTGTATTTTTCTAATGATGAAGAAAAGTAACCATTTATTCAGATGGTTGTCAATCAGGAACAGATGAAAAAATCCAGATTGAAAATGATTGTATTTGTGACCAGTGAGGTGATAATATAGAGAAGCATACATTAAGTACATATAATTTTACACTGATCTGTGTTAAAGATACATTTTCAGTTGAATTTGAGTGTTGCACCATCAGATACAGAGCGGAAACTCCGGGTGAGGCTCCGGAGCGCTTCGCCTCATGTCTGACTGCAGGACTCAGATTTAACGCTGACGTGCCGTCAGAGGCTACGTTCACACTGCGGACTGAAACCACCCAATTCCAATTTTTTTACCCCTATGCCACCTGTATCTGATCTTTTCATGACAGTCTGAACGACACAGATCCGATCTTTTCAAATGCGACCCAGGCCACTTGGGTTTGTGGTCCTGAATCAGATACGTATCCGACCTTTTGAAATGTGACCTCCGTCTGAACGGCCAGGCCGCATGTATCCGACCCGTACATCATTGATACGCTACAAACGTCATCATTCGGCGTTGAAGTAGGCGGGAATGAGAATGTAAACATCAACCATTGCGGACGATGCTGCTGAGACCAGTCAGTGGAAGGGAAGCGAGGTCACCGATTTGATGAATATTTGAGGTGATTGCTCTATTCAGGCCAAACTCAAACTCAGGGTGCTGCGACTCCGTGCCCACACGTTTCTCTGTACCAACTTGGCTAACGCTGCTCCACAAAACGCCAAACACCTTTTAATTTTCTTCTTAAAATGAGAAGATTGTAATTGTGCTGGCTCCTTTGTGAAAATGAATGTAATAATGCAAAAAGAGCTCCCCTGTCGACATCCACTGTTAACGTTAGCTACTTCCGCAAACAAGTGACGTCGTTCACCGTTGCGTACTCTACTGCGCATGCGGGTCACTTCTGGGTCATTTCACGGTCACACAGGAGATCACAAAAGTTCGTATTTTCAAAAAATCTGAATTGACCATTAAGCCCTGCAGTGTGAACGTAGCCGGAGCGCTAGCTATAATTGTGGAGAAAAGGCAGCCGGTGAGGCGAGCCTCGCCAGCAGGGGGCAGGCGTGAGCTGACAGTAGAAACAGAACAGACCTGGACGTCTTTCTTCGTTGGCCATAAATTAAACAAAAAGGCAAATAAGGGAGACTTTTCCAACAGTTCATAGAGCTTTTTGTGGAGAAAGATCGGCGCATGGACTCAAAAAGTAAGGCCAAACGTGGTTTTCGATCTCTGCTTTTTAAAAATAACATGGGAGTAAGTGGAAAATATGTAAGTAAAACTAAATTTTAGGCCTAAAAGAATAATTTTTTTTGATCATTTTCACAGACAACATTTGATAACATTAAAGCACCAGAATTTGAAGTTGATAAACTACCAGAAATAGTTACTGAGGCTCAAAATTAAATGTGTGCTGAATACATCTGTATACTTTAATTTCTATACAGCATATATGAATCATTTATACACAAGAGGAGTGTTCTATCCATGTCTAAAATGAATATTCTCTGTAGGACAAATATGTTCTTGTGTGTATCTTATATGCTATTACCTGCTGTTGGATGAATGGTGAAATATTCAGTTCTTGCAATTGTAAATCTGTCTCCAGAGGAGTCGGTGCCTCACCAGCCATCAATCTCACCGCACGTCACTGTTTGTGACATAGAAAATATGCTGCTCCGCTCCATTCTGATGCATCCACTTACAGACAAATAGATCTGTGTACGTCTTTGTTTTCCTCATCCATGCTGGCATCTGGCTCCAAACTGTATGCCTGAACAGCTCTGATGAGGCTGAACATGTTTGTTTCTCTGGGTAATGTTGGGAACGCTTTTAAAAGAGCTGAAAACATGATCACAGTGGGTCTTTAAACGGCTTTATCGTCACATTTCCCCCATCAGTAAACACTTGTTTTCTTTACCTGCAGGCACAGTTGTGGACATTTACTCAAAGTTTGATGTGATTGTAAGTTTGAAGTATTTTACGAGTTTTTAACTTGTTCTTTTGTTAGTCTTTTAACTGTTTTTTTTTGTTTACAGAACTTGGCTGCAGAGAAGACCTACAATAACCTGGACATAACCGTGACTCAGGCTCTGAAGCATCGCTCCCAGTACTTTGAAGGTGTCGTGAAGTGCCATAAAATGGAAACAATGGAAGCTATTGTGGACAGAATAGTCAAGGCTGAAGTGAGACACAAAGTTGTATTGCGCATGCGCTTAGAACGGATCCCAGGCCGGGTTTTATCCGCTTTCACATCAACGTTTTTGCCCTTCTTTTTCCCAGGTGCATCGGCTGGTTGTGGTGGATGAACGTTCCGGTATCCAGGGCATCGTTTCTCTGTCGGACATCCTCCAGGCTCTGGTGCTCAGCCCTGCAGGTATAGATGCTCAGCATTGCTAGCCCAAACTCTCCTTCTGTCCTGGACCCTGAGCTCCTCTGTCCCTCCATCTTCCCTGTAAGTCTGTTCCAGGTAGGGATGGAAACAGTTTGACTGTTAGCTGCTGATTGCCTAAAGAGGCTTGGTGTGTGTCCCGCGTCCTGCTGGGTGTCGTTTTGTGCAGCAGCGTTGTGCGGAGAATTGCATCCGTTCTGGAAATGAATCTTTAAATAAAAATGCAGCTTTTTTTTTTTTTTTTTTTTTTTTACTAGAATAAATGAATAAAATATATAGATGAGGTTTTCAGAACACAATAGCTTTTATTGCAGCATTTTGAAATAGAAAGTAGATCGCCTGAATGTGTTAAAGTCTCTTCAGTTTGGTTGCACTGTTGCTGGTTGAGAGCATTTTTCCTCTGTGCTGTGAAACCACGGGCTTCACAGCTGGACTGGACGGAGCCATCGATTTCCTTTGAGCTGCTTTTGTCGCGACAGAGGCTGGTCTGCTGCAGAAACGTCAATGTTTGTGTGCACAGTGGAGGAGGAGCATGTAAATCTGTTAAAACGGCCGCTCCTTCACATTTTCTTTTAGAGGAGAGTGTTTGTGTGTTTGTTTTTGCTGGGTTTTTCACAGTTTTTAGCTAACAGTATAACAATTCAATATAACAAAACTGTGATCTTTTGATGAAAATAATGTTTTTTGCTTTAACACGATCTGGGGGCATTTTTCTGGTGCTGGAGGACAATATATCAAGACAATTATGCTCAGTATTTCAGTATCAGGATTTCAACGGTACAACTCTGACACTCTGCAAAAGCTGTCCTAGAAAGAAAAATGGATCATTTACAGCCATCAATACAATTATTTTAGTGTTTTGTTTTTTCTTTTTGTAGGAATGACCCGAATCCCTGAAAAAACAAAAATGTTGAAGAGTTATTAAGTCGTTTTTTACGATGTGGGGAAAAAGCAAACCAGCCAAACATCGAACAGAATAATGCATTCCAAAAATTTTCTATTCCAAGATAAAACAAGTAGCCACCCCGTATCAAGGATAAGCTTCTCCATTTCTCCAAAGCTGGCTGTAAATGGCAGAAAAATCCATAACCGTCAGACTTTTCTGTGCAGAAGTGGCTCCGATGTTGAGGAGAGTAAACAGATCAGTATGTTGACGTCTGTTTGCAAAGCTTTGGGTCCAGATATTCATGAAGATTTGACGTTTACTCTCATCTTTTGCATTGCATTGACTAATGATCATGTCAGTAAATCCATGTTCTGTCACGCCATTGCCCTAAATGAGGATTTACTTCTTTTTTTTTTTTTTTTTTACTTCTGGGTGTTTGTCTAAGAGGAAAGGATAAACTTAAGTGCAGGGTTTGTTTTGTGTGGAGTTAAAAATCTCTCAGATCAGTTTGCAGCAGAGAAAACATAGCACACAGGGATTTATTAAGTAAAACAGAAATCTGTGTGGGATTATGTGACTTGATGGCGTCTTTATGTTTGCATTCACAAAGGCTTCATCTGCTCAGAATGCTGCAGGAACCTTTGAAACTCAATGAATTCAGTGATTACGTTAGATTTTTTTCTTCTTTCTGGAATAGTACATTAAAATAAACAGAATGGTGACGGGATAAGGATTGATTATATTTTACACTTTTATATTCTGTTAGAAATGCTTTTGGAGATTAGGTTTGTCTTTAGTAAAGGACTGTTTGTGCACTTTAATCTCAGGTTTACTGTATCAATATTAAAACACTGTAAATTATTGTCTTTTTTGTAAGATTTTATCTAAATCCCAACACTTTTTAATATGATTTAGATAACCACTCCGTTCCTCTTTTAAAGATATTTTCCATGCACTCCCAGTGGTTTTTGTGGTTTTTGTGGTTTTTAGCCCCCCCCGCCCCCCCCCCCCCCCCCCCCAAAAAAAAAAACCTTTCATTTTCTTGGATATAGTTTTTGCAGAGCAGCAGGAGTTCATTGGAGATTTCTGCATCAACAGTTGGAGCTATCCAGCCGTACGGCTTAGAGCCAGAACCCAGCTCGCACCAGGAAAACGATGACGTACAGGAATCCTTTTATCTGCAAGCGGATGCATCAGAATGAAGCGGAGCAGGGAGCTATTTTCTATGTACCATACTGCACTTTTTGTCTGCTCCTGATTCACAATTTGAACAAAGAAATACTCAGAAATGCAATTTTAACCTTCATTTTCTTTTTGTATGTTCTCCATCATCTGAAAAATGCCACAAGAACTTGGAAGTCTCCCTCTCCTCCTACGCTAGAAATTTGGATTTAAAGATGTTTTGCACTATAGTAAACTTTACTCTACGCGGCGCCACGGGCAAGTTCTTTAAAATTTGGCATCCCTTTTTTGGACATGCTAACACCTTACAATCATGTAACATACCCACCTAGCTGGCTCTCATTTTCCCTAAAATATGTACTTTTAGGTATTTCGGTTATTTTATTTGCGCTCACTCATTGTCACTTTAAAATATCACTGACCTGAACTATTTGTTCCCTGTTTATGAAAACCATTTTTGTTTTTTGTGTGTTCTATTGCTTTACACATCTCCTATTCATGATCCCTGGAGAAATGCTTTTAATATATCTCATATGTTGTACTGCCATTTTATTTTCTTAATTTTAATTATTCATTACTATTATTATTAGCTTTTGGTGTATATTAGGCTTAGTGATGGGATTTGTATCACCTCTCTGTTTGGGGTTTTTTCCTTTTGTTTTTGGTTTCAATGGCGGGCGGGCGGGGGTAATCATTGTTGTTATCACGTGTTTAATATTGCTGCTCTAAAATCCAATAAAAACAATGTTGAAAAACTAAAAATAAAAATGCCACAAGAACAGGTGAAAAACACCCAATCGATCTGATGAGTTTCTTCTCTGTTGTCATTTTCTCTGCCTCAGATATCAATGAGGAGAAGAATGTGACTGAATGAGGAGGCGTTGCATCGTTTTACCTAGTCGAGTTGGTGACGTCGGAGGCTGAGCGGCGCCGTGCGGACGTCCCGCTGACCACCAGAGGACCGCAGAGATGCTGGAGAGCTGCACCGTCGCGTCCCGCGCACCTCTGCAGCGAGGGGCGACGCTGAGCAAACACGCACACATACAATTCAAAATGCAGTCAAAAAACAAGTTTATGTACACGCGCTGACCGAGGAAGGTCCGACGACGATGATGATGAGGAGGAGGAGGAGGAGGAGGAGGAGGAGGAGACAGAACCTTCAATGGCAACAGAGCGCCACTACCACAGCAACTGTCATTAAAGACTCAATACTGATTGGTGCTCAGTCTTTATTGTTGCTCTTTCATCAATACAGCTTTAAATGAAAGTTTTCGTTGATCTGAGGAGGTGTTGATGGAACATGGACGGCGGTTTTTCTTTGTTGTGATTTCAAACGGTCAAAAATCAAGGACTTCTACAGGTTGTGATGAGCAGAGCTCAGGGGAAGGAGAAGTTTTAGAAAAGATTCTGTTAACTAAGAGCAAAGGTTGCGGTTCTCACAGATTTGTGTGTTTTCCAGTCACTGTGACTGCACAAAGGGTTTTTTTTTTCTTTCTTTTTTGTTAAGACATAGATTTTTTTTTTAATAGAGGTATATTGCATTTCTACCTTTTATTTTCTGTGGTTTTCATGCTTCAAATCTGTCAAACATGCGAAGTGATGTGTCCTTCAGCTGTAGCTCCATGTTGACTCATCTCATCCTGTTGTTGCTCTCCGTAAAAAGGGTTATTTTTATGAAAGTGTGAATATGTTCAGAGAGACTGCGGTTTAAAGTTATTTTTGTAAATATATTGCGGCAACATGTGTAGTTAAGCGATACTTTCTATCAGATCAACATGTACTGTAAATGTGCAAGCATGAAAAGCTATACTTCAGCAGAATGAATGTGCATTTTGTTTTACTTTTTCTATTTTTTTTTTTTTTTCTGGTTGCAGAGAAATAAAGACACTGAATGTACAATGGAATTACCGGTACTGGGTTTTTTTTTTAATTGTTTTTCTTTATTTCAGAAATTGACAGTTGTAGAAACATTTCAACCTGAAAAGCCACGTTCTTTATAAACCAAAATGTGAAATTCCCTTTGAGGGCAGCTTCCAAACTTCCAAGTCACCTTTAATCAAGTTACCAAAAAAAAGAAATAGGTATTATGCTTGTAGTATAATAAAAGGTCCAGCAGTGATGACAAAGACACACTTCCATATTGATCCGTCTGTTTTTGAAAGCATCTTGAGACCACAGCAAAATCCAGCAGCAGGGTGTCGTCGTTTAGCTGTTTTACTGTGTTTTGTCGAGTTAGTTTGTCCTACTTTGCTTAAGCCTCTGCACCATGAGTGAGAGGGAGGGAGAAGATGAGTTTATATAGCACCCCTACTGCTTAATGATGTAATATTAAAGTAGGAGAAATAATAAATGACGTGTGTCATTTCCATTTTGTTTCTTTTTTTTGTTTTGTTATAAAAACAGTATATCTGCAGGCTCAAACTTAGACATTTGACAGTTTAAGAAGTGCAATAAGTTAAGATGGAAAAACTTTTAATTGAATTAGAGTAATATGATATTTATTTAAATAAATATGTAAATTTGACTTGTAAAAAAATATTGAGTTGGATAGACGTAAGAAATTGCCTAAATTTTGGGAAAACGTTCTCCTCCTGTGTTGTTGTAGTAAAACTGATAACTAATATTTGGACAATTTTTGCTCCTCAGTCTACTGACAAAAATTCCCACTTTGTCCCAAAATTAAAACTCAAATTATAAGTAGACAAAACAGAAAATGGATTTGTCCTCAAATATTCCGTCCTTAACAGGAATCACTTAATTGCAGGTGTAAACGCACATTTTGACAAAGTGGGTACAATACCAAAAAAACAACAAAAACAAAGGGGTGGAGACACCAACAGAGGAGAATCAACACCTGGATATGAAGTAAACTTCCTCCTCTTTCAGTGTGAAGCTAAACCTCACTTACAGAATGAGGTCTGGCAGTCTGAAAATCTTATTGATTGTTCTTATTTTAGGTTGGGCCCTGTTTTACCTGAGTTACCTAAAAAGAGACGTTGATGACTATTCCAGAAAACTCCAGAGGACCCACCTCAATGACTCCATCAGGGGTCACGGGGTCCTGCAGAGGATGAGCAAGATTGAAGCAGACATCGACAGGCTGAGTGAGTCAAAGGAGGCGTTGCTTTTATGGAGGAATTTCAATAAGATTTCAGGAAAAAAAACAGTCATTTGAACTGCAAATTTAAGATGTAGCTGCAGAAATATTACATCTATTTTTTTAAGTAAGAAATACTATTATGGTTTTAAGTTTTTGTTTTTTTAGGTTTCGGGTTGATCATTCTATGCCTTGAGGTTCATTTTGATGACAATTTTAAGATTTAGAATACAGACTAAGCACAGAGAAATCTTATTTTTGGACGTTTGAACTGGAAACAAAGTGACAAGAGCAAAAATCGAAATGTTTTCACAGTCAGTCTGCTGCAAAGCAACAAGCAGAAAATGGTGATGGAGACGGAACGGAAGGAGGAGAGGAAGGCAGTGAGGAAACTTTACCCAATATCTCCTCTGTTCAGCAAGTGGGGGGACCATCTGTCTGAAGAGGAGCAGACAGAAGCGATGAGTTTGTTTAAGAACTACGGCTACAGTGCTTACCTCAGCGACAGGCTGCCGCTCAACAGAGAGATGCCCGACACCAGGCCTTCCAGGTAAGACTCAGTTAAGTTTAAAACATTTTTAAAGTTATGGAAGAAATAAATTATTAGTTACATAACATTTGTAATGCCAATTAACAGTATTTTTGATTTTTTTTCAAACTAATGCAGTCAAAAAACAAGTTTATGCACACGCGCTGACCGAGGACCTAATGTTAAAGTGCCTAGGATAGCACAAGGGTTAATAAAAAAAGGAAAAAGAAAATCTTTAATGGAAAAACACAAAAAAGAAGATACAATATATAGGCCAGCTGAACTTGAGGATTAAAGAGACAAAAAATTCTGTTAAAAATATTAAAACTGAAATCCGGCTTTTAGTGTCAAATAGTGAGACTACTTTTGTGAAACTGATGGAGTTTTTAAATCTGCAGCAGGTTAGAAGGAGTGAAGCTGGAGATCTTATAAATCAATGTATTTAGATTACTGAGGCACTAATCACAGCTGATTGGATGCAAGAAATTAGTTTAGTCTGTCTTTTATAACTCCTAAAAAATAAAAATAAAAATAAAAGAAAAACGCTGTAGGAGTGAATCAGTTTTAAATGATATTTAAATGTAATTCAGAAGGGAATTCAATTTTTAAAAACACATTTATCATGTCTTGTGTGTGGAAAGTTCCTCTTTTAATTTACATTTGTGTTTCAAATTGATTTATCACATGATTTAGGAATAAATCAAATAAAAACGCAGGCTTCCATCTCTGGGTTATTTTATACTTTGGTATTAAATTACGAAAAATGATTTGTATTTCCAAATTTACCAAAGCACTTTGCTGCTTTTTCAGTAAACACTCCCAGCCTTTCACAATAAAATACAATGAAGTCTGAGAGCTTAGCGTTTAAAACATCTGTTGAGACAAAAAGTTTAAGTATGCAAAAAGTGATGCTTTTAAAAATGTTATTCAGTTGCCAAAGAGGAGAATTTAAAATGAGGAAATCTTGTTAACCTCAGCTTTGCTGCCTGTTGGGAGCGCTCCACTGGTTTCTGGAAAACGACGTTTAGATATGCATGAAGGTTGTTTTCTTCCACAATTTAATTCAGGATTTTCCTACATTTGCAAAGTGTAAAAGTGGAGACGCTCTGACCTGAGAGCTGAAGGAGAAACTCCTGTCACTAAAAATCCAGGATTTCTCAGAGATGTCTGAGATACTCTCCTCTCCAATAACTAGATTGTTACGCAGCATCTGTCTTAAGTGCTTAAGTTCAAACAGAGTCAGATCAGTTCTGTTTTGCCTGGTTTCAGAAGCTGTCGCATCCACACTCTCCTCCTGTTCTCCATCATATCACGAGCTTTAGATCTCAGCCATGGAGGGAGTGCTTTGCAAAACACAGACGTGCCTGGCTGTAAGCTGCTCAGCTCTGAGCCCTGAAGCCTTATATCTCCTTGTGGCATTCTGCCCTGAGGATATTTGAGAGCAGGAATGGACAACTGCATCCGCTGGAGGAGTCAGCTTGGAGAATCTTCTTCAGGCTGAAGGAAATCTGAGCTGATTAACCTGGTTTTTATTTTTATTTTTTGCGTTTTGAAGTCTGTGAAATCAGATGATGGATTATTTGGAAGATAAGGATTTCCTTCCTTTTTTGTTGTTGTTGCAAACATTGAGAAAAGAGTGTAGTGTTTGCTTTGCAGCCACAAGGGGACACTGTAAGACACAATTTAAGAGCCTCCCCTCCTCACTGAATATCTTCATTCAATAGAGGGATTAATAATTTCTGAGATGTGCAATTTATAACCCCTTTTGTGGGAAATGGATAGATTTGAGCAGGAAGTTTTTAAGGAAGTAAAGTTGGTTTTAAATGAGGGGTGTGCAGATCTGATGGACTTCCTAATGAGGGGTAAAACCGGACCAGGCCTCCTCCTGATAATCTGCTTTGATCTCTCAATCTCCCCTGTGATCTCCAGCACTGGGAAAGCCTCTTCTACACCTTGTATCCCCAAAAGTAAAGGAGGGAGAGAGAGCCCCCCCCCCTCCACCCCCCCATCACTGCCCATGTTCCTGACTTCACACCCACACTGGACCCTCTTTTGAAAGTGCAGGACTTGATTTAAAATTCCTCTTCACGCATTTTATATGCACGGTGAGCGGGGAGATAGGGGGGAGGGATTGGGGGTGGGAGGTGGGGGCCTTCAGTCCAAATGAACTTCCCCTCACTGTTGGCCTCCTCGGGGATGTAGCTGCACACCACAAGCGCGCTCCTCACTCCTCATTTTCTTGCACCCACTCAGCTCCTCCAACATTAGTTTTACTGCATCATGCCTTGTGCAAATTCCACGGAGCAGCGAGAGGGCTGCAGCCTTTGAAGACTAGTGTGATCAGAGAAAAGGCAGGGGGTGTACAAAACCTGGCCGCAGGGCATTTGGGCTTTTTTTTTTTTCTTTCTCTTTGCACTTGTGTTTAGCAGCGAGGCTGACAAGTGCAGCGTTTGGGGACAGGCTTTGAAGTCTGGTGGGGCGCGGCTCGTGCCTGTGCACCATCCTTCACGAGAAGACTGTCACTTTGACACACAATCAGACTCACACAAGTGTGATGGATAACATATAATCAAAGGAACACAGTTGATCCCCTCCTCATCACCTAAACATCTGCTATTCTCTTTCAGCCTCGCTCTCAAGGAGGAAAAACACAACAGAAAGAGCACACAGCATCAACTTGGATCTGATTAGCTCAAGAAGTCTGGTTTATTAGGAACAAATATGATCCTGCTAGCTTATTGGCAGTAAACAACATAACACAGTTCACTTTTTAAGTGCTACGGGGTTTGCGATTATGGACATAAAAACAGTAGGCTACAGCAACAAGAGTGCTACATTCACATATGCACAGAGAATATATCAAAATTACAGTATATTGCTGTGAAGCTGTTCCTATTCTTGCCTCTGCTTTTTCACACACATCACTACACTCCAAGAGCTGTTTTCTTAGAAGAATTGTGTTTATAGTGAGGGTTGAGACGAGTCTGGCAGCTTTTTTACAAAGACCAAAGTGAACGGGATATAGTACAACAACACAACACAAACACAAAAAGTGTTTTTTCATGAAGCTACTGCTAAATTACAGATCGGTTTACTTTGGTTTCCAGCTTTCTATAGGTCTGTACTGTGAAGTCGTGGCAGTTGAAGCTGTGGGTTAAATTGACAGTATAGCAGCCATAAGCCAATATTAACACAAAACACAAAAAATTTATTATCTCAACATCGCTACAATAGCAGCCAGGAAATAACCGAGTTACAGTGTGATTTAATAGATAAAAAAGAAAAAAAAAGGCTGAATTTTCATGAAAGCACTGTTAAATCTTTGTGATCTTAGTACCTCGTAATAAATAGGAAAGTCAGCTTTACTGATGTTACTTTTTCCTCTTCTAGTCTGTTATAAATATGAGTATACGCTGTGAATGTCTGTTGCATTTTAAACTGTCTTCCATCCATGCAGCCAAAAAAAAACAAAAAAAAAACGAAGTTTGAGAGTTTCTTAGAAATAAAGTCAGCTCTACATAAACAACTAACTTTTACAATGAAATATTTTGGAGCACGTACATGCTTCCAAATTTTTCCATCAGCCTGTAACACAAGACAAACATCAATAAAACAGGATGGGAGGAACAAATCAATGGCTGGATGCATCTGCAGACAGGGGAGGAGGGACATCTCGGGTTCCAGCGCGCCGGACTCTGCCTTCAGTCCTGCTTCTGTGCAGTCCGCCCGGTCACATCCGCCCACGTCTGGTTCCAGTGGATTCTCCACTGAGTCTTTGTGGGACCAGGCCAACATGTTGGCAGGGTAACCCCTAGAACCTGAATGAACCCAAACAATCTGACCACGAATGGACTCACGAAGAAGCAAAGAAGATGCAACAGGCTCGTTTTTTTTGTTTTTTTTTTAGCTCTGTTATTGTTAGACTTTTATATAAATTACCGATGTGGGTGGTCTACTTTGCATTTCATTGCCTGTGGAATGCACTCTTAAAATTGTGCGGTTATACTGTAAAAGCCTCAGAATACAAAATGTGCTGGTTATTGTGCTTCCTCCTTTTTTCCTTTCCTCCTTCTCTGTGTGTGCTGCAGTCCCTATTCCTCTCAGAATGACGTTTTTATCAACTTAAAGCGTCATGAAGTAAAAAAGACAACGCAAAAGTGGAGGAGCTTTCAAAAGTCTGCAAAGGAGAGGCTGTTTGCATCCACCATCACAGGCTGGGAGAGTCTAATGGTGCTTCACTAAGGAGTGAGAACAGCAGACACACCGCACGAGCAACAGCAAACTGTTTCCATCACACATTCTGAGCAGCTGTTCCGCAGAGGAAGTGCTTTGAAGGTAAAGTGGAGTCCACCGTTCAAACCAGGTCCTTCACCCTGACAAGAACTGACATAGTTGCATCCTCTTCTTCTTCTCCTCTGGAGTCATCATCTTTGCATCCCTTTGCCTTTAAGCCTCCCAAACTGCAATCCCACACATGCAAAGTCTACTCTAACACGTAACGTTCATGCTGTCACGGATACTGAAGCAGGCAGACCAAAAAAAGGAAACATGAAAAAATAGACGAGCATTCCTTGTTTCTCTTGAACATGTCTTAGTGTGATTACATCTCAGGTGCATCTTTTCAAGATCCCCTCTGCTCTGTGGGCCGTGCCTCTGGTTCCCTCTCCTGTTTTGATTTGTGTCTGTTTTGACATGAAGGGGCTAGAGGGGGGGGGACTTTTCTGAGAGAGGCTTTGAAGCAAACCAGATTCAGTCTGAAGCGTGTCTCAGAGGGGTCAGGAGTGTCTCAAGGAAAGGAGAGAAAGGAAAAGAAAAACAAAAGAGGCATAAAGTTCAGCTGATGGGAACGAGGTGGTTCACTTTTGTGCAAGGTACGCTCCAATGGTCAGGCTCGCCGCCCCGAGAGCAGCCAGGCCAAAGACAGTCTTGATGGACGGCCAGTAGCAGCTGAAGACGGTTTCCTTCTGTCTGTCGTACAGCTCCACAAAGGCCTCCTGAAAGAGAAACAGCAAGAACAAGAACTTCATGAATATCAGTTCAGATTTTTTTCTACTAAAAAGTGTAAAAACACACATTTGCACAGTCACTTTTCTTTAAAAAAAAAAAAAAAGTGATTTTAAATTGTTAGCTCCATTTGCTGTCAAAGCGGCAGCACCTATTTTAAAACAGACACAGGCAGAAGATGCAAAATGTGGAAAATAAAACCTCCCAAGAATCTGCAGATGAGTAAATCAAAGTGAATAAAAATGCTCTTCACCCCTAAACCCAACAATCTAACCCTCAATGCTGAGTGTCATGCAGGAAGGCCTCAGGCTCCATTTTGTAGAGCTTTGAACCCTCAACCTCCTAGCTTAGGGATCTGCCACATGTAATGCAAAAAGAGCCAATTTCTTACTGACCAAAACTTAGCAAGAGCCACCAAGTTTATTAATGTTTTTGTGGACATTTAGACATTTATTTTTAAAACGTAGCTTCTAAATATTTACAATAATTCAATTATGCCCATGTGAAAATTTTCTATTTATAATTATTTTGTACTTTTGACTGTAACCCATACAAGTTCCTTTCAAAATAAAATGCACCCTTTGTCAAGATCCTCCAGCAGCAGATTTACTTCAATTACAAATGACAGAAATCCAAGTCAAGCCTGACATTTTGTATAAGTTGGACTTAGTGTGGCGTCATCCTTTTTCTCCTTTGGATTACAAACATGACATCATGTTTTCAATAAATCTATACTGATCAATGCCATTGTATACTTTAGGAACTTTGCCTCTGGAGCCAACTCCTGCCCTGCTAAAAACCTAACCTTTAGTTTTCTAAAAACAATCGTTTTCTGGTGGATTTACTTCATTTGTTTTGTGGTTAAGGTTACAGATCTTCTCTCTGAAAGGCCGTCTGTTTTATGTGAAATGATGCTTTTGAAATGCAAACCCCTCAGCAGCTGCAGAATATGGGTGGAAATAGAGTGTTATTACACCCATGCCGTAGAGGGATCCATTACTGCTCATCCCACCCTCCCACACCTCAGACATTCTTCCCGCTCAGAGAAAAAAGAAGAAAAAAAAAACAACCCAGAAGGAAACACAGGAATCAGCAAAAAGACATTTTTTATTCTTCACATGTGGTTGAGCAGGACAGAACCAGATATAAATATATTGATGTGACTGGGAGGCTGGCAGAGGGCCTCCGAGAGTGAAGAGTGTGCGAGTGTACACTCTTCAAGGATGATCTGCGGAGAAAACGCAGAAGCAGCATGTTTTACATGAGGAAACGCAGACGTCTGCTCAGAACAGGAGACAGCAGGAACAGCTGGACAGGAAGTGATGGTGCCGAGCTCTCTGCTGTCCCGCCCCCACAGCCGCACAAAGACACAGAAAAGTTGGAGTCGAATCCAGTAACAATAGGCCGTTAAAAAAATAATAAAAAAAGAAGTTCAAGGAAGGAAACACCAGTAGGTTTTAAGGTTGACCACGATGGCTGATGTGCAGTGAAGCTGTACATCTGAGCTGCTTTGATGTTAAAAGCTGACGTTTGACCTTCTATTGAATGTTGCGTTTGATTCACTGCTGCGTTCTTGCACCACTTCTTTCCACGAGGATCCGCCCTCAATCTGCTCAAATCTGTCTGGCTTTAACACAATATTTTACTTTTTTTGGTCAATTTTTGGGGGTCACGTGTTTTTATTTGACCCTAATGGTGTTCATACAATTTCATTCACAAGTATATTTTCTTTCAAAGCTTAATGATGACAAAAAAAAAAAAAAAAAAAAGCCACAGAGGATAAAAAAGAGGAGACTGAAATGCTGTGGAGAGACAAAAGCATTTCCTGTTTCTCTTCCTGTACTGTGGCATTCCTGAGGCTGGGGGCTGATGACACCAGAGAGGAAGAATCAGCAGATTCTTCAAACTTAGGCCCTCTGGTGTCAAAACACTTCGTTTTTTTAAATCGGGCCATAATGATTTTAACCACATTTTCCCTTTCTTTTGCAGATACATGTTTTTAATCATCTGGAGCCATGCTACACACAATAAGCATGCTAATCTGTAATGGACAATTCCAAATGGTTCAAATGAGTAATCTAGAAGAATAAAATGATGTAAAGGTTCTGGTAAAACAGCTTTTGTCCCAAACAAAAGGATCCCAGCAATCAGAGGAAATGCTGTTCAGTCATTTTATACACATAAAGTTAGTACACATAACAAGGTGGATGGTACGGAGCCCTGGACATGACATTGAAAGAAATGTTTCCACAAAATAATAATTTGTGCCCACAAATTAGTAGTAGGAATTGCAGATGCTAAAATTTTAATTTGTGCACTCAAAATGCCTATTTTTGTGGCCATAAATTATTAATTTGAGAGAACAAGTTTTTTTTTCTGAGTGTCATGTTCATGGCTCCGTAGAATGGGGGCACTTTTCAGGAATGTTATCTTTTTACTGGATGTTGAAGCTAAAACATTTTGATCAATTTTTGGAGGTTATCAGAACATATAGCTGTTATACACTGTGATGGCATTTAAGAAAGTGTTTCCTGTTATTATTAATATGTGATGTAAAAAAAAAAAGTGAAGATAATAACCCGGAAGTGCAAAAGACAGTACTCTGCCACACCTTAGGGGGCACTTGTGAGCAAAAAGATGCTTGTTTCTGCAGTCATGTATAAAGACCCATTTCAGTGAAAATCCTTCTTTTGGTGTTTTTAACATGTTCTTGTGGCATTTTTCTGATAATGGAGAATATGTATTAAGAATATTAAGCATAAAACTGCGACAAAAATATGCCATTTCAAAAATAGAGCTTGTTTGTGACATAAAAAATATACTGGGAGGGCCAAAAGCTCCTGATGCACTGATGCACCCGATGAGTGCGTCAGTGTTTGCATGTGCCGGACCCGAGTCCGGATGAATGCAGAGGGTTTGGGACAGGAAGGGAATCGGTGTTCACTCTTCAGCCATTGACAACATTAAACATGACATGGAGAAAAACAGCTCTGCACAGAATCAGCCGATTCTCACTGATCACGTAAACGGTGGAAGATGTCGAAAGCGCGAGTCGTTTAGCGACAAATCCTGTTTCAAGGGTTAAAGCCGAATCTAGAGGTGAGATTCCCTGTAGCGACTCCTGAAGGGAGCAGCCATAAAACAGGCAAAGATCCCTCTTTAACACTAAATTAAGATTATTTTCAAAGCAAAAAGAGTCTGCATCTTTCTTGCCGTTATGTAAATGGAGGTTAAAGCACGAAATATGGTGGCATCGTTCTAACTTTTTAGTGTCTATCAAACTGGAGCAAAGGTCAGATGGAGCCATCATTGGAGGCTGGTCAGAACGGAAAGCAACATTCCCGCACAATTTCCCAGCGTTTACTCAGGTCGTTCCAGCTGTGAATGTCACTCCCTTCTGTGTTTTCCACGAATTGAAAGGCGACTAGTGTTCAGTCTGAGGTCCAGCTGAAAGGGAACATACGGTCATCTTTTTCCTACTTACTCCTGGAAAAAAAAAGAGTTTGCTGAGGTCAATACTTGAATCAGCAACAAGTGCATGTGACTGCCAGCATGGTTGGACAAAACAGCAAACTCATGATGCGTGTCCCAGACAGCTTCCATAGATAATTCTTTATTTTAGTCCTAAAGTCAAGAGGACAAATTACAGGAAGAGGCTCAAAAGAGACGTGATGGGTGCTTAAAAGAGTCTCACAAGGGCAGGGATGGTAACAACTCCAGGCTGACTCAGTTAGGAAGCAGGGGAAGAAACGGAGGGGAGGGGTGTCAGGTGGATATCATGAGACCGAGGCATGCTCCGCTTCAGCTCCTGGAACTTTTTGACCCACACGTTAGCAAGCAGTGTTGCCACAACCATGTGAGTGGGGAGCAAAACAAACTATTACACTCCTACTTTTTCCTGTCCTTCTACTATGTCCCTGTTTTTGCTCCCACTTTTAAAAGGCAGCGATGAAGAGCTGAAGAAGATGAGGAAGACACAGAGAGAATACATGAAAGAGCATCCAAATACTCCATTTTTGGAGCAACAGCTTTAAAAAGGCCAAAAAAAAAAGTACATTCTCTCCTCATTTGAATGTCCCACAGTGAATCTGTCAGTGGTATATGCAGACATAACAGCAAGGACACGTCGCAATCCCATTCTCAGCCAGAGGTTTGGCATAGTTGCCCGCGTACCATGGTTACGCTGACGGGAAGCTTCACTCATGATTTGCTTTTCCCACCAGCGGGACAGAGCCCATCCTCAATTTTGCTCTGTTTTTCACATTGTTGAAACCTCTGGGTTTTGCTCGGTGTCTTTCTCCTCGACTCTCTGATGTTCCCATCTTTCTTGGATGCTTTATCTAATTGGCAACTGGACATAGCAAATGTTCCTTTGTACTTTTGGGAGTGATCCCACAGCTTGTGTGGAAGATAATGAGTCATCTTGTGTGTGTTTGACCAGCTTTGTTCAAATTCCCAGCAGCCTTTGCCAAAACAGTGGAATGATTAGGCAGCCATCCTGTTTTTTGGGAGGCTTCTGTGTGACAAGGGGATGTGGGTTAAAGTTCAATTTGTAATTAAAGCGCCTGTTATGGCGTTTTCACCTCTGAACCACACGTCTGCTTCAGCTCTGTTTATTTCCAAAGCAATCACACAGCGGCACACGTAGTAATTCTCGTGTGATCACTGTTGCCCCATGTTCTTTCAGAAAAGTTAAATGAAACACCCAGTTTTTGAGCCAAGGTCCACGTAAAGCTATTTTTGTCCTTCAAATTGATCTTTCTATTTAGGGTAAATGGTAAAATCTGTTGTCATTCCGGTTCACAGATATGTAGGAGGTTAGAATTAAAAAAAAAAAAAACTCTTCTAACAATGAAGGACAGCAGACTGTTGCCAAACAAGGTCAGGTTCCATCATGTCCCTGAGGAGCCAGTTGGCCAAATCAAACACAAAAAAGAGATGACAAAAAGGGTTTTACTGCGATGCTCATTATCTGCTGAATACCACTGTGTCAGCAGCAGCTACAGCAGCAGCAGCAGCTCAGAGCTGAGGACACTGAGCTCTTCAATGACCTGTAAAAATGCTGCAGCCCAAGAACGGAAAACGCACCTCTCTGCACCACAGAGATTCCAAATTTACCTTTAGGAGCTGAAATTTTATTCAGGAACATCTATTATTCATTTAAAAGAAACACCCAAAACTCTAATGGGTTTTTCCATCACTAAGAAGATTTATTTTTATTTTTCTCACTAAATATTTCTGAATTTACTAAAACAAAAAACGTTTAGTTAAATTACATTTAAAGTGTGTCCTCGATTCCAGGAGATGCTGGTTCAAACCTCGGCCGGGACATCATAGTGTTAAAGATGGAATAGACTCAAGCTGACCCCTAAATACCAATAAAGAAATGTAATGTTTGTTTTTTTTCTCTTTAAACTGGTGAAATTAATAAAAAAGAAAAATCTCGGGGTAAATTAAAAAAGAAATCCATGCAAACGTAGATACTTTTCATTTATTCAAAAAAAAATAACTTTTATAACTTTGCAAACATTAAAACTTTTTCATCCCAGTTAAATATACATTTGATGTATTTGCTCCCATTTTTGGATGCCAGGAAAAAAGAAAAGCCTCTAATAGCCTCATTAGTTGTGATTGTAGAACTGGTTCTAAGGTATTGTAGTTTCCCTTTTACTAAATATGAAACTTTACCAAACAAATGTGTGTTCCTTTCATTCATCGTGGTACTAAACAGCCAAATGACTTGACCCAGGACTGGGACAGATTTATCTCTGATTGACCTGAAGATTTTTAGAGTCTCACCAGGTTTTCAAACCACATCTTATAGCTCAAGGAGCTTCCTTCTCTCTGCACGCCTCTGAAACATCCTTTATTGGGAATGTCCTGCACAAGGATGTATGCCCCCTGAAACGTGACAGTAAAGACGATAAAAAGGTCAAATATTAGTCTAAAAAAACATTGTGACCTGGAACAAAGAAAATGGAAACCTTGCTGCTTTGTTTCCACTTGAGTTTCACTGCAAACTCCGGTTTCACAAAAAAGAAAAAAAAAAGAGAAGCTATTTTGACGTTGGATGCACCCTTAAAGGTTCATAAATATTCAAATTTGCGTCAGCAGCAGCATTTGTGTGTTTACAAAACAGCTCGCGCTCCCGTGGGAGTGAGCTTCCACCGCTGGAACATGAAACACGATCGCCAGTAAATCACCCACACTCCACATGACACTCTGCTCTTTTTTATTGTCTCCATTATTCATTGTCCAAAGTTGCCAGATAAAGAAAGGAGGACCTAAACTTTACTCACGAGACTATGGTTTCTGTGGAGATGTAAAACAATAGTAATCCTGTTGTTTATTGCTGTCAAGGATGTGAGTTTAATGCTCCAGTTAGTCTGGGAAAAGAAAAAGAATGTTGAGAGGGTTTGGGGGGTGGGGGTGGGGGTGGGGGGTAGACGACCTCAACTGAAAAACATTTCTCATGTGCAAGACTGGAATTCACCAGAACAGCATGGACTGAAGGACTGAGCGCGTGCATGACAGGAGGAATATTGTGGACAGTGTTGGCCCTCCTTTCACTTTCTTTTCTGCTGCGGTTATCTGTACACTTTCCCAGAGCTCCGAGCGTGTATGATAAGCCGCCTTTGAAGCAAAGACCGATCAAAGCAAAGGGCAAACCGCAAAGACACAATCCCGTTTCATTCACAAAAGAACCGCTCCAACTCGGTCACTATTTTTTATTTCAGCCTGAATAGTTGATTCGAAATCCTTTACAGTCCTCAAAGGAATCGACAGTGTCTCCCTCATAAGGTGGCTGTGCTCCTTCTCCCTGGATGTTGGCTCTAAGCCCAGCCTTCCTCCAGCAGAGGAGAAAGGAACAGGGTCCTGCCGCACAAGTGGGAAACTGCTGTGCTGCTATAAATATTAAGGCTTCCTCCCAGCTTCTGCTTCAGAGCTTCACAATCTAATAAAGCGAGGCTCGCCTCCGCCGTTCTGTCCGTTTATAAGGCCGTGGGTGACGTACAAGAGCAGGGGGAGAGGGCTAAAGGGCAGCTGAGTCATCATCCGACTGATGCGGCTGCTGAGCTCGGAGTGCATTAAACCTGACTTGAGTGGCTTTCCACTCCAGACAGGAAGTCTGCCACTTGAAGGTCTGAGAGCTCCATGGCTTCTCCAAGGAAGAAAGACAGCGAAATTATATAACCTCAGAAAAAGCCAAGAAAGCCTCTTCCTCAGCCAAAGGGCGAGGGTTCAAAGACCCACTCTGACCATCTTTTCATCTATTTTCAGGGCGTTCTCAGTGGTCTTTTACTTATAAATATGCTCTTTTTAGCCAAAGTCAAAACACCTGTGTCGTTTTCTTGAACATAGTTTCTGCAGAGTGGCAGTAGTTCAAATTCACCTATGAGTTCTGGACAGGACCGCTGATGTGGAGCAACCCCGCCCCCTCTTCCTGCTACCCATAACTGAGAGCAACCTCTTAACACTCCTCCTCTCCTGCTAGCTTACAGCCCCTCACCCCTCCAACTTAACATCACCAGGCAACAAAAATGGCTGGAAATATTGGAGCTATCCAACTGTACAGTTTTTGAGCCAGATTGGCAGCTGTGGATGTGGAAAACAAAGACGAACATGGATCTGAACGGAGCGGAGCAGGGAGCTTGTGGCCCGCCCAGTGAATTTTTTTACGACACATATACGCTCTTTTTCAAACTACTTTTTTTCCATCTGCTCCTGATTCTTAATTTAAATAAAGAAATACTCACAAATGGAATTTTAACCTTAATTTTCTTTATAAAATGCTCTCCATCATCAGAAAATTGCCACAAGAACATGTTACAAACCCAATTTTCATCAGACAGGGTCTTTAAATGACTTCATCTGTAAATTTATAATTCAGTTACTTACTGCAAACCAAAGTAAAACTTACTTTTCTGCCATCAGCTTTCTTTGTCACATACAACAGAATGCTTGATACGTCAAAAAAGTACCAGCGTCCCTAAAGCTCTCCTTGATTGAGGCCATGGGAACCAGCTGATTCCCAGGTGGCCTGTTGCTTCTCTTCTGACCGACACGGTCCATAGAGGAGAGGCTCATTTCCTGAGATGGGGGCGGCACACTGCTTCCAGCCTCAAAAGTCAAATGGACTGACCCTTTAAGAGCACACAACCTCACCAGAACAGGCGGCTCTGGAAATAGACTGGAGTTCAAAAACAGCTACTGGGCATGAAGTAATGACAGGGATGTGTGGGAACCCCATCCACACGGAGGCCGCATGACTCCAAGAACTTCACTGAAATGACACGTCAACGTCTGTTTTTTTTTTTTTTTTTTTAAGCCCTGATGTAATGAGATTACACAATCCTTGCATCCAGAAAGGAGCTTTACATCTGAACAGCAAAGTCTTAGTGAAGAATCTCAACAGTCCAGTTAGTGTGAAGTCACTTCCTGTGCCAGATGCGGTTAGAATGACATCATTGTCTGGTTTGAGACTGTAGCTTCTCTGTGGCAGGGCCAAGTATGGTCAGATCAGAGGCTATGTGTGTAACAAGGGAAAGTCTAGAAGCACGCCAAACATGAAGTCATACTAATACCATGGAGAAAGGGAGGAGAGCAGCAGAGGAGAGCTACCATTGGTTAAGCTCTGTAGCTAGAAGCCTTTGTTTTGTTTAAAGGGATTCAAGTTCGACAAAACTCCAGGTTCATAAAAATCTGAAGTCCCCTCAGTAATTTAGAAGGCACAGCCAAACAAATACAACACTGCTCTAGCGAAAGTATCTGCACATCAAAGGTAAACTCATCTTTCATACAGGAGACATCTTGACAAGCCAGGGACTAAATGAAAGAATGCCAGATTTGGAAACAAGATATTGGAGCGGTTTACGTGATTGCAGTACATGAGGGGCAGGTTTCATCGCTAGCGGTCTTCTCCTCATACCCATGTAAATGAGAGACGGGGCACAGTTTGGGACGGGGCATGCTGGGAGCACAGACAAGACGGAGGATCTCAGATGTCCGATAATGTCGAGGAAGACGAAAAAAAAACAATCATCTCTTTGAGGCGCAGCTCCCTCAGGACCACCTTTGAAGTGGAGAGAAAAAGGAGCAGGGGCACACAGAACCATTACCACAAAGTCACAGAGAAGGTGGAAAGCAGCCTGAACAGAACAGTAGATCTGCAAAGACTTGTCAGTAATCTGTATTAAATTATTTAGACATACAATAATCCTGAAAGGAATTTTGCTGTGCTTCCCAAACGTTTGTACTGCAGTCAAATGCTGAGAAAAAGGAGTTTGTTGTGCAAACAACAATCCTGAGAAATGAAGCCACTTTTTCAACGTGACGCCACAAAGGTCACACTGAAGTTATGTTTTCTTACCTAGAAAAATGTGTATTTTCAGCTTCTGCCATCCACTACAACTTCCACTTTAACACGTGGCATTCAATAACGGATTTATTTTCCAACCAGATATGAAAGACGAAGCAACCTCATGAACCGTGGAGGATCGCATTTTTGTTGAACTGCATTTTTTTTTTTCTGTCAGAAGCTTCTGGTCAAACTCTTCTCTTCAGGATTCAGTCATTGGCTTCACATAAGGGCCCTGGGATGGACTGGCAAACCATCCAGGGTATACCCCACCTTCACCTAATAGTGACTGGGTTAGGCTCCAGCAACCCCGTGACCTCACAAGTTTGGAAAATGGATGGATGACCTTCTATAAAAGGCTGAGCCCAGTTAATCCACCTGGGTAGAAAATACATTTGGAGAAAAAAGAAAGAAGTTCACCCCTTTTAGCCAATTAAAGTTCCACTCTGATCATCATTTGGTCTTATAATTAATTACATGTTATGCTGTTTTCAGCAAACTAATATTACTAAAAATGGCGAGCAGCTTTGGAGCCATCCTGCCGTACAGTTTTGAGCAAGATGCCAGCTCAAATGAGGAAAATTAGGACGTACATGGATCTATTTGTCTTCAAGGGGAATGGAGCAGAATGGAGCAGGACGGGGAGCAAAACGCTCCTAAAAACGTTCTTTTTTAAACAGCATTTTTTTCATCTGCTCCTGATTCACAAAAATTTGAATGAATAAAAACTCAAAAATGCAGTTTTCATCAGAAAAATGGCCAAAAGAACATGCTTAAGAACACCAAAAACACAATTTTCATTGGAGCCTGTCTTTAAGAAGCACAATTGCTGAAAATGCTTGAGTATATTAGCTCCACCAAGAGAGCCCAACATGCTCCTGTGACTAACAGGATCAACATGAACCTTATACTGAAATATCTGAGCAAGATCAGCCCATTGCTAAAGCCACATTGCAATCTCATGACTTCAGATTTCTGGAACAGTTATTTCTACGAACTTCCTGAGTTTTCCCTCTGGGTTTCGTCTGCTCCTTCTTCATAGTCTCTACTACATCTGAATGTGGAGATTGCACCAACGTCATTACAATTACACAAGAGTGAGCTCAAATCTCCAATGTCAAACCCTCAAAAACAAAGTGTGCTCCAACATTCCTGTCACGCTACAGCCAAACTCCTGGGAGCGCCAAGTTTGTCCAAGATTCCTCTCATTCCTGTGATAAAACTCACTTAGGTGGTGTTCAAAGCAAACTGTGCTCCTTAAACCTCACTGAGTTTGGTTCTACTGGAGGTTTTTCATGTTCTTGTATTTGGATGAAGTTCTCCTCTCAAAAAACATTGAGGTAATCTGTTGGTAAAATGATTCATATGATGATCTGGATTGAACTGGATCATAATTTGGCTTTCTTTTTGCCAGTTCTGCACTTCCTAAAGAAACGGAACTGAAGCAGAACATTGTCCCATTTTGGCTGCTCAGGCTGTGTCCGGTTGAACTTCACATGCAGGCCATTGAGGGCGAGGCGTCTGAGAGCTTTAAAGAAATTCATTTCATTCCTGCAATATTCTTGTTAACATGTTTCAGTTGTGCTCCGGCTTTCATCACACCTCAAACCTTCTGCCTTCAGAGAGTTGACAAAAACAGTTGGAGAAGTTCCAGTCTCTAAAACTCCCCAACAATGCTACCGTGCTGATAAATTATCTTCTTTTTTGAATTGTGGTTTGAATCATTGTTTCTTCTTGTAGCTTTTTTTTTTTTTTAATGAAAACTGTATCTAAACAGAGTTCTTATGTGATTCCTCCATAGTGTCGTGTGCCAAATGCATACAGGGACTAGAAAGACATCATGTGGGAAGACAAAGCAGAACTCAGTGTGGTTGGAGAATCGGCTTTCCCACAAGCTGAAGTTGTGAAATGCATGGCAAACCTTTTTCACTAACATGAAACATGAGATCATATTGAAAAAATGGGGAAGAATGAGGAAATATTCTAAGCTATATTTGACTTTTTGCTAAGAATCATCTCTTCTGAAGGCAGTGAGTCATGGGGAGACCCCCTTTAAAGACCAACTCCAATGAAAATTGTGTTTTTGATGTTTTTAAGATGTTCTTGTGGCACTTTTCAGATGATGGATATTAAGGACATTGTGCTCAAAACTCCTTTACTAAAATCGTTGTGGATTAGGAGCAGGTCAAGCTTCCTGTTCCGCTCCATTCTGATGCATCCAGTTGTAGACGACTAGATCCATGTACGTCTCCATTTTCATCGGCTCAAAGTTGTTTGGCTGGATGGCTCCAATATTTCTAATCCTTTTTGTTGCTATGCTGATTTTAGGTTGGTGGTGCGAGGGGCTGCAACCTAGCAGGAGAGCGAGTAAACACAGAGCTCTCAGCTATGGGTGACGGGAAAAGGGGGGCATGGTTGGTCCGTGTAAACAGAAAGCTCTTAGTAACGGGGAAAGGAAGGGGGCAGAGTTGGAATGGTTCCGCCCACAACTCAGAGCCGAATTTCTGATGAACTCCTGCCGCTCTGAAGAAACTATGTCCTAAAAAAACCACACAGGTTTTTGGTTTTTGGCTAAAAACGGCATCATCTGGGAACGCTTTTATTATAGATCAAAAGATGATCGGAGTGCGTCTTTAAGAAGAGGAATGCTGGGGGGAAAGTTCAACGACCTCTCAGGCAACCAGCTGATTTTCCATGCAGGCCTGGAGCAGTGGAATGTTAGGAATGCATTGATGTGTGGAGACAAAAAGCTTCAGTGTGTGCGTCCGAGAAGCCTGTAGGGCCTGGGATAACAGCAGGAAAGTCAGCTCCAGAACACGCGCATTGTGTAACAAAATCATTACAAAAAATAATTTAATCACAGGAACATTTGACCCACACGCTCACCACAGACAAGAATAATATTTCTTCCTTTTTCCATCCTTTTTTTTTGTGGTCTGGCTCACATTTTAGAGAGCCATGTTGACCAGCAGGTTTTAGAATAAAAGAACCAATTGTTTGAGGTCTCTGAAGAAAGCTGTGTGACCTTCAGCACAGCAGACATGAAGGATGCTAATTACTTTGTCTTACTTTGTTGTGACAGTTTTTGTTCTTCAGGGAAAATGTAAGAAAAACAAAAAAGGGGGCAAAAAAAAGAAGGTTTCTCTTTAAAGGGACAATTTCAGACTCTATGCAGCTGTGACCAACAGCCTCAAACTACAAATTAAAATAACTGATGACGACGATAATTCATTACTTTTACTACCTTTGTGATTCCCTTTCACTTTATTCAAGTACGTTACTGATGGATCAGCTGATAATCAGCTGACTGTTGAGGTGGAAAACTTTCAGCAACAAATTCCTCAGTTTCATTCCTCTGCACCAACTTTCATTAAATCTTAACTGAGAACACCTTGGTACATTTTTGTTTTTAAGGGGGGGCTTCTAACACTGCAACCTTTACTCTCGACCATCCTTTTCTCAGAAAAGAAAAATCTTTCAATCTTGATGTACCGTGCAGCAGTGGAGCACAGGATCCCCTGCTTATAACTTAATAAGCCTCTTCTTATTGCTTGCCCTTCTGGCTCTCATCCTCCCCTTCTATAACCTTGCAAGCTGCTGATCAAAGAAGTCTTCAGATGTCATTTCATCCAGGATTTTTTTTACATTAAATTTTCCCATGAGTGCTGGAACATGCTCTCATTTTAATTCAAATCTAGATTCCTTGAAGGTCAGGGGGTCTGAGCGCGGGTAGTCACCGAAAATGAGTTAACGTAGGTGGCTGATAATTCGCAAAGTGACGCACAGAAGTGTGGTTTTTACACCTGTGTCCATAAATAAGATGCTGGAATCTTTTTTTTAACCAGCTTTTCAGCCGAAAAGCTTCAGAAAACATAAAAAATAAATGAACTTCTTATTTTTTGGGTCAATTTGCAGGGGTAATTAAAATTGCAGTTGTTAGAGTTGCAGACAGAACCCTTGTCCAAAAGAGAACTTGCGCTGCAAAGCAGAACGCTGCCTGAGATAACTGAATGCAAGCTAGATTAGCTCTGACATGAGTCTGAGATCACGGCATCTCTGAATGAAACATAAACGTAAGTCAAGGTAATGTCAGAGGGAAAGAAAAAAAAAACAAAGAAGAAGAAAAGGAATCACTGTCAGCTCTTTTCTTTTTTGAAATCAATATTTGCTTTGAAGTAGCTGCCATTACTTGAGCTTGTAATGACAGCCAAACAACCAATTAAAAGGTTTGTTCCTCAGATCAAATTCAGCAAAACTGCTACAATAGTTTTTAAACAAAGAGGACTGGCAGCATCAGGTTTTCCTCCTGCAAGGTAAAATGGTTTTTGTCAGCTCCATGTCTTTGCAATACCCTGAAAACTGGATGGTTTTCTGTGAGACCAACATGGCTGTAGATTTTTAATTATTATTATGCTGTTTTTAGACAACATTCAAAAATCTGTCTTTTTTTAGCAGGAGTACATTAGAAATTTTCCTCTGAGTTGTGGGCAGGACTGTTGGTGGGGAAGTAACCCTGCGCTCATTTCCCATCATGCCATTTAAAATGTTTTTTTTTTTTTTTTTTTACATTTTCTCCCACCAGCTTACAGTCCCTCACAACCCCAAGCTAACATTAGCGGTGCAACAAAAATGGTGAGCGATATTGGAGCTATCCAGCCGTACAGCTTTGAGCCAGATGCACTTCGGACGATGAAAAAAACGAAGATGTACATAGACCTGTTTGTCTACAAGTGGATGCATCAAAATGGAGCAGAGCAGGAAGCTTGTGGCCTGCAGATTGTAGATGTGCATAACAACTACAAGCTTTTTCATACAGCATTTTTTTTTCTCATTATTGGAATAAAGAAATACTTGGAAATAAAAAAATGTTCTTACTATGTGTTCTCCATCATAAGAAAATGCTACAAGAACATATTAAAAACACAGATTTTCATTGGAGTGGGTCTTGAAAGTTTGGGATGGTGTGTGGATGATGGGCCCAAAACAAAGCTTTTATCTTCTAATCGACTCTGCCATTTGGTTTTTCTCTGAACTTCAAACTAAACCAGTCGCCATCAAAGGTCTCAGCCAGCAGCTCTGTGCTTTGTGAGCATGTGTCAAGGTCTTTTCTCACTTTTTAACTTCAAAAACGAATCTTTGGCCAATGCACACGGCAACAGCCACAGCGTCATTCTGTTAACTGAGTCCTCGCTCAGGCGTACTGACAGAAACCATCGGAAATGCTCGGTCAATACAGTCCAAGTGATATCGGAGCAGCGGCTGACCTTACTCAGCCGGAGTGAAACGGATCCGATTTCCTGTGGGTTGTTACCTCTACGCCCTGAATTAACATCGGGAAGGGGGTGTGGAGAATTATTTACTCCTGACCTACACTGTAGGAAGGAAAATGTTTTTACCAACATCCACCTCTTGTTTTTTTATTTATTTCAGTAGGGTTTCTGCAAAAAAAAGAGCCAATAAAGGCAGTGGTTAATGGCCACTGCTGTGGTTAGCTGCAGTGGGTAATCCCAGGGGACATGTGTATGTGTGTGTGTGTGTGTGTGTGTGTGCGCGCACGCCGGGGCCGAATGGCACAGTTAACAGGAAGCTGGGCACCCTGGGGCCATCTGCTCCCTGCCATGGCTCACATGTCACCCTGTGACAACACAGCATTATTGATTCACACCAGCACATCCGCTTCTGTGTGTACACGCTAAATGTGTGTATGCAAATGCACGTGAGTGCGCACAAGGCTATTTTGTGGACAGCAAATAATTGATTTGCACTTGAACATCCGCTTCTGTGTTTGCCTGTGTGCATGTGTTTATATAATCTTTATCAAGCCTAAAGGGTCATTTCACACAAGTCATAGTAGATTTTTCCAAACTTTTCCACAACAGTATAAATATATCAGCATGCAGAATAAGTTGAGGATGAACATTTTGGTTTTAGGATGGTGTTTTTTACACCTTCAGATCTAAATTTGATGAATAATGCTAAAAAAAATGTAAACTGGTCCACAGGTCTCTGCCTGTAAACTACCAACACTGTCTTTAAAAGTTTGAACAATAAATGCCGCAAAGCTTCTTTTGCTTTTTCAGACAACTCTTCACATGTATAAAAATGTTCAAACACACTGTCCATTTTCCTTAAATGTGTGAATTTTCTCCTTTTTGTTCGATATGAGAAAAACTTGGACTGTGCCATATTAGTGATCAAAATTATAATGACGATATAATATATGATACAAAGACAAACAGCAAAAATACGGTGGCCCAGATGTGATGTTTTAAAAAATTTTTTGTCATTTTTATTGTAATCTTTAAAAAGTTTTCTTGTCGAGTGATTTGCACTTCTGGGCCACCAGAACAAAACAAGTACAAAACAACTAATACGTAATTTCACTGCAACAGTTTATTTGAATAAAATAAAAAATAACAAATTATACGTCAAGTGACCAACGTCTACATAGGATAATGTAAAAGGTTCTTAACTCGATTGGTCAACCATGTTAAGGTTACCATCCGATTGGTTAAACGTGTAAATGGATGCATTTGTGTTCGTGAAATACTGCAAGCTGAGATTGTTTCAGCATTTGTGTAAACATTTAAGGAAACCATTTATTGCGATACATGTACTGCACAGGTTGATATCGTGATAACGATTTATTGTGCAGGTCTACATAAAACTTTCTCTATTTTCTTAGTTTATTCACTCAAAGAAATTATTTTAAAATAAATGTTGAGTTGTCTTTTTTTTTTTTTTTTAACAAAACTGATTGGCAAACCAAACACAAAAATAACCATCATCATTAAAAAAAATGAGTATTTTGCTTAGCTGGGATACTTAAATCTCCTCTGAAACCTTTTGGATGCTCCGTCCCCCCAAACACCAACAGTATCCAGACAATGGGAGGATCTGTCTAACCTTGCCGGTTATTGATATGCGCTGCAGCACAAGGGCGTGCCTTGTGGCAAAGTCAACTAACGTCTCCTCAGGCTTCTCATTATCCAGCTAACAACATGACAGGAAAGGTGGAAAACCTTTTTAATCTTTGGTCTCAAAGGCCTCCCTGGAACAGTTTTCCATCCAGATGGGCTGAAAGATTTCAAGTGGACTGAAAACTGAAGCAAAAACGGAGCAGAGATTTACCGGCAGAGAGACAATTAAAAGGCCCACGCAGGCACGGTGATGGTAACCCTTCTAAATTTAGAGGCTTCTTACATGTCCCTGCATTTTTTAGGGACCTGAGGTGTCACGTGGCGCCGAAGTCTGGTCTCCGGGTGTAAGTGAGTCTTTGGGAACTGATGGAGCATGTAATGTATTAGATTTAAAGGTGATGTGGTCAGGAGGGAGGATGGAAAGAAAAAAAAAGTCTCAACTTGAGCCCTGGCAGCCTTTAGAGTTCTTGCATTAAGTGTCTGAGTTTCTCCATTCCATATATTATTTATGAAGATGTTCTCTGAGTGGAATAGCAGGCTTTTAAATAGCCTAGGCACGTGTCCTTCAGACTAATCTGATCACTTATTTGTGTAAAATTACAGAAGAGAATTTAGCATCAATTCTCTGGCTACAGACTCACATTTAACACTTTTTTTGCAAGACATAATAGAAATAAAAGCCGCTCACGTCAGTACATGTTCTTGGAGGAAGCACACTGACGGGATTATCCAACAAAGGAACAGAAATTGTCCACACCCTTCACCGGTCTGCTCAGGAAAGGAAAGCCCTGGTCGTCTCCATTATTTATTTACAGTTACTGTTCCCCGGCACATTCCTGCAGCCCTCCTGAGGAGGCCCAGAAATAATCACACAGGATGGGGTGGAGGGTCTCGGGGGGAAAGGAGAGGTCGCGGAAAGAAGCACAGGCACCATTATACCACTGCATCTGTGACAGAACAGGGTTTGTGTGCTAATCGGGTTGGTTTTCCATGCACAGCAGAGGTTTCACGTGTTTGGAGGAACATCCGTGAAATGTTGGGCAGGTGTGGAACAACGAAGACAGAGTAAACACTCCATGGAGCCGGGGAATGTCATTTACCCCAGTGTTCCAGTCTGCAGAAAACTGATTTAAATGTTAGCGAGACTGCATTTTGGGGCATTGGTGTCTTTAAAAACAAGACAGGAAAAATATTTTAAACATCAAAAAAATGTTACCTTTTTGGAAATACTTTATGCCTGAAGTTTTAACTAACATTACTGTCACCAAGCAGCAGCTTTTATTAGCAGTGTTAGTAGTTTTTTTTTAATTGTCCGAAATACTACAACTAATTAAAAATAGTGTTTTTCAGTAAACAAAAGAAGAAGTAATGCTTTGATTTGTAAAGATTTCAGATGAGATGTTTAAGTACCCTAAGAGATCTGAGCTCTCAGGAAATCTCTTAATACAGCTTTGGGTCTTAATGAGCTTGTTGGAGTTGTTGGTCGTTTCTCCATCACTGCAGGGAAACTCCAGGTGATGCAAATGAGGTTATACCCGCCTGTGGCGTAATTTCAAAAATGGTCGTTAACAAGACAACGGTCCTTATTCCAGATAGTTTAGATCTTGACGAGTCAGTAAAGTCTGGACTGGAGATACCCCAACTATTTATTTATGTGCCTTGTGTGATGTTTAAAGTTTTTATTTAATTATTATTTTCCTTTACAAGTTAACGGTCTGCATCCAAATTTGAAAAAAGAAAGTAAAAACAACCCATTTTGGAAATCCCTCCAGTCTGATGATTTTAGAAAATCCCCCTTTCAGTCTGGAAGGACTAATAATGTGATGTAGAGAGAAGAACAAATAAACACCACCTTAATTTAGAGAAAACAATCCAATAATGTGTCAGAAATAAAGAAAAATATTTCAAAAGACTAAAATAACCCAACAAAAATCTTTGGTTTTCCTTTTTAAAGGAGCAGTTTCCTGTAATGAGATCAAGCTAGGATGTTAAAAGTGGATGTAAGTAAGTGCTGACCATGCAAAATGTTTGGGTTTTTCATGAATAAAATATTAAATGCACTTAAAAAAAGACAGTTTGTGCTTTTTTCAAGTTGATGTCCTCAAAGCTCTTTGTGCATTTCTCATTTCTAAGGACCGGTTTCTGGAAGAAGTCGTCTGTCTCAGAGAGTTTGAGCCCAGAGCCTCAGTAAGAAATGTTTCTGAGATTACGGCGGCCGAGCTGATGGGTGTAAACACTGTGGCAGATGGTGAACCACTGCGCAGCAAAAGGGGTTCGGCGGAGGGGCAAATCTTGGCTCCTTCCTCCCACATTAAGCTCTTTGGTGGTGTAGCGTCTTCATCACAGAGCTGAGTCAACATCAAGAGATAAAACTCTTGTCAAACTGTCCAACTGCAGCTTTTGTTGCTCAATGTTTGTTTTGATTCTACCGCTGGGACTCTACAGTGGGGTGGGATGAGGGGAAAGCCCTGAACAATATTTGCATGAAAGTCATTTCTTTCGCATCTCGATGGCTCGAAACAAGAAAGCAACGATCATCCCAGACTGAGAGACTCACAAAATGACTCTGGAAGAGAAGATCTGAAGCTTAGATTAGATGAATTAGTCACATCTTTAAGAGGTCATCACAACTGCAAAACACAAATCTTAAGACAACAATCCTTTAGGCTGCTCAAAGCAAAAGCAGATCCAGCCTCCAACGCTCTTTTGCTCTCCTCTCCATGACTGCAGACATTCCCACTGGGATTTGCAGCTTTGGAGGATTTTTGTCTCTCCTTGTCCAGGAAATCAGCCGTGATGCATGAAGATAAATGACATTTTTCTGCTCTGCAGGAGCTACACGCCATTTCCAACAAACCGCAAGCAGATTGTGCTCAGTGAATCCTCTAAAGGACTGACCCCACCCAAATCGCTACCGACTTCCCCTAACACAAACACCTGCCACAAAAAAAAAAAAACACCTGGCTTTCCACTGACACCTGATCTCTCTGTTTAGGGGGGAAAATACAAAGAATACTCGAGAGGAATGGAAATGCAGGTTGGGCTCCCACTTCAGCTGTGCTTTAGAGGATGATCCTCCACGAAGATCTGTTTGAGTTTTTTATGGTAACTTGAACCTGCTGCTAGCACAGATGAATTCCAAAAAACAATCCAAATGTATTTTCTAAACCTGCTTCATCACGTCTGGGGTTCCATTAAAGTCTTTGTAAACCATAAACTTCCTAATCTGATCATTATCTTATTAAAAGGACCTTCCGAACATGTGATAAGAAGCTAAAAACAACTCTGAAGGTTTTAAAAAAAACAGTCATCTTTCAACACAAACATTGGGAAATTCCCCTCAAAGTTTTTGTTATCATTTTTCTGTTTTTGAGCTCTTCTCTTAACTGTAGCTTGGGAACTTGCTGTTTTTCTCTTGGAGAACCTTTTGCTGTGTGCCACCCCCACAGCCAGTCAAACATCTCAGGTCAAGCATGTAATTTAATTTCTCAGACACTTGGCTGTGTCTTTCTGCAATCACACTGTATTTAGTGCCAGTGAGTGTATACAAACACAGGTATGGGTGAGGCTGCTCAGCTGAACGGACGGCTGCTGCTTCTGTTCGGGTTTGTCGGCAGTATTGGGGCCAATGAGCAGAGAGGTAATCAGAGCAAAGATGAAGTCATTTCATCCTCAGCTGGGGTTTGCATTCACAACAGGAGCTTTGTGACTTCCACAGAGCAGGTTTTGTGTAACTGAATGTCCACTTGACTCACCCATGATGTGTAGACTCAACAGCAATTAGTGGGTGAACCTATTCTGGGCTCAAATTGTCTTAAAAGACAACAGGAAGTGGAGACTGAAGAAGTGATATAGATCTGTTATCAAACGCATCAGTGATACCTTGATTAGTACCCACCGGTGTTTTGTATTGTGGAAAACCCAACACTCAGCTGAGTCACACAATAACACCATGGACAGTGTAAGTGACCATAAGTATAACCTGTCAAAAGAGAACATTAAACCGTGTTTACAGAGTTTCTCTATTGTTGGTCAGAAGTGTGATCTCAAAAAAGGGAAAGCAACCAAAAACAATGACATTTAACACACCTTGAAAATGGGTTACCACCACTGACTGTTTTTTAAAGTGGACTAAGTGGCTCAAACAGGAAGTACCCACCGCCTCCAAGAAGCCAGAGTCCCATAAACTTCTATTATGAAATAAACAGCTGTACTTCATTATACTATATTTGTCAGAATGACTAATCTTCCTCTGTTACTTTTTGTTCTTGATAGTCCTGATTCTTTCCACGTTTTTTTTGTAGTGCAATTTATTCAAGTTATAAACTGACCAATGAAATGCCTCCATAGAAGCATGTGGTCTCACATCCAACGTTTGAAGTGCTTGATTGACAGAGTCTCCAGAGCCCGCTTTCAAGTAGTAGGGGTGTGGCTCTCCAACAAGCTCACTTCTGATTGGTAAGAGTGGTTGCCATAGAAATGTCGACTTTGACCAATCACTGCTTACTGACATCATCTGGCTCCAACATGGTGGCGTCCATATCATGAAAAGTGGCGACTGAACTGACTTAATTTCATTGAAGCTGGAAGTAAGACATTTTCATTCCAGTTCTCATGTACAGTCAATGACCCCCCCCCCCATCCCAATAAATGCACATGCTCAGCCAATCCCACCTTTAGATTAGCTGTAAGCACATAAGCTTGGCCACTGCCCTCTCAAAGCTTTTACATTAAAACAGATTGGATTCCAGATTATTTCTGTGCACTGAGGTCACAAACTTTAAAATAAGACCAAAAACTGGATCATTGGAAGAGCAGTTATTGAAGAGGTGTATTGCAATGTCCATCAGTGACAGACGGCAACACAACAACATTTTGTTTATTTATCTGTTTTGAGGAACATTTTATAAGTTTTCTGAAATTGAAACTTAGGGGTTTTTGAAACAGAAGGTGAAAAAGTTAAGACTGAAGGCACTAAAACTAATAATTTCCTGGATACGGAAGCCCAATACGATTAACCAAGAAATGGGAAAAATGAAGATAAATGATAGTTTAAGCATATTTTATAACTAATGTAAGATGAGGGTCCAAACCGACATGTTAACAGTCATTGTAAGAGAAAGCTAACAAGAAGAAGGTCAATTCAGTTTCATTTTGCATGGTCAGGTTTTCACTTATGAAATACTTTGTTCAGTAAAAATTTTCCTTTAAGCATACAATTAATCAAAGAGACTATATTTGAGGTAAATAGAAAAATATTGCTTTTAGTGAACTTATTTGAACTGAATCAGAGAAAACTCAAATTCTAGTATTGACAAAAACATGATTTGGTATTCCACAGCTCAGGGGGGAATCTGACTGAGATCGACCACTCACCCAAAGTTCACGGTGTAAACCCCCCACACCTCTGAGAAAACTACAGTTCAAGCAACTTTTATTCAAATTCAAAATTTAGACCGTAAGTTAACAAAAACAAATCCATAGCTGTGTCTCAGTTATTAAACGTCGTGTAATGACGGAAACCAGCTCATCGGGGGAATTCCCTTCCCGACAACTATTCAAATGAATTAATATCAACATCTGCCCTGAAGATAGTTTTTGTTTTTGGTTCCTCCAGAGCAGAAATCCATCAAACCGTAGAAAACGTAGAGACATACACCCTCATTCAAACCCCAAAATGATCATTTGTGTACCAAGCCTGTGCTTTCCCTTTTTTATTCTCTCCAGTGGATGCAGAGATGCAGTCATCTCCACCCAGCTGTAAAACACAGACTATGATGACCTACATTGTAGCACACTGGCCACAGGCTCCAGGGAGCTTGTTCCAGCATCTATGCAGCCCAGTCTCCTCTAAGCTTTAAAACACAAGTCTGCAAAATCAGACGCAGAATTCAGGCCTGCATGCTCAACAGATGACTGCATGTTAACCACAGTGGCTCTAGATTAGCACTCTGTGTTCCTGCAGGGCCCTCCCTTTGTTGCTTCCCTTTGATATGTGGCACGAGCTGCCAACTCTGGGGGCAAGTCAGACTCAAGGGGAATGCTAAACGGTCCTATCCTTTGAGATGAAGGAATCCATATGAATCATTGATGTCCCTCCTACCTCTCCAAACACGCACGCACATCCCATCATGACACCTTCCAGCTAAGATGCTGCATAAATGTAATGAGAACCCTCTGCTGATTAAAGGCTAATTTATGGGCCGACATCTTCTGCACTCAAATGTAAAATAGAGCTCAGGACAAGTATTTAAAAGTAAAGAATAATACATTTCAACTCATGCTGGGGCATCCATTCATCTTTAGGACCCATTGAATCCCCTTTGGGGTCACAACACTGCTGTTGGTGACCCTGAACAGGCCGCCAGTCTTTTGCAGGGCCACATACATACTCACATGCACACCTAAGGGCAATTTAGAGCCAGCAATTAAACTATGAATGGATTCTGGTAAGAAGCCGAAGTGCCCAGAGGAAACCCTTGCATGCATGAGGAGAACCTACAACGTACAGAAAGGTCCCAGTTGGGATTCAAACCTCCTTGTTGTGAGGCCAAAGTGCTAACCACAGCACCACCGTGCAAGTCGATATTTATACATCTGATGCTAAATATTTTAAGAATAGATTAGATTTATTTAAAATGGTACTTGGGATTTGAGTCTTTTATCTTCTTCTTACTTTTACAAATGTTTTAATAATACCTTTTACTTCTACTTGGGTATTGCTATTTAAAATTGAAGCAACTTGAATGAAGTTTTGGGATAATCAATCCTATGAACTGCTCTTTTCTTGCGAAATAATCCTAATCTGCACATCAAAAAAGCAGTTTTAAACATATTTCCAGCAAAAAGATGTATTTTCAAAGAAAACAGTGCGAAATTGTGTCTGTTTCCAAGCAGAAGTCACTGATTATTGTTTTTAATAATATCTTCGACTTGACTAAAGTGAGTGTTTAAAGGGCACTTCCAATACATCTGTCTGCCTCCACATTCCTGCTCTGCTAACGGGGCGGGTCATTTAACCAGAGCGCGGAGGTGTGACACAACACCTGCGCTCCGATTGGTTAGATGGCTTTAACAGCCAACGCCATCGGCCAATCGGAGCGGCTCATCGGGGGGGTTGTCCATCCTGAAAGCTTGCGCAGTCGTGCGTCACTTTGAGCACATCCAGAGCAGATTTTTTTTCAAGACTTCACGTGTATTTTTTCATTGCAGACAGAGAAATCAGAACTCCGCATTGGTGATTTGTCAAATATGAAGGTTGTGCGTCATGAAATCACCACTTCACATCAACTGAGTTGGGTCCAAAGGGGACCTTTGCCCCCCCATGGCGCACAGCTGCAGAAAGCGCGGAGTCGAACCTACCCATCCCCCGTTTTCTTCTATCCAGCTGTTGAGAGGTCCGTTTAAATACTCCGTCATCCACTCGGCGATGCTGGCCACCTGCGCGCTCATCTCCTCGTTGGACGCGCACTCCACGCACACCGTGCCCCCGAACTCGAAGAACGCGATAATCCGGCCCCAGTTCACGCCGTCCCGGAACAGTTCGTCGATCACCTCGGCGAACCTCGTCTTCGCCGTGGTGGAGGTGAGGTACAGCTGCCGCGACATCTCCGTGAAGTCCCGCTGGTACAGCCGCTCCAGCTCGTCTCCCGCCTCGCGCAGGACCCTGTGGATGTCCGCGAGCGGGTCCGCCCGGGAGAGGGCTCTGATGAGGCGGGGGCTGCCCTCCTCGTCAGGCCCCGTTCCTGCGTCGCAGCGGCGGCGGACCGGAGTCGGGGAATGGTCACCAACCGAGCCGTTATTGGCGGTATTGTCGCGCTGGCCGCCGTTCAGCCCACACACGTAGCCCCTCTTGGAGAGTTTGTGGCAAATGTACTTTTCTACAATGCTGCGATGAGACACGTTCGCCATTCCTGCGTAATTTGGCACAGTGGACAGTCACTGATCCCACTAAATAAGCTGCATTTTCATCCACATCGTGCCGCTCATGACGCACAGAACAAGCGCTCCCCAGAAAAAAAAAAAAAAAAAAAAACTAGGTTGAGATCTGCAACTAATTATCCCACGCAGCGCAAATACTTGGTAAACGGTGGAAACCCCCTTGAACGGAACTGCGCAGACGCGCTTAGTGGAAGTCAGAGAAATCCCGGGTCCGAATCAGCAGGAATCTTCATCTTTTTTCGAACCTTTGCAGGGGAAAACTGTCGAAATTCTCTTTCCAAATAAATCCAAAAACGCGGAAGAGGCAGTAATGTTGTTCCAATTCCGCGCGCATCCCCGTGCGTGGCGAAAAAAAAATGAATGAAAGGCAAACTTCTGCGCGCCAAAACGAAACCGCTGGTTCCGCAGAGCCACGGAACAAGTGAGCCGGACAAGGTCGGACAGAGTCCGATCACGACTGCTCCAGAAATCCGCCTCCTCCTCCTCCTCCTCCTCCTCTTCACGCGCAGCGCAGCCAGGCTCGGCTGGTGAGGTATCCCTGACGTCAGCGAACCCGTGGTTCCGCTCAGATCCTCAAAGTGCGCTAAAACTAACGCACCTCATCAGTCACAGGCGCCTATTCTCACTGGGTTTTTTTTTTAAAGGTTTTTCTGGCCGAACTAAACCATAAATCATCTAATCGTAAAAGACGCAGGGAGAAACCTGCTGCTAGTTCCACGAGGTCCACTCACCCCCTTGTGGAGGAAAATCCAACAAAGCAGAACAAATGACAAAAAGTCAGGACATTTGTGTTATCCAAAAAAAAAAAAGAAGCAAAACTATCTGTTTGGATTGGCAACATTTTCTTTTGAAAAACACAAAAAATGTTTGTTTCTCACAAATGTGGCAACATTTAACATGGGACAGGCTTTCAAACTCTAACTGCTGCAAAGAACAATGTATCAATGCAGACTTACTTTTTGTGCTTTGCTGGATTCCTGACATTTCCCTTTAGTTCCGTCTATAATCTGCTTTTCTTATCAATTTTTTCTTATCAGTTTTGGGAAAAGCTTTTTGCCACCGTTCCCCAAATCTCCTTAAATCAGGGGTGTCCACACTTTGCAATGACATTAAATCCAATGAACAATTTACAGAAAACAATGGGATTACTTTCCATTTCTTTACTTATTAAAGAAAGAAATCTAAATACATTTTAACCAAAATTACTGTGAAATTCATATTTGAAGACCAGAAATAAAAAAATAAAAAAAAGTGTCTGTATGGAAAATACAGACATTATTAAATCTGTTATTTTTATGTTTCATATTGTTCATGATTAAATGCTGACAGTAAACATTTAAATCACAAATAGTTACATAGTTATACTATTCAGAAGTACAAACCACAACCTCACGTTTGGCCCTTAAGGCTCTGAAGGTCAAGCAGCTGCAGGTTGTTGCCACTTATGACCTAATTTAACCAATTACAATCAAGAATTCCTACACAGAGCTCTGAGACAGTGTTGGAGGTCGCATAATATTGATTTTTATTTGACAGGAGTCTGCCACCGGTGGAAATTTGACATGTTCAGGCAGAGAACGGAGGAGAAAGTCACTTTTAACTGCACCTGTTTTGCATAAGCTGTCATTTTTATTAATTTTATGTTTGAAATGTTTACATTTTTATTGTAAATGTAACTTTTTGTTTCCTCCTAGCCAGGACTCCCTTGAAAAATAGATTTTTAATCTCAAGGGGACATTTCCTGGTTAAATAAAAGGTGAAATTAAAAGAAGCATTAAAGAAGAAAATGTCAGGCCCGAAGATCAGTCCGGACTTTGGACATGTCCGCTTTAGGGAGTCACAAAAACATCCCAAATTCTTTGTTTTTGACAAAAACTCGTCCAAAACAAAATATTTTTCTTACAGGTGTTTATTGTTTTTCTCATGTAAGAAAATATGACAAAACATCTCACATTTCAAATATTCTTTGAATGGCACAGAAGGTGAAGGTGGCATTTTTTTTAGGCAGAATTATTTAAAAAAAATGTAAGGAATCAAACAAATGAGTGCAATGGGATGTTTTTTTTTTTTTTTTTAACTTTCTAGGAATGAATCAAAAACACAAAACAGAAAAAAAAACGATAGAACAGCTGCAGAAGGGTTTTTCTTTTCCCAAAGCATTTAATTCTAAGCAAAAGTTGCATAGCTTAAAGGTGCTCAAACAAAAAACTGCTTTTTAAATGAGCTACATCTTTAAACTGTTGGTTGCTACTTAAAACCAGAAAAGAAGTGAACCATGACAAATGATCAAGCGCAGAAACGATTGGCCTTCACCAATATCAAATGAGAACATCATCAAAACACGAGTCATTCATTCTCACTCTCATTTCTTGGAATTTAGGAAGGATCACGTTGCCGTACAAATAAAATACAACGAATTTTACATTAAAAAAATCCACGTCAGCTGGCACTGTTCTGTTGACAGTTTCACACCCGAAGCTTTTGTGAGTTTTAAGGCTTAGAATGTGACCTGCTCCACCATCTTTAAGGACTTTGATCGAAGAAGAAATGGCATCCAGAAGTCTTAGGTTAAATGCATTTTTTTTCTATTGACATCTTCAAGATTTTGAATATTCAAACATTAGTGTTTTCAAAAAAATACTATTTCTGTGTGGTGTGCTTTGCATTCAAGTACATTCTCTCAGTTTTACTAAACCAAAGGAAGACTTGCGAGAGTCGGTTTTACTTATTCTGACTGGAAATGAGAAACTGGAGACAGATTTCATGGTGAATTAAAAAAAGGAATTGTTTAAGGAATTTCAAATTTCCTGCTACTTTTGACAGCAGGTCAAAACCTTCAGAGAAGAAGACCACATCGATGGATCCCAGTGACATTTTGGTCTCAATGTAAAGCTCATCTCTAGCGCCCCCAGTAGACCAGACAAAGAAAAACAAGACTTGAACCTGCAAGTCTGAACGGAATTTTTTATCAAAGTGTGTGAATTTGTAGATCAACCCAGGTGACTTAAAAGCTCATTTTCGGCTTTTATAAATGGGCAGAAAAGAAACTAAACTTGTGCATTTAAAACACAGTTATGCTGGTTTTTCTCCTCATTCAGGTGATGTCAGCTCAAAGGACCCGCTTTCCTTTAAAGCTGCCATGAAGAGGAAAAAAAACCCCAAAAAGTTTGATGATGTTTTTTTTTTTTTTACCAGATACAGATTTAGTCGGAATGGCTTCTCTCTTCCTCTGGGATTTGTTCGGTTACAGAAAAACAAACACATCCTTTCACTGCATCTGACATGTCTGAATATTAACATTTTAAATTGAAATTGAAATGTAACTTTTTTAAATCGGTAAAACAAAACAAAACAAAAAAAAAAAACTGAAAGCCATGTCCTTCTCTGATAATAACCGAACACGCTTTGCCTGCAAAGACTTGTGGAAGGAACGTTAAGACAACGACCAGCTCATCCTGCAGAAAGTGGAAATACAAACGACGGCACGGCCGAAAGTGTGTTACTGCTGTTTGCTGCTCCCCCTCTGCATGGGGGAGGAACACATCCTTTCAAACTGTTTTGTCTGCCCTCAACAGCAGGAGGACACTTTAAACCAAAGTCAACAGAAACATCAAAACAGATGATCGTTTTAGGGGTTAGACTGCGTTCCTGGACCAGTGAAAAGTAAACAAACTGGTATTTTTGTGTGTGTGTGGACATCAAATGCACTTTTTTATCCCCTCCATCTGTGGCTGTGTACTCGTATAGCTGGAGGGTGGGGGTGTGTGGAGGGTTTGTGTGTGTGTGTGTGAGGGAGGGGGGGGGTTGTACTCTTGTTACTCTGTCTTGTCAGCTGTTTTCGACTGCTCCCTCTGAATCATGCAGCGGCGCACGATGCTGTCAAAACTCCCCAGGTAGAAGAGAGCGATGGTGCGAAACAGCCCCATGGTCACGATCTGGGCGGGAATTCAAAACGGAGCATTAGCGCCGAAGCATGAGGGACGGCGGGGAGGGGGCGGGGGGGGGAGGAGCCGTACCTGCTGAAGACCTTCTGTGATGGAGGTGACAGGTGACATTCCACAGGTTAGAGCTGACAGCATATAACCATCAGGACCCACAGAACTGTTGAAATTCCCTTGCTGTAAACAATAGAAAGGTTGACGTAAAGCTGCCCTCCTTTAGAGAACCCCCCCCCCCTCCCCCTCCCACAGATGAACAGTCAGAGCTTCCTACCACTGCGTCCTTGACAAAGACTTTGGCCACCTGGTCTGGCTGCCAGACTCCAGAGGTTTCAGAGATCAACTTGGTCTCTAAAGGCTGAGTGAGAAGGAGAACGTGAAGAAATCCCATCCGCTGTGAGAAAATCCCAAAGGAACAGGTTTTATTTACCTTTGACTTGTTTTCTTCAGCCAGCAGGGGCGTGTCCGTGTCAGGGGGGAATGCAACAGTCACATAGATGTTGTACGGCTTCATCTGAGGAGGGAAGGAAGCCATCAATGTCAACCATCAGACCAGGGCGACCATGAACTAAAGTTATTGTAGAAAACCGGTTTAAGAGCCACTCTGATGAAAAGTTTTCTTTCTGGTGTTTTTAACACCACCTTGTGGGATTTTTCTCATGACAGAGGACATATATGAAGAAAATTAAGACTAAAACTACGTTTGAGTAGTTCTTTAAATTGTGGTGAATCAGGAGCAGGTTTTAAAAGCTACAACCAGCAAACCATGAGCTCCCTGCTCTGCTCCGTTCTGATGCATCCCCTTGCAGACAAATAGATCCACGTACGTCTTCGTTTTCTTCATCCGAGCTGGCATCTGGTTTAAAACGGTACAGCTGGATGGCTCTGATATTGCTCGCCATTTTTGTTGCACTGATAATGGCTCGGTTGGGGGTGTGAAAGGGGTTGAAAGCTAGCAGGAGAGTGCGTCAAGAGCTGGATGATGGGATGTGGGGGCGGGCTTGGTCCGTGCCAACTGTCCCGCCCTCAAATTTCTACTGAATTACTGCCGCTCTGCAGAAACTATGTCCTAGAAAGTGAACAGGTTTTTTGATTTTGGATAAAAATGACATCGTCATGGTTAAAAGAGCACTGGAAACGCTTTAAAAACAGATCAGAAGAAGGTTGGAGTGGGACTCTGAGAGAGGAAGCTTCACTGCCGTCAGTCACATATATCTACAAGCTAATCTTCAAACAGGGAATAATTATTTCAAGCCCACTTAGTTTGATTGATGTAAACATTTTTTTTGACAACTATTTGACAGGAAGACCTCAGACCTCCATTTGCAATGATTCTGCCAATCCACGCAGAGCGAACTTTGAAGGCGAGTAGGCCGTGTATCCGAAAAGACCGATCTGGCCCGCCTGGGACGACACGAACACGATTCGACCCATTCTTCGCTCCTTCATGGTGGTTATGACGGCCCGCGTTGGGTAGACGCTGCCCAGGTAATTCAGCTCCATCAACTCCTATGGCAAACAATGTCATGGTTCAGAATTCAAATATTACCACGTTACCTGATTTATTGCATGGAATTTTTTAAAAAATAAGCTGAATTGGTTAAATCTGCCAAACTGGATTCTAGAGGTTTCAAAGCTGTAAAACTCCTTATTACACACTGGATACATTTTTCTCAGACAGGCGAGGACTTTTTCACGTTTTTCTCTCTTGTTTAAATAATCTAAGTTCAAACCTTCTAATAAAAATAAGTCAAAAATTATAGAATGAAACCACAGATCTACTCGTGATCAGAGAATTAAGTAGATTTAATAAACTAAACACATTCTATCCAGCAGACAAGGCATGGAAGAGACTGATTGACAGCGTCTACCGCTAATCAGGTCGCAGAATATGCTGTAAAAAAAAATAAATAAATAAATAAAAAAATTAAAAAAGAGAGAAGCACATTTTTTTTTGCACTGAAAAAAAATAGCGAGACCGCAAAAGGTAAACAGTGATATAGCAAGGGACCACTGTTCAACTACCTGGATGCAGAATCAAATGTTGGATTCAGCTTTAGACATGTTGCCATGGTGACGCAGCTTAGAAAGATGCAAACCTAGAATGATATTAGAACTGGCTTTGGTTCAACCTTATAGGTAACTTATTATTTATTACTAGAGCGACTTTTTGGGATGTACGAGCCTGTGGAGCATCGTAGACAGGAGCGGCAGGGGTGTTATACCGTTCCCTTGAGGCTCTAATGCCCCCTCAAGGGATGCCGTGAAAATGGAACGTACCATTGTCATGCATGGGGTAAGTGTATCCTGAAGTTTTTGCAAGAATAATGTAAATTGCACGCACTTATGACCTACAGGTAATGCTGTGGTACAGTGTCCGTAGGCTGCACCCTAGTTGTTTTTTAGATGCACATACTTGCTCCTTACTGACCACGCCCAAATACTGCATGCATGGGGTATGCCAGGGGTGTCCAATTCCAGGCCTCAAGGGCCGGTGTCCTATATGTTTTCCAATCAACCTGCCTGTTGAAGCTCCTTATTGGCTAAACACACCTGATCCAGGTAATCAGCAGCAGATGAGGCAGCGTTTCTGGAAAACCAGCAGGTTGCCGGCCCTTGAGGCCTGGATTTGGACACCCCTGGGGTATGCAGATGATGTCTGTGGAAACTATGCTCTGGTTTTCTTTCTCTAACAGTCAGGAGTCCACACTTATCACTTGAACCGCAGGATTTCAGGGTTAAAAACATGAAAAATCCGAACTACGTGCCTGTGTCTTTACCCCTTTACCCCTATGTGTTGTACAAGTGTTTGCTTTGACCCGACGCCGGCAAAAGAATGTGCATGAACATTTTTGCCCACTGAGTGGTCTATGACTTTGATACTTTGAGCGGGCCATCTGAGAACCTCCAACAGGTCTGTCTAGTTATTGTCTGCAGAAAGCCCACATCTACCCGTAAGGGCAGCTGTGACTAAGGCTTTAGGAACTTCAAAAACCTTTGATCTTATCTTTTTTTTTTTTTTTTTTAACTCTATAGGATTTTTCCCATCTGCTCACATAACAGTTTTTTCTTTGCTCTGTGGTTTATGATTGAACAAAGTTACAAAAGAGGTCATGATGTTTGCCTCACTATTTACAGCGATTCTGTAAGACAACTGCAAATCTGTTATCATTTTCTGTTTTCTGAGTTGAGAGATTCCTATTCAAACGGCAGATTTTTTTTTTTTACATTTTAAAACAAAAGCATAGTCTATTCTAGACATGAATTGAAAATAGAAATAGAAATTTCTTTTACAAAGGCCAAATCCAAATTGCTTCCCTGCCCCCTGGCTCCTCCCTTTTGCTCCAATTGTAAGGAGATTTGAGGCTGTAGTGGAAGCTGGCTATTCCTCCACCTGCAGGCTGATCCGCGTCGCGCTTTAGGCGCAGAGGAGAAATGCATTTCTTCACATGGGTGTGATCTGAAGCACATACGTTTACACTTTAATGCAAGCATTGACTTTTTAGAGTTATAAAACCGATGCTGTTGTGTATTTTTCTATTTTCCAGGTGCTGGGAGCTACGCGCTAACTTAGATAAACGGCGACTATTGAGGACGTCATCAAGTGGTAGTAACATACGAATTTGAAGACACTATTTTTTCCATATCTCCATAAAAGTAGGGATAGGCTGTTGGGGTAGGGAAGCTATTCGGATTTGGCCACAGTCTCGTTCAATGAGGAATGAGTGTGTGTGTGTGTGTGTTTAGCAAATACTTTGTGCCTCTACGACGTCTGCATCGTTTTCCCTCTACAGATATACATATAAAGAGTTTGCAGGAACTTACTTTGAAACGTTCCACCTCCATCTCCTCAAACTTCCCAGCGACGGCCGTTCCAGCGCAGTTCACCAGCATGTCCACGGGTCCGAGCTTCTCCTGAGCCTGCATGACAGAGAACAGCCCCGTCAGTCAGCACTGCAGAAACCAAACATCCAATAAAGACCACCTTTAAAGAAACACTGATGTTATTCGCACATATTTTTAAGTGCCACCTAGCACAAACACTGATGGAAATTCATATCGGCCACATGTGATACACATATGCGGCCAGGATGCACATTGCTGCATTTGAAGTGCGTCCAATGCTGCATTTTGCTGCTGCTTGAAGTGGCCTTTGTACTTTTACAGGGTCATTGTAAAAGCAGGAATGCTTACCAAGTGGCACAGCAAATATTTTTAAGTGCAGGTTTTATCAAGCCACGTATTTTCAGCATTCAAAATAACACGGCCAAGAAAAAGGTTCAACTGCACGCATTTTAGAAATTAAGATACGAATAGTCACTTCCTTAAAGAAAAGGTAACAGTACCTGCTTTATCACATTTTCCACTTGAGTGTAATCACTGGAGACGTCGACCGATACGCAGAGCACCACCTTGAATTAAAAAAAAAAAAAAAAAAAGGTTACATTAAACTTTACAGCAGAAAGAGACAGACGTTCTCAATTCTTGAATTTACTGAAACATCAACTGTATACCTGTTTGTCATTGATGGCAAATTTCTCCACCTCCTTCTTTGCTCTGAGTAACTTATCCTAAAGAAAATACAGCAGGTTTACTAAATAATAAACGTATTTGTTAATAATTCAAATGTCACTGTAACATAAAGCACCTTTTGCCACAGTCGGGACAAACCGTTTTACTTTAGCCGTGTTTATATGAAAAAGAGTGGAATATAATAACATAGAGGCTGTGACGAAATGGAAATTCAGATGTTTGTTTACCTCATCACGAGCCACCAGAGTGATAAAGGCTCCTTGTCTGTAGCATTCGATCGCAATGCATTTCCCAATTCCACCGGAGCCTCCGGTCACCTGAGCAATGAAAGTTACATCCCAGTCAGAGAGCAGACAGAAGAGGCCGTCGGATAAAACATCATCCACACCAAAGAAAAGGAAAACCAGAAAATGAAATGACAGATTTCTAACTTTGACCTCAGTTTCAGCCTCAGAAAGTCAGTTACTTTGAATAAGAGGAATAAATGAATATAAAATGCTAAAAAAAAGAAAATAAATTAATTTACATTATTTATGAATGACATGCAGTATTTAGAACAACCAGTCTGTAGTTATATGTAGTACCAAACAGTAGTCCTAATTTACATAGTTGAGTAAAATGAGTTATTGACCCTACTTTTTCATGTTTATGACACAAGTTTATAACATAAAAAACAAACACATAAAAGATGTATTTAAGCTCTTATTTAAAGGAATAATAATAATAAAAAAAAACATGACATTTATTACCAAAATAAAGTCACGACTAGACGTCAACAACAACTTACCACGACGTGGGCCCCGTTTAATTTCAGAGGCTTTGGACTGATGAGCGGCGATATCATGTAAAGCAGCAACACAAAGGCAACGATGAAGGCGACCACTATGAGGAGCATAACAAAAGGAAGCAGGATCCACCAGGAATTGATAAAAAGCCAATCGGTGACAGCTGAACTGAAGCCTTCTGTAGAGGACATAGGGGAAAGCTTAGCCCACTTGCTAAACTAGCAGGCTAGTTACACGGGTTCAATAATAAAACTAAACAAGGGGCTGACAGTGGCCTCGAGAGGGGAGAGGGCAAAAACACGAGCTCCGGGGAAAGGAACTTTGCTCCGGGGGGGGGTTGGCAGTTAATCAATCGCGTATAACGGTCATTTAGCATGCCGCGGGGGAATCTGCTGTCTCGTAACAAAGCGCCATCACTGCTCTATATACTAAAACAAACTGAACTGTGTACTTTCACTGGACGATAAGTTAGCTGGTACTTGTAGTTCGTTGTCGATAAAGCCTCCCTGGGATTCCAGGTAAGAAAATAGGCAATTTGACTACGACTCCCAAAATGCAACGCGCGAACAGTTCACTCTTGACGTTTGTTTGGATTAGCTCCACACCCAATTTTAAATAAACCGTAATGCTGGGAAAAAATGAACTACTTTGATGCACATAAGATTTTTCCCCACAGTATAGTCTTCAAAGCAAACATAACGAAAGTTAAAAATTTTAAATAATGCATTTTTTCTATACATTAATAGATTTATGTGTAACAAGTTAATCAAAATTGATATGCGGTTTGGTTTTATTTAAAAAATTGTGTATTAATTTATTGTTTACGTTTTAATTATAAAACCATTTTTGTTCAGTTATAATACTACTGATTTAAAGTGAACAAAAGTGAATCTTTCAATAAAAAAAACTTAAAAGTAAAAAAAATAAACATTACACTGAATAAATAAAGTTGCTTTGACAAAAGGGTTAAAAGATTTCATATGCATTGAGTCAAGAGAGTGAAAACTAATATGAAGTGCTTTTCACATTGGATTTGACGCTTCAATGCTATCAATCAGCAACATCTTGTGACATAGCGTTAACTTTTATTTACATAGAGGAAGTGAAAAACAGAAAACTAAATGCATACGTTGCCTCATCTTAAAGCAAAAGGTTTAAGAGTTGGCTACATACATGTGTAGACATATACAATAAAATGAAACGTTGCCCTTAAAAAATTAGCAGGAGACATATTTATACAGCCAAAGACCAGAAGTACAGCTAAATACAGTCTAAGAGTTAACAAGAAATGTACAAGTACAGTACATTCCTTAGTTGTAGTGACAAAGCACTTGATTTTTTGATTAATTTAAAAATAAACCAAAACCACACAGCTTTTCTAGAAGGCACATGGTGCACAAAGTCATATTTGTCTACTTAAATTATTAAAGTTGCATGCCGTTGTCAAACAATGTCTTGCAGCCTGAACCATTGGAGTCAAACCATGACAATGTTGTTTTAACCAAATTCAAAATGTAACTCTATTTAAATGAAAGGCCTAAGATGTTTTTCTTTGCCGTTTAATTACGTAAACAGCAAAGCCTGTAAATATGAGGAAAAAAAAAAAGGTAGGATGTGGAAAACAAAAATAAAGCCAAAAGAATTTGAAAGTATTTACGTCCCTGTGAAAAGGGAACATAACGCTGGTCAGCGACCACCAACGACCGCGTTATAAGGGCTGCGTTTTTACGGAGAAAAAGTAAACACATCAACTTTCATTGGTTTGGAAGGTGGATAAAGATTTCAAAGTCTGTACAAACACTCGTCCTGAGTATGTCTGAAGGTTCTGTCCAAGTTGGAGACAAATTTACTGAAATCATGTCATTTCTCACACATTACTTAAATGTATAGGCATTTCTTCCTTTGAGTATATTCTATAAATTGCTTGTTTTATCCTCATAAAAATAGTTAATATGCTGAGCTGGTTATTGACTTGGTGGGAAGTACAGACAAGTTGAAGAATAAAGACAACTTTCTTGCATTACTTGTGTATATCAATAAATCTCTAAGCTGATTTGTTACTAAATCAAATAAATAACTAACATTTAGCGCTCAAGGTGGACAAAGGTTTCCGATGTGATGCTAAATCTGTAACCAAATCATAAATATGCAATGTTGTCCTTTTCTTTGGACCGTAGGGACTACCGAATAAAACTATGAATCCCATCCTTGGTGTGGTTATCAAATAGCCAAAACCAGAAACACATTTTGCCTATTTGGATCATGTATGAGGCTGAGAAAATGGCTAAAATGAGACAGAGTAAAGGAGGACAAGCACAGTAAAGAGACAAAACGATTTCTTTGCTTTGGTTTGGCTTCGTTAGTCAGTCTAGCCCTCTTGTCCAAAGTCTTCTGTGAATTTTTTCAGTTTCTCCAGATCTTGTTCGTTGACTGTTGGCTTTGTGTTGGCCAGAGACCTCAACATATCAGCCTAAAAATAAAAAAAATAAAAGACATTATGTCACACAAGGCTGTGGTTTACAAGTTATCTGCACTTTATCTGAATGAAATCCAAGTGTACCGGTAAGAGTCTTATCTCTAAGATCTGAAAATGGTTTGAATTTCAAAATAAAGAGCAAAAGCACGACCAACACAAATATTTGATGACATAGTGAAACTTTGAATGCTAATGTGCACAAGCAAAAACCTCACCACCCATAGCCTCTTAATGCTGATATTAACAAGAAACTCTCACTTCAGCAGCAAGTTAGCAAGCTTAAAGGTAACTCCAGTTTGTCAAGTATATGTATTTTTGGAATTAATATATTTAAAAGTTTCCAGCTTGGTTGAAGATGTAGTATTTTGGCCTTCATGAATTTGAAACATTCTGTAAATATAAACAGCAACAACAAAAAGACTAATAAAAAGCACTACCTGTGTCTTTTTAATATGCCGTGTCAACAATGCTGGTGGTTTCCTTTATTAAAGTTTTAGCCACTAGGAGCACCTAAATGAACGCCCAGTGGTCCTTTGTCTATTGCAGGATTTACACTCAGGTTTTGATAAGATTTTCAGCAATGACACTATGGAATTATTTTGTTTTTCCATGTAGGAAAAACGGATCAAATTGGTGCTTTAAAATGTGTTTCCAGCTTGGTTGACATATATGTCAAATATGCACTTTTGTTCTTTACATTTTTTCTTAATATTTGACATATAAGTCAAATATGCTGTGCGAGCCACAAGCTCCCTGCTCCACTCTCCAATGGTGAGGGGAAGGGGGGGTGGGCTTACTCTTCGGCAACGGTCCCGTCCACAACTCAGAAGCGAATTTCTTCTGAACTATTGTCGCTTTGCAGAAACTACGTCTGTTTGAGCTAAAAGGGTATAATCCTAATAAAAGACCACTGGGGACGTTTGGAAAATAGATCAAAAGATGATTGGAGTGGGACTTTAATGCCTGCTTTGTATTTCTTTCTGATGAACTTATAATTTACTATCACTGTTTTGTTCTTTTCTGTATTTTGTAGATAATTCCGAGTTGTCTATAATCTTAGGTTGAGGCTTTAAATGAGTCCTTTGGGTTTTTGCCTCTCACTGCACTGCATTTCCTTTACTTTTTCCAAACGTTCTTTAGTTTGTGCTTTATTTTTGCTAAATTTAAATATATTCATTTACCGTACTTTCCGGACTATAAATCGCCCTTTTTTTCATAGTTTGGCAAGGGGTGCGACTTCGCAGCGCCTTATAGTCCGGAAAATACTGTGGATGTTTTAGGGCAGTAAAAGCCCTCACTCCGCATTTTATACACTTTTCTGAGACAATTAGAAACATCTTATCTTTTCTCTCTGAATTGACCCTTCATAGAAAAATAAGTTCAGTAATATAGAATGAAAACAAAGATCTGCTCGCGATCAAAGATCTATGTATATTTGGAAAGCTGCGCATTCTTTACAAGAGACAGCACAGAGGAGATTGATTGACAATGTCTGCAGCCAATCAGGAAGCAGAACGCCATGTGCTCATGCTTGTGTTTAAAACAAAAAGGCTTGCAAAACAGCTGTAAAAATGTATGAAATTGCAAGGCTGCAAAAGGGAAACTATCTTACAGCAAGGGACCAATAATCTAGAAGTCTGTATCTATACAATAACATCACATTTATTGTTGTTTTCTTATTCTTACCATGCACACAACAGGTTCCAATAATTTCTCCCCAGGAACCTCCATCCAGGTCATTTCAACAGCATTTGGATCACCAGGTGAACAAGGCGTCAGTAAGTCATCAATTATAAGATTGGGGTCGTCTCTTGATGGCCCCCGCACCTGTTTTATAAAGATGACAGAAAAAGATCCTCATTTGTTTGCTTGTTACGCTGCAAAACCAAACAGAATGGGTTTCTGAGCCACATACCCGTTTGAAGTGGGTTGCTGACTGGACCTTTCGCACGGGCTGCATCAGAGCATCTCTGACGATGATGCTGACGTCGGCTCCCGAGTATCCATTCGTCTTCTTGCCCAGGGTGACAAAGTCAGATTCTGTGAGGCTGGTGGGGGTGGAGCCCAGATGAAGCTTGAACATAAAGGCGCGGGCGTGCTCTTCTGGCAGAGGGATGTAGATCCTCTTCTCAAATCTGAAATTGTTTGACTACACTGAGAACGGAGCAATGCCTGCTGGGAAACAACTTTAAAATGTCTTAATATTAATACCTTCTTCTGATGGCTGAGTCTAGAGTCCAAGGGATGTTTGTTGCCCCAAGAACCAGCACTCCCTCGTTGTCATTCCCCACACCTGTAAAACATCAAAACAAAGGTGCGAGTGAGCACTACCATCCACAGAGGTAAGAACATTCTTATCAGATGATGTCATTTTGCTGCCTTCATTGTCAAACACCCACAGCTTTGAAAAGTCTGAAGTCACAAGACTTTTATAACTGAGACGGGACTCTGAAGTCTGCTGGGCTGCACCATCAAGACGACACTTCATCCAATAGATGAATGTATTTATAGGAGTTATTCATTTATAGTATAACCAAAATAAAACATGTCCATCCATTGCCCTATTCTGGAAAGCATCAGATGAAAAGAACAACACAAAGCTGGACGTTATGGCAAATACCAGCTGTTAGGGTTTGGGAAAAGTCTAAGCAGGAAATGCATTTGAATTATCTGGACCTTTGATAGTGTTACGACTCTTTATTTCCCTTCTAAAAGGACTTTGAGCTCAGTTATTCAATCAAAGTAATTATTATTTCATTATTAGGTAGGAAGACTTTTATTAAATTAGATAACATGGTTCCAAAAATGTCAAATCCCAAACAAATTGAAGTAAAAGTACCATTTAGTAGGGGTGTAATGATTCACTTTCCCCATGATTCGGTTCAAAGCTCATTATTTGGGTCACGATTTTGTTTTTGGGTTTGTTATAATACATTTTGTGTATTACAAAACAACAAAAAATTAAAAAGTACAAAATTCTTTTCTTTTTGTGGTTAATAAGCAAATAATGAATAAAAACCTTTCAGCTGCTTCATACTAAGCCTGGTGTAATGTAATTAAACAAGGAATAATAAGTCCTTAAATTTAGCAAAGTAAATGCTTGAAACTTTCAACACACTGGTATAGAGTGTTGATAAAACAATTCACTTTCCCCACGATTTGGTTCAATGATGTAACTTACAGTGCGATTTGAAACTGAGCATTGTGGGATACCTGGTGTTTGGTAAAGGCTATTTATTTTGAACATTAATGAACAAACCTGTGACAGTGCAAAAGAGCTTTAAGGTTTCATTTACTTTTAATCAAATAATTCCATTTTTCAAACACGTCTTATTTCTGACTATTAAGCAAAAATGAGCTTTTTCTTCTAACTAAAAAGTTGAACTTTTTAGCCTGTCAGTACTTTAGTGTGATATTTATTTCCTCAAGTTTCTGATTTCATATTACAAGCCAAACATTTTTGTTTCACTTTTCAGTCTCATTGAAGCCATAATATGTTAACATTGAAGGACGTTTGGGGAGAACTTGTTTTGTTGAGAACTTACCCTGCATCTGAACCAGGAACTCTGTCTTAATACGACGAGCAGCTTCGCTCTCGTTCTCACTCCTTGAACCACACAGGGAATCTATCTCATCTATGAAGATAATTGAAGGCTTATGCTCTCTCGCAAGGCTGAAAAGATTCTTCACCAACCTGGGAATTTTTAGCAGATTTATAGACAGTTAGAACACAAATCTTTGATATAATTACATGACATTATTCCTCCTAAATAACAGGACATTATAGATGGATTCTGCTTGACCAGAGGAGTAAATGAAAGTAAGCAAAAAATGAACCCATCTCAATTTAAACAAGAGATGTAGGTTTAATATTCCACCTAGAAAAATAGAAATTAATGTTTTGAATTATGAAAATATAACATCAACTACCTAAATAAACTGAATGATGAGAGATAACATAAGTGAAATGAATGCAGAGTTCAGATTTTACCCCTAATGAGAATTTTTAGGATCTACTGAAGTAAAACTAACAAAAATAAGAAAAAGGATCATTAATAAGAAAACACATATCAATACACTTTATAAAACCCAAACCGACTAGCGTTTTATTAACCATAACTCACTTTTCACTTTCCCCGAGCCATTTGGAAACGAGATCAGACGATGAAATCGAGAAAAAGGTTGAGTTGTTTGCCTCTGTTGCAACAGCTTTAGCCAGGTAGGACTTTCCTGTACCTGGAGGCCCAAACAGCAAGATCCCCCTCCATGGAGTTCTCTTACCTGTCATCAAATCAAAGATGTCACTTATTTTGACAAAAAAGCATAAGCAAGTGGTTCTCTCATCCAAAAGCAGAGCAGCAGACTCCATCTAAATGAGAATAAACTACCTGTGAAAAGGTGGGGGAATTTGATTGGAAGAATGACAGCTTCTTTCAGTGCCTCCTTGGCTCCCTCTAAACCAGCAACATCGCTCCATTTAATGTTTGGTTTCTCCATGACGATTGCACCTACAGATGAATTTCGTAAAGCGTGACAGGAAGTCATACAACATATTTCATGCAGCAATTTAACAAGAATTTAAAAAGACTTACCTGAGAGTTGGTTTTGAAACTTCTTTTTCTCTGGATCATCTCCTTCATCACTTTCATTCCTAAAAACCAAACAGTAAGAATATTTGAAAATCACTTCTCCATGTATGTTTAAGCTTCAGAGAGATTTGGCTACATTTGCATATTTATCCACGCTCTTCTAACCATATGTGAATGACACCTTATTCACAGAGCTCTGCCCCACCCAGAAACACACCCTTTGTCGTCAGATTGAGATTCTTTGACAGGCTTGGCAGGAGGAGCTTTCTCCTTCTTCTTCAGATACTCCTTCAACTTCTCTGCCCTGTCCAAGTATTCGGCACACTTCGCCCGAATGCTTTGTTTGGCTTTCTCTCCCTGGGCTTCATCTGTCAAAAATGGGTGCAGAGAACATGAAAATGAATTCAGCTTACATTTTGTGTTTGTGACAGACATTAAGTTGCCTTAAATAAATTAAGTATTAAGTATTGTTTTTAGATTTCCTTTGACAACAAATCTGATGCAAACATAAAAAGTCTATTATGAGCTTGTGATTTAGGATGTTAAAGAAAAAAGCTGAGGCTACTTTCAACAATAGACAGTGAGTTTAAATCTTTTGTCATGACTTACATTTAACAACATGAAGGAAATACTGAACCGCTGCTTGGTATAGTCGGAGTGCCTCTTCATAGTTTTGATTTTTGTCTTCCTGCGCAGCCTTGCTGGCTAGATCAATGGCTTTCTGGAATAAAAAAACAGTGTTAGCGGCACTAAGATTTATAAACACTAAAAAGCTAAATATTAAATAATTTAGCAATAAGATGCAAAGCAATTCGGGGCTGCTGATATCACAATAAATACAGTTTGTCATTTTAAAAAAATTAAGACATAAAAAAATTGGCACGAAGCAGGCTTTTTAAATGAGCTCAGACATCTTCCAAAATGTGTGGCTGCAACAAAAAATTGCTGTTTCCTTGTTAGTTTCTGTCAGAAAAAAATGTCCTTATATTTGCCAGTGTCAGATAAACTAAAGAGCAAACTTTAGTTCTCCATCACATTTTGTAGATGAATTTCACATATGCCCTGATAATAATAGTCTTGACCTTGAAAAATTCAATCAAGCAACATCTAAAAAAATTAATAATATAAAAATAAAATTATTGAAAGGGTTTAAAAACATGCAGAAGTCATTTGTAAAAGACGGCACCATGATGAGACGGAAAACTGTGTCACACAATAATACAATGGACTGCAGTAATCTAACCTTGTCATAACAAAAGCACAGATGACTATTTCAAAGTGCTGCTGTGACAAAAAGTTATTTACTTTGACCAGCTGCCTCAGGTGGAAAAATCGACGTTCGCACTGATCTGGCACTGAACCTTTAAAAATTACTTCAATTTTTCAATATTTTGTTAGTTTACAAAATTAGATCCAGATCTGTGTTTTTGTTTCCATAAGCATATTGACATATTTCTACTCTAGCATAAATTAACATGTCTTAAAAATATCACCTCCATTTAAACGCCTGTACCTCCAGCTCTGTCAGTGACATCACACTACGATCATAAACCTCGCTTCGAAACAATTTGTTTCACTTCCTTTTGGGAAACCATCAGGAACATCGAACTTGGTTAACATTTTTAATTTAAAAAAGTTGACAACTCCAACTTTTGTAGAATGAAGAGATAAGCCAGCAAGCTAGCCGGGTTAAGTTAATCGTATTAGGTAACTTGTGATGATAGTGACAAAAACCCGCTTTAAAAGATATACAGAGTAAATATTACTATTAAACAAAACAAAAAAATCTATTTATAATATTAATAGTCGTCACTATTATCAGGGTGTTCATTTTCTCTTATTTTTTTTTTTTATAAATCACATGGTTAGCAGGTTAACTCTCGATGTGCCCCTCCTAGCTAACTTAGCTAGCTATGCTAATTAGCAATTTGTCGGAAAGCGTAACTGCCCACTATCATGTAGAAAGTTTACACACTTCAGCCTCACACAAATTGATATTACTAATCGAGTAATTTCGACGAAAACAGTATTTATACTCTTCTTTTTACAATACTTCAAAAACTTTTTAGGCCCGTCACGGCAAGCGTTTTTAGCCAGCTCACTAGTAGTAGTAGGTAGGGTTCTCTACTTACCTGTAAATTATTGTTAGCCATAAGGGCAAGTCACTTGACCCGAAACCGTAACAAATGTAACCCCGCCGTGAGTAAACTACTTATAAACACCACTATTTAGAAACTGGCTCCGAAATACAACGGTTAATCGCCGTCGTTAGCGAACTTGTTTTCTTTCTTTAGGTCGCTCTGTTCAAGGAAGCAACTTCCGCATCGAAAAGTCGACACTTACGTGAGCGGAATGTTGTGACGTAACGACGTCGCTCGCTCGAGCTCAAAACAACAAACCGGCTTGATTTCAAAATAAAACGCTTGTTTCACAGAATTTTTGTTTTTCTTCTCAAAAGTAATTTCTAAAACATTTTAAACACGCGGAGTGTTAACAAAATAAGATTATAACTTCACAATAATTTTATTTTGGATTTCAATTCAAAATAAATATGTTTTAAATTAGCATGCTTGGTAACGTCAATTTAATTATTTTATAGGCCATAATACCGTATTGGACACTAATTTATTTGCCATTTGCCTTTAAATGTTAGTAAAAAAATGTAGTTGCTAAAATATATATGCAGCTATTACTTGTCACAGGTAAAAATGTTTAAAGTTTTGGAACAAATATTCTATCCATCTTCAGAACCAGCTGTACCCCTTTCAGGCAGGGTCATGGGGTTCCTAGAGCCTTTCCCAGATAACAGTTGGACGAAGGCAAGGTACACCCTGGACTAGTGTGTCACAGGGCCACACACACATACACACACACACACACACACACACTCAAGCTCACCTAAGGGGACAATTTAGAGACACCAAATAACATTTAAGGCATGTCTTTGGACTTTGGGGGAAAGACAGAGTGCCCAGAGAAAACCCATGCATGCACAGGGAGAACATGCAAACTCCACACGGAAAGAACCCAACTGGAATTTGAACCAGGAGCCTTTTCACTGAGGCGAGAGCGCTACACGCTCTCGCTGTTCACATATGTTCACATACATAACATATTGTGAGTATGATCTCAATGATCTCAATTTGTAATGACCTCTTTATTTGCCATGTACTCTTGTAGTTCCTCCACTCTGTCCAAATACAGTTTACATTTATCTCTAATCTTCTGATTTCCATCTTTACCTTGAGGTTCACCTAAAACAGACAAACAGCAGGTCACTCATGGTAGGTCAAACATTTGAGGTCGACATTCAATACAGGCTCCTAAATAAAATGTTATACACACAGGGAGGTCTCAGAGAAAGAATTAACAAATTCTTATAAACTCTATAAGGTAATGATAGTGTATCATTATTGTGAGCTTCATTCCATCTCCCACCACAGAGACGCACGTTTCAAAATGTGGAGAAAATACTTGACTGCATGCTGGTAGGATCGAATGGCTTCCTCATAATTTCCAGCCTGATCCTCTTCTGAAGCTTTCTGAGCAACAGCGATGGCTTTCTGAAATAATAATAATTTAAAAAAAAAAAGAAATATGTTAAATACAAATAGTTAAAACTCTACTATTTAAGCATCTTATGACATAACTTTATTAAATGATTTCAAAATACAAGCCACTAAAGTGTTAAGCTACTTTATTATCATCATTTTCTTTAAAAACAAAGATTTAAACAAGTCTGTCACAAATACTTTTTGGAATATTCCCTTTCTCAAATAACAGGATTGGTGTCCAACATCTATTTGGTGGCAACATATTTGGAGTTAGTTACAATTTTGACTACCGGTAAATGTTGGTGATGTGACTTTATGAGGACAAACCTTCAATCAAGTCTAAATTATTTCAGTCTAGTAAACATATCTTTAATACATATATATCTATTAAATTTTCTTACAATACCCCATAATTCTGAACACTATTTGCATTTCTATCTTAGTGAGTTCCAACTTACACAGGATTTGATTTCCAGTAACTTTACATTTTAACCTACAATGTAATAACAACAGCAGCCCTTATAAAAATCCGAGCCGAGAGCAAAAGACATCAGTTGTACATTAAAAATCTGTTCAGTATGATTATAATCAGCATTTTCATTAGCGGTTGCTGTCAACTTTCTCTTCTTGGAGTGTGAATGTCTGGTAAAGTTTGAGGTTCAGTGTAGAGCTCTCCAAAAAGGTGAACACAAAAGTCACGATTTTTTCAGTAATCTACCCAAAACAGAACAAAAAATAAAGAATATTTATAAGAGCAACAATCAAATACATTTGCTCATCGGCATTGTTAAAAAAACAAGCTCAGATCCAGATCAACTCTAAAGGCTTGGGGAACCACAGTTTTAAAATCACACACTCAAAAAATACAAACATTTCATTTAGCTGGGATTTTCTTTTCTATTTTATTGTTAATTGAAAATTGTGGATCAGCGAAAATAGCAAGTAACTAACTTTAATTTCTGTTAAATTTGCAAACTGGTGCCTGGAGATAGAGAAGCCGGTAATATTTTTTGAAATGCTGTAATTATGTTTTCTGATGACAATTAACATGCACTCTAGTTTTATCACACTCGACCTGTGATATGTACAGGTTTTTATTTATTTCTTTGATAGTGTTTTTATTCAGAAGTTATAACCCAGAATGTGATAATTATGTAAACAATAAGTAACAGTCCATGCAATTAATTAAACTATTTTGAGAACTTTATTTTTAATGTATTCAGTGTTTCAAGTATTGTATGTTTAAGTGCAAATACATGTATTTATGATTAAGAGTAATTGTACTGGCATTATTTACATGCACATGTTAGTACAGTCTTTTATTTTTTTGATTTTCCAATCAAGTCACAATTATTTATCCAGAGCTTAACATATCAATGTACAGATATGTTCATAGATATATCAGGATATACCTCCTGTGTTTGTCTTCCTTTGTACTTTCTGTTTTGATTGCTTGAAATAAACCAATTCCAATTCCAGTGTGCAAACACAAAATATGTCATCATTACTAAGCGTCCAGTTTTCTACTAAAGCAGTTACTTGATTTGTGAGTCAAATGCAATCAGTGCAGTGACTGAAAGCAAACTTTTATTTCCTGCTTATTACTTCCTAATAATCAGAAATCATTTGTATTCATAAACAGCTCAGTGGTACACAAAACACCTGATTATACTTTCGCTTACAAGATAACCTAATAACCACATTTACATGAAAAAGCTTAAAGAATCACAAAAGCACACCAAACAGTAAAGTCTTGTTCAGGATCCAGACTCTGATCAAGCAGCTCCCAGTAAATCAGCCTACCTGCAGATTAGTTGGCTCCATTCAGAGTCCTATCTGTAGGAAAAGCACACCTGACACAACCCCTGAACCTCGCAATTCTTGTTTCGTTTTCTGCGTTGAATGGTCACAGTACAGGTTTAGTTCCTGTTTCCTTATCTCTGTGTAGCACTGCCTAGAACCAGCCAGTCCACTGACAGGGCTGGGATTCTGAAACCCTCCTGCCATTGAGTCATCGGCCAGTTACACAACAACAAACTATTGCAGTGCTTGTTGTAAACACAAGCTGTCATGACTGTTTCCTGATTTTTTTTTAAAAAATTCCTTTATTATAGAAAATTTATACAAAAAAATATTACATGTATATTGAACTTTTCTACAAAGGAAGTGAACCTTAGAAAATGGGTGTTTATGTATAGTCAACACTACTAAATTGTCCACTAGAGGGCGCCACATTCTCAGTGTAAAAGTTCATTGGGTACTTTATTACAATGCAATTTTTTGGCAATAACAAAAACATAAAGTCTGAGTCAAGTTAACGCCTTCAGATCAATGCATATCTAAAATACACATATATTAAATCTTGTACAACATTTTTTATGTTATTTGTTTTTATCAGACCTGATTCCACATTTAAAATCATTTTTATCAGATGATGTTCCTTTAGATATGAATGTAAATTTGCCTCTACAGGCTACAAAAAGTCGATCTAACCGTAGTGCGCATGCTCAAAAGACTGTTGTCATAATCTACAGGGATTACACAGGTAAAAAAAAAGTTTTGGGTGGGATGAACGGTCAAACACAGGGTAAAGTGTGGTGGCAGACCTTTAGCCCCACTCAGTCACGGCGCATTAGAGTCACGCTCTGACACCTGAGAGCGCCGGGGGACGGCGCGGGCGCGCAGTACAGTTTGGAGCGCACCAATCCAGCGCGGGTAGTTTGGTGGATATGCGGCGCACAGAAGAAGCAGAAGCAGAAGATTCTCCTGAAGTTTGACCTGAGATCAGCGGAGCCGCTACACGTGCGTAAAACTTTGCGCCTTTTTCTGCGTTTTCCATGGAGAGCCGCACATGACAGGAGGCAGCAGCTCCCGCTCAGCAGCATCTACAGGGATCTGTGAAACATGGCGAGGGGAACCGTTGGAGCTCACTTGCTCGCAGTGTTCTTAACTTCTTGGGCGACAGTTTTAAGGGACGCAGGTGGGCAAGAACCTTTTAACGACCTGACCGGGTTCAGCCTGAACCCGCCGTACTTCAACCTCGCTGAGGGCATCAAGATTTCTGCCTCAGCAACCTGCGGCCAAGATGAGGCTGGCGCTCCGAGGCAGGATTTATACTGTAAACTCGTCGGAGGACCAAATTATGGACTTTCTAATCAACATATTCAGGTGAGAGAAGAAGGTCATTGCAGTTTGGCTGTTACGTGCATTCATTAGTTAATAAACAGGTGATTACCAACAGAAATCCAACTATTTAATGATGGATTCTTTTATTTTTTGTGTGGAAATAAAACTACATTTGTTGAGAAAAACAAAGTAATTGTGTACAACATATGTGACTGCCAGGATATTTGTACTCTTTTGGAGTGGATGTCCACATTTTCCAAAGGAAATGTCCATCAGCAGTGACCCCACTTCCTTAGGAGTCCTCATTAAGAAGTTCTGGATGACTGCAACAAGTGAAAAAGCTTTCTCACACATAGATTTTTTTTCTGAAGAGTGTTGATTAACTCCCCCTCTATTATTAAAGATGTTTCCAATGCACGGAGGTGCTTTTCTCTCTTTTTTTTTTTAATGATTTGACCCCATTTAGGGTCAGTTCTGTGACCACTGCAACTCGGCTGATCCAAGCAAAGCTCACCCAGTGACCAACGCCATTGATGGGACAGAGCGGTGGTGGCAGAGCCCTCCTCTCTCCAGAGGACCGGGCTACAATGAAGTGAATGTTACCCTGGACCTTGGACAGGTAAGATCCTTTACTCTGTAAAGAACAGATGTTTTCCAGTTGTTACCTGCCTCGAGAGTAATAACAGCTTGTGACAGTGAAAAAGGAGGACCTTTAAGTAGACAGAAAGTCCTCCTTTGGCCTTTGCGGTGCTGCCATGGGGAAATGACTTATTTGTGCAAGGTGGAAAAGAATGTGCACTGGTGTTTTTTGTCTCTAATTGCTGTGTTTTCCTGTTTTATGGCAATGCCAGAGAGAAACCTCCCCCTTTTCTTTATCATGAATATCCTAGAGGTGCTAGATGATTGTGTTTTCAGTGTGAACTTCATCACCTCAGCAAGCAGTAATCATGTGCTGCTCCTGGAGTTTTTCCAGAACTTAGATTCACGCCTCTTTGGCCCAAGAGAATGCTTCCATCATGACCCGTGTCTTTCGCGGGAGATTGGCTGACGGCCCATAAAAATGCACATCACGTTCAGCCATCCACTACAGGGGAAGAAAGAGGAATGCTGTGTCTGGATTTGGGATCAGAGGGATATGAAATCTGATTCAAGAGGTGCAGGTGGAAGTGCACCTGCACATCTGAAGGAGGGTCCGGCTGAATGGGCCTGTCTGGCACGTGTTGCATCTTTGGCACCGCGTCACGGTGTGGCTCTGGGCTTTTCTGTCTCTGTTTTTAGACCGACTGAGCAGAGCAAAGACCCCGTGAGGCTAAATATATAGTTCACAAGCAGATGAACACACACGCAGGGCCTTCAGACAAATCTGACTTTAACATGAGGTAATGCTCATCTTATATGGAAGCAGCATTATTGTACTATGGCATGCCAAAAAGAGTGAGATGTGCAACCAACCGCGCAACACCCCGCCCTCCCAAAGTCAGATACACACCTGTCACTCACATTTCTATTTTCACGACAACGGTTACAGAATAATGCACACTTTTTTTATTTTAAGACAGTCCTGGGTTATTGGTTGACCTCCCATTTCTCCTGTAGAGTAGAAAACGCAATAATTTATGAAGACAAATGTAATTTCCTAGACATTTAGCGATTCATTTACATGAAAAGTTAAAATCTAAATGCACATACTGTTCTGTATGCATACTTTCTTTAAGCGTGTTAGTGAAACCTCTCTTCCATTTCCCATAGTTGAGCTCCTGTAAGTCTCCTGCAGCCTAGTAGCTGTCAAAAGTGTGACTGCTCCATGTGGAGCTTTGTAGATTCTTTTGAAATCCACGGGATAAATGATGTGTTTAATGAGATATGAGGGCTAGAATGAGCTGAATGGGTGGCTGTGGTTTCTTTTAAGGCCAATGCAGGTGGCTTACCGACTGCTCTCTGTACAGCTCTGTAGATAATGCCGCAGTTGATGTTTATGTTGAAATGCTGGGGTTCAAAAAGGAAGGGCCTTTTTTGTCTCTCTCTTTTTTTTTTTTTGCAGGGCTGTTTCCGCTCTCTCTGTTTCAAAGTAGGTTGTTTGAAGCACACTCTGCAGAGTTCAAGCTCTGGCTAATCTGGTCAAAAGTGAGCTCAGTAGTTTGTCAGACAGATTTGCATGCCAGCTTCAGTGATGGCATCATTGATTTGCGATTTCCCTGAATCATCTTTGGTTGGATTTTTTCCAAAATGAACACTTCTAATTATCCAACATGTTCTTTTTTTTTCAACCAGATTTTAAAACAAACAAAATTCTTACTAACATCTGAAAACATTGACAGAAAAATGAGCCTAAAAAACAAAAAATAAATGAGATAATCTTTATAGATTGCCAGAATTTAACTGGTGTAAATGATATATTGAAATAATCTGTATTGCAGTTAAGAGTCAAATTAAACATCTCATCTTGAAGTCTTATATCTCCAATATTATAGGAATGGGAGTTATTACTTTGGCTTGCACAAACAACTGCACAGAACGGGAGACATCATCGTCTTTCCTTCAAGTTGCCTTTGTGCCTAACTTTAAGGCCAGAAATGTTTACGCATTTTTTTTTAAATAATGCAAATTTTATTCCTTTATCTTTATTTACCAAAAACCTGAGTGAGTACAATAGTGATGTGAGCAGTCTCTAGTCTAGTATCTAAAAACTTCAGTATCAGCTTTAACTGTTAACTTTTACAAATACATAATGAGAAATTGTGCAAATGCAACATGCAAATGTAGATCAGTATATTTAGAGTTTCTTTTGTTGTTTTAGCCATTACAATTTGCTTTTTCTGAATTATTGTCCACTCAGCCATCCAGAACTTTTTTTCTATTTATTCTGCCCCCCCCTTACGCATCATAGAACACACTGTTAGGCAGCATTTATTTAGGTGTTTAATAAACAGAATGGAAACAAAGCAATAACAAATCTGTAATTTAAAAATAAAGGCGTACGCCTCCATTTATTTTAAAGGTTAAATGATGCATATCCATTAACATAGTTATAACATCATTGATAAAATTAGGTTGATTCTAAAATCTGTATAACTTCATTATTTAAAAAGGAGCAAATTTCTTTGCTCAGTTGCTGAGAGGTCAAGTAAAAAGAAGAAAAATAAAAACTAAACAGCACATTTAGCCGCTGTTAGTGATCAACATGGATCCTTGAAATATTTTGTTCTTCAATAGCAATAAAAATTAAAAAGTGACATTTTTTAATGAAGCCGACTGGTAACATTTTAAGAATTATATACGATTTTAGAAATATTTGCATTAAAATCTAACAAACAGGTTCAATAAAGTGATTATCTCCCTGTTTTTTGTGACTTTTGAACCGTCCTACCTGTAATCAGGAAATGGCTTTCTTGGTCCTCATTTGGATTCTGCTTGACACAGAAAAACTGTTCCCTTTTACCGGTTGAAAAGTTTCTAGCCCAGAAAACTGGATTCGACTCTGATTACACGTGTCTGTGAGGTCACACAAAGTTTTGAAATGACATCATTGTATAACGTCACAACTTTAAGGCCTTTCAACTCAGCACAGGTCATGTAAACATCTTTAAAGGACACTTTTTTTTCTTTTTACCAAACAGAGAATCAGTGAATGAGAAATGAAGAAACTAATACCAGCTGTAAAGTCAGATTTAGCTGTGTTTGAGTCCGTGGGAGGACAAAGCAGATTGTTCAGCTTTATCCAAGCATGCCAAGTGCAGTGATGAGTGACTCATTATAAAAACACAAAGCTACATCCTAGTGGCTGTTAATGGGTTCAGAACACAATTCAAATACTTAAGAAGAGGATAAAGAGGAATAGTTTTGATAATTATAAGTATTAAAGCAGATTTTGCCATTAAACAATATTTTAATTGATTTTTAATCAAAACAGGATTTGGATCATTCAAGAGTTCAGTAGTTTATTTTGTAAATTATGGTCAAATGTGAAGATATGTGCTAACTTTTCCTAGAACATTTGCCCAGCGAAACACTTTAAAGGAACCAAGTGGAAGGCCATTGTTCTGCTAAACATTTACGCCATGTATCAGACTGCCCGTCGCTCCTTTTTTTTCTAGGGAATGTATTTTAGGAGCTGTGACCACATGTGCTTATTTGCCTGAGTAAGCCTATAGTGGACCATGTGAGGCAAACATTGCAGGGATTATTGCTGTCGGTTCCCTGAGTTAGAACGACTACAGACTGGTTGGGAGAGACGTAACAAACTCTGAACAGTACTGAATTGAATTTACCTTATTGATATATGTAACTGTGCTGGTATCCTGATGTGCTGGTTGTGGAATGCCAAATTGTGCAGCTCTTTAAAGTCCCACTTTGATTAAAATTCAGTTTTTAGTGTTTTGAACATGTTTTTGTGGCATTTTTCTGATGACGGAGGACACATATTAAGAGAATTAAGCTGGAAATGACATGACAAAGACCACCGGAAATGCTTTAAAAATAGATCAAAAGATAGTGGGTCTTTAATATTTCACTGCAGAAAGAACACAAACTGTAAATTCTGTTTAATCATTTGATAAGTTTAAGTAGTAAAACAATCATTTATCTGTCCAGTAAGTTGGAGAATGTTAACATTATGACCCATTGTTAGGTAGTGAGTTCTGTGGTTGAGGTTTTATCCAGTGTTATTCTCACAGTTCTGCATGCACCATCAGAAAAAGCTTGCAGGAACTCAATTTTGAAGACATTCCCCGGGAACCTAATCTTTTCTTTCAGGGGTCCACCCCCCACTGAAGTTGGTTTGAATGTTTTATTTGCAGCCGTCATCCCCTTTTGTGTTTGAATCCTTCAAGGCGGCATTGTGCGACGTCCTTTCTGCGCTCTCAGACACTTTACAAAGGTTTTGCCTCGCTTAAAGCCTCGTTGAAAGTGACCTGCCCCTCTCCTTTCACAGGATAAATGGATGGAAATGGGGAGGTGGTGTAATTTGGTTGAGCGCAAGTGTTTGAACACATAAGAGTCACGACTGAAAACGTTTCTTCTTCCCCTCTCACTGAGCCCTCTTGCAGCCATGGTTCTGAGCAGACCTTAAAGCACATGCATGGATGAGCTTGTACAGATTCAGCGTGCGTGACTGTGCTGGCTCTTTGTTGCTCCTGCACTAAGTGGTTTCAAAAATCTATTGGCTGTAATCCTAATTAAGGTGTCATGCGATTTGTATGTTGAAAAAACACAGAAGTCAATAAAGAATAGTTCAAATGGCCTCTTGCAGAGCAGAGATACTTTTTTCCCCCCGTAGAGTCGTAATTACAGTGCACTCGGCTCAGTCCGACGGCACAGACAAAAGTGGCTGTTAGACGCACTGCTGTGTGGACGGTGGAGGTGATGTAAGTGGCCGTGTTTAGCCGGACTGCCTGCGGTGCCGGGCCATCCTAGCACATATTTACCGCTCCACTAACAGCCACCATGTGCTAGTTAGTATTAGCCGCTTGGCTCGGAGAGAGCATCACGTTTGACCGTTGGACTGCAGCTCCTCCTAAATCTGGAGCTGCGATGTGGAAAAGCTTGCAGGGGTTAATGTGGGATCTTGTCAAGGCCTTTGTCATCAATTGGCACATGCCAGCGGCGGCTCACAGGTTTCCTGACGTAGCAATTGATGCAATGGGGAAATGCTAAAAGAGTTGCAGTTTTCCTACTCCTAACTAAAGGGCAATGCGTCAGGAATAATGGCACCAAATAAGTGCTGTCAGCTGCGTTCATCGAACTAGATGCTATGAAATACTGCAACACTGAAGCAAGACACAGCTTACTTTTGTTAGGATCATAATATTGCAACTTTATGCATATTTTCAAGATGTAAAAAAATAAAATACATGTACTGACTCATGCTGTAGCCTGTTTGGGATTGACGCAAAAGTGTTTGAAGGAGGAAAACATAGACAAGCAAGTTGTTGAGCAGCTGCACTTCAGGCTTTTACAATGTAAAGACTGCAAACGAGTAGGAACCTGTAAGTTATTTATGTTTTTGTTGGCTTCTCTTGTAACTTTTTAGCCAACTGTTCTTTGTTACTGTGCAACTAATTCTGTCATGGAGACAGAGGAAAATACAGCAGACAACCCCCCGCCCCATACCCCTTCTATTCCCTCCACCTGTTGCAGAAAGACAAACAGTTGTACATTGCATTGTTAAAGTCTGGAGGGCAAAAGTGGCACCCCCTCTGTGAACAGCTGATCCACTCTAACAGAAACCGATGGAACTGCATTTATTTGATTTTTTCTATGTAAAGATTCTGCTTCTTGGAGTTTTTGTAGCTTTTCTCTTAGTTGGAAAACAAGAAAAGTGTTTTTGAAAAGTTCATCTGGACTTAATTAAAAAAAAAAGTTGAAAGAAACTTATTTTCTGCTTGGAGCCATCATACTGTAGTAAGATTCATCACATAGAAGTAAATTTTAAAGTAAAAATACATTTTTCTTTTTTTTTTTTTAAAGTTGCTTAATATAAGACATCTGAAAAGTGCAATAATGTACAGAAACATGTGATCCTCATCAGGTTAGTAGGCTAGAGGTTCCCAATTCTGCAAAATAATTCTGTGTTTTGCCTGAAACAGTGTTTAGAGAAAACTATAAGCTACTTGAAAAAGGGTTTCTAAACTAATCTATAACTGCTCTGATCATTGTGGTATCAATCAGCACAAAGTGCTGAAACGTCACAAGTTTTGCTTAAAGACCCACTCCGAGGAAAATTGTGTTTTTAGTGTTTTTTTAAGCATGTTCTTGTGGCATTTTTGTGATCCTGAAGGATATATTGGTACTAAAAAAATAATCTCAAAATTGCATTTCTCAGTATGTCTTTATTCAAATCTCTGTAAATCAAGAGCAGACAAAAAATGATGTTTGAAAAAGCTCTAATCTGTGACATGGAAAATACAATCGGCAGGTCACAGGTCACAAGATGCTCCATTCCGATGATGCATCCACTTGAAGACAAAATCCTTCTATGTCTTCCTCATTTGAGGATCTGGCTCAAACTGTAAGGCTCAGTAGCTCCAATATTGCTCGTTATTTTTGTTGCACCTGGGTTTTGAGGGGCTGCAAGTTAGCGGTAGAATTTGTCAACAGAGAGCTCTCAGTTAAGGGTGACGGGAAAGGCAGGTGGGGTTGCACCACACCACTGGTCCCTCCCACAACTCAGAGGTGAATTTCTAATGGAATACTGCCGCTTTGCAGAAACTGTCACAGATTTTTTTATGGCGTAAAATGGCACAATTATAGTCTGGATACCACTGGGAACACTTTTACAATAGATTAAAAGATGATCAACGTGGGATTTTAAGTTTATAAATCACCTTTCTAAATGTGATGTCAGTTTAAAAGATGTTTCTAAACCAAATCAAGAGATTTTTCTGTCTTCCTTGTGTGTTGGTTTATCGTAAAATTGGTTGAAGTGAAAGCAGCTTTATAAGTCATACAAATATTTTGAAAATCTTAGTTGTATCTGTTGGACTAAACGCCTTTTCTTCACACGAAATTGAAATATCAACATAACATGATAACTTAGCAAGACAACACCTTGACTTTTTTTTTTTTGTCCTTTGCATATTTAATAAAAATGCATTTTTTTGTGCTAAAGGCAGTGTATGATCATATACATGGAAGTTTAGAAGTTTACAGTAAAAGGCTTAAGAAAAGCATGGGTTACGCCCCTTTAAAAGTCTCTTAGGTCATTATAAAAACACCAGTGCCTTTTTAAAAAAAAAGATCATTATGACTATTGTCCTATCTAAGACCCTGAATGTTGTTCTTCAGCTGAAAAGGTTGGAACAAACTGGCGTTTGCAGTGTTCAGACTTGTGCTGCATCATCTGCAGACAAAGCAGGCGATTAAATGACTGAGCAGCTGAAATCCAATATCAAGCAAAACTGGGGCAACTTTTGAAATTTCATTTCTTTTAAACTTTTATAGTTAGTTGTTTAAAATTCATACAAATAAATACACACTAAAATGTGCAATCAACTGAAAATTTAAACACCCAATTGTTTTTTTAGACAGTAATTCAGTTTGAAATCTGTTCTTGATCATTTTGAGTGTTTTGATGTATGGGATTGAAGTTTTTTTGGTCCCAGATTCTAAAGTGTGAACACGTGTGCGGTGAGGGCTTTGGGACTTGTTGTGTTTCATACTCCAGGGTGTTCATTTGTCACGTTTGAGCAGCCACACACACTAACTGGGTATTAGGTTATCTGCCACGGGTCAGTAATCTGGACTTGATTCACACACAATACAAAGCTGGGTCATGGCATATTCAGGGTCAAAAGATTTAACAAAGACTATGTGTGTGCGTTTGCCAAAACTCATTTACAGACTGCTACAAGAAGAGTTAGAAAGGCACAAATGTTACTATGTGACTGCCAAAATGGTGTTTGGTTTTGCTGGAAATTGTTGGCTCTCTTGTCTGATGTGTTAATTTGAGAGTAATAGGAGTTACTTTGCGTATAAATGAAGTGGGGATGAAACGCACGATAAGGTGGTTGTTGTCCCTTGGGCCATACCTGCTAAAGTGCTGCCCTGACCTTTTTGACACCCACCCAGAGTCTCCCAGCTTGAACCTCCATGCGTCAAACTCCTGCCTCAACATTGGGGCTGCTGATGCGAAGAGGGGAGGAAGATGGTTCTGCTCCAGACTTGTCAGTGCATTTTAATGTCTTTTATACAAGCTGAGCCCTTTGCTCATGTGCATGGCACGCACTCTCCGTATTTCATGGGTCTTACAAACAGTAAAAAGGCTGCTGGACGTATTTCAAGAGTGTGTTTGGGTTGGCATGACACAGAAAGACAGCATAGCCATGCCAGAACAACCCTTCTTCTTCCAAGATTCTCAGTTCTTGCTCAAGCCTAGAATCACATCAGCACCATTACTGGTAGTGACCACATTTTCTGTATTTATGTTAGAAGCACCATGTAAATGGGAGGAGGTGTAAATTTGAAGCTGTGGTTGGACATTGCTTTAAAAAAGAAAAAAAAAACTCATAAAACATAATTCCTGTCTGATGGTTTGTGTGACTGCAGCGGCACACTTGGCCTGACGTCTGCACATTCATCCACATCATTTCCATCATTGTGTTTTGTTTTGTCTAAACAGTTTCTGTATTAGAAGAATACCTTGAGCACACTTTATTTAACCTTGTTTCGCTTTCTATTGTTTTGTAGACAAAGTTGTAGTTTCAGCTAAAACATCGGCAGTTGAAGAAAGTATCATTTCCTGTCAACTTTTATAAAAGATGGAAATCTATAATGAGAGGTTTACATGCAGTGCTATAATGCAGATATAAACTGTTCATTCTGTTCATCTTGTGTTTTTTAATCTTTCAGCTACTTCCGCTACAACAGGTTTTCAGCTGGAGTTGTTAGTTTTTCTTTAATTTAGTTTTTCCAAAGAGGTAGCTAATACTGAATCTGCTTCTTTTGCCGGGAAATGGTGGCCAGCCGTTGGTATCAGAGGATGAGGATGAACTGTGATAAAAAAAAAATCTTTTGATTTTAATTTTGTTCTTTTCAACTTGTCCTGTACAGCAGCTTAGCAAACAGATCAGAGCTGAAAGCCTTTTGTGTTCAACAAAGTTTACTGTTATACAAATATGCACACAATGTGCATATTTGTATTTAACTCCTTTTGTATTTGAGGCTAAACATTTTTTATATTAATTGTATACATCTCTTGTTGGACCAGACAGAAAACAGAAAAGAAAAAGAGAGAGTGTGATTTTTCCATTTATTGTTCCTAGTTGATTAATCTTAGTTATACCAGGGTCTGAATAAATACTCAGTTCTGATTGGCTGCATGGTGCACATTAAAAAGTGGTAATGGACACCCGTAAACCTTTATAAAGCCTCATTTCAGAGGGAAAGTTCACCTCTTACCGTTTTTTTTGTCCAAACGATGAAGTAAAAGTTCGTTTCAAAGAAACAAAGTCCACAAGTAGTTACTTTAGATAAATTTCCACCGATCATTGAGTGGGCATTAATAACAACAATAATAATAATAATAATAATACATTTTATTTGTTAGGCGCCTTTCAAGGAACCCAAGGTCGCCGATAATAAACAATTTATCTAATTAATTAACAGTAAAATTACTGCTGGGTGTGGATTAAAAAGTGACAATCCACAGTAAAATAGAAGTTCCGGTCACATAGCTTAAATGTTCTATATCACTGCACTGGTTTCTTTAAAACAAACTTTAGCTTCATCATCTGGACAAAAACAAGCGGTAAGAGGTGAACATTCTCTCTGAAATGATGCTTTATTTAACCCATCGTGATCATCCGCATATATATCACTTTCCTCGAGGTCAGCACGTTCTCATGTTAGCTTGACAACCCGCCGCATGACCTTCGTAGTGTGCATTATCAGAAAATAACGTTTCGCGTTGGACGGTTCAGGCGTGTATGGCGTGCTAAATTTCCAAAAATGCACATTTCGTCGGCCATCTTCCCTTACATAATGGACGCCTTGTCGGGCGTTACCCCTTACCTATATTACATAGTTTCCCTATGTGTCGTGAAGGTCTTAAAAACTCTTAATTCTCTGTTTTGTGTGTGTGTTCCTGTTTTAAATTTGCCTCTGATGTGCTATCAGATATTTTTTATGTGGTTATACTGGAAAATTTAACAAGTAATGTAATAAAAAAAAGAAAAAATTTACGGACCTTAAAGCATTTGTAGAAGTTGGGGATGTAAAGTGGTGAAAGGTTGATGTTTTGCTTTGAGTCACTCCATTCTCATGTTAACATCCAAAGCTGTCTTAACCCTTGTGCTGTCCAAGGCACTTTAATTGGGAGTGGGGTCATCTGGACCCCACAAGACAGTGCGCTGAATTTTTTTTCTTCAATGATTTGTGATCTTCACTGGTGTCCATGGATTACATGAAATCCTCTCCACCTTTATCCACCTTTGTCATGGTAGGAATAACACGTCAATGTAAGGGTGGGGTCAATTGGAGCCCATAAGATAACACAAGGGTTAAATTCCATTAAAGTGTCTGATTTTCAGCTCTTCATGGGCAGGTATTCTGCTTTGATACCCTTGTTTGTTTCTTCATGGGTTTTGTTGTGTTGAAGTTTATTAAATGTTTAGGTTTCTGCCACCAAGCCTGGTCTCCTGCATTTTGGCTCCTGGTTCCCGATACACAGTCAGGTTATGTTTGCTGTTCTGTTTAGATTCCTCTTTTATGGGCCCAAAATTAGCATTTTTTGTAAATTAGATTTGTTAAAGATGACCTGTAGCTTAATGACCCGCTCAGTCTGTACTGATTATTCCTGTATGAATGTTGTGTAGCTTTTCTGGGTGGATGAATACGTTCAGGAAAGCAGTGATGCAGAAACCCACTTCCTGGAGATCCCGCTGCCAGCGTTTTCTTTGCCTCTGAGCCCATGTTATTGAGGATCTGCTGTGTTTATCTCTTTAGCAGCAGCCAGTGTCAGAAGATTGTCGCTGCTGTGTTTTGGTGTTAGTTAGAGGTTCCCGAAAATTTCGGCAAGCTCTGCTTCTGGGCATTTGGATGAGAGGAGAATGTGACGCTATGTTTGGAATTTGAGAAGAGTCCACATCATGCCAGCCGGCACGTCTCTTGCCACCCCTGCCCTTTTTACCCTCCGCCTATCTCCTCCCCCTCAACCCTCCTTCAGTGTCATCAAAGCCCGTGTGAACCAGATTTCCTCTTGGTCCTCAGCAGAACCAGCGAACTGATAGTTGGCAGCCTTTTGCTTCTATTCTTAGACTGCAGCCTCCTTTTGTCTGCGTAATTCCGCTTTTTTTTGTTGTTTGTTCTTTTTTTGCCAGTTGTGCATCCTGTTTAACGTTGGTGGAAGGGTCCTCTGATTAATTTCACGACACACCCCATTCAGACTTAAGAGTAGAGGGCAGTTGAACTGTTTTTCTTGTGCAGAGTGCACAAAAATACCCAGTATGTTCTCTAAGTTTCAGCTCTACTTAAAGCCCCCTGAGCCTCCGCCTTTGATTGAATTGCAAACTGGTGGTCTTATTGGTGGTTATTAGGGGCTTTTAAAAGCCTGTTGCAAACAAGGCCAGAGCGTTTCTAGTTGACCCTTGACCTCTCTCACAATCCATCAAACAGAGAGCTGTTTAAATTAAAAGATGCTGAATAATGGGGGGAGGAACCGATCCAGAATTGTGGTTCCTTTTTTACAATGGCTCCTCAGCCGTGACTTCTTTGCTGCCCTTTGCTTTAAAAAAAAAACAACAAAAAAAAACAACCTTGCCTGATGTGAGGGAAGGCAGACGTCTACATTTTTCAAATGTGCACTGATCTTTTCATGAAGGTGTGGAGGGATGCTGGACGAGTGCAGGCCTGCCTGCATGGCCCTCAAAGTGAGACAGCTTGTGGAAATATCCTTTATTAAGGCAGAGCTATGTGCTTCTGCTCCAGGCCTCAATTTGTCTTTTCAGTCCTGAAGGCAGGTACTCTGGCTGTGCGTATGTCTTCACAGTATTAAACTGTTATGTTACTTTAGGGTCTTTAAACTGTGATTCAGTGTTGCAAAACTGTGGTGGGTGTGGTTGGGTAAAGGTAAGGTGGTTTGTTGACACTGCGTGTGTCACGTGTAGGTTTTGTTTCCTAAAGGTTTCAACTCTGAGTCAAATCTTCAGCAGATCAAATGAGCAGCACTTTGCCCCTCAAAGGTTACTTTTCTTTGCACAAATTCTCACCAAGTAGAAGTTTTGAATCATTTTTTTTTTTAACTTTAAGTTTAAAAGAAAATAGATGTAGAATTAGCATATGCACAAGTTATACTAAATGCACTCAGACCCTTTAGGCGGCCATTTATTAAGATGCAGAAGACAATCTGGTCTCTGTCACAGGATGTGAAGACAAAAAGGGAAATAATTCTCAGTTCCAGTTCTTTTGTTGTGAGCGGTAATTACCAGGCCGCTCTTTGTGCTCTGATTTTCAGCTCTTCCACGTGGCGTACGTCCTCATCAAGTTTGCTAATTCTCCTCGTCCTGACCTGTGGGTGCTGGAGCGCTCTGTAGACAACGGGAGGACATTCACCCCATGGCAGTTTTTTGCACGTAAGTTCGCAGGTGACTGGGAGTGGATGACTTTTTGTTTCAATTTGAGAGAAAACAAAACATCTTGTCCGTCCTGCCTCACGCTTATACAGAACTATTTACCAGTTTGAGCTACAAACTAGATAGAATTTTCTTTTTTGGTAAATCCTCCTGTTCATTTGTATGACAAAACATCGAATTGGGGCTCAAAGCATCAAGAGGAAGGAAAAAAACAAGTTAGATAACTTCTAGGGCAGGATGATTATTCTCATTTCTCATTTATTTATTTATAAAGCACCTTTCACCACCAGTCAAGCTGGCCCAAAGTGCTGTACACATGGAGAGCAAAACAAACAAGAATTAAAAGCATTAAAACCAGATTTATTATTGGATAACTTTATTGGCAATCCAGTGTGCAGATCTAAAAAAATACTTGTTGTTCATCTTTCGGCGTATCCCTTCAAGGGTTGCCACAGTTCTACCCTGAAACATCCCTGTCATTTATCCGGGCTGGGGTCCGGCACAGGGGGACCCAGACTTGGGACATATTTAGGCAGTAGTATAAAGGGTCTTTGCCCAAGGACCCACAGTGGATGAAGCTCATTGAGCCCCCTGAGAAGTGAACTCTGGTTGCCCATGTGCTTCACAGAACAAATACACTTCTTAATTTTTTTTGTATATTTTTTCATGTACATGAATTTCATCGACTGAAAGTATTCATCCTTTTTTTTTTTTTTTTAGAACTGATTCATTGTGAAACTCTTCTTTACCTTTGTTTGACCTCTCGTGTTACTGCAAACATAAATCAGTCATCAATTTGCAATTAAATATATCATTATTCTTGCTTTTGCCAAATTCTGTTGTAAGAACTATACATCAGTCAAGTTACCGACATTTCCATTCACTTTGAATGTTCTCCTGTGATATTTGACATTTATAGGGAGTATTAGACAAACAACTGCTCTCTGAATATTGTCTGCTCTCTCAGAAGTTTCGATGAAAACCTGCAGATACACGCGAATCCCAGAAACTAGCTAAAAAAAAAAAACAATTTGCCAAAAATGATATCAAGTTTAAAGGTTTCTGCACCATCAGGCTCACCCTAAACTTATTTTAAACAAGACCCAGATCTTAATCTACAGCAGTGAAGATATATAAGCTCGTTTATGTCAACATTTAAAGAAAAAAATGATCAAAGTTGTATTAAAATCTGATTTTTTAGGGAACAAATTGATTTAAAATGAGGTTAATAATAGCCTAACAATAGAATATTTCAGAAGGCAAGGTTAACTAATACAAACACTTTTAGGTATTTGAGGGGTCTTTTTAAAAATAATTCTACTTTAAAAAAAGTAAAACTAAGAAATAGCAATTTGAATGAATGCAAAATAAATTTAAGGCTTTCACTTCATTGATCTAATGGTTTTTTGGTGGCACATATCTTAATTAAGAAGGACATTGATTACATATTTTTTGTTTTGTTGAAATATTGGTGAGATAATTCTACGAAATAGAATCATGTTTCTCACACTCTCAAGGAAAAAAATGAAACGTCTTTAAACAAGATGTTTCATTTTTGTGAAGCACTGAATCAGTGATTCTGAGCATAAAGATTACAAAAAGTGAATGTTTCCTCAAAAGAATTGTTAAATATAAAGCTATGAAATACAGAAATATAAAAATGTAAAAAAAAAAAAAACATGTAAAAGTATTCTTCTGTTACAGATTCAAAGCGGGAGTGTATTGAAAGGTTTGGAAAGCCTCCCAATGCTCGAGTATTAAAGGATGACGACCAGCTCTGCACCACAGAATACTCGCGGATCATCCCCTTAGAGAACGGAGAGGTGAAATGGGAATTACCAAGTGATAAGTCATAGAAATGTCATAAATATGAAACAACAATTATTTTAATGCAAACTGCTGTCCAGATTGTTGTGTCTCTGATCAACGGCCGACCCGGGTCCAAAAACTTTACCTACTCGCCGGTGCTGCAGCAGTTCACCAAAGCCACCAACATCCGCCTACGTTTCCTCCGCACCAACACCCTGCTGGGGCACCTGATCTCCAAGGCCCAGAGAGACCCCAGCGTCACACGCAGGGTGAGACACAAACGCTGCCACCTCACAAGGTGGTGTCATGCTGGCACCTGCCGATCTCCCATTTGGCCAAGCCGCACTCACTGTGTGGGCCTGCCAGCCCCTGTTGCTGACACAGTCGCACTGCCGTGCTCACACATTCATCTTTCTGCAAACTTCATGCCAGATCAGTCCGTCCAGCTGTCATGGGGATTCCCCTGGTTTGGAGAGGTCCAACAAGCTGCAGGTGCCACATTTGGCACCTCTCCTTAAAGGACAAGATAGTCTAATATTAACAGAAAAGCAAAAGCAAACTCCGGATGCTTTTGTTGCTTTTGCAAAGCCGTAAGAAATTGAATGTTAGAGGAATTTAATGGCGTACAACAGCATTTTGTTTAAAGTAGACTTCTTTCTATTGCACTGATTCACCCCGTCTGAATTCTTCAGCTTATGGGACACGGTAGATGTTTGTCATGCATGACTCACATCGGTTGCAAGGTTTGTTCTGGTGTGGTTCATTTCTCCGTTTTCTCTCCTAAAATGATGCCACGATTTTCTCTGTTTGCTGACAGTACTATTATAGCATCAAAGACATCAGCATTGGGGGGCGCTGTGTTTGCCACGGACATGCACAGGTGTGCGGGGCAGGACGTAACCCAGGCAGCCCGAGCAGGTGAGTAATGAGTGAATAGTGAGTGGCTGAAGCAGGAGAAAGAATCGGAACTGTTCCAGGTTTTAGAGCAGTTAACTTGGGAAGTGAAATGTCAACCCTCAATGTCAGTCACATGTATTCATTAACAGCGTTTTGCCACTGTTTAACTTCACAAGAGTATTGGTCTGAATAAAAAAATCAAGTAATAGAACTCTGCCACAAAGTGGACCAGAATAAAAACATTTGTCTCAGAAAAACTTGTTCCAATATAGAATCTCATATTTTATTTCCTGTGTAAAAACCTGTGAACCATTTTAAACCTTCTGTATTTCGAGAAGCTAAAAATTAAATTAAAGCTGAGAGCAGCATTGTATGGCCCGAAGGGGCAGCCCACTGGCCTTCCTGCCCCTTTTTGACCCACCCTACTGGCTAAGCGGCCCTTACCGTCCCCCCACCCTGGTCAGAGCTGTGTGGTACAAAATCATAAAAAAAACCCCCACCTTTTTAAAAATAGCAGCTATTTTGTTGTCTATGTAATTTTTAGAAGAATCGGAAAAAGTAAATATTTGTATTTCTTTGGCAACAGAGGTCTTTGGTCAATGACGCCTGCATTTGTTCATATTGTATGTCATATCATTTCGTTCAGCTTGAACAAACACAGTACTCCAGTAAAAAATGTGAAAGCAACAGCACTTTTACGAGCTCGCCACAGTAACGTCATTTAAAATCTGAAAACTTTCAAATTAAACTTAAAGTTAAAGTCCCATTAGCTATAAACACGTTCTCCGCATTTGATCCATCCCCTGGAGGAGCGGTGGGCTGCAGAAAGACCCAGGCTCAGGAACCATTTGCTGGTTTAACCCAAACCATAACTCCTAATCCTAAACCAGAGGTGTAAAAAGTACTCAAAAATTTTACTCAAGTGAAAGTACAAGTACTTAGGGAAAATTTTACTCAATTAAAAGTAAAAGTATCTGGCTAGAATCTTACTTGAGTAAAAGTAAAAAAGTACTCCATTAAAATTGTACTTGAGTATTAAGGAAGTAAAAGTAAAAGCAAGAAAGAAAACTAGAGATTCTTGTTTAAGCTTTTAATCTCAAAAAACATTAAATGAAATGCATACAAGGTTTTATCCTGCTTTAGAACTGTTTGTATTTAATTATCAAACTATAAGACAGACAATCTAATGCCAGTACACGCTACTCAAAGTTGTAAAACCTCAGATTTAACTTCAGTAGAAGCTGATTCTCAAAATTGTTAGTGTCAAGCCTAGCTCTTTTGGGGCTGAAAAGCAATCCTGCAGTGCTGAAAAGCCTCTCACAGGCAGCCGATGCGGGAAGAGGTGTATTAGTCTTGATAGAGAGGCTGCAAATAGCAGGAAACGTGAGCAGAGACTCCCTGGTGTCTGAAACACAGGCCAGATATCCATCCAACTCTTTGCTGGCTTCATGTGTTGTCGGTTTCAAAGAAGCGAAAAAATCTTCATCATCAGATGAACTGTTGGCCAATTCCTTCTTGTGGTCCAAAGGCTCCAGATGCACTCTGATGTAGTCCATGCCTACAAGCACAGTGAGCAGACACAAAGAAAAGTTTGGTTGAGGGGCTTCTGACGGAACAAATTTTATGGATTTTGTCATTAACTACATTTACGTGCAGTCATCTACATCTAAAATCATGCAAATCCCTTATTTTAGCATAAAATCTAACTGCATTTCCAAACCACATATGATACATATGAGTTTGGTTTCAAGAAACACTGAGGGATAACTACAACCTGCTGCAAGAATACTTTACATCAATATTCATATTGAGATCACAGCCAAAGATGGGATATAACATTCCTAAAAAGTGCAAAAATAAATAAATAAAAGAATAATTTTGGTATGGCTCAAAGGTTGCCCAGATTAGAATTCGTCAAGTGTATGTTGCTTGCATTCATTTACCTCGTTTTATGATGGTTTCATCATTTGTCCAAGAGGTCCGAAATTTAGGGAGAAGGATGGCAGCTGCTATGATCTCAGGATCTTCAAACATATGCTTGAATCGTGTTTGGATTCCTTGTTGTAGGGCATCCACAAGTGGGTCACAGTACCTGAGAGAATGGTGGAGTCGCTGAAGTTTCAAGCTTAACTGATGGACACTAGGCAGCAGCCACCCCAGCTGTGTATTCGTTTCCGCTTGCAAGATGTCGAGTACTTTTGCAACTGGACGCATTGTGTTGGCCCACTCTGTCAAGAACAGCATTTCTGCTGGATTAAACCTACAGGAGAAATCAGCATAATCAAAGAGTATTAAACAAAAACAACCCACATTTGTTTACATCGATAGAGGGGAAAAACACTTACATTGGAACCTCAAGAGAGGTGCATATATTCCGAAGTGCGCCTTCTCCTGCTTCTTTGCAAATTTGAAGAATTCTGTCAACAGCCATAAAAGTTGAATTCCACCGCGTTTGGTTTGGCCTTAAAAGCTGAAGCCGGCTTTCTGATTCAACAGCTTCAGCTGCTAGAGCCGATCGGCTGCTTTTATTCCATAAAGCTTGGCATTTGCCAAAGACAGATCTGTAGAGTTTCTTGTAGTGTTCATTTGAGAGAGCTTTTTGGGCATCAACGCTTGAGACTAGGTTAAGTAAGTGACAGGCACACTTTTGATGTTTTGGTAGCTGGAATTCGAAGCCATCGTCTTGGTCCAGGACTCGTGAGGCATCTTGGAATTCCACACCATCACTTCCCTCACCACAGCCTTCAGAATCAGTGTCATCACTTTCACACCTTCTTGCCTCAGTCTCGATATCATTGTTTTCCACACCAAAAACTCTGAAAGCCTTCATAAAGTTGGAACCACTGTCTGTGGTTGTGCAAACAACCTTGTCACGTATTTCATACTCTGAGTGGATATCATTCATGGCACTGGCCAGTACCTCAAAAGTATGAGAGCCCATTAATCTTTTGCAGGCAAGTGCAGCGGAATGTCTTTCAAGACTTCCAGGGTTGATCCAGTGAGCAGTTACACCAATGAATGACTTTCTACGTGCAGTCCAACAATCCGTTGTGGTTGCAATCCATTCAACTTCACTCATGGCAGCAGTCACTTTCTGTTTCATGATCAGAGCAGCTTCAGCTATCTTGGAGCGTAAAGTAGGCCTTGTAATGACAGAAATGCCAGGCTGCAGTGTACTAATCAGCTCTTTAAATGATGGCAGATCAACAGTGCTGAAAGGATGAAGTCCTTGAATGATGTACCTTAATATAGCTTTGTTCACAGTGACTGGAGACACATGTTTGACTGGGAAAACTGAGTCAACTTTCAGTTGCTTACTGCTGGAAGCATGGGTGGAGGTCCCGATCTTTCTCTTCTGTGCTGTCAATTTAGAGTAGTTTTTGAGGTAATTTGGGTGCATTCTCTGTAAAAACAACAAATAAATATTTATATTGTATGCAATAAATGTAACAATTACACATACACTCTCTGATTACAGCATTAAAGGGTTAGTTCACCCAAAAATGAAAAGATGTCATTAATGACTCACCCTCATGTCGTTCCAAGCCCGTAACACCTCCGTTCATCTTCGGAACACAGTTTAAGATATTTTAGATTTAGTCCGAGAGCTTTCTGTCCCTCCACTGAAAATGTATGTACGGTATACTGTCCATGTCCAGAAAGGTAATAAAAACATCAAAGTAGTCCATGTGACATCAGTGGGTTAGGTAGAATTATTTGAAGCATCGAAAATACATTTTGGTCCAAAAATAACAAAACCTACGACTTTATTCAGCATTGTAGCGTCACTGCGAAGTCGTGAACGCGGATTGACAACAGACCCGGAAGAGAATACAATGCCGAATAAAGTCGTAGGTTTTGTTATTTTTGGACCAAAATGTATTCGATGCTTCAAAAAATTCTAACTAACCCACTGATGTCACATGGACTACTTTGATGTTTTTATTACCTTTCTGGACATGGACAGTATACCGTACATACATTCTCAATGGAGGCACAGAAAGCTCTCGGACTAAATCTAAAATATCTTAAACTGTGTTCTGAAGATGAACGGAGGTCTTACGGGCTTGGAACGACATGAGGGCGAGTCATTAATGACATTATTTTCATTTTTGGGTGAACTAACCCTTTAATAAAACTGACATTTGCAGCCAATTGCACACTTTATAATGTTAAATACTTGTTGATTTTAGAAATACAGTAGCATTTAGTGACAATCAAACATTAATTTTATTTCTGATTATATTGACAAAAACACAGGACTGTAAGGCTGACATGACAGGGTGAATTGATTTCATTACATTAGTTTTGATGGTAACACTTTTACAATAAGGTTCGTTAGTTAACTACATTAGTTAACATGAACTAATAATGAACTGCACGTATACATGTTAATTTCAACATTTACTAATACTTTATATCTTGTTAACATTAGTTAATGCACTGTGAACTAACATGAACAAACAATGAACATCTGTATTTCTATTAACTAACGTTAACAAAGATTAACAGATACAGTAACAAATGTATTGCTCATGGTTATTTAATGTTAGTTAATACATGAACTAATCAACCTCATTGTAAAGTGTTACCGTTTTGACAATACAACATGTTTGGAAAAAAATTTCTCGCTTGGTTTTCTTGTGTTTTGCATGAATTCAAACACAATGAGAGCACGGAATGATAATGATTATTCAAAGCTGCAATAGGCGCCAAATTTCCCGTGGACCTAACGTTACCAATTACAAATGCATTTTAGCATTTTATTACGTGAGCCTTATATTGTCAATCGCATGCATTAGTGAAAATAGGCCTACTACACATATAAAAGGCGCGCCATCAACGTCAAAACATGCACACCCAAAAAAAAAAAAAAAAAAAAAAAAAAAAAAAAAACTATCAGTAAAACAAAATACTTAATGTACTTACCTCAATATGCTTCCTTAGGTTTGATGGCGAACTTTTGAAGGCCGATATTTCTTTATTAAGCGGGAGACAGAGGACACATTTCATCTTGAATGAATCTTTATTTACACCACTTAAAGAAAAGAATTCGCGAAGATACGGCCACGGGTGCTCTTGATCCTGTGGCTGATTTTGGACTGTGCTGCTCGCAGCTGCTGATGAATCACATACTTCCTCCATTTTCTTCCACTGATTGACTGTTATAATTTCCCTAATTTCCAGGTCAAGGTGCTGTGCATTGTGGTAATAGATGTGACATGACGTCACTTCCAAAGGACCAATGAACATGTCTGACCAATTTCATATAATGTGAAAACGATTTTCATAGGCAGAATAAATAACATTTAAATTAAACTGGGCATCAGCGCAATTCAATTGGTTTGGTAATAGCAAGGGAAAATAGAATGAAGTGATCTCCAAAAAATAAGTACTTTTTGACTGTAAATAAAATTGTAAGGAGTAAAAAGTACTTTTTTTTCTAAAAAAATGTAATTAAGTAAAAGTAAAAGTATTGATTTTTAATTGTACTCAAGTAAAGTAAAAATCCCCAAAAATAATACTTAAGTACAGTAATCAAGTAAAATTACTCAAGTACTTTACACCTCTGTCCTAAACTCAACCCTTTCTCTGGGTCAGCGCGGCCAAGAAAAAAAGTTCAGCACTGGCCGCATGTATTTGGAAAATTACGTGCAATTACGTTTCTTTATGGGATTTCATTTTATTTGCTGTGCAAGGTAATTCAACAGTCTGCCTCAAATAAGTTCTGAGCCACAGTCAGTGCTTTTCACTGGCGCAGTGTAGTGTAACTTAGAATGTAATTCAAAACATTTATCATGGACTTGTCAAAGTTCTTTTTTATTAAATTGGAGGGTCTGGTACACACATTTGTTTTGTCATTCTGCACATTGTTCAAAAACGGTTGATTTGAAACCAAAAATATGTCACTTCACTGTTTCTTTATCGCTAAAGACTTTCAATCTGTGTCGTTTGTGGTCCCCATGCAAGACACAGTTGTTATCAGAAAAGGGGGGTCAAGGGTGGGACTACTCAGCTCAACAGCCACGCCCATGTAGAGGAGATTTTGGAAACAGAGGCTTGAGATAAACATGAATTATGGCTTTTTAAGACATTTAGGGTGTGGGATTTTGATTAAAAATGTCATAATCATAATTGAAACACCCCTGGGAATGTTTTTTATTCTTTTTTTTAACCTCTTGAGACCTGGCGTCGACATACGAGGACATCACACTGTGGGTTTTCTTTTCACTGTAGTTAATTCTGATTACCTGGGGCCCTGTGACTACGAATAAAAACAAGCATACAAGAGCTCGGGTCTCAAGAGGTTAATTGTCATAGGGGGACTTTAAATGAGTAAATAACGGTGTCACCTCTCCAATGCTTCAGACTCCAGTGTGAATGCCAACACAACACCTGCGGTGAATCGTGTGACCGCTGCTGCCCAGGCTTTAACCAGAAACCATGGCGCGCTGCAACTGCCGACAGCCCCAATGAGTGTCGGCGTAAGTACAACACTTTACACGATGTGTAAACAAAAGCACACACTCTGCCACTACACATGCTGCCGGCTCTTTGAGTTACGACCCACAGAGAGGACTTTAGTGTCCTCTTGCATTTGAAATTGAAGCCCCGTTGTGGATGCCCTCATATGGTATTGCAGTAGGCCCCAGTGACGAGCCGTGAGGACATTCCTCATATGGTGTGTGATGAACAGCACTGCACCAGCTCCAGGGCATCTACGTTTTTGTCAGCGTACCTAGCTTGTCATTTGGCTCTCTAGGCTGCGCCTCTGCCTGATCGCTTTGGACTAATGACAAATGTTCTCCTGATCTGTGACCTGGCAGCAGGCACTGCAACACAAAAGACAGATGACGACTTGTAATCCTATCATGGCACCCGTGCAGAGGAAATGCATCTTAACCATTCATAAACTTTGATAAATAAGACACTGGGGTGGTATGCAGGAAGAGGATATGTCCTTGTGTTTAACTTGGATTTTATCGTTTCTATTTCAGCTTAAAAAGAAGCTGAAGGAGCTTAAATGCAGATTCGGGAGTCAAAGATAATTAACTAAAATTAACAAAATTGAATTACTGTGTGTGCATCTGTGTGTGTGCTTGTCTGTCTTGGGGTTTTCCGCTTTAGCCTGCCAGTGTTTCTTCCATGCCTCTGACTGTTATTATGACCCGGAGGTGGAAAGGAGGGGAGCAAGTTTAGACACCTTCGGCAGGTACAGCGGAGGGGGAGTGTGCGTCGACTGCCAGGTATGAAATACTTCTCAAGTCTAAACTGATTCTATTGAGCACAATTGTGTGTTTTTGTGGATGTAAGGGGCATCCAAATACAACACGCTGGGTTTTTCCTTTTTCATTAAAGCAGTCTTTGGAGACTGAAATTAGCTTCCATCTCCACATATATTTAATTCTATTTACATTACTTTTGAATTTTAATAATAAATACTTTCAAAAAAATGTTTTTACCATAGTAAGTTCAACTGAGTGATATGTTGAGCTTGGTTCTTCTGAAATGCCTGGATGACTCTTCCCAAAACATGAAGGAATGATAGAATAATTGAATGGTGCAGCTGTGGCGCTGAGGTGCAGTGGTCCACTTCTGATGGAAATATCACAGGTTCAGCTCCCATGTTGTCTGCCTATGTGTCTTTGAGCATCACCACCTTGCTTGTTGGCCTAAATGACAGTAGAAAAATGTGACACGTGTCAACAATGTACCTTTTTTTTTTCTTAAACAGTCTTAAATGATCTAAAACCGGTGTAATGTTACATTACAAACATTTATAAAACAGAAAAGGAAAAACTTCATCATGTAAGCATTGTAATAGACAAGGATAATCTTCTTTATTATAAAATACCTGATATCATACATTTGTGATTAGATGCAAGTATGCATCTGTAAGTACTAAATGCATTTAGTTTATTATTTTGTTGGAGTATCTTTAGGGTACTTTAGTCTGGGAGAATGTAGAGATTATAAAGCTGCATTCAGATTCTATAATTCAATATTTTTGCGGTTAGATGTAGGCCCTGAGTTAAGAAAAAATCATTTAGTGGTTTAAATTGATCCTCCCTTCCAGTGTAAGATTGATTCACAAAATCCATGGACTGTCTTGCCTTTAAAGTAAGTAATGTAAAGTTTTTTTCTTTTTTGGAAAGTTAAAAAAACTTTTTTTTATCTAATGTAATTTCAACTCAATTGCTTACCATTTGAAATAGTCATGAGAACACAATCTTTCATTTCCAAACTTTGAAATTAAGTAAAATTAAATAGTTGAGCAGTATCAAAATTATAATTGAACCTGTAAATATGAACTGAATCGATTCATAAATCTGAAAGTGATATCCAATCCCAGTTTAGCTGACCTCCCTCTGCCGTCACAACATGGTTTAAATCCCCAATTTTACCCCACTTTTGTTTAATTTTAGTTATTTTAGTTCTATACTAACATTGCATATAGCGCCACATAATATACATCACAGCTGTGGAAACATTGGGATGGCAATCCGTCTGATCTTTATGGGTTTATGCATGTCTTTTGTATGTTTTGTGTTATAAACTAGTCTGCAATAAAGTTTATTTATCTATTTACAACTTTGTCTGCTTTTTTAGCACAACACTGCTGGAGTGAACTGTGAAAGATGCGCTGAAGGTTTCTTTAGACCTTATGGCGTACCCCCCGAGTCTCACACTGGATGCATATGTGAGTCAAACTCTTGTCTTTGGTCTTTTGACCATGTGCAATATAAAACTACAACTTTTTCCTCATTTTTCTTTACTGTAACTTTGCTTGAAAACATTTCAAATGTTGTCGAACTTCTGTGCTGTGAGTGATACTGGTAAATATTTATAGATTTGGTTTTATTGGTCTTAAATGTAATAATTTTATTTAAATTTGTTTCTGGATATAGATAAAATACAGTGGTTTTTGATAGTGTAACAATTGTAGTATCAAAACAAGAAGCAGGATTCGCTTTGAGTCTGTAAAAGTGTTGTTGCATATTCTGACATCTCCTCTTCTCATCGCAATTTAAACTTGAGAAACTGGAGAAGCATCTAGAATCTGTTGTTTTTATACAGCATATTTCGGAAAAAACTAAATTGAAAATCATGTTAAAATAAAAAAAAAGGCTTAGATGAAAAAGATCCAGAAACAGGTTGGTGGCAACTTGGTTTGGAAAAAGAAAACGTGACTGATATTGACAACAGCTAAAACATATAGAATCCACGTAAAACAATGGGACAGGAAGTGAAATAAACACAATCCAAAACAAGGAAACTCAGGAATTCGGGTAAAACAAATAGAAGCTAAGAATATGAAATTATTAGTTATAAAATCAGGAGGTTGGGAAAAAAAGTACAAAGCACTGTTAGAAATATTTAGACAGAGCCTGCATTTATTGCATTGTAAAAATGAAGGCTTAAGGCTTCAGCTGTTTGCTTTTCGAAGCAGTTTTCAGCACTTTGCTGCAGACCACCCACTCATTCTTTGTTAGGGATAATGCATGATAGGCATTTCTTGAAAATGCTGTGTTTTGCCCTTTGGGTATTCCATAAATTGACTCTTAGTTTGTTTTGTAATATTTGGCATAGCATCATACCACTAAGGTTTCATTGTTGTGTTGTATCAGTGAGACAAAAAGGGATACAGCACAACGTTGTCACACTGCCGCCAGAGCTTACATCATTACTAACTGTACTCGACAACTGTTTACATTATTTTAATGCTCCCTGGCTGTTTCTTGTGATATAAATAGCTGGCAGTTGTGTTCAGATGCTGCAAGGTAGTTAACAACTAAAGGAATCCAAACATTCTGTTTAGCCACGCGTACAGCCTCTCACCCTTCCTACTAAGCCACATAAATATGATTTTTTTTACTTCTTTTTATAATCACTTTACTGCACACTTTTCACTAGCTTGCAGCTGCGATGAAAGAACCGCCACCGGCTGTGAAATGGGGTCTGGAAGATGTGTCTGCAGGTCGCAGTTTGCAGGAGAAAACTGCGACCGCTGTGCTGACGGATACTATCTCTACCCCCAGTGCATTTGTAAGTTTGTTTTATGTAAATCTTCTATATAAGTTCTGTTCATTAACATCGGTGCAAGCATCAAGGTTAGAAAGCTTTAGATTTAAGCAAAAAAAAAAAAAAACATTAAGCAAATGTTTTGACCCTCCTAAACTATAATGTTTCATACGATGAAGTGCAATTTAACTGTCATTTATCAGTAAAAGATTTATGGCTACAGTTTAGCAAATGGTTTTCCTTAACTAGACTCAACATGTCAAACATTAGGAAGCCATCTGGGTATCAGAAGAGTCCTTCTTACAGTAGTTTGGGTTTAGGGTTACGGTGCTCGTTTCTGACAAACACATGATGATAGAGGTTTTTTTTTTAAAAAGTTTGTTATGAAAGTAGCACAAGCAGATAAAGAGGAAACACCTTGAATAGCAAGTCATGGTCATCACAATTAAAGTCAAAATAAAGTTATCGGTTGAAGCCTAAATGTTTAAAACTTGAGCTCTGTGAGGCAAATGTTCAAGATCAGGAGAAGCTGGGGGTGGATGGAGAAGATACAAACTACTCTTCAGTCTGTAAAAAACAAAAACAAAACACAACTAAAAGCTTATTAAAGATCCATGATAGAGTTTTTCTCAAAGTAGCCTTAAAGCAAAAATGAATTATGGCTAACATGGAGGCGACTCACACCACACATTCTGAGCTGCATTTCTAACGTGGACGTGAAGAAGTCAGTTTTCCAAATCTTCAAATGAAGAGAAGCTCTCGTGATTTTTATTAAGTAGATTTAATTTCTTTGGTAAACTCAGTCCTCTCCAAACATAATTAAAGTTTGAGGTGTTATGCAATGTCAGGTTTTTATGACTGGAGGTTTTGATTTCATCCCCCTCTTGTGTAATCAGCCTACCCAGTGCGCCTGACAACCACCAGGTCTCCTGCAGGTCCTATTGTGGGTAAGTAGAGGAAATAAGCAGCTTGCACTATATTTTTACCACATATACATACATGCATTCATATATATGTATGTGTATATATATATATATATATATATATATATATATATATATATATATATATAATTGACGACAGAGTTTTAGGGCCAGATTACAAGAAAAATTTCTTTTTCAAATTACGACTTTTAAGTCGTAATTTTACGAGAAAAAAGTCATATCTGTTAAACTACGAGATCTTAAGTCGTAAATTTATGAGAAAATTTCTCAGAACTTTGGTGTTTTTTCTTCGTTAATCTATGACTTCTTTTCTCGTAAATTTACGAGTTTTTTCTCTCTCATAAATTTATGACTTAAAATCTCGTAAATTTACAAGAAAAAAAAGTCATAGATTAACGAGGAAAAAACCCCAAAGTTGTCTGTTTATCGGAGCCTAGCTTGAAGATGAAATATGTGGAGCGTTTTGTGAAGCTTTATTTCCGAATAGGTTTCAAAAACAAAGAAATTCTGAACTTTTTGACGACTCAAAATCAGATTATTGTCAGTGTAGACAGCTTACCGGGGTTGGGTGTCGGGAAAACTGTGTTTCATATGCAATATACAATTATTTAAGCATAAACTAAAATATTTTTTGCTGTGTTTAGGGCCTACTGCCTGTCCTTTAGGCTACTTCAACTCACCCAGCTGTCAGCGTAAGTGTTCAACATCATAACTGTTCTGCTCTTTTATTTAGAATTCATTTCACTGGGCTACGTTGTTAAAACCTGCAGTCAAGCGCCACATAAGGTTCCTTTAAATCTGACAACGTTTGCATTTGGTTCAACGTTAAGAACATGCAGGAGGTCCGTCGCCTAAAGGCTTAAAGCGTATGTGTGAGGTCATGTTTGAAGGCCTCTGAAAGCTGGTATTTGTTATGTTTGTGTTTGCTGGGATGGTTGGAATACTGGCTTAATGCATGCAGTTGTTCAGCATTGCAGCACAATGGTCCACAACCATCTAATCCCCTGCTGGGGAATTAAGTGCTCCCTGATCTCTCATGATAGCGGTAGTTATTTGGAATGGTTCAGTAAGAACTGACCCATCTAATATTAGTTATGGCCCCCATTTCTAAATTCCCTTTTCTGGTTTTATACATAGCTGGGAGAGCCTTTATTAGCAGCAAAGAATTTCCATCCAAAGTAGAGGTTAAGATTCTTTTTTTTTTTTTTTAGATAATGTAGATAAACAAAGTTTTTCTTGTAACAAGGTCAAATGTATTTTTTTTCTGCTGTGAGCTTGTTAAGACAGATTTTCATCAGCAGCTCTCACAAAGCTGATTTGGCTGTTTTGAATCTGCTTAGTGGCCAAAAGAAGGCTGGGAGTCGGTCTGATAACCGCTGGGCTTGTGCCAAGTCTGTTCACATACCAGCAGCGGCAGGTGAGGCCTGGCATGATGTGGCTACCGGTACAGTTGTGCCACTGTGTGCCACCATGTAAGAGTAGCTCAACTGCTGCAAATATTTGCTATCCTTTGTTGCCTGAAAGGCCCAAAAGAAGCAACATAACAGCTCAAGCTTTTCTTTTTTTTTTTAAAGCTCTATGCTCTGCAGTGCTGCGACCTGAAAGTCTCTAGGGAAAGATGCACCTGTTTTGTTTTTGTTGCTGGAATAACAATTTTCTTTTTGTCTGTGTACAGCGTGCAGCTGTGATTACAGAGGGACGGTGTCGAGGGTCTGTGATGCTTCAGGGCGCTGCCTGTGCCGTGACGGGGTGGACGGGGAGCGGTGTGACCGCTGCCGACGTGGATATTATTCTTTCCCAAACTGCCAGGGTGAGGAAAAAAACAGTCTGTTGATATGCATATAAAAAATAACCTACAAAAAGTGATGACTTTTATAGTGAAAGGCAAAGCCACAAAGCATCACAAAAAAGAAAGTAATCGAAGAATGTGTTCGAATGTGGAAACATTGCTTTGGCCACACTGAATGTGTGTTTTCAGCTTATTGTTTTAAAGTCTATCAAATAAATGCTTTTATATCATTTCTATTAGCAGTTCCTAATAATCGATAATTTGTAGATTATTTTGTTTTATATGCACAACTAAAAAACATAATTTGTGGCATTCATTTATACTTGACAGTAAATGTATTTGCCAATAAAAAAAAAAAGTGTTATGTTTTTTTTTTCAAACTATTTATTTGTTTTAAGATTGCACTTGTTTTCATTATATCTGTCAAATATTTAAAATCTATTATGATAAAAAAAAAAAATGTTTGAGTTTAGCTGTAAATATTCACCCCAGTGAAAATTGTGTTTTGGTGCTTTTAACATTTTGCTGATGATGGAGCGGTTGGGGTTGCTTTCCGCCAACAGCCTCACCCGCAACGCAGAAGCAGATTTTTAATGAACGTCTGCCGCTCTGCAGAAACTATGTCCTAGAAAACGACACATTTTCTTTTTATTTTGGCTAAAAACAGCAAAATCATAACTAAAAGGCAAATGAAAAGATGTTTGGAGAGGATCTCTAACTGTTTGAGGCACTCTACTGTTTATTCCCCCGCACCAAGCAGAAGCATCAAAGTGTTCTGAGGAGAGTCTTGATTCTTGGTTTCCTGCTTTAGTGTGCCGCTGTAACTGGGCCAGTGTGTCTGAAAGTCTGTGTGATCCAAGCGGCCGGTGCCTCTGCCTCCCTAACTTCACCGGGCTGGAGTGCGATGAGTGCGCTCCTGGTTTCTACGGATTTCCGGACTGCGCTGGTGAGTGGCAGTGATTTCTGCAGGCGGGTGCAGCTTCTGTCCTTCTCTGAGTTTGCTGTGGCCTCTTCTCATGACACTGGAAAATACAATCCTCACTCTCCCACAGAGTCCTGAAGTCCCACTTTATCAAACAGACACATTTACTTTCTTTTTTTAGTGCAGTAAGTGAGCCACTCAGAAAACACAATTGTTGGCCTGCTTGGCCAAAAATGGGCATCTGGAACTCACTAAAATAATTCACATTATTTACCCGAAAAGGGAAGATCCTATCATGGATTTTCATATTGGGTTTCATCAACTTAACTCATTTCTGTCTCCAGCCTGCCAGTGTTCACAAAAGGGCTCATACGACACCATTTGTAACCCCACATCGGGTCAGTGCCTCTGTCTCCCAGGTGTGGTGGGTCAGCAGTGTGACCAGTGTGCCTCTGGACTGAGTTTCCCTCAGTGCTCAGGTGAGATTGGTGGACAGATCTGCTGTACACTAAAGCTAAAGCTGATTTCTGTAGCACTTTTATTTAATTACATTTAATTAATAGTAGAAGTATGAAATGTCTTTGTTTCCTGTTTTATTTCATTTACCAGAAGCCATCCGTGGATGCAACAAAGCAGGAACAGAAATCTCGGATCCCCAAACGGTAGATGAACTTAACTCTCCTGTTGCCTTGGCTACAGCTCACTCAGCCCTTTTGTGGCCTTAGTTATAAAAATAGTTAACACTCAATATGGGTGAGGATTCACATGAGCTGACAGCCTTGCTGATAATGCAGCTGAACTTTGGCCAAGTTATTTAACCGAAACAAGAACGTGCTTTTCCTGTGAAACGTAAACGTAATAAAAAAGAAAACAAAAGCACTTTCTGGGTCTGTAAAGAGGAAACAAGAATATCTCGATGAGGTGATTCTAATTATTTCATTAGGTCTACAGTCTTGCTAGAATCTGATTTATCTGATGGAATTTGTCTGCTGTTCACAGGGCTCCTGCCGCTGCCTTCCAAACGTAGAGGGACCTCTGTGTGACAGGTGTAAACAGCTGTACTGGAACCTGGCAACGGACAACCCTCATGGATGCACAGGTTGGTAACCAGGAAAAACTTGAAAGAGTGCTTAAAAGCAATTCAGTGAAAACTCAAGTGCTGAAGAAAACCATAGAAACATTAGAAAATACTGGAAAGGACAAAAAAACAAATATCTGACATAGACAAAATTATTATTATTATTGATGTTTTTGCTGTTGTTAAATATCAAGATCTACAGGGATACTAAGCAAAGTCAATTATTTTCTTGATTATAACATTATGTATAGTCTGTAGTAGTACTGCCCTACCACAACTATGGTATTGAGGTATGAGGAAAAATCAACAAAATCCCTCCACAGCCACTACACATGCTACAAAACAAGCCATAAGAATAATTCATAAAGAGGGTTATTATGAGCACACCAGAATTTTTCAAATCCAAATTACTAAAGGTTAGCGATATAATAACATATAATGCAATGCCAACAATTTATAAAATTACCATCACAGCTACTTCCATGAAATGCAAAAATGCTGTCTGGAAAAGAAGGAGAAGATTTACTAAAAAAGAAAAAAGGACATCAAACAATAGTGTAAGGTTGTTTTTTAACTTTCGGCGTGTCCCACAGCCAATCAGCTTTCACTAATCACACAAGTGGCGTGGTAGAGAATGACACAACCCGTATTTTATCATGGCTGGGAAAACGGCACAGGGGGGACCCAGACATGGCCCCGCCCCTGTGGCTAAAAGTTAGGCCCAGACTGGATGAAGCTCATTGCACCAACCTGTGTGAGAAAAGAACAAAAAAGTTCTATGTTCACTGTTTATTATCTAAAACTATATGTATAAAATATTGTAAGATTGTGGGTGGGAATTAATACGATTTTTCTTCGACCCAATTTATCACTTTCTGCTTATAGTGTGTATTTTGATATTTACCAATTTTATTTTGTGTTTGTTTGAAAAAATAAAAAGATTTAAAATAAACAAACTGATTTTATTCGCTTGTCCTTTTTCTCTTCTAAATGTAACGTTGCCTGAAATGCTCTGGAGAAGTACCAAAATTAGTCTTGGCTCCGTTTACTCTGAGAATATGTCAACAAATCCCTGTCAGCGGGGCCAGATCTGCTTTCCTGTCCCTCAGGGAGAACTGAAGAACAACGCGTTACTCAGTCCAAACTTCTGTTTCTTAGCTTCAAGTGTGACATTTCATTCCCTGACTCCACAATAATAATAAGAACTGCGTGCATCTTCAAAACAGCACCATTCTTCTTTGTCCTTTATCCTATTCATCTGAAAACATTAATATGAGAATAAAAAGGCTTGGGATAGGACTCCAGGCTTTCCCCGGGTAACAATCTTATGTTACAGTCATCTTCTAAAGCAAGAATGTTATCGTTGCCACGCTTACTGAGGACACAAGAGGGGGAACAAGCGCTTTTAATATGTGGAGAATGCCTCTGGGCTAGTGTGGCCAGACATACAGAGATTTTTTTTTCCCTCTTTTGAGTGTGTGCTAAGCTGTGGCTACAGGACCCTTTTTGTCTTTGATGTGCAGAACCCCTGTAATCAGAGTCTATTCACTGCTGATCCCGTGTTACGTTTCTATAACCCCTCGATGTGTTTTTCTCATACCAGAGTGTCAGTGCGATCTGAAAGGGACGCTGAGCGGTGTTGGGGAATGTGAACAGGTATTTTCCGTTTGCATTCTTGTTGATTTTACTCGTCGCTGGGAATCACTGTACTTTTTTGACATTTCAATATTATTATTATCATTGTTTTGTCAGCCCGTTTGTAACATTGCTCTTTGTGTGTTTGAGCAGAAAAGTGGGCAGTGCCATTGTAAGCCTCATGTGTGCGGCCATGCCTGTGACTCCTGCAAGGAAGGATATTTCCTGATGCAGAAGAAAGATTATTTTGGATGTGAAAGTAAGAGGATTTTATGTGATATACAATAAATATGCAAATTAAACAAAATGCAGGAAAATTAGCAAAAATTGCTTTTCTTTTTTAGACTTTAGGAGACATTGTGTTTTCATTAGGAGAAAATAAATGCATGAAACCTTTCATTGCCATGCCTGCACAATGTTATTAAGATATCTGAATCACCTACTGAACCAGTCTTAAAACACGTTTTTCTGCTGCTGAATCCTCGAAAAATTATGTTATGATCAGAAATAACCCTCCAAAAGGGCTCCAAATACTATAAAAGTGCAGATAAACGAAGGTCATGTAAAAGTGACAGGTGAAATTCACTGTTTGCCTAAACCGAGCTGTGACCAGGCACTGAGAAATGATGCATACAGGAGGAAAAACCTTGTGAATGAGACATCAGCGAGGATCTGACATGGAACAAAGAAAACACTGGGCTGCAAATGCACTGATGACAAGATGCAGCTGTGGCACAGCATCTGGAAACGCAGGTGTGAACATTGGCAGGAAGCAAAGCAGAACAGAAAGAATAAGGATGAATAAGGAAGACAGGGAAATCTAACAGGACATGAAAAGAGTAGTGAACAGGAAATTTCATCCTAAGGACTTCAAACGTTGACCTGGAAAGCAGTCCTGTCTTCCATTTGCATCAACTATGAAAACAGTCTGTCGTCCGACAGCTGCTCAGGGTTTTAGTGAAAGCTCATAAATTCTGTGACTGTGTTAGATCTGCACAAATAGGTGGTTGTGGTGGTTAAATACCAGCTTTACATGTTTCACAAGCACCAGCCAAAATGTGATAAATCTGTCAGCACAAACCTGAAATAATACCTCTTAAATATGACAAATTCCTGATTTTTAGCCATTATTATAGTAATAATAATAATAATAGAATATCAAAATTTAGTCGGAATTTAGACAATTGGTTGTATAGTGAGTCATTTAAACATGTGAATAGTAGCACTTTTTTAAATACTAAAATAACATCTTTATTTTTTAATTGAGTATGGAAAGGCTGGCTCATTCATTACAGAAGACAATTTTTATTTTTTAAATGCAAACATTAATGTTGTTTTTTTCTCCTTTTAAACATCCCAATATTTAAACTTCTTCATCAATTACATTTAGTCTTTTATTTGTTTTCTGGACTAATTTTACTGCTCTGTTCTTTTTTATTTTTTATTTTTTTGTTTTTTTTTTATTATTATTTTTCTTTCTTTAAACTTTTAAAATCAGATTTTTTTCCCATTAAATAATCCAGCTCAGGTGGGGCATTTCATTGTTATAAGTCTAAATAAAGCTTGCTAAAGATAATTCTTGACACTTAAATTTAAATACATGTATAATAAATGGCAGATTTAAAAAAAAAAAAAAGTGTTATAAGAGTGGTTAAAATTTGCCAGCACTGAAGTTTTGGGCTTTTTGTTTAAACACAACCCAGCATCTGGACTGAAGTTGGTTTGTGACATCTTGCTCATCAATGGGGCTTCTAGAACGAATAACACAGATAAATGTTTAAACTTGATATTCATTTCCTCCTTCTTGTCCTTATAGCTTGTCAGTGTGATGTAGGCGGTGCCATCGGCATGGGGTGTGATCAGATTTCAGGAAAATGTCAGTGTCGGGCGAATATAATTGGCCGTACATGCACAGAGTAAGAAACTCTTATATTCGCTTTTATTAAATAACAGTGTGCGGTCGTTGAATTAAATCTTCTTTTCTGCTCAGACCAGCACCCGGCTTTTACTTCCCTACTTTGCACCAGCTGAAGTTTGAGATGGAGGATGGCACGACGCCCAATGCCAGGCCAGTACGCTTTGGTTATGACCCTAAAGAATTCCCAGATTTCAGCTGGAGGGGTTATGCTATCATGTCCCCAGCGCAGGTTTGTCTATTTACGTTTGTTTTACTGTAAATGTTCCAAAAAGGTATTGTGCAAATCACTTGCAGCTGCCCTGTGGTTTTCTTTCTCAGTCCGTTCTGATGCCACCTTGAATCTCTTGCTTTTCACAATAAAATCTCCTCACAGCACACGGCCTCCTGTGACTTTGCTGCTGAAATGGGAATGTGGACACCAGCTCTCTTAGAACTAACACTCTCTGTCTTCAGCCAGAGGTGATCCTAATGCTTAGCCTTGGCTTTGCTGGACCTTTCCAAATTGTAATGCGTTACTCCACCCCCCAAAGCAAGGGGCGAGCACGAGTGAGAGCATGGATCTTGGTGGTGGACCAAGCTGACTTTCAGTCTCACTGTGACTGTAAGTGACGGGTCTGCTTTGCTTCTGCCGTATTTCCCTTTCTTCACCCTGGTTGCTTTCAAGAAATTAACACCCCCCTTCCCTTTTCAGTTTCATGCTCACCTGGTAATTTTCCCGTTTTAACATCATGTTGTCATTGTCTACTCCAGCTTGTACCATTGCAGTCAGTCGGTCTGTAACTGTCATCCCCTGCAGAGTGAAGTCAGAGTAACAGTGCATGTTGATCCCAAAGATGGAAGGCAGAACTTATTCCGAGTGGTTCTGCAGTTCATTAACCCCAGCAGCATCAGTGTGTCTGGTAGCATCAAGGCCACAAATAGCAGAGGCATTTCAGGTGAGGCTGCCTCTGATGGTCCCTTCGTCATCCAGCTGTCTGATCTAACCCATCATTCAGGAATATTCATCCATACATTGGTAGATGACAGATCTTCACACTGACTTGGTCTGCATGCAAATGTCTGACATTACAATCATCTGCTCTTGTTGCTCTGCAGGGACAGATCAAATGAAGGAAATAGTATTTCCTCCTAGCTCCTCTCCGTCTTTCCTAACTGTCCCTGGAGAAGGTTTTGCTGAGCCCTTTGCACTGAATCCTGGGAATTGGATTATTCACATAAAGGCAGAGGGTGTTCTCTTGGTAAGTTTTAAAAAAAAAAGTGTGATGATAGAGGACATTTATAAAGAAAATAAAGCTTTTAATTGCATTTCTGAGTATTTCTTTATTCAAACACTGGTGAATCAGAAGCAGACAAAAAAAAATGCAGTTTGAGAAAGATTCTATTTGTGATGTAGAAAATACACTGGGTGAGCCAGAAACTCCCTGCTCTGCTCTGATGCCCCCACTTGCCCACTTGCAGACAAATAGATCCATGTGCTTTTTTGTTTTTCTCATCCGAGCTGGCATTTGGCTTAAAACTGGAACGGCTGGACAGCTCCAATATTGCTCGCCATTTTTGTTGCACCGTTAATTTTAGTTTGGGGGGTGTAAGCTAGTGGGAGAGTGTGCAAACTTAGGGTGTGGGGTTTTGCTCTGGGCCAACAGTCCAGCCCACAACTCAGAGGCAAATTTCAAATGAACTACTTCCGCTCTGCAGAAAAGATGTTGTAGAAAACAACACAAGCTTTTTTATTTTGGCTAAAAGCAACATAGCGGTAATCATAATTAAAAAACCAGCGGGAACGATTTAAAAACAGATCAAAAGGTCATCGGAGTGAGTCTTTAATTCTATGTGCACAAGTTTGTCTGTTTTTATGAAAAAGTGTGACCTTTTGCTTTTCCAGGACTATCTCGTGCTTCTGCCCCGGGAATATTATGAGGCATCTCTGCTGCAAGCAAAGATCACCCAACCCTGCTCTTACCTTCCCACCGCAGACACAACAGCAAAGTAAAGCTTTCTCTTCTAGTCACTTTCACTTAGGTTTTGCGTTTTCCTCCTGACTTTTGTTCGTGTGTGTGCTTTTCAGCTGTTTACTATACAAGCACATAGCCATGGATGCCTTCAGCTCTGTGCTAGGGACTCAGGGAAGACTTACAACCCGGAGAGGACGGAGAAAGAGGAGGCAAGCTCGTGTTCATCGTCCCACCTCAGATCACCCTGAAATGGCGGTCCTCAATGGCAGACAGGTAGATGAGTTTTAAATTAATATCGGAAATTCTTGCTTCTAGAAAGGCCTGATTATAAGGGACACTCTTTGTGCCTTGTAGTCTCAGCTGGAGCTCATTCTGCGAGTTCCTCACCCAGGATCATATGTCCTTGTTCTGGAATATGCCAGCGAGGTGGAAACCATACAAAACGTCAACATTCTCATCAGTGATCAGCCTGGTGGTCCGATCGTGGCGAGAGTGAACATTTATACTTGTGCCTTCAGGTTAGTCTTGTCATACTAACCTGGGGATTTACTGATCTTTGTAGTTTGTAAAAATGATAAGAACACTTAGAAGTTTATGTTTTTTCAAAGGTCTTTTTTCTAAATGTTTGCAGCACTTTGTGTCGGAGTGTGGGAGTGGACAACAAAAACCAAGTGGCAAGACTGGAGCTGGATCACAGGACAGAGATTCTTCTGCAGACATCCACTACATCATTCCTGCTGGTGCAGAAATGATCTTTACTGAAAAAAATCAGTTTCTGTTTAAACATCTGCTGTAAACAGTAAACAGTCAAATGAATGTGAACTAAACTTTATCTGTATGTGTGTGTGTAGTATAAATTATATGCAGTACCTGCAGAGGAGTTCTCCACTGAGTACATTAAGCCAAAGGAACTTTGTGTCTCCACTCATGGACGCTTCACTGAAGATAGGTGAGTACGAAGATCATGTTTTTTGTTTTCACTATAGATCCTATTTTTAGTGAAAATTGGGGCAATTTTGATTGAAAAATAAATCTACAAAAATAGAGATGGGCAACTGGAAACTGAGCTGTTAAAAACAAGGGAAGACTGGAAGCCTAACTTTTTTCAGGAAGTTGGATTTTAAATGAAGAAACTCAAAACCCAACTTTTCCATTATTTATTCTAAAGAAATGTGGTTTTTTTTTAGTATCTAAAGATTTAGGGGATTTGTGGACTTTTTGTATGCTCATAACCTTTGAGACCTCATGTGCAGTCACAGGAAAAGGATTCCTGACAGCCTCTCAGCTCTAAGGTTTCAGCGTGTCAGGACATATTAGGAATTAAAAAATCTGGTGTAAAGAGGTCTGCTGTTGATTAGATTGAATTTTCGTACTGAAGATGAAACCACTTCTGTCAGGGTTCTGTTGTATGCTTTTGACTGGAAGCTCCTGAGAACCATAACTGATGATCTTCAAGATGCAAGAGTTGCTGTCTATTATTTTGGGAGGGGCCTTTCATCAAACAATGGGAAGTCCATCCTTTTCCACATAAATATTTTGGAACATCTGCCCACCAAGTCATCTTCTGAACCCGCTGAATCCCTTTTGGGCTCACATGGTTGCTGGAGCCTGTCCCAGCTGTGGAAGAGGTTCCCAGTCTTTCAAAGTCTGGTATATGTTTTCCCTTAATTATAGTATTCTCTGGTGACAGAATCCGACAGAAACAGAGGTACAACTTAATATCATCTGCATGCTAAAGCAAGAACTCAATTCAGCTTGTAACACTCTTCAATTTATCAAAGTATTACAAAACAAACAAACAATATACCTCAGGTTTTTAACAGTCTTGGATACTTAATCCCACAAGAGCGTCCTTCAGTCCTTCACCCGATACACCAAAGTCTATATATATTAGTTTGTATTTACATTACACAGTCACCACCTCTCCTTGGCGTCCTCCATAAGAAACCAATCCCAGTCGTGGGACGTCTGAGTTCCGTCTGTAGTAATGATCATTCGCGGCTTACCGGCATTGCCCACAGTTGATGGGGGTTTCTGTCACTCCATGCATGTGGAGGTCTCACCCGATTGCAGAGATAAAATCCCTGTATCTTCCACTAACGCGGTTGGACTCCTCTCTGACATCATGGTAATCCTTACCAGTATGTCTTCTGCAGCTGTCACCTCCTGTGTCTCTCTCCTTCACCCTCCTTTTCCTCATATTAATCAGTTTTTCACCTGGGCGACAGGAAGTCCCCAGGTAGCCATAGTTGTAGTCCAGAGTCTCCTGCTGCCAGTGTAGTTAAACGTACCGTGCTATTCATTCAAACATGAACTCCCAAGAAAACATATAGACAGGACCATATCAACCAGCGTTAACAAAAGAAAGTCATTACTGAGTTTTCTCTTTTCTTTTCAGTAAAAAGACAAACCCATATATATATTTACATACATTTTGAGGCAATGCTACAAGCTGAAATGAGACTCTATTAGTAAAGTTGATGAGCAGCATAAACTGTTTGAACATAGGTTGGCAGTTTGTGGCTTTATCCAAATCAGTGTACCTGGTAAATTATAACTTTTATATATTTTACAGCCTTTATTTGAGTTCGAGCAAAATATTTTTAATAACATAATTTAATTCCAGTAAATGATTTATTCCTATTGCATTTGCGTGATGTCAAAAGGTTACGTTTCACTTAAAAAATATGCATTTAACTAGTTAAATCAATGGTGTCCCTCGAAATGTAAACTTAATGCACAAAACACCTGTGCAAGCTGCAATTGAATACATGCAAGATGCTGGAATAGACCCCCAACAGAGATGCACACCTTGTCTCCAGCAGGGACTACTGATGCTTGTCACGTATGTGAAGTTAAATTGGTTTTAAGCTAAATAAGCATCTTAAACATCAGAGTTTTGGCTGCGTCTTTACGTGCAAAGAAGTTTGATAGTTCTTGATGGAAAATCCAGTAAAACAGAACAAATTAATATGAAGCAAGCATAGTAAGGTGTAAGAAAGACAGATTTTTAAACTTGTTGTATACATTTATAAGGGTACATTGCACTCAATTGAACTTTAAGACAATTAAAGATTAAACCCATAACATATTATCATTGTTTTGGTATTTTGGAGTCTTAATGGTCATAATGACCTTAAGAAAGCAGCTGAGAAAGTCTTAAAGGTCAGACGGTTCCCTGTTTGAGACTAGTTCAACTTAGACTATAAGCAGAAATGTAGACAACACAAAAACTGTATTTTACGTTTTAATGAAACAAAACACTTCTGCACACACATGATAACCGTTGGATTGATTTTGGATTTAATCATTTCCCTGACACATTGTTTTTTTTTTTTTTTGCAGTCGACATTGTATTCTGCGAGCTTTCGAGAAGCCCCCCTCAGCCCTGATTCTGTATGCGGCCCATGATGGTCAGCCGCTGTCCACGCTCGCAGATGCTGTTCAGAGGGAAAAGCGTGAAGATCGTAAGCAGAGACGGCAGTCCGGCTTGTTTTCTGTTCACGATCCTCACAGCGACGGTGTTCTGCTTAAATTCCCTCAGGTATCTGCATCCTCCTTCACCTGCTGAATAATCTCTGAGTGTAGCTTTTTGTTGGGAGGATCTAGTTGTCACCACCGACACCATTTTTTTTTACAGACAGAGATCAGTTTCACTCCATCAGTGCCCCTCCCAGGCAGATACGTTGTTGTGATCCACTATCATCAGCCAGAACACATCTCCTTCCCAGTGGAAGTTCGAATAGATGCAGGGCGGGAATGGAAAGGTAAGTGTGTGAAAGAAAGCCGTAATCTGATCCAAAAAAAAAAAATTAAAGAGAGTAACAACTCCACTTTCTATATTATCCCACATTGTTCTCTAAAATCAGATTAGATCTCTGGCCCCATGGTGAATCAGGAAGATTAAAATCTCTGCACCCAGTACTCTAAAAGAGCTTGATTACTGCATACTTTGTTTTGAACCCCTTTTCTAACTCTTAGCGTGTCTTTACACACATTCAGGTTTGATAACGGCGTCCTTCTGCCCAGCAGTCTCAGGCTGCAGGGATGTTGTTATTGCTGATGCTCGCATTTCTCTTGACTTTGACAAGAATTCTTGGCCGCGCCCCACCATCACTGTGGTCACTCCGCCAAACAAGACTCTTATTCTGGTGAGAGGCAACTCAAACATCATGTGTCAAATAAAAAATTAGGAACTGTTTTGCTGTTGTTTTTTTATGCACATTTGCAAAATGTGCCAGTTTTCTGTTTTGAGTTGTTGAAAGGCCCAGTCTGATGAAAATCATGTTTTTAGTGTTACTAAAATGTTCTTGTGGTGTTTTTCTGATGATGGAGGACAAATATAATGAAAATTACACTTAAAATAACATTTTTACGGTAAGTATTTCTTTATTCAAAATGTTGTGAATAAGGAGCAGATGAAAGAGCTTGGAGCTCCCTGCTCTGAACTCTGCACCACCCACAACTCAGATGCAAATTTCCAAAGAACTACCGCTGCTCTGCAGAAACTATGTCCTTGAGAACCAAACAGGTTTTTTTATTTTGGCTAAAAATGGCACAATCAGGATAAAAACAAAAAACAAAACAAAACACATGGAATGCTTTTAAAATAGCTCCAAAGGCGATGAGAGTGGGTCTTTAAGTTGAGAACTTGGCTTGCTGCGGTCCCCTCATCCATGTTATACCATATTCCTGCCAACAATGGAAAGACTATATTCTACCTGGCAGCTTTAAGAAATTCCAAAATTCCAGGAGTATAAAGGTCCTGGGGGAAACGCAATCGGCTTTTGAACAGACTGCACCTTTGGATTTTATTAAAATGCTAAAAAGATCCAATCTTGTCCGAATGTGTGTTTTCATATTATATCATGGCTCGTTTCTTGTTTAGGATTACATCTTGTTGGTTCCTGATAGCATTTACACACCAGATCTCCTGAAAGAGAAACCACTGGACAAATCTGAGCAATTTAAACAGCTGTGTCCTGGAGAAGGCTTCCTCATTGAGTAAGTATTCACTGTAAAGTACAAACTAAACACAAGTTGAAAGGAAACTGTTTTGGTGGATCATACATGCAGACTATCAGTGCCTCAGATAATTTTGAAAATAGTGTCCTCTAGTGGCTGTAGAGAAAAGCTTCATGTAGATTTTCTACTGGAGAAGACAGTAGCAAAGTGGCAAATCCTTCTGTTTGTTCCTTTTGGGTAGCAGTAATTCACAGCATCTAAAAAAAAAAGGAAAACAATAAATAAAATAAAAATTAATAAAGAAGTTAAATTTGGTCCTCTTAGTTTCTCCAAGGGTAAGAATCTCATTTATTCATGTTTCCTTTTGTATTTTTAGGCCCAGAGGGTCCTCCATCTTTTGCAAAGCTGCAGTCCGCTCTCTGGTTGCAGCTTTCAATGGCGGAGCTCTGCCTTGTGACTGCAACAAGTCCGGTTCTACTGGGTCTGATTGCAGTCCAGTTGGTGGACAGTGTCCCTGCAGGCCGCACATTATTGGACGACAGTGCACTAAATGTGCCACAGGATACTATGGATTTCCATACTGCAGACGTGAGTCTATATTAAATGCTGAAAAAAAGAGCACACGGGAGTTACTTTGTAAAGAAAAATGTAAAACTGTATTGTTATTTACATTTTCAATCATCTCAAAAATTGAATAATTCTTCAAACTTATCTTCAGATTAAATTTACACCGGTCCCTAAACTAATAAAGTGTCTGCTTTGGAAAACAGCTTGTGAATGTGGCCGCCGACTGTGTGACGAAGTGACGGGACGCTGCATCTGCCCTCCTCAGACAGTCAGACCAGCCTGTGACGTGTGCCAAAACCTGACTTTCAGCTACCACCCTTTGCTCGGCTGCGAGAACTGTGGCTGCTCTCCCACTGGGATCAGCACGAATGCTGGGCCTCATTGTGACCGGGTCTCTGGGCAGTGTAGGTACGTAGAAACGTCATGAAAGACAGACAAAAACCTGTAAAGCGTTTAGAAAATATGGTATTTTTCTCTTCCACAATCATTTACAGTTTGAAAGCCTGTAAGATAGAGGCTCTCAATTGTCCTTGGTATTTTTTTTTATCATTAAACACTTTCTAGGTTCTCTCTTCTTAAGGTTTTTTCTTCTTAAGTCATTTCTCTTTCACTTGTGCTTGTTTTTTGTGTATTTTACTATGAGGGGCTTATTTATTTATGCTTTGCATTCTTGTTTGTTTTATGTGCAGCACCTTAAGCTGTTGTGTTGACATGAAAGGTGCTATAGAAATAAAGTAAATTTGAATTTGAATTTAAACATGATTGGAGCGGATCTAGATCACAATATACACCCACTCCAAAGATTTGATGAAAATAATGTTTTCTGGCATTTTTAACATGTTCTTGTGGCATTTTTCTGATGATAAAGGACATATATAAAGAAAATTAAGCTCAAAGTTACCTTTTTGAGTATTTCTTTATTCACATTGTAGTGTATCAGGAAAAAACACACAGTCGAAATCGAGCCTTTTTGTGATGTAGAACATAAGCTATGTGGGCCAGACAAATAAATCCATGTACGTCTTGGTTTTCCTTGTCCGATGGCTCAAAACAGTATGACTGGATAGCTCCAATATTGCTCGCCATTTTTGTTGCACGGGTATAGTTAGGTTGGGGATGTGAGGGGCTGTAAGCCAGCAGGAGAGCATGAAAACGGATAGATCATTATGGATGAAGGGAAGGGGGGTGGGGTTGCTCTGTGCCAACTGTCACAACTCAGAGGTGAACGTCTAATGAACTACTGCCTCTGCAGTAAGCAATACAGGTTTATTTTTTTTTTTTTTTTTCTAAAAATGTCTTAATAATAATTAGAAGACATAACATGCATGGTTCATCTGTTTTTAGCTGCAAACCTTATGTCGGAGGCCGACAGTGTGACCGCTGCGCTGCGGGGTATTATCGTTTCCCCAACTGTCTGCCTTGTGACTGCCATAAAGATGGAGTCACGTCTAATGTGTGTCACCCTGACACAGGAGAGTGTCTCTGCAAGGTGAGTTCAGTCCACCGACTGAAGAATTCAAATCCTGCTTCCTGCTGCTTTTATGTTCATTTCTCTTCCTGTTTGGACTCTTTCCGCAGAGAAATGTCGCTGGCGTCAGGTGTGACGTTTGTCGAGAAGGATCCTTTTACTTTGACCCCTCCAACCCTCTCGGTTGCACCAGCTGCTTCTGCTTTGGAGCCTCCGACCGGTGTCAGAGCTCCAATAAACGCAGAGGAAAGGTGTGTGCTTTTCATGCCCCTGCATGCCTGTGGATGCCTCTGTGTTGGGTGCCTCACAGAGCTTTTTGTGTGTGATTAATCAAGTCGTAGATACCAATGTTTTACTGGAGATAGACCCATTATTTTTGTTTGTATTTTTATGCCACACAGGTCAGTTTGGTGTGATTTTCTTCCTAAAGTAAGTAATAGAAGAAGAAGGATTGTAAAGGAGACTAACTGACGCATTTTTATGTCCCTACTAGTTTGTGGAAATGAGAGACTGGCGTTTGGAAAGCCCCGCCATCGAGGAGGTTTCCTCTGCTCTGAACACAGCCAGCAACACAGTGGTGGCGGACATCCAGGAGCTCCCCCCAACAGTTCAGTCTTTATACTGGGTGGCACCACGGCCCTACCTTGGCAACAGAGTGAGTCAGTGACACAGCACGACCACGGAAATGCATCAATAATTCATTATAGGGTTTATAGACAGTAAATCTAACACTAAATGATGTTAAAATAGTCATTATAGACACTTTTTTTCATACATTTTGTTCACCTTTAGCTAAAATTCACCAACAGTTCATCTATAAATGAAACACTCAGTTTTGTTATAACCTGAATTCCAAAGAGCATCATTTAAACGTCTTAACATGAGTTTGGTTTTTCTTCCTCCTTGTCTTAGGTTTTGTCTTATGGGGGTTTCCTCACCTACCAGTCCAAATCATATGGGATACCAAAGGAAGGGATGGCTTTAATTGACAGACGGCCTGACGTTGTGCTGACTGTATGTGGTTTTCTGGATGTTTAGAGCCTTAGTCACATTCACCCCATGGGGGTTTGACCCGTAAGGATGCTGTGGGTTTTTGGGTTGTTCGGGCTTGTGGGGGGTTGTAGAGAGGAGCGCGCCTGCATCTTAAAGGGGAGCACAGGTGTGTCCTGCCGTTTCCTTGAGGCTTGTGGGGGTCACCTTAACCCATAAGAACCCATGGTGACATCAGTGTGACGGTCTTCTTGGTTTGTGGTACAATACCCATAATATTAGTTTTTAAGAAAAGAAGGGCCTGGGTTGGGTTAAGGGACGTCATGAAAATGGATCGTACCAATGTCGTGCATGTGGTACGTGTGTCGTGAAGTATTTCTACGGATAATGTAAGTGGCACACACTTATGACAGATGAGTGATACTGTCGTATGTTGCCCTTACTCCACGCACGAGATGTGTAGGTGATACGTAAGTGCCCGTAGGATGCCCGAAGGATTTGCACACAAACTACACTTTGATAGTCTAATTTCTAACAGTTGGAATGAAAGGCACTAATGGCCCCTTGCACAGTGCAGAGGGGTTTAAAAAAAATTTAAAATACCCCTATTGTTAAAGTAAAATATGTCCAACACAAGCGGCCTTCGGCTCTCATCTGTTTGCCCAGCTGATGGACAGGACAAGTTTAAAAAAAAAAGAAAAACCCATTTGAGGTGCCTGCGTCTCACCTACGTCCCCCTAACTTACTCATCCATATTTTTTAGGATTTTTCCAACTCCGTACACGTTAGGCCCTCTTTTGCCCTCACACAGCTCATATCCACCCATAATTGTGATTAAGGCCTCTAACTCTAACATCACAGCTATCAGAAATCTATCACCTCTAATCACTTTCATTTTTTTTTAACAGGGTCAGAATATGAACCTCATCCATGCGGCTTCTCAAATTCCACTTCCAGACCGACTGTTTCAGGGGAGGGTCGAGCTCTTGGAGGTAAAAAAAACAAAAAACTATTTCTGTAACACCAGAAATTATTCGTTTTTAAGGTTTGGGATTCTAGATGCTGCATAATTGTTTGAGGTTAAAATTCAAACAAGAAGGGTGAAAAAACACAGTAAATGCAATTTTAGGTAGAAATTGGTAAAGGAATCAGGTATGCGTGTTTTTTTTTGTGTGTCTACAGAAACTTCCATCTAAAGGAGTTTGCCTCCAAACGTCTTTTTAGCATCTAGAATGTCTTATTTTCAGGGAAACTGGCGCCATGCAGGCACCAACAGGCCCGTGTCCAGAGAGGAGCTCATGATGGTCTTGGCAGGTCTGGTGGGGCTTAGAATCCGAGCTCTGTACTTCGCTCAGAGCCAGCGGCTGACGCTGGGGGAGGTGGGCCTGGAGGAGGCCACTAACTCAGGAACTGGAAGTCCTGCAAATACTGTAGAGGACTGCTTCTGCCCTCCTCAGTACTCTGGTGGTTCTTGTGAGGTGGGTACTTCTCCATTCTCCATGCACGCTCATGATTCACAACAGTTTGAATGAAGAAATACTCAGAAATGCAAATTTACTGTAATTTTCTTTTTTATACGACCTCCACAATCAGAAAATTACTACAAGAACATCTAAGAAACACCAAAAGCACTTTTTTTTTCATAGAGCAGGTCTTTAAATTCTTTGCAGTCATGATAATAAACAGACTTAATGAGACTTAATTTAGCTCCTCAATGTGACTCCCTTTGTTTTTGAAGCTTCGTCTAATGCAGTTCATTTTTAAAAGAAGGTAATTGCAATTGCAGCTATTTGGAGCTCTTTGTCCACCAACCATGAAATGCAGGGAACTAACATTAAGGAAATTATCTTTTATTCAAGCTTTAATACAATTATAATTAGCTAAGATTGTACTCATACTTTCAAAAGTATTAACAATTACACGGCTTAGAAGCAGAGGTAGTTGCCTCACAGAAGGATATGAGCTGATTCTTCACTGCTCACCTTTTCCTGTTCGACCTAGAAAATAAATTTACTTTGTGAAGCAACTTATCCTTGAGGAAAATACTGCTCCGAAAGCAGGGGGAGCTGATGCATCTCCTGCAGTAGCTGTTTTTTCACGTTATGTTTACGTTCCTTTGGTTGTAACTCTTTCTACCTCTTCCTATTCTTTTTGCTCCTTCTTGGTGTATGTCACTAATTCGAAAATCCAGGACTCCACTTCTTTAGCCTCACCTTGAAAGGAAAAAAAAGAAGAATATTTTTGTATATAATTGAAAATAAATTCGGGCACGAAGGGGGTTGTTCTTGTTTCAGACAAAAAGAAAATCCAAAATAATCCCCTGAAAAATGAAACAACAACTCTGGAAGCAAAGGAAAATGTTTCTGAAATGGTTTATAACGTCTAAAATGACCATTTTTGACAAGAGTTAACATGTACTTCTGTTCATCTCCTTTATTGTCTTATGACAATTTGACCTCATTCTAAATATTCATATAATTATACAGATAATGTAAAATAAAAATGCAAAAAAAAAAAAAATACAGCACAGAGTGATGTATGTCATCTATGAGGGGAGAAAATCTTTTCAATAGTTCTGAATTCCGCCATTTAAAATAGAATCAAATGTAATTTTAAATATAGAACACTTTTTTAATAATACAGTGCAAAATTACCCCCCCTAGAAATAAAGCAAAAAATTTCGAAATTTGAAAAATATTCTTTAAATCTGCCAGAGGGGTAAGAAAAATTGTCTTACCCAGAATTTGTATTTTAAGGGAAAACGACTAATCATTAGGACATGTCTTCTCAAACTAAGATTATTTTACTATTGAAAATGTTCTTATATTTCTTATAATAAGACATTTAAAAAAAACAAAGATCTTTTTACTTTCTTAAGATTCAATATTTGCAGTGTATACATTTAAACCCAAAAAGTCACGCCCATAATCTCATTAGCCTGTAAATAAGTCGGAGACTAAATATGAGAACACAATTAGAAAGTTGCGACGAAATGGGAGGAAGTTCTGAGAATCACTATGCTAACAAGCAGGGTGGGGCTGTCCATTGATTGAAATGAGAAGGTGGGCCTCTTCCTCATAGTTTTTTAGGAAGTCCTGACATGTTTGAACCAAGAACCCCACCTTTTCCCTAGAGGGAACATTAGCTAAAGCGCTGTGGATGGAATCCACTGGAAAGCACCCAATTTGGGGAATGTGAGGTTTGGAAGCGATTGCTCGGGCAGAGATATGTGGCACATTCATGCAGGCATAATATTTTATAATCAAAGATTACAGTTCACAAAAAATAGTTTATATGTAGTTGCTGTGCAAATTATTTCTTTTTTGTAGCCTAGAAAGGTTTGATTGAGGCTGTGTGTTTGCATCAATAACAATGCATGCATTTTCCCTACGGAAACATATTTATGAAAAGAATTACCATCAGTCAAACAGAAGTTATCTAGAAACATTAAAAAAAAATGTTTGGGGTTTTACTAGAGCAGCTTCTCTACATGTTGTACTTTTTTTTATAACAAGTATGCATGCGTAAGTCTGTGTCTGAGGTTTTTTGATTTTACGTGCCCAGAGGCTGTATGACAAGGAGCTTCACCCTAAAATGCAGGGTGTGGTCTTTGGCATCAGAGCATAACTCATAAAGTCAAGTCTTTCAGCAGTTCGTGAAGCACCAATGCCACACCCTGATGCGTCTGTGTGTGAGCACCATGAGTCAGGTGTGTCTTGTCTGGGTCGTCTGAGGATGTACGACTTCTTCTTTAACCAAACAGCCAGGAGTTTATGCTGCTCATGTATTATTATTTTCTATTTACTATTATTACTGGTATGAAGCCCATTGAGGGACTATTGTAATATTGGAGAGTTATAAATAAATAAAATTGAACTGAATTTGAAGGATAAGCTTTGTTAGCACCCCCTTTTCTGCTAGAAAGAGAGCACAAGAACATTCTCATTATCTTCAATATCTATCTTGTTCCTGCTGGGACAGTTGATTCCAGAGCATGCATACACATGCTCTCACTTTTGAGTTTAACTTTAGTGTGTGGAGGTCAGCCATGGGAGCAGTGGGAGCATGTAAACACTTGCTTGAGTGCTCATGTGCCTGCACACACTCCAACTAATGTGCAAGACCTGACTCAGGTACGTGGGGTGTGTCTTCGTTGTGTCAGCGCCTGTGTGTTTAAAAAGCAGAGGGAAGCGAGCGCGGAGGATATTTTTTAGACGCTCTAAACTTTGAAAATGTCCGATTTACGTACGGACAGACCCAGGCTCAGAGGGGCTTTGACACAAGCCCTGATGTGTTGGACTTTGATTGGACTTTCTTGGGCTTCGCACAGACCGTTTAGTAAGGAAGAGCGCCACCGCAACACCAGACATCTTGACAAATGGGCTCAGAGGATACAATACCCTTCGCTTCACGACCAGGGATCTCAGCGAGTCCAATATCCATCTGTGAATGACCGTGGCGCCCAACAGGTGCTCTATCCCTCCTTGCATGGAGAGAGTCAGAAGGTTCAGTACCCTTCAGTTAGTGTGAACGAGGCCGGTTCTCAGATTCAGGTAAAATAGCTGTAATGATGCTTCTTGCTTTCAAATTAAACAAAAAATTACGTTCCTGCAGCTTTAAAACTGTTTCGGTCGTATCTGAGAGATTCTTATCTGTAGGTCAAAGGGCACACTGCTTTGTTAATTGTTAATGAGCTGCTCAGGTTTTCTGCTTATATTTAAAATACACATTTTCTTAAATTACAGTGGAGGATTTTTTTCCCCAAAAATGTTTTATACCTGCTACACTACAGAGGCTATTGATAATCTTTTACCTTTAAAACTAACTGGATTTAGAAGAGGCTCTTTCATGTTTAAACTCTACATTTTTTTTAATAAATAAAAGAATAAAAAACCCTTTATAATGCACACCTTTCATAAAAACATTCTACATTGGCATAAAGTTGACATCTCAAGATGATCATAGTTGTTTTATTTCATTTTCACGTCTTGTGTCTTTTCAGAAATGTTCTGCTGGCTTCTACAGAGATGCCATTGGATCCTTCCTGGGCCGCTGTGTGCCTTGTCAGTGCAACGGTCTGGCCTCTGAATGTGAAGACAAAACAGGGAGGTGTCTGGTAAGAGATTTACCCTCCTCTTAAAGTCTTGTAGTGGATTCATAACCGCAGGTGTACAGACATCCGCTCAAGCCTAAGATCTGGAGAGACTTAGCCCGGATAAACCAGCAGTGATCTTCAGTTTAGTCATTCCTAATCCCGACTTTAGCGAATATGTGTAGACACAATTTTAACTTTCTCTGTCATACTTGTGCTTCTTTGCAATCAGGTTTTTCTGGTTTTAAATAAATAAAAAAAAATCAGTGTAATAAAAGAATGTTAAACAAAGTTATTTTAATTTTTTTTAATAAATTATTGAAATTAAATTATTCTGATATATTTCTTTAATTTCAATGAATTTGGTATTATTATTATTGTTTTTATGTTCAGAACTGTCGGTACAACACTGCTGGGGACAGATGTGAACACTGCAAGGAAGGTTACTATGGCAACGCCGCGTTGCGGACATGCAGGGCGTGCCCGTGCCCATTCAGCGAATCCGGGAACAAGTGAGTTCGATGAATGGTTAGCTAGCAGGTGGTTAAAAATACACAATTTGGACAGTATTGTTTTTCTAGTTTCTTCGGTGTAATACGTGTTTTTGTGAACAGAAAGAGAAAATAATGAGGAAGATTTCTGTTTTTTAGATCATTTTAAGAAACTTCTGCATATTCTTTTAAATAACAAAAGTGTTAAACTCTGTTTCCGTCATTGTGTAGTTTTGCTGTCGGCTGCAGAGAGGTAAATGGAAACATCAACTGTGTTTGCAAACCGGGTTACACTGGAGAACGTTGTGAGAGGTGAGCGTCCATGTTGACTCCTTTGGGCTGTGGAATGCAGGCCCTTTTTCTAAGGTTTTGACGCTTGCAGATGTTCTTCTGGGTATTTTGGTGACCCTGTGAGCCCAGGTGGGAGATGTCAGCCATGCAACTGCAATGGCAATGGTAACAACTGTGATCCAAGAACCGGAGGTTAGCCTGCAACCTCTTATTGAAAAACAGAAAAACATCTAAATGTTTTGCTGGATTTGTTTAATGCTTTTATATTTATATTTTCAGTCTGCAAAAACACTCTGGAGCCAGGAGACACAAACATAGACAACCTCTGCCAAGGTAAAATAAAAAAAAAGGTCCCTCATGGGGGTCACATGGTCAAAATATGAGCTTTTTGTGATGCCCTCCTGTTTGCAGAGTGTGACAGCTGTGCTTGGACCTTACTTCACGACCTAGAGAAGCTTGACGACGAGTTGGCACGGCTAAGGGCTCAGCTGGAAAATGCCTCAGCCAGTTCTTTGTCTCGGGAAAGACTTGATAAGCTTGAAAAAGCTGTGACAGAAACCAAGGTAAAGCGTTAGTGTACCATAACTTTACACCGAAAGCTGCAGATACATGAGAAATATTTCAGATCTAAAAGCCAGACACCGATTCTAAACTGAAATACAGACAAAGAGTGTTTTCTTTTTGATGACTATCAGTCAATCTGAGTTTCAGTGCATGCTGTTACTTGTAAACATTTGTTCAATCTGATTTATCACTTAAACCTCAAACAAAAACATGGATGTTATTTGACTTCCTGCGATTTTTGCAGCTTCTTGTCAAGGAATTCAGCTCAACAGTTAACGCTCAAAAGAATAAAGTGAACCAGCTGGAGGATGACACGACCAGCCTCGCGGATGACATCAGCTCCCTCAAAAAGCAGGCCGGTATCAGGGCTGCGGACGCTGACAAGGCACTGGATGATGTTGACAAAACCCACAAAAGGGCAAAAGATTTAGACTCAGAAATTCAGAAGATGTTAAAGAAAATACAAGGTAAAAATCAACACCAACCTTCAATGATTGCTATATTTAAAGACAGACTCCAATCATCCTTTGAGCTGTTTTAAAAGCATTCCCAGGGCTCTCTAAATTCGATTGTGCCGTTTTCACTCAACATAAAAAGAAACCTTGTGTTGTTTTCTTGGACATAGTTTCTGCAGAGTGGCAGGAGTTCATTAGAAATTCACCTCTGAGCTCACACTGTAAGCTACCTATAAGCTGTGAGCTTACAGCTCACACTCCCCCCAACCAAACATTTTTGGCACCAACCAAACAATGGCGGTGCAACAAAAATGGCAAGCAATATTGGAGCTATCATACAGCTCATTTATTTGTCTGCAAGTGGATCCATCAGAATGGAGCAGGGAGCTTGTGGGCAAATTTTCTACGTCATAAATACGATCTTTTTCAAACAGCATGTTTTTGTGAATAAGGAAGTACTCCGAAATGCAACTTTGAGCTTAACTTTCTTTATATATGTCCCCCATCATAAGAAAAATGCCACAAGAACATGTTAAAAACACCAAAAACACAATTTTCCTCACAGTGGGTCTTTAAAAGTGGTCAAGCTGACATAAACCCGAGGTTTCATAGAATGAACATTTGATCTTGTGTGCTTGAAGACCTTTTGAACCAGATGAAGACGGAGGAAGGCAGAGGTGATTCCCTGCCCAGTGAATCTCTGTTGAGCGTGCTGGAGAAAGCTCAGCGCATGGTGAAGGAGATGGAGGAAAGGAACTTCACCCCTCAGAAGCTGGCTGCAGAGAAGGAGAAAGAGGAAGCGCAGAAATGTGAGAAACCCAGACTTCTCTGATTTAAATAACTGAAGAGAATGTAGTTCAGAGAAAGGGTTCAGCACTGTAACAGAAGACTGATTTGTCTTTACAATGCTTCAGTGCTAGACTACATCAAGACAAATATAAGTAAGCAGAGTGACCAAAACGAGGCTGCAGCAGAGAAGATCCGGAGCCTTCTGAAGATCTTCAACAGCAAGCTGAAAGACCTTGACAAAGCTTTAAAGGAGGCGACGGAAATGGTGAAAACGGCTAATTCCTATAATGGTCTCAGTGCTAAGACTCTGGAAGATTTGCAGGTAAATAGTCCAAAGTAAATGTGTCATGACAGTAATTTTTGCAATCTATTGCCATGAAGCATTATTTTAAAATATATTAGATCCTTTGTTGCCCGAGGAGTTTGCTGTATGAAACTGTGTCCTAAAATTCCCAGCGTTACAACATCCAAATGATCGGTTGCTGTCCTTTTAAAATGACTGGTATGTTTTTTGCAGAAAAGGGTTGAAGACTTAAGAAAACAGCGTAAAACTGTTGAGAACCAAATAGCCACAGCTGAGGATTCCCTGCAGAAAACAGTGGATTTGATCAAAGAGCTCTCTGACAGTAAAATGGTAAGCTTCATACATTTTTCCCTCTACGTCAACACAGAATTTCACAATAGATTACCTGCAACTCACAGCTTCTAAACACACCTCTAGTTGTAAAAATGACATACTGTTACTGTTTTGTGTCTTTGAACTCTAATTTCTTTTTTCTGGCTTGAAATGATCCAGATATATGTTGTCCACAGGTCTGAACAAGTCTAAAACCCTGATAAGACTCAGTGTGACGCCTGTTGCTTTTCTTAGTCACAAATCACTTTCATACATTGACATATTTTCCTCTTCTGTAGGAATACGAAACACTTGCTGCACAGCTGGATGGAGCAAAGAGTGATTTGACCACAAAGGTTAATAAGATCACAAATGCAGCAGCCAAGAAGAATATCGTGGAAGCTGCAGAGGAACACGCAAACAACCTGGCCAAGCTTGCAAAAGACCTCGAAAAGTACGCTGGCAGCACATTATTTCATACAATCTTGTGTTATTTAGCTGCTTTCTAACACTTTTTACCATGCTGTTTGAATACTAGTGCTGTGAAAAATGCAAGTGGGCGATCTGAGGTCCGCGATGCCAGGGATTCTATTGAGGCTTACCAGAACATCACAGATGCCATTAATGCTGCAGAGGCAGCCGCTAATGAGGCCAAAGAGGCTGCAGACAATGCCCTGAATGTAGGCGGCACACTTGATGTTTTATTCATTCATAAGTCTTTTGCCACGAGATATAAAAACAAAACAAAAATCATTGAAGAATGAGTTCTTCAAGCTGATTTCTTTACTTTCAGAATGTGCAAGACCAGAGTCTCACACAAAGAGCAAAAGATCTAAAACAGACTGGCAATGATTTACTGAAGGGAGCACAAGATGATGAGAAACAGCTACAGGGTAATCAGCAACACAGTTGCATTAATTTTGTAAAAAAATCAACCAAAAGTTCTTGCACTGAAGGTTTTTTTTTGTCACAGATGCAGCCAAAAACATCACCGATTTGAATAAACGGCTGAAGAAAGCTGAAAAGAAAAAGAAAGCTCTTGAGAAAGACCTCCGTGATGCACAGACTAAATTAAATGACACCAAGAGAGGTAAACAAGAGTGACTTAAGCCCCTTTTTCAACAGGTTTGTTTGGGGATTTTTTGATCATGTTTTTTTTTTCTCCCCAGATGATATTAAAGAAAAGATCGAGGAAGCCAAAAGGAAAGCAGCTGCAGTCAATGAAACTACCAAGACAACGATGGAAAAACTCAACAATATCACAAATGAAATCAATAAGATCAACATTTCTCCTTCACACTCTAACCTGAGCAATGAACTGAAAGATATGAATCAGTCTGGTAAGGCCAAAGAATTCTATTCTCTTTGTGTGCATGTGGCAGTCATTTCTTCCATTTACTTTCTTCTACAGTGAATGAGCTGTTAAAAATCATCCCATCTCTGAACGACAAGATAGCAGAGGTGGAGAATGTGACTGCAAAGTTTCCACCAATAAACAACATTTCTGACAGCATAAAGAATGTCAAAGAGCTCATTGAACAAGCCAGGGACGCAGCTAACAGGGTGAAGTTCAGCTCTCAAAGTATTTCAACCAATGTTCTCCACTTTTTCCTCCAACTTAACGACAAACTTTGTTGTTCTCCCTTTAGATTACAATCCCCATGAAGTTTAAAGGTGACGGTTACGTGGAATTGCGTCCACCGAAAGACCTGGACGATCTGAAAGCCTACACATCCTTGTCTCTGAAGCTGCAGAGGCCTCAGGGCAGGGGAGATGGCAGACGCAGACGAAGGCAGGCCGCAAACGATGAAGACATGTTTGTGATGTATCTTGGCAACAGAGACGTGAGTGAATCCATTAAGACGGAGACATTGAGTAATTTTGTCTTTTCTTTTTTTAAACAAATTCCTAACAAGCTCTTTTGTGTTGCAGTCCTCTAAGAATTACATAGGTATGGTTTGAGGAAAAGCATTTTGTACACCGTGTACAAACTCAACAGTGTCGAATATGAGTTGAAGTCGAGTTACATCATCAGATCTGCATCCGAACCGGCCAAGTTTGACAGAGTGGATCTTCACAGGTCGAGTTTATGGCTCAACTCTCAGCCCAAATGGAGATTATTTGGTTCATAAACCCTTGAAGGACATTTTTCTGTCTTGGTTGTGATTTAGAGTTTACCAAGATGCAGAGATTATCTATACAAGTGATGTCACCTCAAACACACCTGGTCAGCCTGTTCGCACCAGCTTTCAAGGAACGCAGAACAAGGACCTCCTGAACATCAGCCCCAGTGATGTTGTCTTCTATGTCGGAGGCTACCCTGCCAACTTCACTGTGAGAATCAAAGCAATAATAGCCTAAATAAATATAGGACCCTTACTAATAACTGGGGACTTTGAGAGTAATGCTTTTTGACTTTTGTCTTTTTTTTTTCTCCAGCCGCCTGCTTCTCTTAGCCTCCCCAAATACCAGGGCTGTATTGAGTTAATTTCATTTAACGATAAAGTTGTGAGTCTTTATAATTTCCAAAAAGCAGAGAGGATCAACCCAGAGATTCCATGCAAGAGGTATGACCAGTGTGCAGATCACTAAAACTAACATTTCCATGTCCTTCTTGTCATTTCCTTGAAAAATTACAGTAAATATTTAGCATTGAATAAAATAAGAAAAGCGTTTTTTACAGTCAAGCTGTGATTTTACATTTATTTTATTTAAAGCTTGAATTTGAATGGAATCGAAGTATTTTTCTAACTGATTTTTTCCTCCAGATACCTGCCTCCAGTGGATTCAGACTACTATGAAGGAACCGGGTACGGAAAAGTGGCCTTAACCCTGAGATCTTCCACAGTTCTTGTCATTAGCATGTCCGTCCGTGCTCGTTCGGAAAACGGCATCTTATTTTACATTGGAACAGAGGTGGGGTACTTTAAAAAAAAAGGTACTTTGATAATAGGGGTTATTTGTGCTTGAGCTTGATTGTTCATCTCTTTTCTTGCCAAAGGATAAATACTTCACTTTGACGATGGAGAGAGGTGTGCTTTTTATTCGTAGTAATCTGCTTGAGGACGCCATGACGGACGACCAAAGAGTATTTCCGGTAAAAAGCTGTTTTTTTATGATTTATCTTTAAAATTCATATCGCTTAACTGCATATTTTTTTAGACAGTTCCTGAACTGCAGCCTTGTTATCTTCTCTCCAGGTCACAGACTGGACTGATATACAGATCATTGTCAAGACTAATGTAGAGGTTCAAATACGTGTTCGCAGTAGCCTCGCATTCAAAACCGAAGTCAAATTTAACATCCCAGACTTCCAAGAGTTCTACGTTGGCGGTATACCACACGGGTTGAGAGAAAAGTATGTAGTGATGACATTTCCTCATAATTTGTGCAAATTTTGTGTCGTATTTCTAATGACTAATGTATGCTTTTCTCTGATTAAAGAAATAACATCACCATGCAGCCTTTCCTAGGGTGCATAAAGAACTTGAAGGTGTTTTCGGACTTCCAAGTCCTTCAGGAACAAGTTGGAGTCAGTAAAGGCTGTCCTGTGGAATCTCTGGTACGACTTCAGCACCCAGATAGCTCTTAATGTATGTGCATTTCTGTTAAATTGGCATTCTTTGATGACTAATGAGCTGAAATCTGTGCTGTTTAGATTTTACGTAAAGCTCAGTTCAGCTTGGGGAGCTCGCTTTCAAGTAACCTCCCAGGCTTCAGTCTGGATAAAGACCTCACACTCTCTCTTGGATTCAAGAGTAAAGAGCCTGAGGGCCTCATTTTGCAGGACAAGCTGCCGGTAAGACCTTATTAATATTGGTATATATATATATATATATATATATATATATATATATATATATATATATATATATATATATATATATATAGTCAACATACATGTAAAGACATTTGGTATCACCATTACTTTCTGTGGCCACCCTAACCTCTTCTAATGAAACAAATGTGATCTTAATACAATTGAAATTTAACCAAAAAGAACTTTTTTACTTCACTTTTCTCTCTTTTTTACTTCATGCATAATCTGCCCTCGTAATGAAAAGGTGTTACTAATTTGAAGTAGATCGTAACAATCAGATTGGGGTAACTAAGATAAAAAACGTAGGTAAAATATAATAGGGGTGGGATTATTTAAATTTGCTTCTTCACGCTCCTTTTCAGGCATTATAGTCATTAATCAGTCAATTATATTTATTGGACTCACTTTGATGTGAGTACTGTGTGTATAAGTCCAAATATGTCTATTTACGTTTAATTAAAATATCATTAAGATAGCATTATTATCTTTTATTTATTTTCAAATGAATTTATGAATTAGTACAAGTTTTTCATTAGTAAAAATAGTATAAGTACAAGTTCTCAGTGGTATAAGTAGAGTAGATATATCTGCATATTTTTCTCTTTATTATCTTAATTTCCATTGTTCATTCAATCAAACAGTCAGTCAGTCAGCCAGCCAACCAACCAACAAACCAACCAATCAATATTTTCTTGTTTTAAACGGATCCTTTTTCTTTCTTTCTAGGCCTATGGGATCAGCCTTGCACTAGAAAATGGCCATGTTATTTTGACATGCGACGACAAAGTACTAAAATCGAACTACCAGTACAAGGATGCAGAGTGGCACTACTTGACTATCACCAAAAAAGCTGGAATGTGAGGAGAACAGTGTATGATCAGGCTCATATCTAATAAGAAAGACATGTATTTATTTGTTTGAATTTTTTCTTTTAGTGTTGGGTTGCACATTGATGATAAGGACTTCGCGGAGGCAGACACTGGCTCCAGATCAGTGACTGATACGGGCGGTCTAATGCTCGTTGGAAATAAGAAGTTCAAAGGCTGCATCTCTAACTTTTATACAAGAAGGTAATGTTTTATTCATGATCAGAATTGTCTATTTTACAGGTTCCAAACTGCAATTTTTTGTATGTCAAATTTTACGCTGATGTTTTACGTAATAATATTATGTTTCTATTAGATTTCTTTGTCTTTGAAAGGTGCTTTAGCAGCCTTAACTTGATAATTGTTATTTCCCTTGACTGTAGGCCGGAGAACCTGTACAGGGTTGAAGACTTCAGCGAATTTAACTCCTCAGGAGACATCTTGATGGGTGTTTGTACAAATGACAATCCCATTCAACTGATGCTGGACCGCAACTCAAAGAGAGTAAGTGTGACCTGGACCTGCTAAAATGTCTTTTATTCACACAGCATCACAGTTCGTTTAATCATTTTTCTTAGATATTTATTGTTTTTATATATTAATGACTAGAACAATCCATATGGTTTACTGTTGATTTACTGCTTTATTGTGTAGCAGCTGAAAGTTAAGATTTTTGAAGTAAGTCGCACTTAAATCTGACAACTTTTCAGCTTAAGTTTGTGTGCATTAAATTTTGCTGCCTCATTTCCAGAGATGAAGAAGAAGACCTGACCATGCCGACAAGAGTCTAAATGTTGACTTGAGAATCTGGCAGTGTGTCCACCATATTCTCTCCTTTAACCTATGCACATCCTGATTCCTTTCCATTGTGCTCCAATAAAACAATGTTGGCATTCATGCTTCATTTCAACAAAGAAATGTGTTGTATTTCATCATTGTTGCTTTCTCCGCTTCGATTTATTAACTACATTGTGAATAATAACCTTGAGATGGTTTTGTGCCTCCTCTCTTTCTTTCATGTAACCCTCTAACAGTCATTCACAAGCACATTCCCTCTCACTGGGTATACAAACAAAACCCCACCCATACCTAACCTTGGCATCTGCCTTTCACGTTAACATGCAATCATTTTGATTCATATCTTGGACATGATAATTTAATTTTTGTGCATCCATCTTGCTTTGATTCAAAGCATGAGGGACTATTGCAGATTTTGATAGAAATTAAATAGGAAACACTTGTGTTTGTGGAAAATAACTATTATCCTCAAATTTAAACAAGTTCACTTTGGTGTGACTTCCAATAAAGGTATATAGATTTTATTATTTGAATCTCAATTAGACTTTATTTGAATCAAACTCATTGTATGTTCTAATCATTCTTTTTAAATGTAATTAGGTGGTTCATTAGGAATGCTAATTTTTGGCACACAGTACATTAATATTATCTTTCCATCTGGTGTGTTCCCAGAATGATAATCGCAGCTGACAGATAAAGATCATTTGCTTAAATAAAATATAGACACACACACAAAAAAATATATATATATATATATATATTTGTGGAATTATAGCTTAGAAATAACCAACATTTGTTCTGTTATTTTAAAGATAATGAAAAAAGAAACCTTTCAATGTCTAAAATAATCAATTTTTTTTTTTCATTTTATGAATTATAAATTATTATATTTTTTTATGGCCTCAAAAGTGATATTACAAATCTGCAATGTCTACAACTGTTTTTATTGCAAAAGTATGTCAGCTCTGAATTGCTAAAGGATGCTGTGTCATGCAAAGCACCAAAAAATACAATAAAAACAAACTAAACCAAAGAAAATGTAAAGATAAAAATCATTATGATCCTGGGAAAAATATAAATGTGACGTAATAATAAAGTCTCAAAGGGAGTTATGATTTAAACATTAAGTGAAATTATATTTATTTATCTTCTAAAGTCAGTTTCAGAGCAATTGTAAGTGTGATGTGTACATCTAACTGAACATCACATCACTTTTTCTAAACTTATTTTACCTCTTAAGAAGTTAATAATACCCTCGCTGATTATAAATTGATTATTTTTCTGGATTTTTGTGTGTTGTTTTTCAACGACTAAACCATTAAATCAGCTCTTTTTTTTAATGACCTGAATAACTTAATCCTCCTTATGCATCTATTTAATATGTACCTGCACCTACAAATTACAATACTAGATTTAACTACTAACATTTATGTCATTTTTATGAAAATGAACATCATGTTTGAACATCTTTTATCTGCAATTATCAGTTTTAAACTGGATCAGCTGGACCGACCATGGAGAACATGATGAGCATCAGACTGCATTAAGCAGAATCTCGTCTTTGTCTCTGTCTTGCTCTAGGACGGCGTGAGTCCTGTAATGAATGAAACTGCACCAGCATGCGCGCTGCCTGCACAGGTCCAAAATGCCTACCGCGTGGGGGGGGCAGGCAGCAGCCTGAGCTACAGCCTTCCACTGCAGGTCCTGCAGCCGAGGTGAGGAGCACAGGCTCAAACACGTCCATGCATACCCAGGAGCCTGAAAGGAGTGATGTGCATGACCTTCTGCCTCTGCAGACCCCACTTCTCCTTAGATGTCAGGACCCGCTCTGCTGAAGGCCTGCTGTTCTTCGCTGCAACCAGAGGAGGGCGCTCTCATCTTGTGCTGTACATGTCCAAGGGAAGGATCAGGCTGTCTGTGGGCAAACAAAAGGAGATCTTTAACAGGGAGAAGTACAATGACGGGAAGTGGCACTCGGTCAGTGGAGGACATCAGTTACATCCGTTTGATCCAATAGCCAAACATTTGCTCAGTTTTCACAACTGTTATCACCTATTGCGCCGATTTGAAAGATGCTGAACAGTCTTTGTTGAAACTGCTGTTTGCAGGTCATATTTACTTTTGAGAAGAGAAAGTTCCGATTGGTTGTGGATGGGATCAGAGCTCAGGATGGTCAGTTGTCAAATGCTGAGCTGAAGTCAATGCAGGAGTTTATGTCACCTGTGTTTTTGGGCAGTGCCCCGGAGTCCTTTCACAAGGAGTTAAAGGTATAAAAATGATAAAAAGTATAAAGAATTGGATTTTTTTTAACTTACTTTAGTGATTCTTTTCACAGTCCAAGGACCTTCCAAAGCATAGTGTGTCTGGATGTTTGCGTAATTTTAAAATGAATGGAGCCCTGATGTCCAATCCGACCACAAACACTGGTGCAGGGCCCTGTTTCGAGGGACAGACACAGAGGGGAGTGTACTTCTCAGGGAATGGAGCTCATGTCATTTTGAGTAAGTACATCTCTCTTAAGAAATAACCCATGACTGTAAATGTTTATCAGTTTTTCTGTATTGTAATCAAAATGAACTTTTTTATTTAAAGACCCACTCTGAGCATCTTTAGTGTTATTTTAAAATCGTTCCCAATTGTCTTTCATTTGTGATTATACCATTTTTAGCCAAAAAATCTAAAAACGTGTTATTTTTATGACATAGTTTCTGCACAGCGGCAACCCCGCCCCCCTTTTCCCCCGTTACTGAGAGCTTAAAATAGGGAGCTAGTGGCCCGCCCAGCGTATTTTCTACATCACAAATAAACTCTTTTTTTTTAACTGTACCCCCCCCCCTCCATCTGATTCACAACAATTTAAATAAATGCAGCTTTGAGCTGTAATATGTTCTCCATTATCAGAAAAATGCCACCAGAACATGTTAAAAACAGCAAAACCACAATTTTCATCAGAGTGGGTTTTTAAATGCTTGCAACTTGGAACTGTGCAGAAAAGAAATTCCTTCTACCAGCGGTCAGCTGAACCGTTTTGAACTGATTAATCTGATTTGATTAATTAAGGCACACTGGCTTCTTTCTGTCTATTATTAGTATAAAGCAGTTCTTTCAAGGATGTGATCTATGTTGTTTGTTGTTTACCGTTTCGTACTTAATTGTTGATACTTCAAGTTATTCATTTTTTCCTACCAGCTTGGTAATAATGAGGAATTTCTTGTCCATCAGATGACTCGTTCACTGTGAGCTCCATGTTTGAGCTGCTCTTTAACTTTCGACCCCGGAGTCAAACTGGACTTCTGCTTTATGTCGGTGATTCCGGCCGGAACCAATTTGGCCCGACAACCGGACACTTTCTTACTGTGTATATGATCAAAGGAGAGGTGAGGCCTCCCGTCTGTTTGCTGCGTTAACCATTTTATAAGCTACAAGGCTTTAGAGGAGATCACAGAGTTATTTTATTGTTTTGAGAGAACTCTAATAATTTTACAATATCACAACAATAGTCGTCTCAATGGGGGAAAAATCATAAAGAAATAAAGTCATACAACTCAATAGGTAATGACTAACCTAATCAGACTGGGCTAAACTGGACATCCCTGCCCTTAGATCCTCCTTCTCGGTAAGAGAAAATGCCTAAAAAAACAAGAAAACAGATTCCGGAATAAAAAGGAGAAACCTCAGGGGTGTCCACATGAAGGAGGGATCCTCCCCCAGGACGGACAGGCAATGTACCAGAACTCATAGAGAAGAATTAGCTTTACAACTCTACAACTACATGTTTAAATAATAATGTTCACCCTGAAAATAAAGTAAAAGAACTAAAGTGGTTATCAGACTTTGGATTTGGAATTGATTTATTTTAAGCAATACAAAAAAAACAACAGAAACATATATTTTCACATAGATATATCAAACTAAAAAAACGTGTCATGAATTGATTGGAAACGATATGCATACATCCAAATACACATGCAAATAATTCAATTACAATTACTCTTAATCATAAATACACATATTAACACTTTTACAAACAGTACAGACTGAAACTATTCAATATTAGGTTTGTCAAAAGGAGTTTAATTAAGTGCTTGAAAAGGAGTGAGAGAAGGGAAATGTATTTAATCCCTCCCCATTATATGGTTTACTTAAGTTTTTTGATTCTTTTACATATTTATCATTATGCAGTTCTTAACTTCAAATCAATAATTTATATCGTCACAGGTGCAGACCATTAAAAAAAATCCAGTATTGATAAAGTCAAATGACAAAGATTAAATACATATTAATTACAAAAGAAGGCAACATTATTTTCCAAAAATCCTTATTACATATTGCAGATCAACTATCAAAATTAAGTTTTTATTGGATGTCGTTAGGAAAACGGCTGCAATTATTTCAACATTATTTTTTACAAATCAAACACAAAGTCAAGTGCTTATAGAGAATGACAAGAAAAGACTATTGCTTTAATCATCATTATTTATTTATGTAAAATGAAAGATCCATCATCTGAAAACTATCCAAGCTTTGGGTTTGAACTTGTTCCACTTTAACAGGTGGTGGCCAAAGTGAACAATGGAAGAGGAGAATTTATGGTGTCAGTGAAACCAAAAAATTCTTTATGTGATGGACTATTTCATAAAATATCAGGTGAGGCATCATTAAAAGGACTTTTTTATTTTGTGATGACTACTTCTTGTACATAAATGCACGGGCTGTACATATTTCTGCCTCATTGGCTGCTTCTTCCATAGTGATCAAGAGGTTGCATGTTGTGCAACTGTCTGTGGACACGATGGACAATTACAAGATTGGACCACCAACTTCCACACCTATTTTGACCAAAAGCCCTCTGTATTTGGGTGGCATTCCTGGTGAGTGTCCAAATATGTATAAAATACGTAACCTTCATTTATCAAAGTCCACTCAAATTGTAGAAATCTAACAAAATGTGAGTCATGCATAGGCAGATGTGATGTAGATGTGAGTAATGGAAAATAAACCAAGTAAGCTGTATAAACTGTAATAAGAGCTGACTTTGTTTTTCAACAGGGACACTGACCCAAAAAGCGCTTTCTGTCACGTCCTCTTTTATGGGCTGCATCCAAGACATGACGATCAACGATAAGCTGATTTCCTTCAGCAGACTGTCAGCTGTGTTTGGCCCAGTCAACCTCAAGGAGTGTCCAGGCTGAGCAATGCTCAATCCTCTGAACAAACCTGGGGACCATGTTTACCACCACCTATGTGCAATCTGTTACCATGACAGAGAATGTTTTTGTGAGTGAGTGTGAATCGGACTTCGGTTTGAAGTGTGTGAATGAGTGTGAACCTGGAGAAACGAGCAGCGGCCGTTTGCTGCTCTCCCTCACACATTTCTTTATTTATTTTGTAATAAAATCGCGCCACATTTCAGGAATCTGTTCTCTGTAAGATGCATCAATTTGTTGACTCCACAACCAAATGCTACTGAATGCGTGTTTTTAGTAATGTAGCCAAACCAGCACTTTAAGAAAACGGATCCTTTTTCTAATGGTGCTGTAAATGAGATCCATATTATATGTTTGTTTTTGTTTGAAATACAAATTTATTTTATAAAAGAAAACAACAGTTTAATCTAAGAATGACTGATTTGTTGACTTTTCAAGTTTTTTACATTTTAAGTGTGAGGCATCATTCACATTCTTTATTTGACTTGTTTTGATTAAATGTCCCACTTTGCATTCCTTTAAAGTAAAAGTAGAACGTGTTTCTGCTCGTATGACCGTTAAAAAGCATACTTTTAGCTTTTTACAGATAAATATCAAAAATAAAGTCATGCCACAAATAGAAAAGGAGTCGGGTTTGGGACCATTTCTATAAATTCAGGCTAATGTAATTTGTCACATGATGTGTTTGAAGTACTTACATTCACCAGAAAGTGTTTACTCACCTGCTTTGTACATTTTTATCCAATTTCTGAAATTAAATTAAAATGTTGATATTAGCATCTCTGTCTTGTGATGACTGGTGTGAACCTGTGTCACACAGCCACTATGCACATTTTGCGCATATTGCACGGGTGAAAATTGGTCGTATGTAAATATGCGTGGAAAAAGTGAGAAAAAGTTATGGTCTTTACGTGAGTTGTTTCCCATGTATTACGAATAAACCACGTTAAAACCACTGACGAAGTATGAATGATATGCAATCCATTAGTGATTCGTGCATCAATTATATTATTTAACATGATATTTGCATCGTATTCGTGATATAAAAGTTATACATCAGGGTACATGCATGAAATCCATTAGTGGAACAGTCATGGAAAGCCACATATTTGCCTATGCATCTAGCAAAAATCATGAACAATTGCGTAAGATTTACACAATATTTGCGTATAAACGACGTAAAATAAACGTAAACTATAGCGAACAAAAATTTTAAGCAGCTCAAAACCAAATTCACCTAAAGAGCGGTCGGCTGAAACCCTCGAAAGACATCTGTGCACTTTGATGAATGACAAACGCAAAAGAAACATAAAAATAATCTATATCACGCATGTTTCATGATAGACCATTTGACATATAAGGACAATGTGTTAATATCATAGTGGCGTCTAACACGGCCGTTATGAAATGGGTAAAATCTTTAAGAGGATTTTAACATGTTGATTTAATTTTGGCTTCTATAGTTCATTATAATTTAATTGCTTTATTTGTAGAGCAACTTTCATCAACATGCTGCAGAACACAAGGTGCTTTACATAAAAAGACAAATAAATATAGATTAAAAGAATAAAAAGTCATGAAACACAGTAGATTACAAGCAACAACAATCAAAAGATGAATATTAAGTGGAAGAAAATGCTGCAGTCAATACTTTCAGAAAGGTACAAATGATAAATCATAAAAGCCATAAAATACTTAAAAGCCAATGAAATAAGATTATTAAATTAGATATACAAATGCTAAGTTTAAAAAGATGTCTTTTATTTACCTTTATATTATTACTAATAATGTTAATTTTGTCACATGTTGTTGCCTTTTATCTTAATTATATTTTTCCAGAAGTCACAAAATATGTAAAAATCTCACCATTTGCTGAAAAAAATATTTTAAATATAAGGGAATATGCATTTAGTGTTGCCCTATAAGAATAAAAAAACACGAATATTACTGAAAAAAGTAAGAAAAGGAAAATATTTTAACAAGTTTAACAAAAATATTTTACATTTGTATGTATTACCATTTCAGAAATTGTGCAAAATGTGTTAGTTTAATGTAATGTTTCCCACCTTGCAGTCTATGCAAAAGCTGCCTTGCGTTGACAGGACTATTGTTTGGCTTCTGAGCTGCTGTCAAATCATTTCTGTATTTCCTCAAGAAGCGAGAGTTTGCCTTGAAGGCACATGAAGGCATCACGTTTCCTGTCTTCACTGCAGGACCTCCCAATCCGCCGCGAGATGTGTTCTCGCGTAGAAGTCGCCCTCAGAGCGGGAACGCGCAAAATACATGATTTAACATCGTAGGCAAAAAAAAAAAAAACAACAACAAATAAATAAATAAACAACATTTTATTTTATATATTTCCTGTTAGTATGGTTATGATCGCTTATGTTTGACAGTAATAACGCATGAGTTATTATGGGTTTTCGACGGCGGTGCGCGCCCCCGCGCCCTTACTCCTCTGGCGGTTGGTTCGCTTTCCGCCTGTCTGTCAGACAGAACGCGGAACAGCAGCACTCCTGCTTGGACGCCGGCTGAGAGCGCGCTCGCGGTTGTTTCCACTTGTTAGCGCCACGGACCGGTGAAGTCTCACAGAAACAAACAAACAACAACAACAACAACAAAAAAATGTCGCGAGGTTCCCGTTGAAGAATCATCCCCGGTAAAGTTTCCCGCGGTTGGCCTCCTGTTCTACCCGGCGGCGGCGGCGGCGGCGGGTATCTCCGTCAATGGCGGACCCGACGGAACCAGCAGCTCCGGGGGGCGTGCAGGAAGAGCAGCCGGATGATCTGAACGACGCCGAGCTGGCTCTGACAGGCATCAACATGCTGCTGAACAACGAATTCCGGCGGAGCGACGAGCTCTTCAGGACTCACAGGTCTGTCCGCCTGCCTGTCTGTCTGCCTGCCTGTCTGCCTGCCTGTCTGTCTGCCTGTGCGGGGCTTCCTCAGTCTGGCCTGTCCACACTTGTAAATAATGAGGGCACACCGTCTCATAATACTATTCTCTGCTGCTTGTGCTTTCTATGTGTTTTTATTTTTTTTACCCTGAAAATGTTCAACCCAGACTGCAAACTTTCCAGATAATAATGATTATTCCATCTCATAAGACACTATTAACCCTGATTTATTGAATATTAAATATGATCAGCGGCTTTACATCTGGCAAAAACTCTGCCTTCTGTGTTCTTATGTAGGTATGGAGATCAGGTGTTGACCCCCCCTTGAAGGGCAGACCCCCCATGTCTCCTGACCCCTGGTGAAAGTGAAATGTCACTCCTTCCATTAATTACCCCCCTCATTCTGCTTTGACTGCAGCTTCATCTCCTAAATCCTGTGACATAGGAGGTTTAATCCCATTTTTTTTTTTTTTTTTTTTTTTTTTTAGATCAGAGGGGTTCAAACTTTTTCCAACGAGGGCCCCGGGCCCTCGTTGGAAAAAGTTTGAACCCCTCTGACCAAACCTTTTCCAAAGAGGGCCAGAAATGGGGAGATTAAAAAACAAACAAACAACAAATTTGCAGAAAATTCAATACAGTTTGATCAAAATGTCGCTCGTATTTTTTGACATAAAATTCAGCCAATCACAATCAAGAAATCCTACACACCGCAATTAAAAAGTTCCTTGTATTATTGATTAACAGCATGTGGTCCGCTGAAAGTGGGTCAAATTTAGGGGCCAGACTTTGAAGAGATACATGATTTAGTTTTTTTTTTTTTTTTACCATCATCTATTTAAAAAAAAAAAAAAAAAAAAAAAAAAAAAGCTGCTGACACAAGTTTTTTGTCCCCCCCCTTTAGGAACCGCAGTCCTTTGATGAGTTTCGGGGCCAGTTTTGTAAGTTTTTTGGTGAGTAGAGACGAAATTTGTTATTGCCTAAATTAGTTCTTTGTTTTTTTTTTTTTTTTTGACAAATAAATAAACAGTTTTATTGGTTGTTAATTATAAATAACATGATACTTATGCCACCCTGTGACAGACTGGCGACCTGTCCAGGGTGTCCCCTGCCTTTGCCTTAAAGTGGCTGGGATAGGCTCCAGCAGCCCTGTGACTCCCAAAAGGGAAAAACAGATTAGAAGAGGAATGAATGAATGAGTTTTAATTTGTCTTTATTTTTTGTGTTATTTTAGGCGTTAAAGTCAACAGTAATATTGCTTAAGAAGCTCTAATTGAATTCTTCTATATGTCCTGCCACCTTCATACTTTTCTAAAACACCAAAATTCACTTATCTGGTGATAATGGAAGCGTTTCTGTAGCGTAACTAAAAATAAAAGTCTATACCAGAAATGCTTTTTCATTTTCAAAATGACGCTGCGTTCGCTGACTCCAAGTTAAAATGAAAAAAGCAATCCGCCAAACTGCTTTCTCTTTTTCTTCTTCAACACCGCTCATTCTGTCACTTCATTAAAATGATCGTTTGAATTCATTTTCAAAAGGTTCTCTAGTCAATGTGTAGCATAAAGGCCCGTACACACCGGGACGAATATTCGCCAGGCGTTATTCGCCAGCGTTTTTCGCCACGTCTTTTGTGTTCACACCCAGGCGATTTTCGCTGACGATGAGCCGAGCCAACATGCAATTTCATTCCCTGACATTAGATGGCGCTTAATGTAAAACAGAAATATTCCTGTACACAAGGTGGTTTTCACTCAGAAGAAGAGAGCCTGTATTTACTCTTTCGTCAGAATCAAACAAAGAAAACATGAATATTTCAAGCACCAGCAGCTCCAGCTCCAGTTCCAATGATGAAGAAATTATTGTTCTGTTGAATGATGAAAGACGCCGGAAAAGACGCCGATTTTGGGTACATCCCATAGTTACGAGAAGAGAAGAACATGGTGAGTTTTATCGACTGGTACAAGAGCTGAAAATGTATCATGAGCGTTTTCGGGGATATTTTAGAATGTCCGTCATTATTTCTTTGCGGCAGTGTAGCCGCTACTTGGTGTCTATCTTCTTTGCTGGTATGTGTGCTCAGAAAGGCAGTTTTGTGTTTGAGCGCCCCCAAGTTGTGTTTTACTGTAACTTCAGAAGCTCCAGACACGTGAGCAAAAGCGCCATTCTCATTGGTCGAATAGATTTCGACGCGAGGCGTCAAAAAGAAAAAACGAACCCGAGGCGTTTTTTTTTTTTGACGCTTTGACGTGTGGCGTTTTTTCGCGTCGGTGTGCACACTCTCATTGGTGCCCTTTGTTTAGTCACGAGGCGAATTTCGCCGACGAAAAACGACGGCGAAATTCGTCCCGGTGGGTACGGGCCATAATTCAATTAGAAATGTCTGATTTGACAATGAAAATGGATGAATAGAAACATTTTTTTGAACTGCACACGAGATTTTGGCTTCATTTATTGTTTTGACGGTTCCGCCCACTGGAATATCATCTTATTAGAATTTTTTTGCGTCCAAAATGTATTATCACCAGGTACTAGGTGCGTGCAAATTAAAGCAGGTGTTTGAGTTTGTGGTGGGGCGAATTTTTCACACGTGTTTGAACGTGCAGCGAGAAGGAAGAATTGCAAAAAAAAAAAATGTGGTCCTTGCGATCCAGGACTCCTGCAGGACTTAAAAAGACCTATTAGGTAAAAAGTATAAGAAACTGAAAGTCAGCTCAAAGTTTTCTCACCTTCCAAATGTGATTTTCTTTTTGAAAGCAAGCGGAAAGATAGTTTGGTTGTACATTTCAGCTGTAAATAAATCTAGATTTCTTCGATCTTTTTTGTTCAATCTAAACGTCAGAACATGGACTTGAAAAGATCCAAATAATTAGGAGCCACATATGTTATGTCTTTGTCGTAAGGCGGTTTTCAGGTTCAGAGATATCCTTTTATAAGCAAGTAAAAATCACACACGTTAGTCAAAACCTTCATCTGTGAAACTCTCCACACAGAAATGTGGTATAAATGTTTGAAAGCATACAGACTGGGACATATAATTCATTCAATAGTAAAGCACTTCTTTGTTTTGAGTTTTTTGGACTTGATGGTTTCTCCAAGTATGTAGATCCATCATCACCTTTATACCACTTCCCTCTTAACTTGCCTCACCTGTCTGTCTGTCTGTCTGTCTGTAGAACGCCATGATGACGTTTGAGGAGGAAAAAATGCAGATGGCCTTTCAAAGCCTCAAAGCTACAGAAAAGCTGTGTGAGAGCGCCAACATTGGCGTCATTGAAACCATCAAGAGCAAAATCAAAGGGAACGTGAGTCTCCTCCTCCTTCATTTGATGTTTTGTGGAGTTTCTGGGTTTTTTTTTTTTTGTCCTGCACGTCTGTGTTTTCGTCGGCAGATGGACGCTCAGAGGTCGGGGACGGCTGCAGTCGATCGACTCCAGAGGCAGGTCATCATCGCAGACTGCCAGGTTTACCTCGCAGTTCTGTCCTTCATTAAACAAGAGCTGTCAGGTAAAAATCAACGTCGGTCGGCGGGAAGTGAAGTCTCCGTCTCACCGTTGCACTCGCGTGTCGCTCTGACAGGGTACATCAAAGGGGGCTGGATTCTGCGCAAAGCCTGGAAGATGTACAACAAATGCTACAACGACATCACGCATCTACAAGAAGGCAGCAGGAGGAGGGCGTTGGAACAGCAGGAACGGTCAAAGTCAACCTCAGAAGCGTCCAACCACGGCCCCTCCCCCTTACCTGGGCCAAGTGCATCTCAAAAGCGCGACGGCGTCTCCCCGGAGGCTCTGGACAGACTGAAGGGATCCGTCAGCTTCGGGTACGGACTCTTCCACCTCTGCATCTCCATGGTGCCCCCGCACCTGCTGAAGATCGTCAACCTGCTGGGCTTCCCCGGAGACCGCCATCAAGGCCTGGCAGCCCTCACGTTCGCCAGTGAAAGCAAGGACATGAAGGCCCCTTTAGCTACGTGAGTGAGTATGTTTGGGAATTTCCTTTTTCTGCCTGCAACTCAAACGTCAGATTTCATGAAACCAGAGCGTAACTTTTAGAGAAGGAAAACCGAAAGCATGCTGACTCAGGCAGAATTCTCCCAGTTGCATTTTTTTCTGCTCCGTTCTGTCTTTTAAAGACCCACTCCGATCATTCGTAAAAGTGGATTAAGCCCAATCTCTTCCCATCATCCATCTGTTCATGTGCTCTCCCGCTAGCTTACAGCCCCTCACATTCCCAACCCGACATTTCCACTGCTTCAAAAATGGCGAGCAGTCTCAGAGCTGTCCAGCCGTAGAGTTTTGAGGAAAAGGAAGATCTAGTGGTCTGCATCAGAATGGAGCGGAGCCTGGAGCTCATGTCTCGCTCATCGTATGTTCTTTGTCACAAATACAACCTTTTTCAATTTAATTATCTGCTCCCGATTCAAGACGATTTGAATAAAGAAATAAATGCAATCTTGAGCTTCATTTTTCTTTTTTATGTCCTCCATCATCAGAAAAATGCCCCAAGAACACAATTTTGGTCTGAGTAGGGTCTTTAAATCAAAGGCTGACTTTCTATCACGTTGAGTTTTCTTAGTTTAAATTGGTGAGAGGGAGCTTGACATCAGCAGCATCGTTGATGTGGTTTCTCACGAGTGTGTGTGCTTGCAGTCTGGCCCTGCTGTGGTACCACACCGTCGTGCAGCCCTTCTTTGCTCTGGATGGCACAGACACACAAGCGGGTCTAACCGAAGCCAAATCCATCCTCCAACAGAAGGAGCCTATGTATCCCAACTCTTCCCTCTTCATGTTTTTTAAAGGCAGAGTTCAGCGCCTCGAGGTAAAGAGAAGAGAAGAAAAGCGTTTGTGCTCTGTGATGTAATGTGGGCAGCTCTCCTGATGCGGTGAAGTTCCAACGATAACCACACACTCCTCTTCTCAGTGCCAGATCAGCAGTGCCTTGACGTCGTTCAGCTATGCCTTGGATCTGGCCTCTGATCAGCGGGAGATTCAGCACGTGTGTTTGTATGAAATAGGTACGTCTTCTTGTTTTATTCCAGCTTCCTCCGTCCCCATTTCTGATTGGTGGGTGTTTTAGGTTGGTGCAGCATGATCGAGCTGAACTACACAGAGGCTTACCGAGCATTCGAGCGATTGAAGACAGAATCCCGCTGGTCCCAGTGCTACTACGCCTATTTAACAGGAGGTAGCGACCCTGCAGTGAAGTTAGCTTTCATGCGTTGTGTGACGACTTCTCAGACTGGTGTACGTGTGTTGCAGCGTGCCAAGGAGCCACAGGCGACCTGGAGGGAGCGGTTGCTGTTTTCAAAGATGTTCAGAAACTTTTTAAGCGCAAAAACAATCAGATTGAGCTTTTTGCTATGAAGAGGGTGAGTATTGGATCTGCCTGATGTTTAGTTTAACCCCCTGGGCCGCGGACTGATACCGGTCCGTGGAACAGTTGGTACTGAACCACAGGGAGAAAATAAACAACATGACCTACATTTTTTTTTTAGTTTTATTTATAACCTGATTCTGAAAGAAGTTTAGTTTAGAAAACCACTGGGTTTCAAAAACCACATCCGACTTATTCTTGACACGCGTCGAGTCGCTCGGTCACACGTTGAAAATACATCCACCGCTTTCTTAAAGAAGCTGCTCCAACTGCTAAATTGAAACCCCCAAGTTAGCAAAGTTAACAAAAAATAACCATACCGGAAAGTCTCTATTCACAGTAAAGACTAGTAAGTAAAGACTCTCAGTGAAGACTCAAATGTTTTTTTCCTGAATTTCTCCTTTGGGAGATCAATAAAGTTTCTATCTATCTATATGTCTGTCTGTCTGTCTGTCTGTCTGTCTGTCTCTCTCTCTCTCTCTCTGTCTCTCTCTCTATCTCTGTCTGTCTGTCTGTCTCTGTCTCTGTCTCTCTCTGTCTGTCTGTCTGTCTGTCTGTCTGTCTGTCTGTCTCTCTCAATAATAATGCATAATATTCAGCGACTGGCTGTCTAATGTTACAAGGATGCTGCTAATAAAGTTTCTCAAACGGTGTATTCACATTTATGATTATATTTATTTTTTACATTTTCTTTTTATCATTTTTATCCCCCGCACCTTGGTCGGAAGAGGCTAAAGTTGGTGTGTGATTATTTTTTTTTTAGCTTCCAAGCAGTTATGGGTTAAAGGAAAATCTATATACAATTGTACTGGTTCCTACGCAAAATCTAGTGTTTAACCAGCTGCAGGTGTTTCTCAGAAGATGTAGATCAATTTGACCTAAAAGGTTGGGGGCCAGTCCTGCAGCTGATCTATGACCTGTGAAAACCTTTGATATTCCATCAGTCAGAGAAGCTGAGGAGCTCCAGTCTATCCAAAGAGCTCTGCATCTTGGCGGTCATTGAGATTCTGTACCTGTGGAAAGCTCTTCCCAACTGCTCCACTGCCAAGCTGCAGGCGATGACAGACGGTAAACACTGAACACTTTCCCTGCCTTCAGAGGCCCGTTTAGCTCTGTGGTCTGAACTCCTCCATCCATTATTTTAGTTTTGCAGATGATTGATGATGTCTCCTGTTTGGGGCTGAAAAACCTGCTTCTCGGTGCCATAAGCAAATGTCTCCACAATACCAAAGAAGCCATTCAGGTACACTGCTGTCTAATCAATAATGTAGTGTTCAGCAAATGGAAACCTGACACGCAGCATGCTCATCTGTACTTACAAGCTCCGGTTACAGAGCCGTTGCACTCGCCTCCTGCACTTATAATACAGTGAAGTGACTTTGATGGTAATAAAAGCTTTTCGTCTTTTATCATCTCGTGTTTTGCAGCTAAAAATCTATATTTGTTTTACAGTATTTCCATTTGGCTGCTACAGATGAGGTGGGGGGTCTCAGTAATTCTTACGTGCAGCCATACTCCTGCTATGAACTGGCCTGTGTGCTGCTGAACTCCCCAGAGGTACATTTATTTTTATGCATTTTATGGAGTGTGCCTCTCATGAGTTTGTGGAGGAATCACATGATCTAATATTACATTTTATCTGCCTTTTTTTTTTCCAGACTGCAGGGAAGGGACAAATGCTAATGCTGCAGGCAAAGGTACAATAAAGCTTTATTCCTTTGTAGTAACTGATCCTGAGTGAGTGTGAGAAACTGTAGTCTGCAGAAGCGGGACACATGTCCCCCCCCCCCCCCATTTCAATAGAAAGTAATTTAGTTGTACTGTCTGCTATAATAAATATGGATGTCTTCATTCATAGATGAGTTCTCTGAATGATCAGTTGAACTCAATAAGTATTGATGATCTTGTTGGCTCTTCTGGAAAAAATGATATTTAGACAATAAGTCACCTATTGTGTAAGAAAAACTGCATTTCTTTTGACTTTGGGTTCTTCAATTCCTCTCTTTTCATGCCCCAACAGAGCTATAAAATAAAACTCAGAAGACCTAAACGGACCCTCATTACTCTGTGTTCTCACAGAGAATAATGAAAGAAAACACAAATAATAAGGCAGACAATATACAAAAATAGACCCCTATTTAACCGTACACACCACCTAAAGTCACCACGACGATAAAATAATGAAACACATGCCTCATTGGCCACGCCAACTCAAGAGGAAAAACGTATACGGCTTATCTTCAGCGTACATTTCCCAGGCGTGACACATGCAGACTTTGTGTCGCTGTTGGATCTCGTGAGGCCCTTGCAGGTGTAGGACGCTGGTCTAACGTCACCCAAATCAAAGAATGGAAAAAGAATTTCCCCCGGTTTTTCCACAAGCTAGTTAATACTGAAATGTATTATTTATTTAAAAATCTAACTTATTTCAAATAATGATTAAACATATTAATCTATTTCCCACCCCTTTTATCTCTAAACATGCCATGAACAAAAAATACATATTTGAGATGCCTTTGACAGCAGCTACTAACGGTTTTATTTAAATCCATTGTGCACTAATGCCCATGTTTAGCTTTGTGGCAGCAATCAAAGCATTGAAAAAGAACACCAGTCGCAGATTCACTTTAAAAGGTGAGTTTGCTCTGTCATGCTAATTATAAATACACTTCAACTGTGAGAGACAGAATGATAACAAATAATCCAGGACAACAAACAAACAAGAATTCTGTCCTTTTCTTTAAGAAGTTCTTCTAGTTTCCACTCATCACCTGTATTAATGGAACCTGTTTGAGCTGGTTATCTGGACAAAAGACACCTGTCCACACTCTTAAACAGTCAGACTGCAGCCTCTCCACCAAGACCAAAGAGCTGTCTGAGGACACCAGGGTTCAGATTGTAGATCTGAACAGGACTGGGAAGAACCAACCTACAATGGGAAGGAAGGAAGACAAGATCAACTGTTGGAACAATTATTAGAAAATGGAAAAAAAAAATACAAGATCCCAAACTCAGGCAACCCAGGAAAGGGTGAAGTAAAAAGCATTTCATTTTCTGGAGTGTTCAGTTTCTGGACCTCAATCCAGTAGAGAATCTGTGGATGGAGTTGAATGTCTGTGTGCCCTGAACCCTTGTGCTATCCTATGGGGTCAAGATGACCATTGACGTGTTCTCCCTACCATCACAAAGGTGGATAAAGGTGGAGAGGATTTCATGAAATCCATGGAAACCAGTGAAGATCACAAATCAGTGAAGAAAAAAGGTTCAGCGCACTGTTTAGTGGGTCTAGATGACCCAACTCCCAATGTTAAAGTGCCTAGGACAGCACAAGGGTTACACATCACAGTTTTTGAGAAGATCTGCATCGAAGAATGGACCAAAATAGGAGCAAACCTGCTGGAGATCTACAGGAAACCTTTGACCTCAGTTATTGAAACCGGAGTACATTACAAAGTATTAAAGTTAAACTTTGGTAAAAATCAATTTCCAGCCAGCGTTTTTGAATATTCTGTTTCTCACAGGTGAAGATGATTACAGACCTCTTTGCATCTTTCTAAACGGGACGATGGGCAGCGTCAACGGGTATTTGGAGATCAAGGCCTTACAGACTCTCCATTAGCAGGAGTGATGCATCTTATCCCCTTTACAGTAGTTAGAGACGTGCAAACATCACATTCTAGTAGGTAAATTAGGTAATTCTTGCAGCCTTTTGTCATTTCAAAACTTTATTTAAATGGAAGCAATAGATTGCGTAAACTCTTAGTTTCCCCATTTCAGTGTAGAATGTCAGAGCCTGCTGGGTATGACTGTGACCAAACCAGAGTTTCAGTTCTCTGCAGCGAGACTCTGCTCAGGTTTGGAAGCTGGAGCAGCTACGTGCAATCCGTGCACGACTACGCAGACGTCTGACAGGAGTGTCTGCATTTTTAATAGCTGTGCTGACACCTGATTGGACAGCAGAAACATTGATTTGTTTGATCTGGTCTGCAGACTGTCAGAACAAAACGATGAGGAAAGTACGATTCCGTTTTTCATCCCTTTGCATCATCTCGTGCAGGAGGACTACGCTGGCTACGACTTTGAGAACAGACTTCACGTCCGCATTCACTCGGCTCTCGCCTCCATGAGAGCCGCAGCTCAGCCGTGAAGCGCATCGCACAGCAGAAGAAGAGAAAGAAAGCGTTTCTAAAGGCCACATTACAACAGGTTACACTAAGAGGGTTATTGTGTATTTATTTTTATTTTATTCCTATATGTATAGAGTTTTTTTGAGCCAAAGTATCACTTAAACTTAAAGGTTACAGATAAAAATTATGGCAGATTTTTTTTACTGTCTCTGAAAAGCCCAAGAGAAAATGTCTTTACTGTAGAAGTTTCATTTATGGGGCTTGTGTGCATTAAACAACTCTGAAGGCATCAGACCTCCTTTCAGAGGATCCCTGTCTCATCAGAAATGTCAGATCAGTTAATCTGACGAAGACGAACCCTGAGTGTCTTAAGCCAAACACAGTTTATTTGAAGTTTTTAAATTCTTTGCTGATCTAATGAATGAAAGTTTAGTTTGTTTAAATACAGTAAGCTTTAAATAAATGTATCCTACTGTTCTTGATTAGCAGAGTTCACTTTGATTTTTGGTACAAGATAAATGAAAGTTTTAAAAATGTTTTTTTTTGTTGTCAAACTTTAGGATATGCAGAATAAACATGAATTCTTTTTAACTCATTTCTTTTTTCTAAAGGCGTCTGATTTTGATGCTAGATAGAAAAACTGCTGATGTCTTACGTTATGATTTCATGTTGCAAAAGTGGAATAATCCAGGATCATGGAATAAACTGCTTGATTGAAGGTGGTCATTATTTTTTTTAATCAAAAAGAAATCTTAAAAAGTAAACTTCTCAACATTTGGAAATAAGCCTGAAATACCTGAAATAAAGAGGGAGAAACACTTTCTATAAAGCAAATGAAGCTGCTAAAAGCAACCCAGACATAAAAATAGATTCATTTCAACAAAATAGTCACTGAGAAACAAAAAATGAAAAGAGTTTTAGGAGAAGCGTGGACTGAGACTCAATAGTTGGGTAATTGACTTGACTAACTGGTTTCTGGCACCAGTATTGAGTTTTTTGTTTTCCCTAAACATCTCAGGTTACTTTGGCGCCTCCCTAACATTTAGTATCCATAAGCCAGAACTGAACAAACATCAAGCAACAGGATGCAGGAGGTTTAAACTGTTCCTGAAAGTTTGCAAAGATGAGATGAAGGTTTAGGATGAACTAGACGAGGAAGACTGTTGCTGCAAATGCACAATGTATACACAAGTGAAAGCAAATGAATCACCATTCAACAACATTAAGCTTTTATTTAGCATTTATAGAAATTCAGTTTAAAACTAAAATGACGGAAAAAAAACCCATCCCTAAAACATGCTGCATCTATCAGTATCATGAGTTATTCAGGGCTTCACTGAAGGAGGGAAGGCTTGCATAGGTATAGCTATGCACATGCATCTGTAGAAATGCATTTAGTAGAGCTCCTCCATCACCACACCTTCATACACACAGATCTGTAAGTGCAGATTCAGAGTTTCTACAGTTGTGGATCACACCATCTATGTCTGTACAGTTTTAAGTTATAGCAATGTGTATATTTAATTCTTCAAACCAGAATTAGGTGTAATCTAAGCAGATTCAATTTAGCAGAAGTATACTTTTACATAGATGGCAAAACACACATTTTACAGCCGACCACAGTTGCCATTTAAATAAGCAACGAGGCAGGTTTCTAACATTCATTGAAAACACTCAAACTTGCACCGTTTGCTTTACTAAGGAGGAGAAAATAAGGCAAACTGACCAAAAAAAGATGAACTTGGGAATCCTGCGATGCATAATGAGATGAGCTCACGGGTAAAAACGTCAAAGCTGCATTTGGAGAGACCGTGAGCGCCATGTTGTCATCTCAATGATACAGATGAGCAAAAGGTGTTTATGCCTGAATGAGAATGGTGGAAAAACTATCAAAGTTACGGGCAGAGTATTCTTTTTAGAAATTTTATCTAACATTTACATATCTAACATACATTTTACCTTTTGCACTACATGTAAATACCTCACTTCAGTGGTCAGTAGCCACAATAAATAAGCTAGAGTTGTTTGTGCTTTATTAATTACAAAGTTTTATTTACTTCCATGTTCACTGGTTTTACTTAAGTCTGTTTATTATCCATTATATATTTGTGTCAATGCTGGGAATGCATTCACAGAGCAGCAGAGACATTTTTGAGGTGACACAGGCGTCTGCATTCAAATTTGCGCAGTTTCTCATTTAGTAAATATCAGGCATCTGGGTGTAGTTCCGGTCCCAGTAGCCTTTAAGGTAGATCCAGTCCTGAGCTTTGTTATGAGGGTTGGTTCCCTGCTGAAACCATCTGCAGGAAAAACAAAAAAAGATGTGATCAGTCATCAAGTGATGACTATGGAATAAGAGAGTAAAAGAAAAATAAAAAAAACAAACATTTTTGACTGGAAAAAAAAAACATCAGCACACGCAGTTTTCAATTTGTCCCGAGGAGGGCGGTATAGTGCAGCACTTCACATCAAAGCAAACCATTGGAAGAGACTGATTAGGTTTCAAATCAAACCTTGGGCCAGGTACAACACTCCTTCTCAGTTATAGTAAAGGGGAAAGGAACATAAAATAACAACAAGTAAAAATGAATGAATCAAGGAATCAACAACAAATGTGGCTCCCATTTCCCAATGACTGACCTTATTTTCCACTCCTCTGTAGATTTTGAGCGATTCTTGCGGGCTGTGCGTTGTTTTTCCTCCAGTCTTTTCTTCTCACCGCTTGCTAGATCTGTTGCACAAAAAACAGAAAACCTGCTGATGCCATAAATCTGCTGTAGCTGAACACAAACCTCTCCACCATCAAGCCACAGAAAGCGGCCGGCCCGGACGACATCCCTGGACGGGTTCTGAAAGACTGCACGGAGCATTTGAAAGATGTCTTCACCGACTTCTTTAACACACCCCTCATGCAGGCATTTGTACCCATCTGTCTTAAAACTGCTGACATTACTCCGGTCCCAAAGAAGTCAAATCCAGCCTGCCCAAACGACTTTCACCCCGTGGCGCTCACACCAACTGTGACCAAATGTCTGAAGCGTTTGGTCCTAAAACACATTAAGAACAGTCTTCCAATAACTATGGACCCTTTACAATTTGCATACAAAGCAAATCAATCCACGGAAGATGCCACCACTCTCCACCTCCCACTGTCACATCTAGAGGAGAAACACCTACGCTAGAGTCCTCTTCATCGACTTCAGCTCGGCTTTTAACACCATCATTCCACAGCAGCTGGTGGAGAAGCTGAGGCTACTAGGCGTGGACACGGCAATCTGCAAATGGACGCTCAGCTTTCTGACAGACAGACAGGCTGCAGACAGTCAAGATCGGCAGAAACACATCCAGGCCCATCTCAGTGAGCACGGGCACACCACAGGGGTGCGTCCTGAGCCCACTGCTGTTCAGTCTGCCCACGCATGACTGCGCAGCTCCATACAGCACCAACCACACTGTTAAGATTGCACACAACAGTGATCGATCTCATAAGCGATTCTGCTTACAGAATGGAGGTGGAGCAGCTAGCAGTGTGGTGTACATCACATAACCTCCAGATCACGTGGACAAAACTAAAGAAATGGTGGTCGACTTCAGGACATCTGGCAATCACCCCCACTCCCATCTGACCGTAAACGGTGCTGCTGTGGAGAAGGTCGACAGAGTCAAGTTCCTGGGGGTGCACCTCTCTAACGACGTGTCCTCCTCCACCAACTCCACAATGCTCATCAGAAAAGCGCAGAAGCATCAACTCAGCAAGATCGTCAGGACTGCGAGTAAGTTCGCTGGTGCACGTCTCCCGATCCTGGAGGAGCTATACGCTGCCTACGCAGAGCAACCTCCATCATTAGAGACCCCCAGCACCCCTTTCATGGACTGTTCCCCCTCATGCCATCTGGGAGGAGGTGCAGAAGTATCAGCTGTAGATCCAGGAGGATGCTAACAATCTGTGAGGCTGCTGAACGGACTGTCCTCCTCATGCATACAAACCACAAACCACTCTGCAATAAGACCCAAAGATTACCCCCAACCCCCCACACAACCCATGGTTTATTATTTTATTGCTATTTTTTTATTATTGCTTGCTTCTTTGCACTGTCATGCTAGTGAGAAACAACGTCTCGTCTCACCTGTGTATTTCTCTGCAAATACTATGTGTGGAATGGCAATAAACCAAATCTTAAATCTTGAAAACTTAAAAAAACAAAACAAAAAATAAACTACTACCCATGTCTCCATTCTCCATGGCACGAATGTCCGGCCTGAGACGACTGTCTGTGGGAGGAAGAACTCCCTCCATGATCTTGTCCAGCTCATTTAGCTGCATGGCAAACGTGGAAAACGCATAAAACTGCAAGAGACAGAAGCAATTAGCTAGAACCTTCCACGGTTCCCCTCAACCTCGGCTCCCTGCCTACCTTGGCTGAATTCTCTGGTCGAGGAGTGATCTTCCAGATGAGCTCACTGCCGGGGATGACCTGGACGGTCTCAGCAACCGGTGGAGGCATCTCCTCTGCCTCTTCATCGACACTGTTTTGAGTCTGTTGAATCAGACAAACGGATGGATACAGGTGATGTGACGGCGTGTCGAGGCTTGTTTCATGTAGGGGAGGACATGACAAAGGTTGGCGTTTGAATCCCTGCTGTACCAAATGAAGAGATTGTGGAGCGAGTTTTGACAGCGATATAAACCCCTCAGGCTCCATTAAAAATGTGTGTGTTTGATGGAGAGCTGTGCTCATTTGTAGTTTGAAGACTGCTTGGACAGAGGGGGAGACAATTTAGAGATTTAGGAGAAACTCGTTTTTAGTAAAAACAAATAGTCACATTGTCACTCGTCACAGCCTTAAAGTAACACAAGCACAGTTACGTTACATCCCCGTCGCCAATGTGTTCCCACTCCATGTAAATAACATCATTGTTTATGTTGCTCTCATATTTAATCATTCTTTTCTTATACCATCACTTTGCATGTAATACTTTTTTTGTCCACTTGATGGCGCAGTGGAGTAAATGAAGCACCGTGGAGAGTTGGTTGAATCACCATCCCTATGGGATACCATTCATCTGATGAGTCAAAAATCATTAGATCACAAAGATATTGAGTTGTGGATTTTTAAATCAAGCTCTACTTGACTTTAGTTATTTATCACTATATTTAACATATTTTATTTTTAGTTTTATTTTCTGTTTTTATTAAATCTATTTTTTATCTATTTTTATGCATTTCATTTTTCTGTAATGAGTTTGATAAATCTGTGTAAAGATGCTTGAAATCAATCAAATCAAATCAAATCCCAGAAAAGATTCTGACTGGACCAGATTTTAGGATAATCCTTAGAAACGTGGCTCACACCATGAAATCCTGAAGGTGCTGGATCTAAAGTCTTTACCTCCTTGTTGCTCTTCTTTTCCTCTGAATTCTTTTTATCCATCTTTTTGTTGGCATCATAAATTGCAGGATCCACGACATACAGACATTCGGTCCACTTGCCGTATATCGCGCAGAGCTTCTTTTTACTGCAAACAAAACAAACATGAATGAGGAACTCTTTCTTTTTAAACAGCACTATGGAGCCAATTGTTTATGCAAAAGCTATTTCTTAAATGGCACCAATCTGCAAATACTACCTTTTATCTAGAATATATCCCTCAACTTTGTGGAGCTCTTTCCCAAAGAGACCACATCGCTTGAACATCAAGTTGCACCTCTCACCAGTTCTGAAACACAAAAACACAGCCTGTGAATTCCTTCTTTCTCTTCCTCTGCAGGTTAAACCTTCTTAACGTGCATCAGGTTTGATTTTTGCTCTAATGGATTCAAATCCTGCCATCAGATAGATCATGAAGAAATGATAACATTTCTCTGCTAGTTACATTTTCTAAGAATAATCAGTAATCACTCCATTTAGTTACTTGGAATCCTCTCTCTCTCTCTCATGGATGACGAGGAAAACGATGATGTCCCGTTTCATTTTTAAGAGACTTCTATGGCTAGGTTAAGAGTCGAGTTTAGTTTTTATAAGCTCACACACACTTAATGTTTTTGTTAATACCAAACGTTTTGTGTTCTGTTAACGAAGACTTTTTGGTGCTGAATTTTTGCATTTGTTTCCTTGACATGATTTTCTTTTGCTGTGATGTGAATATTTTCTAGGGCTGGACAGTGAGAGGGCCCCCAGTTCAAGTCCCAACTGGGGGATCTGAAACAGAACGCCGACCTTTACACATGTCCTCCATCATCAGACCTTTCTGTGTGGAGTTTGCATGTTCTCCCCTGTCCATGCGTGGGTTTTCTTCAGGGAGAGACATTTTTGAGTTTCCATTAAACGCATTTTTAAAACTCAAAAATGTTCCGTTTCAGATCCCCCAGCTGGGACTTGAACAGGGGGCCTTCTTACTGTGAGATAAGAGCGCTAACCACTGCTCCACCGGGCAGCCTTAACTAATACATCAATTTCTTTTTCTTTCTTCTTTTTTTAAATGAAGTAATACATTTTCTGGAAAATACAGAAGAATTAACTAAGATGAAAGAATTAAATTCATTTCAAATCAATTTTATTTATATAGCCCAATATTACAACAATAGTCATCTCAATGGGTTTCAAACAGGTATTTTTAGTAATAAACATGAATCATATATAACATATAGTCATATAATTTAATAGATAATGGCTAAACTAAACAGACTAAACTAAACTGGGCATCCCTGCCCTTAGAGACCCTCCTTCTCGGTAAGGAAGAAGATGTCATCTTCTTGACATGGTCATTTCTCATAATCATAAATTGACTTGTATAGTATTTTTAGAATAAACTGCTAGACTAATTATGGCCTGTGCCAAAGTCCCTATTCACTAATAACTCCAAAACTACACAGTAGGAGTACACATATTTCTGTGAGAAGATAGCTTTGTCGTGTGTAATAATGTTATTTTGGTAGTAATACATAATTAGAATAGACGTTTTATTATGAAAATAGAAAGCAGAGACGATCGCGTTTCATGCTCTGCTGTAAACCGTGTATTGGGACTGTAGGACATTTCGAAAGAGCGGCTGGCTTAACCACAGCTGAGCAAAAGGGCGGCCCCTTCCGTGGATAGTGGTGCCCTGGCGTGGGAACGGCAGACCCAGCAGCAGGTGCCATGGCAGGACGGCTGGGTCAGACGGGGCGCGTCTTCCAATCCAGGAGGCACGCCAACCGGCCCGGGCCTCATTAAACGCTCCTGCAGGCTTCTAAGCGCTCAGTGTTAAACACAGTGAGGTATGCTTCAGAGGATGTACGGTTGGCCGTTCTGCATGTCAATCAAGAGAGTTTTTTCACGCCGATGATGATTTGCTGACTGAGGTTTTAAAAAATATATTTGCGTGGGGAGTTGAAGCGCCCGTCATCTACCACCACATCCCGATAAATGTAATGAGCGCCCCTGCTATAAATGCTTGAAATATGCTAAATGGCATAATACTTCAATAGCGTTTTACTACCTTCTAACTTTAATAAAATAAATCAAATAAAAATAAGACAGGTTTCCTTTACTTGTGATTGACCACTTCAACATTGCCATACTGCTCAATCCAAAGCTGACCAACGATGATGTTATGCACACAACAGGTGGGGTTTGTCCAAGTATAGGCCTCATTATATCTGCAGAGGTTAAGAGGGAAAAAAATTAGCAAACGGAACAAGAAATTATTAAGGATAGCGGCAGTGAACTCACTTGGGAAGCTCCAGTGTAATGGTTCCTTTGGGCTCAGCCTCTATACTCTTTCCCCAAAACTTGAGTTTAGGATAAATGGACCCATGGAAGACAAAATCCTCCTTGAAGCCCTCAGCGTGAAAGGCACTGATCGGAGGGTGATGACTTACTTGTTCCGACACCCATCGGAACCCCAAATCATCTCTGGTTGGGGACAAATGTTCACGCTAGTAAAACGGTCATGTTGTCTGTTGATTTAAAAACATGTTTACATCCATCGTACCTGATCAGCTCATACGTTTCGCCCAGAAGCGGGTTAAAGGGTTTCCCGGTCCTTTCCCACTGTGATGCCACAGCGGACACAGCGAACGCTGCAACACACTAAGCAGATCCATCACGTCAACTCAATCGCTTCATATTGGTTCCACAGAAAAGATTCTCTGGAAAAAAAAAACATTTCCTTAAGTTGATACCTTCATCCTTTCAAGAGAGTCTGTGGCTGCATTAGCCTGGTGGATGAGGTAGGTGTGCTCCATGTATTCCGTCAGTCTCTGCAGGAAACTCAGAGGCTCGTTAAAAACCACCGGCATGGTGATCTTTGATAACTCCTGGGAAAAAAAAAAAGATGGGGAATAATAAATAAATAATATAAAGTAAAGAAAAAACTATGTGACCACGCATTTTTGGGCGACATTTTGCTCACAGATGTAAAAATACAAAGGGTTGTGAAGCAAAGATTTGCTTTTTTTGTTGTGCAGCCGTGTAGAAAAAAAGGGTTTTCTTCTAAGTGCTTCTCTGCAGTGTTTTTGGTCAAATCAATTAAAAATGGGGAAAAAAACAAAAAAACAAAAACCAAAAAACATTACACTTGGGGGGAAAAAGTGTTGGGGAACAAAATCAGCAGCTGCAGCCAAAAAAAGTTGCTTACCCTTTGTTTTTGTGAGTCTTTAGGAAGGGCTCTGTGTTTAAGCAGCAACAAACACTATTGTGTAGATGTGGTGAACTTGCGTTACTTAAATATCACCCAATAGACTGAGACGGCCATCCTTGTATTTATTTGTATTGGTGAATTCTGCAGATCTGATGGAGAACGCTGATTCAAGATTACACTGAACCAAAGGTACCCACTTTATTCTGAACAAAAGATTAATGAACAGCAAACATTGGGCTATTTTATTTTGTTTGATCTCAAATTTGACCATAAAAGTTTCAATTTAAATCAACAAAAATCTTTTTTTTTCTACAAACCAAGTTGTGCTAAAAAAAAACATGATACAAATTTTATAATACTTTGCTTTTTAAACTACATTTGTGAAATTATAAGCAAAATAGATGGAGACGGCCTGTTCTCACCATGCCGATGCATTTTTTCAGGATGCTCCATATGCTGACATCATTCCTGGAAAACATGGGAGCTGGCAGAGACGTCCTGAGAGAAAATAACACCCCAAAAAAAAAAGTGTGCATGACATTTAATTCTATTCAATTCAATTTGATCTCAATGGGCTTCATACCGGTAATTGTAAACTGAACATGAAATCACAAGTCATTTACTTACTGAAACCTCCATCAAACTGAACTAGACTCGTGTTAGAAAATACTTGGTTGATTAGTTTTTGTCACTTACAGAGGGCAAATCAATGGTTGCACTGAACAGAATAATTTTGAAGTCCCTCATGGGATTCTGACCGAGCAAAAAGATGCTTAAAGTAGCAGCTTAATCCCCATTGAGTAGCAGTTAGCCACCAAACCAGCCCTTTAACTTTGAACTGCAACTGAAGGTCCAAATCTTGACCTTGGTTTTAGTATGCTCTTGTGGCCTTTGTCTGATGATGGAGGATGTGTATTAAGAAAATAAATCAAATTTGCATCTCTGAGTATTTCCTTATTCAAATCGTTGTGAATCAGGAGCAGATGAAAAAAATGCCCTTTTAAAAGAGCTTAATTGTAATGTAGAAAATACCCTGGGTGGGCCGAAGCTCCTTGCTCCAAGCTCTAGGTAACGGGAGGGTAAGGGGGCGGCGTTGCTCCGCACCAACGGTCCCGCCCACAACTCAGGCACATTTTTAATGAACTACTGCTGCTCTGTAGAAACTATGTCCTAGAAAAGGACACAGGGTATTCTTTTTTGCCTAAAAATGGCAGAATCATAAGAAACCACTTTTACAACAAAAGTAAATTAATCTTTGTTGAGAATCTATCACAAAAGCTACAATGCACCTCAAGCTAATTTGTTGGTTGTTTTTCATCACAAAATTGAATTGACTTCCTTTGGTTGGAGTAAGTCTCCGTCCGGTTCAGAAATGTCAACCATCGATACTTAATTGTTCCTGCAGTGCTGCTTTCCAGAGCGTACTTTATAAAGGTTTTGGCGTTTTCCAGCTCTCCGAATCCAATCCTCCCTGTGGTTTCAATGATTGACATGAGCAGAACTGATAGCTTACAGGTAGCTAAGAGCAGATGGCGTTCCTGTTGAAAAAGGAGTGCTACACACATTACTTCAACAAAGCAAACAGAGATGTGGGCAGTGGGGGAGAATTTGCTCCATCTGTAGGATGAGCAGGGCACTGGTGCATAACAGATATACTTCTGGCCTAGTTTTTGTTGCAGTTCTAAGTTCCTTGAAGCCTTTAAACACAATGAAGGAGTAAGATTGTATTCCCTATATTAACTATTTAACAGAATGTAATCCTATTTGTAAAAAGTAGGTGAGACCTGTAGCTGTTTTTTTTTTACCTCATAGGATACTTAAATGCTGCCAATTTTTTTATGTATTTATTTTGCTAATTTCTATTAAAATAATATATTTAAAGCATTAAAAATATGTATTAATAATAAAAAAATTAAAAAAATAGACAAATACTTTTCCTATGATCTTTTCGGAAAAATTTCCTATAAGCAAAATTGCCTAAAAGGAACTAATTAGCGGCTAAAATCCAGTGATGACAAGCCAAACTGACTGAGCAAAAGGATGCCTCACATATGCTTACCACACCACACAGTGTCATCACCTCCTGCAAGTGCTTTTTTTTCTTAAAGGATATTGAAGTTTAATTATAAACTACTAGAATCAGCATGAGAAAGAAAAACACTGAAGGGATCGTTGATTTGGAGAACTGGAGCAGATCCCAAACAAAAACAGAATATTCTCTATGGATTAGTGTCTGAGAAAATAACATCAACAGCCCTCTGTGGGAAGCTTGCATCCTATTTTACCAACTCAGTCTAATGTATGCCCTTCCCGCTGAATTAGGTCAGCCACCTATCATTAAAACCGAGCAGGGCTTTTGTTCAAAGTTGAGGTAATATTGAATTAAATCCATTTGTGATGGTTGTTCAGAGCCGGTTGTCTGCACAGAGCCGAGCCTCTGAATCAGCCTCCCTGCACATCACTCAAGCCTGTAAACACACATGACATCAGAACTGGAGCATAGCCCACCTGTGCTTCTTGACGCCATTGTATTGGGCTGGTCGGTTGCCTTGGTTACCTTCGTCTGACATTCCGGCAGCCCCCCCGTGCGCGCTTGGATGGCTGAGGCTGTTGAAAAGGGGGGAGTCTCTGCCCTCGTCCTCGTCGTCGGAGAAACTGGCCACAGACAGGAAGCCGTTCACAGAGAGCTCCGACTCCGATTCTGCAGAGAGGTGGCAGAGGGGGGGGGTATTGGGTCGTGCTAGTTATTTGCATGCACCCGTTTGGTGCTCGCGCAGAAGAGCTTGGGCTCCGCCGCCTCAACGGTACACGCTCTGAGAATAGGAGCTCATGTTTGGCTTCCTCTCCAACCTCCTCCCTCCCAGCTGCCGGCCAAACCCCACCTGAGGATTGTGTTGCAAAGGGAGGCGAGACAAAGGCTTAACTTCCTCCAACACTGTTTACTCTCTGCCTGCTGGATGCGATGTCAGGTGTCGTCTTTGACAAATAGGGTGGACAATGCAGTTTCTGTACACTAAATTAGACTTTAAAGTTTAATTTTGTGCGACCGATTTTTAACTTTGTCATATATATCTGCACTGTATTAAATGTGAACTAAATCTTAGACAGTTAAACTAAAAATAAAAACCGATTTTTCTTTCTAAATAAATAAAGTTAAACCCGTTAGTAAGGCGGCATAATTTAAAACATCTCAAAGCATAAATAGAATAAAAAAGGCTTTTAAAAATAATAAACACGTCCATATTGTTGAACTTAAATCATGCGTTTTCAAAGACTTACAATTTCCAACTCTTCAATATTTGTAACAAACTTTATGAATCTTGAAACTGTTGTTTTTACAGTCTGCTGCACAATCTAATGGAAAAAACTGATGCAAGACAGCATCCATCAAGCTTCGCCAGTTTTCATTTTGGGGGTTTCTGATGTAAACTGTGTCCATTAAGACAGTGTTACATAGGAGTTTATGAGCTCAAAACATACAACAGACTAGAAGAACAGTGGATAGAAAAGTCTTTCTGCTTATCTTTAGTTGTGACGGCAGTAAGAGAGCCAGAAAACTGAATGAGGGTGGCATTTGCACAAATGTAAGCTGAAACAGAGGGAGACTGGTTTGTCACAATGATAAACTGACTGTCGATGTAGACGGCAACCCCCCCCCACACACACACATTTAAACAGATGGAGGCAGATGTATGTGTGTGCAAAGCTTGTTGGATAAGGAGCCAAGTCCCTCACTGCAGCAGACGGCGAATGAAAAGATGAGATTGCAGCTGCTTGATTTACAATAACTGGCAGGAACGAGCCCTCTTAGTGAATGCTCATTCAGCAGTTTCTATGCACTGGCTTGTGCTGATGGCAAAAATGCTTCCAAAAAATACATTAGAAAAAGCATGTATATTAAAGGATTTCATGTAAGAAAGTTGCTTTAATGCGATTGAATAGATAAATAGTGGGAAGCTGTTGTGCGTTGATGGACAGGATCATGAAATAAGCGGACTTGCTGACCTGACACAGCATCATAGAAGTCATCTTCTGCGATGGTTTCGAGGGCGGAAAACCTTGCGCTCTTATTAAAGCAACTCTTAAGTTCTTGATGCTCAGTTGCTAGAGTTTGCAGGGCTTCTGCCAGAGCTTTGTTCTTCTCCTCCTCCTGCTCTATTTTCAGACTCCACACCTGTAAAATACAGGAGGGTTCTAATAAAACCAGAAAGTCATCTCCTCCTTTTTAAAAACAGCAGAGCGCTGCTTGCAAATGCGATTGAAATCAGACATGAAAGTATTAATGTGCTCGATCAGCTGATACAGCGAGTGCATCTCTGGTGCTGATGAGAGGTCGTTGCTCTAACCCTTCAAACAGATCTGGTTTCTTTGTAGTGGAACAATACAGGCCAGTCTCTCAGAGCTAACAGTCCTGGAACTGAGTATCCACTGAAAGGAACCTGAGCCAGGTCATTATTAGACAGAACGGATCAGGGTTTCCTATTGTCTGCTGCTGATATGCATCCTATACTAACAGAACCAGAGAGACAAAGCTAAACTAGAACAAACAATGCAGTTTCTTTTTTAACCAACAAGTCTGAACCTTTTTAGAACCAATAGCAGGAGCAGAGCAAAGAGATGACAATCAGGTGGGCGGGGCTGAAGAATTTGATTGAAAGAGGAACAAACAGCTGATCATTTATTTCATCTTCATCCCTTAACATTTCATATAGAATGCAGTTGGATTTAAAGCTGAGCAAAAAAATCTTTACAAAAAAAGAAAAATACTCAAATTACAGAAATAAAAAGCACCTGACAGGTCACAGCACACAAAAATAGAGTTTTTAATATTTGACGCAGTTTAAACTAAAATAAAAAACAAAAGACCAGGTTGGACCAAAAACAATTTTAAAGGAAAAATAAGAGAAAATCCTGAAATCCTCACTATTTAAATTATATGTATTCTTAAAGCTTTTTCTGAAAGTACAGAACTGATGGAAAATATTACACAAACACACACAACAAAGCTATAAATACTATGAACTTTACTCCAAATAACGATATAACACAAGATGGAAGCAAAAGTTGAGAGCCCAAATGAATGAAAGGTCTGTTTTAAATTAGCTAAAAAATCCTTTGTGATTAAGTGTTAGCTCTCAAAAGGTCACAGAGCCAGAATTTCAAAATGAGCATCAATTGTTTTAACAAATATTCAGAAAGCCCATTTTTAATCTCAGCTCAGATTTAATTTTCATAACCACCTGGTAATGACAAATATTTATATTATGGAAAAAGAGATGTATGTTTTAGATCCTAAACAATATTAAAGGGCAGGCATCCTTTAAAATCAATGTTTTCTTTTTCTTTTAAGTGCATTATATTGATTACCAACAAAAAACAAACAAACACCCAAAGCCGTATTTTGATCTGTTCATGCATCTCTGAGCATTCCTCTAAAAAAAAAAAAAAAAACAGCTCTCTGAGCACCAGCCCCCCCAATCCAAGAAAACGAGCGGGTTCTCACGATGTGACATCACAAAGTGGGGAACAGCCCCTTCCAGGAAGAGTCTGCGCTGCCAGTGCCCCCCTCAGGCTAACGGACACACATACCGGTACGCACTCTCTGTTGAGCTAGCCGTGATCGTGAAAAACGCCCTTTTTCATGCACAATATTTACATCCATCACTGAAAAAGTTTGGATGTTGTTTGTGTTTGTGGGCGAGACAAAGACATGCTGCCTAGGGGGGCTCTAGGTTGATGGTATGAAATGGGCGGCCCCCAAAAGGAGCAAAAGACGGAGCCTCAAGGATGTCTTACTTCTGGGTAGGAAAATGAACTTGCGAAAATTTAATAAATTTTTCTTTATTGTACCAAAGGTAATATATAACATGTATGGTTACAGTTTACTCTGAAAGGCTTAATTGAATAATATCGGTAACCTTTAATAGTAATTTCAGAAAAAAAAAAAAACATCTTACAAGTTGACATTGTAGGCTAAACAGAAATATGGCCCCTCACCTTTTAAAACAAAAAACAAAACAAAAAAACGATCTGCTAGAAATGATGTTTTTGTAGTTTTTAACCTGTTCATGTGGCCTTTTGCTGATGATAGAAGACATATATAAAGAAAATTAATGTATGTTTATTTAAACTGTTGTGAATCAGGAGCAGAAAAAAAATGTGTTTTAAAAAGAGCTTATTTGTGATGTAGAAAATACGCTGGGCATGCCACAAGATATGCTTGGAGTTCTCAGCAACAGAGAGGAGAAGGGGGGCGGGGTTGCCCTGTGCCAACAGTCCTACCCACAACACAGATCCAAATTTCTAATGAACTACTTCTGCTCTGCAGAAAGCATGTCCTAGAAAACGACTGAAGTTTTTGGATTTTGTCTTAAAACTGCATAATCCTTATGGAGAGACCACAGGGAACACTTTTAGAAAAAAATGAGCAAGTGATGGGAGGGGGTCTTTAAGCTGTGTTCACCTCCTTAATGTTTTTCTTTATGAAATGACAATCAAAAGGAAAAAAATCTGATTAGATTTGAATACATAGTCCTTATATAACTTTAAGGAATATACAACAATGTGCACAACTTTTCTTTTATTTTCAAATCATTTCCATTAAAAAAGCATTGTTTACCAAAGCAGATTGCACAGGAGCGGAAACAGAACAAACTTGAACATAATCATAATTTATTGTAAATGCACCTGGGAATCTGTTTAAGGCTAAAGGGCCAGAGATAAATCCTGTTTCTGTGTAGGAGGCTGCGTTAACGCTCCCTGTCCTGGACATTAAGCAGAAGAGTCCAACCACTTGGTTGTGTAACTACTTTCGCCAGCTCTATTATTCTCACGGCGGCATCTCGCGCCCCGCCACAATCACTTCTATTTTAAGCCATGTCGATGCTCTGGGCTGCAGCTGGAGCTGAGAGGGATGCTCCTCCTTGACCAACTAAATGCTGGATTCATTTAAAATAAAATACATTTAAACTAGTCATAGCAGCTGATGGTGTAAGTCATTTTAGAAAAACCATTTACATCACTTTATAATTTAAAAAAATGAGCTATAAAAAAGGTTAAAAAACCCAGATTATTGTTGTAGAAAAATGTACAGAGTAAAGACTCTTCAGAAGGAATTAAACAGTCAGCTGGTTGGTGAATATGTGCCAGTGATGGAGGTGAAGACCAATAGTACAGTATGTTCTCTTCAGCCCCACAACCTGATGATAAAATGTATGAATCAATGACAAAAAAGAAAGCAGATCCTGGCATCCTCCTCCTTTTGAGCAACACAAACTGGCAGATGTGCGCAGCTGCATGTCACGTCTTCAAAGTGTGAACTTGCTCTGCTTCTTGAGCAGGTGCTGAAACATCACCAAGAAAGGCTGCTCCCATAAATCGGAGACATCCGTCACTGGAAGGTTTCTGTCCACGCTCGTTTGTCTACAGCTCAGTCTTTATGGGGTTCTTCTGAAGGAGTCAGGTTAGCTGCACAAATCTCTTTACTTTAACAGCTGAGTAGTCACCAACAGTCATGCCCCTCTGTAGTCTGTGTGTATGATATGAGACTCTGCAGCTGCTGCTGAAATAGGCCACATCTACAATGCTGAGAGGCAAAATATTGTGACTACTGGAAAAGCATTTCAATTATGAATTCATTTCTTTATTGCGTCATTTAGTCCCCCTGAAGTACAACAACATGCTCTACGAGCGAAAGCAGCACTCGCATGGCGCTAAATCCAAGTGTCATCAATGGAGATGAGGGATTAGACTAAATACTGCTTAATACCGGCAATCTCAGCAGTGTAGGAAATATAATCCAATTTCTGCTTGTAGTAGCAGCAGATTAGCATGAGGTGACAGATCCAACTTGCATGCCGAAATATTTATGTTGAATTTGTTTTGTCTGATGTTTTAAGTGAATTTTGGAAGTTCATTTAACGTGTTCCTCTCACCATTTTGAACATATTTGGCATTTACCCCCCATTTGGACCAAACCACATTCAATGATAACACTTATTTCCCACAATTCCTCACCATTTCAGTAAAACGCAAAATGAGGTATGCCAATTATTAACTGAAAGAAGCTACAACTCCTACACAGATCAACCTAAACTGACCAAATGTTAAAGATTACTTCCTATACGAGTGATAAAATGGCAAAACTAGTTTCTTAACAGCTTTCCCATAGGTGGCGCTGTTAAAGATGCCATTGTGTTTACCCTTATATCTATGGAAGTGCCAGGTCTAGTAGAATACAATTCAGCATGTCGGTTGAATGAAGGTTTGTGTATATTATATAAAAAAATTAGCTTTTGGCACCATGAGAGACCATATTGTCAAATTGTGCAGCCATAATGTCATTTGGAAGTGGACTGGATAAACAGAACCAGATGTTGTGCAGCAGAGATTCACTAAATCTGACAGAAAATGATTAGAGGTTATTACTAAATCTTTTCTGCAAAAACCCAAATACTTTAATTGTACTCATATAGGATAAAGATTTGAGTTTTACCAGTGGTTTTACATTAAAATGCTAATGTGTTTGGCATACTATTATTTTGAAATTCTGAGGGATTTGTGATAAGAAAAAAAAAACAGACAAAAACCGTAAATGAGATGAATAATGAATTCTTAAAGTTTATCTGTATATAATACCAACTTTTAGGCTATATTATCTTTTATTTGTGCCCGTCCTTACAGATTACTTAGTTTGTGCTCGACTGTTAAACCCTTAGAAATGACGTCTGCATACTGATGAGTAACCCTTCGCCATGCCAACGCTTTAGACTGAATGTCCAATCTCCAAATTAAATTGATGTTTAACTTCAAACAACATCAGCAGGAATGGACTAACAGACCATTGATTGGATATCACTTAGGAAAAAAGCCAAAATGTAAATAAAAATGTTCTACCTGTATAGACGAGGGATGAAAGGGCAGATGCTGCTTCTCTTTTATTTTTCTTCCTTTGCTTGGATGCTCTGGCACGAGGAGAGCGCGCCTGCAGGCTTTTATTTCATGATATAAAGGCGAGCGCATGCATCTTCGGCCAAGCCAGTAAATATGTGGCGCTTGGGTTCCTTCGCACGGCGCACGCACAGCCTCTCCCCGGAGCAGGAGCGGGTAGATCCAAGTCCCAGGGATTCTGTGTGTGTGTGTGTGTGTGCACGTCTACACTGATCTGTGAGCTGAATGCAGACCTAAGCACAAAAGCGGATCTCTCCTGTGTCCTTCCAGCAAACATGCCAGTGATTATCACACCGTTCCAGTGCTCCCCCACCTCTCAAACTTCCATTTAGGACAGGTGGACAAAGACGCGTAAGCACGCACGGTCACATTTAAAACCTGATTGGTATGAGAGCGCTAACGTAAGGGGGAAGGGCTTAGGAATTTTCTAACCATTCAGTAGAACGTGTTCAGCCAATGGTGGAACAGCACACAGCAGAGGGAAAGGGAATCAATGAGACTTTCAGTCATCGTCGGCAAATCAAAAAAAAAAGAGTGTCGAACATCCGATCCGATCTGAATAGGATTTGTCTGTCTGCATTTTTACAGACAAGAAAGCACGGAAACGACACGAGTAAAGATGGAGGACCTTACAGTTTCCAAGTTATTGAATCATTAGTAAACAAAACGTGCATTTCTCTTACCTCTTCTTGTTTCGACAGTAATTCGAGGCAGAGATGAAGAGCAGCACAAGTTTGACTGGTGAGTTCACAGGTCTCTTTGGCTTTCAGCAGGAGAGGAGCAGCCAATGCTGCCAACACAAACACGTCTGCTACCATCAAACTCACACAACGCGTGAAACAAGAACCAATCGCCAAATGTCTACTATAAATGGAATTCTATGATTTGGGAATTTGCTTTCATGTTTGCACCGAAAAGTATAAAAACCACAGAAAATGAACCAAGTCTAATATTTACAGTAAAAAATGTGGATTACAGTAGAAAAAAAAGGCCACTACAAATATATGCAAATTCATATCAAATAGAAACATACCCAAATATATGATTCAATGAAGTTCATTGGGTCTATAAATTATATTAAGTACTTAAATTATTTTTTTTTTTCTATCAGACACTGGTTTGTTTTTTATTTCGGTGGAATACCTTCCACCTTCATCAGCGTCGTCCCTGAAACATGTCGGTACGTTTTACAAAAAACAAACCAGTGTCTGATAGAAGAAAACAATTTAAATACCCAAATATAATTTTATTATAGGTAACCAATAGCTAAATATACCTATAATGAATTCTAAATCACTGGTGAAAAAAAACTGTTCAATTTGTTGCTAATTAATTGTTAAGTATTAAAAATGTTGTTTTTTCTTAGTATAACAGGATGAAATATACTTTGAATTTGCATAGAGCTTAGAAAAAGGTGAATAACCTTAAAAACTGATTCAGCTATGCAGACGTACCATGAAAATCTGCTAATCCTGCTAATTGCCTTGTAGATATTATATCAGATATCAATGAAGATATTAGATCATTTGAGTTGAGTTATTTAAACACATAAATACTTGAAGAAAAAAAAAACCTAATACATTAAATATGTAAAAAAAATGGTGAAAAATCAGCTCAAATGTATTTTTTCTCAAATGTGTCAAACTGGGCAGACTAGTTGCATTACTATTTAAAAATGTTTGAACTATGGAAATATGACCAATGATATTTCAGGTGGATTAATGTATGTTTCTTCTTGGCAAAAAGTCTACCATTTGAAAATAGTTTAAACTTGCACAAAAATATAAACATCACGTTAAAAAGAGCATCTCAAAGTAAAATAAAACCACCACTTTCTAAGAATAATGTAAACAAATGTTTTATTTGGCACATTAAACACTTCTAAAAGACAATTCTGGAAACTTTGAATCTTTCTGACACTCACCAGAATTTTCTTCATTCTTCACCATAGAGCCAAATATTGACACTTCACGTTCCAGTTTCTGCTGGCTGACCTTCGCTGCCTGCAACAGCGACGACAAGAGAGGCACTCGAGCAGGGGTGCAATTTGCAACCCAGCAAAACATTTGTAATGGAAAAGTCTGTGGAGGCGGCCGGAAAGCTGGTGTCATCCAAATCCATTTTCATGACAAACTCAAAGGAAAAAAAATTGTGACTTAAATGAGGACAAAAAGCAAGAAAAGACTATTTTTGGCCTCTAAAAACTTCTTATTGCCCTGTTTTTGAATGGGGTCCTTTTGTTGACCCATTATTCTTACAGTTGAAGCCCCCAAAAATTGTTCCAAAGAGTAATGTCTGCCCCAGAAATGGCAAGGGTAGAGGCATTTTTAAGTGGGTCAAACTAAAAACTGTGAGAAGACAAAAAAAAATAGAAGCGTGATTGTGTTTGGTGTTTCATTGTAGCTATGTGTCAAAAAAAACAGAAGGAAAATGAGACACCTACAAACACCAGATTAGTACAAATAATAAAAAACATTTTAAATGATTAGATCTGAGACACATTTTTGGTTTTCTGACTCCTTTAAGCAGCTAACCAGCCCAGAGGCAGCGTTGATGGCTGGAGACATTTCATGCAAAGTCAATTGAAAAAGTGCTGGGACACAGCACTGGGCATCATCCTCAAGAAAAGCTGTGCATCTTTCAGCAAGCCTATGCTAAACTCCAAATAAAGCATCACTTGAGTAAAGGTCCAGAGGTGGAAAGCATGCGGTTTAAAGCAACGTTAAAGCATTTATCGCATTGTGAAATGTATAATAAAGGAGATTCAGCACAGCTAGGCAGTTTGGATATATATATATATATATATAAATATATATATACATTTTCAATATCTATTGGTGCTGCTTTGTGCACTGATGTCGAAATGACTTCTCTTGGTCGAATAATATGAAAATAAAGGCTTTTATTATATATTTTTTTACTTAATTCCTATATTTCTGTGTGCCTGTACCCTATATGTTTAAATTCTGTATATTTAGTCGCAACTTTGTACATGTGGACAGTGCCAATAAAGGCATTCTGATTCTGATGTTACAAATGTAGATGCCAAACTTTCAGTTCCTTGGACACCATACCATCTCCACAGTGCACTCAGATTCAAACCAGCACAAAACAAAAATGCAAAAAAGCCATTTTCTCATTTCTCTCAAAAGAAGTTTTCAAATTACCTGAACAGCTTTGGCCAGGTTTCCCATTTCCACATCACTATCATCAACTGCATCATAAATAACGAGGTCGTGTGCGGAGTGACGAGTGCTGTAGGCTGCATGTTCTTCTAAAGCATCCAACCACCTCTAAGTAGGAAAATATTTCAGGACAGATTATTTTTCTATTGAAAAAAACAAAAACCAAAAAAACATGAATTTTTTTTTTTTTTTTTTAACGTTTTTCATCTCACTTTTCTTTGTGCCACAGAGTTGATCTTGGAAGGGACCCTGAAGTGATGCACAGTGTCATCAAAGCATCTGAGCATGAAGAAGCAGTGATCCCACAGTTTGACCTGGGAAAAACAAACACGGAAAAAGCAGGTCTGCTGCACTCTGAATCAAACACCATCATGTCCAGGGCTGATCACAGCTGAAGGATGTTTTGACTGGGCGCAGATGACAACAGGCTTTTAACCTCAGCCACTTACCATGCAGTAGGACTGTGCCAGAGCTTTACAGCCCTGTTTTCTGACACCAGTCTGTGCATCTGATCTAACAGAACAAGCAAACAAAATGAGCAACACTCATGTCACTTCACGACTCTTCATTAAAAACTATTTGGAGCCCAAAAAGTTGTAGATATTTGTGGATGTGCAGCTGCTTTGATATGTTTTTTATTAAACCTGCCCTGGATCACAGTAAAGTGTGTACTGGTAGCACAGAGGGCAACAACAACTGAATCCCACCGTTTCTTGTACCAGGAAATGGTTCCATTCTCGATGACCACCCAGTATGATCGCCATCCAAGAAAATATGAGCTCTGGAGACGTAAACGTATGTAAAATTTGAAATTCAGAAATGTCTAATTGAATAAATAATAACTGTACTAACATTTTAGTTTTATTCTTTATAACAACAGGTTCCATATATAGTGGAAAAAGTATCTTTTGGCATAAATGAAATCAAGTGTTTTTTTTAAAGGCTTTTAGATCTTCAAGGTGAATGTTTTACTGGTTCATGCCTGTTGTGGCAGGTTAATTCATACATACTTATCAAATAAATGCAGATTATAAGATGAGAAAATATTTCAGATTAAAGAGATCAGTTTACAGGAGTTGTCCCTTTACCTTCCAAAGCGGTCCCTCAAACTTCTGTGTTGCACATTTCACGTACTATGAAAATTAAATCAAATAAAAATACACGAAAAAACATCTTAGATGTGATGTACAGACAAGATGACAAAAGTTTAAGATGAACTTTTTTTTTTTTATCAAACTAGGACATTTTAGACAAAAAAAAAAACTACCAAAAGGTTTACAAAACATTGACATTGACAATTCAGAAAGCTTGAAAAGTTCTGGAAAAAGAAACTCCGTTTTGAACTGAAAGGTTGACTAAAAACAGTACCTTGTCTTGGTGTGCTCCCACGATGTGTTTTAATTCATCAGTGCAAACCAGGTCCAGTGCCGTCTGACCTGCAAAATCAGCACAAAATAAACGACAGGGAACTACAAAGCAACTGCATGGTGAGAACAATATACACAGATACCATTGCTGTTTTTGACATTTGGGCTGGCTCCACACTTGAGGAGCTTTAAAATGCACTGCTTCTGCCCCCTGTAGGCTGCACAGTGTAATGGCGTGTTTCCCACTGAATCCCTGCAGTGGATGTCTGGAGGCTCTTTGTCACTAAGCTGCATGGATGAGTTCAGAGGAGACTTGCATTAATTACATCAGATCATCTGAAATACAAAATATAATTTAAAGTCCCACTCCAAACATCTTTTGATCTATTGTAAAAGAGTTTTATTATGATTATGCCATGGTTAGCCTTAGTAAAAAAAAAACTGTTATTTTCTAAGACATAGTTTCTTCAGAGCAGTAGTAGAAATTCCCCACAGAACTGTGGGCACAGGAGTAAGCCTTCCCTCATTTCTCGTGATCCCTTTGTTTACACTCTCCCGCTACACAACCCAAACTTAACATTAGGGGTGCAACAAAAATGGCGAGCAATAATGGAGCTATCTAGCCATACTGGTTTGAGCCAGACACCACCTCGGATGAGGTAAACAGAAGAGCGCTTGTGCTGTTGTAGGTCCAACGTCACACCTACAAGCTTTTTGCAATGGAATTTATTTTGTCTGCTCCTGATTCACAACTACTATTTGAATAAAGAAATACACGGAAACACAGTTTTTATATTGTTTATTTTATGTATGTCCTCCATCAGAAAAATTCTCAAGACCATGTTAAAAACACACAACAAAACATGTTTTTTCTCCGAGGGAGTCTAAAGAAATAATGAAGGGTTAGCTGTCAAATAGTACGTGACAACATTTTTTTTTAAGTGCATTTCATTAAAAATAATAAGCAACCAAATCAAATACCCTCTAAACTTCCAAAATAAACATCCTAAGAAGTTAAAAAAGTAAAGCTACTAACCAGCGTAGCCAGAGTGTGAAGATCCCCCTCTCTGGCAGCTTCCAGAAGCTTCTGCTCTCGTCGTTTAATCTCTCGTCTTTCTGCAGCTAAAGAAATAAAATAAAAAAATTCTTAAGAGAAAAGACAGCTGAGCCCTTTTAATTAGATTCTGAATTTATAAAAGACAAAAAGAGGGGGAAAAAACTTCCCTGCACTGCTGTCATACCTTCCAGCATTGTGTGGATTTCATCATCATCTGTGACATCTTTAGGAATTCGACCCGTTCCATTAATTATGTTGGCTCGGGCATCATATCGCAGGAGCAACAAAACAATTTCCTGATACAAAAGGAAAAAGCACACATTTAAAAGTCACAAACAAAATTTATGATAGGTCAAAATAATTTGCAACCCGAACAGTGACTCTTGCCGTCAAGGATGGATTGATACCTTTCTTCCAGATTGGGCTGCCTTGTGTAAAGGTGTGTCACCCATACATTCCTGCACATTCACATCAACCCCTGCCTGCAAAATGCAAATACATTCATTCTATCCATTCATCATATATGCTCCCATCACAAAGTCCTACTTAAAGAAGCACACCTTAAGTAACTCCTCCACAACTTCTCTGTAGCCAAAGCTGGAGGCCAGGTGGAGAGCTGTCCATCCTGGAGTGCTTTTTGACTGAGCTAAAAGAAAAGGAACTCTCAGAAATAAATGCTACTTGACTACTAAATGTTAACAACACTACTTACATCTGCAGTTTATATTGAGAGAGCTGCTTTGGCTCATTCTAGCCTGAAGTAGCTTCTGAATCAGAGAAGAGTTTCCCTCTTTAGCATAAAGGAGGAGCTGCTGGTCCAAAACATCTCCATGATCCTGATCCTCCATCTCTGAATACCTCAAAGCAAACATTTTAAGAAATATAGCAACTTTAGGATGTCAGTAATGAAGAAATATTACCCAAAAACTTAATTTTAGCTGCACGCATAAATATTTTGCTAATTAAATATAAGTAATTGACAACATAAACTTAACTGAAGGATAACGCACAGTTACTAACCTCTTTTTTTTATATATATATATACTTAACTTATTATCTTTAGAGCGAGGTGGCGACTTCAAACTTACAGGTCAAGACTACCACGTTTTTCAGACTCGTTTGGAGGACATTTCCCAACCGACACCTGACCCCTGCGCTCAGCTGACGCGCTGTTGCTAAACTGGGTCACTGTTAGCAGGGGCGTTGTTATGCTAGCTGAAGGCAGGCGCGTGCCTTGATGCAAAGCTTTTCAAATAACTTTATTGATCATTTACAGTGGCCACCCCTGGAAAAAGTCCCTGCACCCTCTGGTTTAAGTCCATCAGCCGAACGAGGGGGCGGTTTTGGTTTTTTTAAACACTGGAATCAGTCAAAACTAAGGAATAATTAGCAGATAAACAAATAAATATCTCACATCTGAATATTTTTGACAAGTTGGCCAACTTTAGAAAAGATGAACTGCAAGCCAAATAAGTTTGTAAACCACATCACTAAATAGATATGTGAAGTTAGGTTTTCTCAAGTGTGTGAAAACTTTAACCTGCATAGGCCTCATAGAAATTCAACAGCATATTAGTTTCAAGTTTGATTAACAATGACTAAAAGAAGTTCCAGCTTCCAATCGACCAATCATGGTCTAATTGAATTGGTTGTCAGTCCAATATTTGATTTTTTTAATGAAATTTCTTGATTTTACTTTACGGTTACTCACGGGTCCTGCACCCTCTCACCTTGCTAGTTTACTTTCTAAAATTCCTCCCAACGCTCTTCACAACAGTGTTCTTATGCAAGTTCCGGGGTGACCGTGCGTTTGATGTGCTGGTTCCTAAACTCTGGATGTTAAAGTGTGACTGCTAATAGAGGCCACCTTTTTAAAGCCAAACTGTTCCTCCACTACCATGCCTTAGCATCTGCCCTAGCTGTTTATTAATTTTTTTTTTATTTTATTTAAGTTTAATTGCTTTTATTCCTTTGTTATCATTTATTATTGCATTGTTGCATTTGTTTGACCATGTGTACAGCACTTTGGGCCTCCTTGGATGGTGGTGGAAGGTGCTCTAGAAATGGATAAATGAAATGAAATAAAATAACAATAACTCAAAGGAGCTTCCTTTGTTCAAAACACATTCAGTTGCTGGCTTAAGGTAAATTCTAGGTATCTAAAATAAAAAAAATGCAAAGAATAAGTATGGATTTTATTAAATGTGCTTTGATGTGTGAGTGAGAAGTGATGAAATTCAAATTTGCATAAAATGTGTTACAGATCAGCAAAAAAAAAAAAAAAAAAATTCTATGTTAATTGCATTTATGATTTGTAAGACACACCTGAAAGCTTTTAGATTGTTGCTTTGGCTCAAATGTACATTCATTTACTCAAGGGAGCTGCTCAATTTCAACCTTTTGTTCAAGCATTTTTGTTAAGTGTATATTCTAGTTTTTTTAGGTGGCAATTTGATGAGAAGTATGACAGAAAGATTTACTGTTCAATGCCATTTTAATATTAGTCTGTAGCATTAACAGAGAAGCACTAGTGGTTGTTACAAACTCAGGGATTTAGCTAAAAATTAAATGAAAGGTGAAACAAAAAGTAAATTAGTTGTAGGGAAATCTGAACTTCTCCTACTTGTTGTGTTATTTATTTTCTCCTTAAACTGTAACTCTGTATCTGACCATTCCTTGTTTGTGATTTATTCTTAATTTTTTCGAATAGAGTACACGTTTCAATGTCAGGTTCATTATGTTAATGTTACATCAACAACACGCCTTCAACCCACAAAGGTGATTTTATATTTAACTGTCAAAAAATAAAAACGATTGTTGGGTTGCGACAGACTGGCGACGTGTCCAGGGTGTCCCCCTGCCTTCGCCCACAAGTGGCCAGGATAGGCTCCAGCAGCCCCGTGACCTCTAAAAGGAAAAATGGATTAGAAGATAAATGAATTAATGAATGTTGGGTTTGTAATGTCATGCTTCTGCAACATGCTGTCAGCTTTGGTCTGGGTTGTCAATGTTTTACTGCTTTGAAATGCTTTTAATAAAATGATATTACGACTGTTTTGTTGTTTTGACTTCTGCTGCTTCTTTTCACCATATTTAATCCTTAACAATCTTCCCTTACCTATAAGGATGTAAGGTCTCAGGTTAATGTCAGTCACCTGGGATACGAAGTGTAATGACCAAAAAACAGGAAGTTTGAGCACTGAGACCACGCTGATGGTATTTTGGTATATGAACCCTTTAAGATGAAAAACAAACAAGCAAAAGTCTATTACCTTTCACTTTTCCATTTGTTATTCATCTTGTCCTTTCTAGGTTTAACAGAAAACAGAAACATTTGTTTCTGCTTAACAAAACTGCTCAGCTAATTGAATCAGTAAGTTCAAAAGGGGCCCAAGTCCAGGAGGTTTCTTTTTCCAGGAAATGATTTTAATTGCATAGCTCACAGGGGAGGCTACACCAAATAATTATTACTTTACCCAGATTTAGCACCAGTTCATAGCTTACAAATGCTATGAAGCACCTCACTTTTATAATTTCAGAGGACTAGCAAACTAAAATCTCTGGACTTGGGTCCTTCTTGAATTAAACAGGGGCGCTGCCATATTGGATAACTAGTGCTGCCATCTATGGGATAAAGCCAAACCCATGCAAGAGAGGCCCAAGTCCAGGAATTTTGCACTTAATGCATTTTAAATGTCAAGCATAGTCAATACATTACAACGGACTTGGGACTTTTCTGCACATAATCAGATAGCTTTTCCCTTGAAGACCATAGAACATATAACATATTTATTTTTGAAAAATTGTGCACTTGGGCCCGTTTTGAACTAACCGATAAAATTTGGGACTTGTGACTTTTGCATAAACATACATCCTGTTTTCGAGTTAAAGCTGTAGACCCTTTATGGTTTGCATAATTAGTACCAACAGAGGCAGGAGCTTCTCCATCACCTCTTAATCTGGCTTGTTGGCTTTTTTTCGGATGCCAAAAACTCCTGGCTTTAGATCCCTTTGATCCTTTATAGAAAAACAAATGATGTGTGTTTAAAATGAAAGAAGTCAAAAGGGAAGAATGATGGTAAAGTCACAGTAGAGGCAAATACTATCTAATGATTAGATTAGATTAGATTAGATTAGATTAGATTAGATTAGATTAGATTAGATTAGATTAGATTAGATTAGATTCAAATTTATTGTCACTGCACATGTAGGTACAAGGCAACAAAATGCAGTTAGCATCTAACCAGAAATGCAATAAGCAGTAAGTACAGAATAGAGGTCTATAATATGTAAAATAACTATACAGGTAAGTATTATGGACATAATTTACAGATGTTAAATACTATAAGCACGATATACAGATAGGTGTACTATGAACATACTATTCAGATGGGCTATGTAAAAGTGTATGAACACTATAGGCAGAACTATGAACATAATTTACAGTATTGCAATGGACAGTAAAGTGCATAGAAAATATTACAATGTGCAGATGGATTATACAGTGTTCCTGGATGAACAGACAGTAGTGCAAGTAATAACAAGTTACTGTTTTTGCTTCTTGTGAATAAATAAATAATTCAGAGTGTTGAAGAGGGGGAGGAGTCTATGGTGGTGTGGGGGGTGTTTTAGAGATGTCAGAGGGAAGAGTTCAGCAAGGAGACAGCTTTAGACTAATTAATGATTATTGTTGGTAGTCAATTATCCTATTTGAGATTTTAAAAAACTGTTAATGTAGGCCAGGGGTCTGCAACCAGAGGCTCTGGAGCCACATGTGCATTGAAGAAAAACGCCAACAATTTAAACAAACAATGGATGTGTTGTTTTATTCAAATTTATATTAGTTGAGTTTTGTCATTTGAGTTAATAACATGTCAGATAATGGACCAAAAAATAATGGTAGAAAGTTCAATATATTGTCAGAGTGATTTTATTCTTCTTCTCTGCTGCACAACAGTGTTTAGTTGCTTTTCAGAGGCAAAATTAAAGTATAGAATTGCATTTACAAGAATAAAATAAAAAATGATTGGATTCTCCTCCAGTGTTGTCAATATTCAATGGTTAAATAAAAAGAATGATGGTAGTCCAATGTCATAATGACAAAAAGTGTTTAGTTTTCTTCCAATTGTAATTCAAGAAAGTGATTTCATTTTATTTTATTTTGAAAGGAACCTGTCAATATTTGATGGTTAAATAAAAAAAAGAATGATGGCAGTCCAATGTCGTAATGATAGAAAATGTTTGATTTTCTTGCAGTTTTAAGTCTAGAAAATATTTGTATTTTATTTTATTTTGAAAAGAATTTGTATGTTTAGCTGTTAAAACTAAATTAGAATAAAGTACTTTTCCCATAGAAAACATACAACTGGTATAATTTAGGTGTTGTGAATATTTAGGCTACATTTTGTAAATGAAAGGCTTAATGACCACAAAAGCATAAAAAAATGAAATAATGGGCTTATTTCTTGGGACTTTGTGGCTCTCGCTTAGTTAAAAACTGGCCTAATTGGCTCTTCTACTGTAGCTCTAAAGGTGTAATGTTGTTAAAGCAATCATGTTAATTAAATATTGGAAAAGCAACAGGTTTCTTCTTATTTTACATAATAAATATTTGAGAAAAAATGAACTGAAAAACAGAAAATGAAACCTTTTCCCATGGTGCACAGCGTCTCCCACTCAGTCACACCACAAAAAGGTTTTGACTAGTCTTTGATGTGGACACATAATGACTTCATATGGCTCAGCTATGTGATCTACAACATGAAAGTGTGAAAGCTTCATGTATGATTCTGAGAAAATCCCCATCTGGAGGAAGGTTGTCTATTACATCATTCTGCCAACAACACACTGGACAAAAGAGCGCCTGGATCGCAGGTCTCAAAAATGTTTAAAACTCTGGTTCTTTAGTCTTGTCTATCTTGCCCGGTCTCAGAAACTAAGCAGGGTTCAGCCTGGATGAGCGACTGCCTATAGGACCTGGTGATGTAAACTGCTGCGACCATGTGGGAAGGTCTGGACAAATGCAGACATTTGGGTCAGAAAATTAATCACATTGAACAGAAGCCAAATCACATGATCATTCATTTTTAACTGGTTACTATCAAATGCTTTTATTGTGATCTTATGTCCTGCCTTTTAATAATCAAGAATTGTAATTTCTTGTGCTTTTCTTTCATAATGTACTGTGTGATGTTTGTGAATCTATGTTTTGTTCAATGTTTACTTGTGTACCTGCCAGTGTCCCTGGATGCAACTTAGCATTATTGCTATAGTCAGGTAAATTTACATTTATGATTCACTGAATAGATGTTTATTAATGTACATTGTCCCTATCAAAGAAAATAAACCTAAACATGTAAAAATTAGAGAATGCAAAAAGGCTGAAATAATACAAAAAAAATAAAAGAAATTAATTCTTTGTAATTTCTCTTTTGCTCTTTGGAGTTGGAATTGGTTTATTTCCAGGAATCAAACCAAAATACCAAAGAAGGCAAACAAAAGAGATCTATCTTTACAGATCAAACTTTTGAATAATTAATCGGGACTTTATTGGACACTTAAAAGTTAAAAGTGAAAGAGATACACATCTATATATATACTGTACATCCACATGCACATGTAAGACGATGCCATTATAGTTATCCTTAATCATAAATTGCCATATTTGTACCACAGCCAAAGCAATTAAATGAATTGTTTAAAATGAGTGAGAGGAAGCAAATTAAAATAATCCCACACCTATTAAACTTTAATTAACGACTTTACCTTTTAACAAAGATTTTGTTAAGACTAGCAAAAATGATACAGATATTCAAATTCATTGATTGTTTTTTAAAGGTTCGGAAAACCAACAGAATATTTTTTTGTCTTGAAAGATCATCATTTATTGCTCTTTTTTGTTTGTTGATTCATTTAGTTGAAAAGCTATTTGTAGAGAGTTTTTGCACAAAAAAATCACTCACAGCTTCTATTGCATGGATCTCATAAAGTGAAATCACAAGAATAACACTGTTTGGTTAACTTTCTTTATTGCTTCTTGAAATTGTGTATAATATAAGAAGCAAATTGCTCCATGATGTAATCACTTGCAGCTGGAGATATATCTGAATATGAATTTTAACTATTAACATGTTTATTTTCATATAATTCACCAGGGAATTCTATTGTTGCTCACTAGATGGAGGCATTCTCAATAATGCCCAGAGAGACTGGAGCTGCTATTGAAATGGTAACAATATTTTTATATTGCCTGTAAGTCGCAGTATCTTTCAAACACTTTCCATATGGAAACTTGCTGTTGGTTTTAAAGGTCAGTCACTGTTGATATCTGAGTTTCTGTTTGCTGAAACCTGCAGAAGTTCCCCCAGTCAGTAAATGTCTGTGCAGAGCTTTGAAGGCAACTGTTGACGGCAACATTTACCTCCAAACCTGTGAGGAAGCAATGGAAGGTCAAAGATGAGTCTCTATGTCAGCTGCAGGTAGAACATACGTTTCCGAGTGGTATTGGACCTGGAAAAATAGTTTGAGTAAAACTTGAACACAGTCCACCTTTAACAGATGGATAAGAAAGGAAAAAAAATAATTTGGAGACTTAATATTTCCCAGATATTTGTTTATTTAGAACAATCGGATACGATCTGATTCACTGATCTAAAATCCATCTAGGGCGTCTTTAACCAAAACTTAACCAGTGTGACTCAGAAATGGGTACCTGGAAATGGGTACCTGGAAATTGGTACCTGGGTACCAAACAGTTCAGGTAAGGTTTTCCAGATTCCTTGTGTTTCTTGCAAGATAATTCATTGTAAATTAAATATGTGTAGATTCAAACAAGTAAACAAGAGTTAATGGCAAATTCATTCACAGGATGGAGCATCCTCTCCATCCTGTTCTTGACGGTCAGCGGAGCACCTTCTCCAAAAGACTAAGGCAGCTTTTCCAACACAGATACAATTGATTTATTTCAAACAATTTTATAATGATATAGGTCGGTTCAGTTAATGGCTTGCCTCAGACGATCGACCTGGTTGGATTGTAGGAATTTAAAACCTATGAATTGATTACCAGTAAGTTGATTAATCCTTACACCCCTACTGAATAACAATTACAAGCAGCCAGATATGAGGACTATGAGAGTCAGACTTCAGTTGCACTTTAGTCTTCCATGCAGAGACTTGAGATTTGACCTCAAGGACTTTGGAATTGAAAATTAAGACTGAGACTACTTGTCAGACCAAAAAAATGAAAGGTTTCTTTACACCGCTTTGGTTTTAGGAATACGGAACACCTGTTATTTTGACCCCATAGTTTAATGACATTTTGTGACTATAACATTTTAATTCAAAGTAGAAGTTGTAATTGCTAATTGTAGCTGAAAAAAATGAAGACTTTGGAATTTGATGAGAAAGGTGGGTTCTGTCATTGGCTGCAAACTGGAAACATTTGAAGCAGTGATGGAGAGGAGGTCACTGAACAACATCTTATCCATCACGGACAACCCAGAGCATCCTCTCCACCCTGTTCTGGACAAACTGCCCGATACAGGAAATCGATCTTACCCAACACAATTCAACTCTACAATAACTCACAGTGTAACAGATGAGTCTTGCACATTTTTGCACATTGTGCACATTGTTACCTGTTTGTAAATAGTCTAAACTATACCGCCTTATATGTTTACATTTCTGCAACATTTTTTTTTATATCATTGTTTTTCATATTATTCTATTTTCTCTTATGTTTACTGCTACGGTAACGGACAAATTTCCCACGTGTGGGATCAATAAAGTACTTCTGATTCTGATTGATTTGATTTGAACTTAAATAGAAAGACTTCAGAATTGATTTGAATTTGCAATAGGGACTTGTGAGTATCTTGAGTCAGACTTGCTCACATGCTACTAAACATTTATTATTTACAATAAAGACCCACTTCAATCACCTTTTGATGTATTTTAAAAGCATTCCCAGTGGGTTATTAATTATGATTAAAACACTTATCGTGCCTGAGTTGTGGGCGGGATTGTTGGCACTAAGCACCCCCACTCCTTTACCTCTCCCTGTTGCTGGCAGCTCGGAGCAGGAAGCTTGTGACCTATGGCCTATTTTTTAGGTCACAAATGATATTTTTTTCAAACGGCATATTTTCACCTTTACCTGATCCACAATGATTTGGATAAAGAAATACTCAGAAATGCAAGTTTGAATTTAATTTTCTTAATAAAGTCATTATCAGAAATACGCCACACTGACGTGCTAAAAACACTCCAAAACATAATTTTCATCAGAGTGGGTCTTTATTACAGCTTGATGAAAATGTAATAGCTATAAATTCCTTCACCCAAATAAAAGATAAGAAATGGTGAAATACAAATGTAAAAACGAGATAAAAACAAGGACAGTTTAATTCCAATGGTGCTAATACGTTTGTGTTCGCACACTGGACTTGGATAAAAGGAAGGAAGACATATTTGCAAACAGACTAGTTTAGAGGCCAAAGTTCATTATCATCACTCAAATGTAATCAAAATGCTGCAAAAGACATTAATCAAAGCGTATTCATCAAATCAAATCTGGTGAGGCAATGAAGCCTACTGGGCTGGTTCTTGGTAATTAGCATGGCAATTACTGTAAGCTGTCACAGTTCTTAAGCAACCAAGTGGACTATATGAGCTCCAGAGCGTAATCCCCAGTAAATGACAAGATAATGGAGGCAAAGAGAGGCCATTGCTTCAAAAAGAAGAGGAGATAGAATTCCCGGCAGAGATATTTTAGGGACAGACACAGAGAGACATAGAGCAAGAACAGTGTGCATTTGCTTCACATGGAGCTTATTTGAACGGGAGAGGGACGTTTTTTAAAGAATTTCTTTGTCCAGTTCAGTGATTAACTTCAAAGCAATTTTCTTTCTTCTTAAATTATGCACATTTTAATGATCCATACAAATATTTTAAAAATAGTGCCAAGATTTTTTCATTCAATAATATTCTGAGTTGAGGATTCTGTAAGTGATAATTGTGGGTTTTTACCTGTTGACAATATATATTTTGAATCGACTTAGCTTGTATCTTGATTATTAAAACAGTCTGCAGCATCCTCTCAGTATTAGCCTCCTGAGTCCCTGTGTGCACACATGAGGACATGACATTTTTGCCCTTCTAAAAAAAGATATGAAATGTACTCCAAGCAAAAGCCTTCATCTCAGGAGGAGAAATTGTCGCTTATTTTTACAACTCTTGATGCTGTTATTAGTGACTATTAAAAATTGCATAGTGGAAAAATACCACATATTGACTGACAGAGAAGTAAATAGATAATAAATGCATTGGTCAAACCAGATTAAATTGCGGCACATGTAAATGAGTTGTGGGTTTTCACAAATACCGTGCAGATGATTTTACAAATCTGTCAAAAATATAAATATGGGCGTGCAAGATGTTTAGACCACAGATGTGTGAACTTAGTTTTCCAGACATTACAAAACAATTTGGTGTTAAATTCGATATTATTTCAACTGCTCAGTGACTTTTTGTGTGGCACTATGAAACATTGTCTGTCATGAACTGGTGCTTTTCGAATAAAGATAATTCAGTCATAATCTAGATATTCTTATTTACAATCTTGGGTTATTTATCACTGTTGTATCTAAATGCTGCTTTTGCTTAATTAGCTTCCGCAAAGCAAAAATGATAGATTTTATTAGAGAATAGTGTATTTAGGAGCCATGTTTGAGTGGATTAAGCACCTGAATTTACTTTTGCATTTGTGATGAACTGATATTATTTTACATGTGCTTTGGAAATACAGTTTATATATATACAATATATATTGGCATTCCTAAAAGGGATAAAATTCCTAAAATATTGTTTTACACACTTTATGAACCATGCAAAGTGGCTAACTACTATTATGGAAACAATTATAGCCTGTTTTTATTTTATTTTTTTATTTTACTGAAAAATCTAATTAAATGAATTTCAGAACATAAAATTTGATTTAAATGTTGCCACCAGCACATTCAAGAAAATATAACTGATTGTTTTGTGATACAAGAGAAAACGTAATATGCTATTTTTTTCTGCTTTAATTCAGGAAAATTGTCTTTGATAGACGAAGTGTTTTAGTAAAGGTCAAAATGTTTTTCCCTCATTTACACACATATGTAAAAATCACAGCTCATCAATGTTTACAGTGGTGAATGTCTACAGAATTTGGGATCTGAAGGTGAGGCAAGGAAACACTTTGATTAACCAGCTTGGAGGGGTTTGAAAGCAAAATGAAAAATTTAACAAGTGAAAAACACGGTCATGACTGGGAACACCCTCTGAATTTCAATGAGCTTCATGGATCTCTAACATAAAGTAAATGCCAGCACCCTTCCTCTTTGAAGCAGCCCTGCCGAACCGACTGTGAGACGAGCTGTCCACCTACGAGTTCAGCTCTCATTAATGATAAACATTTGTTATGTAAACTCTGCTGTTTTGTGACAGAAGGACCATTTATTTTGTGTTCAAATGACAATCAGTCTGTGTTTAGCCTAATGATGCAGCAATTCTCTAGTAATGTACTAAAGTGTAATTGTCATTTGCTCCATACAGAGGATTCCCATTACTTATTATATGCATGGCCTGAGCCAGAAGTTGTATTGCTAATCATTTATTTTACTTTATAAAAACCACCCAATATCTTGTTTTCATTGTGTATTCATTGTTTTCATTGAATATTTTATCAGTCATTTTGTAGAAATGTGGTCAAATAAATCATGACAAACAAAAAAGATGGTTTTAAAAAACAGATCTTTAAAAAACTGTGCAAAATCTATTTGTTTAAACAAACTTCAAATGAAAAATTATGTTCAACCAGTTGTTTATCCATCCATCCATCCATCCATCCATCCATCCATCCATCCCTCCATCCCTCCATCCATCCATCCATCCATCCGGGCACATTTGTCACGATCAATACCTAGTATGTGCTTCAGTCTTTTTAAAATTAGATACAGTTTTGCATTTTTAGAGTTGTTAAATACACTCACTGGCTCACTTGTTGGGCACACCTGTCCAACTGCTGATTAAAGCATATTTATTAACCCAACTCAATACATTTAGGCATGTAGACATGGTCAAGACGATCTGCTGCAGTTCAAACCGAGCACCAGAATGGGCAAAAAAGGTGATTGAAGTTACTTTGAACGTGGCATGGTTGTTGGTGCCAGATGGAATGGACTGAGTATTTCAGAAACTGCTGAGCTACTGAGATTTTCACCCACAACCATCTCTAGGGTTTCTAGAGAATGGTCTAAAAAAGAGTAAATATCCAGTTGGCTGCAGTTCTTTGGGTAGAAATGCCTTGTTGATGCCAGAGGTTAGAGGAGAATGACCAGTCTGGTTCTAGCTGATAGAAAGGCAACAGGAACTCAAATAACCACTGGTTACAACTGAGGTCTGCAGAAGAGCATCTCTGAACACACAACACGTCCAACCTTGAAGCTACAGCAGCAACGCAGGTGCCACTCCTGTAAGCTGAGAACAGGAAACTGAGGCTACAATTCACACAGGCTCAACAAAATTGGACTACAGAAGATTGCACAAACATTGTTTGGTCTGATGAGTTTCCATTTCTGCTGCCACATAGGTAGAGTCAGAATTTGGTGTCAACAACATGAAAGCACAGATCATGTTTGAACCAAACTCTCTTTAGAATTAATATGGATTTATCTGCGCTTTTCCAGATGCTCAAAGCCCAGTTCATTCACTCCTCATTCATATTTGGTTATGGTAACTACTGATGTAGCCACAGCTGCCCTGACACAGGCGTGGGTGCCAGTACGCGACCATCACCGAGACATTCATACGCAGGAAGGGTAAAGTGTCTTGCCCAAGGACACAACAACAGTTGACTGGGAACTGCCGACCCTTTGTTTGCTGGATGTCCTGCTCAAACGCCTGAGCCACTGGCGCACTGTTTCTTTGTAGAATCTATGCAACCAAGGAGTAAGGCATGTCGGAAGACAAAAGGGGATCCAACCTGGTACTAGCAAGGTTTAGTGAGAGTACATCTTTTTTGGATGGATAAAAACAGACATTGACAGAGAACAATCATTTTGCTAAATGTGAAATTGTTTTTTACTTTTGACTAAGGCTTGCATGACTTCCTTTTAAAATTAAATACCTTCTGTGACACATCCCACTGAAGCTAATGAAAAGTTTAAAACAATGCAAGTCTACTTTGGTGGGCTGTCATCCGTTTCCCTACTTACTACTGCTGTTAACCTCAACATGAACTTTATTGATTTATTTTGTTAAGCTAATAAACATTGTTGTGTAGCTTTAAACTACTAAAATTTTAGATTAATAGAGAAAGTCAAAGTTTTTACTTAAGTTTTGATAGTATTTGAAATCTGTGTAAAATAGAGGAATGTAAGAGCAAACCAGGCCTCGATTTAGTGTATCTCCCCCCTAGTAGCACCTCAGCTATAAATTCATACATTTAACTAATCTAAATAAAACAGTGATAACCAAGGATTTTTTCTTTAAAGTTTGGGCTACTATCATTTTTATTTTTTCTTCAGTCAGACAGCCTCTCCAGGGAGGTAAAAGAGCCACATGTGGCTCTGGAGCCTCAGGTTGCAGACTCGTTCTAGACTGAAACACATGTTCCTGGGTCCAATTTCCTTTAGTTTACTCATCTGTGTGAAACTGTATGAACACGCACTATGACTGTAATCTTCTCCCTTCAGCTTCAAAAAGAAATAAAAAACTCACTTATGTGGGTTCAGATTGTTTATTGGCTTTTTATAGTGATTACTCCAGACATGTCGGTATACTTACAGTACGATAGCATGTTCTCCAGCCCAGCATCCAAACACAAACACTTGAGTTGCAGAGTGCCAGGGAGCCTCAGCAGGGCTCACTATAATAGGCAACTCGAGAGCTTCTGTGTATCCTCTGTGACACTGCTTTGAGTACCCTTGATATTTAAATGAGTCTCTGCATTTTGATTTCCAGGTTCAGTGACTGCACCTGCTGAACTTATTGCCCGAAACACAATTTTTGTCTGCTTAATAAACGAACAAGCTTATAGCTTTATGGATATAAAACACATTAAATGTCAGTAAATACACTTTGCAGGGTGAAATTGCTCTTTTTTAAATAAATTGAGTTTTTTTTTAGACACTGAGGCTAAAATTCAGTTGCTTTTCTCAGCTGCAATCTTAGTTTCTTCTTTTATCAAAATGGATTACAAGAAATTAACCTCATTGTAGGTGCTTTGTAAATATTTATGTCCATTTGTTTCCATGACAGCACAACCATTGTTTCCATGACACCATAACTCCTTTATTTCAAGTCTGATTGTCCATCTAATGGATATTTCCCTTTCATCAGTCTTTTTAAATAGCCTGTCAGAAAGTAGCTGAATATTAAACTTGCAGTTGGGGCTAAAGGGGAGATTTTAATGCATGTGCGCACTTACAGGAAACAGAGGTTGAATTCGTTAAAAAAAAAAAAAAAGTTATTTGTCACTCTTCCATTTGTGTTTAATCAGCATGACCTTAGCTCTCTAATATTTATTTCATTAACACAAAATATCGACCTTGTTCATTTTGAAACCGAGGAGCATTTTCTTTGTGAATGTGGTGAAAGCATCTGAAAAGGCCAGCCTTATGACTGGTCCCTGTGCAGCATTTGAAAGGTGAGAAACTCTGGACGAGGAAAGGGTTATTTCTGAGAAAATAACAGTAATTCAAACAGGGCTCCTTCGGTCACATCTGTGATGGCGTTTCTCTTCTTTGGCCAACCCCTGTTAGAGCTCCAGGACAGTATATATGACTTTTGTAAGATCTATAGGTAAAATTATTACTCAGTGACAGCCAGTTGCATTAGGTAAATTTTGGTGCTTTTTTTTTCCCCCACAAGTCTAAAAACAAAAGAAAAGAAAAACTTACCTCTGACTGTTTCTTTTAACAGTTTTAATTATTTCCAGTGGAATTTGTCAAAAGATTTGAATATTTTACCTTAATAACAATCTTTTTTGAATCAAAAATGCCTTTTGAGCAAAAGTGGATAATATTATTAGGACTGTATCTTTGTCATGAATGATACCTATAAATGCAAATAAGCAATAAACCACATTGGCTTCAAAATTACCTTAATTTTGTTTGTTTGTATTTTTTAGACAGGGACAGAGTGACATTTAAAACATTTAAAAATGCAAATAGGTAAGATTATATTTTTTTAGGCTAATTTCCATCTTTAGTCCCTGTAGACATGTTGATATTAAATCAACAAAGACGGGATAACAGTAGGCAGACCCCTTCAAATACAGAAACAACACACGTGAGGAAATAGTAAATAGAAAACACAACAGCAAATTTATAAACATTGAAGCAACAACTGAGGAAAAAGTAGACAAAGAACAAAAAAATAGTTCCAATTAAAATGTGACAGAAAAAAACAATACAAATACAGAGATGTGGTGGCAGTTTTGGCAGTTTTCTAAAAGCCACGATTTTATTCAAATGAGTTTAGAGTTTAGTTGTCATTGGAATTGAGTTCCAGGTGTCATATGCACTGCAGGAGAATACATTTTGTGAAACTATATTTTCATACCTGGAAATTCATTAAGGTGTCAAAGACCTTTGAGGTTATGTTGATAACCCTACATTAAAAATCACCTTATTGTGGTTGATAAATGACCCCAGAAGAAGGAAAAATATAACAAAGGCAGTTCAAACTGTAAGGTCAGTGATGATAATGTTTAGTGGAATAAAATGGATGTAAAGCTTTATTTAAAAAAATCTGTCTAGATTGTTTTCTCTCTAAAACATTCATCTGACTGTAGACTTAAAATATCGACAATAACAAGTTTCAGGTTGAAAGGTTTTTAAAAGAAATATATAATTTAAGAAAACAAATAAAACTTGATTTTTTTGTACTTTTACCAACACAAGAGACACTGCAATCATCTTATTATTGGTCTAGGCATGTAAATTAAATCGCACCCAGGATCGTTTTAGTTTTTGTTTTATGACACACGGAAAAATCAAGTTACAGGAAGTTTACTTCCACTCTGTTTAGAACAAAATTCCTTCAGAACCTGTTCTTGCTGGAAGCGTTCAGAAAGAGATTCATTTCAAAGAGAAATGAAAATTGGTTCAGCCTGGTGCGCACGCTCTCAAGCCATTTCACCGGTGCGCGCTCTGGTGAATCCAAACGTGCCCGTGAATCAAATATGAAGATTTCATGAGGGAAATATGGTGATTTAGGGTGGTTAAACAAAGTGGGTTGGAGCACTGAGGTGATTCAGACCATGAGGGGCGAAATATGAATAATGCAGGGAGAAGCAGACTGTTTTTTTTTTTTCTTGGGACGGTCAGCGGTAACTCGCTTAAATGTCAGTATAAACTGGAAGTTAAAGTCGGCTTTGCGCAGACTTTTGTTTTCCTCCAAGGTTTTGTGGCGCGTCTTTGGCACTGGCTTCTCATTGTGGAATTGGAACATTTGGAGACAGATGCTGTGATGTCTCAGTGCGATGCGCTCAGGCGCAGCTGTCAAACGCGCAATCCCCATCGGTGTTGAGGCAGCAAGATCAGTTTGATCAGGAAACCCCCAGCTTTAGGAAAGGTTCGAGGGCGCTGACGCACCTGTTGATTTTTCTTCTCATGACAATGCGCCTGTTCCACGCCTGCATGTTGCGGATTTAAAAAGCGCAGCGCGCTCCTCACTTCTCCACCATGTCGGAGGAACACTCAGATTTGAACTCCACGGGCTACTATTTTGACAGTTCCTCCACGAGAGTCCAAAGCAGCTTGGTGTTCTCAGGACCCATGTTTGTCCTTCTGATGGTGATGATGGTGACTTTGGTTGTTGTCATAGTTCTGGGGAATGCGCTGGTCATTTGGGCTTTCAAGGTGGACAAGAGTTTGAGGAGACAATGCAATTACTACTTTTTGAATTTGGCCATCTCAGATTTTCTTGTGGGTGAGTCTTTAATCTTCATTACAAGACAGTTTTTGTTGGATCTGTTGCTTTATAAACACAATTCTGTTTTTGTGTGTGTTAACTATGCTTCCACATCATTAACCTCTGCTAAGTTGGGTTAAATATCCGAAAACTCAATATTTTGTCTCTCTGCAATGATTTTAAACCTTTTCTTTGGGTGCAGTGTTGCAAATTCTGCAACAGTGTTTTTGTATGGTCATTTTCATTTCAGTATGTAAGGAAGTACTGCTCATATTTTGGTCCCATCTGAGTGTACCACTCTTCTCCGTTTAGGTGCATTTTGCATCCCAGTCTACATCCCCTACATCCTCACAGGCAGGTGGACGCTGGGTCGAGGGCTCTGCAAACTCTGGCTGGTTTTTGATTACCTGCTTTGTTCAGCATCCGTCTTCAGCATTGTGCTCATCAGCTACGATCGCTTCCTCTCGGTCACCAGAGCAGTGAGTGGAACACATTGTTCTTCACAGCCCTAAAAAATAAAGAAATAAAGAAATCCAGAAAAGGGAATTTTTAATCACAGGCAACATCTGCACTTGTGACGATATCTAACTAATAAATTAGAGAAAGTTTATTCTTTTTACTAGGAAAAGTATTAGATTATAGATTGCAAGCAAAAACACACATGCTCACTCTTAATAGTCTGTAGTTTAATTTTCAATGAGTCTTAAAGGTCACTGGTTGGGGCAGAGCCACCTCATTTTCCCAAACGTGTCCATCTGTGGAGGTTAATCATCTCTGACCCGTTCAGGCCCAGTGCCATCGCTAATTATAGTGAGAAGAAAAAAAAAAGAAACAACACAAAATTAGGACCATGAAAGTAAAGAAAAACAACATGACCAGCAAAAGGATGTCATCATCAACTGCACATTCGATTACCAAAAAATTAAACTTAATCCCATAAGAACACATGGTGACATCAGTATGACAGAAAAACATCAAAATAGTGTTCTGTGGTCCACTTGGTCTGTGGTATATTCAAATAATTTTCATTTTCAAGAAAAATGTCTGGTTCTTCTGGGTTAAATGATCCACTTCAATGAAAATAGTTTTTTGGGGTTTTTTTTTGTTCAGTAATGGGGGACATATATATAAAAAAGTAAGATTAAACTGCATTTATGCGTATTTCTTTATTCAAAATGTTGTGAATCAGGAGAAGACAAAGAAATGCCATTGGAAAAAGCCTGTGGCAGTGATGTGAGTGCTACAGTTGGCGGGCCACAAGCTCCCTGCTCCGCTACATTCCGCTTGTAGACAAATAGATCCATGCACGTCTTCAATTTCCTCATCCCAGTTAGCGTCTGGCTCCAAACTGTACAGCTGGATATCTCCAATGTTGCCCAATGTTAGGTTGGGGGTGTGAGGGGCTGTAAGCTAGCTGTAAATAAAGGGATGACGAGAAATAAAGTTAGGATAACTCTGTGCCAACTATCCCACTCACAACTCAAATTTTTAAAAAACTTCTGCCACTCTGCAGAAACTATAGCTTAAAGAATGACACACATTTTTTGATGTTGCCTAAAAACATAATAATCATAACTAAAAGACCTCTGGGAATATTTTAATATAGGTCAAAAGATCTTTTAAGGGTGACTTTAAGGAAGTCTTGTTATTTGGAAAACTCCACAACTGTTCACGTTTGTTACTTTACGTTGGGCTTCCTTCCACAGATGTTTGGGTCCTGCACACATCTGTGGGTGGTGGGATGATGCTTCCCGTGGCACACAAAGAGAGTGCTCTATTTCCTTTCAGAGACAAACACTTAACATCAGAGCAATGAATACAAATAACACCAGAGAGAGAACCTTTTCTTTAATTAGACAGCTTTCATCATAGAGGTTCTCCTCAGTGCCACGGTCTTTCCAACCCCGGAGAGATCAATCGTTTCAGACCCAGGCCGCCAGAAGCAAAGCAACATTTTCCTAAAAGCATTTCTCTCTGAACATTGGCAGACAAAGGGCTGTCAACAGTCAGAGACACAGTTTGTCTTTGAAAAGAAGTGATGGAGTCAGATTACACACCAGCTAACGTGACATCACATCGTCAGAAATGCAGAAGCGCCATTTTTTTATGTGCCAATTTTGATTAGGGACTGAGCAAAATGAAACAGAATCTTAAGGTTATGTGAAACCGGATTTGAGTGAGACACTGCAGAACAAAGAATCATTATGCAAACATGAGTGGAAAGGAGTCCAGACGTCTCCGAGCTGCAGTTAAATGAAAACAGCGGAGTGTATTCCATGTCACTGCACAGCTTGTAAAGTGTGCTGTCCTCTCAACAGACAGGTGGACAGGGACATGGGACATAGCAGTAATTAAGACAAGTGGCCTTGAAAGGTTCTCCATTGACCTAACACTCTGTAAAACACTTCCAGGATGCATCTTCTTTTAGTTTGAGATATGACTTACACGGGATCATCACTATCTACTGGTTTAAATGTAAAGCTTAATTTTAACCCTCAAACAAATGAATTCCCTTACACAGAGGTTAGCTTTAAAGACCAACTCCAATGAAAAATGTGTTTTTTAACGTGTCCTTGAGGCATCTATTCTCGTGATGGAGAACAAATTTAAAGAAAATTAAGCTTAAAACTGTATTTCTGAGTATGTCTTTATTCAAACTATTGTGAATCAGGAGTAGAGGAAAAAACATCGTTTGGAAAAACCTTGTAAGTGCATGTCACTGTGACAAGCAACAAGCCCTCTGCTCCGCTACATTCTGATGCATCCACTTGTAGACAAATAGATTCATGTACGTCTTCTTTTTCCATGTCTGATCTGGCTTCAAACTGCATGACTGGATAGCTCCAATATTGCTCGCCATTTTTGTCGCACCGGTAATGCTAGGTTGGGGTTGTGAGGGGCTGCAAGCCAGCAGGAGAGCACATAAACAGATGGATGATGGGAAGAGATTGGGCTAAATCCACAACAACAGCCAGGCCAACAACTCAGAGCAGAATTTCTGATGAACTCCTGCTGTTCTGCAGAAACTATGTCTTAGAAAGCAACACAGGTTTTTTTATTTTTACCAAAAAAACAACATAATCATTATTAAAAGACCACTGGGAATGCACTAGCAATAGATCAAAAGAAGATTGAAGTGGAACTTTAAAAGTTTGTTGAATGCTCCCCAAACTAAAAGTTTCATGCACCCGAGGGGTCAGAAATGGGATCTATTTTCTAAAGCCTCACCCTCATTTGTGTGGCACCATCATTGTGTTATTAACTCAAGAAAACCTGTGTGGTTTGAGGCGGGAGCGGAATAAAATCTAATCAAAGGTACTTGAACTGGAATGGAACTTGGTAAAAGCCCTGGAGTGTTTGACAAGTATAGAAAAACCATAGTTAGAGTGTTCCTGCAGCCACTTTCAGTTTATGTCTTAAAATTTCAACAACATTTAAAGAACAAACAAATACTTTTTGATTTAACCCCTCAACAGTCTCTGAACTCACTTGTGCATTTGCCAGTCACAAAGTTTGTTTACAATCATGCAGGAATAATTATCATTCAGAATTTAACGTGAAGGTTTCAATGTTCAGCAAATGTTTAGCTTTTAAAAAAATATAAGAGTTACGACACATAATAGTGATTAAATAGTTTAAATAGTTTAATGTAGGTTAACATTTGTTAATTTTTTTGCTTGTCTTTGCTTTGTTTTTGGATTTACACATTTTTCTTTGACCTCTAAACTTGAGATGAGAACTTGTAAAACTCGAAAATAGTTTTATCTAAATATTTGTGATTCTTTTCGCTGCAAAAAATGACAAGATTTACAAATCGGAATGGATGTTTTTAGGCAGTTTCAAGTTTGTTGTGGAATGATTGTGCAGTATAATGACAACACAAGAATCTGTGAACAGTGTATGCTTGTATAGTGCTTTTCTATGTTGCTCAAAGTGCATTGCAGTCCCATTCACCCATTCAAGCACACATTAATACTCCCCTCCCAACACTGGCACTAGCATTCAGAGGCAATGCAGGGTTTAGTGTCTTGCCCAAGTACACTTTAACACATATGCAGGCAAAGGCGGGAATTTGAACCTCCTAGGACCTGGCTTTCACATGTCTGGATATCCCATTTTGGGTTATATTACCTCATTAGTAAATCCTGCTTAGCTGGAGCCCTGAGACTATACATTTAGAAGGTTAGCTCAAAAATTAGCTTAGGTCTTAAAAATTTTAAGGTAAATTATTTAGAACAAATTGTGAAGTAGAAAAAAAAAAGTTCAAAAAAGCCCCAAGCAAAGGGTTAATCCTGCAATTAATTTATGCTTTTTGTTGAATATTTTCATCTTTAAAGTGCAGCATTTTTCTGATTAAACTGGAGGCTGCTGTGTTTGACATGTCTTTATACTGAGCTGCTTAACCATGCAGCCAGAAACTGCCACTTAATAGTTTCCCCTGACTTCAAACCTTAGAGATGATGGACACAGTTCAGAGGTCTTCCAGGCTGAAGAGCAGACTGTAGGAGCCTGTCAACACAGAGCAGCGTTCAAGTCATAATGAGAGTAGAGGTCAGTTTGGAAGGTTCTGCTGAATATTCAGAAAAATATACTGTAGTTTAGAGCACTGCAAAAGGCAGTAGTGTATCAAATTGCTTTAAGGCATTGTTGACCATAAATGATATGTTTATTCAGTTGTTGTGGTACTGCAGAGAGCAGAAATCTACAAACAATATTTCAAAAAATCAAAGTCAAATGTTTTATGTTATGTTCTTCTATCTAGTTATTTAATGCCGTTTTTAAAAGACATGTTTTTGTATTTGCTCATCTGGGCATTTTTAAATGATCATATCAAACATAATTGTGCACCAAATAATAATTGGAAATGGTGGCTTTGTTCATATTACTCTAGAAAGGATTCAGCTATTTATTGTTTTTTCTTGTTTTATTTCTCAGTTCATTTTCTGTTCATCCTGATTCCTTCTGTTTATCATGCACACTCACAGCCAGAAAATCAACCAACCTGAGCTGCATCTTTGTGATCAGTGGGAAGGTGTCATCTGCAGCCTGGATACATGTCAATCTGTGCCAAGATGGATATTTAGGACATTTTTCTGTTTGAATCTTTGCTACACAATACTGATAATTTCACAGATGTTCCAGACGCAGCTTCTTGCAGGACTTTTGCATTATAACTCAGTGATTTGGTTCAGATTTCAAACTGAAACAAATTTTTAAAATTAGTTTTTTTACCCTTTTATCTTGTGCTATCCTATGGGGTCCAGATGACCCGATTCTTACACTGACATGTTATCCCTACTATGACAAAGGTGGATAAAGGTGGAGAGGATTTCATGTAATCCATGGACACCAGTGAAGATCACAAATCATTGAAGAAAAAAAGTTCAGTGCACTGTCTAGTGGGTCTAGACGACCCCACTCCCAATGTTAAAGTACCTGGGATAGCACAGGGGTTATTACTTATAGTAGCTATGTTACATCCAATCTCCCTCATTTCAGAGCAAGTTTATTGATGCTTGGCAAATTGAGTCAGTTTTAGCGCCCTCTGCTGTCAATTACCTGCATAACACCTCCTTTAAAAGGGTTCGTAAAAAACCTTTTTTAAATAAAATTTCTTTATTTCTTTTTCTTTTCACAACAACAACAAAAAAAGATCTTGCACAAGATGTTTTACAAATGAACTGAAAGTGAACAGAATTAAGAAACTCATTTTTCTGCCCATTTTTCATTATTGAAAGTGAAGTACATTTAAAGTAAAAAGGGAAAAGTAAGATGCACCTACATATATAAGTATAAATTCAAATCCTTACATACACACATGAAAGATGAAAAGATTAAAAATTGATTTCTAAAAGAGTGAAAAAAAAAAGTTACTGTATCTAATCATACATTTCAGCAATATAGCCTTTAGGTTTGTTTGTTGTTTACATCACATCATTATTTGTTTAGATTGACCCTGCCAATGGCAAATTAGCATCTTTTCCCTAAATTTTTGAAGTCATACCTAGGCTTACATGGTTCATTGTTATATTTTTTTTAAGGATTTCTTTTTAACAAGTTTTTGAAAGTAATTTGATTTCTTTAATTGGTTGTTTTAGATTGTTCTATCTTGACATCAACACTTTGCTATTGCTAAAACTCTTTTAGAGAAAATCTTTGGAATCTATTTTCCTCTTAATTTACTTGAACTTCAGGAAGAAAGAACATTATTTTTACTGCATATTTTTGCATAGATGTTTCTTAAAGTGTATATAAAAAAAAAGATCTGTTTTTATTCACAGAATTGCAGCAGTGAGTGAAATATTCAGATGTGGAAAATCTGGATCAGCAATTGCGTGACGGTGCACAAACATCCTTGAAAAACAGGCTATTCACACTAAACAGAAATTGCCCCTAATTCAACTATTATTGTTTAGAATTTTTGTCTAGTACCATGTTTTTTCTCCTAATATTGAAGTAAATTAGTTTTCAACATGTAGAGATAATGATAATATTGGAAGAAGGTTTATTAATTTAAGCTTTCTAAATGCCTTTTCTATTAACTAATTTAGGATAATGCAGGTGGATTCCTGTGGTGACTGCAGATAAATGTATCACTGGAAGAATCCTTCAAGTACATTTCTCATTCATGCTGTTTTTCTTCTCCAGGTGAGTTATCGTGCCAGGCAGAGCATGACTCATCAAGCTATCATCAAGATGATTGCCGTCTGGGTCCTTGCCTTTGTCCTGTATGGCCCAGCGATCATTTTTTGGGAGCTAGTAGTGGGCAAAAGTCGTGTGCCAAAGGATGAGTGCTTTGCAGAGTTCTATTACTCCTGGTACTTCCTGCTGAGTGCTTCTATGCTGGAGTTTTTCTCTCCTTTCATCTCTGTGGCTTTCTTCAACCTCAGCATTTACCTCAGCATACGCAGGAGGAGACAACACCACAGGGAGGCCCAGCTTCAGCTTCAAGCCAGCGAACCTGCTTCTGCCCATGGGGAAAGTAACCCCCTATCCCAGAACTGGGAGTTTGGGATAAAACGGCCTTTAAGAGGTTCTTTCCACTCCCAGACCTCCTCTCCGTGTTTGGGTAAACCGGATCCCTCACCCAGCAGGGTTGCTCATACGAGCCGTCTGTCCAGGGATAAGAAAATTGCTAAGTCTCTGGCTATCATAGTTTGTGTGTTTGCCATCTGCTGGGCACCGTACACCCTACTGATGATCATCCGTGCCGCCTGCCGAGGGCGATGCATCCAGCATCACTGGTATGAGGTCACCTTCTGGCTCCTGTGGCTCAACTCTGCTATTAACCCATTCCTGTACCCTTTGTGCCACAGTAGCTTTCGAAGGGCCTTCAGCAAGATCCTCTGCCCAAACCGGCACACAACGCCACCTTCATCTGTGCTCCGCTCAGGCCAGTGACCAGCAGAGACCTGTGGATGGACGGTTATGAGCAATGTGCCACAGGCTGGGTAAAAAAAAGTCAAATTTCAACTCAAAATCGACAAAAACAAAGCTGTGTATCATCATTTGTCTTGTGGATCATAGCTGATAGTCCTGAATGACAAAGACCTGTTTTGTTCTGCAAACCACCTTCTAATTGAATGACTTTTAATTTAAGTTGTTCCAAAATAGACAGAAAATTACATTTTTTGTACATAGCAAGAGAAACATATGTACATTTGTTCACTGTATAAATTGTTATAGCAGTAACAAAGCAGAAGATATGAAGTGTATTATAATTTATGTGTATTCAGATAGATATTTATTGGAACATGATGACTTTATTCTAATAATAAAAGGCTTTTGTCCATCCCTTTTATCAGAATGTTATGCTGCCTTCATCTTTGAGGAAGTGCGGTGAAATAAAAACACAAAGTGCCATTACATCGAAATTCATGAAAAAAAGATGTGCAAAAACATTTTTCTGTCGCATTATTTGACTGTTTATTTTTAGTATTGCGTTGATACTAATACTCAGTAAAAGTATTGTTCCTCGTCAAATAAATGCATTTTGTGCTGGCTGGAGTAAAAAGTAAATTAAAAAAATAAACATTTTGTCACCTTAAATCTTCTAAATGGTGGTCTTTATGAAGCACAGCATGTTCAAATTGATCATTTTTGACAGAGGAGTTCCGGTTTACATATTTTTGGAATGCTGCCTGTTCATGAACTACATCAAATATGAATTACCTGGGACAAGCAGGTGAATGTATCTTCTTGTACCACTAGATGTCACCGTTAACCTTTGAGGTTTTTTGTGTTGCTGTGCTTGATACATGGTTTTCATTCTTATTGATTTTTCTGTGAAATACTATATTTTGTTTTAATTTGTCGTATTATAATATTGCTTATCAAATGCAGGGTATTGATGGTGCTCATTTAACTGATGTTTTTATTCCATTGTTTATGTATTTGGTTACTATGGTTTACTGAGTGTTGCAAACAGTTCGCAGTCGGTGTAATTATCCTAAAGGCTTGGAATCTGTGAAAAAACAATATAAGTATTAACAGAGCAAATATGTAAAATACTCAGTATTGTTTGGTTTAAAGGGGCTGAATGTCGTCACTTCTTTGTGTCTTGTGTGCTCTGGAAAACACGAATCTGAAACCAATTTTGCAACATTCCTCTGTCTGTCTTTATTTGCTACAATTAAATTAGTTATTAGCAGATTCAGACATGTTAGACCTTCAATTATACCATCATGTCGGAGAGTGGGGCTGCATTTGCAGGTGCTCGGGTCCCACTGGGGACTTGCATTGCTCAAATTATGGTTGTAGCTTTTGTTCACATCTGGGCCCCTGGTCAGGTGCTGAGAATAAGGGCACAGCTGCAGGGAAAAGGTCTCTGTCCCCCTCACTCCCCCCTCACTTCCACTTTGCCTATGGCATGGTGGGGGAACACAGGCACACCTCTGACCATAGGGATGCAGGCACGTTTCCCTTGGGGGGTTGAAAGAACTGCATTTATCAGCAAAAAGCAGGTCTCGGTTCAGCCACAAATGTGACAGAAAGAGCAGCTCCACTGTGGAGACCTTGCACTGTGTGCACTTATATCAGGTGGGATACCGCCATTGATCTTGTTGATGGAGTGAAATGTCATTGTATGTGTGCCAAACCGATTGGTCGCTAGCATCTCTTTCTCGAATCCAAGACTGTGCCGGTTCTTTAAAAAAAAAAAAAAAAGAGAGAACAATTTAGATTATGTGGATTAGATATAGTATAGCTGTTGGAACAATACAAATGTTTGCTGGTGCTTTGTTCATAATTTAGCACAAGGTCCACCCATGTTCTTGTATAGAGGCAGGTCTTTGTAATCCTTTGACTTCTCAAAAATAAATAAATAAATAAAATAAAATATAAATAAAAATAAATGATTTCAGGTCCACTTTGTGATTTTATGCTGAAATCTTGCGGCATCTGCTTGGATAATACCTCATATAGCTTTTCAAAGGTAACACATCTAATAGAAAGATTATCCAGAGATATTCTGAAGTTTTGTAAGGCCTTTAGTGCCAGCCAATATTATATAAAATCAAAGGGAACCTGCAGTTGAGACCAAACCACTTTTGACAGAGGTCAGAGCCGTAACCCCTGGAACAGATGTAGTTTCACTTAGAGCACATTTTGCCCACTCATAGATGCTAACGTTCTCTGCAAGCTAAATAAAAACCCCTCTTAATATTTTATGAACTCAAAAAGAAGTCTTTCTGGATGATTTTTGCCTTTCCTCTTCTTCCGGTTTCTTTCTCCTTTTTCCTGCAGTGCGCCTCCTGACTAGAGATTAAATAATTCCACTGGAATCCTCTTAGGAAGGGTTCCCAGCACTTGGCAATTAAACAATTACATTTAATCAGCATGGGGCGACGCTTCAAATCACCCTCATTTCAGACGTTGATTAAAAGCAATTCTGCAGTGGTTATTGCTGTCGACTTTGGAAACTGTGGTTCACTCAGGTTTAGTGCATCTGTGGCGGTGGGTTGTATAGCAATCCGGGAGGTTCAGTGGTGGTCGAGAGCTTTATCTGCCTCTGGTGTGTAAAAGTGTAATGACAGAACTTATGGCAAACCTTATACTGACACTTAATTCAGAGCCACTTAGATTACTTAGAGACATTTTGACCCCAGAGCAAAGACGACGCTTTGAAGAATGGAACGGAGAACGGCATTAAGTTATGCACGTGGGAGTTTGGATACTAGAAGAGCGGGTGCACGCTTTCATATGCATGATTCCTTTTTTGCATCAGCATTTAAGTGCATTTGTCTCAAACATGCATGTTTGTGCTAGCATTAAGTAATATCTCCGTCTGTTATAGCAAAGACTGGAAGAGAACACAAAAAATGGTTTGTGTTTCTACATGGCACAGCTTTCTGTATTCTTGTCTTCTTTGTGCAACACACGTAATTTGTGATGCACAAACACTAATGCAAAATCAGATTCCCTCTGTTCCCAGATTCCCCACCGACTCCAGTTCTCTTAATTAGCTACTTCCCTCTTCTGGCACCTTGTTCTTTTAACGCCAGGTCACTAGCCTCCACTCCCAAAACACCTAGATCACCCCAGATCTCCTCATCTAGCAGATGGGTATATAGATCAGTGTTTTTCAACCAGTGTGCCGCGGCACACTAGTGTGCCGTGGGAGATGGTCAAGTGTGCCGTGGGAAAAATGCCCTCATTAACTGATCTAAAAAACATTTACCATCTCCAGGATATCAGCTCTTTGTTCATTCAACGGCTGGGGCGGCCGTGGTGCGGTCGACTCATGATCATAAGATTGCAGGTTCAATTCCTGCCTTGCACGCCCATGTGTCGAAGTGTCCTTGGACTCCACCCTGCCCTTGGTGGGAGGTTGGCGCCAGTGTTCGGCAGCGGAGCCGCCGCCAGTGTGTGACTGGGTGAATGGGACTGTGACTGTAAAGCGCCTTGGGCCTTCGTAAGAAGGTAGGAAGTGCTATATAAGTATACGCCATTTACCAAACAGGCCCTAATAAAACACTGAGTAGTTAGGAATATGAAAGATCATAAAATACTTTTTTCTTTGGGTTTATTTGATTCTATTAAAGACATTTTAATTAGAATGAAGGTACCGCAATTTAGCCGTAGCTTCAGCTGTTTTCGGAAAAGTCCCGCCCCTTTAACTGTCTCTGCCAATCATTCTTGGTGGCTTAATCATACGTCATCAGTCTGACCAATCAGAAGTGGTTAAAGTCTTCACTTCTTTGTTCCGATTCTGCTCTTAAAGTCTCTCAGTTCCAACAAAAATACCAGCTAAAGCTTGTCTTTAGCGGTGTAGCTTTCCACAGAATCCGGTGTCAGACCGTGGAACAAGTGAACAAAACCATGAAGCTCAGAGAAGCAAGTCTGTCTGCCATTGGTAGCTGTTTGGACTACATCTCCCATGATGCATTGGGTTAAAGTGACAACGTCTCAGCGCACAACGAATCTTCTTTGTTAAACATCTTGAAACCACAACGAATACACATCAAACAGTTTTTAAATCTTCAACCTTAACTTTTATTACATCTTTTAGAAAAAACTGCTATAACTTCCAGCTTTTTCTGCCACAATTATTACAAAAAATTATGTGAGATTGTGGAGGGGCTGTAGATCAATACAGACCATGAGTTTCTCCTTTTTGTTTTTTAAATTTTGGATGCTGGTGTGCCGTGGGATTTTTGTCAAGGTTAAAGTGGGCCGTGGTTCAAAAAAGGTTGAAAAACACTGGTATAGAGGACTCACGTAAATTACCAGAATTTTCTGAAATCTGAATTCAATTCATGCTAACAAGAGCACAAACTTAGGTTTTACTGCAGATGACTTCAGAGAAAGTTTTTTTTTGTATCACCTGCAGACACCCTGTAATAAGACATTTAATATTTTTAGATGATGAAGTCAAATATAGACAATAGATTCTCAAGGATGGAAATTCAGCTTTTTTTTCCCTGTTGCAGTATCATCGCAGCGCTGCAACAATAGTCTCCTCTAATGACATTCCCCCAGTAACTTCTTGCCTCTACAATTCTCAGGGGGGAACAGCTACAAAAAGTGATAATTACATGAAATATACATGGAGAATAAAGAGAGCATGTTTACATAACCAAGCCCATAAATATCTGACTGAGGAGACATTGTTCTCCAACTCCTTTTAAGCTGATCTCCCAGGGATGCCATTTTAATGACATGATGGTTTAAAGAGATGCTGCTCCATCTCGTTCCATATTTAATTAACTTTTGCTTTTCTGACGCAGAGGAAAAGCAGAATAAAGAACTTGTGATAGAGACAAACACACACACAAGATTGCGAAGAAACAATAGCAAATAGCTGGGAGAACAGGGAGGGAGGCGTGCAGAGACCTTGTCATGCGTTTGTGAGCTGTTTACAATACAAAAGATGCAAAAGGAGAAGCTAAAGAGGAGCAGCAGAGAGGAAGACTGGCATGGATAAGAAGGGGTGTTAGTGGAGGATGAGAGCTGGTTGAGAAAAATCAAACTTAGAAATGTGAGAAGGTCCAGTAGAATATTTACATGTTCATTTTTTGCAAAAAAGGTGCTGCAACACATTTATACACGAGAAAAAATAAAGTTTTATTTCTGCTATTAGCAATTATCAGTTCTCCTGAACACTTAATTGTTTTTTTCTCGCAATTTCTGTGAATCAGCTAATAATTTCTCTTTAGATTATTCACTTTCTTCAGCTTTATGGGTTTTGCTTTGCATAATTTCTTCTGTTCACTTTTCTATGTTCTTAGCTCTCATCTGCTCATCTCAGAAAAGCACATTTATAAGTTTACATCATAAAACCCCTCAAGTGTACTCTAATAAAACCTTGAAACTTTTACCTTTAAACTTGTCAGAGAATCCTCTAATGGCTGTGTGAATGGGACTTGCTATTGTTGTTCTTAACGAAAGCTAATTTCTTTCTGGTGTGATCTGCCAAGAACCAGTGGTGGAGGAACCAAAATGCAGGAGACAAAGCTTAGTGGCCGAAACTCAAACATTTAATAACTAAACCAGAACATCGCAAAGACCAAAATAAATAACTAGACAGCACAAGAAAAGAGTAACAAAACTGACGACCAGATAACACGGAAATGAGAAACCAGAGACTTAAATACTCTGGGATCATTAACAGAAATCAGAACAGGTGTGGATGATTTACAATCTAAACCTGGTGACACAAGGAAAACAGAATTTGACAAAAACCAAGCTGAAACATGACATAAACTCAAATACATGCAGATGAAAAATGAATAATTGATGCAATACAGTCTGAAAACGGAACATAAAAGTCTTTTGGATTAAAATTAAACTTTTTCATCATTACATAAGATTAAATAGAAATATAACTTAAACTCAAAATCTCAAGAAAGAATTAAATTAAAGGACAATTTTAAGTTAATTCCTTAATTTATTTTCTTCTTTTCTTTTTTTTCTTCACCTTTTTTTCAAGTTTAGTTTTGTTTGTTTTCGTCAAATTGTAGAATTGTGTTCATCAAACCTGTTTGAGGAAGTGACACACAAAAAAAAAAGGTTAAGGGTGTGAGCGTGAAAACTCACAGTCTTATTAATCTGTTCAGTCTTCCTTGATTTTGTTCATATTCTTATCTGCTTTTTTGATGACTTAACATGAAGGAAAAATAATTTGAGTTAAAACACTCTCCAAGACAAGTCTTAACTGCCTTTAAAGCACATTTGAAGCGCTAAAAAGCAAAAAGGGCATCAGTTGAAAACTTGTTTTTTATCTCTCTTGGGGATGCAAAAATCAACTTAACTGAGTTCCCATAAGATAAATGGTGACTAAAAAAAATAACCCTGTGACAAAGGTATACTTTTTCTCTCACGACTAAGTAATTGTGTACAAATCTTTCACTGCTTTTTTTTAGCTTATATTTTGGGCAAACATCTACTTAAGTTTATTTTAACATTTTTTTTGTTACTTTTTAGTAGACATATAGACATGTTCATGTTCCCATCTGAGGGAGCTTCCTCAGATATCTGTCAGTTGCACAAAAACACCCCTTTATTTCTTTCAACTTTGCAATGGTGACAAGGCGGTCCAACACCCAAAAGAAACTTCCGAATGACAGACATCACTTTAGGAGTCATGCTGTGAACTGCAAAATGATGGCTGGAAGTCATTTCCACCTACACAGAAACATTTTCATGCTGCAAATATTTCACAGAGAGTCATGAGGTGAATTTCAAAGGATAGGTGTGCTGTCTGGTAAGGTCTGATATTATCAGTCACCTGACAAGAAGGAGACATTTCCGCCTTTTTTCTCTTTTGTCACTGCCCAATAAATGTCTAAACCCTCACACATTATGAACAAGAAATTTCTTGTTTATGATTTTTATGAAGATATGAAAATAAAAATCACCAAGTTTCTCATGAACTACTCACATGACAGTAACAAGGGCCCTTTTGCTGCTCCCAAACGCCATTCTGTTATGGCTACGGTTAAGGCGTCCATTTTGCTGACACAGTTCTGAAGTGAAAAGATGGCTCTGTGGATGTGAAGTGCCGGTGTGAGAGATTGGGTTACCTCAGACACTCCCAGTGGATCTCCCAGCCAAATGGAGCTGGATCTCACGCTTGAGCGCACATATTGAATGCCATAAGAGGTCTCTGAGGTCTCCTTCAGTGGGAGGTATGTGCAGTCTAACAATGTGGAGTTTTCACCAAACTAAATTTTGCACCAAAGAAGAGCAATAGCACGACACTGGAACACAGGGGAGAGGCACCTGAATGCGTATTTGGGCAGGTTGTTCAAACAGGATGAAATATGATATTTTTACCCTCACAGAGTGCAACATATTGCACAGCTTTAGCAGAATCTCATGCGTCTTTCCTATAGCTTTAACGCAGGCTGCCACTTTTCCTCCAGAGTACTGCAGGTTTACAAGGATAAAAAAAAGAGCCATTCAACACTAATCCTGGACAAAAACAATGCAGTTTCAGCGACTCCCAAACATCTGGCTCAATGGCTTTGTTTCGCTAATGACTGGCCAGGCTCTTACCAGCATTGAGTGCCACTTGCATTAAGGTTATGCTCGGCTGATGACACCTCAGAGAACCAGCCATGCTAAGTTATCTCTGAACAAGCTATCCATTCTGGTGCTTTCTGATGGAAGAATACTTGGGGGCCGTGTAATTATATTGCTTTAAATGAACCCCAGAGAACCTCCTGCCAAAGTGCCCACAAAGTCTCACTCTTGGGCGAGAGTCAGGAACACAGCTATGCACAGTGTGTGTGTTTGTGTGTGTGTGTGTGAAGCTGCTTAGGCTGGCGTTAAAAAGGAAGGCTGCAGTGATTCTGATACGCCTCACAAGTGAATTTAATTAAATCATAAATATGAGCTGGAGGCCACCACCCAATTTAATGTAATGGATGAAGTGGGCCAGTCCATCTCTGGCAAAGTGAAGTTCTGGATCTGTTCAAATGCCCTTGAAGCTTATTAAAAGTGTCTGGCACGAGAAGATGCTAGCAAAGTTGTTTAATGGATGCCCAGCTTGCATTTGGTGTGACAGTTAATGCTGGACGGTACCATGACTGATAAGAATAAGGGGGGTTGGGAAGTATTTTACCAATCCAATTTGTAACATCCAATCCTTCACATGGAAGAGGTGCTTACAACTGCCAAAGGGCATTTTGATAAACCTTACATGAAGTATAGATTAGAACATTAAATAAAACATTATATTTTTTTAATTTAACAAATAGCATTATGTTCCTTATCAGTGTTTTTGGTTGTGTTTTATTTTGAAAATCATGTCTTCTTCATTTGTCAAATAATTCCCTATTTTCACCCATTTTTGTGATCTTTATCTGCACAGATGTTTTCACTTGTGGCGTCAAATGATACATTTACATGTAATAGATTCCTTTATAAAGTGACTTATCTCATTAGAGCATTAGGTGGAGTCTGGGGTATTTGTCTTTCTCAAGGACACACAATCGGATATGTGCATGATATCAAAGACAGGCACTAAACCACCTAACAACTGACATCCAGCTGCTTTGCCTCTTGAATGACAGTCTTTTCAACTATTAACCTCATTGTCTTAGTATTAAGTGCATTTCCATGTAAGTTCTTAAATTAAATGATTAAGAGGAAGAGAAAAATCTGTAAAAGTTAAGCTAAATATGCTAGAAATTAGAGTTTCTTTCTACTTTTCTCTAGTCTTTCACTTCAAACCTTTTTTTTTTTTAAATCGCTAATCAATTAGGAATATAAACATTTCAACACCAGTCATCAGTGGCAGACTTAGCAGTTTAGGGGAACAATAAGAGGGGTTGCATTCATTATTCTTTAAAAAATCCTTAGCAAAACATCAAATAAATTCCTTATTGGTTTACTTTTAGACTACGATATTGTCAAGAATCCAAAAGGTTTTGATAAGATTTTAAAAACTGAAATCACATTTAATTGGTAAAGAAATGTATTTTATATTATATCCATTACTTTTACTTGGAAACACATTACATTTATTAAATGGTCTAATTTGTTAACCCCTCACTTCAGGACCAAATTACAATGTTTGACTGTTTTTCTAGAATTTGTCAGGTTTTACTAAAGAAGCAAAAGAAACAAAAATACTTGACCGATCAAAACAGTACAAATTAGCATCAATAAAAAAAAAAAGAAATATTTTTAAAGTTACCATTTTCTTCCCCTCCCTTCACCTGTCCTCTCCTTTCCTGTCCCTTTTCTCATTCTTGACTTTTGTTACCTTCTTTTAGAGTTTTTTAAATTCTGTTCTTGTTTTTCCCATTTTTCTGTCTTCCTAGATCGTTTGGAAGTTTGGCAACTAAAAAAACTGATCCCAAACCCACCCAAATTATGTCAGAATAAAAACCGGCCTATAGGGCTGGAAACCGCCCAGTCTGGCAACGCTGCTTCTGCTTGCTAACTTGTGATTGTTGCCCCTGGAGTGTTGGTGGCCCCAGGCGATCGCCTACCTTTGCCTAATGGTCAGTCTGCCCTTGCCAGTCATTTCAAATTCCTGCTTAGACTTTCTAAGTATTATAATACCTTTTCTTGGCTATGTTGTATGGACTCATTCATTCATTTTCAATACTTCCCTATTCCTCTGGATGCCAGAACCTATTCCAGCCCCCACAGGGTGAAGGCGGAGTACACCCTGGACAATCTGCAATTCCATCACAGGGTCACATGAAGACAGCCAACAACAAACACTTAAATTTACACCTAAGGGAATTTACAGTCATCAATGAACCCATGAAGAATGTTTTTAGATTACGAGAGGAAGCCGGACTACAGAGGAAACCCACACATGGGGGGGGGGGGGGGATGTTCATGCAAACTCCACACAAGAAGTATCCATGAATTTCTCACTGTAAAGTGAGAATGCTAGATTTTTATGAATGTAATAGTGTAAACACATTGAATGCATTTTCTAATAGTATTTCATTGTTTTTAAACTAGGTGATGAAATCAGCAGCAATGAGGTGACAGATGATACGAGCAGCAGTGAAGAAGACTCTGATGAGACGCATCATGTACATCACAACCCGCTAGTGCTGAAGCTGCAGGAGGGAAACCAGCAGCTCCTCCTGTCTGCTTGGGAGGAAGAACCGCTGAGGTGCCGCCAAAGTCCTTCCAGGACAGGAAGTCCACACTGATGCTGAGGGATGCTGACCAGTGGTGGAAAATAAGCGTCAACGCTGAAGATTTTCACAAGAAAAGAGCCAGACTCAAAAGCTTAGAGTGCAACATTCATCTGTGCCTACATTAAAACAGCATTTCACAGTTGGACTGAAGCAATGCACACTTTCAGCTTTGAAAGGACAATTCCACTGAGCTTTTGTTTGTGTTTTTTAGTTCATGGTTTATTAGTCTTGTCAGTCATTAAAGTGAGAATACTGGAAATAACTGTGTTGCATGGATAAAAATATCTTCATACCAGAGATGGGTACAGGTGTTTTGTACAGTACTGTTTGTTTGCCAATTAATGACAAACCTAAATGATTATGTCCATTTTATGTGCTATGGTCAGATTTACTATCTCAACTTTGTTTAGCATTTGCTTGAATACAAAAACAATCTTTTCATCATTTTAAATCAATTTAGGGGTTAATAAATCATCAATACAAGTGTCTTCAAGCGTTGGAAATAGCTCCTCAGCTAAAAAGAAAAAATGCTGCCTTCTTATAAATAACTATAATAAAACTGTTTGAAATATGTGTCTTAGTTCCTTTCATATGTAATGGCCTTTCACTCTGCTGTTCTCATTAACCATCCCTCCAAAGGCTTCTGCTCCCCCCTGCTGGCACCGCACATACAATGTCCAAGCACCGCCGCTGGGACACACAGAACCAATATGATAATGTGACGCAAATACAATCTTTAATAAAATTGTTGGGTTTTTGTAGCATTTGTTGTTGTTATTCTTGTCAAATATGTTTTTGTTTGATTTAGATTTTTGTCTAGGGCTGTTTTGAAGATGTAGTCTTGTACCTTAATACGCTTCTTGTCTTCATTCAAAACGATTTATGTTGTTCAGTTTCTAGCCTAACAAACAATGTATATAGTTTATGGGAAGTTTTTTTTTATTTTACAGCAAAAAGTGACAGACATATAAAGAGGAGAATGAAGTGGTGCCCACTGTGTATGTTTAAGGAATCCGTTGCCTTGTTACTTACAATAGTAAGGGCGCACAAAGGTGCATTGCTGTCTTTTTAAACCAAATCTAAAAGTCTCAACCAATATCTTCCTGCTTCTGTGTCACTTTTGATGAATCATCTGCAGAGACAGACAGATGCTAATGTCCCATTCGGCAAAGGCAGAGGAATCTTTTCCACAGTCCCCCGGAGTGTAGGAAGCTCCCTAAATAGACCTAGCGCAGGGGTGTGTAGAATGGGACCGCACAGGGTGATGGGTAATGGAGTCATTAATAACACAGACCTCCCTCAAGATGCTTAGATGTTCGTTAGTGAGTCATGAGGGAGTTAAGAAAAATAGAATGCAATTTGATACAATGAAAAAAGCAGCGTAAGCTTCTGATGATGATTGTCTTTATGCTGTCATAGCTCTTCTCTGATGGGTTAATTGTGTTTTGCCTCTCACACGCAGAATCCCTTCAGATGGAGAGACGTCAACGCCAGTTCCTTATACAGTTTTTAATATTTCCATCACATGTGCAACACAAAAAAAGACGAGGTCTGCCAAATACAGAGCTCCATATTTGTACAATACATTTTAATAACATCGGAGACAACTGTCTTTTTGCAGCAGGAGATGGTGATTTCCTGTAAACTGGGTAAGAACAATTGTCGATCAAAATGTCAAAACATTAAAGTTTCATACAAAAGTGCATCTCAGGTTCAATGAATTCCAAGAATTTACATAACAAAATGAATTAAAGTTTTGTTATGAGGGTCTTCCAGCTTTTGCAAAGGACAATAAGATGCTGCAGAAGAAAAAAAAAGAAAAGATACGAGTGTGGGCACTCTCCAGGAGAGCCAAAGACTGGGCTTTGTAAGTTTATCTTCCAAAAGGGACGCAAATTCTTCACGACCCTGAAATTCAACTGTTGCAAATTTAAAATACATAGTGACACAAAGCATTAAAAAAACACAAATTCCAGTAATCTCCGGGCTCCACACAGTAAACATTAATAACAGAAATGTACAGGTTGAATCAGTGGGCTTGAGATTTCCCCACGCTCTCAGAGCCACATGGGAGCTCCACGCCTGTGTTCACGAGCCAACCAGAGGAACTAACCTTTTCAAATCTGTGTCACTGCATTTGCATATATCAGCATCCCTTCCCTCTGTCCTGTTTTTCTCTTCTGCGTTGTTTTTTCTTTTTTCATGTCCACCGCCTCTTCCATGATCTCCAGCGCAGGCAGTGCAGGTCCATCGCTCACTGGTTCCCCGGCAGTCGTGCTGCTGTTTGACAGACTCGCAGACAAGACTTTTTTTTTTATCTATCCTGGTGAATCAGAGTTCCTCCATCCCATAATGAGTGACCGTGTCTGGATACAGAGTGACTTTTAGCGCAGTGGGAGTGCCACTGATGAAAAGAGTCCTTCTGGGAACGATTGTCAGTTCCTGCAGTTTGCTTCGCTCTCAGTGACACCCTGTTTCGCCTTTTCGCAACTGCTTAAGATCCATCACGTTTGACTGACAATGTCATTTTTTTTTCCTTTAATGTTTTCAAACAAACATTTTTAACTGTACATTGGCAAATACTGTATAAGATTGCAATAGAGCTGAGGTTAAGCAACACATGAAGAGGTCTATGTACAAACAAGTTGGTCTTTTCTTAATTTTTATCATAACGGTTTTAAAGAACACAGTTTTCTTTTATGTCCATTCCCTTGTTCCTTTCATTTTCTTTTTTCCTTCCTGTGGCATGGTTTCTTGGTGTGACTGAGTTGAAACTTCAGTGCAAGACAGTCAGGGGGGAAACTGCCCTGATGGTAATTGGTGGCCAGTCATTGTTCTCGGCATCATGTGATCCTTCTGCTCTGCCACGGCGCTGAACTCTGCCATGTTAGCTGCTGTGCTGAGTCAACGTGTGGTTCTGCAGGAACACAAGAAGGCACAGTGGAAACATGATCATTACATGTATCAGGTAAAGCTTTTTTTTCCCCGTCTTTCGTTTTATGGTATGCTGGTGAGATTCCTTTAAAAAAAAAAGTCACATTTTCTCACTTCCTTGAATTTATTTAAAGCTTCACTATTTCAAAAAAGGTCTTTTGTTCTTGTCAAAATGTAAGCATCATTGGTTTTGGTTACTGCAGACCCAATTTACTTGACAAGTCAAAAATTGGTAAATGAATCAATAGTAAGCTAGCTTTGGGATTTGGCATCTTTAGGTTCTGGTCCAAGGTCACAACTGTCCTTACGAAGGGATACAAAATATTAAAGTTGTAAAGTGCTTGGTGAGCCCATTTCAGGCAAAAATGGTTCTGCACATTTTATTTTACAGCGAGTGACAGGTTGTAGCAAACATTTATACAACACGCAAAGCCTGAAGTAGGTGTCATACAGAATTTTCATTTTTAAACCCCTACAAACTCGTCGCACGGTGTCCATAAGTGGAGTTTATGTGACAAGTGTGCGCTCCCTGTGCTCAGCCTGATTGTTACAATTTAAAACATCAGAGTGTAGTTTGTTGCAGCATCCTACGGCCGTCCTCTGGGCACCCAGGTATCACCTGCAGCACCCTGGCGTGCAGAAACCCAGTACGACTACAGTGCGGAGTAAGGGCACCGTATGACAGCATCATCCGTGTGTCACAAGTGCTTGTAACTAAATCAAACTCTACTTATACTTTAGTTAATGATCACTGTATTAAGCAAATATGATTTAAGTGACGTTTTTGTTTTGATTTATTTTCTGTCTTTTTAACCTATGCATTTCATCATTTCTGTAATGAGTTTGAAAAATATGTGTAAATTATTGATTGTTTTAACTACAATGCTTGAAATAAATCAAATCAAATCAAATCAAAAACATACATTATCCTTACAAAAACATAATGATACACTTTCCACATGCACAACAATAGTACGTTCCATTTTCATGACGTCCCTTAAGATGACCATATGAACCTCAAGGGAACTGCAAAACCCACCTGTGCTCCCCTCAAGATTCAGCCATACCTTTCTACAACCCTCCATGGACCCGGACTACCCAAAAACATAGGTCAACCCCTCTGTACCATTGCACGCAACTAAGGTTTAACACAAAGACACAAAACCACTGACAGAGAACCAACTATTCCTCGCAAATCCTGCCGACCGATCAGAGCCTGTATCCATGGCAACAAATCCATAACAAGGCATGGACACACCTCGCAGGATATCATCTTTGAAGACCTGTTTATGCAGAACCTACATTTTTGAAACGTCCAGTGTAGACAATAAAAGATGAGAAATACCTCAGGAGCAGGTGAGGGCAGAGATGATTTGATCCTCCACACTTTTATAAGTATGTCATGATGCGCAATTCACTATGACATGATATAAAGCTGACAATATCAACCCGCTATGCTTGCCTCAATCTACGCATGCACACACACAGACTAGAGAGTAGTAGTGGTGGGGCAGCTGTGCCAGGTTTTTTAAAGGGAGTGTGGACCAGGGGGTGTGTAACTGGTGTCCCTGGTGGGTCGAATCCAGGTCATCTTTTGAAGTGACTGCTAATCCCTTTAATGCAAACTACATGCCCCACTTGCTGCGCTCCGTTTAAAACACGGCCTTGGACTCTGTACACTGGCACGGACTAGACACACCTGTCACCGAGTCGTCAGCACGCATGCATGCCCAAACACACGTGCCCAGGCGCAAGCTTGCCTGTTGTCCCACACACAGCCACACAATGAAATTAAATTCATCGTGTGCAAGTCGCTGTTAAGTCTAGCTGAGCCAAAAGGGGTTCTGAATCATTACTGCAACCTGAGTCAGAAGGTATACTAAAGCAGTCACCTTCAGTCGTGTTGGTGCAGAATCCCTTGGGTGGTGCTGAGACGCCTATTAGCCCCTCTTGCAGTCATCCCTTCCCTCTTTACCCTTTCAGTTGCCTTCATACAAAGCATTTAAACGCCATGACAGCTTTCCCTTCAGTTTGGGCGATTACTCCCCGACAGGTGGGGTAATAAGCTGTTTGACGAGGAGCAGGATTGTGACCCCTGCACGGGTTAGTGCTGCTCACCTGGGCCTCACTCTCCCTTTAAAAAAACAAAAAAAAAACGAAAGTGGCTGTGGACAGCTTCCCTCTTCCCCTTCTTGCTGAAATAAAGCTCCTTTAAGTGAGTCTGGGAGGAGACTCCCCACGGGATGCTCTTTTTCCTCACCTCACCTCCTCCTCTTCCTCCTCCCCCCCAACTCCAACCCCCAGTGAAGACATCCTTGGTGTTGCCGAGGAGGGACAGGAGCACTGCAACCTTATTAATGAATGCGGCCCATTACCCGTCAGCCTGGCTCCTCGGCGACTCCCAGAAGCCCCTGCAGTACGTGACTTCAAATGGCAGGATATTGACACGGGGAGAGCAAAGCGGCGAAAACTGTGTATGCCTGTGTGTGTGTGTGTGTGTGTATTAGTGTGTGGAAAAGAGAGAAACACAGAGAAAAAAAATTGTGCTCAACTGAGTGTGCATGTCTTTGTGTGAGTCTGCCAATGTGTGTGTGTGTGTGTGTGTGCGTTTGTCTGGACCCCAAAGGAATGTAGCTCCTTGGATATAATGTAGGGCTCGTAACAGCTATTAGAGGGGAAAATAACCCCTCTAGGGAATAGTTCCCCCTCTGAATGTCCCAGCTCTGTCTGACACACACTGGATTCTACCTTTTCCTTAAACATGCCAGGAGTTTTCTCACTGAGGGCTTTCTCAAGGACAGTGTAAAATGACTTCAGTGGCTGTGGCAGCCACACAGACTAAAGGGAAATAGACAAAAAAGAAGGGGGAAGAATGTTGAAAGTAAAGGAAACGGATTCCTTTATCTTTGTGGATAGTGAACTCTGCAGAGTAGCTATAGACTCTTTAAATGTGGAGGATGGGGGGATAAGAAAGTGGCAAGGGAGGAAATTAACTTTCCACTCCTAAAAACTGAGGTTTTTCAGGTGAGTAAGTGTTGGATGAGTAAAGTACTGGCCTCGACAAATTTGATAATAAAGGCACAGAAATGTCCACAGCCTCGACACGGAGGATGCCACTAATGGTGTCACAGTAAAATCACTGCAATTTAGGATTAGATGCCCTCCATTAAGCCTTTTAGCTCTCATCCTAATTTTATTCCCTGTGAAACTCAGCCTTTCCCCATGTCATCCATTTCCCTCCTTTCCATCCAACCCTTAATCTCCTCCTCGATCCTTTCAACCACCTGCTGGCCACACAGACCTGCTGCAGGGCCCGGTTACCAGCAGTGCTCAGGTAAACCATGGCGCTCAATTCTCCACTAAATTAAATTTCGCACTGATCGATAACTCACACCCACTTCCCTGTTATGAAGACCGGCTGAACAAGCTCAGAGAAAACCTCTCCTCCTCTCCTCTTTCTCGCCGGCTATGTGCCACCGTTAAACCCCTACTTTCATCTGATTACATCACCTCACCGCAACGCCTTCGGGGGTATTGGAAGGGAAGGGAGAACACCCGGCAGGGGTCTTGTGTACCCATGCAAACAGGTGCAACACATCTTTGGAGTTTACCACTTTTGCTGAGAGGGGGAGGAAAAATGAGGAATAGCAAAAAAGTGGGAGTAAGCGAATTGGCTGTGGATTTGATTCATAAACTAATCATTCGTTATGTAGCTCCCTGTTGCTCTGGCCTCCACCGATAGCACCCAGTCTCCAGTGAGGTAACGCAGGGGCATGTCTTACATCAGCTCTGCGGCTGGGGGCCAGTGGACTTGCAGGCACGGCCTCTCTTTCATCAGATCTTGGCACGTTGAGAGAAAATCCTCAGATTCTTCAACATCACAGGCAGAGGATGTAAAGCTTAATGGTTACACTAACAAAGTTTGATTAGCATAATGGCAGTACCTGCTGAGCACATACTAAGTGGATGGGGTTATTTTCAACCTGGTGTTATTGAGCATATAGACTCTACTTACAGAGCTGGGTGAGCAATAAGGACTTTTTTTTAAGTCATGGCCTTCCTTATCAATCTTTCCCCAACAAATAAAGCCGTGTGCGCTTTACACAAGTGCAGGGTTCACCAGTGAATTGACCAGGTGGTGTCACGTGGCACAGCCCTCGAGAGCTAAATTATTTATATTTTTGAAATTGCTGTAATTTGTTGACTTCACACCAGAGACTACATTTCATATAGGATTATTAAAGGAAAATGAAAGAAAATATTCAAGAGAAAATATTGAAGACCCACTAAGATGAAAATGGTGTTTTTTAAACACAATCTTGAGGCACTTTTCTGATGATGGAGGACTATTAATACAATCAAGCTTAAAATTCCATTTCTAAGTACTTCTTTATCCAAATCATTGAGAATTTGGAGCAGACAAACAAATTCCTCATGTGTGACATAGAAAATACGCTGGCGGGGGAGTACAAGCTCCCTGCTCCACCCCACTCTTCAATTGGGAGGGGAATAGGGGATGGGGTTGCTCTGTACCAGCAGTTTTGCCCTCAACTCAAATTTCTAATGAACTACTGCCACTCCGTACAAACGATGTCCTAGAAAAACGACACAGGTCTAAAACGCCATAAACATAATTAAAAGACCACTGGGAACACTTTGAAAATAGATCAAAAGGTAATTGGAGCGGGTCTTTTTGGACTTGGAAAAAATGGCAAAACTATTTCTTTGATTCCTTAATTTCAGCTTTTCTTATGGTAAAGGTGCAGACCCGTCCCAAAACAACCCAAGCAAGCAAATAAGTAAATATTGTCAGCCACAAATAAAAAACAAAAACCATAAACATTATCTGTTAGGACTCTTTTTGAAAGAATGGAGCATGTGGAGTTTAAACATCTGTAGTTATCACCTTACCATTTATTAACAAATAACAGCATTTTCAAATTGTTGATATAATACTACAGCAATTTTATTTTACAAGCTATTACAACAAACTACTCAGTTTTTTTGCTGATAAATTCTGTTTATGTGTTTGTTGAGTTAGTTGTTGTGTAACCCTTTAACACTGGAAATGTCGCAAGTGAAAGCTGTAAACTCTCCAACATTGACTCAGAGGATTCTGACATGGAATAAAGGCGTCTTTTCTATTTGACTTCTTTACTAAGCATTTTGCTACACAACAAAGACAGGCCCCTTATGGATAAGTCAAAATGTTTCACCCCATTGGCAATATAATCTGCCAATGGGGAAGGAAAAATGGTCTTACCAAAAATGTTTAATTTACAAAAAAAAAAAAATTCTAGTCACTAAAACACATTTTCTCAAACTAAAATTATTTTACTACTGAAAACCCTTTTTGGTAAACTTATTTTTCTTTGCGAGACAAAATATTAGGATTTTTTTTTTTTTTAACAGGATTTTCTTTTACTTTTTTAAGATTTGTTTTTTACAGTGTATGGTAGTGTTGCATACCAGCGCAAGGCTGCTTTTCTCCACTTCAGAATCTGCTGGAATTACGTTAACATGCGTAAATAGTTGAAGAGTTGCAATAGTTGAAGAAATAAAGCTCCAGTGTTAAAGGGTTAAAGCAACTCTAGAAAAGGACAGAAGTATACCATTCAGCCTCAGTCTTTAACGACGTGTTGAACCTGGTTTGGTATCGACTCCTTTTGTGCTTTCCTTACTGTTGACCATGTCCACTGAGGGAGTAATCTTTCTGCTCTGACCTCAGGCCAGGCTTACTACCGGCGAGTTTGGCCGATGAAGAACATAGCCAAATAAATAAATAAATAAAACAGCAGTTGGCATTCTCCACAGTCATCACTTATCAGGGCGCATAGGAGGGTCGACCCCAAACACTGTTGTACCACAACCAGCCTGGTCTCCTTGGTAACAGACTGTCTTGTTTGAGGTAAAGTGCCCTGGGAGCCGTGGTCACTCTGTGACAGCAGTAGGCTTGGAGGCAGAAAACAACAGCTATGGATACCATCCAGTTTCATATCTTAACACAGAATGCTGTAGAAAACTAAATCCATACCGTTTGAAATTCTTTGATTACATGCCTGACTGCCCCATGGAAATACTTCTGAAGTGTAACCAGAGACGATGGACCACCCTTTTTTTTGTGAGCTGGTACTTTGTACATCCAAATGATACTCATTACCCTGTCTAAGTAGACAAGTGAATGGTACTAAAAACACACTATACAGTGTTCCTGCTGTTTGACAGAGGTAGCAAAACAACTGCACAACTGCTGTGTTATTATGGGGCCTCATTAAGTGAGGGGAGAGAGTGGGAGACGGGGAGGGAGGGAGGAAAGGCGATGGCGAGAGGGCCAGCGAGCAGAAAAAAAAAATAAAAACACAAAAGAAAGATCCGAACTGTGTTTTGAGGTGATTGCAACCCGCAGATGCCTTCCCAGCCCAAATGAAGACTATGACTAAAGAACCCAATTAAGGGCTTTCTTAGGGGAGCCATCTTGGGAGGGGGATGGGTCTTCCTGGGACATGAGCCCAGGGCTACATCCTCTAATTAGCCAGAGCGAGGGGGGAGGATCTCTGCCTGTCACTGGGAGGGAGATGGGGTCCGTGGGGTTCTGCATGTCAGTCCCAGAAACAAAACACAATTACTTTCACATTTAACCACTTCAGCCTTTGACTACCATAGACCCTACCCGCCCCATCCCCATCGTAGTCGTGACGGGGTCAACATCAAAAAGAGTTCACTCCAAGACAACATTTGGCTTTTAGTAGTATACGTTCTCTTTGCTCTACACTTTCCCAAGCTTTTCTCAAAGTTGAGTTGAGAATTTTTTGTCTTATTAAGAACCAGAATCTAGAAATAGGGGAATTATTATAATAATAATTATTTACTATATTATATAAAAGTAATTTATTTTAATCCTTTTTGAATGCTTGTATGGAACTCCTTATTTTTAGATTTTGCCGTTTTGCTTTAAGATTCTTGTCCCACCGGGCATGTGATGCATGCTTGGCATATGGTGTTCACACTGGATGAGCAGGGAGGGGCTTCCTCTTCTTTGTCTTTTCCTACTGTGTACTAGTGCATGTCCTCCTGTATGTAATTTCTTCTTCATGATCAGTTTTTCAAACAGTTGGTGAAACGTCACTTTCAAATCCGAGTCCCTGATTAGTCAGAGTTCGATCCGGTTTTACTTTCAACATGCGTTCAATAGATGTAGAGCCAGAAAAGCGTCTATGTGCGTAGCAACACTTGAACGCAAAAAATGTACTTACTGCATGGATAGAAAATTTTACTTCTTTTTAGTGCTATTCTTCAAAAAATTACTGATCTTTACCTTTTTTTATGCTACCTCTCTTTGCTGTGGCCTGAATGACGCAAAATTGATTGAATTCATTACGTTTTCCTTAATCCAAAAAGGTCACAGAACTTTGGTGTGCTTTGGCACACACAAAATTCTAGAGGGAATAAATGTTGTAGTGGTGTTCACTCTGGCCTTTGTTGCTGTTTGTTAACATCAGAGCCCACCAGGCGCCTACGAATTAAACCTCTACAGAGGGAAAAATTAAACCCGTGGTAAGTTTCTGAGAAGCACTTTCAATGGTGTTTATCAAAGTTGCTGAAAAAGTCAACAAAGAAAAGTAAAAGAGACATTTCTGAGTAAGAGATCCGGTGACGGATTCCAGTGCGCTACACCAAGCATCTCCTCTTTGTTTGGATTTAACTTTCCCCAGTGGCGCAACAGAGGAAAAAGAAAAAAAGGAGAGCTCAAAGGCTTCTGGGAGTTTTTGTCATGTCTCCCTCCAGACAATGTGTTTGCATGCACATATCAGACCCTGGGAGAGTCTCAGACAAAGACAAACACATGGAGCACGCACACAGATGTATACCAGCAAACATATTCTCACAAGCACACATTTAGAAAGAAAAAAATTCTCCCTGGATCATTAGGTCTGTCATGCTGTCTAATTCTGATACACCTACAAAACTGGAACACAACTATTGTGATACATTTCTAGTCAACTAAAAGTGTTCATATCCCCCGTCCGCAGTGCAAAGCAGTGTGCACATAATTATAAAAAAAAAACTTAAATATTAATGATGGTGCCTTACAAACCACTATTATTTCCTTTTTCTAATTGTTGTTTTATATCGCGGTGCGACTTTTTTGAAATAGTGACAGGATTCAAAGCACCTGGGGTGATGAAGAAGAAAACAAGTTGTCATATAAAAGGAAATATAAATATATATATGCAACTTTCAAATGCGTGAGGAGCTGTCACACTTGGCAGATCAAGACATTCAGAGGAAATTTGGTGTTTGAGAGCCACATGGGGACAAACGCACGACGCTTTGCTTTTGTATGACACATTTGGGACTTGGGGCAGTTCGGGCATTTTTGGGGGCATATTTTAAAATGCATAAAAAAAAAAAAGACAGGAAAACTTCCTGGGAATTAAGTCTCCTGCGTGGTATAAAAGAATGAGCTGATTTCTAAGAGCCATCATTGACAGATTCAGCAGTAGCGATCAAAAGCTCCAAAGCTATTTTTCCTTTACTCCTTGTTATCTCTCAAAATATTCCTCTCTTCCCTCTTTTGCGGGTTGGACAGACATTGTGACAAACGTAGCTGTTTACACTGACCCGGTGACCGCAAAGCCTATAAATATGCTTAATTAAAACGGTAGAATTGGTCACAGCTTGGCAATAATGGCTATCACAAGGGGAGAGGAGAATCTCATTTGTGAGGAGAAGTAGAACATGATGCAGATGTGCTTTTGTCACTTTCAGCACTCATTAAGGCCAGAGGCTTCAGATTGTCTTTGAAGGAATCCTTTTAAAAAAGACACACCAATTAAGGTTCGTGTCCTGGGGGTGTCTGAGGAGAGGGAGAAGTCATACAGGCGACTGCCCCAGTCCTTTTTACTCCTGAGTTGATCACAGCACGGCTCAACACGTGAGTTATGATCTCATGTCACTTGCAAGGAATGATAATCAAATTTGAAAATGGGAGAGGGGGGAATTAAAATCTCATGCGGAAAATGCCATTATCACTGTTTTGCAATCTCATTGTCAATGTTTGGTCAAAAGGGAAGCAGGGCTGGAGGCGTGGAGCTGAATCAGTGTGTTTGTTCAAAAATAAATGTTGGGCTCTGGCTAAAAATGTGCCTCCATCAGTTAATGGAGGTGGCTAATTAGGCTCCAGGTTACAGAGCTGCAGTATGTGAAGCTGGCACAATGGGACAAGAGGACAGTGGGGCTTGTTTGGGTGAAAATATAAAGCGAATCTGTGTGTGCTAGTTGCTCAAAGGGTGGGCAGTAATTGAGGGTCAGAGAGACTGCTCCACAGCAAGTCTAGTTGCCCTCCCGATCAGCCCCTCATGAAATATCTAGACAGGGCTCCATATTTTAATCGTGTGAGGGAAGGAGAGGATGTGAAGGAGTGGGATGGTAGAGGAGAATCCCAGGGAGAGATTCTGGGGGAATGGTGGTCTATGTATCTCACAGTTTGTTTTATTTTTTTCTGGGGGAAAAAGTAGCATAAAGAAGAGAAGTGGAGGAAAAGGAGAAGCAGAGTGAGTGAGATTATTCTCCACTGGAATCTGGATTCTAGGGCACACAGGCCCAGGAGTCAGTCAAACCGGCCAGTCTGAGGGGGGTGCCCAGGCAGGGGGTCCTGTGAGGGCTGATTAGATGGATGCTCTCCCATCATCCATCTCGACAGGCTGGCGAAAATTGGCTAGCCCCTTGCAGGGTAGAGTTCACGGAGGGAGGCATTGGGGGTGGATGCGGAGTGGTGCACCGGATACCTGTCACAGCCTTTGGTCCGTTTCAGGATCTCAGCAGCAAATTAATAAAATATCTTTCCTGCTTCCCTTTACCTGCCGTGGCAGCTCTCCCTCTTGCCGCTCATTCTCCCAGCTTGCTCTGGCCCTTTGACCCCTCTGACTACTGTGAGAGATGAGGAGCCCGGGCAGCTGGCGAGTGAACCAGTGTCAGGGAGAAAATAAGGAGAAACTCCAAACTCAAGACTGCGTGGAAAGAAGACAGCTCCACTTCAGACAGACTGCAAAACGACTGCCCCGTGTCAGCAAGACATTTTGATGTACGATACTTAGGGAAATGGCAACAAAACAACTAAAAACTAGCCCTGTTCAAGCAGTGGATGCTAAACAAAGTAAGGTATCACTGTTTTATTTGAATTTGTGCTCTAGAAAGAATTATTTTGAAAATGACCAAAATTAAAATCTAGATTTTGTATTTTTTGGTTGTAGTTTAATAGGAAAAATGCTTTTATTCGCTGATTGCAGATGTTTTTGAGAGCATGTCAGCATGCGCTTCCATGGAAGTGTCTTCAGAGCGAGGAATAGGTTGAGGATAATGATCGTCTTTTCCCCAAGCTCATTCCTGCTCTCCTTTCATAACCCCTGCTTCACAACAGAGTGCCATAGGACTTTCATGTTACGCTGTTGTTTTTTTCACATGGAGTAAAACAATATAATCATGCATGAAACATCACCTCGGGGAGGTGGAGATCACTTCATTTCAGAAAATGTCAAACACACACACACACGCAAAAAAGTAGGAAAACATCCCCAGGTTATTTGAGATTGTTTACAGGTATCTGCAGCTACCTTTCCTATACAGAAAACACTTGTTCCAATGAGAGATGAAAATGTGACAAATAGGTTGGACTTGCAATGAATGAAAAGCCCAGAAACTTACAGCTTGGTGGCGTGTCAGGTTTGTTAAATACTCTTTCCGCAGTGGAGTTGTGCGTCGGCGGATCAGGACTTGTTTTATTTATGTTAACGATGCTCAGATGACCAGGAGATAATGATCACGTTCACCTTCCTCCTGGCAGCCACGCACCTGTGCTTACAAGCTGAATCTCAATATGAAAATCATTGCCAATCAATGCATACGTCCTCTGGCTACCAGCTTTGAGTCAGCGTGCAAAAAGGATGTGTTGAGGAGCCGCTTACTTCTATCTGCACATTAAGGCAAATTAGGAATAATTTTAGTTTTACTTTTGAACTTTGCGGTTGGAGAATATTCATATTTACCAGCTCCAAGCAGCTACGGAAAAGATTCTGGATATTAGAAATGTGTCGTGTGTGTGTATGTGTGTGTGTGATACCGAATCCCCCAAACAAAACAGAGCTGCTTGAAAACACCACCACAGTGAAATAATATAATAAGGTCTGTTTCATTTTTTCACGTTCTCCAAGGACCAGAGAAAAAGATTGCAAGAAAATGGATTATCTCTGTAACATTGCGAGTTCATAAGTCCAACTACTAACTTTGTTGAAGGGCAGATATGGTTTCCCTCAGGACGAAGCTCATATTTAGCCATGAGGCCTCCTCTGTGATTAGGAAGAGCGATGCAGGCACATTGACTCAAGCCTGTTTTTGCCTCTGCACTGTATGTAATTACTTCTTCAAAAACGAGCATTCCACTAATCCTCTAATTCCAGATATTTTAGTGCTCTGTTGGTCTAATAAGCAAATCAAATCATATCTGCACATCACAAATGAGTTTTGAAAACGGACTGAAATAATTCCTTCTGAGTCGTTCGTCCCAGCCGGGATAGAGGATAGCCAGCGTGAGCTAAGGCAGTGTTGACTTTTTGTTATGCTGTTAAAGCTTTCACTGTTGCGTCTCGCAGCTCGCAGCTTACCTATCTCATCCCTACGGCTCACCTGTAGCTCTGTCTGAAAGAAGAACTTCTGTGGACACTGGGAGCAGTCGTAGATCTTGTCCTCCTGGCCGTGGGCGGAGAAGATGTGCTGCTGGAGTTTGTTGGCCTGAACGAACACTGTGTTCATGCGGAGAAACACAAGAGGGGAAGAAATGTTAAACTTGAAGAAACTTGATACTTGCAAAGATTCAAAACTTTGTACTTAGACCTTCAAGATATTTCACCATTATTTTATACGTGTCTTTGCTTTACACCTTTCAAAGCCTTTCTCAAAATCTGCACAGTGGAGATTTATTTTTTGTCTCATTAAGAGCTGGGATCTGAAAAGCAGGAAGTTATGATTAAAATGAGTCAAAACTTTTTGGGTCCATAATCTTCTTGACAGTAAGAAACTTAATACAACACTCAAAAACTTGAAATTTCTTGCTTTAAGGAAAGCCACAAGCCATTTGTTTTCATCTTCAATTACATTTTTTTTCTGAGGGTAGTAGGAACTGTGGTTTATGGTTCTATTTTAAGAATTTTTTTTCTCCAATCATTTTTAACAAGTAATATTGGTTTCATTGAAATAATTTTGGAAACAAAAAATTAGATTTATATTCTAAGAATGCCCTTAGCAAAAGATAGTACACCTAAGCATGATTGAGTATAAAGTATGTGTAGTGAAGTGTAATTACTTCTTCAGACTAATTTAGAACATAAATAGTATTCAAAAGTAAACTTCAAGTATACTGCCTCACTTTTAGAATAGACTAAGTATGCTAATACACTTACTGTACGTAGACAACTTTTTGCCAATGGGCTATTGCTAATGTTTATCGACTTGTATTACAATCACATTTTTATTTTATTCACATTTCGTTCTAAAATGAGTCATTTCTACTTATCACACTAGTTTGTTTTCATTTGAATCAAAACTGGGTTCATAAAAAATTCAAAAAATACAAACCACTTGCTTATATCTAGAAGAAAAAGAGTTATTAGCCTGTGTAACATTTATCTGAAGTAATTCTATTCTATCTAAAGTTAGTCTTTTGAGCTTATTTTTTCACTTTACTTTTACTTTTATTTATCCCACCATGGTTTGTTTGAAATTGTTCTCCGCACTTTAACCCATCCCCTAGGGGGAGCTGTGAGCTGCAGACTGGCCACGCTGGGGGGGGGGACAGCTGACTGGGGAGGGCAGGGATCAATTCGCCAACCCTTCGATTTTAGCTAAACTGACACTCGAAAAAATCTGAAAAAGAAAAAGAAAAAAAAGTAAATATTTTTCTGGATTTTTCCCTGTTTAAAAGTTTGGGTGGAACCCTTTTTGATATCTTATTTGATATCTTATTATAAGTGAGACTTGCTGCATATACATATCATTTGACAACTTTCTAGTGATTTTCTTCATAAGATCAGTGTTCTTTTCTTATTTTTAAGCTTCCTCTCTTATGACTTGTAGATTTACATCTTCTCTTACGGATGCTAAATGAAAGGTACTGTGGTCTGCCTGAAAAACAAAAAAGCTAATGAACCAGTTATGTCAAATGGCTTAATCAGGAACAAATGAGTGCACTGTTAACACACAAAGCAGTATTGTTGTGAGATATACATTGAGATGAAATAATTTAGATGTTAACGGTAACTAGAACGGTCATACTTGTGGCTTTGGTGCCGGTGAATGCATAATGTTAGGAAATAATGGTGCTCTTTATTTAGCACTGCAGTGGGGACAACAAGCCAGGAAATAAACAACCACTAAAACTGGCATGGCTTCAAGTGCAAAACATGGCCTCCATTAGTCTACATCACTAATTATATTGACAGTATAAATATTCATGGTGTTGCACTACTTATTCATGCAGACTCAGAGTACACTCGCCATCATACAAACACACAACTTGCTGGAGCTTAAAACACATACCATACATTTGTGCTTTAATTAAGCCATAGTCCACACTGAAAAGCTAAGTGGGAAAGAGTTTTGCATGTCTTAAGTGTCATACACTTGTGTGTGTTGGTGTGCTCTCCAAGGAGCACTTCAAACGTGCCGTTTGTTATCCCAGACCCTTGTGCCTTAAGGATGGCTGTCTAATCTCAAAGGTCTGGATGCACTGGAAAAGTTAGCATGTTGGGGCTTCATTTGAATTTCTTACAGCTCAAAATAACTTTTCTTCTAATGCATGCACCAAGGGCCACTAGGGGAAGGGGGAAAGAAAAGCACAACCACAAAAGGTGAGGTGTCTGTTGGGCAAGGCATTGGGGTGGCTGCAGCTTTAAAGTGTCCCAATTTGAGCTCACCCTGGAGGATGATTATTAATTATTGAGCTGCACAGAGTTCAGAAGCATTCGGCTTCTCTGAATGTCACATTCCTGAGCTGAAATGAAAGTTAAGATCTAAAGCAAACACTCAGTGGGGACGTCGTCAGAATGCTAAAGCCAGGATGACAGCTGTCTCTGGGACGTGGCAGTATGTTAAGCAGAAACGAACTAACCTCCTGTAATGAACAAACAACCACATGGTCGATTTCTGAGGCTAACGACTGCTGCAAAATGAGGAAACGCATTTCTACAAACACATGGCCGGTTAGCATAAATTTCACACCAGGTCGAGTCCTCAGATATCGTTCATATTTGTATCAAAAAAAAAAAAAAAAGAAGGGTGACATCCTCTTTGTGGGGAAGCTCTGGAAGCACAAATGCGCTGATAAACAACAGCATTTTTCTTCAGCTTTGTTTTGTCTGCATATACTGTACAGAAGCAGGTCACTGCAGCTGCAGGAAGCCTTCATTATGCCTTTGACTAGAATAAGAAAAAGTCAATACAGCAAAAATAAAAATGGATTTGAGACTTGGGGGGGCCTTCAAATACTGTACGACGGGGCAAAACACAAATGAGATGTCAGGTTAGCTCGCTCTCGCTGTTAATGTGTGCTCCTGGACTCCTGCCAGTGGGCGGTACATTTAATCAGCTATGCAGTTATCAGTTTAAAGCCGGGCATTAACTTATATGCAAAATGGGAGTGAAAAAAAAAACTGTCGAGTTATTAAATAGTGAAAAATCTATATATATATTTCAGGCAAAGCTACAAATTAAAGGCTAAAATGGTATAATAGGACATTACTTTTTTTTGATTAGCTAAAAATGGATTCATTAAAATGAGATACATATTTGAAAAGAACTTTGAATCTAACTTTTTTTTATTGGATACAATCTATACTAGGGGTGCAAATATAAATCATATTAACTGTAATTAATTAACTGTTTATTCTTACAATTCAACAATAGATCTGGCTAAGGCAAGTTGCTAATCGGATCGGACTAGACCATTGTAAAATTGTTTCACAATAAAATAAATAGATTGTAATCAATATTGGAAAATACCATTTGGATTGAGACATGCATCACAGAGGATGACTTGTGATGACAGCAAAAAATGATCAAGTCATCATTACAGTCCAATGTGTGGAATCACTTTGGATTCCTTTGGAATATTGTGATGTGGAAAAACTGAAGTCTATGAAACTAAAATGTGAATGGATTTGCAATTATTATTTTTTTACTTTTTTGTTTGTACACATATTTAATTTACACTTGATGTTCTTGCAAGAAATACAAGGAATGTGGAAAACTTCAGAACCAGGTATTTCATCTCTGAGTCACACTGGTGGAAGTTTAGACTAAAGATGTCCTGGATCCATTTTAGGTCATAGGATCAGATCGAATCTATCAAAAATGAACTAACATCGACTATTAATCGTTTCAGCAACCACAAATTACGGTAAAATTAATAGTTACACTACTAATACTTACTATATTTAAGGGTGCACGGTTTTACTTAGCGTTTCCTGTTTAGAGGAGAAAACCCAGCATGCCTTCCTTTAGGGGTAAAATGAGCACGACAAGAAACGGAGGAGGAATAATCCAAACCACATCCAAACAGGATCAGTGGCTGGCCATTGTGTCTCTCCCTGCTGAGACTGTGAGCAGGAGAGAAAGAGAGGGAACTTTGTGGACTTTGTTGGCCGTGGAGCCGGAGCAGAGCGCAGCTGAACAGAGCGCTGAGCCTGGTTGGGCGTCAGGGGTGTCAGGGCTGAGGGGGCTGAGGGGCCAAGGTCTCCTCGCTGTGGGGGATATTAAGCCCTCTGATTAGATCTCAGGGGCCGCCATGGCAGACGTCTCCTTTACTGCAGGCCCCAGCTCATCTTTATTTTGGCAGGGTGGTGCTCTCTGCAGGCTGCATTGCACCAGTACTAAGCTTTGTCTTTTTTTCTTTTATCCGATATATTTTTGTAAAAGTGCCACTTCGATCATCTTCTGATCTATTTTAAAAGCATTCCCAGTAGTCTTTTAAATATGATTATGCTCTTTTTAGGCAAAATCTTAGGCAAAGATTGTTCAGAGTGACAGCAGTTCATTAGAAATTCACCTCTGAGCTGTGGGCGTGATCACTGGCACGGAGTAAGCCTGGGTCCATTTCCCATCATCCCTTTGTTTACACTCTCTATTGCTAGTTTACAGCTCCTCGCAACAACAACCCAACATTACTGGTGCAACAAACATGGCGAGCAAATTTTGGATTTATCCAGCCATAGAATTTGGATCCAGATGCCAGCTCGGGCAAAGAAAACAAAGACGCACACATGGATCTATTAGTCTGCAAGTGGATGCATCGAATTGGAGCAGAGCAGGGAGCTTGTGGCCTGCCGTTGTAGGTCCCACGTCACTGCTACAAGCTTTTTCCATTAGCATTTTGTCGCCTGCGCCTAAATCACAACAATTTGCATAAAGAAATACTCATAAGTGCAATTTTAGGCTTAATTTATGTTAAAAGAAACACACACAAAAAAAACAATTTTCATTGGAGTGGGTCTTTAAATCCAAAAGTTCACAACCCAGAGGAGGATTCTGATATTAAAATAGGTTGTCTTATTTGGAAAGCGCTACTTGTGCCTTTTTTTTTTTTTTAAACATTTGTAAACTGCCATATTTGAACACTTTCAGCAAAACATGCAGCATGTAATTAAACTGCGGTTGGGGGACTTATGTGGGTTTGAAAGCAGTAAATCCTATATTGTGTTAAAAGTTTATGCCTCACGCAGAGTTGGAAGTAAAAGAAAAGTGCTCGCACACAAACATACAGGATTTTCATCAGGTACACTTTCTTCTGTTTTGTTTGTTTTAAGCACATATTCCCAATCACAATTTCCACACCAGCCCTCCCTACTGCTCCTAAGGGTGCAGGCAGACACTTCTAGCTGCAGGCTCCCCCACTTCTGAAACCTGTCAAATCTGTCCTGGGAGAGTCAGGCGCTCTCTCATCATCCAGGGGCTTATGGACCTCTCTCCATTTACCCTCCCTCCCCTGCACAGCTCGCTTTTTCTTCCTCCACTTCCCTTCTTTCATCTCACATCCAAACTTGCCAGTTGTAACCTTCTCAGCTTCCTCTAAGTTTTCTCTCTTTTCTCCTTTATTTTCTCTGTCCTCATCCACCTCCTACAACTTACTTTCCCCATACTTTTCTCCATTGTGTGTGTTTAAAATTTTTTTTTTTTATTGTTGTTGAACGATCCGTCCTCCTGCCATTTTCCCTTCCGAGTGGGGATTCGGGATACTCAGGTGTGTGAAAGAACGACAATCATTCTCCACCTCCCACTGCGTTTTGGGTCACAAGGGGGCAGATCAAACTGAAACATGGGCACTAAGGGGAAATTTTATTATTATTATTTTATTTTTTAAACAAAGTCTAACCGTGTAAAATGAGCAAATGGAACTATCCTGGCACCATCACTACCACCACCTACTTTGATCAAAGGTCTGTTTTCATGAGCAGATCCATGACATCCATAGCAGGCGTTTTCTGTGTCTTTCTAATAATCTCACCTGGCTCACAGAAAAAAAAAAAAAGCCTAAATGATTAAGTTAAATATAACAATAATTATAACAATATGTGTACACATGTGTACACAAATATGTGCACCTAATGATGTGTAACAGCAAAACTGACATCATCGAAAGATGCCCCCCCCCAATTGATTTAGATTCTTTATTTTTCATGTGTGCACAGCTTTAGAGATGCAACGTTGCTCCGGCTACAACAAAACGGCATCTTAGCATCACAGTTAAGTCAGAAGACACAAAACGGGTTAGTAATGCAGATGCAATTTAAATAAAAACAATCAATGCAATAAATACAGCTGTGCAAGAAGATGTTGTGCAAAATGTATCTGCAAGGTAAAAAAAAAAACAAGTTTAAAATTTGAATTTTTATAGGGGGATTTTGATGTTTACACAAGACCACAAGTTTCTTTTTTAAAAACGTGATGCAGCAAAAGTAGATAAACAGGTCATAAAAGTGATCATCCAGCATTAATGAATTATTTTTATGCATTCTCTTGACAACGATTGTGCCAAAAAGTTCTTGTTCATCATTTGTCTTTTCTAGAAATCATGTTTATGCACCAAAACCCTAACCTAAAAACAAATCTAGTCAGTTGAAGTGAGGGAAAACCAGATATTATGATCCAGACATTTATGTCTTCAGGCGCAAAAAAACCCTTTTTTGTTCAAGGTTTAGAAAAAGGGAACAGTCTGGCTTTAGGTACAAATTAGTAAAATGATTCCTACTTTCTGCTTCAAGTCCCTTCTTTAATATTTTACAAAGACAGCTTTCTCCAGTGAGAATTTTGATGCCTGAAAGTATTATAATCAGACGTCTATTTTATGTCAACAGGCATAAAGTCAAGGATTCATATATAGGTAAAGGTTTGAGACTGTAATATTTCCACTGAATACATATTTTTACTTAAATTTATTGAATTGTTTTTGTTTACAAAGCAATTTTCTTCTTCTGTTTGTCAAATAATTTTGTGTGTACGCAAAGTGTGTTTTAGCAAGGATCAGAATCTTCATGACATTTTCATTTTTCTAAACCACTTTGGAACCTGACATCTATACTGTGTGAAATTCTCTTATAAAGTTGTAAAGTAAAAAAGCAAAACAACAACAAAAAAACGGCTAAAAGTAAAAGTTTCGCCCTATTTAAAGGCAACATGTAATTAAGAAAGAATGTTGAGTTGATGAAGGCTGACATAACAAAATGTTCCTAAAATGTACTTTTCACGTAATTACACATTCATATACATTTCATATTTTTCTGCATTATTTGTGTTTCTCTCCAAACCGTTTGATACTTGCAAAGAATTAAAACCTTGTTTTTTGACATTGAAGATATTTTTCCCTTTTTAAATGCTAGTGGGGTATTTAATGGGTCACGTTCTAACTAGCAGGATTTCTGTCCCTTACAAATCCTGCCACAATGTTCTTGTTGAAATGGACAGAGCTGACTTTTTTTAATGATCACTTTTAACACAAATAAAGCACAATTAGATCCTTTAGGCTGTGGAGATGATTTGACTCTTCTAACGACAAGAACCTTGTTCCATTTGGGTGATAAACGTCTCCCCTCTGTATTCCAGACTCAGTGTCAAAATCATTCATTCAAGGACAGCTGTCAGCCGTTCTCTCTGTTTCCTCCAAGTCCACTGGCTGCTGCTCAGTCTGCTTGTCCCTCTCATCCCCAACAGAGGGAGGCCTTTCAGTTCATACCATACTCTCCACTGCCTGCCTTCTCCACTACCAAAGGCCTTCGCCCATCTGTCTGTCTGTTCTGCGATGGCGGTCCTGAGGGTGCGCTCTGCATCTCCCTCCTCCCTCCCAGCATCCCTCTCTCTCATACTCCGTGATCGATATGGACGCAGAGGGAGTGGAGGGACCTGTCCGTCAAAGCCAACGGTGGAAAATGAAGCCTCAGATGAAGGAGGCATGCTCTGTATATTAAATGCCCAGACCCCTGTGAGGAGTGGAGGCAGAGGAGGTTTGGTGTGGGGAAATATCAATAGCCTTCTTTCTATTAGAGAGATTGGGCCAACACGGGGACTTAGGTTGTGGAATAAATAAAGAACGTTATTAGACATAAATGTAGATTTGAGAGAAAAAAATGACGATAAATGTGAACTAATGATGTTAATTGATGTAACAAGTGAGGACGAGGCAAATTAGTCGTTCTGTGTGGTTTGGGATGCAGGGTTACAGGAAGTATGAGGGGGAAATAAGCTGAGGATCCAAAAAGTGTTAGAAAGAGTAAAGAGCTGAGAAAGAGTGAAGAGCTGAAGTTAACGACTTTGCAGATTTCATTATAGAGATAGTTAACCCTGTTGACACTGAAGGAGGGCGCTATCCTCTCAGGAGGAGTCCGGTCCTTCCACCTCCACGCTCAGAGACAGATGAGATCATTACAGCTATCAGCACCACTGCCATCCACAATTAGCACATCTCCTTTTCTTTCACTACTCCTACAACCCCCATCTCCCTTCAGCTCACACTGTCTGCCCCCCCTGCACTCTTTCGTTCCTCCCGTCTCACCTTATGACACTACTTTGGCTTTGATTTGGAGGCAATCTGACTACATAAAAAGCCGCATGCAGCAAACTGCTGCATTAGCTTGACCTTTCCAGACTCATTCAGAAAGTTTTTTTTGACTTGTCACGCTCAAGAAGATTGATGTAAACATACAAACATCTGAAAAGTTATCAGAAACTAGTTCAACATTTGGAAAACATTAAAACAATTTTACCATTTGAGGTCACAAGGCTCAATACAAACCTGTGAAGCAGACCGGACACTTGAATGTTCCACCCATGCCCTCAAAGCTGTGCTCAATCAGATGGCATTGAAGTTTCGCCGGGGAGTCAAACGACTGGCTACATAGCTTGCATTCATGGTTCAGTCCTTCCTCTGTGGAAAAAAAAAGGAACACAAACACACAGGAAGCCATGTGAGAAAAATAAACCGAGCATGAATGGAATCTTACCAACACCCTCACACCTACTTTTCCCCTCAATTCTCATGAAATTTAAATTTAGCACATTAGCAGCAAAAAGATCTCGAAAAGAAAACAGGATGAAGTATGATCTAGTTATTTTAAATAGCAAGCTTTTGTTCAGGTCTCTTTAATAAGTCCTTAAATGTTGTGATAAAATTTGACAAAAATAAATTATGTTCAGAAGGTCCAAAAATAACTTGGTGATCTTTATATTAAATCAGAAATCCCTCTTTTCTACTTGAGCTAAACCGCTCAGACAGCCTCCTTCCCAGTATGCAAAAGAACAATGGATGATTTGTTGGCATAAAAAATTCTCACATGTCTGCATCAGCTTTAGACTTTGTTAAATAAATGCCAAGAAATGCTATCTGAACTGTGCTACTGGCCCAGAATTTGCTCCTTCAAACTCTAGCCTGACTCCAAGGTTGCTTCAAAATTCCTTCACTACTCTCAACTTAATCCACTATATAGTGCGTTTGGCATTTTTTAAAGCTTTCAGAGTCTACAATTTTATGATCCATTGCATTAGAAATTTCCCAGAAGTCTCTATGAAAAACCAGAGTGCACCAATGTTAACTATATTGCCGGATATACACCACAATGCATTGTGTTTGAACAAATTTCAGGTGAACGTTTTGTCCGTTTCATTATCAGAACACAATGGATTTATAAATCGATTTAATAAAATGTTCAGATTTATTAAGCTTTTACTTCTGGAAATTGGTGACGTCATGTTTGGCATTTAAAAAAAATCAAATAAAAAAGGTTGTGAGCATGGCGATCGAATTGCTTTTCAAATCCAGGGCACTAGATAGTCTCTGCAACTTTATAGTTTTTATTAGTTAGGGAGTATGGAGGGTATTTGGACATAACCTAAGACTGGACATGAGGAGAGGGTGTCCTTCTGAGCTTTAATCCCAGCAAACATTTTTCTTTTTTACAAAAGACACATAAACACTGAGCACATCTGTGCCAAGTCTTGCAAAAAGCTACATGACCACTTGAAAAATTCAATACATATATTTATATGATTGGCATGTAATCCCTTAAAATGTTTTTTAGCATCAAATATGTGTAAATCTCAATGTCAACTTCATACAGTGTTAGTTCCTCAGTATATGACTAATGAAAATAGAACAATAGGGAGTTTTTGCCAATATGTACAATATTAATAATACTTTTTAGAGATGAGTTATAAAAAGTGGAAAAAATGTTGAGTGGAAGTGACAACTGAAACCCAGTTGACTCCAGTCTAATAAATAGAAACGAAATTTTTTTTTAACCACATCGTTGTGCCAGTTTTTGTGCCTAATCCAACAGTTTTTTTGTTTTTTTTTTAATCAGCAACACAGATCAAAAAAGCGAAGCCAAACAAAACACAGTGGAAATTCCTGCATGACTGTTCCATCAAAGCTAAAAGTCGATCAAAGCGGTTCATTGTATTTCGAAAAGAAAAAATTGTGATCTGCAGCCATGCATAAAGCAGATGAGCTCCTGCGCAGCCTACATGTGCGACTGAGTGTGGCAGCAGGCGTCAGCCAAAGATGGAGGAGGAGGGGGCAGCATCCGCACATCCGTGCAGCCATGGAGCGGGATCACTGTCCTCTTTGATCCCCATTCAGCTTGGCTTATCTGCGTAAGGGTGTGTGCACTAAGGTGCAGCTATAGCTGCAGTACTCATAGATCTGTCCCTCTGCCATATGTGCAGACCTCATTTGACCCTATTGCACAATTTCGTCCCTTTGGAGACTTGGCCTGCTTTGCTCTGCAGATAACTGCACCTGCCTGACTGACCTTGTGGGTGCACATGCAAGTGTTTTGTCTGTCTGAGGTGGGGCTAAAAGGGCAAAACCCTTTAATTATAAAATTAAATTAGTGTCTTTTTTTTTAAATAAATTATGTGACTTTTTTAGCGGTGCACAGACTTTTGATGAAGACTGGGGAGCAGCAGTGAGCTTAAAGCTGGTACATGCAAGAATACTTACGCATAATGGAGAGCAAATAATGAGAACAGAGGTTGTTTGGCTTCGTCTATATGTAGAGTAAATGGTTCTCTTAAGGTCTCATTGCTGGTTTTGTCTTTAGTGAACAGGGGGGCCGAATGAGCCTGGCAGCCTGTTTCTTAGCGAGAGCCAAGGGAGGAAGTCAGCCTGCTAACCCCAATAGCTGCCTCATTGGGCTGAGGTCACTTCCTGTTGCTCCTCCAGCCCTTCTCCAGGGCTGCCCAATCAGCAAGGCCCTGCGTTGGCCCCCACCCCTCTCCAAGCACCAAGCAGACTCTGGATATAGTTACAGGGCCACGGGGGACTGTCAGCTCTTTCTCTATCCTCGTCTCTCCTTTCTCCCACTCTGTGTTTCTGAGTCTCCCGAGTGTTCTCCACTGCCACCACCCTGTCCCTCTGCACTCCAAAGAAAATCCTTTAGATGAAAACTGCTCCTGCGTCTGCTCCCTCTAAGCATCCCTGACACCAGCAAAGTAAGCCCATCTGCATATCCACAGGGGCTCGCGTTCCTGTGGATCATGGTTTATGTATTTCACAGCTCCTTAAGACACAAATGCCTAATATCTATCCCATGTGGAGGAGAGAAGAGGAAAAGAAGGAAGCTACTTTCATACAAAAAATGTTTTCATTACTTTTGCTTTTTTAAATCCAGACTTGGGCTTATGTGGTGTTTAGGATGTGGGGGGTTTGCAGACCTCGGTCTGACCTGAGTTCGGTAAAAATCTGATGTAGCTGAGCAACTAAAAGCGGTCCCAAAAAAAAAAAAAAAAGTAATTAACCACTTCGCTGGGCTTTGTTTAATTAAAAAATTCTCCCTCAGCTTTTCCGTTCACATTCTTACCATTGCCCTCTTTTTTATTTAAACAATTTGGCTGAAGAGCAGTCTGAATTGTAACATTTGGTTTCTTCAAATAAACGTTGGGATGCTTAGATTTGCTCCAGTCTCTGGGGCATGCTGAATTCTTCTCTGAAGCTCACCCAGTCTGCCTGAGTCGCTGGAGTATATGATATTAAGGACATCAATCAGGGCTCTACTTTGCTGCGGTAATGAGTAAACAAGTGGGAGAGCAAACCGCGGATGTTTAGTAGTCAGGGGCAGGTTGCTTTCGAGAAGTGGCGGCAGAAAGGCAGCGATGAGAAAAAGGTTTCCTCTCGTACGGACTGCAAAACGCTGCTTCTAAAGACAGGAAGTGCCTGAATGGAGCTGGAATATTTAGAAGGAATTGCACCTGCTGTAAAGTTTGCAGACTGCTCTGGATCTGTCATGACTTTTAGCCTCATTTTGAGTCAAAATGTCAAAGGAGATTTTGGAATTGCATGATTTCAAATAAAGCGTACATAAACCGCTACAGGATGCTGCAGGAGGGAGAAGAGACAGCTTCGGGCCTGTAAACAGTAGGTGGGCTTACTTCTCTCTTCACACCACAGGAACTATCCATTAACAGATAATGGGGGGAAAATCAGAGTGATTAAGGCCCAGGGAATTATGGGTGAATACAAATTGACTCCACCTCAGTGTGGTGTGCTCTCTTGAGGTAGAAGCACTGCTCATAAGGCAGAAGCTCATTTCCGAAGTACTATGAGGCCCATTAAGAACCGGAGAATGCGGTGTACAGGGGTAGGAAGGTGGGAGCACAGAGGGATGGACTCCCCCTGGACCTTAGCTGATTGGAGAACAGACGCCTGGGGGAAACAGTACTAATATCTATTTCCTGTCTCCACAGTTTGAGAAAGACAAAGTGAATCAACTGCAAAATGTTGAAACTAAAGTACAAGATTTAATCCCACCGTGATAAAATGTCTCTTCTCTAAATCAGAGTATTGCACAAACAGTGAAGGAAATGTGGTTGCGTGTGAGCTAATAAAATCAAAAATATTGGAGAGCTGCCACAGCAGGAAAGAAAAAGCTTTACTCAGGTAGGGAAGTGGGAATAGAAAATTCAGTCTGAAGGAAGAAAATGAAGGTAAGGGAAGTAACAACGCCCTCATGTTAGGGTCCAGGATTTAAAGCATTTTCAACTTGCAGAGGGACAAAAAGGGGTGAGGCTGTGGCATGTCAGAAGTGGCGACAGCCTCACGCTGCAAGAGCAAATGATTCTGGGGGAACATGACTGGGAGAATGTCAGCTCTGATTCATGGCAGCTCGTTGGAGGTGCTAATCAGAGCAGGGCAAAGCTCCTGTTAGGATCAGCCACTCTGTGCCTGCGTTAACCGCTTCACGGCTCCTCTGGCCACCAGGCCAGAAGTAGAAACACTGAACTGACAGGTTTTTGTGTCGAGATAAACATGCGCAACGCTTGAATGCATACTACAAAGGGTTTAGCCAACTGAAACCCCCCTTCAGATCTGAAATAACATGCAAGACAAAAAGAAAAGAACACAATTTGTGTCCCTGTTGAAACAGAAGAGATGTTTGCCAAGTTATTATGAATTTTAGAATCTTCTTTTATTTTACTTTTATCTTCAATAGCGGTTTGTATCACACTACCTCTATTAGTTGGAGATAGAGGTCTTTAGTTCAGCAAAATATCCAAACCAATTGGTATATATTCTTTAGTCATGTTTCCTATTTACACCCAGTTCAGTTTTCTTGCACCTTTATGCTCTTTTGCTTCTGTGTGGTGTGGAGAGGGGGAACACGTGCTTTAAAGCTGTCATTTTAACCCAAGTTAAAATGTTCTTTGCTTTTATTTTCTCTCCAAAAAACTTTAATGTAGGAACATTTTACATTGTAAAAATACAACATATTAACAAGTATTGTTGTCTAGTTTCAAGTTTAAAAATCTTTTCATACTAATGTAAGACAAAGTAACTTAGTAGTTAGTAACTTTGCTGCAATTTCTTTAGGTCAATAAATCTCAGAGATCTTTTTGAGTCATTTAATCTTAAAAACAGCTTATTTTACATAATATCTCCATTGAAACTATTTTTTTTAACTTAATTTACAAAAATTTTTGACAACTTAATTTTAAAATGTGTAATTCTAGCCTTATTATATTTGGTCTAGAAATAAAGGTAGTTAGACTGTTGTAGCAATTCAAATAGGATGTTTTTTTGGGGAAAAAGTCAAAGCATGTATGTTAATTATACCTACTTTAAAGATAGAACATTTAATAAAAACAATACCCCGATTTTAAGACATTACATTTCCAATTACCAGAGCATCATATGAGTGTTTAGAGCTAATTTCAAGATACAATTTTGTCTTAAAAGAGCAAGTCATCATCACAGTCTATATTAAGAAATCTTACCAAGACAATTTCTGCTAGTTCAATTGGTAGATTCTTTTTCACTTATAACAAGAAAACATATCTCATATTCCATATTCTTCAACTTGTTTTGAGAAGGATATTGTTTCCAGTGTAGTAATGCTTAATGGATATTTTCCAGATTCTGAAAACAAAAGCAAAGTCTGTCAAAGACGCATCTGCACCTCCCTGTTCCAAAAACCTCCATCAACCCACCTACAGGTTCATTCTAGGAATTGAGACATCTTTAAAACGACACGCTGCAAATGATTTTCCGATGCCACAGGCAGAATAATGAAGGAAAGAGGAGAGTTCATGGTAGAAAATAGACAAATAAGAAGAAACTTGAGTGGTGTGTGACTTCCTAGAGGGAGCTCACTTTACATAAAAAACCATTTAGAGCTTTGGTTTTATCCTTGGCTGGTCGGCATCAGGCATTCACGAGCCTCCGTGACTCATTCACACATAAAAGAAGATCAATGTTTGAATTGGAGATTGCATAATTTATATTATTTCAAGTCACATTTCTTCCAGCAATATTGGATTCAGATTATAGGATTGTACGTGTATTTTTAATAGACAAAGGTCATTTTAATCTTGCATGTATCAGACCTCCATCTTTTAAAGAAGCTTAAAAGACAAGAAGAGAATTTAAGATTCTGTGTGTAATTTTAGATCTGATGGTTTGTTGAATTTAGTGTGCAGCAGAGGCTGGGAGGCAGACTGAAGCTGTTGAAGTGCAGCTTGATAAAGAATCTGCTATTTTTGCGTTCACGCCACCCTCGACAACGTGCGCTCAAGTGGCCACTTCCAATGAAAAGTCTACGTAAACACATGTTAATGTTTTGGGTTTCCGCGTTCAAAATAATCAAGTTAACCATTTTCTTTTAGTTTTGGTTGTTTTTGAGAGTTTATGGAGTTATATATTTTATTTTTTAATGACCTTTTCCGGGAGCTTGAAGGACATTGCAACCGTCTCACTGCAGACGTTCTCTTTGTTAAAAAGTAACAACATTTTTTCTTTTTCTTTTAAATGCCTTAGTATGTTGTTGTTTGTGTTAAGGCAAAAAACAAGAGACACTTGCTGTTAGTTTAAAAGGTTAATTAAAAGAAGAAGTCTGAATTTGTGAATATCTTGCTAACCTTACAAAACTGTTGTTGTGCGCCTCCTGCTCAAACTAGTGCCGTATTCTGCTGCACTTTACGGCAGGAAATTGTCTTAATCTGTTCATGATATGCAAACTTCTAGTATGGCATATATTTGAAATAATAAACTTGAAACATACAGTGCTTATCAAAAAAATTAAAAAAAAACAAAAAAATATCGGATCACTAATTGGGAGCCAACATCCAATATAGATCGAGTCTTAAACTACGCCCAGTGGGAATTATATGACACTAAGGCTGAATCAGAATTCTCCCGCTACTACCCCTACGGCTTCTCCCTGCTCCCTGTAATTGTGGGGGCATTTAGAGGTGTAGGGTTGCCGAGCCCTCCGCCGTGAGGGTGTTCCTCGTCACGCTGTGCCGTGGAAGAGAAGCTCTTTTCTTCACGTGGGTGAAGTTTACATTTAAAGGTAATGACTTTTTGTTTTAGCACGACCTTTTTAAGTTATAAATCAGATGTTGTTATGTATTTTCTGAGCGCCAGCAGCTCCGCACTAATGTAGCTGATTTGTGACTATTGATGACATCATCGAGTGGGAGTAATGTCTGGATTCAAAGACACTGTTTTTCCGTTACTCTTCGTTTGGAGGAGTAAATGTAGGTGTAGGGAGAAGCCGTTGGAGGAGGGGAAGAATTTAGATAGTCTAAGTCTTTCATATCTTGGAATAGATCTGTGAAAGAAAGTCTGGAGCAAGATTTAAGGGATTTGCACCGCTTCGACATTTTGCACCAAGCCTCACAGATAAGGAGGTGGTTGACATGCGCTAGTAAACAGTTGAAAAAGAAAAAGAAGAAGAAGCCCCTCCCTGCTTGTCCAATGTGAACACCATGAGCAATGCTCACATTCAAGAACCCGCGTTTAGGAAAAGTCACATGCTCAGCGTGTCCGTAGCGTTACAGCTAAAAAAAACAGCAGCAAATTTAGTGAAATGAGCAGCACTCGGGTCACAGGAATAGAAGGGGAGAAATACTAGAGAAGGAAATGCAAAAAGAGAAGACTTTTAAAGACTAATCTCCAGGTGGAGCAGGTACAGAGAGTCACTGGGGGAGAGAAGTTTTTAGGGGGATAAGATGAAGCGCTTAGAGTGCTGGACCCCCTGCAAACACCCCTCCACACTGAATTACCCCATACATCACCAGTGTAAACTGTTATTCTTGTTTTAAAGGAAGCAAAGGACAAGCACACATGCACACTACACAAATCTGAATGACAGTTGTGTTGCAAACTCAAAAACATTACAAATAAGCAAAGAAACTGAACAATGAGCAAAGAAACTCAAAAGAGGAAAATGAAGTGTGAACAAAGCTCCGACTCTTTTTCAGACCTCAAGAGTGAGTAGCCTGGATGCAAAAAGTTAATTATGGGCACATGCCCTGCTTTTTTTCTGTTCGACTCACTGTGGGATTGTCAAGCTGAGGTATGTGGCTCTACGGGGTTTGTGGTCCACACAAAGGAGCCGGGTGTTGAGGAGAGGCCCCTTGGCTGGGCTCGCAGCATGGAACACCGTACAATTAGCCAGTCCCTGCGTTCTGCCAGCTTATAATTATCAGTGCTTGCCTTAATTGACTCCCATAGCCTGCTGCAGAGGGACTCCCCTTCTTCTTATACCCCCTTTTCCCCCCACTACATGCGCCATGCCAGGCTCTCCAAAGTCATTTAGAAAAGCGCTCATATTTTCAACACAAAAAAAGGGGAACATTTGGTGAGAGAGAATTCATCATCAGGTGTCTAGAGGTTTTTCTTAATAGAAAAGCTGAGTCCCACTGAGTGCGCTCCATGTAGCGGCCAGCCACGCATGCTCAGGACCAGCAAGCCGCCATTCACAGCAGGCCGCGAGACATTAACATAATTTTATATAACTCTGGCACTCGCACTGAAAATTTAATACATCTCAGCAAATATAATGCAGCAGTTTGGAATATTTTCCTCTCATTCTTCTATTAGCTGCTTTCTTTAACAACCCTCCTTCCGTGTCTACCCCCTGTCTTTTCTTCGATCTGCCTCCGTCTCCCTCTAACTGCCACTCTTCTTCGCCTCCTCCTCCTCCTCCTCCTCTCCGGCCCAACCACTCCTCTTTCTCTCACCCCATGGTGCTGCTCTCACGAGGAGAGGGGAAGTTCATTACCTCAGCTAAATCAGAATTAGTCCCTTCATTTTGACGGGGCGAACTTCATTAGAAAGGCCCTTCCTTAATCCAGCAGGGAGAACTGATGAATCTACATGGGGGCAATAATTTGCTTTACACAGCACATTCAGCCACTTTCTCCACACTGACTCCACCTTCCCTTTTCAACGCCTTTCTGGCTGTGTATACTTACAGTTACATTTTTTATTAGATCTCCTTTAGAAAAAAAGAAACACAGAGAAAGGAAAACACCTGCATATAATTAGCTAATGGCAGCAGAAGGGTGTAAAGAATGAGTTATGCTGGTTGGAATGTCCCGTCCCCCTGAAAGACTTTAGGGTCTCTAGAGCAGCTGAGGTTGACTTGGATGTGGCCCAAACAAAAACCAAGCCAGGACTCAGGAGAGCAAAGCATTTAGGTTGGTTTTGAATGATGCTAAAATTACAATGCTGACATACTGCAAACTGTTTGATACAAGTATCTTTGTCTCCATTTTTCTTCCTTTCCTACGCCTTTTTAGCACAGTTTTTTCCTGGATCTCAGCAGAGACTGAGCTTTTGTCCAGATTCTTACAGCAAACTAGCAAGAGGAGAGATGTGAATCAGGCCCGACAGCCCCTGACTGGCATACCACTGCGCCTGGTGTCAAACAGATGTGCAGCTTGGCAGCTGTGCTTCCCCGAAAACACAGAGCCTACAGATTCCGGAGTCGCTCTGCCCTCCATTCTTTCAGCACTCCCTCCGACCCCAAACAATCCCAACACCCCCACACTGTGCTGCGGCAGTCGCCCTCCCTCATCACCTCCACGCAGGGGTCTCCTGACAGGTAATCTCGTCCCTCGGATGTGAAATCTCCGACAGCGATGCCCCGCGCTTTTACCCCCCACCTCCTTGGCTGATGGGTAAATTGGAATGGCGCACCCTGCTGGCGCAGAAAGCTCTGAACAGGCAGAAGCACACACATGCTGAGACGCCCCTCACATGCTCTGACTAATATAGTGGACATGCACACTTGTTCCAAGCTGCAATATCCATGCACAGACACACGTCCACGCACAGATGTGCACCAGGGAACGAATACAGTCACGCACTCAAATACATCAGGTAAATCACATACGCAGCCTCATAAACACATACACATGCAGAAGAGGTGCTTTGTGGGTGATGTGTTCACTCTCATCTGCATACAGATTGAATGCATGATAATAAAAAAAGCAGATACTGAAGCGAGTCAGTATATTGTAAAATTTAAATAAGCATCATCTGAAATGGCTCAGCTTGTGTCCTTTGTCAAGCAACTGTACCAGACTTCTGTTGCTACGGTTTCTAGTATGTGTATGTCATAGATTAGAATATGCATCACTAATCAATATAAAAAAACTATCAAGTAAAGGTTAACAGCTGTAAGTTTCTGTGCTGAGCAACACTGAGTTTGAAACACGCTTAAAGCATCAACAGTTTTTTTTGGTTGTTTGGCATCAAGGTGGAGGAGCTTCTCTATCTATCTGTCTATTCTTCTCCTTAACTGATGCTCCGAGCAAGTTTGAATGGTTGAGTCTACCCTGGAATCGTAGGGACATCCTAAATAGTCAGTGGGACCTGAAGGGGCTAAAGATCACTGCTGCAGAAGCCACAGAGACCTTCCTGTCAAAGGCAACGTATTCAGGGGGCCAGGGGTGAGTTGAAGCCGGAGGGAGAGAGCTGGTGACATGACATACATTTCATTACACTTAAACCAACTGTGGGTTCAACTCAGAGCCCTGGATTTCCAATGGCGTCTCAAAGGATGGAGTAAGTGGAGGTGTAAGAGAATGGTTTTCACAAAGAGCACAATAGGTAGGTGGACGAAGCAGGCAGCTGCACTAATTGCTTGGGGGCTTGTAGAAATATTTTCTAAGCACCTCTGTTTAAAGCTCAGTTTAGTGCCATGCAACAGTTCTGGTTAAAGTGTCAAACCTTATGTGTAATTAGAAAATAAGCCATGAAATAAAGATAATGTGTTTGTACGTTTTTAATTTTTCAAGTCCATCACTTGAACAAAAAACTCTCATAGCTTGAGGTGTTTCCAAACACGCCTGGAGTGCTGTCTGCAGCCAGCCTTTTGGAGGGAGCTGACCTGTCTATTAAAAGAGGGTGTGCTTGCAGAAATCGGGGAGCTTTATTTGTGGAGAGGAGGCAGGTAGCGGTGATTCATTTTGATTCATATCATAGTTTGTGGTTGCTGATCCGATTCAGAGTCGATGTTTCATTTTGAATGTTCGGATTTGATCCCGTTCACTAACCTAAAATGGATCCAGGGCATCTTTAGCCAAAACTTCAACAGTGTGACTCAGAGATAAATACCTGGTACTGAAAAGTACCGGCGAAGTTGTCCAGATTCCTTACAGTATTAGCAAGATAATAAAGTGTAAATTAGATTTGTGCACAAATAATCAAGTAAACAAGAATTAATAGCAACTCCATTCACATTTTAGTTTCCTAAAGTTCAGCTCACTGTTGTTTTTCCACATCAAAATAATCCAAAGGGAACATTATTAGAACATTTTACCACAATGTATGGCCAAAACATTCCAAACGTTTCCACATATTGGACTGTAATGATGGCTTGATCATTTTTGCTGTCATCACATGTGAATTGTCCGCTGTGATCCACTTGGTTGCTTTGTTAATGTTATAGCAAAATAAACCTACCGATCCTCAATCCAAATTGTATTTTCCAATATTGATTATAATCGATTTATTTCATTACAAAACAATGCTAGGATGTTTTAGGTTGAATCAATTCACAACTTGTCTCAGACCGATTGATGTGGTTGGATTGTAGGAGCATAAATTGATTAATCAATTAAAATGATTAATCATTGCACCCTAGTTACAGGGCGCAAGCCCAGAGGAAACGAATCTGGACGGATGTATTGGATAGTTCTGCTCAGGGTTCAGGAAGACTGCAGCTGGACTCTACTTTGGGCCTCCTTGGCTTTGATAATTCTCCAAGAGCAGCTCATTTAAAAAAAAAAGTGCTTTTTGTCATTTCAGCTGCATTATAGAACCAAAAAATATTTGCAGTCTGGCCTACTTCTGTTTACAAAGAAGTGCCTATTACAAAATTCCTCAGTGTATTGTTACAATGCTATAGAATTACAAAACAGTGTTTTTTTTCTCGCTTAGGGAGAGCCCTTGCTCATTAGGCTTCTAACATATTGTGGGTTTTGATTATTCCATCAGTTTCATTTTCCTATTATAGTGACAAACTCCTGCTATTTTGTCGCCAATCTCTATCCAGCTGTCAGATCCTTTGAAAGATCACAAAACCCTTCAAACCTACTTTAAAAAACGTCTCCAGAATTACCAGACATTGCTTGATTCCCCCATTGAATTTGCAGGATTAACTCGAGGAAGAAGTGTCTCATGTTTCTTAACTGGTTGCTGCTTCTGACACGAGAACGTATGAGATTGTAGCATAGTGGTATTGTCCAGGGGAGGGAACCCTCACTCCAACCGTCAGCGCTTTACCAAGTGGGACAGAGATGATTAAAACACACCATGGCTGTGACTGACAGACTCCCCACTGCTTCCAGAAGATGACATGTCTGCGAGTCACACAGAAAAGCAACTTCTCTAATTTTAACTCAAACTATAACACCGACCCCATCTGTCAAAACCCACAAAAAACATCCATGCTGAGATTCTTAACCACAATAAAAGTGATAACAACTAAACAGAGAAATAAGTTTAAAAGCAACAACAGGGAGGGAGGAGACAAAAGGGCTGAGAAGGCGCCGTTTCCCTCCGGTACACGCAAACAGCAGGAACCTGTGAGCTTGTGACAACACCTTCAAACATTTCTGTTACTTTCACAGAAATATCTGATGCTGATGCTCCAACGTGATGCTTCTGCAGCAGCCTCGTCCCAGCACACATTCAACTTGGCAAGCTCTCGATTGCCAAAAAGAAAGAGGAAAAAAAACAACAGTCTTCCAACTGACTGTGCTTGACATTTGTCATGACAGAAATACACCGAGAGAAGGGAAGAAAAGAGGAGTGAGAGCTGGGAGGGGAAGAGGAAAATGGAGGAGTGGCAGAAGGTGATCGATGTGTGAAAATGTTTGTGTGAACAAAATAATTTGGCATTCTTTAGGTTTGCTGCCAGTTGAGTTTTTTTTTTTTTTTAATGTGGCATGGGGTGCTTGCGAGGTGGGGTGGGGGTTTCCTGTTATTGTCACACTGAGCAGTGCGTTCAGGGTCGCGCACTAAATGATTCACAGAAAACTGAATCTTTTACATTAGCGTCAGCAATTCAGCCAGGCGCCCTTGTGGGGGAATTCTTTTTGTGTGTTTTCATTGAAGTCTGCATTGAGTGCGCCCAAAAGCTCTGACAGGGGGCCCCCGAGGGCGCTTGTCTTCACCTCCAAATCATAAGATGGAGAGATGAAGCTCCCTCTGTGCTCTAAATTATACCCCTCAACTCCCCTTCTTGCACACAGGCTTGCAACTTTGCCCTTCCCACCCAAAAAATAAAACAAGAGGCAAAGAAGAGAAGACTTCAGTGAAACAGTCCCGGTGGAGGGCTCCGCGAACGCTGGCTGCTGCAGGAGCAGCTGACAGGCTGCAGTGGGCTTGTTCCCTGTGGTCTGTCAGGATTGACGCTACAGCATCACGGTTACTACTCCTTCTCTGGGGATGGACCTTTTTTGCTTTGCCCTGTGTGCCCCTAACATGACAGGCCTCTCCACTGACCCATGGAAGATCTTTGGCTTTGCTTCAATTATTGCTACGGATAGGTAGAACTCTTGGATAATGTGTCTTTACCACTGTCATCCCTGGCGAATAGGAGCCCAAAGAGAGACTCTTGGCACATTGAAAGGAGGTTGCGGGGGAGCGGAGAAAGGGGCAGAAGGGGGTTGGTGTAACCTGATCGGCAGGCACAGCTGAATAAACAGTGGCATTGTGGAATTTCTGCCTGTTCCGTGGATCTGACTTTGCAAGAATGGTCCCTCTTCACCCCCCAAAATGGGCCATTTTCCACATGTCTCGTTGAATATGACAACCAATCCAGCAACACGAGTGCAGTACTGGAACGGCAACACAGCTGAGGCAGGCTTGTGTCTTTTCTCGAGCTGTGAAATTCTCCCTCTATGGCCATCTTTGCTAAAGACCTCATCCAAGTCCTGCCGCCTGACCTGTCAAAAGCAACCCAATTCACTCTCAAAAGCCCCAACAAAACAAACCAACAACCGCTGGCAGGGTCAAAAGGCAGCTGCTCCGGGTGCTAACACTCTGGTGTGCCCTCCAATTGGTGGAAAGGGCAGTGAGTAAAAGGGAATCTTTTCAAAGTGAAATCTCCAGCTGATGGCTTAGAGCTCAACACCCCACAGTTTGTTTCTCTTGCTGCTGTCAGGAGTTTTGCCTGAGCCATTTGGAAGGATTAGAAAAAGTGGGGGAAGAGGAAAAACTCAACTGTGGAGAGACTGTGTACTGCAGCGTCTGAGTGATGGCTCCAAGACCCCCTGGAGAGTGATAAACCTTTGACCTTGACAGCCCCCAGTGGTGACCCATGACCTCTGGCTCTTAGCCACAGACAGGTGCAGGCAGGAGAGTGACCACACCCGGACCATCTTGGCTTAACTCTCATTTATTTGACCTACAGCAACTGTCCTGATGGTTTGTTCTCTGTTAACACTGTAAGTCATTGAAATAAAAGAATTAAATTTGCTATGATTAATAAAAGCTGTAAATAAACAGAAAAGGGGTGGGGGATTTAAAAAATCTAAGGAAATGTAAAATGATTTAAAGAAATTTGAAAATATTTGTTTAAAAATCGCTTTAAAGAATATTCTAAAGTATTATACATGAATGTGAACATTACTTGAGGTGTAGCTGAGGCATATCCGTGTCTGTTGTACAGCGGGCACAGGCTCCAAGGTCATGCCAGTCCGCGCCAGTCTTTCTACAAATCCATTTCCTCTCCCTAGGCACTTCCCTCATGTTGTTGGCCCAGTGATTCAGTGCTTTGCATTAAGAGCAATTCACCTGCCTGCAGCGTCCCAGAGGCACAGGTCTCCTGGGGAAACCAGGTGGAGCATAAAAAAGTTCCACATATGGTAAAGTCAAGCTGCTCGGAGGCTGCCGAGTGTGCTGTGGGGATAGAGCCTCCTAAAAGGCCCAGCTGGTACTTGGAAAAGGGCTTCTGCATTACTACACCTCAGTGTCTGTTTGGGCTCCCCTTTGGAAAGTGTTGGCCGGCGCACATGACCAGCCATTTTAGATTTCTCCCTCTACCCCCACCTCATCTCTCGCTTCCTCCCGTCTTCCAACTGGTTCTGTATCCAATTGAACATTTGGTCCTCCACTGCTGGTTAATCAAATTCCTCCATCTGGCCCCCCTTTCCCTGTGGAACATAAAAGGTGCAGCCTGAGCCCTGGTCCAAGTGCATATTGGGAGGGAGGAGGGGGATGGAGACAGGGACTGCCTACCTAACTTACATACCCCAGTCAACTAGATCAGGTAGAAAGCACAAGTTCTGGGCAAACAGGGACAGCTTGGGACTGAGTATCTGAGCCCTGCTGTTCATATAACACTCAGGGATGGAAGTCAGCTGACATGACAGTAGGAGGGTTTTATGAGCTAATACCTCCACATACACTGACAAATGCAGAGGAAATCTGAGCCCAAGTACCGGCTACAACAGAAGGCAAGCTACGCCACAATCGTTTTATTCTGTCTCCATATCACTAGGGGCCGCTGTTCTTACAACAAAAAAGATATTTTTAGGTTTTAAGTTGTTTTAACTTATACCTTTCCAAGTTTTTTTTTCTTGAAATCAGCACAGTTATCTTATTAACAGCTCTGATCTAGAAATAAAAGAAATATTATTAAAATTAGTAATGCTAGTGTGGAACTCCTTGTTTCCACATTTTTATATCTTTTTATAAGATTACTTGTAGCGTAAAAAAGATTTGGTACAAAGACTAAAACACCTGCATACAATTAGCTAATGGAATATAATTTATTTGCTACTTTCTAGTGATTCTTTCCTTAAGATTAGAGCTCTTTCCCTATTTTTAGGCTACCTCTTTTTGCAATGAAAGGTTAAACTTAAATTTTAGCTCGGATCTTAAGATGTTAAGGACAAATAAAAAAGAGGAATGTGTTTTTTCTAAAAGGAGTTAAAGCTACACCATGTGTTTGTTGACTTCATGCTCCGCCCCCTCTCAGTTCAAAGTCGCTACGCCGGAGTAACTGATCAAAAAGAGGTGTCTTCAGATATTTCTCAAACGTCAGCCATGATCTTTTAATCCGCAGAGACACCTTTCAGGCTCTGTGAAATATCCCCTTAACTGAATATTTAAAAAAAAAAAAAAAAAGGTCCTTCAAAAAGTGAGACTTGCTCTGCAGAGCTAAATGGGTTACAAAGTGGAGCCACTTACAAGAATGCTTCCCTTTTAGCCACAGCGGCCGATCGCGGCAGCGCTTTGCTCTGAAGAAACGGAGGTGAAGGAAAGGCGGAGACGTCAGCCGAGTCACAATACAGAAGCACACGGCATCTCAAGTGCTGCCACTACCCTTCCGTGAAATCTATTGTATGATTTCTATTCATGTCTGACCATCCTTTCCCCTGCCAGGTGGCAAAACATGTGTCAATAATTAAGCTGCTTTTACATAACAGGATACAGAAACACAATGCAATTTGTTCCCCATATTTCATTGGGCTTTTATAGAATCACACGAGAGAGTGTAATTAATCAAACCACTGGAATATGTGAACGGCAATTTTCACTTAATGGCACTTACAGGGATTGGGTCCCTTAAGCACCACGTTCTGTCTACCAAATGAGCGGGCCTCAATTCCATGTTGATAGTTTTGACAATAAATCTGGTGTTGATGGAAAACAGCACCAGTCTGACATCAGGAAATCTGCAAACATCAGACTGGGATTATGTAGCACGGTGTCATGCTTTCGGACGCTCCGTATCAGTGATATCAGGGAGGAAATGATGCAGCCGCTCCTTATGGACGCCGTCAGCACTCTTGGATTTCAGATATTAATAAGCTTTTTTTAATGCCCCTGCTTTGACCTCAAACCTGAGTGTAAGTTCAGTATTCACTTAACCACAGGAGGCTAACCACCTCCCAACAAGGGACAGGAAGAGGATCATTCGCTGCTTTTAGTGGCTTTCTGTGAGAGGATGGTCCTCGTCTAAATGGCACCCATGTCCCTAAAAGTGTTTCTCTCTCCCCCACCTCGCTTTCTTTCCCCTTGCCTCTCCAAAGATGACTCTAAGTGCAGCATCTTGTTTCAGTAATTCAGCCAGGGCATAGACAGTGGAGAGAGGAGAAGAATCGATTTCTCTCTCATTTGGTTCCTCCTAGACTTGCTGTATGGCCTCTTAGGGGAGTTCTGGACTATTGGACAGGACAATGTTATGGGAAAGAGTGCCATTGTGTTTAAGGTCATGGTTACACTGAGGTTTTATTTAGAGTATATTTTTTTTATCGGTGCATGGACCGAGAGAAAGAGGGAAAAAAAAGCATAAACAGAGGTGTCATCATTTCCGGGATGTCAGACATAAAGATATGGCCTCATGGATCATAATGATCATATTGGCATCTTGTGAAAGACAGAGGCAGATATCAGCTGCAGCAATACGATCCACCATGAAAATACTCTCAACTGCCACTGTTTAATCGCTAGCTTTTAGTGAGGTCTATAGGTAAACCTTGAATCTATAAAAAGACAATCGTTAAATAATTTAAAGCAGAATACCTTTATTGTATGTTTACTATTTCTACTGCATGATTCCCGCTACTCTCTTAATGGTTTGATGTTTTCTATTAAAGGAATTTTTTTTTTTTTTTTTTTTTGTGCACATGCAGACGTTTAAGGACCCAATCCGATCTTCTTTTGATCTACCGTGGAAGCTGCCCAGTGGTCTTTTAGTTATAAAATATATTATGAATATGCCGTTTTCAGCCAAAATAAAAAAAATAGTAATTTCCTATGTGGGACATAGTTTCTTCTGAGAGGTGTAGTTCATTAGAAATTGCCTGTTGGAGAGAGCTCTCTGTTTAAATACCCACGCCAATGAAAATTGTGTTTTTGTGTTTTAAGATCAAATTGCATTTCAGAGTATTACTTTGTTCAAACTGTGATGAATCAGGAGCAGCATGAAACAAGGGCATTTTAAAAAGAGCGTATTTGAGACAGGGCCACAAGCTCTCTCCATTCTGAAGCATCCACTTGTAGACAAATAGATCCATGTACCTACGTCATCATTTTCCTCATCTGAGCTGGTATCTGGCTCTGAATTGTACGGCTGGATAACTCCAATGCCGGTTCGCCATTTTTTTTTTTGCACCGGTAATGCTATGCTGCGGTTGTGAGGAGTTTTAGGCAAGCAGGAGAGAATGTAAACAAAGCATAATGCAGGAAAATAAGCACAGGTTTATTCTGCGCTACAAATCAGAGGCGAATTTCTAATGAATTTCTGCAGAATATGTCTAAGGAAACAACACTGTTCTTTTTTTATTTTGCCTAAAAATTGAATAATTACAATGAACACCACTGGGAATGCTTTTAATATAGATCAAAATATGACTGGAGTCTGATTTTTTAAGAAAAAAAAAATCAGACTGGAGTCTGGAAAAAAAATATTTTTTTAAAACCTTTTTTTGTCTTTTCCTGATTCACAATGATTTGGGATGACCGTTGTTGTGAATTTGGGCTTTACAAACACAATTGAATTGAATGGAATTGGATACAAAAAATACTCAGAAATGCTACTTTGAGCTCAATTTTCTTTATATGTCATATCCCATCAAAAAAATACCACAAGAAAGCACCAACAACTATTTTCATCGATATGGGTCTTTCAAGAAATTTTGATCACTTGTCTTCTTTTTTATCATTAATGCTCATTAATAGCTACATTATATTTTCTTACATTTCACCCTGCAGGTGCAGTCAAACTCTGGCTGTTGTTCAAAAGTTTTTTTGTTTTGTTTTTCTGTTTAACAAACTGCCTTCTGCAACAGGTTTGTTAGTTTTTTCAGACATTGTGGCTCTTTTTTGAGGTTTTAATCATCTCTTCTCTGTTTCAAGGTTTAAACCACCCTTTTACATTTTTAATAGTAGTCAGTAACTCTCGGGTTGAGTTTTTTTTCATTTAGATCTGATGGAAATGTTCTTGCATAAAACCAATTACAAATGCACTGGAACTAACTACAGACCTTGGCATGCTATTTTTTTCCAACACAGAGGCCAATGCCATGCATCATTAGAAGTGCAGAAGCTGCAATGCAAACAAGACAAATCTATCTATTGTTTATTACTTCCTAAGGATTTTTACCCAGAGGGAAGAATAAGAAAAGGAGAGGCAGAGGTCACCATAATTACCATTCACTCACTTCAGTCAGACAGTGCTAAGACATGCATTGGCAAATTCCATGTCAGCATCATATATCACATTACCATAAAGCCCCAAAGAGAGCTAACCTTTGCTCAGTTCCATTTGATTCTAAGAGAGGAAAACACTGACAGTCTCAACCAGCCTCTGTTTCAAGAGTTCACTTGTTTGTCTTTCAGTCTTGTGACTGCTCTCGCTTAAGATGTGCCTTCCAAAAATAAAGTGTCAGGGGACGCGGCGGATCACTGAATCATCCTGGGTTGAATATCGCATCATCTGGAGAGCTTTAAGCTTCAATCTTTGCCTGAGAAAGAAAAGGCAGCGCTTTTTCAAGTCACACTATGTAAAAAGAAACATAGACTTTTTTTTAATTATATGTTGAAGTCTAAGTTTTGCAAAAATGCTTTATTCCCCCCTTTGATTGTTAATATATCAGAGCATTAACTTCGGAGCATGAATCGTTTTGGCTTCTGTTGACAAACAACAGTTTACTGGCATTTGCACCACTACACCCTAATATGCCTGTTAACTGAAAAGCAAAGAAGCAGAGCTGACAGAATGTGAAATACTGTTACTAAGCAAAGAGGGCTTAGTGGCAAAGCCTTCTGTCATGCTTACAGCCAACATCTCCGGCTCTTTGCAGCAAGGACAAACGCTGCCACACAGGATGAAAGAATTGCAAAAATAAGAAACAAAAATTCAAAAGACAGAGCAACATAATTGATACAATTACAAAGAAACAAAGGAAAAATAGAAAGCAAGAGAAAAAGAAAGAAAAGAAAGATCTGTGAATTTTCCTCTTCTCTCCTGAGATTTCCCTTGATGCCAAGCATTCATCATCCAGCCTCTAATATCAGTTATTCTGTGGCTCCTCTGCTTACAGCAGAATTAATTTCTGCTTTAATTACTCTCATCGGCGGAATGCTGATGAAGGAGAGGGACGAGGCATTCTGGGACTCGGGCCTCATTCCACCGCTTTAATTTGAATGAATTCCACCCGGAGACGCTGGCAAACAACTGGCAGCCGAGCCCCGAGAGCCACTGTGGGACTGCGCAGAAGAGCCGCAGCCGTGGCCCCCACCAACCGAGCTACCTTGTGCGCGTGTGCCAGTGTGTTCTTCACTCCGCGCTACAGAGAGCATGCTGATTGTGTGCGGGGTGGAAAAATAAAGCGAAATGGAAAAAAAAAACAACACACACACCAGATGAGCAGGAGACAAATAGATGGAGCGATGAGCATGCCTGCAGTGTTTGGATGTACACTAATGCAGTTTAGTATATAAGGCAGGAAAGAAAACTTTCAACTTTCAAGGCAAATGCTTTCATACAGAAGTAAGAACAGGCCCATGCGGACACAAAACATATGAAATATGAACAAGATCGCTGACTGCAGCCCAGTGTGTAACACAAATGTTAGTCTGAGAGCAAAAAAAATCATTAATACTTAATTTGATTATTCCAAATATGGCACGTTGTGCTCTACAACAAACCCCCAGCCCATGTTTCATACAATCACTGGTGGTACAAAAAATACAAATAAATAAGAGGATAGGAAAAAAGACTGTATTTGTGGGACACAAACATGATGCAGAAACAGTAAAGCATCACAGCTAGCCTGGCAGAAGAGCAGAGAGCGGCAGCGTAATTGACTTTTCCCCAAGCCAGCTTGGTAGTTACAGAATGTAACATATTGGATAAGGATTGTGATTGATTATGCTGGTCTGCCATACCAATTCGTTTGATTAAATGTAACTATGGTTTTCTTTTCCAAGCCCTAATGAAGCAGCAATTTGAAAGTGAGAGACTGGAAGAATTTAAGCCAGACTGTTTTCAGCACAAAGTCATCTATCTCTGTGAGTTTGAGGCTTTAAGATTAGAGCTGCATTCTGGTTCACATATCACCCCCCAAAAACACAATTAACACAATTAAACAGAATAAACAACTTATTCATAAAATTGTAATTCAATGCAAATGCTCAGAGTATTACTTCTGTGCTCGGCTGCTGGAATGGCATGAAATAATAGCAAGATTCCAGTCCAATGAATAATTATGTGGCTTGGATCTCTGCAGGGAAACATGCTTTTCCCCACACGGAAGAGTCACATAACTATAATTAACATGTGTGCAGAAATGGTGCGGCAGGAATATTCCACCATTCAGTGGCACTGTTCGACATGAGTCCGCATTGCAAGATTCATTTTCTTCTATTTGGGAGCCCACCCCTCTGCCAGTTCAGGAGGCGGCGTGGAGGTAGGACGCTGTGACTTCTGTGAACCCTGAAACCTCTGGACAGGTGGGCGGCGGCCCTCATTTTGGCAGCAGCCCCCGTCCCCGCGGTCGCCCAGATCACGATGAGCAGCTGGGTCACAAACACTAAGCACATTAATATCTTCTTAATGATAATAATCATTATGGCATAAGCACCTTCCCCAAAGTGGGAAGGCTCGTCGACAGTGCCAGGGCAGCATCGTTGTACAGGTAAAATAATAAATAAATTATAATAAATAAAGGGAGACAGAATGACTGTTTTAATGGGCAGCAACTCACAGCCACCGGGATAATGCAGACGCTAATGTGCTAACACGATAATGAGATCCGCTGGCCACATCATGGAGAGCACAATCTCAATGAAACCAGGTTTGACAGACCAAAAATGAACGTTAAACCAGCATAAGACACGCGCAGTACGCGTACAGTAGCTTTTTTTTCTTAATAGCATACTTCCAACCTTATATCACTCTGCCTTTGAATCAGCAGAGTGCTATTGCATGCAGCTTTTCCCAAATACTCGCCTCATTTAATGCAACTGTCAGTATTCACCTATCATAGGCCATTATCTATCTCATCCGCGTTCATTATTGAAGCTAATGATCTGTTGTCCTCTCTGCTCCCCATTGAAGGAGGACTACATTAAAAGTCTCTTACTAACTTAATTAGTAATTATAAATGTTAAAAGATTAATCAGAAAGTGAGTGGCTTAAGGTTTGCGTCTCTAGACAGCGGTGGGACAAATGGAGAGACAAAGAGGCCGTGTCACTTTGGCGTTCACACTGCCCCGTCATGCTGGAAATGGAACAAGGCACAAGGAAGAAGTGGAAGTGGAAGTGGCATCCTTTTGTTTCAGCTGCCTTCTGCTTCTTTTTCACCTCAAAGGTAAGAGTCATTGGTTACAAAAAATGTGTTTAAATCGTCAACATGAAGACAAAATCTGTGCGTTAATTTCTCGGTCAAATAGGTTTTTGCTGCTTTTTCCTATAGTGGATATTAAGCTGTTTACAGGAAGCTGCATTTATTATGGTCGCTCATGATGCATGCAGCGCTTGCATTATCTCTTTCTAACAAGATGAAAATAGATCCCTTTAATTAAATCCTGGGTGTACTCTAATTCCTTTCTAAATCTGCTTCTTTCTGACAATTCTACACCAGCAGCCCTGTGCTCTCCAGTAAATATATAAGCCCTGACATCAACATTAAAACCCTCAGAACGAATAGAACGCTCATACAGAAAGATTTTCATTAACGTGAGGGGAATTGCCCAGGACCATCTCCCTGTTTTTTTTCCGGAGTATGTTATTGCTGAAGCCGGGGGGCCCGGTGCTTTTGGAGCAGGAGGAAAACAAACAGGAACTTTTAGGAGCTAAGTTGTTGGATGCTAGAGATGCAAATGAACGCTTTGACTGATCTTTAAACACATGTGTGTATGGGTTTGCTTTTATAAATGCTGAAAACTTAATAAGGCTTCAAAGGAAAATATGTATATATATAACTATTTTTAAGAAAAACAACAATATTAGGGAAATTGAACCTCAAAAGAGCAAAAGATCCTGAATATGATCTAGAAAAAACCCCAGCAATAAACAGCTTTAAATGCAGAACAGGGAGTCCTATCACACAGGACACAGCGGGCATGGTGCTGGTAGGGGATGCTGTCTGTCTGGCTGGTGGCCCAAAACACCTGAAACCCATTAAAAGAGTTTTGGAACATTCCACAAAGTTCCTTCACTTCAACCAGAGGGCGTTTTAAAGATCCACACGAAAAAAAAAAAGGTTTGGATGCTGACAGACTAAGGTGAAAGATCAAAAGAGTTTGACAAAAAAAATGTGAATACAACAGGAAACAAAGGAAGAAGGTCTTCGTCAGGAATGCCACCACATCTTCTGCACCCGTGACCAAAGTGTTTTTGAGAAGGCAAACTTTGACCCAAAGCATTTTTTATTGGGAGAGTAAAACAGGAACTTTTTTAACGAATATTTTGTAAAACAGTTTGCCATCTGGACTAAACACTGTTGGGGTCCAACAGTTAAAAGAAGGCATAAACATAAACAGATCCAGCTGCCAACTTTTTGTTTTTTTGTAGGGATAGCATTATCTCCTCTCTTTGTGAGCACATATATGCGCTTTAGCGGTATCAAAGCTCATCCCTTTGGCTGGATTTCTGTCCGTTCCTCAGTGTTAGGCTCACTGGGTTTAGCTCTATGGGTGTCTGTGGCCTCTCCTCTGGCCGCCCGTGTCCATTTGCTCTGCGGGTATGGCAGGCCCGAGCTGACAGATGGCTGCCCCTCTCCATTCCGCTCCAGAGTAACACAGTAACTGGTTTTTCCTCCGCCGTTGACCTTGCCACAGCCAGCCAGCAATCCACGCTGGCACTCGGCCTGTCGAACAGGAGGGTAATGAAGTCCAGCGCTGCTCACATGATTATTAAGGCCTTGACGCTGGGGGGCCTTTCAGAACCGTATTCCCGCTCCCTTCTTTCTCCCCCGCCTGCCATTCATACAGCCAAAGTTTGATGAGGATGGTCAATTGTAACATGATACTTTACAAAGCCGCAGTTGTGCTTCATAAAATAGAGCAAAAAAACTTTTCTGAGGTTCTTTTGATACTTGAACAAACTTCTCAACGCCCTTGCTTTGCAAATAAAACAAAAAAGTCTTTCCAGGTCACATAAGTAGTGGTGCATCGCGCTTGTCATCGTGTAAAAACCCCTACAGAAAGTTAAATCAGATTTGTCACACTACTATTGGTGCTGACAACCTCTAAAAGCAGTGAGGTTCAGCAGCGGGGCAGCACTTTATTCTCACTGTAAGTCTCGCTTACCACAAGCATCTCTAGGCACGCCTGAAACTTTGGACCCATGAGAGCCAGACTGGGGATTTGAGAGGTGTAGGTTGGAGCTCTGACCTTTACTAAGGCAGGATTGTCTGTTTGCACTTCTCCCATAACCCCCCCCCACACACACACACCCTCCAGTTAGACTGCTAAGCAACCCCAGAAGACCAAGGGTGCGCATGCACCTCCAGCCTTTGTGACATTGCAGAGACCATAGGGAGGTGGAGTATTGAAGAGGTTAATTCTGATCATCCAGTATTTATGGGTTTCACTTTAGAACAAGGGTTGGCATTAACACTAAATGAGACATCTCTCCTGTATATCAATAAAACATGGCAGTAGAGGCTTCCTTTATCCAGGTTACCCTTTACCTGCAATGCTCAGAACTCTCTGGAAGTTTAACATTCAAGCAATAGTCTTCCAGATCATAATTTCTGTGGTGTTGCGGTTAAGTCAACAAAAGGACATGGTTCAACTGATCAGCGAAGGGAGTTTTGCTCCAGCCAGCCAACCAATTGCAATGCAATAAGGGGCAGCAGGAGCTCGCTCAGAGTTTGTACAAGCAGGCTGTATGAACTGAGAGCATCAGATATTTTCACACATGTTGGCCTACTCTGTGAGGTGTGGGGAAATGTCAGGAAAATCAATAGATAAGGACCACATCAGACTGAGCTTGTCTGGCCTAGCAACAGACCATCCCCATGGTGATGTCAATTACCTCTGCTTTACAACAAAAAAACACCAGGAAGAGCAAAGCAGCCTCTGCGATGCTGTAAAACTTTTAATGCAGTCTCCTGGTTACATCCAGGAATTTGTAAAAAAAAAAAAAAAAAACTTTTTTTTATTTTCCACCCAGACTGCCAAGTAACACAAAGAATGTGAGAAACTCATTGATGGCTGTTTTTTTGCAGCTTGCTCTGATTTCTATTCTCCTCATGGACCGCGCATTAGTCAGGGAGAGGTATAATGTAACGAGCAGTAAGGTGCGCATAATTGCATATTAGCAGCAACACACTTGGCTGCACGGGAGGTGACTATGCTAACGAACAGAGAGGCGTTATTAATCACCAATTAATACAAGCAGGCAGATATCACACTCTGTTCATGGCACACATGGATTCTTTTATTTCCAGTCGTCCAAATCTGTTCTTTTATTTATTTCATAAGATTGATCTTGTTCCTGCGCCGTGTTGTTTATTGAGTTTTGACTCTGATCCAGCCCCCTAGGAGTCAAATGAGGAACGTTTGGTCATGTTTGTTAACAGATTACATGTGTGCGTATTCTATCAGAGAGTCCTCCAAACTGTGGGAACACCATCAAAGATCCCTCATCGGAGAGGATTATAGGGCAAAAAACAAAGAATTGAAATAAAAAGGTCATTCTTTTTTATATATCAGGAAAAAGAAAAACACTTACTGGAGGAAAAAAAGTGTTTCCACCTGGACAGACCATATAATCAACATACACCAGGACGTTGCTCATGGGGCTCAAGACAAGAGGATATGTGTCAAGGATAATTTAGGCTTTTAGTGAGAGACAAAACAATGCTTACAACTCCTAACACGGTTACATCGTGCCTCCTGTTGGTTTCTCCACTAACAGGCTGCACAGCATGTTTTTTTTTTCAGGTTAAAGCTCAGTTAATATAAAAATGTAGATACCAAGACAAAGAAAAGGAAGACATGGTAGACAAGGGGGAACATAGAGCAGGAGGAAAAAGGAGAGAAGAGCTTAAGGCCTCTCACCCGCTCTTTTCTCCAGCTCTGCAATGGCCCACAGTGCTTGCTTCACACAGAGCGGCCAGCTGTACAGCAAATGTGCCTTTCCCTCTCCGCCCCCAAACCTTTCCACCCCTCCGGTGCCCCCCTTTGCCTGGGCCGACCAGGCCACCGGCTTCTCTCTGAGAGAGAAGGCTCCTCCCTGATTTGGCTTCAAGCTCGCTGCTGTCACAGACCCAAAAAATCAGTAGAGGTGACCCCAGATACACTTGTCTGCGATGTAGTCTGGTTGTTTAGTTTCGGGTTGTCCTTCTGAGCATCGTCAACTCAGCAGTTGCTGCTTTGAGAGTTAGATTCAAAACAGACTTAACAGGAAATCAAAATCCCTTTTCACCTTCAAAACGCTTTAAGATGGAGCTCATGCTTCAAAACATGTCAGGGTTCTGAAACTCCACACAGGGACTTTTGAAACTGAGCGATAAATGGGCCAAGCGTGCCCCCCCATGAGGCTCCAAATGTCATAGTTTACACTGGGGTCAAAGTGAAGCAATGGGGTGGCATGATGGCATGCTGGTAAAACCAAACAGGCTTTTGTGTCACTGAAAGACCTTCAAAGGTCCTCTTGAAAAATAAAATATAAGAAGAAAACATTTGAAAAAGGAAACATGTTTTTTTTTATTTTAAAAGCAGTTTCCATGGATTAGAATGAGTAATTATTAAAGGAAAATTTTGTAATCCAGTGGAAAAAGAATTAAAGAACTAATAGTGACCTCAACAGCTGAAAGCTGTATAAATCTGTGGGTCTCTGGAGAAAAATCGGACACCCTCATTTCTGTAAGTGTGCCATGCCAAAAAAACTCTAAACTAAAGAGTGGCCAGCTGTCTTCTGGCCTGCTATTAAATTGCTCCTTGGATGGTGGCGATAACATTTTTTTCTCCATAGGAGTATCACACCAGGTCCCCAAACAGAGCGGCCAGCTGTACAGCAAATGTGTACTGATCCATCTGGGCCCTAGCAGGCTGCAGCCTCCATCTTAAGACACGTGGGGCCGTTCACGGGCTTGGCTGCGGCTGGTCTGCAACACACTTTCTGCAACCACGGCCACCTTCTTTTCTTTCAGTTACCTCCATTATCACACCAAATGTGGAATAGCTCAGCACCAAAGCTGCTTTTTATGTTGGTACCAAGACCGTCATCAACCAAGTGGAATATCAATGCATTAAGATCTGCTGGCAGCCTTACAGAAGAGGCAGAAACAGCTACTCCAGCCAGATGGGAGGAGGTGAAGGTGGAGGCTGGCTGAACCTGGTGAGGAGAGACTATTGTATTACAAATGTAGCTAATAAGGACTGGTCTGGGTGAGCTGGGGCTCAGGTTTTGTTGTTCCATACTCTTAGCACTATAGTTATGTCATGGCTCATCACTATATATAGAGTTATCAGAGTCAGCTGACACCATGGAGTGGGGCTTGGATGAAAACAACACCCCTATGAATCCAGCGTCTGCTCCATTACCTACGCTAATAATGCTGACAGCTGAGCGGAGATGACCCCGACCCCCTGTTTCCCCTCTCCTGTGCAGATGGCCATTAAAAGGAGAAAGTGTTCCCTTTTTCTGTAGAGAAGGTATTTAAAGATTTTTTTAATGAGTTTTTTTTTTCTTTTGAAGGGGAATTTTTGGCCCAAATTGACATTGCAGCTACCAAAAGCTGGTCTTAATTTGATCTTAACTGAAATTTAAAGAGCCAAGATCTAAGAAAAACACAAAGTCACAAATTAATATGACACACGTGTGTTTTTTTTATTCAACTTTTTTTTTCTTTTCTGTTATCGTTTTTGCTGCTTGACATCACATCATGATTAGTTTTGTTTTCTCCTCATTTTTAAGATCACAAGACGGTGCAAAAGAAAGACTTTTGAGGAGTCAAATGAAAACCAGTACCATCTTGAATACTAAGCAACAGCATATCAGAGAAGGAAAACATCAGACAATAACCCAATCACCTATCCTCCTGTTATCTTAAGCTGTCTGAATTCCACTATTATGAAGGAACTGTGTGCTTGTGCGGCTGAAAGACATAAAATAACCAGTAGGGGGGTTTGTTTTCTACCCTCCCAGTGTGCTCCGTGCCTGCCTTTGCTAGAGAAAGGACTAATGCTGGCATGGTACTGTATTAGGCACCCCCAGTAGAATAGTGGGTGAGCAGATCGCAAAGATGAATACAAAACACACACCTACACACTCTCAGCTCATCTCCCTCTTTTGCAAATACGCTGCAGAATCAAAATCACAAATCACATGCTTCTGACTGCTTATGCACAAACAGTGGGTCCCTGATAGAATTGCCTACCGGTCCTGATAGAATTGCCTACCGTGTTTAAATTCACCTGCGCCTAGAAGCGTGTCCCAAACAGAGAGGCGGTTTGGTTCCAGATCAATGAGTCTCTCTCCCACTGAAGACAACAGATAATGCAGTGTAATGAAAGAGCCGCCAAACGAGCTGAATAAATGAATGAAGAAAGGACCGTGAGACCGGAATTCAGATGCCTACTTACTTCAGGCAGGAAAACCTGTTTTTCTATTGTCTTCTCTCTATAAATTATTCTTGGCAACGAAAAATGAGGAGTTTTGTCTTACATTTACACCCTCTGCTTAAATATCCAAGAAAAAAATGCAATTATTTATAGCTTTAATGGAAACTCTTTTTTTAGCCAATTTGACATCACTAAATGTAGAAAATATTCAATAAATGCCAATGGATCTTTAAGCACAGGAAGTAAGGCAATATAAGAAAGTCAGAAGGCCATCAAAACACAGAAAGAAGCAATTTCTGCAAATTGATCATTTTAATTTTGAACTGTTTCCGAAAATCTCTTGAATAACAAATACTTTGGTATTTTTTACGACTACTTTATTAAACAATTGTTTTGGAGCCGTATTGCAAGCATGCACACAGACAGTAATAAACCATTCACATGCATGTAGAAATGAAACTGGTGGGTTTATGAAAGCACAACACTGGGGATGCATTGAATGGTTAAAATACTAAAATAATTCCACCTATTTGGTGATGTGATCCAGAAACTTGTGAGCCTGAGTGAGACAGGGTCAAATATGTTATTACATATACCGTATCACTGAAATCTTTAAAACAGTGATTCATCCATAAAACGGGGAAGGAAAAGTCAGTCTAAAGTGTTTGGGTGAATAAAAACAAGGGATTTAAAAAAATAGTAATAAAGGATTTCTGTGATGTTTCCATGACACGCACAATTAAAGCTCAATTTTACTGAAATGTTTGCAAATTACATAAGCGCTGTGTGTGTTGCTGGAGTTGCACAGAAACCAGAATAAATAAAAAAAGGTTAATTCTTACCCAGCATGTGGTTGGCCACATGAACTTGGATGTCCCATTCACTGTAGAAAACCATCTGGCATTTGATACACTGGTATGTCTTCTTCTACAAATAGGAGAAACAGAGGGATCAACTAACACATTAGAAAACACAATACAATAGAAAATGAATACTGATACGTTCTGGATTTATAATAACAAATAATCCCTACCTCTTCGGCCTGCGAGGGACTAGATCTGGGCATGGGTGACACCTGGGGAGTCTTGATCTGCCCACTGTTGCTATCTGCAGATTGTTCCCGATGCACTGTCTGAACATGGTTTTGCAGCTCTGCCTCTGACTCGAACTTCACATTGCAGCTGGAACAGCGTGTCTTGGCTGCAAAAGATGAAGACGTGGAAGAGGACGATGATGTTGAAGACACAGCTTTGCCTTTTCCATCACCAGGGCTGAGACTATCTCCTTGCACCCATGCAGCAGTGGTTGTTGCCGGAGTGGTGGCTCCCCCATGTTGCTGCGGCCGTCCTCCATTTACTGTTGGACTGGAGCTTGTGGAGCCGGCGGCTGTCACACAGGACGCACACAGTCCATAAGGCAGTCCATTTATGTCCAGTTTGACTAGGTCTTGTTTGGACCTGAAATCTTTCAGGCATGAGGCACACTTGAAAAATTTTGGGGCAAGGTGGTGCTGCTGGTTTTGGGAGAGGGCATTGCTTCGAACCATAGGCTGGTTGACTGACATGGTGCCGGTCTTCTGCATATGAAAAGTGCCATGAATCTTGAGCTCGAGTGTGGAGGTGACTGTCTGCATGCACACCACACAACGAAAACCCGTTAAGGAGTTTCGTAGGTCAGGGTGCATCTGGCAATGCTCCAGAAAGTCCTCTTCACTCTGTAGAGGCATCTTACAAATGCGGCAGCTGCCTGTGTCCAGACTCTTGCTGTGAGTGACCTTGTGCTCTGTCAAAGTGAGCAAGGAAGGGAATCGCTCCCCACAGATGGGACACATGTAGTGTTTGACTGGCCCAAGGTGGGTCTGCATATGTTCCCTCAGTCCAGCTTCAGAAAAGAAGGTACGGGAACAAACATTGCACTTGTGATTGCCTTTGATCATTTCAGCTTTTCTTTTTACCATTGCACTCTCACCAGGGCGGATGTTATGATCTCTCAGTTGGTGGTTAGTGAGGAGTGACTCCATGGTGTAAGATGCTCCACATATGTCACACCCATACATCGGCTCTGCAGAGTCCACCTCTTCCTCACTTCCGTCATGGCTGTTTTGAGACTCCACCACAGATCCACCAGCTGCTCCTGATCCATGACTGTTGCTTAAAAGACCTTGCAGTTCAGCATCCTCTTTAGGTTGGCCTTCTCCACTGTTTACGGTTGAGCCATTAGCACTGCAGTTTTGTGTCTTTCCTTCAAACACACAATGTTTCTCTCTTAAATGCTTTTCCAAGAGGACAATGGCGTGGAAGGCTTTGCTGCAGAAACGGCAGTTGTACTTCTTGCTGTGGGTGGTAATGTGGCACTGCAGCTCTACCTCTGTTCCAAAGGACTCCCCACAAAATATGCAACGATGAGCGCGTCCTTGGTTCTCTAGATGGCTGTGTTTGACATGTAGTTGGAGATCAGTCTCATGCCTGAAGTCCCAGTTGCAGGATGTGCAACGATACACTTTCTTCTCATTGCTGTGCTTTACAGCCAGGTGGAGTTGGGTAGAAACCTTGGAATCGAACACTTCCTGGCAGAGGGTGCAGCGAAAAAACACAAAAGTGTGCATGTCAAGCAGGTGCTTCTGCAGATCATCCACTGAAGTAAACTGCTTGTCACAGCTTTCACAGATATAATAGGTGGAGGTAATGGTGAAGTGAATAGTCACGTGCTTCAGCAAGGACTCTTGGTTTGGGAACTCTTTGTTACACTGTGGACATGTGAGCTGAGGCTGCAGACCATCCAGGTGAGTTTTCAGATGGGTCTGAAAAAGGTCTAAACTTGTGTACTTAGCTCCACACTGGTTGCAAATGAACTCACTGGTAGTGCGTGAAGCTGAGCTGCCTTGTTTCAGGATAGTCGTTTGTTCCACAGATATTGGTGAAGAAGGACTGAGAGTCCGCAGGGATTTTTTTCCATTGTTGATGTAGTTTAGAGCCAAAGGAATGTTCTTGTGGTTTTCCTTAATGTGCTTGTTAAGCTTCAGAACACTGTTGAATATCGGGGAATTAGTGCAGTATGAACAGGAGTACACCTCTACGATGGGCTCCTTAGGAGTTACAGCCAAAGGAGAGTCAAATCGCAGGCTTCCACCATCACAATGTGTCTGACGAACATGTTCTTCCAAGGTAGCCTCTGTCAAGAACCCCATGAAGCACTGGGGGCAGAAGAAGGCATTGCTTTCTTTAGCAACAGGGCTGGGGAAGCCATGGGAGCAGCGGATGTGTTCCTGGAGAGCATTCAGGTCACTTAGCACTTCAGGGCAGAAGTTACACTGAAGCAGGGCATCAGGCAGGCTGGCTAACAGGGCAGCATGGTCTTCTGCATTGTGAACCTGCTTGAGATGTTCATTTAAATTTAGTAAAGAGGGGAGAACCTCCAAACAAAACTGGCAAGTGTGAGCTTGCTCTGGCTTATCCATATGCATGGTTCTTAGGTGAATCTGCAGAACAGCCAGACTGGAGAATACTTGTTTATTGCAATAGATGCAACTGTAAGAGACTTTAGGCTGTTTGGAGGACCGCCCTCCAATGTCTGATGTGTTCTGAGCTGCTCTTTTTCTTCTTCCCCTAGTCTTGGGAACAGGTGGTGCTGTCTCCACCATTGTTGAGCTGTCGACAGAGAGGTTAGAGTCAGGAGTGGTGCTGGATACAGAGGTGTAGCCTACTGTAAGCAAAGAAGGGCTGTTACTATGGTTACTAGATTCAGGGAGCTGGTGAATGTCCATGTGAGCATAGAGGTCCTCAACGGACAGAAAGTGCTCAGAGCAGATAGCACAGATGTGCCCCTTTCTATCTCTGCTGTGGGCCTGGTCAATGTGGGTCAACAGGGTGCCCTCATCACTGAAGGGCTCGTGGCAATAGATGCACTGCAAGGTTGCACCCAGACCACCATCCTCAGATGGAGAGCAATCAGGGTGGCACTCTGCGATGTGTCTCTGAAGCTCCTCTGGAACATCAAAGCCTTCCTCGCAACGACTGCACTTCCGGGTTTCTTTCAGTTTCCAATCCTCGCCTCGGGAAAAGCTGGAGCTGCTGCCGTCTTTGCCCCTTTCATGCACTTGCATGTGGCCATGGAGAGAGCTGGAGGAAAGGAAGCCGCGGCGACACACGGGGCACTTGTGGGGCTTGTTGGAGGCGTGAGTTTTCATGTGGATTTTGAGGTGATCACTGCGAGAGAAGGCAGAGTCACACTCCCCACAGTGGTACTTCTTGTCACCAGTGTGTAGTTTTACGTGTCGATCACGGCTGCGCTTGTGTTTGAACAAGCGGCTGCAGAAGGTACAGCTGAAAAGGGAGTTTGTCACCGTGGCTCTGTTCGTGCCGCTTCAGGAAGCTCAAGCGACTGAAGGACTTGTCACAAAACTGACATGGGTACGGGAGACCAGGTCCTCCTTCTTCCTCGCCAAAGTCATAGTCTTCACAGTGTCCAGGGGAAGTTTGATCCTTACTGGAGGGAGATGATGCAGGCCAGGAACATGATGGGTCATCTTCCAGATCAGCAACACCTATTCAAAGAGACACACACAAGAAAAGGGTTTGTCAGTGCAATAAAATCACATTTGGTTTCTTATTTAATAAAAAGTGGACCACTGTGGTGTTATAGGTGATAGTTATTGTAAGTTTGTGGTGAATAAATTTATATTTCTATGTGGTTTAGATCTTCTTTCTCCATCAGTTTTAGTGGAAACAATACCTCTCCTTAGGTGTTATATGAAAAGTTGCATTTAAATATGCAGTTTAAAGCATAATTTGTGAAAAGAAAAAGTGAAAATACTTTTACTACAATTAACCTTGTATGTGGCCGTGTAATGGCTTAGCCCACTGTGACTCAAAACACAGTCTCTGTGACATTTAAAGCCAACACAAGACAATGGGTGTACTTAGGATGTAAGCCCTGCATGAGGTAAATTAGAACATTTCTCTTAGTCCTGAACACTTTGTGGAGATGAATACATTAAGAAAAGGAAAGAAAAAGAGAATCAAGAAAGATGGAGAAGATTCAATTACACCTTAGACCACAGCTATACATAGCTGTTGGAAACTCTGCTGCAAAATTGATTATTTCTAAGAAACGTGCGCCTTTCAGAACATTAGTCAATAGGTTATAAAGAATGGATATTTACCATTTCTGTCTGAATGTTGCTTGATAAACTGTAAGGGATTATAATGTGGATGAATAAAGTTGTCTGAGGATGAGGACACAATGCAAGGGGGGAACAGAGGAAGGCTATCAGCTAACTTTTAAAAATCATGTTTTGAGCTATATTAAAAGTGTTCCCAGTGCTCCTTTGATTATGATTATGCCATTCTTAGACAAAATAAAAAACAAACAAACTTGTGTCGTTTAATTGGGAAAAGTTTCTGCAAAGTGGCAGCAGTTCATTACAAATTTGCCACTGAGTTGTGGGCGGCACTGTTTGTGCAGAGCAACTCCGCCCCCACTTCCTGTCACCAATAAGTGAGTTCTGTGTTGTCAAGCTCTCCTGCTAGTTTACGGCCCCTCACGCCCCCAACCAAACATTACCGGTGCAACAAAAATGGCGAGCAATAATGGAGCCATCCAGCCGTACAGTTTTGATCCACATGCCAGCTCAAATGAGGAAAACATAGACGTATATAAATCTATTTTCAAGAAGGGAGCTTGTTGCCTGTCCATTGTTTTATTTACTTAACAAATACAATCTTTTTCCAATTGTATTTTTTTTGTCTTGATTCACAACCATTTAAATAAATAAATACTCTGAAATGCAAATTTGAGCATAATTTTCTTTTATAAATGTCCTCCATCATCAGAAAAATGCAACAAGAAGATGGTAAAACACCAAAAACACATGTTATCGAAATGAGTCTTTACAATTGAGGTAAGAAAAAGGCAACCGATGAAACCAACCCGGTCCTTTAAGAGGCTAGATTGAAACAGTGCCTGTAAATTGTTGCATTCCAATCCACTGGTTCACTGTACAATGATTTGAATGGAAAACATAGAACAACTGTTTCCACAGGTTCAAAGGGTTACAGGCCACTTCTTCCCATTGCTAAACTCCAAGTGCTTTGCACTTCCTTAGCTAAACAACAACGTAATCCTGTTCCCTTTAAAAAAAAAAAAATCTATGTCAAAAGGCCATTACTTGGAATGGGAAAAACAAGAGGAAACTGCAAAGATTTATGAGAGGGACAGAGGAAAAGCAAAAGCTCTTTCCAGGAACCAACCTCTGTACTCTCCTTCAGCTGACAAATCTAAGTGTCTTTCTCTCTTCCCCCTGTCTGTTGTTTTTGCTGGAAGATCTGCCCTTTGTCAGGATATCATGCCCTCTCTGAGCACTCACCCCCATCAGGGCCTATCTTCAGGAAACAGATGGGGTCGGAGGCCATTCCCTTGCCCCTCCAAACTGCTGAAAGCGGCACATTGAGAGCCCACCTCCACATCGCGGCCCTCCCGAAAACCTCCCACCCCTGGCAAGGTGCCCGCTCTGCACACACATCTCATTCAAGAAGTGAACCTTGCCTTATCTACTTGCTTTATCTCTCCTCTACATCTCAGTGTTTTCTTTCTTTCTGGTTCGAGGGAGGATGAGTGACTCAGTGCTATGCCCTCCTCCACAGAGGGGGCGGATCTGCCCTATCTCGTACTGCCTCCAAGGGTATAAGAGAAGAAGACAGTGCAAGAAGAATGACCTCAGAATGTGCCTTACAGTCAAACATATTGGCTTGGAGACAACAGTATAAAACAAACAAATAAATGGGCCTATATACAGGGCTAAATGAAATTCCACTGTCTTAAATGAGGAAGCCTTTGCCAAGAGACATTACCAAGCTGTCAGCATAACCTCATTTCATTGTTACGTTTGTTTACATGATTTTTATTATTTGTTTGGTGTATTGCTCTAATAACACACAACCATTAAGTTATATCTGTGGGAGATGTATAAATTTCCAAACAAAAGGGACATGGAACACAATCATAGTTTTTGGGAATAACTGATTGCTGTCAGTTGAATTAAGGAAATGAAAAAAAATGGTATAATAATAATAATGCAATGTCAAAATGTCCATGTTATTCAAGACATGATGTCAATGAAAGCCTATGATCAACTTTTCTGTTCTTCACAAAAGGGAACTGAGTGAAGCACGGATGCAGTAACATTTATTTTTTTTGTAGTTTAAGAGGACTGTATGTAAAGAAAAATTCTACCAAATTACAAACTATTTACAACATTTGAATATGGCAAAAAATGAAATAAAGACACTTTCACTGACATTATAAGTTTGCAAATAAACCTACTGTGTTTAGAAATGGGCAAGGAGAGTGATTGTGTTTGAGTAACAGAGCATTTTTGCACTTTTTTCCCCCCAGATTTTTTCTGCCTGGCTTTGTTTCATGACCACAGACACAGACATGATCTGATTGGTGAGAGGAAAGGTTGTTTTGACCAATACTTAAGGTTTGTTTTCAGGACATGCTTACTAGGGAAGCAACAATTCATTCTCCACATGATTCACTTCCAACCTTGGTTTTGTTTCGGTTCAATATATGATTTCTGTCTTGCAAAACAACAAAAACCTAAAGAATATCAGGGCAACAATTGTTTCATTGGTAATAAGCAAGTAACAATAATGATAAACCTTTTAGTTGACTCATACTAAGCTTGGTGTGATGTTATAAAACCATAAATAAATTATAGATGTTTGCCACTTAGAATGTAAACATACTGGTATTCTGCAGGGATGCAACAATTTACTTTCCTTATGATTTGGTGAAACAGTTTGGTTTTTAAACTGATAATCGTGGAATCCCTAATGCTTACAGATCCTTGAGTAAAAAGGGCGCTTGCAATGAAAATTCTATTTTTTGCTTTTTAATACTGATGACAAGTAATAAATGAGGTGTTTTCTTTTATGCCTTTATAAAAAAATAGATTGTCATTGTCAGAGTCAGGATCATTTCTGGAATTTCGCAGAGGCATGACGTTGGAGTAACTTTTGTAATTTGGAACTTTAACTGCAACAAGTAATTTTCTTCTCCAAAAGCCCAAAAAACTCACCATTCAGAGAAAAACAACTGACTTTATAGTGAGCTGAAACTACATTTCAAAAACTGGATCTATTACCCCCTCAGCACACTCGCTCAAGACACATATACTTGTGCAGACTGTGTAATACACCAGAGAACACCGGTCCACGTAGTGCACTCCCACTCACACACAGGAACAAACATACACATGTGCACACATACCATGCAAGAGCAATGGCCGAAACAAGTGTGTGAACAACAGTAGATGAAAGTGCAGTGTTCCTCTGGAGACCACAAGAGGAAAGAAAAGAGAAAGACTTGTTTTTTTTCCTTCTTCACCCTGACAAGAAATGCCCAGGCCTCAGCAGCAGCCTGAGTAAATAAAAGAACGGACCTTACTTCCCTGTCTCTCGGGCCGGGGGTCTATGCACGCCAGCGCTCTCTGTGCTGCTGCCAAAGGGGATGCTGGGGCCTGAAAAACTACACCCTGCAGCTGAAGGGCTGTCTTTGTTAGTCTGCCAAGGCCTTCCTGAGCGTCCTCCAGCCAACAGCCTGTCACGTCCTGGGAGGAAGACCTCCATCTTAAGGCTTGTCCCTGTCTGGGAGTTCTGTCCCTAACCCCCCTCCCTATTTCTTTTAAAATATTTTCTATATGTAACAAATAAAAAACTCATCTGGAGTGCTGCTGGAGGGAACTGTAAAAATGAGTCACAGTTAGATTTATTAAACGGATAAAAACTTTACCACCAAGCTACACAAACAATAACTAAATACTTCTTTTTTTTTTTAATTCTATAAGTTGAGTGACGGCAAATATCATTAAAATACATCCACAGGTCTAGACCAATTAAGTTTTTTTTTCTTTGGATTCACAAACGGAGAAGGTAACCACAAAAAATTCTCTCTCACCTCCCTTCAAGCCAGTCTGAACTACTCTTTGTGCTGAACTTCCTCTATGTACAGAAATAGTACTGTCTTCCAGAGTAAATACTGTTGCTCAAAGTAAGACCTTTAATACTGGAAACAGGCAAGTTTTCCATTCATGTACACAGTAGACTTCATTCCCCTGAAGAAGCTTTGATTAAATAAAAATGTAAAGTAAATCAGATTTACAGAAAATGTACTCAAGAAAGTAATTATTCACCTACTGACATTGTTTGGCAAATACACATAACATTTGAAATGTTAATGACCTGTTAAATTAAAAATAAAGGCTAAAAATTTTAGATAGGGTCTTTTCCTAAACAAATCAATAAATATATTATTTTTTTCTACTGTAAATCTGAGAATGGGTATGTAAAAAATCTAAGCACTGTTATTACTTTGGTATTTTTGTGGTATTTTTTGCTTTGACACATAGTTACATTATTTTACAACCAAATACCATTGGAATTTAAATTTAAAGATTTATTTTTAATCAGCAAAATAGATAGTAAGATTGTAAAATAATTATTGCTTTATCTGGTTATTACAAATGTACCTTGTAGGCATTGTTCAAACTTATTTTATTTTATAAAATTCTGTGTTTGATGTTTTGTTTGTAAGTTATTGTGTTCTAAAAAAAATGAAGTGCTTAGAGCCAAAAATATATAGTAAAAGGAAAACTCTTTGAAATTGAAAAGATCATCTTTTTTACATAAAAATATGACTCTAATCCAGTTCAAAATGTTTATCAGAAAACTGTCAATGCAATGAGCAAATGTCCCATGGAGCCAATGATGAAAAGGTGCAGTATTGAAGCTACAATTTGTTTGTGTTTTTAGCCACTAAACATCCTCATCTTCTGTGTTACAGCAGAGATCTGTACGGATTGGTTGTCATGAAAGATGTGTTTTGTGCAGGCGTATTGGTGGCACATTGGGGATTGAGGATTCATTGAATAAACAAAAAGCTGACAACTTGTCTGATGTAACACTGTGACCTCTGCTCGTACTCAGAAACTCGTAACAGAAAGGTTTTTTTTTTTCTTTTTTTTACAGTTACCGGGAAAAGTAGTGAGCCCTTCCCATGAGACAATGCGTGTGTCATCTCACCACTTCTCCTGCTCTGATGCCCAAATAGGAGAGTTTGTCTGAATAACACATTACCATGTACAGCCCTCATTATGACAAAATTACTTAAGCTTTAATGTGGTGAGATACCGTTTTACATTACATTCCCTGCAGTCCTTAATCTGTGATTGAAACTGGTTCAATTTTGAAATGTATATACAAAGGTGATGCTACATATCTAACCTAAAAAAATCCAAATAAGGCTGATAATCGTCATATTTGACAGATTGGACAGATTTATCAGGCTTTTCACACAAGACAGGTGATGAAAATCTATAAGTTGCTGCAAATTAACAGTGCATTTCTAACCGCACGCATTAACCTGTCTATCTCTTCCTTTTTTCTTGGCAAACACAATATATTGTTACAGATCACTGAGAAATACCAGGTCACTGTGCCCCCTTGCTACAGATCAATCAAATCCTTGAGGAGTTGGGGGTTGTGAGACGACTGGAGATTCGGTGAACAAGGACGCTGCATTTTTTGGACAAGGTAGAGAAAAACATCAGATGAAATTTGGACTTCTATCAAAGCCAGTAACTTGTATGCACAACCCACTACAAATACGCCTACAGAAAATCGGAGGTGAATTTCTCTTAGCTCCCAAATTGAGTTTTTTTTTTTCTTTCATGACACATAGGGTTGGGACATCAAGCACTGTCCTGACTCAATGGTCTGCATGTCCATTATTTCAGCCCTCATGGCTTTGTCTCTCCACCATGGGGAAGCAGCAAACTGTCAACTACTTTGTCCACATTACCCATGTCCCCCAGCTCAGACAGCAGCACTTGGTCACTGTCCCAGAAATCACAGCGCCCCAGCAGCATCCTGGGAGAGTTAGACAAATGGAAGGCTTAGAGGGAGAAAAGTAGGGCGACCAGTCATCCCTTACTCTGCTGTTTTTTTTTTCTTTCTGTGATAGTGAGAAACAATAAAAATTAGAATTTAATTTCAAGTATGTGTGTCTGCAATGTCTGCTGGAAGAAACAAATGGAAATCAATGCTACTTAGAAAATCAATGCTCCAACATTACTGCTTCCATAAAAATTAAAAGGGTAAGTGACCATCTCTATAAAGGCAGAAGTGTTAGCAGTCACTTAGTTCAGAGCAACACAGTGTGCATAAGAAAGAAAAAACCTCAAACAGCAGTTTTTTTCACCATAACTCTATGGACAATTGCAAGTCTTTGTGATGATATATTTACAAGTCTGTCCCAGCTTCAGGCTGCAAAGAAGCTGCTGCTTAGACCCTAAAAGATTCAGTCCACATGTTAAATGTTGTGAAAGGGCAACTAGAAAAGATTTAAAAATGTGGCTTCTCAAATAAACACGACAAAGAAACCAAGACTTTCAAAAATTCCTCTAAAAACAAACCACAAAAATCAAGAACAACATGTTTTTGACAGACAACATGAAAATGACCCTGACAACCATAACAATGACAAATAAGAAACAGCTCGACTGCATAGAAAATTCTCATATCAAAAAGCAAGAATTGTGTGCTTCTGATTAAAATGAATTTAGAGACAACATACCTTATTCCAGACCGTTATATATAGTCAACAGATATTTTGTTTGTTTGTAAATGTTTGACATTTAGATGAGAGATATGTGGTTAGAACTGGATTTACAGGGAACAGAAACATGGAAGCTTAACAACAGAAGGACCAAGAATAGAAGGCTGTCATGGTGTTGTGAAAGTCAAGACATCAAGTTGAGCCAAATGCCATATAAGTTCCATAGGACATCTGTGCACAGAGTGAGGAAAAGTGTCATTCTACAGCTGTTATTGTCACCTGTAAAGCCTGTTATCTTGTTAAATAATTGTGTTAAATCAAAGTGATATGCATATTTTTTTTCTTCAGAAAAACATTGATCTCATACATTAAAATACAGACATCTATTAAAAAAATTAGATTCTGTCTTGCTGTTTGCTTTTTTTTGTAACATACAATATCAGGAAATAAAAAATTAAAAAAACAATAAAGATAATTATTATTCAAGGGAGCTGACTGAGCTGCTTTTTATTCTCAAAAATTTATAAGCAAAAACAAAGAAAGAAATATTTAACTAGACAGTCGTTCAGGTAAAAATATTAATAGTTATTGTTGCAATTATTACTGTTATTGTTTTTTTAATGTATTTAATCATTCCTTTTTGTTAATGCAGTGGGTGGGCAAAACAGGCTTTTGATTTTTTTGTCTGAAATTAACTTAATTTAAAAACATAATGAAATGTCACTTTTTTTTTCCCAGACTTTATTCCTGGATCCAGTAAATAAAATAGATTATAAGTTTATCTAAAAATGTGTTTTTAGTTTTTTGGTTCTACTTTTTTTTAAGTAACCTATAGATGCTGGATTGATCTGGAAGTTATGGGATGGAAGTTTTAGCTGATAAAAAATTATATTTAGTTTAAAGATATTCTTTATTCTGCTTTGTTGAGAAACAATTTTTTTGGTAAATCAGGTATTTAGGGCTGGATTGAGGACATTTCCTTGGAGCAGTCTGTGTGTGGGAGTTGGGTGGTGCCTATGGTGCCATCCCCACCACAACCGAGTGACTGATGGCGTGGAGAGGAACAGTTGAGCTCTTCAGGTGGACTTTAGCACAAACAGGAAGGAGGCTGTCCTGAGATCTTGGCTGGAGCCAAAGGCACAGTGGCCTTCCCAGGGGGAAAGAGGAGGATGACAATCTGTCCCCCAGCATGACTCTTCGCCGCCTGCTTCACTGCACCGACTCTAAGGGACTGCTGCGCCAGGCAGGACCGGTTGGGCTGGGCTACCAAGGGGTGCCTTGGAGAGTTTGGGACTGTATGCTGTTGCCTCAACACTGCGGCAGACCAGACGGAGGGCCTGGTGAAAACTCAGCCAGCCAGTCAGCCACTGTGTGGGATCCTGCAGTTTAAGCTGCTACTATTTCCTCACTATATCATTTACTTAGATGTTTTCTCTTTATCTTTACCAACACTATGAGTTACTCCAAGAAATGGGTTTTATGTAGCCACCATAGAAACTACACTTGTGCATAAATGAACATATATTTGCTGCTGCACTGTATTCTGGCCTTGTTATCTCCCAGCAGTCCTGGACTACAAGAATCATATTGATTTTGCAATTCTTCTTTTTAGTGCACATTTGAGTAAAATTTTACCCTCCCAGCATGTGCTCAAAATCTGACCAAAATTTGCACATACCGACTACATAAAACTAATTTTGAGCATAGTGAATGACCCCCTGTGGGGTCTGGAAAAAAACAACAACTTAAAAATCAAGTAACAGAACCAAAACACATGGAAGGAAGTTTTGAAAATATTATGAGATGACAGCAGTACCTACAGCTTGGAGATCATGTTGTGGCAAAGTGTATGTTGTGTAAAATTTGACCATTTTCCTGTTTATTTCTTGGTCATCTGGCCGTGACAAAGATGTCTATATAATTTTTAGAAAAATCTGCAAAAATAAACTGGAAAAAGACAACTTTTGTTTAAGCAAGCTTCACAAAATTTCACTGACATCCCAATTCTATCTTATACCTCAAGCAAAGTTTCATTGACCTTTGACCTTGGGAAGAGGCTGCTATCTTAAATGTATTAAAAACATGTTTAGTAACTTCTATTTGTTTAAACTCCTCCTAGGGATTTTCATCTATTGCCTTCTCAAGCATGATTGGGAAGCTACTTGGTAAAAAAAATTTAGTTAAAAAAGTTTGTAGATTTTGAAGAAGCCTGGCGAGTCTGCAAAAGGAGCGTTTCCCTGTTGCTCACATTTTTATTTACTGAAATATTGCAAAAATTTGATAATTGAATTTTGTTCAAACTGAACAAAATGATATAACATACAATATGAACATATTGAGACTGTGGGCGTGCATTAAAAAATTTTAACTTTCGATGCCAATCAAATCAAAAAGTTACATCTTTGTAGATTCTCCTAAATTTTTGACATGTTCGTCACCATGAGGCAACCAAAATAATAAAATGGTTGCTATGGAGATAAACCCAAAACAAAAGCTGCCATTTTTGAAAAAAAAATAAATAAATAAAAGTTTTTTTTTTATGGATTAAGAACATGCAGCTTTGACCGTGGTGGCAGAGGCAGAAGGGGAGAGTGAGGGACATGAGAGGGTGGGTCAGAAGGGGCTGGTAAGGGCAGGGGCCATTCAACGCCACTCTCGCCTTTTGGAAGTATGGTCCACATTTGCTTGTACTACCAATAAAAATTGGGTTGATCTTTAAGGCTATAAAATATAAGGGTAAATGTAGGATTTTAAGTTGCAAAGCAAATACTGTTCAAATTAAACCAAAGTTTACGTACAACAACCCAAACTGTGAGAGTTAGCTTTAGCAATAGCCAGTGTCAGACTCGAGCCGCCTGACTTGTGACCTTTGGCTCCCTTGATTAATACACTGTGGCTTTATTTGATATCTCATCAATACTTTTCCAGCCTGTCAGCGTTAAAACAACTGAAGACAGCCCAGGAGGGAGAAGAAAACATGCATTGTGTAGAAGGAAGCGGGAGGGGAAGAAAAACAAGCATCAACTCAAGCAAGACGATGTATTTTCATGCATCCCTGTCTTAAATGTCAAGATTTCTTAACCCTCCGTGACTGCAGCGCTGACACCTCTCCGAGGTTCAACAGAAACGGCATTCATTAATAATTATCTGAGCTGTGAGGACAGGAAGTAAGAGATAGAATAAGAGCGTGCAGCTCGCCTGCTAAAATGTAAACTTCTGTCCTTTCCCCGGAGAGTAGAATTTCACTGAAAGTTTTTTTTTCTTTCTCATTCTTCTACTTTTTTGTTTTGTTTTTACTTGTGTGTTGGCCACAGTCCTGAAGGCAGCCCACAAACGAGCAATACAGTCGTCGCATCAGCCTTACTCCTCCCTCCCCTCCTTAATCATGTCTAATACCCTCCAGATGAATAAACATCTTCATCCCTTCTCTGCGAGAGCCAGAAGGCTCCTCCACACTCAAATCCAAGAGAGGGAGACAGAAAGATAGAAGGAAATGGAAAGCTGATGAAGGAGCGCAGGAAAAGATGACAGATGGAAGGGTGGATCAATGCTGAAGTGAACCAACAGTAAAGTAACATAGCCATGGTGAGATTTTCTGCTTCATCCAATAATTTGTCTGATCTATTTCCCCCTTGACACAATTATCACAGTAGTTCTAATTATTTTTCCCTCTTTAACAGATTCCTAATGGCAGACTGTGCTTTTTATGATCGTGCTTGTAAAGTTAAGGTTTGGAGAGCTGTTGTGCAACCTTGTCGCCTCAGACTGTGTCCACAGACGTGCAAAGGAAGGGGGAAGGGAGTGGAGAGGGAGGAGGGTGGTCTCTGGAGAATGGGCCAGGCCTCAGACCAGTACTTCCCTGGCCCAGTAACTGTGCCAGAATACTCATGACATGTGTGTACAGTATGTGAGCGCAAATGGCAGACAGATTTAGGAGCTTGCTTTGTTTCTTCTGTTATTATTTTCTGCTGGTAACCAAGCAGCTCAGCATCGCTGTATCTTATTACAAAAAAGAGACAACAAAAGCGTACACACATACTTTGTGGCCATAGCCAAAGATTGCACAAAGCACCTTACAGCCCCCCCCCCCCCCTTTATTTGGAGATTGAGGATAAATTATGAAGCCTGAATACAAGTAGACAAATGACTACAGGGCATCTTACTTATTCATCCATCACTTCATAATGATTTATTCTTGTTTATCTATTTATCAGCTGATGCAAAAACAGCTCTTCGTAAAACTTATTTCGTTCAAATTTGTATTCTAATGAACTTAGTGAGAAACTTCCACTTACCAAAAAAATACAAATGTGAGGAAAAAAAATCAGAATAACAGAATAGATGGAAAATGAATGTGGAGATCTTGACCTTGCTATCCTTTCACTTCTAGATTTCAACTTAATTTTTCTCTATAGGTAAATGTAACATCTCTTTCTTAGAATAGAATAGAATAGAATAGAATAGCTTTATTCCTGTAGCACTTTTTACAAAAGAATCAGAAAGTTTTTACAAAAAGACAGCATACAATTAAAACCAAACACAGAAAGGTAGTAATATCCCATATTAAGGTCTACTTATATTCATTAGAAGAGTTAAAATCACAGTAAAACCAAAATCAACTAAAAGCTCTTCTTGACCTGGGTAGTTAAACTATGACAACTACTTTTTTTGACTACTAACTACAACATTTAGAGTTAATAAACTATCAGAAATAACAAAAAAAAAAGAAAGATTTTTGCATGAATTAAAATTTAGCTATGGAGGATTTTTGCAATGGAATTCCCCATCTGGAAAGTTCCACAAAAAGAACTCAGATAATCTCAGATTGAATGTCAGCATTAAAGCATTAGGCATTAAATACCAGAGGAAAAACAAGAAATTATTTAATTGTTTTTTTCAAAAGATAGTAAGAAATCCTGTAGTACAGAATCAGTACAGGTGCATTGTTTGTTTTCTTTTTGTTCTCGTTTCATAAATTACTGAATGTGCCTTAATATAGTGAATTATATTCAAAGGCCATCAATCTGAAGAGTGAATGTAATAGTGCACCCTGATATAAGCTATCATTAACAGCATCACCCATATCGACTAATTACTTTTCATAGGGCCATTGTAGATGAAAGGCCTTGTGCCATTATCAGTGGATGAAAGACATTTTCCTGATAGGGTGGATGAGCTGGGCTACTGTTGGGCTCACTATTATACATAGAAACGGCATGAGATGGTTATAAATCCTGTATCACTTATACAGTGTCTTACTTGGATATTTTGAATATCAGGAGAATATCATCAGTGAGTTGACCATTGACTAAATGTGCTGTGTAAATAAGCTGATGAGTCAGGGGAAGAGTGAGAGATGGGTGGGGCTTATTGTTATGTGGTGTCTACCATACTCATGGATTTTGTCTTTTAGAACACCTTCTGGAAACCATGATGTCCCAGGTAGCATTGTTTTTAAACCAGAGGCGGTAGATTGTAACAATAACAGTGACTTTCTAACAATACAGAAAGATTTCCATGAGTAACTTAAATTTGGTTAGCTCTTGTCTGAACTTAGATAAATACCAACTTCTGCTGGAATTTATTTTGGTCTTCTAAGTTTAGCTTTTGGAGCTCCACTTGGTTTTCCAGTCTTTTGGAATTGGACTTTGAAAGTATGGTATAGCTGTTTTATTTTATAACAGATTTTTTGTTTCTGTACAATTACCAGTGTAAATCCTGTTGAGACAACTGTGTTAATAATAATAATAATAATGAATTTTATTTATATGGCGCTTTCTAGACACCCAAGGTCGCCTTACAGATAGAAAACAATAAAATACAATTAAAAGAAAGACACATGTTGTGATATTGGGCTATATAAATAAAATTGAATTGAATTTAAATGAACACACCCATTTTTTTAGTGGAGCTGGTGACCGGCAAAACGCTTTTATTTTATATGCACAATATGCACATCCATCTTTGCAAAAGTTCAGATGTTGATCGTTTTCTAAACCGGCTCTAGGTTGACGTCAGGGAAAGGGCGGCATCCACAAGGAGAGAAAGACTGTCCCTCAGAGATCAGGGTGCCTTTCTTCCAGGAGGGAAAATGAACTAGTGAAAATAAGTAACATGTATATGACTATAGTATACTCTGAAAGACTTAAGAAAAAGCATGATATAGGCCCCATTAACACAGGAGTTTCACTGTAGCTTCAGTATTGACATTCCTTCTTCTATCTTAACACTTCAACCGTTTACGCAATTAATGTAATTCCAGCGGATTCTAAAGTGGAGAAAAGAATATGTAAAACTATGACGTAGTGAAGTGCTTACGCAATAAATTAGTAGATTCGATGGCGGAGAAAAGTGGCAGTTACGCAACACTTTTCTTTAGTAAAGATTCACGTTGACTGCATAAACGGTTGAGGACTTCCAGTATGTCAAAGAGGGTGTTTTCTTTAGGTGTCATCAGCGATGACTCTGGTGTTAAAGGATTAAACAAACAGGTGAAAGATTGTCCGTCAAACATCAAAACTACCTGAAATCTGTTGATTTTTGATGAGGAGACAAACCTTGCAAAAGTCTAGAAATTAAGAAATTCTCAGTGAAACTGTTTCTTCAGGAGTTTGGAAAATCCTGGAAAGGAATGGCAGCTTCTTAATAAACGCAACAAAAATTGTGCGAATTTATAGGCTGAAATTTTGTTTTCCCTTCAGCGTCAGTCAGTTCCAAAGCTACACACTTCAGAAAAATATTGTTGCACAAACACAGCACATATCATACGTGGCCTAGACCCATCCGTACCTTTTTAATAAGATGTCTTGATTAGGATTCGGCAGACATAACATCCCGCATGCACCGTCTCTGCTTTGCTAGGCCTCAGATAACCTTTATCCTATAGGGTTTAATTAATGTCAGCCAGTCTACTCTGCCTTTCAGAATGAAACGACTTATTCCTCTGCCTACATAAAGCCCAAATCCCTCTGTTTCACTGCTGAGGCCGGATGCCTTGTTTATCCCAACTACAGGTACTGCTCCCTATTAAGGCCAGCACTTGTTACAGGGAAAAGGTTGAATTATTTACCAACAGTAGAAAGGGAGGAAGATAGAAGGAGAATGAAGAGCCATTTCAGAGGAAATATATACAGAATATTTTTAGGTTATGAATGCAGCAAGGCTTATTATCCAATGATGTAGAATACATATTAATTACCAAAGAATTCAGATTTGAGAAAAACAAAAAAAAGTACTACAGAGAGATCAGTAAACTGAAGTATTTCATCATAGCTTCAACAGCCGATGGAGTTTTATCCATTCGGTCATGTGTAAATAGATGAATGTGTTTTGTTAAACAGATTCCAAGGGGGCATGCGCAAAGTCTTCACCCAGGGCAAACTGTCTGCATTCTATCTGCATCTCAGCCTCTATGCACAATACAACAAAACATACAGAAAACAAAAGGGAGCACAGAGGGGGAGAACGAACAGACAGACCAAACAATAAACTCAACCACCAGAGACGGAGTTTGACTTTGCGTGTGTGTGTGTATGTGTGCGTGTCAAAGAGGGAGCCAGAAAGCACGAGCAGGACAAGGGAGATGAAGACAAATGCAGAAGGGAAGAGAAAGACAGAGGGCGGCAGAGAAAACGAAAGACAGAGGGAGAAATCAAATTTGCAAGAACATAACAAAAAGCTGTATCTCTGACAAAAGAGAACACACAGGAGTATTTGTCTAGCTGTCTGCACCAGCAGGATCCTCTGAAAGTTTATTAAACTAGAACCCTTCAAGAGAATGCAGAGTAGTAAACTATACTACTGGGGAGGGAAGAGGGAGAGACAGAAGGAATAAGGAGGTTTGGAAAAGGGGGGAAAAAAAGCTAGCTTTTCAGCCTCTGTCTCTCAGAAATTCTTTTATTTCAGCCATGCATTAAGTAACCTCCCCACTGAGTTCTGCTCCCCTTCCTGGTGTGGATAAAGCCGTCCCTCAGGGGAGCCGCTGGTAATTTCCAGCTTCGCCAGAAACTCAGGTATTAGAAAAGACCGCTTGGGGACCTGCCACAATATACCTTCACAATTTCATACGCTCTGAAAAAAGAGGGAGCCCCTCCCTTCCAGCCTACCCCAACCTTCCCTGTAAAACCCCTCGAGGGTCCCCAGTTCAAATTTCTGAAGTGCAGACAACGGGTGTATGTGTGGGGGAGAAGAGGGTGGTGGTGGTGGGGGGCCCGTGGGACTGAGAACCAGCAATAGAAAATCCACTGCATAGAGGAGAAAAAAGCATTTCCTCTCTGGTCTGGCAGGAGTGCCTTTTTTCCCCTGGCTCCCACCAGAGGCTTTTTACAAAACATGTGTTGCTGACATGTTGACAGATTGCTCAGTGAAGTGTTAGGCGCATGCACACGGCTGGCCATTTAGGGGGACATGGCTTCCTACCCAACATCCTCTACCTGAGGCACCATGTTTTATACATCACCCCCTCCCCAAAAGAAAAAAAAAAGGAAACAATAAAAGGTAAGGGAGTTGCTTCCTTTGTATGGATGGCAGAATATCATAGAGCAGAGCGAGATTGTGTATAATGCTGCTTTAGCTCAACTGCGGTGATGGGGAGGAGCAAAGGAAACAGGAATGAGGGGGGGGGGGGGTTTCAGGCAGGACTGAGAGAGAAAATGCACAGAGGTGGGAAAAGAAAGAGTTTGAGAGCAGATATATGCTTATATACAGCAGGTGAGCTTGTCAAACCAGTAAAAGAAAAACCTCACAAGAACTTCTCTTTGTCTTCCTGCACTAAAGCCACCAATAGCAGTGAGGAGGATGAAATCTGATCAAAGGCCAGCTCCCAGATCCAACTTCTGCTTCTATCAGGGTATCGACAGCACACATCTTAATCGCCCTGCAGCTCAAAAAGTGCTGCCGTGGCAACAGGATGGAAATGGGGATCATAATGTATTCATGGTGGTAGCGACCTGGGGGCTGCGGAGCACGCTCTCTGGGGACTGCACTTTACCCAGAGCCAGACGTGTCTGGGCAAAATCACTCCACACAAGACAGCAGCAGAATACTGAAGAGCAACGGATGGAGGCAGCGTGGAAGAAAGACACAGAGAGGTAATAGGGATTGCAGAATGCAGATTTGGAAAATGAAAAAAACAAAACAAAAAACAAAGACTGCAGCAGTTTAGAACATTAAGGGGGAACAATGGGTGCTTAATTATGTCAGAGATGATTGTAAACATAAAATTTCCTGAAGCCAATAAAACAGCAGCATCAACTAAGAGAACATGTGGTCAGTTCTAGAGGAAAAGTATTGTTTTTTTGCCATTTGTTTTGTTTCACTCTTGCTGGGGAACACAAATGCTGACATGTATGACATTTTTCCTAAATTGTTTCTTTATTAGACAGTACTTTTACATAAAAAAAGAGTTCAACTAAGCTCTTGTAGCTCAGAAACAACAGTTTTCATATCGTTGGATATAATTTCGCTTTCAGACTGGGCTGTGTACAACAAAAACACAGAGTACTATAGCAGCACTGAACTAAAACTTTAACACACAAAAGATAATCGTGGGGAAAAAAAGGGGAATGTGATTTCAGAGAAGCGGCTTGCTGGGATGAGTGGTCCTACCTTGAGAAGCCTGATGCTGCTCAACCAGGTGGGTGGTTGGCTGGGAAATAAATTGCAGAGGAAATTGGTCCAGATTATCAGGGCCACAGAGAGACATGGCCCTTTGACCAGGTGTGAGGACAGATAAATGGATGGATGAGTAGACAAACGGGAGAGCCGAAACAGAGAAGATTGATGGCTGAGCAAACGGACGATTGACGTAACCCAAGAATTCAGGTACCCAACATGCACCACTGCCCTTGACTGACCATGGTACTGGTGAAAAAGCTTACATTGCAAATACATCGTCTTTTTCCTCTTACTGAATGCTCTTTGTCGGTTCTGCTATGATCTCTCCCTTCACTTGACGCACGTACGAACATGCAAACAGACACGCATGTTCATAATGTCATACATACCTGCATCAGTGCCCAAACAAACAAAAACAAAAGTATAGCCCCATCTGCTTTTCTGCAGGAGGGCAGCATCACCAGGCACCATGCCAGGTAAACATCCTCCAGCTTTGTGAACTCACTGCAGAAGGTAAGCACAATGCTGGAAACACACACTGAAATATAACACATAGTACACTATCTTTAAGATTTTTTTTTAATATAGTCATCCAATCTCCACCTGCATCTAGAGGAAATATCCATCTTTTTCTGCTTTTATGAGGTTATATTGTGTCCAAAAATAGTCCCTACTTGTAAGTCTTAGATTCTAGTACATTATGTAGCAGAAAAACAGAGGTGTTCACTTCCAGATTGCAGCTTGCCTCTCTGCACTAAGTATCACCCACACGTTTCATGACCCGCAGGCGTTCAACCCAGGGCCACAGACAACTAGCCCTGCTTGTCTCCGCTTCCCATCTTCAGCTGACAGAATCTTTGAGAGCTAAACTTTAACACAGACCTCTGCATTAGGAATGACTGAGCAAAGCAATCAAGGTAAAAATGGAAAGAAAGGGACAGATTGATAAAGAGGAGTATATGAGTGGAGAAGAGGCAGAGGAGAAAAACAACAGACATGACCCCTGGCCATCCTCGGGCATCTGCTTTATGTGGTTGTCTGAGAAAGCCGTGCACACACCTAATGACTCCAGACCGCTCCATGTCCCTTAGGTTTCTTTTATCCTGGACTGCAAAAAGGCTACCGATAATGGACAAGTTCTGCGGAGCAGATCTAATAGCTCATGACCTGGAGAAGGTGAAGGAGATTTCCCCACTTCATCAATGCTTTCAAAAATACTTTCAAAACATATTGTTTTATAGGTAATAATTAAAGGGGAACGTGTGTATGCATGATTCAGAATGCTGCTGATGTTTGGGGCCAACAAAAAAGATGCAGTTTGGACTCAAACCTCCCTTTTCTCCCTTGCTGTTGCTTGGCACAGATCTCAATTTACTTCTGCGAAGGAGATTAGTAATCATCCAGGGTCTTCATATTGATGGCCAGGCTCAGCTTGTTTGCATATTTACTGGCCTCAGAGCCCAGTCGCCTGAGGTGAGAAGCAAATTACATTTCAGCTTACCCCCACACACAACTCTCTTGCAGTTTTTCGATTTTTATCCCTCTTCTTTTCTACTCTTTTATTCCCCCCCAACCTCGTTTCTCTTAACATGCTGATCAGTCATCTTGCGGTAAGCATCCTTGCTTGCCCTGGTTGCATCTGAGTACCGGTCTCATTTGGCTAACATCATCACAACGTAATCTTGTTGGAGAGAGCAATCGGTTTACTTTGGAATTAGGTATTCCGTTGGCGGACCAAGAGAGAGGCAGGACTCACAGGGTTTAAAGGATGCAAACGAAAGCATGCTCTCCAGAATACAGTTGAGAGCCTGATTGGGTGATAACAACCCACACAAGCTCCATGTGAGAGTAATGAATGGCCAATGGGAGGCCTGAATAATAAAGCAATTGGATTAAAATCCAATCACAGGACGGTTCTTGTCTGTTGACTTTGTTTGTAGGGTGTGTTTTACCAACCAAGTTTGTGATGAGAAAGATGTGTCCTCTTTGCACTGGGGCCACATAATGTCTTGATATACAGAGTAGCCCTATGTTTACAAAGGTGCAATCCTTTATTTGGCATGTTAGTACATTATAAAAGGGATTTCATCGTCCATGAAATGAATGCAGAATGAGTCTGATTAGAAGATAAAGTGGTGATATCCAAAGTTGTTTTTTTTGTATCTTCAATCAGTGATTTACTGAAACAATGACTGCCACAGGTGGTGAGTTCCCATTTAATCAAGGATTTTAATGTCTCTGTTTATTACAGAGACATGCACCAAGTTGGCAGGATTGGCAGAATCCCTTCAACTTCTTGGGAGGCAATCTCTGAGGAGAGGATCTCTGATCAAATCTGTTGACTCTTCCACTATGATTGATCAGCCAGACAGGCTGGAGGAAGAATTGATTAGGTGACCTTTCCATTCAACATAATGCTGTATCCCCTGTTATCCACTACTTTTAAGAGGAGGTCTCTGTGTTACCTGACAGCATGACCTAACCGTCGAACCATTACACTTTGTACCGATACATGCTGTTCCCTTTTGTCAAACTGCAGTCCAGCTGGTGACCTTGGAGACCTGAAACGACATGCATCCTGCCCATAAACTGAATTTACGAACCTACCTTCCGGAATGAAAATGGCAATTAGAACTAAGGAATAAATGTGTTATTTGACTTTATGATATTTGAGAATTTTTGTCCTTGTGGGTGGCTGACTATGAGTCCCTATATCCTGAAATGTAGAAGGGGCTACTCTTAGGAGCTCCACAGCAGCCCCCACCCAAATACTATCCTTTGTCCAACAATAATAACCCCTGGGAGGGGTAGAGGACAGGGGGAAATTTTGAGTCGTGGTGTAGCCCCACAGCTCCTAAACCACAGTGCCTAACAGGATGCCGTCACAGCTGGCTCTACTCCTTCCTGTGGGTCAGCTCCATACAGCTCAGCCTGCAGGGAGACATAAACCTGTCGGATTGGTCACTCTTTCCACCGCCCTCTGTCTCCCTCCTTCCTTTCTTCCCATTACTGGTGAGTTTGGCAAAAGCCGTCTCAGACAAAAAAAAGCCCTTTGGGGATAAATGTACAGTATATTTCCACACAGACACTCGCAAAATCCTTTGACCTTTTCATCAGGGAGTATTGATGAACGTAACTCTTAGCCCTACAAATGTTTTTATTATATGTCTTTGGAAAAATGGCTTCTCTTTATCCCAAATCCACATGACATCCAGGTAACTCCTAGTGTGGATTACATCGCTTGGCATTCGTTTCAGCGAACCAAGTTGAACTTCCACAGAAATCATTGAACTTTTGAAAGAGAAGCTATAAGTCTGTATCCATTTTGCAACCTAACTAACTACCAAAGAATGTATTGATATGAGAGAGCCAATCATCCAATTCAATTCAATTCTATTCAATTTTATTTGTATAGCCCAAATTCACAACCAAAAAGTCCAATATGTTTATATGAGTGTGATGGTGCATTTGTGTCCAACGAACTAAACTTTTTTTTAAACAAATCCAGCCGCAAAGCAATGGAGCCAAAATATGACCACATCATGAAATACAATTACAGTCTAAAATAAAGGGAAGAAACACAACTTTAAGTCTACTGACAGACCTGACCTTTGGTCTCCTGGCTGAAAAAGTCAATGGAATATTCATGAACTACCATTGCAAAATATAAATAGACATTGGCATTGGTTAACATTCTCTTCCAGGAAAATCCTGCCATTTTAAAACCCAGATAAAGAAAAAAAATAATTTCTGAGTTTTTATCTATTCAAATAAAAATAAACAACAGTTGGGAAAAGCTTGTAGATGTGACGCAGAAGCTACTACATGAAGCCACAAACTCCCTGGTCTGCTCCATTCATATGCATCCACTTGCAGACCAAAAGATCCATTATTTTCGTTGCCCAAACTAGAATCTGGCTCTAAACTGTACAGCTATGATATCTCTCGCCATGTTTGTTGGATCTGTAATTTTTGGTTTTGGTTGTGAGGGGCCGTAAGTTAGTGAGAAGGGGGTGGGATTGCTCTGCACCAATGGTTCCACACATAACTTATAGGTGAATTTATAATGAACTATTGCTGCTCTGCAGAAACTATGTCCAAGAAAATGACCCAGGTTTTTTTATTTTGTCTAAAAACAGCATAATCATAATTAAAAGACTTCTGGGAATGTTTTTAAAACAGATCAAAAGCTGATTGGAGTAGGACTTTAAGGAAGACACATTTGTATTAAAATGATACCTAATCCACATTAGAATCTTTTATAAATTAAAAAAAGATAGTCAATAATAAATAATGTGGATTTGTTTTCTACCTTTTGTTTGTGCCTACTTATGCTTCTCTGTATCACCTTCATCAATATTCTGGTGAGAGTAACCATGTTTGAAACAGAAAAAAGAAAATCATTTGAATTCTGGGGACCCAGAGGAGAGAGTGTAAAACTCTGAGGTAAGATCCAAGCTCGCTCTAAGTGCCCTTCCACTGACTGCCTACCTGGTAAACATCCCCAGCTCCGTGCTTTCAAAACACGTCGGCCAGTGCCCGTCTACTTTAGCCTGCCCTGCCAAACAGGATTGAGACTTTATTTGTTCTTTTTTGCATATGAGTCACCACGCATAGCCTGTTTGGGATTAATGATGTTGTTAATAAAATTCATCTGGCCTCTGGGTGGATTTACCTGACAGGCCTGGTGTCTGTCCTTCACAGAGATAAGTCCACTGCTGGCCTTATCTACCTCCCACAGCCCCACCCAGCAGTGCCGAGCACTGGACACACAACCAGTCAACTCATCACCGGCTAATTACCACCTCTGACTGTCTTACAAAGCAGGCCTGGACTCACATTACTGCTGCTCAGGCTGCCTCTCTTCTGGCTGAATCCATCTCTGTCGTTTTCTTTTGGCTCCAAAGTTCCTCTCATCTGGCGTTTCTGATTTATCCCATCAGTAAATTTTTTTCGCCTCTTCTTTCCACTCCGTTTAATTTTTTCTTTTAAGTTTTCCATTATTCAGAGTTGAGACATAATTTTGCAAATCATCTTTTCATTTTATTAAAAAGCCCAACATTCAGCTTCTTGGCTGTAGGTTGTCAGGTAAACTGTGTTCTCCAAATATTCAGATACACTTCTAGGAGTCTTAATTCCGTTTACAATACAGGTTCTGGGTAAGAGCTTAAGCCATTTGTGAGCCGGAGTCAGTTCAATCTCATAGCTTCAGCCGAGCAGCCGAAGTCACTTGTGTTACAGAATGAGGGAGCGGTTTCTTTTATTCAATTGTTTTCCACTTCCACGAGCGTGTGCCAAGGGGGAGGAAAGCGCCGGCTTAACACGCTCTGCAATTCAACACGGCCAGACGCAGTCCTATTAAGATTTAATGTGCCATTCTTCTGCTTGTGCTGCTGAAAAAGACTTGCAGGCTGAGAAAGAGAGTGAACAAAGAGCAGGCAGAGTCAGGGCCAGGGAGGGATGAAGACAGTGCGGGAGAAACCGACACAACCGCTCCATGAACCGGTCGTTTTCATGCAGCTCTTCTCTGTCATTTAAATGCTACGGAGAAGGAAAATAACAGTGTCCCTGATCTAGTATTTTCCCTCCATGTGTGTAGTTCTGAGTGAGGACTTGACATTATCTCTGTTTTGTCCACATGTCATCCCCACTGTTGTGGCTACCTACTTAAGAAAGAGGTCAACTGGATGAAGTCCCAGCATGTGTTGAGCCTCTTGGGCGATGAATTATGTGTTGTCTAAAATACAAACTGCAAGCGCGCAGGTGCAGCCAGGCAGCAGGAGTGCATATGCTCGTTAAACGTGTGTGTATGCACATGTGTGCGTGTCTAAGCGGACAACTGATTAAACAATCAAACATGTGAGAGACGCAGTATGCTAGAAAGAGGGGGAGAAGATGTGCGAGGATGCAAGGCGCAAGCTGATGCCATTCATGCCTTAAATACACAAGCAAAAGCCTCTCTATTCTTATTTTGATTGTTTCTCTGCAGAAAATGCAGGCCTTGTCTGCCAAAGACCAATAAATACTTTATACAGTGCATAATGTGTGCGGTGTGAAGCACAAGGGAAAGAGAAATAGGGCGTTCTCACGAGGGCATATGCTTTGAATTTCTAATGACACTCCTGTTAACGTAACTCGCACTGTTGCACAGAACACACCGTGCAGTCCAACGTCTCCAGTGAAGCTGCCTTTTCTCCCCCCTGTCCTTCATAACCTCACTTTCTATTGATACCTGTCTTCTTACCTGTCTTCTATTTTTTTTCCATGGAACACACACCAACACACATAAAAACACATACACAAGAAAGACTCAACTCCAATTGTGAGAGCTCACTCTAGCATGAGGTCCCTTTTCAGTGGCTGCGTTGTGCCAGAAGTAGCTATTCTCCCCTGACCGCCTCTCCTCCTTTCAAAGCCTTGTAATCAGTGAGCTGCTCTTTGTACCAGGATGTCACAGGACGCCCAGGCAAAAACACAGCAGACTTGCTGATGAACGTCGTGGTTCAGAGTTCGGCTAATCAGGTCTTGTTCATTTCGCTTCCCCCCATCTAGGCCTTTGGAAACATATAAAGTCGATGCACTTTTGTACTGTCTTCTTGGCAGCCACATAGGCAGCTGTGGGATCAATAAAAAAAAAAAAGTTATGCAAGAGAAAATAAAAAATCATCACAACTGAAAGGGGGGGCCTGTTGGTAACAAACCAAAATGCAGAGCTTCGTGATGGAGATTTACTGAATATGTTTCCATGCTACAAACCCAAAGAGTAGATGTAAACAAATTCAAAACCCTTAAACAAAACATTGTGCGGTCTGGAAAAAAAAATTATGGAAATCAAAAAAAAATCTGCAATGCTCCCCATCACAAAGAGAGGCTTCATATTTGTCTAAACTGCTTCAATCACATTAGCCTCCCCATCTCCATGTCAGTATGTTATTGTTTTTCACAAAGTATTAGTGTTTCATTTGTATTTCTCTCATAAAAATGAAATGTATTTTATTGAATTCAAATGCATTCTGCAGTGTCTACAGGGATACAAAAAGGGGAAATCTACATAATACAAATCCATACATCGCCCAATTATCGGCCTCTGTTTCTCTGGTGTACCCTCTCTGATTGATTCCTTTATCTAAGGGAAGCAGAAGACATGCTCTGTTTGCTCGTACAGTGGCCAGCAGGAAAACAGAGAAAGACACTTGTTAAAAAGGTCATCTCACAGAGGGTTAAAATAGCAGGGCACACTCTCTCTCTGGGGGCAGACACCAGGCTCCTCCTCTGGTGAAGGACACAAGAAAAAGGTGCTGCTGGGCTCGTAATGAAAGAATAGTTGGCCCATGTGTGCACTAGCCTATTCAAATACTTTCAGAGGCACTGAATTGACAGACGCTTGAATTAAATTGTGAATTGAAGGAGTTATTTTTATTTACAGTGAGGTCCAGCCAGTAAACTGTGAAAATGAGACAAGGTGCAAAGCGTTTCCAAGGTGTGTGGGTCTGAAAGGCAGGTTTTCTTGCCTACCGATCTCATATCTAACATATGAAAGTGTCAACTGAGAGCAAAAGTCAAACTACAGATACGGTTTCCATGACGAATCAGTAAAGTCCCACTCCAATCATCTTTTGATATATCGTACAAGCGTTACCAATTGTCTATTGATGATGATTATGTCGTTTTTAGCCAAAGTCTAAAAACCTGTGTCGTTTTTTTAAAGATATAGTTTCTGCAGAGCGACACGACTTCATTAGGATTTTGCTTTTGACTCCCCCTTCCCCTCCCCACTGCGCAGAGCTCTCTGTTTTCGCACTCTCCTGCTAGCTTACAGCCACTCACAACTCCAACCTAAAATTAGTGGTGCAACAAAACTGTCAAGCAATATCAAAACTAGCTGTACAGTTTTGAGCCAGATGTCAGCTCGGATGAGGAAAACGAAGACGTGCATGGATCTAGTCGTCTACAAGTGGATGGATCAGAATGGAGTAAAGTAGGGAGCATGTGGCTTGCTGACTCTAGCACCTACTTCACTGCGACAGGCTTTTTCAAACACCTTTTTTTTCATCTGCTCCTGATTCACAACGATTTGAATTACAAAAAATACTCAGAAATGCAATGTTAAAAAGAAACATGTTAAAAAGAAAGATCACAGTTTACTTCAAGCGGATCTTTAAAAAAAGAAACAAGTGAGCACAGATAGAGCAGAGAAAGGGTGAAAGAGAAAGACAAAGCATTTATGAAATGCTGTTGGAAAGGCCTGTGGAATAGCTATGCCTCCAACCTCCTGTCTCCTCCCCAGGGCAGCCTAAAGCCCTGTCGGCAGGATGCTGATCCCCACATGGAAACCTGATCTGCAGCCATCCTGGAGCCAGAGGGGGGGAGGGAGCACTCCCCCCTCCCCCCGGAGAGCCCCTTTACTTCTGCCCCAGAGTAAAAGGGGTGCTCTGGGGGAGCATTCTTCTAGCCCTTCCTCAGCCAGCCTCCTCTCTCTACTCTCCAGAGGAGCATTCTTCCAGCCCTGCCCTAGCCTTCACTGTGACTCTCCTGGGGAGCATTCCTGAAGCCCTGCCCCAACCCAAGACGGGCTCCCTGGGGACGCATTCCTGCAGCACTTTCTCTGCTTCTCTGTTTCCCTCTCCCCATCTCCCTCTTTCTGCCTCTCGGTCTCTCGCCTTCCTCCGCAGTCCAGCATTAGGCCGATCAATAGCACCGATCGCATCGGGGACACAAGGCGATCCATACCCATGCGCTCCCTTAGCGCACTGCAGTGGTCACAGCTTAAGTGCATGGAAAGGTGTTACACCTCTGCCAGATAGAGGGGAAGCTAAAGGCTCCATTGATCGAGGTGACATGTAACATCTTTCTTCTCTGTTCATCGGGCGTGGTCAACATGCAGTTCGGATGTGTTTGAACCCCACTCACTCCTCTAACCACTCTCGGGTTTCTGTGCTGAATATCACACGAGCATAATGAATCCCAGAAAACAGAGTTTTGTGGGCTTACGTCTTATTGGCTGGATGAGAAGGAGCTGAGGTTTGTCAGCAAGCAAATCTCCATTTGTGGATTGGTTCCAGTCAAGCTCTGCAATTTGTTTACCAAAAATAAAACATTTAAAATGGTAGAAAACGAGGAGTTTAGCAGGTGCTGGTGGCTGATTAGAAAATGGTTCTAATAAAGCCTCCATCTGTGGGTAGAGACTTGATGTAAGGCAGATTAATTGGTCATGGATGTCTACATAATGCCACATAGGAAATCTCCTCCCATATTCCAGAAAATACACACACACAAATTCGAAGTACTTAGTATGCCATCTAGAAGTTTCTTTTCTCCCACTGTGTTTGAATACTAATAGAGTTTTTTCTGCACAATCACAATACCCTAATGGCAATTACATTCTTTTGTTTAGTTTCCACAGGGGCTCCTTTCCAAACTGTGTGGGTTTTTTCCCCATCATTGAACAATTAGGAGTTATTTGTCTGTAAGATTGGCATTTATAAAAGATAGGCTTAATTATTGAAAAAGTATTGCTGAGTCAGCCATGACCACAATTAGATGTTGCGACACATAAACAAGACGTTTCCTATTATTAATATCAAACTAGTTCTTTTGTTTTCAAAAAGTTTGTGGAGCGGGCCGACAACATATTAAAGCTTTGATGGATGTGAGTGGTAAAGTGGATAAGCAAAAAACACCCAAAAAATGTGGACAGGTCTTCAACTTTAATTTCCTAAAAACAAATGACCTTTCATTAGTATGAGGTAAAAGTGAGCAGTGTATTGATTTTCACAGTTTTTGTTAACTGACAAATTTTCTTTGTTTAATCTGAAGGCTAAAGAGAGCCCTTGAGGCGCGCATATGGTAGATATAAACACATCTGCACATTCATGTGAAATTAATGTACTGGCTAAATTACGCTCTAAGTTTGACAAACTGCCGGTATACATTTTTACTGTCCACAGACACTCAAGCTAAGGTTTACAATGACTTTGGAGATGGAAAATTTTTAGGAAACTCACGTTTTCAAACATGAATAGCACTCTCCTAAAGACTCCACTCCAATTGTCTTTTGACCTATTTAAAAAGCCTTCCGAGTGGTTTTTAATTGTGATTAAGCGTTTTTTAGCACAAATCAAAAAATCTGTATCGTTTTTTAGTCCATTTCTGCAGAGCGGCAGGAGATCATTAGAAATTGACCGTAGATTTAGCAAAATTAGCATGGAGCAACCCCACCTCCCCTTCCCATCCTCAAAAATGAGAAAATATAATTATGTGGAATATGATTGATTAATATGTGAAAAGTAAAGGGATAGGCTTAAATAAACACTGGCCTTTGCTAATCCATTTTTCAGACGTATTCTTTTAGTTGAATCTAACAGATTTATTTCTATTTTTTCTTCTTAAGCTTTGGAACCCCAAGCTTACATTAGCAGTGCATCAACGATTTGAATGAAGACATACTCAGAAATCAAATTTTGAGCTTATTTTCTTCATCAGAAAAATAAAGCGCATGTTTTAAAACATCAAAAATACATTTTCATCAGAGTGGGTCTGTATTGTTATCTTTAAACGATCAGCGGTAGCTCTCGCGTACTTTTAAAGCTAATTATTACTAAAGCTTCTCTCATGCTGTGCTTCTGGGAAACCTGTGTCAGATGACATGTCTCAATGCGACCCCCATCATCACCCTCAGTTTGGACAGGGAGGCTACTAAAAGCACATGGAAACCTTCAGTTCACATCATTAGTCCTGTCTGCCACCTTGTCAGGGTATTTATAGTTCCATTCATCCATCAACAGGTCAATGACACGGTTTGCCAACGGTATCTATCTCCTTCAGCCCCATACGGTATCACTATTGCTAACACCCGGACCAGCTGAGGAACTTTCCTGGAGCAAAGATTTGATTCCAGCTGGCGGTCTGGTTACTGTTGGACCAAGAAGCAGCACGTTAATAACACACTGTTGGAATTAGTGTAGTAAAATGTTGTGTAGATGCCCTTGTCACATGGTACGTCAAACTGACTAAGGGCAGAAATGCAAGTAAATTAAAGACACGTGGGATCATATCTGTAAATGACTTGACCTAGAGAGACGTGTGGATGTAAAAGATAACACATAGAGAGGAATATTCTCTGTTGAAGACATGGGGAAAGAGTAGGAGTGGAAGAGGAGGTGAGTGGCAGAGTGGAGGGGGAGGCTCGGTGGGCTGAACGTTGTTTACCTGTCAGCTGGCATTGATTAATCTTGTGTTCGGTAAGATCGCTCAGCGACTCGAACACCTGCCGGCAGCTGTCGCAGCTGTGCAGTGCCGGCTCCTCGTCCTCCTCCTCTCCCTCCTCCCCTTCCTCTGGAGAGAGCAGCCCCTTCCTCAGTCGCCCAACCTCACCATCTTCCGTCGCCCTCTCGAGGGCGCTCTCTGGGTCTGTGGAGTCACAGGAAAACACACCGTCAGAGGGCTGACCCACGCAGTCAGGTACAATATTTTCTCTTGGTGACAATAAAATGAATTTCCAGACTCTGGCTTTAATAAAAACAATAATAAAAGCTGCAATAAAAATGCAGGTTCAATTTGGACCTCTGCAATTCAACCACTCATGGCATAACACGAATGTTGGGCAGGTGAGGTGAGAAATACTCGGGAAGAAAAGGTGGCAGAATCCTCACAAACACACTCCCACAAACACACTCTTGTTATTAGAAATGATTTTATCTCGTGTTTGCCTTGCTTCACCCAAGCAAAACTTCAGTATATGAAACTAGACTGATGGGAATATGTGTAGTTAATAAGTCCGGGATACCAGTTTGGCTGGACAAAAGAAATATGAAATTCCACCAGCGGGAGCTGAACTGGATCAGTCAGCATCTGCTAAAAGAGAGCAACTTTACTATTTCATCTAGATATCTAACCAGAACTCTGGGTGTATGCAGTGCAGCTTAGTAAAACATAAAAACTGAGATTGTTGTGGGTTAGACTTCGTCACGACGCACTTCCTTAAATTATTCAGCCTTGCTCCCAGGCAGCCGCGGGTCTCGCGCATCAATATTCTTCAATCCATCTGCAGTTTTGTCTCTCGTTGGCTTTGTGCCTCGGCAGTGCCAGGGGTGGGCCACTGACTATCCAAACCAGGAATAGGAAGCATCTTTCAAATTGCCAGTCTAATCTGAAGTTCTTCACATGATGCTAAAATATCCTGGCAACAAATAAAACCTTGCATTGCTGGCTTGCAGTGTGGCATCCACATCTTATTGCAGAAAAGGGAAAAAAAAATTCTGTGCAGTTTGCAGCATCTTATAAATACTGAGCATGGCCTGAAGCACTCTTTCTCCCCTGCTGTGACCATTACCCTTAACAATAACACTGATTAAAAAGCCATACTTACAATCAAACAATCATGTCACCCCAGTCATGCTTTGTGGGGGGAAAGAGCTTTTACTGTCAGCCATTTTAAGCCCCACTAAAAAGAAGTGCTCTGTTGCTTGTCTGAAACTCTGATGGAGAACCTGAAAAGACTGATTTTTTCTTTGTTTTTTAATTTTTTTGTTCAACCTAGCAGGCCATTACCTAAGTCTGAGGGCAAGGAGCGCGTGGCACAAGTACCTACGAGTGTGGGTGTACAGCAGCCATTTTACACCCTCATCCGTAGGGTGCCCTTAAACTGTGAAATTCCTTGAGGAGAGGCGTTCCAGAACTCATCAAGGCCACCCAGGATTTTTCCTTTCCCCCATTTGCGCCAAGCATTGATGTAACATCACACCCTCCATTGTCCTTCCCTCTTGGCAACCGAGGCTCTCGGAACATGCCCTCTAAAAATATCAGCACTGTGGTTCCCGTTGGGACTGTGCAGAACAGAGGGTGTTTCAAGAAAATGAAAATCCCAACTCAATCCTCACAGATGCGGGCCTTTCTTGCTCTCAGGGACGCACTTTTGACTGAGGCCAAAAGCCATATAATATAGAGTCATGATTCATGCAACCACAGGCAGGCTCAGAGTATGCTGTCTGCAATCAAAAGTTAAATTCTCAATTTTTCTTTGTTTATGAGGAGTCTATCGATAAGCTTTTGGAAACCTTCATGATTTTCGCGGCAAAAAAGGCCCCAATGAAAAAATCCAAAATTCTTAAAATCAAGTATCTTAGAGTATAACTCTAGCAAGTATACTATAGTGTAGCTATAGTGTAGCTATAGTGTAGCTATAGTATAACTAGCGTATTTAGTTAGTATACATCCTATACAACATGTAGTAAATTTACTATTGGGTGTATACCAACTGAATACTTCTTCAGACAAAATTGTAACATTTTAGGTTTATAATATATAGATAGGATATAAAATGGAAAACTTCATGTATCCTACTACTTTTTGCTAATGCCTTATACTAATAATGCAAGCAATAACTTCAAATTAAAAATCGATGTAAACCCATGTGTATGCACGTTTCACGCTTTTGTGTTCAAAACTCTCCCGTTCATTCTTCACTACGCAACGTTTAACGTTTTTTTTCAGGCTCTACGTGCAAAAACGGGCGGCCAATGAACGCATGTTTAACCAACTTTGATCAATCTAGGCCTTGGCTTTGGTAATGATGTATGGGTAGAGTCCTTTCTAATTCACGGAAAAGCCAACGGTTTGAGAAATGATCATGGAAGAGAAATTAATAATTGTGGTTTCTGTTCAGCTGGAATTAAGACACAAAGTTTTTCATATATCGAAAAATGTAAAAGAAAAAGCTTAGAGCAATGATTTACAAGATTTGCACCGCTTCAAAATTTTGCACTAACGTTGGTTAGTATCGGATACCAACAGCATGAACACCGTATGTTAAAAGCGCGTTCAAGAACCCACGTTCGGCTTGTTCTTAAACACATCACATGTCCAGTGTGAATGTAGCATAAGGTTTACCAAGAATCCTTATTTTTCTATTAAAATAAGAAAAATAATATAGTCACTAAGACATGTACTTCAACTAAGGTTATTTTGCTATTGAAAACCCTTATCAATAAGATTATTTTTTTGCAAGACAGAAAATAAGAAATTTTTTCATGAAATAAGATTTGGTTTTTGCAGTGGCTTGATTTTCTTAGATTGGAAGCAAAACGTAAAATAAAAATGCTGCTTCAATAAGCATCTTCAGGTTTGCAAGAACAAATAAGAAAACATTTTTTTTGTTTATGCATTTGCCATATATTTTTCCTAGTTTGGATGACAAGCTAAAGCAGAGTGGCTTCCTGCAAAGCCAAGCCAGGTCAGTGGGGCGATCTGAGTGACCTCGGCTGCTGTGATGTGGAGAAGGGGGGGTTGAAACCGTGCCTGTGTCTGCGGGGGGCTTGACACAGCAAGGTCACGTCCAACCCGGGGATTAAAGAGCCACATCAATACTCAGGTTCCTGTGCATCTGGGCCTCATATAGTAATCCATCAGATCAGGACATTCTCCTCCACCAGTCTCTAAAGGATGGACAGCGGATCGATAGCGGCACGCTTGTGCTGGCCGACAATCACATGTGGAATATTGCTGAGAAAACGTGCAACACATTGAGGGTTTTTCCTCTGGCCAAACACCTGCGTCACCTTTGGTAATCAACATGACAGCATTGCTGCAGCATTCTGAGAGGCAGAACAGGTTACCCGCTCATTCGTATTCTGATGAAAGCAGCTCAAAGAAAGATCATAGCTGTGACTGACAAATTATTCATGCAGGGGCCTGGGTGGTGTTGGTGGCAGGGGTATAATGAAGACCTTACAGAAAGATTTCCAAAGATGAATTTCACATCTTTACAAGACTAAAAGCACATTGATATTGCACTAATAAAATGTGTGGATCTGAGAGGTGATTGTCACCTTTACTGCTCTGTAATATCTTACAGAGTCCGAATCCATTTATCACACTTGTGGTGCCTCGTGACATTTATCCCACCACAACTTTCATCTTAAGAGTTGAATAGTCTCCTGGACCCCCCCACCTTTTTATTATTGAATATTTCTCCTCTTAAATATTTATAGCCTTTTAATTGATATTCTTTTCTCCGCTCCATTAGCCCCACCAGGGACCTGTGGTCCCTCGCAGAGAAGAGGTCCCACTCTCATCCCCCTTGGTCTGGCCCACACACTGAGACAGGTAGAAACAGTGACCACAGGGAAAAGAGAAGAGCATGAACTCGGAAGAATGAAGAGAAATAATAGTAAGCTTTTGAAAGAGACAATGCAGCTAAAAGGTTCACTTTAATCAAGAATTCTGCCTTTAAACTTTGTGTAACTGTAAGCTAGAAGCCCGTAAAAAAGACTAAATTTGTACATTTATACTCAAAAAAAGGGAGTAAAATTAAGACACAACCCTAAATTTCAAAAATACAAAATCTCAATAGGTTTTTTTGTCTAGTTTCTACTTAAAATATCGTATTACAGTTGAAATAAGACAAAACTAACTTACTAGGAAAGTTTCATTAATAACTTTATTTTTAACAATAAATCTTGAATATCAGGATGAGTAATCTTGAAAACATGTTATTTATAGTAATATATCTACTGAAGCTAGTTTTTTTTAACTTTATTTAATAATTAAATTACTATTTAATTAATAATAATAATTTACATATAACTTTGACAACTTTATCTTAAAATGAGAAAGTCTTGTACTATTCTAATTGGTCTGAAGATAATTTGTTTGTTTATTTTGTTTTAAATATTCTGCATTTTATGTATTGTATGTGTTAATGCCTGTATATTTGTTTAACTGTTCGTTACTGTTTGTTGTGTCCCCGGGACCTGGTCTGTAAATTAGCTATTAGCTGGCTGGCCTGTGGACGTGGCATCGGTTGCATCTGAAACTGTAACAATGTTTTTTTTGTCCTGGACTTTTCAAATAGATAAATAAATCAAAAGGATAGTTGGACAGTTGTTAACATATGATATTTTTGAGGAAAATGTGTTTGTATAAGTGTAAATGTACTTACTTTAAGGATAACTTTTTGACATAAGACATGCTTGTTATATGTCACAATATTTTTTAATTATCAGAGCACAATGCCTAATTAGGAGTGTCTAGAGCTAATTGCAAGATAACATTTTTGTCTTAAGAGCAGGACCTTACGACTTATTTCATGACAAATTCTACAAGTTCCATTGGCAGATTTTTCACTTATAACAAGGGAGAAACATCTTGCAGTCTATATTTTGTAACGTGTTTTTTGGAGAGGACATTTTTTTTTCTGTGTGTGAGAATAGAAAGTGTAAAACCACTGAAGGCCATGCTCCTAAGACAGAAAACAGCATGTTAGTCCTAACCTTGACAGAGCTTTCTTTGTGCAATGAAAGAATTTGTGTCAAAATATCACAAGCACACCCATCTTTACCATTTTTTTTCTTATAAATTTCAAGAGATCTTAATCTTTATGCTGTTCCCTCCCTGGCAACCCGCCCTGCAACCACCCACCCCCAAGTTCAAATTAAGAATTTATTTTAACCAGCGAGCAGCTTCTGTCGACACGTGTTGGCGGGCCTGATCAAAGGTGAGCGCACTCCTTTATCAGAGTGAGGGAGGCTGTCAGGAATAGGAGGACATTAAGATTGAATAACCTTCACACGCTTGCTGGCACCTCATTATTTAAAAATCTAAAACTTCTGCGGAGCACCCAACATATATAGGTCAGGCTACAGTCTAATGCCACGTGGGCTTGTGAGTGCATCCTCCTTCTGTGTGGATGGGATTTAGGGGATCTCCACTTGAACTGTCACATCCACTGATCCCCCATCGTTAAAGAATGTCATGATCATACGACGAAGCTGGGAGCCTGACACTTGCTCGATTGTTAGTGATTGTCAAGAGTTTATTCGGAAAGCAGGAGGGCTTTGTGTTCCTACGGTCGTGCAGTTTATCCGCCTCTGGCCCCCTTACATTTATATTAAAAACTAATTATAGTTTAACAAGTGGATCCGTTTGAAATGTGAGCAAAAAAAAAATGTGTTTGTCAAAAGCTACCTCTCTTAAAGCTCTAAACACATTATCCACCTTCTTAATTATTACGAATAAATTGGAGTGTTTATGAAGTATGCCTTCCAAGCGTTTACAATTCAGGCAAACTGTGAAACGGCATGAGGAAAGCAGCACAAGGTACACAGGCGACATCATCCGCCATTAAAATCTTGTCACAGGAAAAAGATATAAGCGAGCAAGGGAGAATGGAAATCAAAGCAGCTGAATGAGAAACAACATTTGAATATACCAAATGCTCTTTCTTTCTGTCTTACTGGATCCCTCACTGGGAGTGATAATATTGAACGGAGCGCCTCGCTATGCCATTAGTGCAGGGAAACATCAAAGGAAATGAATAATAGAGAATATGATTTTCTGAAGTGGTGGAGTGAAAGAGTCCCTTCCTCGTCTTGCTGTAGCAAGCCCTGCAGCGCATTGATCTGTGGGCAGCCTCAACCTCAGTCAGAGATGCCGCAACACAACGCTGCACTACTCTACTCTACTGCACCTAGACAACTCTTCAGATCTCCGGAACTCCTCTGATTGCCAGAGTCAACTCCACTTTGAGAAAGCTGAAAGACTCTACAAAAAAAGGGAAGAAAAGAAGACTCCATCTAATATTATCAAGAGCAAACAGGAAAATGTAGACATCTTTTTATATATTAGGATGGAACATGTGGTTATAATTACACACAGGCAGGCTCTGGTAAAGCTGCACATCTTAAGCTTGCTCCAGACAAGACAAAAAAAAGCACACTACCTCATTAAATCTCAAAAATCACACTGTTCCTAGCCCTCTATATGATGCATAATACCACCGTCTATCTGTTAAGAGGGCTTCTTTTGTTAGCATTTCTCCTTTGCTTCTGCTACATATCAAACATGGATGAGGAGCGGGATGTGGGGCTGCTTGCAGCGTCGCAGAAGACCACAACTGGGGGTCTACTTATGAGGTGGGTCTTGACTGCGTGTCTGATTAAGCCTTTTGCTTGTCAAAAGTCTGGCGGCTATTGTGGGCACGTCCGTCAAAGTAACAAACGCAGCGAACGCCGAGCCTTTTTGCTGCTTTTAAAGTTGCTTTTAAATTTAAAAATGCCACAAGGTGGAATTACTGCTGTAGCTACAGAGTCTGTCAAAAGCATTTTAACTACTGAAAAGTTGTTGGGTATGAGAGACATGGGAGCTGAAAAGTTTCGTGCAACAAATAAGTCTTTTCTCGCTGGTCATTCGTCACCGCACCATGAGAGGGCGGTTTAAAAATAAATCAGTTGGATGAAGTCAAATGAGGAAAGTAGGAAATTAATTTGTGTGCCCTCCTGATTTCTCCACAGGCAGACATCGATCATGTGGTGGCTGTCTCCCCTCACTCTAGAGAAAGAGGTGGTGCGGGGATGGAAAAAGGGGAGATTCGTGTGTCTGAGGGGGTCGTTGCAATCAGGCACACTCATTAGCTCTGCTTTGGCTCTGGATGACAGCAGGTCTCCAAGGCAAGTCAGTCTCTTATCCCCAGTCCTCCATCCCTTGAGTTGAGGGTTAGAGTGGCAAAGGAGGCCGTTTCTCTTCTAAGAAGTACCTACCATTGCCCATTGATACAAATTACAATGGCTGCAGTTGGGAATTGCTCTGCTCTTTGTCGGAAATTTAAAGATAAGGGTCCAAAACCAGCCTCTTTGAAGCAAGGTATTACAGGTATTAACCCTCCTTTGTCTAAATATGGCACAATATGATAGCAAAAGAGAGATTACAAATGTACAGGCAGCAGAGGAGAGCGGGACTCTGCTGTAGTTATGCATGCAACTATGAGTAAATGTTGGACTAATGTGGCATTCGAGGTGTACCCAGGGTCCCCAGCCTGCTGGGCAAAACCATCCATATCGGGTTTAAAATAACCCCGCCTGAGACTTAACCTTTACCAGAGACAAATGAAATGAAAATATACTGTGTGGTGCATCAGGAGAAGGCTTCATTCATAGGGGGCTTTCTTCTAGCCTGACCTGAATTACCGCTCTGTTCCTGGAGGGCCACTGTGAATGGCACGTGTGGAGACAGGACACATTCATCTGCACAGCTTTATTCTACACCATACCGGGGGTTTCGAAACAAAGAGTGGGGAACAAAAAAAAAAAAAAAAAAAACAGCAAGAACACACAAAAAAAGTATGGAAGTGAGCGCACCTGCACAGCCAGCACACAAACAAAAGAGGAGGCAGCTACTGCCCTTTTGCATGCAAGCAACAAACATGCAGTCTGCAGCATTTAGAACATAAAAACCTCCAAAACGGGATCCTTTTTCAACATTCAGGCCCCTCAGCAAAGACTTTGCAGACAGACACGCACCCGCACTACATGAATGATCCACTTTCCAGGTGAAAAACGATGAAATATGAAATGGAGCATTACCGCTTGGAATGGCAGTCTGCCCGGGACTGTGCTGGTCCTCTGTCACATTGTCTTCTACTGCCAGAAAGAGAGAAGAAGGGGAGAGACAGGAGGGAAAGAAACAGTTAATGGGGAAAAACAAGTTCGACACATTGAGATTTCCTTCTCTTGTATTATTTACTATTGAGAATTTCCATAAGGAAACTCCAGGAGATTTCATCTGCTTTCGACAGCTCAACCTGTGGTTTGGGAATCCGCACAAGTCTTTCATATGCATGATGTTTGGCATCAAGGCAAACAGCCACCCATGTAAATAACATATTGGACTGGGTAAAGATATGATAAATAATGAACAGCCCTAGCCTGGAATATCCTCCCAACACCGGCAGTGACCAAAAAAAATCACCTTGATGACTACATCAGGAAAAGGGAAAGTATGTAGCTGGATGAGATGGATATCAAAAGGAAAATCTGTAAAGATAAATGTAAACATGGATTTTCTTAAAGTTGACCATGTTCAGAAATCATATACAAACCACACAGTAAAATACTCATGGCAAAAGACTCAAAGTAAAGTGCATCTACTCTGAAATTAGGTATGCGACAACACAAAGATGCTCTAAGAGCTGCTCATTAGGTGAGTGGCACCTCTTTTGACTGTCTGACAACAGCTCTGGCCTTGAAAAACATGACTTCTGTTTAGTAAAAAAAAAATAGGACCCTTTTACTTTGGAGCCTTTTTGGAACTGGTGAGACTTCCTCGTGGCATGTCAACTACAAGAAATGAAATGGATTTTAACAGCGGGAAGAGAACAAAAGAGTCTCCCACCTGTTCCATGTAAAATGAGGGTCTCACTGAGGGCTTCATACGCCTCTGTGTTCCACCCCTGCAGTTGAAATGCATTCTCCATTATGTCTCTTCTTTATAGCCTTTCATTTTCCTGGGCAAAGAGGAAGGAGGGGGGAGTCTGACAGGATCTCCCAGTAAGGGAGTATGGCAGTGACTGCCAATGTGGAAATTGGCGCACTTTTATAATCGCACAAAGTATCCTGTACTTTGCATAATTGAGGTGGAATCCTATGGTGGCAGAAGACTTTCTCTCAGACGAGAACAATTCTGAGTCAAGCCGGGTGACAAACCTCAGTGAAAAATAAATGAGGCAAGTGTGGAGCTGTTTCTGCACACTGGCAGAGCAACTTTGTTTGATGTCAGGGCATGCTCGAACCAAAATATACATCCACCGGGAATTATATAACAAACTACGGAAAGATCTGCAAATAATCAACTATATGTGCATCATATAGGTTTAGTAAAGTCTTGATAAAGACTGAAAACAGGCTAAACCAAAGGTCATAGGCCTTGCAATAAATTAACCAAAGTGAAAAAAAGGAATGGAAGAGATAGAGTTGGACACCATGGAGATCATGCATCCCTCAGAGTCACAATTGACTGCATCAGCCAACCCAGAAAACTTGTCCTGCAAAAGAAGGCCTTGGTGACTGACGCCCTGGGAGTTTAATGAGTTTCTCCAGCACTGTTGAGCGCCGTGCATCTAGGATCATTTAAATGGGCAAGGGATAGGTGGTCCTAATAAATCCCCCATGGTTCTATCAGAGATTGGTGGTGGGAGCTGGAGTTTTTGTTTTGATTACTGTCACCGCTGGTGAGATGTGGGAGTTCAGGCAGAAAATTCTATTTTACAATGCAATAAGAACTTAAACATTACAGCAGTTTGCGATGATTTGTCACCACTGTGAACTTATTAAAAGTTTTGTCATTTAAAGTAAACAACTTCCATTGCTGCATAAATTCTTTTCTCATTTGCACCTGTCTGCTTGATAATTAATAGTTAAGTAGGAGCAATCAGGAAGGGTGAGCTGTCAAGCGAGGGGCGAGCTCCTATGATGTTTGATACAAGCTGAGCATACCATCAACAACCGGAACTGAACAAATATAAATAGCCGAGCACTTTTCATCCAGATATTCTCACGTTTATGATCATCTCATAATGACTCCAGCTGATTAGAGCTCAGTCCACATTGATGTGAATGCATCGCTGCCATCAGTTAATTAATGTTTGACAAGGTACTGTGTATCACCAAAGTGGAGACAAACTGTAATCACACTGCTAGGTTTTGCTAATACAATACAAAAGACATGAGGGATCATTACAGCAAGCCGCTGTCGACTTTTAAAACGTCAACCCAGCGGTGCACCATTACCGGCCTCTGATTAACACACTGGCCTCACATAAAAACTGAACAATTAGTAACCATCATTGTATCATTTTTGAGATATTCTTATTCCTATTGAGGAATTTCTGCAGACGTGAAAGACGAATACATAAAAAAATTTTTTTATAAGGATGGCAGAAAAAATGTAAATGATATAACCGAAAAATACACACCAATCCAGATCATTTTTTTTACTCCATCAAATAAAATCCTGCTGCGTAAGAAAACAGAGTGAAGAGTTTGTGTGTGTGTGCACGCACGCAAAGATGTGTGAATACTCTTGATGTTCTGTGCTTTTACGCTAGGATTATCACATATTTGTGAGTCTGCTGCTGTGTATGAGTATCTCACACACGCACACACAAAAGCCCTGAGTGTGTTCTTGGATATGCGTGACTCATCTGCTTGGTTACAGGCAGCCTGGACGATACAGTGCCCAACACAATGGCTGTGTAATCCGCCCTGACTGACCGGGAAGGAGACGCTCGCCACAGGGACTACAACTCAATTTAGCTCGGGTCAAGAGGTCAACCCTCCTCAATTAGGGCCAAAAAAGGAGGGGGGAGGATGCAAACCGCACATGAATAGCTTTCTTAATGAGCATTATTTTAACTAGTAATTGATGTCATGAATAATTTACAATAAAAAACTGTGTTAATAGGTAGTGTACCTTTTTAAATAATAGGTGTTTTAAAAAAAAGTCATAAAACAAAAAATCTCCTTATCTAAGTTTTGTCTGTTTCTGTAACATTTTTGGGGTTTCTTTATGTGTTCATGTAGGAGCTTATGATGCAGCAGTTGTGCAAATTCATGGCTGTTTTTGGATCACAAGTCTGTCTCCATGTGGCAGACAATCCATGACAACAAGAGAGACACATGCCACGGAATGAGGAGAGATATCGGCCAGCTCCCGCGACACCCAGTCCAACGCACCGAGCTGCATGTCAAGAGCCCTGACAGCCGCGCTAATGGGATTTTTCATGGCTCCGTCATAATTTCCTTAATGATAATTCTTAGCTATATTTTTGTGTCACATTAGAAAAGTGTTAATGGGTGTTATGCTACAGATCATTAATTGCAAAGAAAACGTAAAATACTGCAATTTTCTGATAAACTAAAGAGGAGAAGGTTTGGTACATAAAGAACAGTGCGGAATGATTTTGCATCTCTCAATACATTTCATATGCAGCTTTTTAGACAATAAAGAGCGAGACGAGCTGTTACAAAGACACTGAAGCTTAGTGCTGCCTATTACACTTCAATAGACCCGTGCTTTTAAGGGATTTTTCCAGTTTTTCTTACTTAACATAGGAAATTCAGCTTAAATAACGCCATAAATAATGTTGTTTGAAATTAAAACAGACTTTTTTTTTCAATTAGATCTCAACATAAAAAAAAAACGTATGTTGTAAGAGGTAAAAGTAAAGTTTTCTTTTATGAAAGCTAAGCTAAACCCTCAGAGTTCACCCAAGTGGCAGGAAATTTCAGCTTTTCAAGTACATTAAATATTTAGGGTGTACATGACACAGTCCCGACTTCAGGACAATTGCGATACTTACAGGAAATGGTGCAGAAAATATATTTATATATGCAAATGACAGACCTGGAAACTTCCTCCTCAGCCAATGAACACATCACTGCTGGGACTTGAGTGTGTCATTTGCACTCCAAATGAAAATATCAACCCAGTCTCACATAATTCAGGGAGCATAGCTGGACAGGCAACGTGGCAGTCATCAGGCAAGATTTGGGGAGTGAGATCCGCTTTCCTCGCTGCTCACCACTGACTGAGGCAATGTGCTGACCCAAAGCCACTGCGCATCAAAACAAAATTACAGTGTGCCTACAGTTGAGAAATGTAGAGGCTCAGGATTGAGTAAATGTCAGTGGCTGGGGTGAAGTGTTTGCATATAAGCGAATGATGCATGGTCTCGTCCTGTGCCATTTATTCCCCCAAGCAATAACACAGCCGGATCTGTCTCTCAGACTTAATTGAAACGGGACTTGTAATGTTGCCCTTTTCCTTTTTCGATGGGGCTGAAAACATAACCTCTGACTCCCACGAGCAGCCAGTACTGAGAAAGTGGGTGTGTGTCGGGCATTCTCTCGGGAAAAAAGGAGTGCCAACTGTCACAGCATTATTTTCTCATCTCATCTCCTCTATGCACATCACGTCCATACTTTTCACACAAGTCCTTCAAACCCAATGCCAGATGCCTATTTTACCTTCATTTTGTTTATTCCCTCATATACAGAGACCAACTTGTTCTTTTTGGACAAAAATGGACAGTCCACACCGTCACGGCCCACTTCCTATGAGGGTGAAACCCTAAACCGTGAAACCCACAACCATTCAGACTGAGCAAAAACATGTCTGCACCTGGGCATCACAAATATAGAAGGAAAATAAATAGAGGTCCAAACTACATGTGCCACTTTTTAAAAGACGTTTTAAAAACAGCCTACAGATAAAACGAACGCTTTAGTTTGCTAACTGTGAGGAGGAACGGAGCGTCAAGCAACTGGTTTAAAATTGACAAGTAAAGTTATTATGGACATCTGTATGAGCGCGTCTCTGTCCCAAAGGGAAGAAACAGACAAAGAACAATAAATAACATCTGCCTGGCCTTGCTTGGGTCCCTTCCAAAACAGGGAAATATCTCTGACGTATCTGCATTTTTGCTCTGCTCCAGCAGTCAGGAAGAAGACATGGAAGTCAGCGCTTTGCATTTTCCAATTTAAGTTTTGGTGACAATTACTAAACAAACAATGTCATCACTCTGACTTCATTTGCATACTGATTTGCTCACTCTGCATTCCCCTCTGTCGCACATATAGATGTTCACGAATCCAAACAGATGTTTTTTTTTTTTTTTTCGAATGCTCACACACTTTCTCACGTACACACTTGTGGCATGTAAGCATGCTGGCAGGAGACAATTATTTTTAAGTGATATGTCTTTTGAGAACAGCAAATGCCTCACCAACTTACAAAAAGACAAATAAACAAATTAGTCAATAACAATATGGCCTGGGAAAATAGAAAATCTATGTATAGAGCTGTTTACTGTGATAGAGCAGTGCAGGTCTGCATGGAGGAAGCATGTCACAATTTTAAGATGTACAGGCACTCAC